>MU867261.1:30750708-32000708 GCA_033996785.1 Trichosanthes truncata
TCTCACCTCTTAATACCTCTTGTGGAGCTCAAAACGTTCCAAATATCAGAGGTAGTCAGGGTTGAACGCAAAATCTTCCATGCAACTTGGATTGGATTTTTCCCTTTCTTCTTCAACTTCAACTTCAGCAGAACACTTTTCTTCTTCCTTTCACCCTCTCTCACGAAAATTCTGCTTCTTTTGATGAATAATGACAGAATGGGTAAGACTTTTAGATAAGGTTTAAAAAAAGAAAATGGAAATGACAATGGAGCCCTTTTCCTTTCATTTTCATTTTTCTTTTCTTTTCTTTTTTTTTTTTTTTTTTTTTTAGGAAAAACAATACAACACATTCCACCTTTCTTTCTCTTTTTTTTTTTTTTATAACAAGCTTACCAATACATTTTTCTTAAGAATTTTCAAGGAGGGATTCCGGGTTTACATTTAATATATATGAAAAAAGTAAATAAAATAGAATTCAAACTTCCAGCCCTAGCTAGATGCTTTCCATTTTTGTCAAAAATTAAATTCAGCTATGCACAAAAGTAAAACTAAACTAATGTAATTGTAAAAATACAATTAAAAACAGGAAGAAAAAAAAGTAACCAAAAAAAGATATTTAAAATGTTTTGAAAAAAATAATAAAGAAAAGAAAATTCAATCTCTAGCCTTAGTCAAACGCTTCCCATTCATTGTTTGGTTTCGATTTTCTAAAATTCTAACCCAACCAAAACTGAAAAAAAAACCTAACCCAACCCAACCCTTATGGTTTGGGTTGTGTTGTTCGGGTTGCTTGGGTTACTAGATTGTTTGTACACTCCTAGTTTTTGTTTGAACTAGAAGTCTTGTTCGTTCAGTCAAGGCAAACATAGTGTGTACCAATGCATGGGACACATACGACATAAAAGTGTTGCGAAATAGTTTTTTGGAAGGGTTAATTTTTTTTTTGTCTACTTTGTCATCCATAATTCTGAAGTATTTGCAATTTGTTAAAAATATTGAATACCTTAATATGTAAGAAATAAGTAAATAAAATAGAATTTAAGCTTTCAGCCCTAGCCAGACGCTTTCCATTTTTGTCAAAATTAAATTCAGCTGTGCACAAAAGTAAAACTAAACTAATGTAATTGTAAAAATACAATTAAAAACAGGAAGAAAAAAAAGTAAACAGAAAAAGATATTTAGAATGTTTTTCAAAATAATAAAATAAAAGAAAATTCAAGCTTCAGCCTTAGTCGAACGCTTCCCATTCATGGACTGGTTTTCGTTCTCTAAAATTCTAACCCAACCCAAACTGAAAAAAAAAAACCTAACCCAACCCAACCCTTATGGTTTGGATTGAGTTGTTCCTGTTGCTTGGGTTATCGGATTGTTTGTACACTCCTAGTTTTTGTTTGAACTAGAAGGCTTGTTCGTTCAGTCAAGGCAATCATAGTGTGTACCAATGCATGGGACACATACGACATAAAAGTGTTGCGAAATAGTTTTTTGGAAGGGTTAATTTATTTTCGTTTACTTTGTCATCCATAATTCTGAAGTATTTGCAATTTGTTAAAAATATTGAATACCTTAATATGTAAGAAATAAATAAAATAGAATTTAAGCTTCGAGCCGTAGCCAGACGCTTTCCATTTTTGTCAAAATTAAATTCAGCTGTGCACAAAAGTAAAACTAAACTAATGTAATTTTAAAAATACAATTAAAAACAGGAAAAAAAAAAAGTAAACAGAAAAAGATATTTAGAATGTTTTAAAAAAAATAATAAAATAAAAGAAAATTCAAGCTTCAGCCTTAGTCGAACGCTTCCCATTCATGGTCTGGTTTCGGTTCTCTAAAATTCTTACCCAACCCAAACTGAAAAATAAACCTAACCCAACCCAACCCTTATGGTTTGGATTGAGTTGTTCGGGTTGCTTGGGTTATCAAATTGTTTGTGCACTCCTAGTTTTTGTTTGTACTAGAAGTCTTGTTCGTTCAGTCAAGGCAATCATAGTGTGTACCAATGCATGGGACACATACGACATAAAAGTGTTGTGAAATAATTTTTTGGAAGGGTTAATTTTTTTTGTCTACTTTGTCATCCATATTTTTGAAGTATTTGCAATTTGTTAAAAATATTGAATAATTTAATATATATGAAAAAAGTAAATAAAATAGAATTTAAGCTTCCAGCTTTATCCAGACGCTTTCCATTTTTGTCAAAATTAAATTCAGCTGTGCACAAAAGTAAACTAAACTAATGTAATTGTAAAAGTACAATTAAAAACAGGAAGAAAAAAAAAGTAAACATAAAAAGATATTTAGAATGTTTTTAAAAAAATAATAAAATAAAAGAAAATTCAAGCTTCAGCCTTAGTCGAACGCTTCCCATTCATGGTCTGGTTTCGGTTCTCTAAAATTCTAACCCAACCCAAACTGAAAAAAAAAAAAAAATCTAACCCAACCCAACCCTTATGGTTTGGGTTGAGTTGTTCGGGTTGCTTGGGTTACTGGATTGTTTGTACACTCCTAATTTTTGTTTGAACTAGAAGTCTTGTTCGTTCAGTCAAGGCAATCGTAGTGGGTACCAATGCATGGGACACGTACAACATAAAAGTGTTGTAAAATAATTTTTTGGAAGCGTTAATTTATTTTTGTCTACTTTGTGTTTCTCGTACGAGGAAAATATCTATTTTCTGTTTCAAAAGAAATCAGTGGAAATCAGTATAACATTTAAAAGACTATTGAATTAGATCAGTATCATGGTTGATTTCATAAAAATACTTAATAATATATTCTACTCTTTTTATTTTTTGGTTCATATAATTACTTGTACAAGTAACCATGGTTGATATCATCAAGAGTATATATTGTTGCTACCAAAATTTGGTTAGCCGGATCAACAGTGAATTTGTATGATCGAGAAACGAACGTGCTTGCAAAAAAGGAGAAATGAGCTAAGGAGAATGTGCTTAAGCCACCTCCACTCCGATGCTCAAGTCAGTATCAAGTTTGTAAGAAGCTTAGAGTAAGTAGGTGAGTATTTTGGACGTATCTCTGGCAAATGACACATTCTCACTTATATAATATTTCTCTTTTCTAACCAAAACTCGGGCTCATCATTGTCTTTAAATTGTCAAAGAATTACCCAATCAGTTATTTTAACCACGATATTAAGCATTTAATTAGCTTTTAAGAGCTTTGCTCAATTAGTTCTCAACGGGTCGAAAACCAATCATTGAGAACTTGAATTGATCATTTAGGTGGGTCGACCAAACAAGACCTTAATTATCCCGTATGTGGGTCGGCCAATCATGACTTGTGGGTTGTCCATAGGTTGCCCCTTGGTAACCAAAACTTGGGCTCATCATTGTCTTTAAATTGTCAAATAATTAACCAATCAGTTATTTTAACCACGATATTAAGCATTTAATTAGCTTTTAAGAGCTTTGCTCAATCAGTTCTCAACGGGTCGAAACCAATCATTGAGAACTTGAACTAATCATTTAGATGGGTCGACCAATCATGACTTGTGGGTCATCCATGGGTCGACCATATGTAGGTTCGCCAATCATGACCCATGAGTCAGCCACATGTGGATCATCCATAGGTTGACCAATCATGATTCGTGGGTCATCCATGGGTCGCCCACATTTGGGTCGTCCAGGGGTCTGTCATATGTAGGTCAACCAATCATGACTTGTGGGTCGTCCATAGGTTGGCCAGATATGGGTCTTTATATATGAATCGTCCATGGATTGGTAATATGTAGGTCGACCAATTATGACTCGTGGGTCGTCCATGGGTCGGCCAATCATGATCCGTAGGTCATACATGGATCGACCACATGTAGGTTGGCCAATCATGATCCGTAGGTCATACATGGATCGGCCACATGTAGGTCGGCCAATTATAACCCATGGATCGGTCACATGTGGGTTGTCCATGAGTCGACCACAATGGGCTTTGACATCCTCTTACTTACTTTTGGGACTCAAATCTCTACAATTCTCGGGCTTGGCCCAACTAGCTAGATTCACCCATGACATATATAGTAGATGATTATACTTAACTCAATGTAGCTTGGGGCACAACTTGAATATGTCAAAGGATCGGATATAAACTCATCGTTGGCCGAGTAAAAATTAAATGACAAAAAACATAAAGAAGTCCTTGTTTTCATATATATCCATCCTCACATAGCATTTTGTATCTGACATATGAAGAGTTTATATGAACTAACATTGTCATATGGGATTAAGATTTTATGTCCAAATTGGAGTCGGGGTGAGTTTATTGGACGATGTTAACTAACATCGGTCATGAAAATATGGAGGCTTGGGACTGACTCATCAACTACATTAGTTACATTTCTTCTTTGTTGTTTAGTTTTTTTCGTTAGCATGTTTCTTTTTTATAGATTTTGGCTAATTAATTTAGACTTGGTTCAGGGATGCTTGTCATATATAACTTTGAATGAGTTAACTCATATTTTAGCTCATGTTTAAAATTATAAAATTGGAGATGTTACGTCGATCTCATGAATCATTAATGATATAAGGCATTCCACCGTTTAAGTGTATAACTAAATTTGGTGTTTTGGATTGTGAGGCACTTGATTGAGAAAATTGATGGATCATATAGAGTGAAGGCATTTGATGGGTTTCAAATAGAGTAATGATCAAAGTATACTATGAAAAGAAAATACTTACAATTATATACATGTTTAAATGTTTTTAAATATTTTTAAATATACATTAGTATTATTTTATTATATTATATTATATTTTCTTTTCTTTTCTTTACCTAGAATGGTTAGGGTTACATGAAAAATGATTCATCTCCTATAATTGAGGAGGTGGTTGTTTCTTTAAAAAAATAAAAAATAAAAAAAGGCTTTGTTATTAAAAGTAATATAAATAAATAAAGAAAAATACTGTAATTAGTTTAAGTTGAAATTCTAACCCCCTTCTTCTTCTTAACTTTTTTTTTTACTCTATTATATTATTTTACACATTTAATTATATCACTAAAATGTTCTATTACACATACAAATACAACATCATTTGCTTCTCAAATGTATACCCATGACCTCCACCATGATCATATATGCCTTTCTTAATAGCTTTTTCCTCTCTTCTTTCTTTTTTTTTTTTTTTTTTTACTAATTTTCATTTTATAAATTTTTTTAAATCAGGACACTACATTGTAAAAATGAGTATATCATAATTATTTTTAACTTTAAATTCTTATGAGTATGATAAATAATATATATTCATAATTAAGCTATTATAGTTCAAAAATCAAGATAAATAAAATGGAGTCTTGCATGTTGTTCGTCTACAAATAGTATTTGAATTTAAATTTATAGTCCGTTGTTGGCCAAAAGATTCATTAAGCATCGATACATAAGCCAGTAATTTAGAGAATTAATTATTAGTTCAAGTCCTCGTGTTGTGTTGTCCTGTATATGTTGAATTAACTTAATTAGAGAAAAAAAATTGTGTAAGCGAATAACTTTTAAATTCTTATTACTTCATTTTAGAGAAAAAATAAATAAAACTATTTATGAAATGAATTATATTATTAATTTTTCATTTTAAAAAGTTATAAAAGGAAAAAATATATTAATTATTATTATTATTTTTTCTAGAATCAACATTAGCATTCTCGAATGGTTCATTTGTATTCTAAAAACTTAGGAACCCTAACTCTTGGAAATTTTTTAAAGTAAAAATACCATTGTTTTAAATACTACTCTAAAAACTACTATAATAGTTAAAATTACAATTTATTGAATTTATTTGTTTACAAAAAAATAAATTAGAAATATAATTTAACTATTATAATATTTTGTGTTAAAATAAATTTTAATATTTAATATTTAAATTAATTATTATATTTTTTTTAGAGTAGTATTAATTTTATTTTACTATAGAAAAAAATATTTAAATAATTAATACTTGATTAAATTTTAATTTCTATAAGAAATTGGAATAAGTTGTAATATAATATTTTAATTAAAAAAAAGATTTGTCTAAGATACGTGTAGGGTTTATATGTTGTTGCTTTTTTCCTATTGGTGAAAGACACGTGCAGGGTACTTCGATAGTACTAAACAATTTTCCTATTCTTGTGCTCTTTCTTTCTTCTTTTTTTTTTTTTTTGACAACATGTGAGGTGGGAGATTCAAACTTCTGATCTCTTGGTCGAGAGTATACACTTTATGTCAATTATGCCACGCTCATATTTATGTCATTTTTTAAAATACAATATAATGCAAACTATAAAAGAAGTAAAAACTATAGTAATTGATATATATAATTTTATTTTGTATGACAATCATGAACATACATTAATTATTGTTGATTAATTTAGATATTGATTAATTGTAATTATAAGAATCACTAATTGATTATTTTCATGTAAAATTTTGTTCTAACATACTATAATATAATAATTCTAATTTATATTGAAGTTGTAATTTTTTAAAATTATTATTTTTGTAAGTTTTTGGAGTAACATACATTTTTGGTCTCTAAGATGTAAACTTAGTTTCTATTATGTTCCTAAATTTAAGAAACAACACTTTTGGTCATTGATATTTGAGTTTAATTTCTAGCTATTTGTTTCTTGGGATTTTTCAAAAATTGAAATGTTTGGTTCTCAAGGTTTAAATTTGATTTTTAATTGGTTCTTGAAGTTTGAAGATGGTTTCTAAAAGTTATCCAAGTAGAGTTGAATGTTAATTGATACAACGAAATGATGACTTTTGGCTTCTAAAACATATTCCCAAAAGAGGTTAGATGATTAAATCTCCCAATCCTCAAACGTTGTTGAACTAAAAAGACAAAAATTAAAAATTAAATTTATAGATTTAGGAATTTATTTCCAAAATTTTGTTGTTGAACTCAAATTTTCTCTGTTTCTTTTCTTTTGCAGGTGGTAGATTGGATTGGATATATCCTTGTTGCTTTCTATTTCACCTTTCTTTTCTTTCCTATTGCGGTTTTTTAGTACTTAGGTTTCATTTTCTCTTTCCTTTAATTGAATTCAAATAAGCAAAACCTATGGAAAAAAATAAAGGAGAATTCTCATTTTATTTTAAAATGATAACAATCTTCTCCATTTCCACGCCAATTCTATAATAATTTAATAAATGGGAAAAAAAAAAAAAAAGGTCATTGGCGTTCTTTAGTTTTGGTAGTTACTATCATTTTCTTTTTTCTACTTTTGTAGATCAAAAGAATTTATACAATATTGTAACATCTAAGTCCTGTTTTTGTAAGCTTTCAAAGTCTGGTCATAGTCAGAAATTGATTAAATTACAAGTTTATTCCATGAAGTTTTAAGTTTGTCTAAAATATTGAGGATCCCACATTGAAAAGATGGGGAGACCTCATATTCTTAATACGATGCATGAGTTACTCCTCTCATTGCCAATTGGTTTTCAAATGAAACCTCATGCAATCTAATATGGTATCAGAGCCCATAAAACCCAAACGGGTATTCGGTCCAAAAATTAAAATTGAGATCCAATCCAAGAATGGTGAACCCAAAGAGGCACCATCTTGAGGGGGCATATTGAGGATCCCACATTGGAAAGATGGGGAGACCTCACATTCTTAATAAGATGCATGGGTTATTCCTCTCATTGCCAATTAATTTTGAGATAGAACCTCATGTAATCTAATATAATAGGTCTCTGAACTTTAAAAAAAGACTAATAAGTCCCTAAACTTTCAATTTTGTGTCTACTAAGTCCTTGAAAAAGGTCGAATATGTCAATAACTTATTAGTACAAAATTAAAAATTCAGGACCTATTAGATACAAAAGTGAAAGTTTAAGAATCTTTTAGACACTTTTTAAAATTTAGAGATCAAATAGACACAAACCTAAAGGCTTAGAGACATATTATACATTTTTAAAGTTCAGCTACTAAATAAATATAAACCTAAAAGTTTAAAGACTAAACTTGTAATTTAACCTGTAAAATATTTGTACTGCATGCTATAACAATGGGAAGCTATCAATAAAGTGGAAAAATGAAAAAACAAAAAATAGAAAAAGCTTCCCTTCAACTTTTCTTGGTAAGTGTCATAATTCATTTTACATAAATTTATATGTTCTAACTCTAAACATGAGTAAAGAATAAAACTAAAAAACTTTTCCATATCATTTTCAGTTGCACAATAATTTTTTAATGGATAATACTTATTAACTCTTTGGCAAGAATCTCCTACTAACTGCTATTAAATTAATTTTTGATAGAGAAATGCAATATATATATATATATATATATATATATATATATATATATATATATATAGTTACATTTTTTGAACTAGTGAACCTTAAAAAGATCCCCAAAAATAAAGATTACAACCAATGAGGAATCAAGGGCTTGCCAAGACAAATTCAAACACATATCCAAACTACAAATGTATATTTTGTAGATAGAAAACTAAGAATTCCCACCACATTTCATAATCTCTTTTTAATCCAAAGAAGAAAGAACCCCCCAGTGGAAAGAAAAAAAGGAAATTTAAATACCCCATAAACGCAACAGTAATTATGACAAATAACAAAATTTAATGCTATAATTACATAATTATCAGATTTTTTATATATATTTTTTTCACAAATAGCATTCAGCAACCGTTGAATAAGCTATTAGCTTAATTACGAAAAAATACGTTTTTTTAGTTCACGAAAAAATATGTTAAGAAGTACACAAAATAACCAAATTGATATAATGTGCTAATACTTTGATACACTTAATTTAGACATTTCTCTCGAATGTTGACATCTGCAAAAGGTTAGATAGTCTTATTTTGAATGTGTGGATTAGAAGATAGACAATGGGTTCAATATTTTGGGATAACCTTACAAAAAAAAAATCATCTTCCTTTATTCTCTTTAAAAAGAAGGATAAGAATTTATTAAAGAACATAGGAGACCAACTAGTAACCACTAGATGACCAAATTCTTCAAAGAAAGGGAGAGGGAATATCCCAATAAGAGGTTATTTAATTGTTATCGAAAATTGTGTCATTATTCCCAATTGACAATAAGTAAAAGGACACCATGGGTGTCTAAAAAAAAAAAAAAAAAACAATGAGTGCTCGATAGTTTAGAGCAAACAAAAAATAAAATCAATAATTAATATTAGATTTTTTGAAAACAAATTACAACTATTTCTCTTAATATTTAATAGATAATTGAGAGCAAACAAAAAATTAAATTAAATTGAAAGCATATAACATTTTAAACAATTATAAACTATAAAAAGAAAAATACAAATTTTGATAGTATGTCTATTTAGTCATTATAGTTAAATCACAATTCGAGGCAAAGCTACAGTAGGGCTGGGGGAGCTCCCTAAACTTAAACAATGCTTTGAGATTAATATAATTTTGATCCCACTTTATAATTAGAATGCTTCTTGGTTGGGTGGTATGCTCTTGAAGCCCCCTGTAATTGCGGTTGATAGCAAGAGGGTTCGAGCCCTATATCACACATTTTTTTTTCTATTTCCTGTTACACATATATATATATTTTAAAACATATATAAACATTTTTTAGTGTTTCTTTTTACCCATATTCACCCTCTTCTTTTTGTTTATTTAAACACTAATATTTCTTTTTCTTTCTTTTTTTTTTTTTTTTTTTTGAAATAAACTGTCAATCAAACTAGGAATGGTTAAGCACACCTACAGGCCTCATTTAATGCTTGAAGCTCAAAATTAGGGGAAGAACTTTCCCACAGAATCATTCCTTCGTCTTCATCGACTAAGAAGAGAGGGGACCCAAAAAAATTACAGAGACCTTTTCGACAATAGATTTGGTGGCTTGCTCCAACTGCGAGATTGTCAACGAGCTAGCTGCTGAAACTGCCAGGAAATGTGCCACAGTGTTCTTTGTTCTTTGGCCAAAAACGAAAGAGACTTCGCCCATGTTTCCTACCAAAATAAAAAATTCAGCGATCATGCCTTTAATCTCGGTTAGATCTTCTCTTCTTCCACACAGTAAATCCACGACCTCAGAGGAGTCAGTTTCAACAATGGTAGTGGCTGGAGGTCTTGATTTTAGGTGAGTTATTTGCATGAGACCTTTAAGGATAACTTTGGCTTCTAGACTTTTAATAGGCCATTTTCGATTAAAAATCTTGCTTCCTACATAGATGGGAGAGCCATTAGAGTCACTCGGAATCCAGCCTAATCCCGCCTTGCTTTTCTCTTCGACCCAGGAAGCATTTGAGTTCAATTTCTAGTAGTCGGGTGGAGGGGGGTCCGAGTTCTCAAGACACGGGGTGGTTCTCTGATCTGCTCAAGTCCGAGTTGCAAACCTTCATCTTTGTTCCTTCAAGGTACAATTCTAGCTCTCTGCAAATGCCTTCTTTGTGTAGCTTCATTGGCTGAACTTGATTGTGCAGGAGCTTGTTCTTGTGAAACCATAGAAACCAAAGAATAATCATTGCATTGCTAAGCTCTTCCTTTGATAACTGATCATCCATCCAATCCCAATGATCCGCCAAGCTCCACCCTTCCCTGCAACAGAGATAAGAGACCACTTAACTTTGGAATGTAATAAAGCCAAACATATTTTGCTATCTTACAGTCCCAAAGAAGATGTTTCGAGGTCTCCAAATATTTCCTGCACAAAGTACACAATATGTTAGACTCAATTCCTCGCCTATTGAGTTGAAATTAGTGGGGATTGCATTATTTAAAATTCTCCACACGCTAATTTTTCTTCTTGGGAGTCCTTGGATTTGCCAGAACCTCTTCCACCGTTTGGCCGTCACCTACCCATTGGAAGAGGAATGGTCATTATTTAGGGTGTTCTTGAGGGCAAGATGGTATGCACTTTTGACTGAGAATGTTCCCTTGGATTCCATATTCCAAATTATCCCGTCTTTGGATCGGCGACCTCCCATAGGCTAATTTAGGATTTGGCCGGCATCTTGATCATGGAAAATGCTTCTAACAAGCGTCTGGTTCCACTGCCCTTTATCATCTATGAGAGTACTGACTTTTTCTCCTTTCCACTCCATTTTGACCCAGTTTGGTTTGCTATTTCCTTCTTTACTTAGCCAAGGATCCTCATCGATTTTAATATATTTACCGTTTCCCACTACCCATCTGTAGCCTTGGGCAAAAACCTCTCTTCCCCAAAGGATACTCCTCCAAGTCATGGAAGGGTTGTTTCCTAAGAAGGCCTTAAGATAGTCACCATCCCTGAAGTATTTACCCCTAAGGACCTTATAGAGGAGACTATTTTGGTTGTGCAAGATCCTCCAGCTTTGTTTGGCAAGCAAAGCCTGATTAAAAGCTTTGAGTTCTCTAAATCCTAAGCCCCATCTGTCTTCGCTTTTACACAAATGCTGCCAATTGACCCAATGAGCTCTCTTTTTTCTTTGGTCGATCCCCACCAAAACTGGGCACAAATTTTGTTCACGTCTTCGCAAATCGTGTTGGGAATGCAAAAACAACTCATGGTATAAGTGGGGATAACTTGAGCTACAACCTTTATCAGGATTTCCTTGCCTCCTTGGGAAAGCATTTTACTTTTCCAGCTTGGAGAACCTTCCAGATACGCTCTCTAAGTCTATTAAAAACCCTGCATTTATGCGTTCCCACTTGAGATGGCATGCCTAAATACTGCGATAGTTCGTATGTTTTATGCCCAAAGTCCTGCTTAAGTCTTCTATCAAGTTTTTCCCCACATTCTTGCTTGTCATGAAAAAGGACTTGGCTAGATTGATGGTTTGGCCTGATACATGCTCGTACACCTGCAGTATTTCCTTAAGATATTCGCATTCCTTTTGATCAGCTCTGAGGAGAATCAAACTGTCATATGCAAAAAAGAGATGAGTTATAACAGGACAATAATTATTAATACAGAAGTCGCTAATGTGACCATAAGATTCTTCCCTGTTTAGGAGTGAAGTTAGGCCTTCTGCACATATGAGGAAAAGATAGGGTAATAAGGGGTCTCCCTGACGAAGCCCATTTAGTCGGCCTGAAATCTTCCTGAGGGGCGCCGTTGATGAGCACCGAGTAGCTGACCGACTCCACACACTTCATCACCATATTGATCCAGGGTACCTCAAACCCCAGCTTTTCCATGGAGATCCTAAGGAAGTGCCATTCCACTCTGTCGTAGGCTTTACTCATGTCAATCTTTAAAATGATATTACCTTTTTTTACCTTTTTTTTCCTATTGTTTAGGGCGTGGATGCATTCAAAGCCCACAAGCACATTGTCCGTAATGAGTCGACCTGGTACAAAGGCTGCTTGGTTGTGAGAGATTACACTATCCAGCACCTTTTTGAGTCTATTTGCAAGCACCTTTTCCATCAGCTTGTAGATGACATTGCATAGGTTGATGGGTCTGAAATCTTTCTTCTTCTTCTTCTTCTTCTTCTTCTTCTTCTTCTTCTTCTTCTTCTTCTTCTTCTTCTTCTTCTTCTTCTTCTTCTTCTTCTTCTTCTAATAAAAACGTTAATATGTTTTTAATAAGACACTAAAATTTTCTTTAAATTATGTTTTTTCCCCTTCATATCAAATATAAATGAAAATGAATAAAGATATTCTTAAATTTTAGTAAATTACTTTAAGAAATTAATTCCATATAAACATTATAATTCCTATAAAACAAAATATTATACTTATTATTCTAAATTTTATTCTCTTTCTAGTATATTTATATAAAAAAAAAAAAAAAGCTAAAAAAATACTTTTAGTCTCTAAAATTTCGTGAAAGTAACAATTTAGTTCATGAATTTTAGTTTGTAACAATTTAATTTATGTACATTTATGGCCCGTTTGGATTGCAAATATAAAATATCTTGAAGTTAAAAACCTAGGAGTTAAAAACCCAAGTAATTATTACCCATGGATAAAAATAACTCATGTATGTGTTAGAATATGGATGATAATTAATATTTAGGAGTTTAATTATTACTTTTCTCTCTCTTCTCTCTTCTCTCTTCCTCTTCTCCATTCTCCAAGGAAAAAAGTCCCAAGTAAAAAAAAAAACTCATCTCCTACATGGATAATAAAATCCCATGGTTCATGAGTTATTTTTATCCATGGGTAATAATTACTTGGGTTTTAAAAAGTAAAGATCAATGAAACAAACATTGGTTTTTTATACCATTGTCAAAACTCATCTCAAAACCAGTGAAACAAATGAGACCTTAATTTTGTAACAATTTAATCTCTATTGTGAAAAATATTATTAATACTTAATGAGATTTCTTACATATGTGAATTGATAAATTGATTAAGGACCAAATCTGTTTATAAGTAACAAAGACTAAGTCAGCTACAAAATAAAAATTGACACTTAATTTTGATGAAATTTTTCATAGTAAGATTAAATTGCTATAAATTTTAAAGTAGAAGAACTAATTGATATATACTAAAGTTCAAGAACTAAATTGTTACAAATTTAAAAGTACAAGGACTAATATTAAAATATATCAAGCTCCCTGAGATAAAGTTCTGGATTCGCCACTAATCACAAGAAATTATTTTTGTAGTGCAGCAAGTTGAGAGAGTCGCTAATTGCAAGAGCTGATTATGACACAACTCGATGTTTAGCTGCTTGTTCAATTTTGTTTTCAAGTTCTGTTACTCTACAACTCAGGAGTTGGTATTCAAGTAGAAGGCTGTTCTGAGCTGGATGTTCCATCGGCAAGTAAAAGAAATAAATCTATATGATCAATCCATATCGCTGCAGTAATAATATAAGAAGTAAAACTAAATTAGATACAGGAGAGTAAAGATTCCATCGTCTGACCTTTTGAGAGGTAAATTATACAGTGCAAAGTTCAGTTATTGCCCATGTCAACGGCAGTAAGCTGGTAAATGCTGCAACACCCAATTCTAAACTCACAAATAATTTTGATTATGACATAAAAGTCAAACTTGCAAATAGAGGAAAAAAGTTGAATAAATAGGAGATTCAAATGTCCGATTGGATTACCTCCTAATTTAAACACTTTTGAAAATAATATTTTTAATAAAAATGTTATTATATCTTACATTTGTCAAGAAACAACTACCTAATAAACTATTAATTATAAATTTATTTTTATTTTTATTACATATTTTGAGGATTTTCAATTAATCACTTTAAAATTATTTTTGGATAATCACATAAAACTTGAATTTTTCCATGTGTTGTTTTAGAAAGAGTAAAATAATAATAATAAAACATAAGCTTACCCATGGTTTGAGAAATTCAAATAAAAATGGAGAATTGTTTTGTAGAGGTTGAGAAAAAAAACTTAGAAACTCCTCGTAGACAAAAATAAAACCTTACAGTTTTTAGGCAAATAAAATATTACGGTTTTTAATGAAGAAGATTATGGTATTTAAGGAAAGAATATAAGCTAAATAAAATAGTAATGCGAAATATAATCAAATTAAATAACGTATTTGGGAAAGAAAATAAAATAAATTAACATAAAATATTATATCCACATATATTTGAAAATATTTAAACATATTTTTTAAAATTACCCTCCCTATTTGAAACTTAATCAAATACCTTTCATTCTAAATCTGTCAATTTTCTCAATCAAGTACCTCATAATCCAAACTGTGATGATAATTAACCTTAGAAGATGACTTCAAAATGCAAACACAAAATTCAGTTGATAAATATTCTTGTTTATATTTTCAACTTGCTATCACACACTTGAACTATTGAATCACACTTTGATATCATGAATGATTTGTTAGATGTAACATCCTCGACTTTTATAATTTTAAGTGAAAACATTACAAATGACTCTTATTCTTCTACTTTTAATAACCATTTAATTTAAAATTCACTTGCTAGTATTTACTCTAATTTATAAACCGTAGTGAATATATGAAATTCACGAGGGTTAATTAGCTCTTCAAAACACGAGTTGTCATCTTTCAAGAACAATTTCCTTTACAAGATGGGTAGTTCTATTTTAAAAAAAAACACACACACACACACACAATTGTTCTTACAAAACATGCGCTAAAAAATGAGTTAACTAATTTTAAAGTTATACAGGCTTACTTTAAACCTCAAAGTAAACTATTCCAAATTTATAAAAGAAAAGAAAAAAATTTAACAATTCTTAAATCATCGGTGATAAATAATTCATGTCAAACCTCCAAAACAAGTCTAAATTAACCGAAATCCATGAAAAGAAATGAGCTAAAGCAAAAAAACTAAACGACGCATAATAAATGTAACTACATGAGAGTGAGTCCCAAGGCTCCATAGCTTCATGACGAGGTATGTTTGGGAGTGATTTTGAAATGGTTAAAATCACTAATGATGTATTCAAAATCACTTCAAAACATGATTTTAATTATTCAAAAATAATTTTTATGGAATTAAAATCGCATTTGAAAGTATAAAATCAAACACTAAGTTGGTTTTGAATGATTAAAAACATGTTTCGAAGTAATTCTACACATAACAAAAGTAATTTTGACCATTTCAAAAGCACTCCCAAACATGCCCAAGTTAACTGGCATCCACATCGGTGGTTCCCATGCCCTTAAGGTAGGCCACAAATAATTATGACATAAAAGCAAAAATTAGTTTAAAAAGCAAAATAAATAAATAGGATTGAAAAAAAATCATTATATATATATATTGGGCTCAAGGGAAACCAATTACCCTATGGGTAGAACCTCATCATAACTGGATATAATTTCTACAAAGATATTATTTATTTCTTTCATCCCAAAAAGTGCATTTAGAGTTACAGACATTTGGTCAAGATCCTAAAAGAAAGAAAAAATAAAAACATCACACACAAGAAGAAGAAAAAAGAAGAAAGTAAATGGAAAGAATGAGTATGTGAGTAGAATTAGGAATCTGTTTCCTCAATCGTAGTTGGTCTGGTTCCTACAATTGATTGTGTAGTGCAACTGCAACAAGTTGATGAGAGTGGTTGATTGCAAGAGTTGATTCCGTCAAAGCTCGTTCTTCCACAGCTTGTTTAATTTTGTTTTCAAGTTCTATTACTCTACATTAACTCAGGAGTTGGGATCCAAGTAGAAGGCTCGGATGATGCATTTGCATGCAAAGAAATAAATAAAATATGTATGATCTTGTCCATATATATACTTGCAATAATAATAATGTAAGAAATAGATAGACAAGGACTAACGGACAGTGGGGATTTGATCCTCTGACTTTTTGAGAGGTAAATAATGACTTGAAATTCAAGTTTAGCTATGTCCATGTTGGTGGTTGTATATAGATTATCGACAAGCGGGGAATGCAACACCCAAATGATCCTAAACTCACAAGAAAAAAAATTGAATAAATAGAAGATTGAAAATCAAGCACGAAGTTGTAGCAAAGGAATAAAAGTTTATAACCCAAACTCATGCAGCAAGTTTAAGAGAAAATTAAACCTAAATTAGGATATATATATATATATATATATATATAAACAAGACATTGGGAGACCATCGACTTGAAGCAATAGAAAGTAGATAAGTAAAGATTCTAATGGGTTTTAAGAAAAATAATAACAAAAATCCCAAAATTAGGGTCAGAGAAATTTGCAGAGAAAAGAGAAAGACCAATAATGGGGAACCGATTTTTTTGTTTTCCAAATGTAATAATGAGGAGCCTTTTTTTTAATGGCCTTTTCCTAACCATGTCTAAAATGATTTTCCATTTACAAAATTTTCCCAAATCTATAAAATAAATTTGTGTAATTTTCGTTGATGCATTATTGGCAAATCCACATGCTATTTTTATTTTTTATCTTCATAACTCTCATCAACTTCTTTTACCTGCTTTTACCTATCAATTTTTCTTAACCAATTGATACCACATGTTTTTTGCATTTATTTTCAAAGTTTTTTTTTTTTTCACCTTTTCTATACTTACCAATACTTTCAACGTTCAACATTTTCAACGACGTGAGTAATATAATCCTATCTTATTCTTGTATTTTGAATACCTAAAATTAAATTTTACGTTTTAGAAGCAAGTTGGATGCTAGAAGGAAGTACTTTAGGACTTGTTCTATTTAGTCTTTTAAAATGTTCAAATTTAATCTTTTTATTTTAAATAAATCTTAAAATTATGGTCTATTTGGAATGATTCTCGAAGCTATATATTTGGAATGACTCTCCAAGTGCTTAAAATCCATTTTTTAAACACTTAAAAAGTCATTCCAAATATGCCATTAGTCTCGACAGTGTTAGTTTAAGGTTAATTTTCTTTAAAAAATGATCAGTCTATATTTGCCTTCCATCCAAAAAGTGTTAGTTTAAGGTTAATTTTCTTTAAAAAATGATCTATATTAGCCTTCCGTCCAAAATTTTTGGATAGATGTTCACATTATCGTGTATTTTTTTTTAATGAAAATCATGATTATTATTTTATCACATTCGATAAAAATTAACTTCAAACTAATAATAATTACTAGTTTTAATATTTATTGAAAGTACATGGACTAACTTTATATATTTGAAACTACAGAAACTAAAATGAAATGGGCCCCAAAGTACAGGGATCAAAATGATATTTTAACCACAAAAATCAAAATTATGTATATTAAAAAAAAAGTTGTTACATTTTTAAGAATTCATATTAATGTTGTGTTATTTCATTGAATCTCTTTTTTAAACCACCAAATAAAAACTAAAATTTAAAAAAAAAAAAAAATCTATTATATCTTGATTTTCATTGAAGATAATGAAACTAAATCAAATTTAACCATTGAATGACAAATGATATTCACTAATCTAAATATAATTTAATTAGTTAAGGGATATATCCTCACTAAAAGGTCAGAAATTCAAATCTCTACTCTCACCGTTGTTGAACTAAAAATTAAAAATAATATTTATGAGTATTGCAAAGCTAACAAGCAAATAAAAACATAAATAAATTAAATTCGCTCTTTCCCATGTGGGACTAAAGTTCAAATCTAAAACAAAAGTTATATATTATATCTTTGTTATTATTTTATATTTATAGATATTTTATGAATTCTTTTAAATTATTTTGAAAAATAACATAAACATTTACTATATTCAGATTAAACAACAAAAATGAGTTTATATATTCTTTAAAATAAATAAAAACAATAACTTTCTTAGTTTAAAAGAGAATTGCCTTTGAAAAAAACAGAAATCACTCTCAGTCTATAAAAAGAAAAAACAAAAAACAAAAATCACGTGGAAGTAATTTTAAAATACCTTTTTTTTATTCTATTTGATATGGTTTATGAGTGACATTTGAAAAGAATATGTATGATATTCATTTTGAACTTAATTAAATTAAAATAGCATAAATGTTTGATATTTTATTTTTATCTTAGTTATTTTAAAACTTCAAAAAATATATTTTATTTTAAAATTAATCAAACTTTCGATAATTCATTTCATTGTTTAGTTAGAAATTAAAATCTTAAATTATGAAAAAAAATATTATAATTTTTATTAAGCTTAGAAAATTAATCTTAGATTAAAATTTTAAAATTGACGAAAATAAATCTTTATTTAACAAATTTTGAAAAAAATGAGCGGACTTATTTTATTTATCTTAATCCAAATTGATACATTAACAAAATTGTAATATTTATAAAATCTCAATTTTAAGATTGACATAAACAAATCTATATTAATTAAATTTTGAAAAAAAAATCATTGGAATCTAGCTCTAATTGAATAGTACAAACTGTAAAAAATAATAGTCAGCAAACATACAGACTTCACAACTCTAAGTAAAATAACTTTGCACTTCAAACACAGACTTCATAACTCTTCAAACTAAATAGATAGCTCTTCAGACTAAACAACTCTAGGTTGAATAACTCCAAACTAGACAATTCTTTGCCCAACGTGCCCAATATTTAATGAAGCGAGGGGAAGGAGTTTTGAAGATAAGCTCACGTGAGGAAGGAAGGAGAGGTAGAAAAGGAAAAAAAAAATGAAATGCAAAGAACAAAACACAGAGAGTTGAAGAAGAAGAAGATTGGTTGTTGGAGAGAGAGAAAAAAGAATTAAAATAAAGGGATAATGGTACAAAGAGAGTAAATGAAGAAATTAAGAGAAGACATGGAGGGTGGATGAGGTTGTTGCAAGAAAGAGAGACAATAGAAAATAAAAACAAAATAAGAATAAATAAGGCAAAATAAGAATAGAATTAAATTAAAAAAAAAACAAAGAATAAATAAGGCAAAATAAGAATAGAATTAAGGAAAAGGGTAAAGATGGTAAACATCGTTTTAATGAGGAGAGAGAAGTTTGCAAATGTTAACCAATTTCGTGAAAAGATTAAAAAAAAAATGGAAAATGGGAAGAAGGATATATTATTTCTTTAATGAGAGTAAAGAGTCTAAAGACAAAATGTAGTTGGTAATAAATAGTTGAAAGAGAAGGAGTAATTTGAAGTTTTGATTTATTGGTGATATAATGAAAAATTGGTTTAATGAGTTAGAATAAAGTTTATGATATTTTCCTATTGAAAATAGTTTGTAAGGTGGGGTATGGTTGTTGAAATTTCAAGTTGGACAGAAATTAGACTAGTTTACGATTTGAAGAGCCAACAATAATAATTTTATAAGTTGCTTATTTTACGATATATTTTAATTATTTAATTATTATCATGTAATTTCCAATTTTCAAGAGAGTTATAATTATGTATGATTTCAGAGAAATCATTATGAATTTCTAGAAATTGTATTGAAATTCCAGTATTTTATGATTTTAGCAAAAATTATCGTTTGAAAAATATTTGAGATATTTTATGTTTATTTGAGAAATTATAAAAGTTTTGATGTTTATTGAAAAAGGTATGAATTTAATTAAATGTGGTTTTAGAGAAAGTATGATTTTAGAAATGTTCTGAGTTATTTGAGAGATTTGATGATTACTTGAAAATTTATAAATCGTTTAATGTTACTTGAGAAATCTCTCAAGTCTATGAAATGTTGTTTTAAAGAAAAGAACATGATTTTCAGAAAGAGTAAGAAAATCAATGTAATTACCCATATGATATGTAAATATTTTTTAATTAATTTAATTTCACCATTAATTATGTAACTTTCTCAAGAGAATTAACGTTGTAAATTTAGGTAAAATTACATTTATAGTTCATGAATTTTGAACTTTGTTTCTATTTTGTTGGAGTTTTCAAAAAAATCAATGTAATTACCCATATGATATGTAAATATTTTTTAATTAATTTAATTTCACCATTAATTATGTAACTTTCTCAAGAGAATTAACGTTGTAAATTTAGGTAAAATTACATTTATAGTTCATGAATTTTGAACTTTGTTTCTATTTTGTTGCTGGAGTTTTCAAACCAATATTTTTGGTCCCTAGGATTTGGACTTGAGTTTTCATTTCGGTTTTAAAAGCGAAACAAAGATTCGAAGCTTGGTTTTATTGGGTTCCTAAGGTTTCAAATATGATACTTTTGGTTCTTGAAATTTAAATTTAATCTATATTTGGTCATTTGAATGGAAATCATGATTATTATTTTATCACATTTGATAAAAATTAGCTTCAAACTAATAATAAGGACTAGTTTTAATATTTATTAAAAGTACACGGACTAACTTTATATATTTGAAACTACAGATATTAAAATGAAATGGGCCCCAAAGTACAGGGATCAAAATGATATTTTAACTACAAAAATCAAAATTATGTATATTAAAAAAAAAAAAAAAAGAAAAAGGTGTTACATTTTTAAGAATTCATATTAATGTTATGTTATCCCCGTAGTATTAAATTTCCATCGACTTTTTCACATGTCCATGGCTTCGATATTGATATAAGGGGGAATCGACATTTCCACTATACCGTATAAAATTGATGAAATATTAAAAAAAATAGCAAGAAAATATAATTTAATGTGAATATAATATTGTAATAAGTATTTTAACTCATTTAAAAAGTGTAACATGTATATTTATTAATTTAAATAATTTTTTTTTGAATTTTTTATTTTAAATTTTTTTTCAGAAATATCCATCGACATCGACATTTAATCAATATTTCCATCGACATTTCTATAAAATTGAGACTTCAATATTTCTGTCGACATCGACATTTTAAATCTTGGTTAATTATCCCATTGAATCTCTTTTTTAAACCACCAAATAAAAATCCCATCTGACATTTTTTTTTTTTGAAAAGAAGATAACCTCTATTTTCATGATTAGTATAAGTTTAAAACCAATTGCCCATTCCTAGCTACCTTGACCACATGATTGAATTAACTATTTTCACCATTAAATTTAAATGAAAGAAAGATAAATTTCTAATCCTATTTCTATAGGAATTCACAATAATATCCTCATTTTAAGCATTCAACATTGAAATCCGTGAAATAAACTTTAAAAAACTTTTGTAAAGAGTAATTTTTGAAAAGATGGCTCCCCTACATGTCCTTCACATAAAATAGGAATTTTTTATTCTCAATATATGCTATAAGACTAACATTAGCTACCTTATCAAATAAATTTTTTTCCAATATAAGCACTAATAAAAATGATTTTGGAAATTTAGGGTTTGAATGTATTAGGCTCTATTTTATATATATTTTTTGAAGCTATTTTGCTAGAAATTGCCTACTGTATGTATTAATGACTTTGTCTGATGATTTACAAAACTGAGAACCATCCCCTTAAAAGACAGTTGCAGCACGAAGAAGATTGACAAAAAAAGAAACAACCAAGGAAAAGAATCAACGGCTATTTACAATAAATGAATAATGAAATGGTCCGAGTGTGAGGTTTCTGATTGTGGCTCTGCAATAAATGAGAATTATCTGTTAAGGAAATATGGGAAGAGTAGCTGGTTTTCAATTAGAGATCAATTCACAGCCTGTCTAGCAAATTATATAGCTGTCACGTGGAGTACTCTTTTGGGCAAATCTAAAACTTAATGTTGGGGGCTAGATCAATAAAAATAATTTTCGATACATTAACATTTATTGATATTAGTTTATATATTTTTATATTAAATTAGTTAAATAATAAGTTTGGTGCTTAACTTTAAAAAAAAAAAGTCTAATAGGTTAGGGATCCATTAAACATCAAATTGAAAACTAGAAAATCTATTAGAAATTGAAAGTTTAATGGGCAATTAGACACTTTTTTTATAAAAAAAAAAATTCAAAAGCTTATTAGAAACAACTCTCAAAGTTCCTACATCAAACTTATAATCTAATCAATAAAGTTTGTTCAATAAGAAGTATAAGTAATTTTTATATATAAATATAAAAGAAAAAGAATGGAATTCAAATAACATGCTAGATTTTTTTTTCTTTTCTAAAAATTATATATTCATTTTATACAATTAAATTTCTAAAAAATAACTTACTAGAACTCAAAAGTAATTTTATATTCATTTCCATCTCTGTTATTCAAAAAAAGAAAATTTAAATTTAAAGATGAATCTAAAACAAAAGTTATATATTATATCTCTGTTATTATTTTAAATTTATAGATATTTTATGAATCCTTTTAAATTATTTTGAAAAATAACATAAAATTTTACGATATTCAGATTAAACAACAAAAAGGAGTTTATATATTCTTTAAAATAAATAAAAACAATAACTTTCTTAGTTTAAAAGAGAATTGCCTTTGAAAAAAACAAAAATCACAGTCAGTCTATAAAAAGAAGAAGAATAAATAAATAAATAAATAAAACAGAAATCACGGGGAAGCAATTTTAAAATACCCTTTTTTTTTTATTCTATTTGATATGGTTTATGAGTGACATTTGAAATGTATATGTGATATTCATTTTAAACTTAATTAAATTAAAATATAATAAATGATTGATATTTTATTTTTATTTTAGTTATTTTAAAACTTTAAAGAATATATTTTATTCTAAAATTAATCAAACTTTCGATAATTCATTTCATTGTTTAGTCAGAAATTAAAATCTTAAATTAAGAAAAAAAATATTATAATTTTTATTAAGTTTAGAAAATAAATCTTAAATTAAAATTTTAAAATTGACGAAAATAAATCTTTATTTAAAAATTTTTGAAAAACTGAGCGAACTTATTTTATTTATCTTAATCCAAATTGATACATTAACAATTGTAATGTTTATAAAATAATATAATATAAAATCTCAATTTTAAAATTGACATAAACAAATCTATATTAATTAAATTTTGAAAAAAATCATTGGAATATAGCTCTAATTGAATAGTACAAAACTATAAAAACAAAATAGTCAACAAACATACAGACTTCACAACTCTAGGTTAAATAACTTTGTACTCCAAACACAGACTTCATAATTCTCCAAACTAAATAGATAAGTACTCTTTAGACTAAACAACTCTAGGTTGAATAACTCCAGACTAGACAATTCTTTGCCCAATGTGCCCAGTGTTTAATGAAGAGAGGGGAAGGAGTTTTGAAGATAAGCTCATGTGAGGAGGGAAGGAGAGGTAGAAAAGGGAAAAAAAAAAAGGGAAAAAAAAAAAAGGAAATGCAAAGAACAAAACACAGAGAGTTGAAGAAGAAGAAGATTGGTTGTTGGAGAGAGAGAAAAAAGAATTAAAATAAAGGGATAATGGTACAAAGAGAGTAAATGAAGAAATTAAGAGAAGACATGGGGGTGGATGAGGTTGTTGACAAGAAAGAGAGACAATAGAAAATAAAAACAAAATAAGAATAAATAAGGCAAAATAAGAATAGAATTAATTTTTTTTTTAAAAAAACAGAGAATAAATAAGGAAAAATAAGAATATAATTAAGGAAAAGGGTAAAGATGGTACACACCGTTGTTAATGAGGAGAGAGAAGTTTGCAAATGTTAACCAATTTCGTGAAAAGAAAAAAAAAGGAAAATGGGAAGAAGGATATATTATTTCTTTAATGAGAGTAAAGGCAAAACGTAGTTGATAATAAATTGATGAAAGAGAATGAATAATTTGAAGTTTTGATTTATTGGTGATAAAATGAAAAATTGGTTTAATGAGTTAGAATAAAGTTTATGATATTTTTCTATTGAAAATAGTTTGTAAGTTGGGGTATGGTTGTTGAAATTTCAGGATGGACAAAAATTAGACTACTTTAAGATTTGAAGAGCCAACAATAATAGTTTTATGAGTTGCTTATTTTACGATATATTTTAATTATTTAATTATTATCATCTAATTTTAAATTTTCAAGAGAGTTATAATTATGTATGTTTTCAGAGAAATCATTATGAAAGTCTAGAAATTATATTGAAATTCCAGTATTTTATGATTTTAGCGAAAATTATCGTTTGAAAAATATTTGCGATATTTTATGTTTATTTGAGAAATTTGAAAAGTTTTGATGTTTATTGAGAAACATATGAATTTAATTAAATATAGTTTTAGAGAAAGTATGATTTTAGAAATGTTCTATGTTATTTGGGAGATTTGATGATTATTTGAGAATTTATAAATCGTTAAATGTTATTTGAGAAATCTCTCAAGTCTATGAAATGTTGTTTTAAAGAAAAGAACATGATTTTCAGAAATAGTAAGACAATCAATGTAATTACCCACATGATATGTAAATATTTTTTAATTAATTTAATTTCACCATTAATTATGTAACTTTCTCAAGAGAATTAACGTTGTAAATTTAGGTAAAATTACATTTGTAGTTCATGAATTTTGAACTTTGTTTCTATTCTGTTGCTAGAGTTTTCAAACCAATATTTTTGGTCCCTAGGATTTGAACTTAAGTTTCCTTTTCGGTTTCAAAAGCGAAACCAAGATTCGAAGCTTGGTTTTATTGGGTTCCTAAGGTTTCAAATATGATACTTTTGGTTCTTGAAATTTAAATTTAATCTATATTTGGTCATTTGAATGGAAATCATGATTATTATTTTATCACATTCGATAAAAATTAGCTTCAAACTAATAATAAGGACTAGTTTTAATATTTATTAAAAGTACACGGACTAACTTTATATATTTGAAACTACAGATATTAAAATGAAATGGGCCCCAAAGTACAGAGATCAAAATGATATTTTAACTACAAAAATCAAAATTATGTATATTGAAAAAAAGAAAAGAAAAAGTTGTTACATTTTTAAGAATTCATATTAATGTTATGTTATCCCCATAGTATTAAATTTCTGTCGACATGTCAATATTTCCATTGACATTTCCACATGTCCATGGTTTCGACATTGATATAAGGGGAAATCGACATTTCCACTATACCGTATAAAATTGATAAAATATTAAAAAAATAGCAAGAAAATGAAACTTAATGTAAATATAATATTGTAACAAGTATTTTAACTCATTTAAAAAGTGTAACATGTTTATTTATTAATTTAAATAATTTTTTTTGAATTTTTTATTTTTAAAATTTTTTCAGAAATATCCATCGACATTGACATTTAATCAATATTTCCATCGACATTTCTATAAAATTGAGACTTCAACATTTCCAACGGCATCGATATTTTAAATCTTGGTTATTCCATTGAATCTCTTTTTTAAACCACCAAATAAAAACTAAAATTTAAAAAAAAAAAACAAAAACAAAAAAACAATTATATCTTGAATTTCATTGAAGATAACGAAACCAAATTAAATTTAACCATTGAATGACAAATGATATTCACTAATCTAAATATAATATAAACATAATTTAATTAGTCAAAAGATACATCCTCACTAAAAGGTCAGAAGTTCAAATCTCTATCCTCACTATTGTTGAACTAAAAATTAAAAATAACATTTATGAGTATTGCAAACCTAACAAGCAAATAAAAACATAAATAAATTAAATTCCCTCTTTCCCATGTGGGACTAAAGTTCTTTTCTTATTATTTTTTCCACTTCACGCAAACCCATAAATCCAAATAATTGATGCATTGAACAGTGATTTTGAATGGACTTAATAAGAGAGTGTATGCGTCTAAAATCAACCATAGACTTGGTAACCTCTTTTATTTATTTTTTTATTATTTATTTTTTTAAAGAAGATAACCTGTATTTTCATGATTAGTATAAGTTTAAAACCAATTGCCCATTCCTAGCTATCTTGACCACATGATTGAATTAACTATTTTCACCATTAAATTTAAATGAAAGAAAGAAAAATTTCTAATCCTATTTCTATAGGAATTCACAATAATATCCTCATTTTAAGCATTCAACATTGAAATCCGTGAAATAAACTTTATAAAACTTTTGTAAAGAGTAATTTTTGAAAAGATGGCACTTCTACATGTCCTTTCACATAAAATAAGAATTTTTTTTTTCTCAATATATGCTAGAAGACTAACATTAGCTACCTTATCAAATAAATTTTTTTCCAATATAAGCACTAATAAAAATGATTTTGGAAATTTAGGGTTTGAATGTATTAGGCTCTATTTTATATATATATAGAAATTTTGAAGCTATTTTGCTAGAAATTGCCTACTAATGACTTTGTCTGATTATTTACAAAACTGAGAATCATCCCCTTAAAAGACAGTTGCAGCACAAAGAAGATTGACAAAAAAAGAAACAACCAAGGGAAAGAATCAACAGCTATTTACAATAAATGAATAATGAAATGGTCCGAGTGTGAGGTTCCTGATTGTGGCTCTGCAATAAAAGAGAATTATCTGTTAAGGAAATATGGGAAGAGTAGCTGGTTTTCAATTAGAGATCAATTCACAGCCTGCCTAGCAAATTATATAGCTGTCACGTGGAGTACTCTTTCGGGCGAATCTAGAACTTAATGTCAGGGGCTAGATCAATAGAAATAATTTTTGATACATTAACATTTATTGATATTATTTTATATATTTTTATATTAAATTAGTTAAATAATAAGTTTGGTGCTTAATTTTTCAAGATTGTGTCTAATAGGTCCTTGAATTTTCTATTTTTTTTAATCAAATAGATTCTTGAACTTAAAAAAAAAAAGTCTAATAGGTTAGGGATCCATTAAACATCAAATTAAAAACTAGAGAATCTATTAGAAATTGAAAGTTTAATGGGCAATTAGACACTTTTTTTATAAAAAAAAATTCAAGAGCTTATTAGAAACAACTCTCAAAGTTCATACATCAAACTTATAATCTAATCAATTAAGTTTGTTCAATAAGAAGTATAAGTAACTTTTATATATAAATATAAAAGAAAAAGAATGGAATTCAAATAACATGCTAGATTTTTTTTCTTCCCTAAAAATTATATATTCATTTTATGCAATTAAATTTCTAAAAAAATAATTTACTAGAACTCAAAAGTAATTTTATATTCATTTCCATCTCTATTATTCAAAAAAATAAAAATTAAATTTAAAGATGAATCTAAAACAAAAGTTATATATTATATCTTTGTTATTGTTTTATATCTATAGATATTTTATGAATCCTTTTAAATTATTTTGAAAAATAACATAAAATTTACGATATT
Source organism: Trichosanthes truncata (assembly GCA_033996785.1). Classification (NCBI taxonomy): domain Eukaryota; kingdom Viridiplantae; phylum Streptophyta; class Magnoliopsida; order Cucurbitales; family Cucurbitaceae; genus Trichosanthes; species Trichosanthes truncata. The sequence goes on from MU867261.1 coordinate 30,778,093, forward strand.
CAGATTAAACAACAAAAATGAGTTTATATATTCTTTAAAATAAATAAAAGCAATAACTTTCTTAGTTTAAAAGAGAATTGCCTTTGAAAGAAACAGAAATCACACCCAGTCTAAAATAAAAAATAAAAAAAATAAAAAAATAAAAAACAGAAATAACGTGGAAGCAATTTCAAAATATTTTTATTCTATTTGATATGGTTTATGAGTGACATTTGAAAAGTAGATGTGATATTCATTTTGAACTTAATTAAATTAAAATAGCATAAATGTTTGATATTTTATGTTTATCTTAGTTATTTTAAAACTTTAAAGAATATATTTTATTTTAAAATTAATCAAACTTTCGATAATTCATTTCATTGTTTAGTTAGAAATTAAAATCTTAAATTATGAAAAAAATATTATAGTTTTTATTAAGCTTAAAAAATAAATCTTAAATTAAAATTTTAAAATTGATGAAAATAAATCTTTATTTAAAAATTTTTGAAAAAATGAGCGAACTTATTTTATTTATCTTAATCCAAATTGATACATTAACAAAATTGTAATATTTATAAAATAATATAAAATAAAATCTCAATTTTAAGATTGACATAAACAAATCTATATTAATTAAATTTTGAAAAAAAAATCATTGGAATCTAGCTCTAATTGAATAGTACAAACTGTAAAAAAAAAAAAAAAATAGTCAGCAAACATATAGACTACACAAATCTAAGTTAAACAATTTTGTACTTCAAACACAGACTTCATAACACTTCAAACTAAATAGATAGCTCTTAAGATTAAACAACTCTAGGTTGAAGATAAGCTCACGTGAGGAGGGAAGGAGAGGTAGAAAAGGAAAAAAAAAAAAGGAAATGCAAACAACAAAACACAGAGAGTTGAAGAAGAAGATTGGTTGTTGGAGATAGAGAAAAAAGAATTAAAATAAAGAGATAATGGTACAAAGAGAGTAAATGAAGAAATTAAGAGAAGACATGGAGGGTGGATGAGGTTGTTGCAAGAAAGAGTGACAATAGAAAATAAAAACAAAATAAGAATAAATAAGGCAAAATAAGAATAGAATTAAATTAAAAAAAAACAGAGAGTAAATAAGGCAAAATAAGAATAGAATTAAGGAAAAGAGTAAAGATGGTACACATCGTTTTAATGAGGAGAGAGACGTTTGCAAATGTTAACCAATTTCGTGAAAAGAAAAAAAAAGGAAAATGGGAAGAAGGATATATTATTTCTTTAATGAGAGTAAAGACAAAATGTAGTTGGTAATAAAATAGATGAAAGAGAATGAATAATCTGAAGTTTTGATTTATTGGTGATATAATGAAAAATTGGTTTAATGAGTTAGAATAAAGTTTATGATCTTTTCCTATTGAAAATAGTTTGTAAGTTGGGGTATATATGGTTGTTGAAATTTCAGGATGGACAAAAATTAGACTACTTTACGATTTAAAGAGCCAACAATAATAGTTTTATGAGTTGCTTATTTTACGATATATTTTAATTATTTAATTATTATCATCTAATTTTAAATTTTCAAGAGAGTTATAATTATGTATGATTTCAGAGAAATCATTATGAAATTTTAGAAATTGTATTAAAATTTCAGTATTTTATGTTTTTAGCGGAAATTATCGTTTGAAAAATATTTAAGGTATTTTATGTTTATTTAAAAATTAGAAAAGTTTTGATGTTTATTGAGAAACGTGTGAAGTTAATTAAATGTGGTTTTAGAGAAAATAAGATCTTAGAAATGTTTTATGTTATTTGAAAGGTTTGATGATTAATTATTTGAGAATTTATAAATTGTTTAATGTTATTTGAGAAATCTCTAAAGTCTATGAAATGTTATTTTTAAAGAAAGAACATGACTTTTAGAAATAGTAGAAAAATCAACGTGATTACCCATAAGATATGTAAATGTTTTTTTAATTAATTTAATTTCAACATTAATAATGTAACTTTCTCAAAAGAATGAACACTGTAAATTTAGGTAAAATTACATTCATAGTTCATGAATTTTGAACTTAGTTTTCAAACCAATATTTTTGGTCCCTAGGATTTGGACTTAAATTTTCGTTTTGGTTTCAAAAGCAAAACCAAGATTCAAAGTTTGGTTTTATGGGTTCCTAAGGTTTCAAATATGATACTTTTGATTCTTGAAATTTAAATTTAGTCTCTATTTATTTGGTCATTCAGTTGAGTTGATCGTCAGTTGAGGAAAAAGATCGATATGAAAGTTACCATGCTGGCTAAGACAAATAGATTTATCAATCCTCCCATTGTATCTCTTTCATTTATTTCATGTACCATTTTGCTGAAATTTACCATTTAATCTCATCTTAATGTCTTCTCATGGGCCCTTCATAATTATTTCCTTTTTTTATTTTTAATTTCTATCTCATCAATTCTTTAACTTTATGCATACACATTTTCCATTTTCTTTATCTCTTTCTGATCTCTCCAACAACCCCGTCCTCTTCTTTCACTCACATACTTCCAAAATTCCTGCCACGTACATTTATTGTTTATCCATTATAGGTGGGTAAATCTAAATCAGTTGCAATGAAGATTTTCAAATGTTGATAATGGAGGAAAAAAAATTATAAATAAATTGGTTAAAATATCATTTTAGTCCCTGTACTTTGAACTTTGTTCAATTTTAGTCAATGTACTTTTAAATGTTCAATTTTAGTCATTGTACTTTTAATAAAACTTAAAATTAGGCCCTACTATTAGTTTATAGTTAATTTTTCTTAAAAAAAGTTAGTCTCTATTAATTCTTTCTTTATAAATTTTGGAAATATGTTTATATGGTGTCTTTTATTGTATTAAAATTATTATTATTATTTAACTAATTTTGATAAAAATTAACTTCAAACTTATCATAAGAACCAATTTTAAGCTTTATTGACAGTACAGAAACTAAAATTAAACATTTGAAAGTATATAGATTAAAATTGAACAAAATTTAAAGTACATGAATCAAAATGATATTTTAACTAAATAAATATAAGAGGGTTCAGTTGGTGGAAGATGAAGAAGAAGAAATTGCTTTAATGAAATGGAGGATTGATAGTACAAAGTGAATTTAATGAAGTGAGAGGGGGAATGGGTTTGTTGGGGAGGTTTCACGTAAAAAGGAAGAGGGGCATTGAGGTAATTGGAGAAAATGAGAAATTTGAGCATAATGGTACAAGATTTAAATGAGGAGAGAGAAGGAGATTGTTAATTACATGTGTTTTTTAAGTGATTATTTTTTGTTTAAGTTGGTGGTTAAATAAGTAATTACCTTCATGGTGGTAAAAGTGATTATTTATTGTTTAAGTTCATTATTTTTTGGTCCATGTACTTTCAAATGTCTAATTTTAGTCGTTATACTTTCAATAAAGCTTAAAATTGATTCCTACTATTAGTTTATGGTTATTTTTTCTTTAAAAAAGTTAATCTCTATTAGTTTTTCCTCTATAAATTTTGGAAGTATGTTTATATGGTATTTTTTCTTGTATTAAAATTATTATTATTATTTAACTAATTTTGATAAAAAATAACTTCAAATTTATCATAAGGACCAATTTTAAGTTTTATTGAAAGTACAAGAACTAAAATTGAACATTTAAAAATACAAATATCAAAATAGAACAAAATTTAAAATATAAGAATCAAAATGATATTTTAACCAAATAAATATCAGAAGGGTTAAGTTGGTGGAAGTGGAAGAAGAAGAAATTGCTTTAATGAAAGGGAGGATTGAATAGTACAAAGTGAATTTAATGAAGTGAGAGGGGGAATGGTTTTGTTGGGGAGGTTTCACCTAAAAAGGAAGAGGGGAATTGAGGTAATTGGAGAAAATGAGAAATTTGAGCATAATGGTACAAGATTTAAATGATGAGAGAGAAGGAGTTTGTTAATTACATGTGTTTTAAGTGATTATTTTTTGTTTAAGTTGGTGGTTAAATAAGTAATTACCTTCATGGTGGTTAAATAATATTTCAGGCAAGTGAAGATCGGGACGATATACGACCCAAATTTTTCATGCCAAAAGTTCGGTGAGTTATTTTTTTAATAAAATATTTCTATTATTTAGCTTGTATTATGAAATTTCATGGAATCTATTATTATGTATGATTTTAGAGAAATAGTTTTAAATTTCAAGAAATTGTTGTGAATTTTCAGTAATTCCATGGTTTAGTTAAAATTATTGATTTAAAAAATATTCGAGATATTTCACGATTATTTAAGATGTCATAAAGGTTTTGTGTGTTTGTGTGATTGAGAAATGTTGTGAATTTATGAAATGATGTTTGGAAATTGCATGATTTCAAGTGTGAGTTGAGGTTTGCTAAGCATTATTCAGAAATTGTTTTCAACCCACTAAAGTTGTACCCCATAGGGAGTCCTCTTCTCATGTTATATGGACTTGTAAGCATATTTCAAAAGTGTGGATTTCTTTGTTTCCTAGATTAAGAGAGTTGTTTTCTGTGTGCAGGGACAACTGGATTGCGAAAGACTTTTGGGGCTGGTTGCTAAAAGCCCTAAATACAGAGGAGATCTCAAAAGCCATTACTCTTATGTGGTGTATTTGGAATTTTAGAAATATTCTAAATGCTGCTCCTCGTGATCCCCGTGCAAGTTTGGAGCCTGCCAGTAGAAGTATCTTGGCCAATGCTGCCAAGTATCTGGAGGAGATAAACGTTGAGAGCAGGCGTCCGGTGATGCAGGCTAGTGCTGAGTTCCCGGTGAGCTCTTCTGGGTGGTCTCCTCCGCCTTTTGGAGTTTTAAAACTCAATACTGATGCCTCTTGGTGTGAAGCCTCAAGAAAAGGAGGGATTGGTTGGGTGGTTCGTGACCTCCGTGGTGCCCCCCTTTGTGTTGGTATGCAGCATTGGAAAAGGCGGTGGTCGATCAAGTCTTTAGAGGCCGCTGCTATCCTAGCAGGCCTGAGGACCCTCCAAAGTATGAACCTCAACCCATCTCCCTCGATCATTGTGGAGTCTGATTCTCAGGAGGTGGTGACTGCTTTAAACCATCCGGGTACGGATATTTCGGAAACTAAATCTATTCTGGATGAAGTTGAGACCATGGCCTCTCTGTGGGCTGATATCTCTTTTACCTTTTGTCCTAGATCTTGTAACTCCGCCGCCCATCACTTGGCGCGTGCGGCTTTTTTGGAGCCTACTGTTTGGCTGTCTCCCTCCACTTCGGAGGTAGACCCTGTTGTTTGGTTTTCGGACTTTCCCAATTGGGTTCGCTGTATTCTTTTTGAGGATGGTTTTTCATCGCTTGGTTAATGAAGTATCTTTTCAAAAAAAAAAAAAAAAAGTTGTACCCCATAGGTTTTGAGTCATTTTAATTCTTTTCCCCAAACCAAACTCCAATTCTAATTCTCTCTATAAATTAAACCATTTTCTTTTCCACAAACCAAACTCCTCCCAGCAACTGTTCATACGCCCATGCTCTCTCCTCTCTTTCCTTGTTCCAAGTTCTTTATCTCTTTCCATCATGTTTTGGTTAACCAACACTGTTATGGCTGGAGCTTGTTTTCTTTTCTGTTCAAAACATTCTAATCTTTGTTTTCTTTTTTTCTTTTGGTTTTGTTTTCTGTTTTTAATCTAACTTTTACCAATACATTAGTTTAGTTTTTACAACCTTTCCTATGGTGGTGCACGACAATCACATAGAGCGACAACCGTAGACGGCGATACCCACGAACCCAACGGCTACCCCCTCTATTTCCGGCAACGACCCATGCGATTTCAACGTTGAACAGCAAGCGGTGAGCTTTCCCTCCTTCGCGTCTGCTCAACCCCGACCAGCGGCGAAATGCTTTCGACCCTCCCCTCAACGGTAACGCGATTCCGACGGTGTTCTGCAGCATCATCCGACGACACCCACTCAGAATCGGACCTCAAATCACTCGGGTTCGTGACCCACACTCCGTCCCATCTCAGATCTAAACACCCCATGACCCGATTACTTTAGATCTGTAAGTTCGGACTCCGAACACCAACCAGCGAGGATTCGAGTTCTTTTGCTGAAGTTCAGTAGGTAACCACGCTCTTTAAACCCATTTTAGATCCGTTCGAGTTCTTTTGGTGAGGTTCAAAATATTCGTCTTTTTTTTTTCTTTTTTTTTTTTCTGTTTTTAATTTTACTTTTACAAATACATTAGTTTAGGTTTATTTTTATATAGTTTATTTCATATATATCATTTAGCTTCCAGTTTAATTTTATTTTTTTCTGAGTTCAATGCCATAAATAAAGAGAAATGTGTATAAATTTCAGTCTTTTTGTTTATAATCATTTTACGAAATTCAGTGTTTTTTTAGGAGTTGCACTGTAGTAAACTATAGCTCTCATGTGTAACTTATAGTTTTTAGTTCACTATGTGTAGACATCTACAGGTTATGCATAGGTAGCCAAACTTCTTCCTAAAAGAATTAATAGAAACAAGGTATAGCTATTCTCTTATATGTATTATTATTATCTATTTTGTTTCATAATACTAAATTATTCAATATTTTATCAAATTGTAGATGGTTCGAAATGGATGATAAAGTAGACAAAAAAAATTATTATTCGGAAACATTTATTTACAACATGTTTATGTCGTCTATGTCCCATACATTGTTCCATACTAGCTATGATTGCAGTCTTGATTGACCGAACAAGACTTCTCATACAACCAAAAATTGTGGCAACCATGGGAATCAAAGTAACGCTTAGCATTGTTATTAGAGCCCTTAGGAAAAATGGTTCTTTCCCTTTGGGAAGAAAATGTAAGTTATTTCATAGGTTATGGTCCTTTAATATCACTCCACTCTCTTATTCAGGTAATTATTCAATTATTTTGAAATTATTTTTCCTATCATTTTATTCATCTCTAAATATTGTTTTTCAGATTCCTCAGCATGCAAAATAACTACCATTTTATAGTCGGAACAAATGGTATCCAAAACCTAAGTCACATATTGAGAACTACCTTGATAAATTCATGATAATAAATTGTCCTTGCCTCAAAATCTGCTGCTACATTCACCTACTACTTCACATCTCATTCCACTTCATTTCTTTCAACTTTGGGTACAAAATTGAGGCACCAAGCACACTAATGTTCTCGATCATGTTCATAACTGCACTTTGATAAAAAGATAAAATTCCTTCCTTGTAATATATCTTTTTCAAAGTTGTCGAATGTGCCAATGAACATCTTTTTCTCTGATTTTGCTTCAATCATGATACGACGATTCACCGTATCGAGCAAGTATCGTATGAAGCCACTGGAGATAATAACTAGTAGTGCACAAGTTTGTTTCCACCATGGATCTTCTAACTAGAACCTGAGGTTTTATTCATTATCATTAATCCTCCGATCCTTAGTTCTTGATGTAAAAATCATAAATGCAAAGAGATGGAAAGCTTTCTATATAGTCTTTTTATACCTTGCTTCTCATATATTGTTAGAAATAGATGTGACAACAAATTTACATGTCTCCACTCTTCCCATATCAATTGCAAGTTGTGTATGTGTAATCTCCATAGGATATAAAGCTCAGTGAAATAAATTTTTAGGTGAAGATCATTTTTTTTCTAGCAAGCCTAGTGAATTTTTTGATGGAATTGCTGCAACATATTCTACGACAATTCTATTATATCCTATGGAGATTACGCATACACAACTTGTAATTAATATGGAAAGAGTGGGGACATGTAAATTTGTTGTCACATTTATTTCTAACAATATATGAGAAACAAGGTATAAAAGGATTGTATAGAAAGCTTCCAGTCTCTTTGCATTTATGATTTTTACATCAAGAACTAAGGATCAGAGGATTAATGATAATGAATAGAACCTTAGGTTCTAGTTAGAAGATTCATGGTGGAAACAAACTTGTGCACTACTAGTTATTATCTCCCGTGGCTTCATATAATATTTGATTGATATGGTGAATTGTCGTATCATGATGGAAGCAAAATCAGAGAAAAAGATGTTAATTGGAAAAGATATACTACAAGAAAGGAGTTTTATCGTTTTATCGAAGTGCAGTTATGAACATGATCGAGAACATTAGTGTGTTTGGCGCCTAAATTTGTACCCAAAGTTTGAAAGAAAGGAATTGGAATGAGATGTGAAGTAATAGGTGAATGTAGCAGTAGATTCTAAGGCAGAGACAATTTATTATCATGAATTTATCAAGGTAGTTCTCAATATGTGACTTAGGTTTGGATACTATTTGTTCCGACTATAAAAGGGTAGTTATTTTGCATGCTGAGGAGTCTGAAAGGAATATGACTGGATAATTAATGTGACTGCCAGATACTGACCCATTGTTCCCTTTTGTTTGTTCATTTTAATTTTGTAACAATTTAATCCATGAACTTTAGTAGGTAGTGAGTTTAATCCATACATTTAAATCTATAATAATTGAGTCTATGTTGTGAAAAATATTAGTAAGATTTAATGAGATTTTTTTTTGTGTAGATCAATAAACTCATGAGAAATAAGTTTATTTTTTATGTTGTATTTGCAATGTAGGAGTTGGATCTCATAATAGTTTTCTAGTGTGTGGTTGTTATGTATTTCTTTTAACTTGGGAGCTAAAACTTTCAATTTTTTTGTATTTCTTTTCTTCTTTTTAGACAAAAGGTTTGAGTTTATACTTTTCTTTTTAATTTTGGTTGTTTTGTTTCTATGTATATCTATATAGTACTTTGAGTTAAAACCTTTTTTTTTTTTTTTTATACATTTTTCAGATTAACTGATTTCTTGCTTAGATTTTTAAATATTTTCTTTGGTTTTCATTTAGATTATAAACAAAATTTAGAGATAAAGTAATCAATATGTTTTTTTTAGTTCAATGAAGTAATCAATATTTTAATTATACAAAATCAATATTTCATAATCACTTATACAATTTATTTATATATTACTCAGGCTGTAAATATTTATTTAAATCAATGGGTATACAAATTTATTTGTGTATATATATAACTTATTTTATGTTGTATACATTGTACAGAAACAGTTTCAAAATTGTTTAACAAACTAAACTTGTTTTTTTAAACTCTTTTTTTTTTGTACAGCATAGGCAACATAAAATAAGTTACATACGCAATTCATTTTATATATACATTGATTCAAATAAATATTTACATATAAATAAATCGTATATAGGAGCTGTGTGGGGCAAGGAGTTGAAAGGAGTAGGAGTTGCAGGGAGTAGAAGTTAATAAGTCTGGAGAGTTAGGAAATATGTGTTTGAGGTGCAGAGATGTTTAGTCTGGAGTTAGGAAATCTGTGTTTGGGGCAAGGAGTTCTGAAGTATGTGTTTGAGGTGCAGATTTATTAAACATGAAGTTATAAAATATGTTTTTCTTATCTTTTTACTTTGAATATGATTAATTTGAAAATCAAATTTTTTAATACATTAACATTTTTAAATACTAATTTCTTAAATAGTAATACGGGTTAGTTTAAAATATGTTTTTCTTATCTTCAAATCATAAAATTATATATATATTTTTAGCTATTAATAAAAAAAAAAAAAAGCTTAAAAAAGATAAGATTGTTATTTGTTATAAGTAATTTTTGTTTAAACTTTAAAAAAAAAATTTGTAGATGACATGTGGAGGAAGTGAGATAGGGAGATTTTTATCAATTAAAAAAATTGTTATGTGGTACTCTAATTTACATTATGAATTTTAATTTAAATAATAGTATCATATCTAAAATATTCTTATATAATTTATATTTAAAAAATAAACTTATAGAATAAAAAGAAAAATATTTTTGTTAAAAATTTATTAAAATTATAGGATAAAAATAAAAATATTTTTTTTAATAATTATTTATATTTAATTAGTAATTAGTAATAACGATGAAAAATTTATATTAAAAAAATAAAGAATTTTTTTTTTAAATTATGAAATTAAAAAAAATTATGTAAAAAAATAGAGAGAGAAAGGAAAGGAGAGAAGAGAGAGGGAGTGAGATAAGGGGATAAGAAAGTTGTGGGGAGTTGAAGGAGGAGTTAATAAATTTGTGGGACTCACACTAAGAAGTTGGAAGAGGAGTTAATAAGTTTGTGGGGTCCACAATAGGAGTTAAAACTTCCTTGGGCCAAACAAGGAGTTGGGAACTCCTCCGAACTCCACTCCCCACAACTCCTCAATCCAAACACTCCCATAGTGATTTTGCAAGTGTTACACCCCATCCCAAATTACCCTACCAACTTAAGACGAGCTGTGACAACATTAGACTCCGAGTGTGCTATGGATCTATTGTCAAGTCTCTCTTATCTTATAACAACTCAACTTCATTTGTAGATATCTCATATTCAATGTAGCAAAGATTGCACTCTTACTTACATTAGGTGAGACTAGTGGAAGATTCTGATCAGCTAACTCTGGAAGAAACTCAAGAGCAATCTAGTGGAAAAATAATGATGAAAGAATGAGCTAAAAGGTTCAATGAGTGGTAAATTCATAAGAGAATAACTTTTGAGAAAACTCTTTCCATATTAAACATAATTCAAAACTCTGTAAAAATAATGTAGATCATGAACAATCTAAAAACTCTCAAGTTAAGAAAAACACACTAAAATCTGCAAAACTCTTGAAAACGTAAATAGTGCAACAAGATTACAATTCTTGAAACAACAACTTTTGATACATACACACATGCTAGTAAAAACATAGAGAAATCCGCAATTACAACTTTTGAAAACGTAACCATTAGCTAGTAAAACTTATCATCAAGCTTGTATCCAAATCTTTGTCATACTGCGTGTAAAGTAATACTCATAAGCATAGCAAAGTAATATATGTCATGTTATGCATCAAGTAATTTTCAGATACATAACAGAGCATGTATTTGTCATATTGTGCATCGAGTAATCTCAAAGTACATAGTAGAACAAATCATTGTCATATTAGGCATATAATACATCCACATTTAGCAAAGCCATCTCTGTCATATGTGCATGTAGAGTTTCCCCCAAAGGCTTAAACACCCTAACACACTACCCAAAGCCCATATGTGTGCTAGAGTGGGTTTCAAAAACCTCTCTCTCTAGTATACTATGAAAACACATTCACATAGCATATACATAATCACCATGGGTACATAGATCTAGTGGTTTGAAAACCACTTTCAGCATAACATCTCTTAATTTTCAAATCATTCTAAAATCATGCTCTCATTTGAAACAATATTCCACATAACTTGAAAGATTTCTCAAATAATACAAACATTTCTAAAATCATACTTTTTCTAAAACTACATCTCATAAATCTCATACATCATTTCATAAACATTAAAACTCTTCTAATTTCTCAATAATCATAAAAGATCTCAAATATATCTCTAAAACGATAATTCCAGCTAAAATCATAGAATTACTAAAAATTCAGCACAATTTCTGAAAATTTCATAACAATTACTCTAAAATTATACATAATTATAATCTATTTGAAATACATACTAATAATTAAATAATAGAAACATTTCGTAAAGTAAACCACTCATAACTACTGTGTTGTAAATTTTTACAATCTCTACTTGATCTATAATATTAATTAAAATACCATGTGAGCATACACTGACCTACTACTAACTTAAATGACACATGCTCAAACTATTTACAAAACCAATTTATTTATTTCTTGACACTTACAATTTTGTCCTCTTCCTCTATTACACACTTCTCTTTCCGTATGTCACCCATGTGATTGACACCCAAAACTTCTCTCTCCACTTAATTCACTTGTGCTAGTTGACATGCTTTCTTTCTCTTTAAGTTTAACACCCAAAAGATATCCCCACCATGGCCACGATTTGAAATTTACTTTCTTTTATTTGCTCTGACCTCACTTCTTCTCCATTAATTATTTTATTGGTTAAAATATTATTTTAATTTTTATATTTTGAGTTTTGTTTCATTTTAGTCTATGTACTTTCAAATATCAAATTTTAGTCTTTGTACTTTCAATAAAACTTAAATTTGGTCCCTATGATAAGTTTGAATTTAATTTTTATCAAAATTAATTAAATAACAATAATAATTTTAATACAATAAAAGACACAATGTGAACATATTTCTAAAATTTATAGAGGAAAAACTAATAGAAACTAATTTTTTAAAAGAAAAATTAACAATAAACTAACATTATGGACTAATTTTAAGCTTTATTGAAAGTATAAGGACTAAAATTGGATATTTAAAAGTACAACAACTAAAATAGAACAAAACTCAAAGCACAAAGACCAAAATAGTATTTTAACTTATTTTATTTCTACAAGTACATCACAGTTTTTCCTCTGTTTCTTTTTTTTTTCCTCTCCTCAATTTCTGTTTTCCTCTTTTTATTTTTATTAATTATTTTTCTCCAAACGAAACTCACGAGTAAGCTTGCCTATACAACAACACACACCACCATTGCCCCCACGGCGACTCCAAAATTTAGAATTTGGATGAATTAGCCTCTATTATATATATATATACACACGCACACACATTTTTTTTTCCTAATAGTAGGTTGTCCATTATGAATATACGCCCATAATTTGGAAAGGAAAAAAATAGTAGTTATATATATATATATATATATATATATATATATATATATATATAAAATTTTGAAATTGAAGGGGTCAAGCCCTCAAGCCCATTGTACATCCATCATCGGTTGTGGAACCAAAACTTTATGTTAAGGGATCAATTCTGTAAATAGAATTTTTAATGCATTTATATATGTTGATATTCATTTACATATTTTGATATTAGTTTGTTTAATAGAAGATATAACTATTTTCTTTTTATATAAACCTATAAAGAAGATAATGAAACTTGAAATAATAAGTACATTATTTACTTATAATATAAGATTTATAGTTTATTTGATGGAATTACTTTTTAAAAAATAATGAAAAAAAGTAAGTATTTTTACCCATTTCTATATTTGACAATATATTTATTTATATTTATATATACAAACAAATCAAATTTAAAGAATAAATTAAAACAAAAACTGAACTAAAAAAAATTAAAACAAAAACTATAATTATATATATTTATACTATTTCATATCCATAAATGCTTTATAGAAAATAATCACGTTTTTTAAAGTTTTGTTGAATGCATATTATATATATTTCTAACAAAAGCACAAATTAGAAAGAAAAAACATGCACGGAGATTGGAACCTAGCATACTAACAGGTCTCCCAAGGCACGAAGACATGTGCATTGTTATCTAATATATATTGTTTAAAAGTTAAGGAGGGACTCGGGCCCTCGACCTATGGTGAATTTTTCACTGTCACTTGTTGTTGAACTTAAATAATAATAATAATAACAAATAAATAAATAACAAATTCAAGCATAACTCAGAGGATAAGACATCAATTACCATTCTAAAGATCGATGGTTCGATCTTTATCTTTGAAAATTGTTGAACTTAAAATAATAATAATAATAATAATAATAAATAACAAGTTGAGTTCATTAACTTTCAAGTCTTTTCTAATAGGTTTATGAACTTTAGAAGCTATCAAATTGCTCTCTAAACTTTCTATTTTGTATCCAATTATAGGTCTCTAACTTTGCATTTTCTCTAAGAAAATCACAATAAAACCAAACCATGCAATCTTCAAAATTGATAGCCGCTTGAGAGCCGAAAGTAAACTCTTCAGTTTCATTATGCATTTAAAGATTATTTTTCACTTATCTTATTGCATGTTCTTCAAAACTAAGGAAAAAGGGAACCTCACCTCTCGGATTACTAGATTTTATTTGTAAAAAAAAAAGAAATTAAGAAGAAGAAGAAAAAGAAGAAAGAAGAATGGTTGTTTCATGGAGTTGTGGATGTGTGAGAGAGAGTGGGGGTGTTTTGGAGAAAGAGAAGAAATTATGGTGAATTGGAAAGAAAAAGAATGCTTGAAGAGTGGTCACATCAAAGGACTAAATTTAAGAGGAGAATAATGGAATGGTATATGTGGGTTCATTGAAGAATGAGAAGTGTTATTTGAGAGGTAATTCACGTAATGAAAGTATTATTTAATTAGAAGATAGATGATTTGAGAGTTGAGGAGATAAAAAGAAATATTATTTAATTGGAGAAAAAAGAAAAATTAGTACTCGTAGAAATAAAACAAGTAGTGGAATTGAGAAAATGGTTTTAAGTGTGTTATTTAAGTGGATGCTTAAAGGGATGTATTCTCACATGATGACATAATAAGTATTCTAGGTCAAGCGGAGATTGAAAAGATTTACGACCTAAACATATCACACCCATACTAACTGTGAGTAGTGGTTCATTTTATGAAATGTTTTCATTATCCAATTATTAGCATGAATTTAAAAAAGATTATGATTTCATATCATTTTAGAGAAATTGTTATGAAATTTCTAGAAAAGGATTATGAATTTCCAACTTTTATGATTTTGGATTGTTTCAGTGATGTTTGAGAGAAATTCTTATGAAAATTTCAGTAATTTTATGATTTTAGTTGGAATTACCATTTAGAGATATTTGAGATATTTAGGGGGTGTTTCACACATTGTTTTGATTTTTGGTGGTTTTGGGTTCCAAACACAAAACTACATTTGGCCCATTGTAATCACAACTTTGGGTTCCAAAAACAACCTCATGGGTTATTCTCTCCAAATCTATGGTTTCTCTTTATTCCATAAAGTTGGTAGGACCTACTATTTCTCTCCTCATTTTTAATCATAATTTTAGTGGGTCTCATCATTTCTCTCTCCATTTTTTTTCATAATTTTAGTGGGTCCCACAATTTCTCTCTCCATTTTTTTTCATAATTCTTGTCATTTATATATTTAATTAACAATAGTTCAATATATATAATTTTATAATTTTAAGATAAAAAAGTATATTTTAGACGACTTACTCAAATAAATATTTTAAAAATAATATTTAATTTTAAGTTCACGTATTAAAATTAAAAAGTATTTATTTTATTTCCAGTTTAACAATATTCAAAGTAACAAAAATAAATGGTATTTTGTTTTGAATTTATTAAAATAAAATGAACAATATTTAATTTTAAATTAGCTATATTAAAGAAAGTATTTAGTTTTAAAATTACATACACCCAAAAAAAAATGTATATGTATGATTTTTTTTTTGAGTTCAACGACATTTAGGGGTGAGGTGATTTGAACCTCTGATCTCCTGATCGAGGATACATGCCAATTACTACTAAGCTAAGCTCACTTTACCGTATGATATTCATTCTCAACTTATTTATATCAAAATAACATAAATATATGGTTTTTTTTAAAATTTTTATTTTAGTCATTTTATAATAACATATAGAATGCATTTTATTTTTAATTTATTCAAATTAAAATTACAAAAATTATGCAAATTTTGCTCTCTATGTAATTCTATGTTCTATTTCCCTTTTTCATGAACCATGTTTTTTTCTTCTCATTGACTACTTTAACTTATAACATTAGGATTAATGTATTATTGTAAACTAATGTTTTGAATTTAAAATTTGCATGTTGATCCATAGAAAAAATGACAAAACATAAGATTGTCATGGGTTATGTTAATGGTAATCAATGCTTTGATTGTTGGAAACAATTTTTCTTATTCTCAAACTATAACATAAATTAAATACTTAATTCAAAATTCCCTTAAAAATTGATCCATGTTACACAAGGGATTTTACAATTCATGAAACATCCACTCAAAAAAAAAAAAAAAGAGGGAGAAAATAGCAAAAGGAAAAAAAAAACTATCGAACCCCGAGTTCAGAATCCTGCACCCCAAACATAGGATTCTTGTTTCTAGACTTTGAAAACCTCCTAGACAAACCTCTCAGGGTTTTGATTTCGAACCAGGGGCCAAACGCTCCCTAAAAGATTTAGGTTCTCTTCTGTCACCTATTACACTAAGTAAATCTGTCACCTTTGTAACCTAGATCCTTACAGCCACAATCTTCTAAAACTAACCAAGCTGACTTATCTCAATTATGTAAGTGTCTTAGAAGGTCCTAGGTATTCAAGACCTTCAAATTTGTATCAGAGTATCCATAGAAGCCTGTAAATCTCCAAAATCAAGATTCCAAAATCAAAATCACACTTTGGAGGGATTCGAGAATCTTTTATTAAAGATGGCCCTTGATTCAACAAATATGAGGTAATATGATCAGAAATAAAAATGTTTGTGGCATTAGGGAGGGGTTGATAGGTTATCCTTGTTAGAAACCTGGTGATCAGCTTGGTTATAAAACTCAGGACATTCAGTAGGTTCCTTTTGTTCGGAGGTTGATTGGATTTGGGGATTTTTGGTTGGGTGTCAAAAGAATTGCTTGACGTCTATGACTCTTGGGTTGGTTTGTCCCCATCCCCTTGTTTTCTCTAATTAATAGAAGGCTAAATTATAAATAAATAAAAAAAATCCTTGAATTTTGACATTTGTTTAAAAAATACTCATATTCTTTCAAAAGTTGCAATATTACCCTTGATTATTCATAAACGTATCAAAACTACCCTGATGTAGAAATCCATTAGATTGCTGGACAAAAAATCGACGTGGCAGTGACCTGGAATGACGTGATGGTGACTAGGACACTTGCCTAGATTAAGTCTGAAAGAATCGTATCCATACACGTTGACTTTTCGTCCAACATTCTAATAGTTAATTTTCTACTCCAAGGATATTTTTGAAACGTTTATAAAATGCTAAGGTAATATTACAACTTTTGAAAGAATAGGGATACTTTTGAAATAAATGACAAGTTCAAGGGTATTTTCTTTATAATTTAGCGTTAATAGAACCCTTGTTATTGCCTTCAAGTCTGAGCCAAGGGCCATATTGATTTTTCTTTGTAGACTTTAATATCTTGGGTTTTGTTCCTAAGAAAGAAGTAGCACAATCTTTAAAAGTATGGCCAATCAGACCACAATAATAGCAATAATCTGGTAATCTTTCATACTTTATTGGAATCCAGCAACCATATTCATTGCTTTCTTGAATTCTTGAGCAGACATTTTCTTTATTGAACGGTTAAATTGATTTGTTAGGACTTTATTTCTGTTAGCTTTAATGTTCATAATTTTTAGGTAGTTTTTGAAGTGGACAATAAATGTAACGTCTGAGTTCAGGAGGGACACGTGAATGAACCAAGACCACATCCGAATGAGAGTGATCTTGAGGCTATGCAATGCATGGTTAAGAAAGGGCTTAAAAGAATTGATAGCTACTACCTATACCAACAAGGTGCACATTCCTTTTCGGTGGCTCCGACATTCCCCTGCATCCCCCGCAGCCTGACCACACTATATACTTGTCTTGAGTTTCTTGCGAGAGGAAAGACTGTCCCCACAAACCAACACGGGTCCTTTCAGCATGCTTTGTTCTCACTCACATGCTTTTTAAGAAAATTCCTAGGAGGTCACCCAACATAGGATTGACCCAAGCCAAGCACGCCTAACTTTGGAGTCCTATGATTGAGCCATCGAAAAGGAAGGTGCACCTTGTTAGTATAGGTAGTATCTATAAATTCTTTTAAGCCTTTTCTTAGCCATGCCTTGCATAGCCTCAGGATCTCTCTCATTCGGATGTGGTCTCGGTTCATTCATGTACCCCTCCTGACCTCGGGCGTTACATGCTCACCAGCTTCCACCTTGGTTCGTCCCAGAACCACATCTTATTGGGAGAGGTTCCACTTTGATACCATCTGTAACGCCCCAGGCCCAAGATTTGGAATTCGGATTCGACACCTAATGGCCCCGGCATTCCCCTGCATTCCCCCGGCCTAACCACGCTACCTACTTGTCTTGAGCTACTTGTGAGAGTGAAGACTGTCCCAACAAACCAACACGGGTCCTTTCAACATGCTTTGTCCTCACTCACATGCTTCCTAGGAGGTCACCCAACATACGATTGCTCCAAGCCAAACATGCTTATCTTTGGAGTTCCTATGATTGAGCCACCATAAAGGAATGTGCACCTTGTTGGTATAGGTAGTAGCTATCAATTCTTTTAAGCATTTTCTTAACCATACCTTGCATAGTCTCATGATCCCTCTCATTTGGATGTGGTCTCTGTTCATTCATGTACCTCTCTTGAACTTGGGTGTTACAATAAATTTATAGGGGATTATTTTTACATGTTTTGAGTGATGTATTTGACTAGTTTTTGTTGATATGTTGACTGATTTTTTCTATATTTTGTTATATTTAAGGTGATAGGTTATGATATTTTTTTGGGGCATTCGTTGGACGTGTTTGTAGTGAAATCTAATGCAAATAACATTATGAAAGTTGTTTTTCTTTGGACTAATTCAATTCCATTGTAAAATGTTTTGTGAACTCGATCTATTCAATTTAACTCAAGAACTTGCTTCATTAATTTCATTCCTTGAACATTCTTGGAACTAACAATTTAGTCCCCAAATTTTAGTTTGCAACGGTTTAATTTTTGTACTTTTAATTTTGTAACAATTAAATCATGAACTTTAGTATGTAGTGAATTTAGTCCCTATATTTAAAATTTGTAACAATTTAGTCTGTATTATGAAAACTATTATTAAGATTTAATGAGATTTTTTTATATAGATCAATAAACTCATTAGAAATATAACTTTATTTTTTTATATTGTATTTGCAACATACGAGTCCAATCTCCAAATAATAATTTTCTAACTTGTGATTGTTTTGTTTTTTTTTTTTTTTAACTTGGGAGTTAAAACTTTTAGACCCCAAACCTTTTGTGTGTTCTTTTCTTCTTTTTGGACGAAAGCTTAGGGTTCATACTTTCCTTTTTGATTTTGGTTGTTTTTTTTTTCTATGTATATCTATGTAGTATACTTTAGGAGTTAAAACCTTTTTTTTTAATTACATATCACAGATTCACCGATTTTTTGCTTAGATTTTTTTAGATTATAAACAAAATTTAGAATGAAATAATCGATAATGTTAATTACACAAAATCAATATTTCATAATCACTACATACGGCCGTTTATTTACATATTATACATAGGCTGTAAATATTTATTTAAATCATGTGTATACAACATTATTTGTGTATATAACATATTTTATGTTGTATACTGTCACACCCCGTCCCAGATCACTCTAACCAACCTAGGACGTGGCATGTCGACAATCAATCGAAACAAAAAAAAAACGAAATCCAATGTCCAGCTTATCAAATCAAAATATGTTTTGGAAATAATAGGTGGCTAGCAAAACTTTCTTTAATAAAATCCTCAAAATTTCAGCAGAGTTTCCCCTAAAAAACGGATGAATATACCTGGATTTTGAAACATTATGCTCCCTAATAACAAATGTACACACACATATATATATATAACTTAGATACTCTTCTCCAAATCCATTCAAATACACTACTCAAAAACACTCCAACCATTCAAACGTAACTTTAGAAAGTCAAAAGTATCGTTAATAATTTACAAGTACAAATCATAAGCCAACATGAAACCCAAAATGTGGTGCGCTTAAGCTCGTATTAGCCACTCTAGTTACAAAATATGCTTTTAAAGCACATGTACATACAAAAATGATATGCAATCTAGCAAGTCTGGTGGCAGAAGTCAACTTCAGTAGGTTCACCAGAAACTCAAACGCTACCTGGTAGGAAAATGCAGAAAGAAAGAATGAGCTAAAAGGCCCAATGAGTGGTGAGTTAATAGGAAAATATCTTTCTCGAAAACCATTACGCAATACACGTAAATTCAAATCTTTATAAAAATCACAAGTAAACTAGGAAGAATTTTAAAGTTCTCAAGATCACGAAAAACACAGTAAAATTTGTAATAATATCACTTCAACTATAAACAAATAACAGTACATATGTAAATAGAGAGATAGAGAAAACGTGTAGTTACAACTCTTGAAAACATAATCATAAGCTCACAAAATCCATCACCAAACCTGTACCCAAATCTCCATAGTACTGGAGTAGAATAAACTCCATACGCACAGCAACTCACTCTCTATCATACTATGCATCGAGTAATCTCAAGATACATAGCATAGTAAATCTCTGTCATACGTGCACGTAGAACTGTCGCCAAAGGGCTAAGCACTCTAACACACGGCCCAAAGCCTATGTGTGTGTTAGAGTGGGTCCCAAAGACCTCTCTC
Organism: Trichosanthes truncata; assembly: GCA_033996785.1. Classification (NCBI taxonomy): domain Eukaryota; kingdom Viridiplantae; phylum Streptophyta; class Magnoliopsida; order Cucurbitales; family Cucurbitaceae; genus Trichosanthes; species Trichosanthes truncata. The sequence continues at coordinate 30,798,238 of MU867261.1, forward strand.
TCTCTTAGTATACTATAGAAACACATTCACATAGCATACAGGTAATCACAGTGGGTACATAGATTTAGTGGTTTGAAAACCACTTTTAACATAAAACTCTTAATTCTCAAACTTTTTCTGAAAACCATACTCTTTCTCTAAAACACTATCTCATAGACTTGAAAGATTTTAAATAACACTAAACATGTGTAAATACTCAAATAATAATCAAATATCTCAATAATATAAAACATTTCCAAAGTCATATTTTCTCAATAAACATTAAAACTTTTCTAATTCTCAAATAATCATATAAATGTTTCAAATATATCTCTAGAATGATAATTCCAGCTAAAATCATAAGATTACTGGAAATTCATAAATATTTTCCAAAAATCTCATAACAATTTCTCTAAAGTCTTACGAAATTATAGATTTCTTGAAATCTCATAATAGTAATTAAATAACCAAAAACATTTTGTAAAATAAACCACTCATAAACTATGGTGGGATTGATATGTTCGGGTCGTAAATCGTTCCAATCTCTGTTTGACCTGAAATATTAATTGAGTTACCATATGAGGATACAACATTTTTTTATCACCAACCCAAATCATATAACCTTAAAATACTTTCTTCAATTCCAACATATATTCTTTCTTTTCACAAGTACTATTTTGTCTTCTTTTTTTTTTTCCAAATTAAACAACAATTTCTTTCTCCTCTAAAAAAAACTCATCTTCCTTCTAACTACAATAATATATTCCATTCCTCCCAATTTAACTCCCATGAGTATAGCCCTCCAAACACACTAATTCTCACTTTTTAATTAATTCTAGATGTCCTATTTTTACTAAAAAAAAATTCTCCTTTTTCCAACTTCCCAATTTTCTTCCTTCAATTGTATGTAGACACAAAAAATAAAAAAAAATACAATCTTTCTCTCTCTCACCATTAACTTATTGCATTTGACTATAATGTCCCCAAACTTAAATAAACAATTTCTTTTATTAACAATTTTTCTCTCCAACAACCCACCATCTTCTTCCTCTTCCTTGCCCAATTTCTCTCTCTTCCAGAATATTGAAAACTTCCATTCTTTCTCCCTTTTGCTTATGTTTATGAATTTCCCTTTTCTTCTTTTGTTTTGTTTTGTAAAACAAAACACTAATTCCATAAATCCAAACCCCAAATTAAACTCAATTTCTTCCCTCTTCTTACACATCCAAACATGAGTTGTAAAGAAAATAGAAAAACCCACAATTAAACTTAAAAATTTCTCCATAAATTCCTCAAAGAAACTTACCAAACTTGAAATATTTCCTTTGTAAGACTCTTCCACCTCCAAATTTCAAGTAGTTGAAGTTAAACTCCCCAAAATAAGCTTCTCACCACAAGTTCTCCTCTCATCTTCCAAAACCCACGATTTTCCTTGTAAAAGGAAGAAAGCATTCTGTTTTTTTCTTTTTCTTTTTCTTTTTCTTTATAATTTAATTGAAACTTTACAAACCTTCTTATCCCAAAAGATAAAAACCCCAACTTCCAATAGTTTTTTAACAACCCACCTTCTCATCCCTCACACCCACGTGCCCACCACCAAACTAATCCAATTTTAATTTTTTTTTATTTTAAGCCAAACATCAAAAGACATTTTTGCCCTTATCATAAAAGTAAAAAGACAACTAAGTCCTTACATATACATTGTACAGAAAACAATTTAAAAAATTGTTAACGATTTCTTATAAAAGGATTTGGTAATGGGAGTAGGAAGGCTAAATAAATATTTAGCAAGTAAAGCTCGCAAATATTTCTCGATGCCTTTCTCTTACAACTCGGAAGTCTTTTATAGACCCTAGATTGGAAATGAAAATTGAACAAACTAACTAAGAGATAAGATTCGAATCAACAGGACATGTCCCTGATTGATTCCATCTTTCTCAATGAGACAAATTACTTTCTAAAAAGTAAAAATCTTCTTTACAAAAGCATATAAAACAAACAACTTTAAAAACGAATAAAGTAAGAAATAGTTACAAAATGACAAAAGAAACGATAAACTTTGAAAAAGTAAAGATAAAAATGAATCTTCATCATTTCGTTCCAACTGTGCTTGTCCTTTCATCTTTAATAAAGTAGCTTTATTAAAGTGATGTGTCAGTATTTCATTATTGCTTTGTGCAGATACTTCAAGGCTGCCAAAGAGGCAAGGATACACCGGAGAGCTTACCAACGGTTTCACTACTCCCACCTGACGGCTTACTACCGGGAACACAACTCCTAAAGATCCGCAGCAGGTCCTCGTCTTCAACCTTTGATATCTTTAAGCAATAGTCTTTCACTGAAGCAAAAAACAACTCTAGAGAGGCTGATCACGCTAGCTTGTTTCCAAGTAGCAACTTTGAAGAGACTTATTACGCCATCTGCTATGTTGATGCGCTAGCACGAGACTGGAAGTGGATGATGATTTTACCATACATAATCTAGACCTTTACAAGGGATTATGTACACTTGTCACTATACATATTATTACTTTACAGACTCAAAACTATATAGAGAAAAGATTTTCTTCTTAATGAACAAAATCTTGAAAAACTAAAAGAATATAAGACTCAAAAATCTTCTTTGCGAAGATAAACTTTATAATCACAAAGATGAATTTAAAAAGGAAAAAGTCTAATCAAGATCAAGAATCTTGACTAGAAAAGGCTAAGAAGGATGTACAAGAAAAGATGAAAAACATATAGAAAAGAAAACATGTACAAGAGGGGTGCCGAATATACAGGAAAATGAAAATATACTTTTTTTTTTTTCAAAAATAGATTCACGGAGGTTGTGAATCTAGAAAAGGATCATTTAGATCATATTGAGTCCCTTCATCATCGGATGGTAGGCTGCCATGGGAGGAAGATGAAGCTCTGCTCCTGGCAGAATTGAGAATTTTCTGGAATTCATCATCAAAGGTCGTTTGGGCCAGTCTCGATATAATCTGAGACCGCGTATTCAGGAATTCTGAATTTTGTTTAGTCGGGTTAAGTTGACCACCATGTTCGGTGAACCATTCTTTAACCTCGTTGATCTTCAAGTGGGATATGTCGTATTTTTCCCACCATTTGATTTTTATGACTTTATACAGTCTCTTGAGTCCTTCTCTGTCTTCAAGTTGGAAGTTCCAGCAGAGAATCCAGGAAATTTTGAAATTGAGACAAAAACGAACTACACCTGTTTATTGTTATTGACCCAATAATAATAAGGACATGTTGTTTTTTTAGTTCAAAATTTGTTAACGAACTAAAACTTGTTTTTTTAACTGTTTTTTGTACAGCGTATGCAACATAAAATAAGTTACATACACAATTAATTTTATATATACATTGATTTGAATAAATATTTACATGTAAATAGATCTTATATAGTGATTTTGCAAGTGACAACGAAATATTGAATTTGTAATTAACATATCGATTATTTAATTCCTAAATTTTGTTTGTAACCTAACTATAATGAAAACCAAAAGAAAAAAAAAACATTTGAAAATAGAAGAAAAAAAATTTGAACCCAAGAGAATTAGTACATGCCTATTACTGGTGAGTATGCTCACTTTGGCAATGCATAAGTAATATAATCATATATTGTTCTTATATTTTGAATACCCTAAAATTAAATTTTAGGCTTTAGAAGCAAGTTGGATGCTAGAAGAAAGTACTTTGGGACTTGTTCTATTTAATCCCTATACTTTCAAATGTCCAAATTTAGTCTCCATACTTTAAATAAATCTTAAGAGTCTACTTGGAATGACTCTCTAGGTGCTTAAAACCCATTTTTTAAGTACTTATGAAGTCATTCCAAACATGTCATTAGTCTCAATAGTGTTAGTTTAAGGTTAATTTTCTAAAACAATATGAGTCTATATAAGCCTTCTGTCTATAAATCATGGATAGATATTCACATCATTGTGTCTTTTCTTGAATGGAAATCATTATTATTATTTATCAAATTCGATAAAAATTAATTTCAAATTAACAATAATGACTAGTTTTAATATTTATTAAAAGTACATGGATTAATTTTATATATTTGAAACTACAAATAATACAAATACTAAAATAGCGACATGTCGAAATCTCAAAATTTCAAGGTTTCGACAACATGTCGTCCCTATTTTGTTTTTTTATAATGTGTGAAAAATGTTGTTTTGCATACACCTATACTACACGCCAATTCTGGCTCGCTGACACACACCACACATCAGCTTTTACTTCAATCAAATGTCTTCTTTTTTTTTTTTTGGTTTTCGTATTTCTTTTTTTTATTTAAAAAATACATATACTCTATTAATTTACTATTTTATAATTATACAATTATAAAATCTCAATTCACAAAGAAAACAGCCGAGTCAAAGTTTTACATATTTCTATTTTTTTAATTTAAACAAATACATTTTTTTTTTGTATTTTTTCTTCATTTTTTTATATTTTCATTTAATTGTCGCTTCCATATCAAAATCCCATCAAATGTTACAAATTTCAAAATAAAAAAAATTCAATTTCCCAAACATATTTTAAATCACAAAAAATATATTTATTTATTTTTATTTTTGTACACTTTTATTATTTTTATTATTTTTTACCACTTATAAATACCCATCAAAATCCCATCAAATGCGACGCAGGGCGGCCGACGTTCTCTTTTAAGAGTCTTCTTTAATTAAAAGAATTTTAGAGTTGCCACCAACCATATTGAAGGTGCAATTGAACACCTAATTAGAAGATTAAAAAATGATCTGCATAAACCAGGTTAGGTTTGGAAGTCATTTGTGTGTAGGGAAGGTATTAGCATCCTACAACACCTTTTTAAAAAACGGTTACCATATTTTATCTTATATTATCCAACTAAAAAAAATTAATAAAAGTCCACCAAATTTTATTTTATTTTAATTTTAAATGTCTCATGTCTATTTCACATTCTAGAAATAAAACATGAATTAATGATTATGAGTGACATAAAAGCCATTGAAAATATGAGAATTTATTTTGAATTCTCAAAATAATTTTCGTCACCTCAAGAATATTAGGGAAATCAAATTCTTGATTTTTAATTTCTATTGTTGGATCTTTGTGAGAAATTTCAAGTATTTAAGGATTTATTTTTTTAAAAAAATCCAAAAAGAGAACACCACTCAATCTCTTTTTAGAAAAATGTGATGGATTTTGAAATTCAATTTTGTTAAAAAAAAATAGAAAAAGAAATTATCTTGAATTTTGTAAATTCATTTTAGTGAAAAATTTCATGTATTTATGGAATTTAGAATGTCCTTAAAGAGAACACTACTTTTTCTCAGAATTATGAAAAATTATGTTTTTGATTTACTTGAGAATCTTCATGTATTTATGAATTAGAAAAATTCACAAAGATAACACTACTAATTCTCAAATTTGATTTTTTTTTTAGTTTTTTTGCAAAAATAATTGTGAAATTAATTTGAGTTAGGAATTTCATGTATCTATGGAATTTTAGCAAAAACCATAAAGAGAACACTACCCAACCTTGACAACTGAAATATTTGTTTACTCTAGTTTTCAAGTTAAAAAGGATTTGGAGTGAATCATTTACTTTCAATTTTTGAAATTCTAAATTTGGACACATGGGAACAAGTTGGACTACAAATATATACACACAAATCAGAATTAAATAAAATCATGGTTTTGGGCTTCCTAAAAATTTAATTTGAAAATAAATTAGTTTAACAAATTAGTTCCTGCACGTTTTCTTAAGAAATGAAAGTTATAGTAAACCCACTATTGGAATATAAATTTTGGCCAATAAAAAATTGCGATGTCATTACTTAAAATTAGTGACAAAATTATTTATTTAATTAGGGATCAATTAAACTTGCAAGCATCCCTAAATTAAATTATAGCAAATCCAAATATGTAATAGGTTATATAAAATTTAGGCTAATTTTAGACAAAGCCCAAATAGTAGGCCTTAATCCAGCAAAGTCTAGGCCCAAGGTCAGTCAGGCTCAGTCCAAAGGAGTTTAGGCCCAAAGTTAGCCAAACTCAGTCCAAAGGCCAAGCCCAAAGTCAACTAGGCCCAGTCCAAAAGTCAGACCCAAGCCCACTTGGGGACCTTGGGGAACTCTATAAATAGGAGCTTCCTCCTCCATTTGAGGGGTTTAGAAATTGGAGATCTCAGAGAGAATTTAGAAATAAAGACCAGAAGACTTCTTAAGCTCTTGAAGATCAAATACCTCCTGAACAAATAACACTTCCTCGAAGATCAAGAACACTTCTTCGACACCCCAAGAATCCATTGAAGCTTCAATCTCAAGAATAAGCTCTGCAGCCATTGAGTGAAACATACAAACAAGATAGAGAATCAGATGATCAAGTATTAGAGACTGTGTTCCACTATATTCAAATTTATACAAATACAAAAGTCATTTGCACATGTTCTCTATTTCTTTGTTGAAATCTCATGCGAACACCCACATTTAGTATCGATAGGAAACAAATTGTTTTTGTTTTTTTTTTTAAAAGTCAAATCAAATTTCAAACAATAACTAATTATTGAAGTTAATACCAAATCAAATCAAGTCCATTTAATAAAAAAATAAAAAGAAGAAAATCAACATTGTAATCAATAAGATATGATACAAAATCACATACAATTCCCACTGCATTACAGTAGATAGGGCTATTCGTTGGTCGGTCAGTGTCGGTTTTGGACGAAAATTGATGTATCGGTTTTGGTCGGTCGGTGATGGTTAGTTTTAAGATGCTTCATGAAACCGACTGACTGAATACATCGTCGATCGATCGATATTGTCGGTTTTCAGTGGTGATAAAGTGAGATGAGGGAGAAAAAAGAGATAAAGAACATTTAGAGGAATGTTGAGAGAGAAGAAGAGAAAAAACATAAACGAAAAAGAGAGAAGTACACAAACGCTACTTGTGAAACTTGGGACTACAATGTTGAAGAAATGAAGAACGTTAAAGACAATGAAGTTGAAATGATAGAAAGAGAATGAGAAAAGAGAGAGACGGTGAGAAGGAGGAGAAGAAGAAGTTTCGGTGAGAGAGAAGATGAAGAGTGAAAAGAGAGAAAAAAGAGAGAGGAGAAGAATAAGAAGTCTTGGTGAGAGAAAGAAGGTGAAGAGTGAAAAGAGAGAAAAAAGAGAGAGAAAATATATATTAAATATTTTTTTTTAAAAAGTAATCATTACTTTTTAAAAAAATTAAATATATATTTTTGAAAAGTAATCATCACTTTTAAAAAATATTAAATATATATATATTTAAAGTAATCATTACTTTTTCTTGATAATGAATATATCAACGTTGGACAGTGAATAGTCTATGCATAGGTACACTTTGACCATCTTTATTCATTTTTTTAATATTAATATACTGTCGGTCGGTCAGTCGAAAAATCCTTTACCGGCCACTCCGATCGACTAATTAGTCGATTTTGCTATATGAAAAATTGATACCGACCGACCACCTCATATAACCGACCGACGGACATCGATTCGGTTGGTCGGATTAATTTTTTGAATTGGGATGAACACCCCTAACAGTAGCTACAAAGCAACAAAATCTCAGGTAAACCTAAAATTTCCTCTACTCTACGACACAAGATAAAATTAATATCTCTTATTCAACATTAATTCATGAGAAACAATTTTTCAATTTACAAGCAAAGAATAAAAATAAATCTTGATTATAAAAGGAAAGGATTCAAATCTTACCGTGGATTAAAGATCACCAATTACTTGAAGATGAAAAGAATGTAGGAGCTTTATCTTGATGGAGAATAAATTTGGAGATTTAAAAATGTGGGGAATTTTCATACATTCCTTTCGTCCTTCCTCCCCCCCTTTCAAGAAAAAATCAATCTATTTATAAGCTAGAGTAAACTTGGAGAAAAAGGGAGGAAGATGAACGTATGAGAGGTGATGCGAGAGAGATTAGTGGGAGTGAGGGAGAAAGATACGTAGAGTGGGGAGAGAGAGTGAGAGAAAAGAGGATAGAAGGAAGATATGGAGAGAGAAGTGAGGGAGATATTTTTTTTTAAATAATAATAATAAATAAGTAAAAGTAATTTGATTTTCCTAAATCTCAAATTTCAAACTTATTATTATTATTTTACTCATTTATTTTTTGTACCCTACAACAAAGGATAATGATGAAAAAAAATAAAAATAACCAAGACCAAATACGGCATGTACATCTCCAATTCCATTTCTCTCAATTTTCCTCTAATTCTCTCAAATTCCCTTGTTAAATTAGGAGTTTTAGCTTCTAATTTAATTTTTAGTCTATCTATATTACTTTTAAGATTCAACTTTCAAGGTTATTATCTCTTTATAAACTTTTATTTTATTAATAGCATAGATTATTTTTAGTTCATTTAAACAATCTTCGTTACTTAATTGTTGTTTATTATTATTATTTGTTATAATTGTTGTTATTATTTGTTATATAATTGTTATTATTTTTTTGTTCAATCTATGTTCATTATTTAATTGTTATTATTATCTTCATTACATAATCTATCTTTTTTCTTTTTGTTATAATTGTTATTATTATGCATTGATATTGAAGTGATTGTTCTTATGTTTCTTAATTTTATAATTTTTTTATTAGTTATATTGTTTATGAATTAAATAATTCATTTATATACTAGTTTATTGTAATTTGAATAAATTGACTATACTTTATTCTCCAATACACTGTTATGCAGTCTAGGCTAAGGTATTTAAGTTGACCATAAAGGAACACCTCTACTTGAAAATTAAATTGGAAATGGAGCTAGTCATTTTTATTCACTTTTTTTTTTAATGTTTGTGAAATTATATTTTTCTTAAGTAAATAATATATTTTATTAGTGGTGATAATTTTATATCAATTTTTTAAAAGTATAGATTGTATATTTATTATTATTATTTGATTTGTTAATAGTGTTCATAGATGGAAGGAGGACATTCAGATCTGGCTTGGGCTTATTGCAGTCCATTGGATGGAAACAAATCTGGCACTGTATGTATTTCTTGCCAATTGGTGATTAAAAGCGGTGGTATCACCAGATTCAAACATCATTTATCTGAAAATGATCTCAAAAAGAACAACATACCCTATTTGAATGTGCCACCAAAGGTGAATAAACAAATTGCAAATCAACTGAAAACGAAAGAGACGAAAAAAATTAGAGAAGCAAAAAAAATGAAAGAAATTCCAGAGGAGTTACGATCTGATCTGAAAGGTCATCAAGCTGATGACAACAGTGACGAGGATATTGAAGTCTTTGATATGACTATGAGTTACCTAGAAAGAAAACAATATCATGAAGTTATACATAACTCAAGAAAGACGGCCCAAGAGGACAAAGGTATGCTACGGAGTGGACTCGAGCGAGGTCAAGGATCTACTCAATTCCAACGGTCTAGTAGTATGAAGGAGCCCCTCATACTACACATCTGAAGGAGCCAATTTTTTTTTTTAAGGATATGTTATTATGAGGAGCCATTAGACAAAATGTTGGATGTCTAATCTCTCTACTTCTTTTATTTATGACAACATCCCATCCAATAAAGTAAAGTCAAATCATTTTAAAAATATGGTTGTGGGTAAACAAAAAGCTAGTAAGTGTGCTTATTGACTATTTTCGAGCATGTTTGTTTTTTGTAATACAATCGTACTTACATAAATCCTAATTCAAATAAGTTTTCATTTTGTAGGTATGGGAGTTGAACCACCCTCACCGTACGAAACTTGCATAAAATTTTTGGATATGGAGTACGAAGATATGGAAAAATATGTTCAGGAACAGAAAAAAATGAGAAACTTTTGGCTGAACGATCATGTCTAATGGATGGACAAGACCAACAAAATTATCCATCATCAATTTTATGGTCTATTCTAATGGTACTACCGTCTTCTTAAGATCATTTGATGCTTCTAAACAAGTTAAAGACCATAAATATATTTATAATCTCTTGAATAATGTCTGTGGGAGATAGGGAGTGAGAAAGTAGTCCAAATTATGACAGACAATGGCTATGCTTTCAAGAAAACTGGATAATTGATAGTGAAAATTTTTAATATTTATTGGCTCCCTTGTGCATCACATTGTATAGATTTAATATCTGAGGATATATGTAAAAGAACCTCAATAGACCATATTATTAGAGTTGCACGAGGGGTGACTAATTATATATATAATCATGGATGGTTACTTAGTAAAATGAGTGAGATATGTAAAGGTGATATAATCCTTCCTGGTGCCACTAGATTTACAACAAATTATGTTGCATTAAGTAACATGCTAAAGAAGAAAGCTAGATTAAAACGACAATTTACTGATGATGCATGGTTTAATGACAAGTTAAGTTAGAAGAAAATTGGAAAAGAAATTGAATCTTGCGTATTGAATAACCTATTTTGGGATCAAGTGGAGAGCATTGTCAATATTTCTGAGTCAATATACACTGCTCTTCGAATTGTGGACTCTAAGGTTGTTCCAACAATGCCTGTTGTCTATAGTTTGTTTGAAATTTTGAAATCTAGAATCACTAGTTAGATCAAAGGCAAAGGCTAGGTCAACCGAATAATTAATAATCAATTAGACAAGGCACTTTCTCATCTTCTTCATGATGCATGTAAAATTAAGTATGTTTTTATATTCATTAATTGTATTTATTATTCTATTATACTAATAAATTTGAATAAATGGACTATAATTTATCTTCCAGAGATAATTCTATTTAGGCTGAGGTATTTAAGGTGACCATAAGGAAACACTTCTACTTGGGAACTAATTTGGAAATTGAATTAGTTAATTTTATTCATTCTCATTAATTACTATTAGCTGAGCATGAACAAATTGGCTAAATGAATTTTTCTAAAGATAGTTCTGTCTAGGTTGGGGTATTTAAGTTGACCATAAGGGAACACCCCTACCTGGGAACTAATTTAGAAATTGAATTTGTCAATTTTATTCATCACATCAATTATGAATTTTTTAATATTACTAACCCAATAGTTATATCATTTGTAGCTCATTATTTGAATCCAAAATATCAATACACTACTAGTATTGGAATGAATTTTAATTTGATTGAGGTTGTAAATAAAATATATTATAAATTATTTCCAGATTGCCCAAAAGCTGGAGATTTTGGAATGGAGGTAATTATAGAAAAAGAATCAATAGATAATTATCTAAATTTGAATTCATATAAATTCTCCTAATACATAATCTTTTAATGCAACTTATATATTTTAGAGATTCCAAAATGAGTTTTGGTGAACGATGTGCAGTAAAATCAAGAAACAAATTGCAACCATGTAAGTAGCATTTAAAATTATGATTATCTACTACCAATTAAATTAAAGCAAAGATAAGAAGAATACTATTTTTTTTTTGTCTATTATTATTTTTTGTGTCTGTGCATCCCATTGGTGGGGCATATATAGTAAAAGTGCTCCTACAATACAGAAGCTAGCTATACGAGTTTTGTCTAAAATGACTTCGTCATCTGCATGCGATCGAGCGTAACTGGAGTACGTTTGCTTTAGTCCATACAAAGCAACGTAATCAATTAGCTTACGAAAAGCTCCACAATTTTTTTTTTTTTTTTGCTACTACAATATGAAATTGAAGCTTAGAGATATGGGAGCCAAAGGTGAAAAAGTAGCAGAAAAAGATTACATCGATTTGGTAGATGTCGTGGCAGATCCAAATGATGATGGTGATGACCCACATTTTCAATAGGTCCGACCAGCACTTTGGATGATGAGTCTGACAATCCAAACCCTGAGATTGCCAACATGGTTGCAGAGACCGATATCAATGTGGTGCAAGTAATAAATAAAGAAGTTAGGACGCTTGACAACTACTTAAATGACTATTAATTTGATATTTGTTTAGAAGCTGGTTATTTTGAAGTGAAACTTCTAAAAGTGAGAAAAAAACTCCGTAAAAGTAAGTCGACATATGATGAAGATGATGACAGTACGGACGATGGCAATGATAATGATAATACATCTGGTTGAAGAGGTGATACAAATACTGGGACTTCAAGTGGTTACCAAGTTGGGGAAGGACAATCTAATAAACCAGGATTAAGTCATTTTTCCTGTGATGTTGGATTTGACCATTTCACCTAAGACGAGGACCACGAATCTCGAGAGGGTGGTGAGGGAATTATTGCTATTGGTAAACCGTTCTATCGACATAGAGATACAAGATAATTTTATTCAACAAATTCAAATGAGAATTCTTTACTTTCAAGTATGGAAACGATGAGAATCAACAGTAATAACACATAACAAGGCTATGGTCAAGGCAATTATTCTTACTCAAATTATGATGATTTTTCAAGTCTTGGTCATAGCAATTTCCATCCTAACTTTCCACCACAGAGTTATTATCCATCTGAAAATCAAGGACCATCGACTGATGAGATGTATCTACAAATATGGTCTATATGTTGGCCATACGAGTCATATCGTTTTCATTTAAGTAACTATGTTCAACATTTTCAGTATAGGATGACTTGGGAGCAATATTGTAATTTCTATCAAAATTATCAAGATTTTGGATTAGATGCTCCAAGGTGATCTTTTTGGTATTAAATATGTACATTTTATATTAAGCAGTTCACAATTACTTTGTCACATACAAATATGTCATATATCCTCTAATTACTAATATTTGATATTATTTTATATAGTCAATTAGGATTTAGGAATGGTTAATTATAGTTTAATTAAATCATCATAATTAAAGTCTCATTGAATATAAATAATACATATATTTTAGATATATGATGTTAAAATAAATCAATTATAGTATAATTAAGCCATAATTAAAGTTTCATGAAATAATTAAAATAATTTTAATCAATTTCTATATATCTTTTTTTCAAATTCATGCTTGCATCGACATTTCAATCGATATTTATATCTAAATATTGTCTTAGTTTTTAGATGTGATGCTTTAAAATGGTCAATTATAATCTAATTAAGCCACAATCAAAGTTTCATTGGCTAATTTAAACAATTTCCATAAATTTCTACAATTTTCGTAAATTTTTCTGAAATTTCCATCATTTCCATTTCCATCGACATTTCCATAAAATTTGGACCTCGAAATTTCCATTGACATCAACATTTCGAACCTTGGTCATATCATAATAGAAGCGGAACTAGAGAAGAAGAAGATATTTATCGGCACCCTTGACGACTTGAAAAAGATATACTAGAAGGAAAGAGGTAGATAGCTTTATCAGGGTCCAGTTATGAACATGATAAAAAACATTAGTGTGTTTGCCGCCTCAATTGTGTAATCGAGGGTGAAAGAAATGAGGTGGGATTGAGATGTGAAGTATTATATGAATGTAGAAATAGCTTTTGAGGCAGATGCAATTTTTTAATCATAAATTTATCAAGTTAGTTCTCAACATATATGGCTTAGGTTTAGGATAATGTTGATGATCCTATATCGGAAAGATGAAGAGACCTCACAATCTTTATAAAATATATGGGTTACTCCTCTCATGGCCAATATTAGATGAACATGAGGTTCCATCTAAAAACCAATTGGTAATGAGAGAAGTAACCCAGGTATCTTATAAAGATTGTGAGATATTTTAATCTTTTCGATGTGGGACTCTCAACATTCGCCCTCAAGAAGATAGTGTCTCCTTGGGTTCACTGTCGTTACGAGTTTGCGACACGGAGCAGCTGACTTTGTTTCTAAGAAGAGGAAAATGGAGTCGCCACCAGCATTTATTGAGATGGTGTGACTAGGCACCCAAAAATGTATTAAGATGACCTACAAATAAAATATTTTGGATTCGAGGGTGGTTTGTGTATACGGAAGGTATTAGCACCCCACAACACTCGTTCAATGGAACGTAATTCTACTTTTCTTGTGTTATTTTAAAGAAAATGACCTTTGTAAAAAAAACCATTTTTATTTTAATTTTTAAATGCCCCATATTTTATTGATCATTATTCTTAAATTAAATAATGAGCAATAATTATGGGTGGCATAAAGCCATTCAAAATTTATCTGAATTTAATTTGGCATCCAAAAATAAATTCATCACTTCAAGAATATTAGGGAATCAACATATTGATTTCCTAATCTCCATCATAGGGAAGTTTTTTTTTAAAGGAAAATGTTTGGTTTATTAATTTAAAAAAACATGTGTGAGAAAAGGATTCTTTTTAAGAAAATTCTTTATTATTTTCTATTTTTAAAGAAGTGAAACTTTTATGGAAAAAACAATTTAGATTTGATTTAATGCTTTGAAAAGAAAATCAATGGGAAGTTTTTTTTTTTGAAAAATCAAAATTTCCTTTAAGAAAATTATTTTATGGAAATGCTCTTTATAAATTTATTTATTTTTTGTATTTTTTTATGGAATTCTTTTTTTGTTTTTTAAAAAGGAAAATGTCAAATTTAGAAAAAACAAAGTTTCCTACAAAAAAAGAACTCCTTTTATGAAAATGCTATCTATGAAAGTATTTTTGTTACTCTTTACAAAAAAAATTATTTTTAAAGAAAGAAAACTCCAATTTTAGAAAAATCAAATATTTCTTCTTTTTAAAGAACTTTTTTTTAAAAAACTTTATTGTAAAGAAGAATTCATGTAAAGAAAAACAATTGCATACAAAAAAACTTTATTGAACACAATTTTATTTTTTAAGGAAAAATATTAAAATCAAATCTTGGCATCCCAAGATATTAATTTTTCACCTCAAGAACCTTAAATTACCAGCCTCCCGAAGACTTAAGGTTCCATCGTTGAAAAAATTTCTTATTCTGAATTAGAGTCTAAAAAAAACTATGGACTAAACATAAATGTGCATAAATAATAAATACAATAATTCACAAATCTAACACATAAGCTCATATGACAAATAACTCTAAGTTCCTAGCTAACTAGCATGCAAACATAAACAATAAAAAGACATATTACATGCTTGTAATTATTATGCTAAAAAAAACACAACTTAGAATTTATTCGCATAATGCCCAATATACTAAAAACTTTAAAACACGATATTAGCAAACAAAAAATATATAACGTGCTTTTATTTTACACGAAAAACATAGAATAGACAAAATCTTTAAGGAAGCATGCTAAGGAAAAACAAATGAGTAAAGGAAGGAAAAATATAAAAAAAAAACAAAAAAAACAAAAAAACAAAATGCTCAACTCTTTTTAAAAAAAATATTACCGTTGTATAAAGGGTAGTATTACCGAAGAGAATAAATCGTCACAAGTTAATCGGTTGAGTGGAGAGAGGAAAGAAGAAGATTTTCTCTTTTTGCTTAAAAAAATTTTAAAAAAAAATGTGTATGTTTGGGGTCAAAAACGTGGGTGAGAGATAGGGAGATTTTGTGGGGGAAGAGAGAAAGAATATGTGGGAGAGATTTGTGAGAGAAAAATATTATGTGTTGGAAAAAAAATGTGGAGATGGCTTGATGAGAGAGAGAAATATGTGGGTAGTTGAGGGAAGATGTGTGAGAGAGAGAAATTTTGTGTCCCAAAGAGATGGTTTCCTCCCTTTTTATAGCCCAAACCCCAATTTCAATTGTGGAAAAGAATAAAATAAAACTAAAATGGAAAACAATAAAACAAAATAATATCAAATAACACCCAAATAATTAAATGATTGAGTTCATCATTCCAAAAATTTCAAAATTTGATTTGTGTCCATTAATGAAATCTCATTTCCAAATAAAAGAATATATTTGGCTTAATTAAAAACATCAAATTTTCAAATATTTGATTTGGCAAATTAATTAGTCAATAAGATATTTGCTCTAATTAATTTTACCAAATTTCACATATTTGATTTGGCTAATTAATTTTTACCAAGATATACTCCTTTTCCTTTATTTTCTTTTTTTTTTTCCACAAAATGCAATATATATATATATATATATATATATATATATATATAATAAAATAAAATAACGGACAAATTTAGAGGTCTACATTCATCATTCTTGAAATACCCGTTTGGGTTTCATGGGCTCTAATACAATTTTAGATAAACATGAGGTTCCATCTTAAAACTAATTGACAATGAGAGAAGTAACTCATGTATATTTTAAAAATTGTGAGGTCTTTTAATCTTTTCGATGTGGGGATCTCAACATGCCCCCTCAAGATGATGCTTCTTTTGGTTTACATTCTTAGGTCGGATCCCAATTTTTAACTGAATACCCGTATGGGTTTCATGGACTCTGATACCATATTCGATAAATATGGGATTCCATTTTAAAACTAATTGGCAATGAGATGAGTAACCCATGTATCTTATAAAGATTGTGAGGTCTCTTCAACTTTCCAATGTGGGATTCTCAACGTGCCCTCTCAAGATAATGTCTCTTTGAGTTCACCATCCTTAGGTCGAATCCCACTTTCTTGACCAAATATCTGTGTTGTGCTTCATGGGTTCTATACCATTTTAGATAAACATCGAGTTCCATCTTAAAACCAATTGGCAATGAAAGGAGTAACTCATGTATCTTATAAAGATTATGAGATCACTTCATCTTTTCGATGTGGGATCCTCAACAGTTTCTCAATTTTTAGACTGAATACCCGTTTGAGCTTCTTGGGCTCTAATACCATAGTAGATGAACAAGGAGTTCCATCTTAAAACCAATTGACAATGAGAGTAATAACTCGTGTATCTTATAAAGTTATTATTATTATTTTTCTAAGTTCAATGTCATAAGTAATGTGAAATGTGTATGGATTTCAATTTTTTTTTATGAGTATTCTACGAAATTTAGTTTTTTTTTAAAGAGTTGCACTATAGTAAACTAATGTTCTCATATGTAACTTTTAGTTTTTAGGTCACTATCTATAGACATCTATAGATTCATATATAGGTAGCAAAAATTCATTGTAAAAGAATATAAGCAAAGTAGCTATTCTATTTTATGTATTATTATTACCTATTTTTTTTCATATATACTAAATTATTCAATATTTCATCAAATTGTAGATAGTTCGTAATGAACGACAAAGGAGACAAAAAAATTATTATTCAGGAACATTTATTTACAATATGTTCATGTTGTATGTGTCCCATGAATTGTTTCACACTATAGTTGTCCCAATTGACCAAACTGACTTCTCATACAAACCCAAACTGTGGCAATTGTAGGATTCAAAGCAACACTAATGGTGTTATTGGAACCCTTAGGGGGATGGTTTCTTTTACCTTTAGAATGGAAATGAAAGCTATCTTATATGATATGGACCTTTAATATTATAGGATTCTCATGTTTATGTAATTATTCAATGATTTCGAAACTATATGGTGAAGCGTCGTATCATGATGAAGCAAAATCAGAGAAGAAAATGTTCAATGGCACCCTCAACGACTTGAAAAAGATATACTACAAGGAAAGAGTTAGATTGTTTTATCAGGGTGAAGTTATGAACATGATCAGAAGCATGGATTGAGATGTGAAGTAGTAAGTGAATGTAGAAGAAAATTATAAGGCAGATGCAGTTTTTTTTATCATGAATTTATTAAGGTAGTTCTCAATATATGGCTTAAATTTAGAAGCAAGTTCTAAGGCATATGCAATTTTTTTTTAATCATGAATTTATTAAGGTAGCTCTCAATATATGGTTTAAGTTTAGGATACTGTTGATGATTCCACATCGAAAAGATAAAGAGACCTTGCAATCTTTATAAGATACAATGGTTACTCCTCTCATGGCCATTATTATTAGTTAGATGAACATGAGGTTCCATCTTAAAACCAATTGACAATGAGATGAGTAACTCATATATTTTATAAAGATTGCGAGGTCTCTTAATCTTTCCGATGCGGGACTCTCAACATCCTCCCTTAAGATAGTGCTCTTTGGGTTCACCATTCTTGGGTTGGATCACAATTTTTTGGACCGAATACCCATTTGAGTTTCATGGGCTTGGATACCATATTACCATATTAGATAAACATGGAGTTCCATCTTAAATCCAATTAGCAATGAGAGAAGTAACTCATGTATCTTTTAAAGATTGTGAGATCGCTTAATCTTTTCGATATGAGACTCTCAACATGCCCCCTCAAGATGATGTTTCATTGAGTTTACCATTTTTTGGTCAGATTCCAATTTTTTGATTGAATACCCATTTGAACTTCATCAACTTTGATACCATGTTAGATGAACATGGCGTTCCATGTGAAAACTAATTCACAATGAGAGGTACACATGTATCTTATAAAGATTGTGAGGTAAAGAATATTAGGTCATTTCATCTTTCCGATATGGGATCCTCAACATTCTCTCTTAAAATGGTGTCTCTATGTATTCACTATTCTTAGGTTGGATCTCAATTTTTGGATTGCATGCCCATTTGGGCTTCATTGGCTCTAATACCATATTAGATAAATATAAGGCTCCATCTTATAAAGACTTTGAGGTCTTTTCAACTTCGATGTGGGATTCTCAACATGCTTTCTCAAGATGGTGTTTCTTTGGGTTATCCACTCTTGGGATGGATACCAATTTTTTGACCGAATACCCATTTGAGCTTCATGGGTTGATCTGATACCCAGGGATGAAAATATCTGCGATATCTCTGATAACTTGAGATACCAATATGAATATGAGGGGATAAAGTCTTTTTTACCCTCATATCGCCAATATAAGCAACATTTCGTCGATATATCGCTGATATTGCAGAAATTGGCAATATACCGGTGATATATTTCTTTTTTATTATTATTGTAATATTATTTTATTTGTTGTTTATTATTGCATTTAGTACATAGATAAGTGTTTTTCTTTTCTTTTCTTTCTTTTTTTTCTTAATTCTCTCACAATTTTTTTTTTAAATTTATATTTCATTTTATTTTGTGTTGCATTTTTTTTACCATATTTTGTGTTATATATTTAACACATAAATCACTTTTTTTTTTTTAATTTTGTGGCATATTTAACATATGAAATGCACATTTTTTTAATACTATAATATAATTCTAAATTTATTGAATATAGTATAATACATAGTTATAAGTTCAGAAAAATTAGCAGCATATATTTAATATTTTTGATTTTTATGTCTTGATTAAATTTTAATTTTCCTTTTCTTTTAAGCTTGATTTTGTTTTTTTATACTATATTTACAATGCACACTTCTAGAGTATTATGCCATTTAATTTATTTTTAAAAAATAAAATGAATTGGGAGAAATATTATTATTACCAAATCAATTATATTAACGTTGGTGAACTACCCAAAAATATTATCTTATTATTGAATCATCAATTATGTACTTGTTCACCAATTTTTTGTTTAATCTATTATTGTATTAATGCATATATTTGGCTTATAATTATCTATTTTCCAGAAATTTTTATCAATAAAGTATTCAAGTTCATATTCAATTTTTTGTCTTCAATATATTATCTATTAGAGTCGTTTGAGCCCCCAATTTCCACAGGGTTGAGTGGGCTAAAATAGCCCACTCCATATTTAAAGCGCTAGTTATGAAAATGGGGGGTTAGGGTTTTTGAAACCTACCGTTTTGCTACATTGGATATTGTAGAACTCCCCAAATTTTGCTCCATGTGTACGACATGCTCTGTCCTCCACACTCCCTCGTTTCATCTTCCCTCTTTGGTTACTCTCTATCGTTTTGCCTTCCCGAATGCTCTTTGTGAGCTCCATCTTTCCAAATGCTCTCTCACGCTGTCTGTCATGCTCTCTCGTCTACACCATTCTCTCGTTTCGTCTTCACTCTTTTGGTTATTCTCTCTCGTTTCATCTTCTCGAATGCTCTCTATGAGCTCCGTCTTCCCGAATGCTCTCCCAAGCGGTCCTAAAATGCTTCAGTTGTTCAGCTTTAGGTTCGTTTCGAAACTCTTCTCCCTTTTTTCAGACTTCTTTTCCCTTTAGTTTCATCCATTTTGTGACTGAAACTCTAATTCTAAACCTAACCTTAACCCTAAACCAAGCCCCCAACCTTAACGATCTCCAAATCTAGGCGATGATAGGATTCCATATCTATTTCAAGATCTAAAACCAATCACCTCCCTTTTTCCTCTTCCACCATTCGTAACCAAACCTCTCCTTTGCTCCTCTGTTTTTTTTTAAGATCCATAGGCAGTAGCCACCTCACTCCCCTTACCGCTTTAGAACAACCATAGTCCCTTGTCGCTTCCTTGTCATTCCCCCATCCTTTGTAGGTTCCCCTCTTTTGTTTGGGTCTATGAGGCTGCATGTTTCATTTGATGGAATGATGCATGAGATTGCTTGGTAGGAGACGAACTGATACATATTTTGGAGTATGGTGGGATGATACGACTGCTGAGATTTTTTTTCTATCCCTTTTGCCGGTCGATGATGAGTCAAAATAGATATCATAGCCTCTGTTTTTTCAAATCCATTTCATTTTGTTTGCTAAATTAGACAGTATGCCTCTATTTTTTCCTATTTTATCTTATCTCTATTTTTGCTCTCTATTTTCCTATTGTGCTCTCTATTTTGGGAAATTTCAGATCTCATTCAACCCTATTTTGTTATCTATTCTTTTATCAATTTGTTGTATTTCTTATTAAATTCTTCTTTGTATGAGAACTATGTTATGTCAATTTCCATAACTTAAAATGAATTTCCATTACCATGTTGTCTCTTATTGGATTTCTGTTGTGTTATAAATTTGAGTTATGTTTTGTTATAAATTGGGTTTCTATTTTTATCTTAGTTTACTATGTTTGATGTTCAATTCTTCTTTCTGAGACAACAATATTGTGTGAAATTCAATCTTAGAATGATGAATTTTCTATTTTTGAGGTCGATTTGTCTATGCTTGATTTTTTTGTTCTTTTTGCTCCTAAATCTACCCATAAATTGTCCTGATTGAGTTTTTGTTATATTAGAAATTATATTTCAGTTGTGTTATAAATTGGATTGATAGGTGGTTGATGTGTGTATTTAATAAAGTTTTGGTATGTGAATAACGTGTATTAAATGGTCTTTGTACTTAAGCCTTATCAACGGGCCTGTGGCCTAAAGGCCAGCCCAAGCCAAGCCCTAGCTCTATCCATGCTCGTCCCAAAGTCAAAGTTTGACTAGTTCGGCTCGGTCCAATCCATTCATTCATTGAATTGGATATCGATCCCCTTTTGAAGACCAGGCTGGCCCATGGGCCAGCTTGTTTGGACCATTTTTGGATCGGCCCATCAGGTCATTCCAATGTATATATCATTAGGCCAACCCAAATATATATGTGTATATATAATTCCTTATATATTATATTTTATTTATTTAAAAATGTTCAATTTTTAATGTCTTTTTTTAAAATATATTTTTATAATTTGGATATCATAGTTTTTAGTTAATATAATTTTTTAAAAGTGATGAAAATTAATAAAAGGTTTTTTTTTAAAATAAAAATGTTGAAACAAACTTTATAATATCAATAATTTTTTAAAGTAAAAGTAATAAAAACAATCAAAATTTTAAAATAACCTTACATTACAAATATAATATCATCAAATTTTAATAACATTTAGTTAATAAAATTTTAAAAAGTATGTTTTAAAAAATAATTAAATATTTAATATTCAATGGGTAATCTAATGAGCCGGCCCAAGCTTGGCCCAAAATTTGATCCAATGAGCCAAGTCCAAGGGTTGGGCCATGGGCTTGGCTATTGAAGGTTGGGTCAGCCAGACCCAGGCCGAAATAGTGTCTTAAGCCTGCTGGGCTTGGGTCTGGGCCGATCTTGGAACTACACTTTTTCGGGCTAGGCCAGGCCGGGTCGACCCAATGATGAGGGTATTTGTACTTACAACATTTTCGTTATAAATATTTCGTAATGTCTTATTAATAGGCATGTCTTTTGCCACTTGTTCTTCATAATTGCCCACTGTTCTATTTAATAATGTGATTGGATGCACTTATGATAATAAGTGCACCCATGTCTTTGCCAACTACCACCCCCTCATCTCCTCTTTAGATATGGTTTCATATTTTACAAAAGTTTGAGGACAACCCCACTCCCATACTACTTCTCTCTACATCAATTGGTGAGTTCCCTCTAAACATTTTTAATTCCTTCCTTCATATGCTTTATTATTTCATTTTTTTTTCTTACTACTGCATCCTCTCTCATTGTTATAGGGTTAGACTTCTTCAAAATCCAACACCTTCTCTCCCCCGTTTGCCCATTACCTCTTGCTATGGTGATACGTTTTCTTTTCTACAAGTTTATTTATAGTAAAATTAAATATGAGTACTAATTTTCCTTTGTGTGTACTCTTAACAAGGTCGGAACTAGTACATTGGTCAATTTTAGTTGGAGGTTCATTAATTTAAAGCTCGAAAATTTGTTTATGTATATGTTTGTATGGCACACTGGACACATTATTAGTTGTGAATTCATTGGACACTTTCGGCACATTATTTTGAATTGTGTTTATGCTTGCAAATGTATTATTCAATATTCGTACTTCCTTTAGGACATTATGTTGACAATATTATTCAAATGTATTATTTTTAATCACATGTATGTATTTTGAAGTTATATTTGTTTAATATCATGTACGTGCATGTACTTAACCATACATATTTCCCAATTTATAATAGTTTTGTAATAAAAAAAAATATATGTAAATGTCCTTGTTAATAAGAAAATGATTTTTTAAATTAACTGTCTCTATTTTTGAATTACAGTAAGAAAAAAGATAAAGATTAAACAAATATTATTGTAATACTCCCAAAAGAAAATAAAAGCATCATTTTTGGAATTAGAGTGAAAAGAACTAGAGTAAAAAAGTGTTTTGAAAAATTTGCCAACCTATTTTTTTTAAATTAAACCAACAAAAATGAAAAAAAAGAAGAATGAAAACAATGGTAATTGGCATACTTGATCAAGATAGTTTCTGAAGAAAAGAAAAAGAATAGATGTTATTTGCAGTAAAGTAAATAGAAGGTTTGAATAAAAAACAAAGGTTATGTCCTTGAATTTATTTATTTTTAAATCACCATGCTGTTTTTTTTTAATTCAAGCAGCAACAAGAAAAATAATAATAATAAAATAAACAATGGTTATTATCATGCTTGATCATATAATTTTTTAACAAAACAAAATGATATACCATTTTAACAAAAGAAAATGATGTTTTTTTAACTACAATAAAAAGACAGCTTTGAATCAAAAGATTTCCAAAATTGGACATTTGTTGAATTAAAGTAAAAAATGAAGTTTGAATAGACAATATGTTGTTCTTTTTTTTTTTCCTGAATTAATACAGAAATGAATTTTGGATTCAACAAAATTAATGTTCTTTTTGAATTAGAGAAACAAAATGAAATTTGATACAACAAATTTGATGACCAATAACAATTTAAATTACAATAATTTAAATCCAAGACATATCTTGGTCTTCAATATCTTCCTTGATTTGACCATTCCAAATTTAGGATTTATAAGTCCTAAATTTTCAATTGCAGAAGCTGATTTTAAGAAACACATTTGAATTGAACTATTTTTTCAACAATTACAACAAATCCTAACCCTTTTGGGTGTTTTTTTTATTTAAAAAAAATTACAACAAATCCTAACCCTTTTGGGTTTTACAATTGATCGAATCAAAGCAATAAAGCTAATGTCAAATAGCCTAAACAATCAATTTGCAAATCACATATATCACATTTATGAAATTAAAATACCCACCATACAAAACCTTAATTCTAAATAAAATTCAAAGACCTCTCTGATACCAATTGAAGGAATGAATGTTTCACTCTGCAACGGAAGCATTGGATCATCTTTGATTTTATTTAAAATTAAACTAAAAAATAAGATTAAGTAAACTTACTTGGAGTAAATATGGAGATACTTCTGGCATGTCTTTATCTCCTCCACAAAGTCTTCCTAGCTATGACTTGAACATAAGACCAAGGCTTGTGGGAGTCTCTTGAAAGAAAATCCACAACGAATTGAAAAGGAAGAGGTCTAAAGAGAATTCTCTAATTCTCTATTGAGGAGATGTGTGTTATGTCTAATGGCTCAACCCAAGGATCCTATTTATAGAGACCAAGGGTCAATCTTTCCCAAAATTAACATATTATATTTTAATATCTAATATATTAAAATATATCTTATACTTATTTGAATCTCATTCAAATCTCCTACGATATTTATTTATTTGAATCTTATTCAAACTTTATAAATATTTTTTATTTAATGTATCTAATGTAGGATCGATATGGCAACTCTAGAGGGGGGGTGAATAGGGTTTTTCTAAACTTTATAAAACTTTTTCCTAATGTGGGTCCAATTAAACAAATTAACACACTTTTTGCAATAATTAATTTAAACAATAAATCATGCAAATAAGTTTATTCCAAAATAAACAAGAAATTAAAACCAACAACTTTGAACACCCTATTTAATTCTAAAAACAAGATTGGTAAAGAATATGTAAAGATAAAATTATACCAACCAAAATAGACATACAAGAACAATTGATTTTATGCAATATAATATAACAACAAATTAATCGCAAAAATGAAATAAGATAGGGATAGAGAAATTGACACTGGAGATTTTATAGTGGTTCGGCACAATCCGGCCTACTCCACTCCCCAAGCTCCTCTTGGGTATTTTACTAGAACAATGACTATTTCCATGGCTTAGAGTCTAACCGTTACAACGTTCCTTTTCAGGGCGCAAGAACAAACCCGATTCTTTCCACGGTTCAGGATCAAACCGTTACAACCTCTCTATTTTCGGGATCAAGAGAAACCCTTATAATGGATTGGAATTTGAAGTACAAGATGGAAAAACTCTCTCAAAGAGTAGATATACAAATCAAAGCTCACAAACTTTGTAAGAATGAATTCTTACAAATTAAAGCCCTCAAATGGCTATGAAATTTAAAGAAAATGAAGCTCAAAAATTGCTCAAAAATGTTGGAAATGCTCTCCAAGAGAAGTAGAATTTTTCAGAATTTTTTTCCCATTTTTTCCATTTTTTTGAGCCTTAAATAGAGAGAAAACAAAAATTAGCCGTTTCTGCCAAGTGTCAGCTTCTGATTGGCTACAAAAAAGAAATCCAAAATTAATAATATTATAATATTAAACATTTGACTGTTTGACCCATTATATATATATATATATATATATATATATATATATATATTATTTTAATTAAGAATGCCACGTGTTGCCCTTTCATTGGCCGAAATAAAATAATAATAAATATTTCAAATTTTGATATGCCACGTGTCAAAATATTATTGATCCACAGTTTGCCATGTCATTGTCCACATCATCTGTCATGTCATCATTTCGATCGTTTGAAAATGCCACATCATCGCCAAGTCAGCGCCACATCACTGCCACGTCATCAATGTTGACCATGGACCTTCCACGTCATCTGCCACATCATAAATATATGCCACGTGTCACGCCATGTAGGATTTTCCCTTCCATTTTATTTTTCCCATAACTTCTTCGTTTGAGCTCCAATTCGAACGATTCAAGATGCTTTGGGATCGTTTTTTTGAGCTCTACGCAATGGATACTTAAAAATACTAAAATTCTCAATAAACAAAATCAAGTTTGTTATCATCAAAACATTAATTAATTAAAATTAATTAATCTGAGATGAATGGCCAAAAAGCCAACATCTAATATACATTAATTATTTTAATATTTGATGTATCAAATACAATAAATATATTTTCCTCTTTTATATTTAATATATATAATATATTAAATATTAATTTAAATACTTCAAATTAAATATTAATTTGAACATTTCAAATTTTAATATTTAATGTATCAAATACAACAAATATATTTTCATCTTTTATATTTAATATATATAATATATTAAATATTAATTTGAACACTTCAAATTAAATATTAATCTAAACATTTCAAAATTTTCTTTCAACTAAATTAATCTTTTAGTGTTACTATGAGCTAGCAATGGGACCTTATGGACCTATAGATTATAAGCTCCAATGATACAAAATTAATTAATTAAAATCTTTAATTAATTAATTTTCATTCATTAACTCTAAGGCCACTCCACTATAGACCTAGAGTTGCACTCTTATGCACTGTAGGATAAGTTGTGTCCATGGATATAATCACTACATGCAAGTCAATCCTTCACGAGTTGTTCATAATTACAGCTGGGTCAAAAGTCTATTTTACCCCTATAATTACATCTTGCACCTTAAGTACCACTGATCCTCTAATAAACATTTTGTTTATGATCCAATCATAAACTAAGTCCCTCTTTGGCCAATGAGAGGGTGGGGTCCATTGTTCAAGTCCCGAAATCAGCACTTGAGGGAAGTACTCATCTACTTACCCTATAAAGGAATGAGTGAATTCCATCTTGTGAGATTATGTTCTCAGCTCCCTATTTGGACAAGTCCCCAAAATTATAGGCATATTGAATTGACTACAAAAGCCACTCTCACCCATGCAAATCAGAGGATAAGCCCTCACATGCAGTAGGTCATAACTCACTTAGGATTAAGATCGAGTCGCATATGATCATCTTGATAAAATATTAATCTTCTGAATTAACAAATTTATAAAGAGTAATTAAATATTTCGTAGTCCAGTCTTATACAAACTCATTGTATAAGATACCCCCACTCACATGTCTCCACATGAACGATTTGGATCAAATCGTTTGTAACTATTACAAAGTGGGTAGTTATCAATAGTGTTACCAAGATAAGGCACCAAACCTTATTCATATACTACGACCCTTTAGGTTATTTCTTGAACATAATCCTCTCATATGTCAACCACATATTATTCAAGATTACACTAATAACTTTGGATTTTTCATATAATGGATAATATTATACTGCAAATAAAATAATCAAAATTATTATTAATTATTAAATAAATCATTAATTATGAGACTTTATGGCATAAATCCCAAAACATGCTAACGATGCGTCTAGTGTTGTAGAAGCGGTTGAGAAACTCTTTTTCAAACTGTTCCCATGACTCGGGCTCTAGGTCGGTGTACCAGTCAAAAGCATTTCTCTTCAGTGTTCGGGTGAACTGTTTGACTAGTAGATCTCCTCGTGTGCCAACATTTTCACATGTCTCAATGAAATGAGCAACGTGTTTCTTAGGGCTGTCTTTTCCATCAAATTGTTAGAACTTTGGTGGTTGATATCCAGTTGGCATCCTTAAACTATCAATTCTCCTAGTATATGGTTTAGAATACAAGAGATAACTTTGAGAAGCTCCACCATATTGAGCTCTAATGGAGTTCATGATCATGTCCTGAAGTTGTTGGACAGATAATGTAGCAATCGAAGTGAAGGGTTGTGGTTGATCTTCTTGCACAACGACCTTCCCTTTGTTGCGATCTTTGATGGCAGGAGTTCGACTTGATTCAGCGACGTTTTGGTTTTCAATCTGGCTTTTTAGGTATGCAATTTGAGAATCTCTTTCTTCAATCGCTTTCATCAAGGTGTTGATCTTTTCCTGCATGTTTTCCAACCTTTCTTCCATAGTACTTATTTCAGTTATCATGACAAACACTACATCAGAATCAGGATCGAACAAGGGTTTACACTTAACAGAAACTTGTTGTTAGTTGATGCTCCAGTAGTGTCATTACTTCACCTGCAATAGAAACTTTATCGTCTTGTAGCCTCAATTCATTGGAGCAACTTTGGGTAACAGAACCCGTGTAGAAGTTGCTCATAATAGTAGTCATCGAAGAAGTCCTTTTGAACGTCATCACTCCACTTGTGCTTTGAGTTGAGGGAAAGAGATGAGAGGTAGAAATGGTCCCACTGGGCGTGCCAAATTTTTTACACGTAATTTCAAAATAGAAAGAAATGAGACACGTGTAAATAATTTTATATTTGTATTGATTGGAATGTAGTGGAGTACAATCTCTAATTTGTTCCTCTGATTCTTCCTCTCAAATATACATTTGTCTCGAGAGCTTTGCAGCTTGTTCTTGAACGTGAATTTATCTCTAGGGTTTTGCAGCTTATTCCCGAACATGAATTTATATCGAGGGCTTTGCAACTTGTCTCTAATGTAGATTTGTTTCGAGAGCTTTAATGCTTGTTCTCGATCTTCAAAATATTCTGGTCTTCAAGACTTTGGTTCAGAGAGTATTTGATCTTCAAGAGCTTAATGAGTCTTCTGATCTTTTTGTTTCTAAATTCTTTCTAAGATCTAAAATTTCTGAACCCCTAAAATGGAGGAGGGAGCTCTCTATTTATAGAGTTCCTGAAGGCCTCCAGGTGGGCTTGGGCTTGTCAGTCGGACTGGGCCTAGTTGACTTTAGGCTTAACCTCTAGACTGGGTTTGGCTGACTTTAGGCATAGCCCTTTGGACTGTTGTCTAAAATTAGCCCAAATTTCACATAACCCAATTGTATATTGGAATTTGCCATAATTTAATTTAGGGATCCTTGCCAATTTAATCAATCCCTAATTAAATAGAATTTCGTCATCAATGTTGGGTATTGGCGTGGAAATTTTTTGATTGGCCAAAATTTCTATTCAACACTCATTTTCTTCTTCTTCAAAAGCTAAAAACTCATTCCTCTCTCTCATTTTACACCGAAAACTTCGAAAAAAAAACTCATTCTCAACACTCTTCTTCTCGCACTGTTTCATGCCTTATAGCCCACGTTTTTCCCTTTCTTCTCAAGCCCTAGGCAGCCATTAAAATGCTAAAGATAGAGAGCATTAAAATTTCTCTTTCTTCAAACCCTAATACCCTAATTTCTCTCTCCCCTTAAATTAATTCCTCTTCCTAATTCCCCAAGTTTTCTCGCTCTAATACCTCTGCAACCACTTCTTCTTATTTCACTTATGTGTAACCCTAAACATAATTTCCTCTCACTTCAATTAATTATGACTTTTCTCTCTCTTCCCCTTTATTAAATTCTTACAACTCCCTCCACGTCCCAATACCCTAAATATCTCCCCCTCATTAATTTTTTAATTGAAATTTCTCTCACTTCAATTAATTATGACACCCTTTTCTTTCTCTTATTCCCAATGCTACAAACTTACCCATTCTCCATGTCGTCCTTTCGCCATCCTTCCCTCCCAAAATCCTTGATCTTCATATCGTTACTTCTACCAAAAAAAAAAAAAAACTCTTAATTATTTTCCCCTCTTTTCTCTCTCTCTACCATTATAGAAGACTTCTCGTCCATATTCTCCCTCAATCCTCTTTATTCCCTTTATTTTCTCCTATTTTCCTTTACCTCCAACATCTAGACCGATGATACATTTTCTCCACAATTCACAAGTTTGTCTACCAAGCTCATTGTCCCAAAAGCCACGCTTAGGGGAGGATGTTAGACTGTATGATTCATTAGTCTTAATCTATATTGTGTACTGTATTTGTGTTTATTAATTGTGGTTAATTTTTTCCTTAATTTCTCAGCTTTCTGTTATTTGTCTTCCACTAGTATTGTAACACATGGCACACTATTTCTCTATTTAATGAAATGCTCTGGCCTTAGTCTTGTGAGTTGAATGTCATATTCTCTCTAGATTTTTATTCTCGTTTTCTCTAAAAAAAAATAAGTACAATTTTTAAAAAACCAATAACTAAATGGTTATCAAATGGGGTAGGAATTATGTACGGATAAATGGATCTTGTACTAAAAAATAGATCCAAATATTTATGCATTCAATAAATAAATTAAAAAATAGAGATATATGTTTTTTTAAAGAAAAAAAATTAGAAATAGATAGAAATTGATAGAGAAGAAAGTTTAACATAATAATATAGAAATTTACAAAAGAAACGGATAATTAAAAAGATGAAAGTGAAAGTGTGGTTTTAAAATTATAGTTGAGACAGAAATAAGAAAAAAAAAAAGAATAAGATAAATAAAAGAGTCATTATTGGAAAATGAATTTAAAGCATGTTTACATCCCTAGAATCATAATTAATCAATGGGAATTCGAAATAATGGGTCTTCATTACAATTGATTGTGTTTACCACACTTTGCAATGAGAATCAGTTGTGGGCCCCACTCTAAAATCTGTAGGACTATTCCACCTAGAAGGATACTCAATCCCATTTCCATTGATTATTAATTGGAACTCACACAATCTTTTTGGCTTATTTTCCACCATTTTCCCTTTCTCTCTCCTTTAACCTCTCTCACGATTATTTTTTTCCTTCCTTCTTCTTCCTTTTTTTTTATTTTATTATTTTTTTTTATTTCTTCAAGTTGATAAAAAGCATTAAAGCCCATAATTATTTTTTATGGTTTTATTAAATTTCTTCTTATCTACTTTATGTAATTCTCCTCAATCTCCTATTTTTCATTTGTTTCCTTTCATATGACACAATAATAATGCACTTTCGACCCTTGTTTTAGCCATGGGAGAAAGCCATATTTTGCAACATCATAAATTTCTGGTCTCATATGTATACTGACCCTTTTCATAAATTGAAACATAGTTGGATGAAGTGGCATCAAGGAAGAAGAGGATTTGGAATTGAGTTAGCGTTTTGTCTTTTATCATTGACTTTTGGTAATATTTGCGAGAACGATAACGAGAGTTAGCGTTCTTGACATTTATCTATGATTTTTGGACATATCGATATCGAGATGATCACCTAAATTGATATTGAGATAGCTAAATCGATATCAAGATCGAGATCTGGATCAAGTTAGCACTTTTGTTTTTATTCGTGATTTTTTACCATTTTTTTTCCATATTTGCGAGAACGAGAGCGATAATTAGATTTTTTTTTTCTCCTATACATGATTTTTGGTTTGACCTGTTACAAGAATATCATTTTAAAATAAATTAAATAATATTATTTAATTAAATTAAATAATTGTAGATTTCGTTTTGAAAATTGTGAAATTTTTTTTTCTTTTAAAAATATTTATTTCAAGATTATGTATTTTGGAAATCTACACTTTTTTTAAAAAAATTAATTTAGGTATTAGATTTTTTTCAAGTTAAAATTTTGAATAAATAAATAAAAATAAAAATTTTGGATAAGTAAATAAAAATGAAAAAGGATATTTTAGGCCTTGTTTGATAGCCATTTCAGTTTTCATTTTTTGATTTTTGATTTTTAGTTTTTAATAAATAAATATCATACATGTTTTGTAACTATTTTTTAATTTTTTTAAAAAAAAATAGAAACCAAAAATATGTTTGGTAATTGTTTTTAGTTTTCTGTTTTTGTTTTTTGTTTTTGAAAACAAAAAACAAAAGTTTGAAGTTGCTGGAGAATAATTATTTGTTTTGTAATTTTTTATAAAAAGAAAATTCTAATTTTTAAAATAATATTTTTAAATTTAAAAAATAAAGCATTCATAAAATTTAAAAAAAAAAGTAAAAATGTTCAAAATATTCACTAGTAGCTAATCAATTAAACCATTAATTGTCATGTCATTTTTTTTCGTACGCTCGAATTAACTCATAGACTATTTAGAACTATTTTTCAAACTTCAAGGACTAAAGTGTCACTTTTGAAACTTCATGAACCAAATAGACACCTAGCTCAAATCTTAGGGATCAATTATTTTACCCTTTTTTAAAAGTTCTATAAGAATGTAAAATTTGCAATATTTATCAAAGTCTAAAGTTTAATTGAAAGTTTAGGGTAAAGATTATTTTTCTCTAAAATTAAAAAAAAAAATGACATGTACATAGTTTAACTTGGTGTTGGTGTAGTGTAACTTAACAATAATATTAAAATATAATATATTAGAAAAATAGTTTTATTTGAATAAAATTATAATATAATATATTAATAATATTAATAACAATTTGAAAATATTTTGTGGAGGAATATGTAATGTATATCCCCAATAAATTGACATTGGCTTCTTAAGAGGGAGAGAGAAAAAAAATTCAAATAAAAAAAGAAGCAGTTGGCTTGTCAATTTCTGCATTAAAGAAGCAATTAGCGGCAATTTGGCATAGTATACGATTTTAAAATTGAAAACCGTTTTTGAAAACCATTTTTTTTTTCATTTTGAAATTTCTTCATGA
This sequence comes from Trichosanthes truncata, assembly GCA_033996785.1. Lineage (NCBI taxonomy): Eukaryota > Viridiplantae > Streptophyta > Magnoliopsida > Cucurbitales > Cucurbitaceae > Trichosanthes > Trichosanthes truncata. Next base: position 30,830,279 of record MU867261.1, read on the forward strand.
ATCTAAAAACGTTTTTTAAATTCTAAAAACAAAAAACTAAATAAGTTACCAAATCTTCTTGTTTTTAAAAAACAAAAAACTAAATACTAAAAACAAAAAAAAAACAGAGCCTTAATTATTGTAGTATATTTTTTAGTTACTCATTTAATTAATTAGAAATATAAAAGGACATTCTGGTAATCATATATATTTCATTCCAATTCCAAATATAAGTAAATAACACCAATGAAATTTTGATTACGATTCCAGCCAACTCCAAGTAAACAACCTCAAATCTTATTCCCATTGGGATTGATTTCATTACGATTGGAGATCATTTTCATTACGGGTATGTAAACGTGGCTTTTTTTAAAATTAGAAATGTGGTTTTTTCTTTAAAAGAAAATGAAGGATACGTGGGTTATTTCTTTTACCTTTACAACCGTGAACCCCACTTGCAATAAACATTTTTTTTTTATTTAGAAAGTAGTGGATCCACATATATAAGGTGGCAAAAGGTGAATGGAAGAGTGGTATGGAAAACTTCCTACTATGGTTGGATAGGAAAATTTCTCCCATTCCACGGGAGAGCAAAGAAAGCCAATAAATCGAATTGACTGATTGAAACTGACCGAACCGACTTGGGTCAGTCAATTTTATGCCATAATCGATCGGAAGTCGATTATGCACATTGCAAAACTTACCGTCGGTCGGTTGCTGAGCCTAAACAGACCAAATCGATCTAACATTGAAAAAAAATTGTCGAAAACGCACGTAGGTTGTGAAAAATTGGATGAATCCTTGGTATCTTAAACTTACAAAATTAATGAATCAATTTTTTATTGAACCACAGTGATTCATCCTCCATTTTAACTACACGAAGTGAGCACTCATTCCTAAATAAAGAAGGAAAAAAGGCTTAAAAAAGGAAAAAAAAAGGGTAGCACAAACTGTGTCAGATGGACTAACGAGCAGAAACAATACAACCATCTACAACAAAGGAAAAATGCATTTACAAGGAAAGAAAATAATAGTGGATTGCCCTGGTTGAGAGAAGAATTTGTGCTTTATATCACGCTCCATTTCAAGGAATTGACGTTTCACTCTGTAGTGAAAACATTGGATCGTCTTTGATTTTATTTGAAATTAAACTAAAAATTAAAATTAAGCAAACTTACTTGGAGTAAATATGGAGATATTTCTGGTGGATCTTCATCTCCTCCATAAAATCTTCCTAACTATGACTCGAACACAAGACCAAGGCTTGTGGGAGCCTCTTGAAAGGAAATCCACAAGGGATTTGAGAGGAAGAGGTCTGAGAGAATTCTCTATTGATAAGATATAAGTTATGTCTAATGGCTCAACCCAATGGTCCTATTTATAAAGACCAAGGAAAAATCTTTGCCATAATTAAAATATTATATTTTAATATCTAATATATTAAAATATATCTTATATTTATTTGAATCTCATTCAAATCTCCTACGATATTTATTTATTTCAATCTTATTCAAATTCTATAAATATCTTTTATTTAATGTATCTAATATACATTATTTATTTTAATATTTAATGTATCAAATACAGTAATATATTTTCTTCTTTTATATTTAATATATCTAATATATTAAATATTATTTTGAACATTTCAAATTTTCTTTCAACTAAATTGCTATTTTAAGTGTTACTATGAGCTAGCAATGAGACCTTATGGACCTACAGATTATAAGCTCAAATGATACAAAATTAATTAATTAAACTCTTTAATTAATTAATTTCCATTCATTAACTATAAGTCACTCCACTATAGACATAGAGTTGCACTCTTATGCAATGTAGGAAAAGTTGTGTCTATGGATATAATCATTACATGTAAGTCGATCTTTCACGAGTTGTTAGTAATTACAAATGGGTCAAAAGTCTATTTTACCCCTGTAATTACATCTTGCACCTTAAGTACCACTGATCCTCTAATGAACAATTTGTTTATGATCCAATCATAAGATAAATCCCTCTCAAGCTAATGAGAGGGTGGGGTCCCATTGTTCAAGTCCCGAAACCAGCATTTAAGGAAACTACTCATCTACTTACCCTATATGGGAAGAAGTGAATTTCATCTTGTGAGATTATGTTCTCAGCTCCCTATTTGGTCAAGTCCCCAAAATGGTAGGCATATTGAATCAACTATAAAAGCCACTCTCACCTATGCAAATCAAAGGACGAGCCCTCACAAGCTGGAGTTCGTAACTCACTCAGGATTAAGATCGAGTCGCATATGATCATCTTTATAAAATATTAATCTTCTCAATTAACGGATTTATAAAGAGAGATTAAATATTTCTTAGTCCAGTCTTATACAAACTCATTATATAAGATACCCCTACTCATATATCTCCACATGATTGATTTGGACCAAATCATTTGTAACTATTACAAAGTGGGTCGTATCAATAGTGTTACCAGGATAAGACACCCAACTTTATCCATATACTATGACTCTTTAGGTTATTTCTTGAACATGATCCTCTCGTATGTCAACCACATACTGTTCAAAATTACACTAATATCCTTGGATTTTTCATATAATGGATAATATTATATTGAAAATAAAATAATCAAAATTATTATTAATTATTAAATAAATCATTAATTTTGAGGCTTTAGGGCATAAATCCCAACACCATTAGACATACATATTTGGAGAGAAATTAGAATGGCATAAATCAATTTTCCTTCAATCTGGAAATCAATCTCACGGTGGAAGCTCAAATTGGGCTGGAGATAATGTCTCAATTTGTCTCAATTATTTGTTTCCTTTCTTGATTCTTGACGGGTGTTGGTAAGGTGGCAGTGTTTTTTGGATGAATAAAACATGTTTGAATTATTTTACTGTTATCATTCTTCTTCAAACTTGAGGTAGGGAGGCACCAAATGCCAAGTTTGCTCCTTAATGTGCGAAATGGGCCTTTTTCGAGTGGTTTGGTAAGGATATCAACAAGTTGGTTATAAGACGGAACATATCTGGTTATTAGTGAGCCCAAGGATACTTTTTCACGAACAAAGTGATAATCAAGTTCAATATGTTTAGTTCTAGCATGAAAAATAGGATTTATAGACATATGTAGTGCACTCATATCATCACAAAATAATTGTGGAGGTTTTAATAAAGGAACAAGCATTTCTAGTAGTAAAAAGGATATCCAGGTTAGTTTGAAATTTGTGTTTACCATTGCTCGGTATTCAACTTTGAAACTAGATCGTGCTACTATGGGTTGTTTCTTTGAGAACTAGGATATGAGGTTTGAGCCACGGAACATGCAGAAGCTGATGGTGCTTCTTCTTGTCGTTGGACACCCTCCATAGTTTGCATCATAGAAAGCATATAGATTAGTAGAACTATGCTTAAAGAAGGATATATTGTGTGTCATTGTGCCTTTTAGGTAGCGAAGTATCCTTTCTTACTGCGCATAGGTGTTGTAGTTGAGGTTGTTGAAGGTGTTGACAAACTTTATTGACTGCTTAAACAAGATTAGATCGAGTCAAGGTCAAGTATTGTAGTGACCCATCTAAAAGTTGAGTTAAAAAAGGTGGTATGAGTTCCAGCAAAAATGATATCATCAATGTATATGAGCATGAAGGTAGTTATAGTGTCATGTCTAAAATGAACAAGGATGGGTCACATCAACTACATACAAAACAAAGTGTAATAAGATATTGAGACAATCTATCAAACCAAGATCGAGGAGCTTGTTTTAACCCGTATAGAAACCTGTGCAACTTGCAAAATGATAACGAAAGTTAGGATGTTCATAGTCTGATGGTTGTGACATATAGACATCTTTTTTTAGGTGGCATGGAGAAATGCATTTTTCACATCTAGTTGTCAAATTGTCCAATTATGTGAAATACCAAGTACTTGAAGGAATGAACGTTTCACTCTACAGCGGAAGCATTGGATCATCTTTGATTTTATTTAAAATTAAACTAAAAAATAAGATTAAGTAAACTTACTTTGAGTAAATATGGAGATATTTCTGTCATATCTTTATCTCCTCCACAAAGTCTTCCTAGCTATGACTCGAACACAAGACCAAGGCTTGTGGGAGCTTCTTGAAAGAAAATCCACAAGGGATTGGAGAGGAAGAGGTCTAGAGAGAATTCTCTAAGTCTCTATTGAGGAGATGTGTGTTATGTCTAATGGCTCAACCCAAGGGTTCTATTTATAGAGACCAAGGAAAAATCTTTGTCATAATTAAAATATATCTTATATTTATTTGAATCTCATTCAAATCTCCTACGATATTTATTTATTTGAATCTTATTCAAATTATTCTATAAATATATTGTATTTAATGTATCTAATATACTTTAATTATTTAATTATTTAATGTATCAAATACAATAAATATATTTTCCTCTTATATATTTAATATATCTAATATATTAAATATTAATTTGAACATTTCAAATTTTTCTTTCAATTAAATTGATTTTTTAGTGTTACTATGAGCTAGTAAATGGACCTTATGGACCTACATATTATAAGCTTCAATGATACAAAATCAATTAATTAAACTCTTTAATTAATTAATGAAATTTAATTAATTAATTTTCATTCACTAACTATAGATCACTCCAATATAGACCTAGAGTTGCACTCGTATGCATTGTAGGACAAGTTGTGTCCATAGATATAATCATTACATGCAAGTCGATCTTTCACGAGTTGTTCGTAATTACAGTTGGGTCAAAAGTCTGTTTTACCCCTATAATTACATCTTGTTCCTTAAGTACCACTAATCCTCTAATGAACAATCTGTTTATAATCTAATTATAAACTAAGTCCCTCTCAGGCCAATGAGAGAGTGGGGTCCCATTGTTCAAGTCTCAAAATCAGCACTTAAGGGAACTATTCATCTACTTACCCTGTATGAAAAGGAATGAATTTCATCGTGTGAGATTATGTTCACAGCTCCATATTTGGTCAAGTCCCCAAAATGGTAGGCATATTGAATCGACTATAAAAGTCACTCTCACCCATGCAAATTAAAGGACAAGCCCTCACAAGCAGAAGTTCATAACTCACTCAGGATTAAGATCGAATCGCATATGATCATCCTGATGAAATATTAATCTTCTCAATTAACAGATTTATAAAGAAAGATTAAATATTTCGTGGTCCAGTCTTACACAAGCTCATTGTATAAGTTACCCCCACTCACATGTCTCCACATGAACGATTTGGATCAAATCATTTGTAACTATTACAAAGTAGGTCGTATCAATAATGTTGCTAGGATAAGGCACCCAACCTTATCCATATACTATGACCCCTTTAGGTTATTTATTGAACACGATCCTCCCGTATATCAACCACATATTGTTCAAGATTACACTAATAACCTTTGATTTTTCATATAATGGATAATATTTTATTGCAAATAAAATAATCAAAATTATTATTAATTATTAAATAAATTATTAATTACGAGGTTTTAGGGCATAAATCCCAACAATCTCCCACTTGCACTAAAGCCGACTAGACATGTATCCTAGGACATACTCTATACCCAATATGTTCTCCCACTTTTCCTAGCAAAGATGAGACATGTCTCGTAATCTCAAACATTCTAGGTGACTCTCAAACACTTTAGGCTGGAGAGTATTTTTATATAGATCTAAAAGACTGCCATTAAAAGCCATCTTGGTCACTACCATGATGCTTTCTCTCTCTCGATATGATTCCATGTTCGTTGGTGTTTTCTAATTTTTTTAAGCTTTGCACCACTATTATCATAATAAATAGGATATACTAAATTATATCTGAAACACCTTTTAGATATTTAAGGCACTATTTGAGTCATACACGTCTTTTTGTTGCTTCACAAGCAAAACAATTTAACTTGTATACCATACTCCACTACCTAGGTTAAAATTTATCTTTACATAGATTTCCTAAATCTTTGTAAGAACCAGTGTATCTTGTAAAGATCAAATCTTTAACTCCATACACAAAAATTTCTCATTATCCATAGATAATTTGATAAAATTTTTAATTTTCTACTCAATGGTCATACCATTCGTTTAACTGATATATGCTAACCAATTGTATAATTAAATGTTCAGTCTCATTTATGCATATCATATACTTTCAACATTTGAGGTGTCTTAGGATACTCTTCCTTAGACATAAAAATCATTATTTGACAACAATTTTATCAATATAAGATGTTTGAGACAAAGTTAACATTTTGTCCTTAAAATCTCCATTTTAGACATGTAAAATATACTGAATTATTCCAAATCACTTATTTCGAATTGGTTACTTAATCAACTTTTTATGTTAGGCATCTTACATCATTCATAATGGGTAAAAATATCATCAACATAAAACAAGAGAAAAATCCACTAAGCAATTAATGATTTTCTTGTCTATACAAGTTTCATTAATATTTATCCAAAGTCATAGATTTTGATACTTTTATCAAACCTTATATTCACAGATCTAATGGTAAAATTCATTTCATAAATGAACATTTACTATTTCGCAAACCTTTTGCTTTTAATCTTTGAAAATAAACATATTTGATTGATTTGTGTAGATGCACTATCTAAGATTTCTTTTCATAAAAGAATTCTAAACATTCATTTTTTTTTATATCACATATGCAACAATGAATTAAATAATGCTTACAGACTTCACTATGGCAACAAGTGAGAAAATTTACTTGCAGTCTACTTTCTTCTATTAAGTTTAACCCTTCGCCATTAGTCTCACTTTGCAGGTAAAAAACATTCAACTTTGTCATATAACATGACAATTTGGGCTTCAATTAAGTCCTTGTAAAAGTTGAGTCATCTCATAACTCCCCCACCATGATGAGACTTATCTAATTCATGACTAGGATCAATTTGACTTTCAAATATAATTAAATTATTGAGAACTTTTGTTGACTATTTAGTGGCTTCAATTGGAACCAAATTATTAATACTATCTCACCTTATTAAAGGTTTGTAGTCTTTTATTTGACATTTCTTATAAAAATGATATTTGTCATACAAATACCTTATTCGTTTTAGGACTACATAAAATATCATTTTATACTCCTTAGGTGTGGCCTACACTTAGGCTTATCTTTGAACGTATACAAGCTTTTTAGGCCAGTTTCAGCACGTGAGCTTAACATTCCCAAATAGTGAAGTGTTGTAAACCAGCTTTACTACTCTTTTATAATCTTAAAATTGTCTCGTAGACACTTTTGGAGGGAATCATGTTCACCATGCAATCTCTATTGCATTTCCTAACCGTAGTATGGTAATGGTATGTAACTCATTACTGATGTGACCATGTCTAACAAGGTCCTATTTCTCCTCTTGCAGCACAATTTCACAAAATTGTACTTTTTATTAAGATAATTGGGATAAGAACCCATTTTCTATCAATTAGTTTTAGTACGTAAGGTTCATATACCTTCTATTATGATCTGATTATAATATCTTGATAGATATAATTACCTAATCGATTTTTAACTTTAGTCTTAATTTTCTTGAACTTTTCAAAAATTTAGACTTATGTTTATTAAGTAAAGATACTTGTACCTTGAATGATCATCAACTAGAGTGACGAAATATTCATGACTTTATTTGGCCTTTACATTCACTAGACCACTTGGGTCAGAATGTGTAAGCCTAAAGTATTTTTTGGCATTCTAGCCCTATCTAATAAAGCCCCAATGATTATCTTGCATGAAAGACAAGATCTACAAATAGGTAAAGTAATTATCTAACTTTTAAAGAATTACCTCTTACTAGTCCTATTCAAGTTGATGTTAATCAATCTTAACTGCCAAATTCAAGTATCATCTTTTAGGAGAAAACAATATCTTTCTATTCTGGATTCTGTAATCCTGAATATCTCAGTATTTTGTAGTATAGTATATGTCAACATTTTAACATATACAAATTGTTCTTATTTTCAGCTAAATGTATTTTCAAACAATTTTGAAAAAATAATTCATACTATATGAACCTTTTAGTAATAAAGTTTGGGAAATTGAATTTCTCTTGTGGTAATAAAACACCACATTCAGCATTAATTAACAATTATTACTTAATGACATCTTAATGTCTCTCACTATGCTAACTAAGATGGGCTTCCTGGTGCTAACTTGTAGAAATTATGTTACATGTTAAGTATTTTTCAAGAATTATATATTAAATGAACTGAAGAATAAATCTTGATAGTAGATCTTATATCGACTATCTATGTGGCGTTGTTTATATTCCACAAAAAATCTAGTAAATCAAATTTACTTTCATTCATATTTTTCTTCCCAGAGAGATATTTCAAAAATTCCTCTCACTATGACTGTCCAGGCTAATTTAGAAACTATTTACTTTTATATAGCTTCAGTCGTTTGGTTTCTTTTCTTGAATTTTTGTAATACTAATCTTCGAGTTCATGTAGATAATTATCTAAATTTAGCTTCTGTTGACTTCTATTTACTTTTATATACCTTGGATTTTTCATATAATGGATAATATTATATTGCAAATAAAATAATCAAAATTATTATTAATTACTAAATAAATTATTAATTGCGAGGCTTTAGGGCATAAATCCCAACAGTACTAACCTAATGGTGGTATATTTAATGACCGGACTAAAACTTTTGGTGTTTCCACCTGTGAGTATTCTTTAGCTACCAATCTTGCCTTGTATCGTTCTACTAATCCATCCTCTTTTAGTTTTGTTTTGAAAATCCATTTGCAGGCCACAATATTTATATTGGAGGGCCTTGGAGTTAGGTGCCATGTTTGGTTTTCATGAAGCGCCTTAATCTCATCATCCATGGCTTCCTTCCAGTGAGAAATTTTGAGGGCACTCTTATATCCTTTAGCTTCTGCAACCTGTCTCATAACAACTAAACAGTTAGGAGAATTATGAATTTGATTACTTACAGCCGAATGTTGATCACACAGAACAGAGGCTTGATTCTTTGTTGTTTTGCTTCAGGTTAGCATTTGGTGAATATTAAAGAGTATGATTTTGTGCTCCAGTGGTGTCCTGCACTTCATTTGACATGTCTTTTATGAAGTTAGTAGTTATTTCAAAAGGTAAATCAATGTAAAAGTCTTCATTACTGCTTGGAGCTTGAGGCAGGTGGGTTATGGTTCTAGAACTAAAAATTCCAACTGCATCTTTCGTCTGCCATGTTATTGTTTGATTCTTCATCATTGCTTGAGGATGGAGGCAAGTGAGCTATGGTTTCGGTAATGGGAATTGGAGTTGTGTTGTCTTCTTTTGATTCGAGTGTGGCTGATGCAGTGCCATTCCCATTGGCTGCTGTATTTCGAAGATCTGGCGTTTCATTACTTGGGTGCATAGTTTTGCTGCTTTCCTCCTCACTAATGGCTTGTTGACTGTAGGAATCATCATAACTATTGTTGGTTACAACCTTGTTTTTGACATGTTGAAGTTGTGAGACACCCTCAGAGTTGGAAGATGGCCCATTTTCTTCATCTGCAAAAATAGTGACATTTAGACTTGTGGAGGTGTAAGTAATATGTTGGGATGAAGGACAAAAAGGGAATACTTGTTCATCAAATATAACATGCCTTGATATATAAATGATAGCACACAAAAGTGTGTTATTTCTAGGCTTAGATTTAGGTTAGTTTTGTGCTAATTTTAGTGGACTTTAATGCTTTTATTATGTGATTTGTAGAATTCAAGCAATTGGAACCAAACCGGCAAATTGGAATGGATTGTAGATAAAAAATAACTTAAAGGAGAGCTTTTGGGCAAAAGAGGCAAAGAGAAGAGTTGTAAAAGCCAAAAGACCCGAAAGCATGGCCATTGCGATGCTGTGAAAGAAACGCGTGAATTATCCTCCCTTCTATCTGTAGCGTTGAGACGATGCGATATAGCATTTCAACGCTACATTATATTTTTCAAAAATATTAGATTCCAGGGGATAGCGTTGCAACGATGCTTCTAGCATCACAACAATGTCCCAACTCTATAAAAAGGAAAGTTTGGTTCTTGATTTGGGGAGCCGTTTTTTAAAGAGGAATACCCTAATTTCTATTGAAGCACTGTCTTGGGACCTAGAGGAAACTTTGGAGAGCTAAGGAGGAGACTCAAAGCTCGAGATCGTGGAACATCACGACGGAAACGAGTGTTGGCACGCGGTTACCAGTTTTCTCTCTTTTTTCCTTACTTTGTTTTTATTGTTTTTAGGATTTCATGAACTGAATTTGATGTAATTATGAGTAATTAGACTCTTGGAGATTTGTATTGCTAGACTTGTTTTGATTTCAAATTGTAGTATATCGTAACAAGGATTTATGCATCTTATGTGTTTTGTTTAAGCTTTTGGCCATGGCTTATATTTGTTAAATTGAGTTTAGCTTAAGAAAGTAAATTTAGTTGTAGAACTTGGATGCATGACTAATAATAATCTATTACATGAGAATGAATAGGTTATTGTTAGAAATCGTTAAAAGAATACCGTTAATGTCATGCTTAGTTGTAGAAATAGACCGAGAAGTTGATTTATATCTATACATGAGTTTGTTTGAGCTCGAGAGAGTCAAACAGATAATTTAGTAATTCTTGGCTTAATTTTGCTACATGTTAATACAATTTCTTAATCAATTCAAGTTGCGCTTCATGTTAATTCTTTTTCAATATTCTCTCTAAATGGACTCCAACCTTGTATATAATAGTATAGTTTATTTTTGTTTCCTTCTGAGTTAGGTTCTCTAGATAAAATCAGGCGTGAGTAACTATAGTATTTAATTAATCTAAGAAACTCAACCCTTGATCGACCCTGGCCACTATTACTACAAATTTTAGAAGTTCGGTTTATAAATATATTTGATAGAGCATTCGACAAGCTTTTTATCAATAAACTCTATTTGTTTTTGGATCAAGACATCTATATCCTTTATGAATAGGGCTATAACCAATAAACACACACAGGTAGGTTCTTTTAGAGAATTTGTGTTTGGTGTAGTTTCTTAGGTAAGGGAAACATTGGCAACAGAAGATTTTGAGGTTATTATAACTAGGTTTCTTTTGATACAACTGTTCAAAAGGTGTGCTCATTTGTAAGATCTTATATGGAATTCTATTAATTAAGAAAGTAGTAGTAAGAAAAGCATTCACCTAATACTATAAAGGAACATTGGACTGAAACATAATGGCTAAACCAGTTTCTACGACATATCTCCGTTTTCGTTCAACTACGTTGTTTTGTTGACGTGTGCATGGACATGACATTTGATGCCTAATTCCATTTTGTTCTGAGAGTGTTTTAAGATTAAGGGAAATAAACTCACCTCCTCCATCGGTTGGCAACACTTTTATTTTTCTATCAAACTGATTTTCAACTAATTTATGGAACTTAGAGAAGCAAGAGAAAAGTTCTGACTTCTTTTTCAATAGTTATATCCAACTAAATCTAGAATAGTCATCTACAAAGCTAACATAATACTTAAATCCTTGACATGAAGTAACTGGAGTTGGGTCCCATAAATCACAATGAACTTCATTGAGGGGGTATAAGCTTAATTCATTATGAGAGTTAAAAGGAAGCTTGCAACTTTTACTTAATTGACAACAAGAGCAAATAGAGGACTCCTTTTTTCCAATCTGAACCATGAATCTTGGGTTGGTTACAAAGAGTTCTGAAAGCATCTATATTAATGTGACCTATTCACCTACGCCATATAGTAAAATCAGCCACATTGGAATAGAAATAGAAGAGAAATTAGAAAACTGGGCTACTATATTTCCAATTTTGCATCAGAAAAATTAAGAGTATGGGGTTGCATCAGTAGACTTTGAGATTAGAAGAAAAAATAGAGAAAGGAACAACATTTGATCGTGATGTATCCTCCAAGGCATATAAACCTTCCCTTTTAATTCCTTTGGCAATGATTCTTTCCTCGTTTTTTATAACAAAACCATTAGTAGTAAAAGTTATTAAACAATCATTATCAAAAGTCAATTTGCTCATAGAAGTTAAAGTTTTCTTGAAGGTAGGAACTATTAAGACTTTTTCCAGATTGATAGGTGTGGTGTGAGTGTGAATTTTACCCTTACCAATATGAGTAATTTTTAATCCATCTCCATTGCCAACATACATTTGTTCATTCTCCATATATTTATGAGTAGAAACATCATACCTGGGTCATTGACCACACGTGTCGTAGCTCCAAAATCTACATATAGGTTTGTATCATTCCCTTCTTCTAATGCAAGTGCTTTGGGGATTTCTTCTGGCTGATAAGTGTGATCAAATCTATTCCAACGTATCATTGTAGTGTGACTAGTTCTACCACAAATTTGACAAGGGCTTGACGTACTTTTGTTTGTGTTTGGAGTGTTTCCATGAGTAGATTGAGGGTTGTAGTGGCTATCCATGAGTGTTTCTTGTGAAGGTTGGTTTCTACTTGGTTGAAAACCTCTCCCTCGTGATGAAAATTGTCTCCCTCGACCTCTACCCGTTCCTCTTTGGTTGTAGAAGGCCTGATTATGGTTAGGATGCTGCCTTAACCTCTTCTTCTTCAAGTTGATTCATTTGTTCATGGGCATTTAGTGACAAAATGAATTGGTTGAAGGTTGGATAAGGAGCCCTAGACAACATTGTTGTCTTGAAATCCTTGTAGTTGCTTCCTAACCTTTGAGCTCGAGTGAACACCTTTGTTACAACATCAAGGGGCTTTTTCATTGCTGCGAGTTGGTTACTTAGAGCCTTGAATCGCTTGATGTGTTCATCTAGTGATAGGTTGCCTTTTTTCAAGCGGTGTAGTGATTCTTTGATGTGCACCTAATTTTCTTTTGTGATTGATAGCAAAATTGTTGCGATTTATGCTCTAAAGTCTCGTAAATTGATAAGCATCAATATTGAGGCTAATTTAGCTTTAATAGACTTAAGTTATACTTGAAATTCCATAGAAATTATGTGAAGAAGTTATAAAATCTTATAGAACATCAATAGTTTTGTGGAAAATGTATTTAGTAAGAAAATTGAGTAAAAGAATGAAAGAAAGGCTAAAAGTTGTGTTTGATGCAGAGCATTGGAAAATTGAAAAACCAAATTGCAATTGCAATCTGATTTAGTAATCGAGCAGCAACAGATAAGGAAAGTGCTTAAATCTATGACTGAAGCAAATAAGGAACGCAATCAAATCACTTTGATTTCTGCACGATCTCCACAGATGGTGGGTGATAAACCTTAGAATTAAGACTTATTTAATGCTCATAAGCTTAAAATATGCTTGCTTTGCTTTAGAAATCATAGGAAAAATTTCGTAAAATGCTTGAACAATATCAATAAGTTGTGAGAAATGCATGTGAAAGAAAAAATGAGAAAAAGAGAAAAATTAAACTAAGAAGAGTTTCTTTTGTGCAAGAATTGTGGAAATTGCAAAACCGAAATTACAAGATGAAGTTGCAATTGTTGAGGAATTGTGGAAATTGCAAAACCAAAATTGCAATTTCATGAAATTGCAATTCTGGAAGTAGCAGAAATTTTCAAAAAAAGGAAAAAAAACATGCATTTACCCATATCCGAAAATCATCAATTCTTGCACGATTTGGAGAATTTTGAGCACGAAATTTGGACATTATTCAACCCTAATGAAGGCCTATAAAAAGAAAGAATATGAGTGAAGAAGAGAATCAGATTTTGGAGGCGTTTTTGGAGTCAATTTCGTGGGTTTTCCTCTCATTTTTCTGCTCTGTTTTTCTGCAGTTTTCTTCCTTTATTTTTTTCGTGTTTTTCTCCTCTGTTTATACCGAGAGCTGCTGCCATACTTTCTTCTATTTTCCTTCGTCTTTTTCAGTCCTATTCAAGTGAAAACTTGGGTTGTTAAGACTCAATCTCTTCCTAGAAACAGTTGAGGGATTGAATCGATTGGAGAATAAGTGAAGATTTATCGAATTTTGTTGGAAGTACTCTGTTTCAATTTCAGTTTCTATTTTAATTAGTTGAGTTATGTTCTTTTCAAGCTTTGTTCTAATACACTTGATATTCTCATTGGATTCAATTTATATTGGAGGAATTCAATTTACTTATGCTGAAAGTTTATGATTCATGGTGATTTTATGAGTTTTGTTTCAAATTTTTGCTAAGTATTTATGTCACTGAAGTTTGTTTATTTTGTGGGTTGTCTAGAAATTAAGTATGCTTGTCTATTGCTTTGGTTATTCAAATTTTCAATTAAATTATGATAGCAAGTTGTCTTAACTCAATTAATTTTTAGTTGCAAATAGGTTTTTAAGCAATTCTACTTGCATGGATTTTAATTCTAAAATTAGTTGTAAGACTTTTACTTTTAATATGAGCTAAACTTCTTAGAGGGTTCTAGGATGTGAACTTCCTAAGAAGTAATTGTAGCCAAAATTCCACAAAAACTAAGTCTACATCTCAATTGTTTGCTTGTGTTGAACAAAATTCTGTTAAGATCCTAGATTGATCAACTAGGGTAGCAACTCCAGCTTAGATCTAATACCGACGGGATTAGTGATAAGCGGATTCTGCACAAGTGATATGGAGAAAAGAGCTTAGACATAAGCCAATTCTTTGCCCTAGACATAGGGATTAAAGACTCCAAAACTCATAAAATTGTTGAGCCAAATTATCTAAGATAGAGGGACTATACACATATATGTCACTCACTTAGTCTCCTAAAACCTAATTTTGGTTTACAATTGAATGTAGAGTAGGTTGGAATTGCAATTTTGGTTTGCGATTTACAACTTAGGGCAATGACATTCTTGAGCCCCTCCTTTATCTAAAATTTCTTTTGTGATTTTATTTACCAAGTCTATCTAGTTTGCTATTCAATATTGCAAATTTTTTATTCTGCAATTCAATTCTGCAATCTTTATCACTTTATTTTGCAATTTTCGATTCTAGATTTTAGTTCTGCAATTTTTGCCACTTTAACTTAGATTTTGCAATTATTTTGTTTTTACCAACACACCGTCCCAACCTTGTTTTTGCAATTTTTAGTTCCCAAGTTGCAATTTTCTTACATTTTGCTTAGCAATAATTTTTGTTACGCTGTTCCCTGAGGGATCGATACTCGAGAATACTCATGTTTTAATACTTGCATCGGCAGTGTGCACTTGCACTGGCGTTGAACGTATTTACTTATTTTTATTCACCCAAAGTTCACCCGATCAGTGGGATGAGTTAAGGGAGCATTGGAGAATTACAATTTCAGATTGCAATTGCAATTTGATTTGGAAATTGAGCAACAGAGACAGATATGGCAAGAACCAAAAAAATATGATGTATTTTTTCAAAGAAGAAAACCCACGATTTTGGCTTGATTTTAGCACAAACCATGGAGATTCTTTAGCCAATGGAATGATGAAAAAAAAACTCTAGCCGTCATGGTCTATAAAATTGAGGAAAAAACACACAAAGAAGGCATATTTTCATCTTCGAAAATACCTTCTCTTTTTTTTTTGTTGTCGTTTTTGCTCTTCTTTTCTTCTTTTCTTCCTTCTTGTCCTTAGCTTCCAATCCAATCCAACGAAAGTCTGGGTTGTAAGGATTAATTCCCTCTTGACAAATTTGAGAACTTAGGAAAATGAGTGGGTTTTTTGCTTCCAGTTCTGTCTTAGCTTTTGGTTTTCAATTTTGTTGTGGTTTGTTAAGATTTAATTGTTTTACTTGTTCAATCTCATTGTTATTAAAAGTACTTGAGGAAAATTTTGTTGAAGAGCTACTTTATGAGAGTGATTTTTAGTTTTCCAACAAGTTTTTTTCGTGGGTCGTTTCTTTTCCAGTGGGTTGTTATTAGTTTGGATTTTTAATAGCAAGTTTTTTTTTGTGAGTTTTGTTTTCAGTGGGTTCTTATTTCGATTTGGGTTATTAATTTCTTCAATTCCTTACTAGCAGTGCTCATCTCTTCAAGTCCTTGTTCTTACTGTTCCTTTTTATACAAAACTTAAATTTAAACTCCAATTTTGTTTGTAAGCTACTGTTGAATTTAATTTTATTAGCATGGGAGTTATTCACAAATATTACTTAGCTTCTCTTAAGTTAATTATGAGCTAAATCCTTTTTAGGGGTTCAAGGATGTGAATTCTCTAAGGAGTGAATTTAAATTGTAAAAACAACCAAGCCTACACGTTAATTGTTTGCTTGTGTTTAGTTGATTGACCTAGTAATTCTAGATTGATCAACTAGGGTTACAAACTAAGCTTGGATCTAATACCGAAAGGGTTAGTGAAGAGCAAATTTTGCACAAAGAATGGAGACAAGAGCTTAGACATAAATCATTCTTTACCCTAGACATAGGGCAAAAGACTCTAAAACTACTAGAATTGTGTTCTAAATTTATCTAAGTATGATTGGTCATAGACATATAGGTCCAATCACTTAACCTCCTAAAGACTTTGGAATCAAGATTGAATAGGAATTGAATTTGGTTTACACCTATTTGTGTAGGTGATAGTATGCATATATGTGCTATTTTTAGGCTTAGTTTTATGCTAGTTTTGCTATGATTGTGTGTGCTTTCATGTATTTTTATGTATATTCTGCAAAAACCGAGCAATTGGAGCAAAAACGAAGCATTGTGGAGTATTTGGACGACTTTGGAGCATAATTGAGCTACATTTGAGGATCCAAATGTTGAAGAGAAGTAACAAAGCTTGTGAGCCTGAGAGTATAGCGCTGCAACGCTACATCAGCAGCCCTTCAACCTTGGAATGCAGTAGACATAGAGTTACAACGATGTCCACAGCGTTGCAACGCCAGCCAAATTTATATTTTCCTTTTTTATAAAATTCGAGGGACAGCTTTGCAACGTTGTCTCAATGTCTATAAAAGAAAATTTTTCATTCGCCAAAGGGAAGTCGTTTTGAGAGACCAAAAATTCTAAACTCGATTCAAGCATTGTCTAAGGACTTGGAGGAGACCTTTGGAGAGCCAAAGAGGAGACTCAAAGCTCGAGATCGTGGACATCATGTCGGGGACGAGTGTTAGCATGTGACCTAAGTTTATTCTCTATTTGCTTTTTCTTTTATTTTGAATTTAGGAGTTTTTGTGGACTGTATTAAATTTGTAAATCTGTGTTTTTAGAAACTTGTATGGCTGTGTTTGTGTAAGACTTTGTTGATTTTAGTTTGGTTTATATATTGACGTCTTTTATGCATCTCTTTATATTGTCTTAACCTTTGGCCATGGTTTTGCATGTATAACTGAATACTTCTAATTTTATTACTTGCATCGATAGTGTGCACTTGCACTTGGGTTGAAATTCTTTCTTTTATTTTTAACCCACAAGTTTCACTCAATCAAGTTTTTGGCACTACTAAAAACAAAATTTTGTTAGTAATGTCGTTGACAGGGAACGACATTACTAACAAAATTTTGTTTTTAGCACAGATTATGAGAAGATTGCAACTGCAATTATTTTCTATTGCAGATTGTGAGAAGATTGCAACTGCAATTATTTTCTATTGCAGATTGTGAGAAGATTGCAACTGCAATTTCTCCTATTGAAAAAGAAGTTGGATTTCACTTGCAATATTTGTAGCACAAATTGCAATCAGATTGCATTTTCAATGGGCATATTTCCAAGAGAAAGCCTGGCACTTGTTACACTATTTTGCAGGTTGATGGAGAGCAATTGCAAGAGGAGAAAGACACAACATAGGGTTTGATCGCTTGAGAAAATCCACAGGATGGAAGTAGTCATCGTTGCATCATTCAGCGCACAAGCTTCATCATTAAGCTACATGATGGAAACGTTGATGATGGAAAATCTCATAGCTCTTATTAACCCTATCTCTTCTATTTATTGTAGGAAGTCATTTATTTGAAAATTGTCCTTATAATCCTAATTCTTTATGTTATGGATTTCTACCCAACTTTGCAAATCAACATCAGCACCAGTGTTTTCAACAAGGGAAGATGATTCCAAAAGAGCCTAGCATTGAAGAACTTGTGAGAGAATATAGGGCAAAGAACGATGTTGCGATGCAAAGTCAAGTTGCATCTCTACGAAATTTGAAGATCCAGATTGAAGAAATTGCGAATGAATTGGAGAACAAGTTCCAAGGAATCTTGCTTGACAACATAGAGACTTCAAAACAAGAAGAAAAAGAACAATGCAAGCTAGTGGCACTTAGTAGTGAATTGAAATATGAAGATTTTGAACTCCTAATACGAGTAAGAAGCGCTCCAATACTTGAAAACACTAAGGAGCACAAATGGAGAGAAGAGATCAAAGAAGAACAACTTAAAGAAGAGAATAGAGATGTCCATTTTTCCCGCGGGGACGGGGCCCGTGGGGACTTTGTGTGTGTCTGTGTCTGTGTGTGTCTGTGTGATTTAAAATTTTATTGTTTATGATTTAAATGTAATATTGTTTTATTTTTATTAGGATGTTCAAGAATTTTATCTTTAAATAGATATTTTTTTAATAGAAAATTAACTATTTAAATTAAGATTTTTGGTGAATAATTAACAATGTAATTGAAAATTAATGGATTTTTTCCATAGCAGTTAACTATTTGAAAATTTATCAAAAGAATTATTTAATTCTTAAAAAAGAAAAAAAAACTAAACGGAGAATAATTTCCTGCAGGGAACCCGATCCCCGCGAATTCCCCGCGAGGAATCCCAGCCCCGATCCCTACGAAATTTAACGGGAAATTTCGTAGGGATGGGGATTCAAATGGGAGGCGGGGACGAGGACGAGGAAGCCACCCATGTCCCTGCCCCACCCCGTGGACATCTCTAGAAGAGAAGGAACCACTAAAAGAGGTTGTAACGAGCTATACAGTTGCAATTTCACAGCAAATGCATCCAAAGTGCTCCTGATACTAGAACGCCTTGCGTTCACATATTGCAGCTTGCAGAAAATGCTAAATGAAGAAGAATGCAGAGAGGAGAGCATGAAGGATGACAATTTGTAGTATGACAATTTGCAGTATGTGACACAAATTACAACCACAATTTCTACTTTCAAAGGCACATATAAATCGTTTGAGCAGGCAAAACCCGTTGTGATTAAAGCACCTCAACTAAGACTGAAATCTCGTCCATCATCGAGACCTAGGTGCAAAATGAATGAACACGATTGCGGTCTCCCTACTGGAATTGGTTAAGTTTATCTTTTCTTTCTTTTTCTTTAAAAGAAAAAAAAAAGAAAAATATTTTGGTGTGGTTGATGGGACATGAATTCAATAAAAAGTTTTTTATCAAGAGGGAACTCTGTCTAAGGTAGGTTCTGGCTAGGTTAAGATACTAAGTTGACCGTTAGGAAATACCTCTACCTGGGAACTTACCTGGGAGTTGAATTGGTCAAGCTTTTAATTTGAAATTCATTTTAAAAAATCTTTCTTATTTTCTTAAAGTACATGAACTTTTTGATGGTTTACTTGTGAGTTTCAGGAAAATAGCAAGTAAGAAAAGAGAATAGGAAGTTGTGCCCAAGTTTGCAGTCGCAACATTAGAGTCAAATGAAAAAGAATTCAAATCTAACTAGTTCTCACCACCACACCACAGTTGAAGAAAGGCCAGCTAAGGTCTCATAGAAAATTCAGTTGCATCTCCACCACAAACTGCATACAACCCATCTATCGCCTCCTTGCACAATTCAAAGCTAAGCTCGCCCACATAAAGAAGCAGAACATGGTTGTCAGGCATACGTTCGTGAAAGGGATGAGAGAAGCTTTCTTAGTAAAAACGTCGTTTTTGAGGCCTAAGGGAAGTTCTTTCTTCAACTCTATCTTAATTGCTTTTGGTTAGATTAGATTTACTTGCTTTCTTTAGTTTATTTTGTTAGGTTAGAAGTTATTGTTTTCATAGTATTGTTTGTTCTTGTTTGTTTGTTTTTACTTTTGAACACACTTTCTGACAAAAAAAATATATACACCTCGCACAAGCATGTCATAAAATTCATGTTTCAAAAACAAGTTTACAAATTGTTTTCCTGGAATTTTGTTAAAAAAAAAAAAAGATATTTTTCATTCTAGAGTTAACTGAGTAACCAGAAGCAGTCATTACACCCATGATTTCCTTTGCATACAAGGTTAACTTAGGAAGTGAGTATGTAAAAACGGTCTTAGTAGTGACTTATGCTCGTAGTCAAATTACTTTCACCACAAAGTGTTAGTAAGTTGAAACGAATGTATAAATGACAATAATACTCTTTTAAAAAAAAGAAAATGAGGCCTAGCAATAGCTTTGAATAAGTTTGAGGGAGGGGGGAGAAAGAAGAATGTCTGCAATGTGAGTAAACTTAGCTTGTTAAAAAAAGATCACCCTACTTAAGTAGGATAAGCATAATACATGGATTTACATAAGAATGTTTTATTTTGAAAAAAAAAGTAAAAATTTTATATGAGCAAATCTTGGAGTTGTATAAAGTATTAAGAGTTTTGGACCTCTCCTGAAGGGCAACATTTTTTTCAAAACACCATTTGAAAGCATCTTGTGAAGCATTTGCCTGTGCATGTTGCTATTTATTTTCTAATTACTTGAGGACAAGACATAACTTAAGTTTGGGGGTGTGATAACACTACAAGAAATATCACATATAATAGCGTTAGAAGGCTTTCAATAGCGTTTTTCGAAACGCTGTCGTAATCGATGGTATTGAAAGTCTCTGACTTTTTATAGCGTTTTTTCGATGCTATAAACAACTAGAGATGTCCACGGGGCGGGGCGGGGCCGGGGAATGGATTCCCCGCCCCCGCCCCCGCCCCCGCCCCCCATTTCATTCCCCATCCCTGAGAAATTTTTCATTTAATTTCGCAGGGATCGGGGTGGGGATTCCCCGCGGGGAATTCGCGGGGATCGGGTTCACCGCGGGAAATTTTTTCCCCTTTTTTTTTTAATCTTTTTTATTTTTTTAAATTTATTCTCAACCAATAAAAATTATTTCTAAATGAATAATTTTCAAAATAATTCTATTTAAAGAAAATGTTATAAAATTTCTTAATAAAAATAATAATATACCATAAGTAAAAATACTGTAATGTCAAAACAACTTAATTTCTAAAAATTCAAATTTCAATATTACAACATAGTCTTTAATTTTTTTTATAACAAAATAGTCTTAAAATAATTCATACTATAGTTTTTTTTTTAATATATATAGGTAATAATTAATATATATATATATATATATATATATATATATATATATATATATATTACTAATCGGCGCAGGGTCAGGGACGGGGATGGGGAATATATTCCCCATCCCCGTCCCAGTTTAGCCAACGGAGAAAAAAACCCCCTCCGCTTCCTCCCCCATTCCCCGTGTAATCGAGGATTCCCCACCCTGTTCGAGGCGAGTCCCCGCGGGTTAAATGGACATCTCTATAAACAACGCTATAAAAAGTTTACTTCTAATTGTATAATTTTAATGCTATGGAAACGTTTTATAGTGTTGGCAAAAAACGTTATGATTGCTCTTTCATAGTTTTTTTTATAGTAGTAAAAAACGCTATAAAAGACATATAATAGCGTTTTTAGGCACGCTATCGTAGTCGATTATTGAAAGTCTCTGACTTTTCATAGTTGTTTTTCAATGCTATAGAAAAAGTTATAAAAAGTACATTTTTGAATTGCATTTTAATGTTATAGAAACTTTTTAATAACATTTTTTATAACAATGAAACAATGCTATAAAAAACATGTCATAACATTTAACCTTGCTATGGTAGTCAATGTTATGGGCAATGGAGACTTTTTAATAGCGTTTTTTTTTTTAATATTTTATTATTTTGTTTACATTTATACTATTTTTTAGTGGTATGTAACCATTTTAAGATTGTTAAATACTATCAAACCATATCAAATAAGATTATTAAAATCACTTTAACTTTTGTACTAATTTAATTACATATAGCAAAACTAAAAACTTAAAATTTAGACAATTAAATCCGAACAATAAATAATGAACATTAATTTTTGATGAGTTTGGACACAATAATGTGATTCCTCAATCACTACAACACTACATAAACATAAATAAATAAATAAATAAATAAATAAAAACCATTTTTTTGGATAGTCATTCTATAGTTAACAAAAAAATAATAATAATAAAGTAAAGTAACATTTAGTTTCTTTAGGTTACATCCTTTAGTCTTTACATCCTGCTCTCTATTGACTATTCTTTTATCTTTGACTGTTGCAAAAGGAACATAAATTTACCATCAAGATCACCTCAAACTCCTTAAGCAAACATGTGTTTATACAAAAAAGAAAATAAAGTCTACAATAAATTTACTATCCAAAAGTCCCATTAATATTTTGTTTCTTATTGTTGTTTAAGCTTGGTAGATTGCGTTTTCATATAAAAGTTATGGGTCACACAAGGACGTGAAGCATTAACTAAAGAATAATCAAATCACTTGAGAATCATAACAATTGTGTCTGTGGTCTATCAATTATCTTTGATCAAAACTAATTGAGAATCATAACAATTGTACATATGGTCTATCAATCATCTTTGATCAAATCACCTAAAACTCATAACAATAACTCACACCTATAACCAAAATACTTAACGACTTAATTAATCACAGTTAGGGTAGTGTACTAAGTTGAACACACTCAAGCAATAAACCAAACATTGATTAAACTTTTATTTTGATCACAAATAAGTAATTGACTCACTATTATCAAGCAAATTTCAATTAAAAAGTAACCAACAAAACTCCTAAAGCTCAAAAACTTTACTTAGAACTTAAGTATTATCTATCTCAAGTACAACTCTACGAAACCATGAGTCGATTAGTGACTTACAAGTACAAACGGAAGATCAGTCAAAGCAAGCTGCTATGAGAGCACAAATGAGAAACCTGAGAAGTGAGCCAAAAAGTTTTTTTTAAAAAAATCTTTTGTGAGCATTGTTGGGCATTTAAAAAAACAATCTTATTCATGGTAAAAACCTATTGAGCAGTCATACTGATTACATTTAACACTTGAACATGAAAAATGATTACATTTACTTTTATGCTAAGCACGGACACGACACAGACACAGCGACACGCCAATTTCTAAAAATGTAGGACACGAACACATTGGAGACACGTTAGGAACATTATTATTTTTTATTTTTTATTAGATAATATTAAAATATCAAACCCAAAATTCTTTTTTAAATTAACTATTAAAATTAATTAAAATTTTAAAAAAAAATGTGAATGAAAAGTTAATTGGTCATTGAATTTAGTTTAAAATTTAATGTACATAAAACCCAGTTAAATCAGCCCACTTAAAACCAATAAAGACAAGGCGGCCCAAGCTTACCCATTAAAAGTCCAGAAAGTAAAATTTATTTAAAAGTTTGTAATTTAAAAGACTAACCCTAATATCTCTTTCCCTCCACCTTTTCTTCTTTCCTCCCCTCCCCTCTCCCCTCTCCCCTCTCCCCTCCCCCTCCTTTCTACTTCCCCTCTTCGATTGTGCTCCCTCCCTCCCTCGATTCTGCTTTCCATTCCTCTGTCTGATTTCCCTCCCTCTACCAATGGACTTCATCGCTGACTACCTCTGCCAACGCCGCCTCCCTCCCCCGATTATGCTTTCCATTCCTTTGTTTTCTACGGATGATAGGCTTCGCCGCCGACCACCTCAACGCCGTTGTTCCACCGCCGACCACTTAAAAGATTTGGGTATTTGAATGGCATGTCCGTGGCGTGTCTTTGGTGTGTCCACCACGTATCCGAAATTAGAAAAAACAATTAAAAAAAAAAAAAAAAGACACGCAATTTTGTATGTCAGACACGTGTCCGTGTCCGCACAGCAGGTATACAAAGTAAAATTACTAGCTTTTATGTTTACCAAATCTTTCCCCTTGATCTTCAAACAGCAGGTATACAAAGTAAAATTACTAGATTGCTAAATTATTTTGACGAAAAAGGATAAATTTTGGGCACACATATAGATGATTATATATAATTCAAACTTTACAAATTAAAGACGTAGAATTACAAGTTCTAATACCACAAATGAATGTAACATTATGTTATCTGAATGAATGACCACTAAACATGCCAAGACTTACATATTGGAATCTATTTCCAAGAGCTAGACAAGAGCCTAAACCATTGTCCCAACATGAGTGGACAGTGTTGAACTGGTCAGAAGCCCATATTGGAGGAGGATATCATAGATAATGGGAGCATCGGATCCTGCTATAGTAAGCGAAGGAATTGTAGCCAAGAAAATGATAGGTATACTAACAACAAGGTCCATTCAACACTAACACAGCAGCAAGCAGTAAACTCTCACTCTCTCTAACAACTAGAACTTACATATTGGAAAAGCAGGATTCTTTACTCTTTCTACTATCAAATATTTGCCCAAGTATACATCATTCAACGTAACTAGTACAATTTCTAAAGCTACTACCAGATAAAGTTAGTACGCATTCTATCCTTTCTAAAGCTTCCAAGTAACAAAAGAGAATATAAATATTATTTGATAAAATTATAAGTAGCAGGGAAGATGAAAGGAAACAATTGATAGAGATTATGTGTATTTAAAACACCAACATATACTTGTAAAGGGTTTTAAAATTTTATCCAACCTTGTCTCTTTCTACCATCAAATATTTGCCCAAGTATACACCATTCAACTTAACTAGTACAATTTGTTTTAATCCTAAATTATAACACAAAAAACTTTGTAGTGAAAGAAGAGTATATGCTCTTGAATCTGCATATAATAGTTTTTAAAAAAATCCATAGAATTGTATCTTTATATTTGATATACCGTTTGTATTCCAATATGTTTCTCTTTCTCAGGCAAATACTTCATGCTATGAATGTGGATATATAGAAGCAAAAGAATATCAAGTAAACACCAAGTGGACGATCAATGGGCAACGAAATATAAAACACTACGAATCCAGTAAAAACTAGTACAATAGATTATGCTGACAAATTCTAATATTTGTTTCTTAAGAAAAATCCGCAAACACTATATAGCAAGCATATGTTTTAATCCTTAGAAGTATTCTGATGTATGGATATTATAGACTCCATACTCTTCTTAGCTTTTAAGGATCTTTTAATTCTTTTTGATATGAACAAAACTTTTTTTTATATAAGAAACAATTTCACTGATGAATGAAATTTACAAAAAGGATGGGCAGTCCATGGAGATTACAAAAAGCTTTTCCAATTTGTTAAAAGGAAAGCATAAGAGTAGGAACCATAAAGATTAGACAATTTATACCAAGATATAGCATAATAAATGAGCAAATCAAAAAACTTATCAAAAGATTGTTCTTGATCCATGAAGACTCTTTGATTCCTTTCTTTCTAGAGAATCCAAAAGAAAGCCTGGGTAATGTGCATCCAAAGCATAGCCTTTTCGTTTTTAAAAGGATGGTCCACCAGAATCACGGATAGAAAGGCATTGATATCACGAGGAAAGGTTAAACACCAGCCAATAGATCATCCATATGAACAAAAGTTGTTAAATGAGAACCATAAATCATCCAATAGATCTAAAAAAATCAACAAACCACTACCATGTACTAACTAATTAAGAATGAACGAAATAAAAACTTTAACAAAATTGAACAGACAAACTAGTAATGCATTTAGAGATACATGGGAATTTGGACTTTCTTGATGATGTAAGAAAATAAAGACATGGAGAAACAAAGAATCTAAATCCAACCTTTAGATTTGCAAAGAAAACACTCTGAATCAACATTTATTGAGGAAATAATCAAAATCAATTAGATGATTGATAAAGAAAATAGCTCTAAAAAAAAAAGAAAACTTGACAACTGGACCATGCATTCCCTCATCAATCAACAACACATGAATGAACAACCAACTCTCAACAAAAATGTGCCAACTAAACAAGTCAACTCGGCATAAAGAAAATATGGCAAGCATATTTGGTGACAGCAGATGACAAATTAAGGAAAGTATTGTTGTTGAACCTCCTTGGTTTTTCCACACTAATTTCTTTCAATTGATCTTTAAATTTCACTTACATTTCTTGTAAATCATGATCCTTGAGTAGTGTATTTTTAGGCTCAAAAAAGATCTCTTTGTATATATTTTTGACTTTACTGGTTTAGAAAACACGAAAAATTATTCTTTAAGCTTCTTGTTTCTTTTGCCCAACCATTATTGTGTTCATCCTTGGATTCGTCTTTGATATTTGTGTCCTAAACCTTTTGTGGTATCTGATTAATAGAAACTTTATATGAGGAGAGAAATACCAGAAAGTAGGAGACAAATTGTGAAGTGAAAATAACAAAAAAAGGAACTATTTATTCTACATGACTATTTGAAACATATCATCTTTACAGCAAACGTACAGTAAAATAATAACAAAAAAAAGAAACTATTTTATTCTACATGACTATGGGCAAAAATAGCAAGCAATACCATCTCTACTTTATAACCATAGGAAGAGCTCATAACATTGATAAATATCTTTCATGATATTTCAAACTTCTGAAGTAATAATATATTAAAGACTAACAATATTACAGTAAGTGGTGACAATTTCAATTCCAAATAATATTCATTTCCAGACAACAAAAATTTGCAACAATTTTCTTGACAAAAGACTAACAGATTTGAAAAAAAAATCTAAGTGACTGATCTAATGCTATATCCTTCTTCTCCATCACTAGTATTACAGTAAGCAGAATAAACAACTGATGGTATTCATTGTTTCACTTTTGAAATATGTAATGAGGATGCTATTAGCATAACTCATTCAATATGTTTATACCAAGGATGAGAAACAATTCTCTCTTACCTCTTTTCCCTTTCCGGCTGAAGTGAATTATCCTCATGGCAAAAATGGCCCCCAATTCAAAAATGGCACAAAATAAGACTCTAATGGCCCCCAATTCGAAAATGGAAAGAAAAAAAAAAACCCATCTCCAATATCAACCCCTAATCCCCCAAATTGAAAATGACAAAAAATCCATCTCCAGAATCAGCTCCTAATCCCCCAAATCAAAAATGACAAAAATCCATCTCCAAAATAAGCCCTAATCACCCCCCCCCCCCCCCCCAAAAAAAAAAAAAAATGAAAACACCTCATTCTCAAATCGTTCGTCAGTTATGCAATTCATGCTCTACTTGGGGCATTAAGGGTGAAACTATACGATTACAGTCAATTTACTCACCTGAAAGTGGTTTCAGCCACATTCAATCCTTACTTCACTTCGCGCTAGGAATTTTGGGAACAGATCAGATGGAATCTGATGGTTATTAGGGGTTGTTTGAAGGATTTCTATCAACCCTGCACTCGTTTGGTTCCTTGGAAAATTCCACGGGACCCGAAAAAATAGAGATGCTCGACTGTAGAAATGGAAAGTTAAAAGAAAATCGAGCAATACAAAATGCTTATGACGTTTCCAGAAGACAACGAAAAACAAAGACCGTATCGGAAGGGAGACAACATTTTACAAACAATTCAAACAAAAAGTGATGTGGGAATGTATGAAAACAAAAAAAAAAATTGAATAGATATTACTTGCTTATCTCGAATGAGCAGAATCAAAACGCACGAACCTTTTGAATTAATTTATTGATGTTTTTCTTTTTCACATGTAATGTCTGATTCAAGAGATTGAATGGCATCGCACAATGCAAGAAAGGCATACAGAGATGGTTTCTAGCTAAAACTTTGGTTATTTATTAGAGAAGAGAAGAATAGAAGATTTTTTTTTTTTTGAAACGTATAAGATGTTTATTTGCTTGTACACTCAAGTGGAGAAATTTAAACAAAGTTTCTCCACTCTAGTTGACTTCTCCACATTAGGTAAGCTAACAGAGCACAAAAATCATTTTTCAAAAGATGAAAACTCAACCAAATTTAAAATAAAATCAAGTCCAATAGAGAAGCATTCCCAAAAAAGACATAACAAGCAAATAATAGCACATTAGAAGAACTACAAAAAAAATAAATAAAAGTTCATGAAAATTTCTTTAATTCATTAACCCACCCCTCAACACAAATCAAAGCAAAGAAGAGGATTAAACAGAATCAGAAGATGAACAAATCTCAATCACACATAACCCAATTAATTGACAAACTAATTCAATTTCACAGCCAACAAAAGCACAAAAAGAAGGAAGGTGTTCAAATTTCTCATCTACTCTGGATATATAATCCTCAGTTTAATTATTGTAACCATCTTTACTTTCAAATTTCTTTGCAAAAAGAAGAAATGAAAGCCTTCCTAAGCATGCAAGAGGCACTAAACGCCAGTACAACGAGGAGGTGTTCCTCCTGATGAATTTTTGGCTAAGAAAAGATCAGAAAGTTCACCCACATCTTTTGGAAGTGGAATGGATTCACCACTTATAATGTTATCTACTCTAGAAGCCAAAGAGTTGACATTTTAGGAGATTCTTCAAGCTCCAGATGGTTTGATGGGGAGAGGAAAACATGGAAGCCTTTAAAAGGTCAAGATTGATGATGGGTTGATTCTGACTGTGAAGAGAATTATAGATTGGGAAATTTCGAGGAAGGAATTTGAAAAAAGGATGAACTAGTTGGATTTTACAGTTTCGATCAAGAGAAGCTACTGATTTATGAATATCAGTAAAATGATAGCCTTTTCCAGCTTCTACATGGTAAGCATTCAACCTACAACTCTAATTTTAATCATGAATTCAAAGAAAGTTTTGACATGTGGAAATTCTTTTCATAAAAAATCTGGTGGGTCAAATAGTAGGACCAATTTGGAATCATAAACGAAAGAATTCAATCAATGGAAACAAAAGTATCACCTAAGAAATAGAAAACCAAAATGCAAATAATCCCAAAACTAACATCAATATTCGTTTCAGGGGTTCAAAATGGGCCAACATTGAACTAGGGAAGCATATTAAAAGTAGCAATTCACAAAGAGTTCAATTTCAAACATATTAAAAATAGATTAAAATTGCAAAAGTCCTAAATTTCATGCACGAAGAACTAAAAGAAGATGAGATTGCTCACGAAAACTTGAAATTTTCAAAAATTCTATTCAATCGAAATATGGAGCCCAACGAATTCGAGCTAATGGTGGTCGAAAATGAATCGAGGATAGAATACACAGAACAATCCAAGGAAAAACAAAAAAAGGGAGGAAAAAGAATCGAGAATACCTCGTGCGTGCGCCCTAGCTTGAGAGAAGGAGGAAGCCATTGAACAGAGCTCTAGGAAGTTGAGGAGAAGAAGCCCAAACAAGCGCTTTCAAGCAAAATGCTTCTAATTGGGGCTCTGTTGCAGCTTTGTCTTTCTTCTTCCTCTTTGGCTCTCTCTCGCTGTATGATTCTCTACTCTTTCAAGAAAAGCTTCAATCTCGTGTTTCCATCTATTCCGATGCGTTTGAGACCGAAGACGAAGAGGTTTGTGGGTTTCTTTTTCCTCTTTCGATCTATTTTGTTTTCTGGCTTTGAATCTATTATTTCCGTAACTTAACAAGTAGGAGTTTTTACCGCTTTTTTTAAAGAACCCAAACAAACGCCTATTTTTTTCTATAGCAATAATTAACATATGTTATAAGTGCGTGCTACAAAAATGAAAAAGTCATTTTTGTTGTAGTGCAAAAGATTCAAGGTAACAGGGAACATTTATTAGAATTGAAAAAAAAAATGTCACATACAAACATAACAAGCAAAATGCATCAAAAACTCATTAAATTGACATTTTTCCAACGTCACGATAACAATAAATTTGACGTATGAAAAACATCAAGTTCTAACATAAATGATATATAATAAGTATCAAGAATTTATACACGTGACGCTTGGAAATGTCAATGAGTTTAATATTCTTGACATTTGAGGAATATCAAGAAAAGTTATCTTGACGCTTCTCTTATGTCACATTTTAGACACTTTATTCTTAACAGTGACTTCCTTGAAGTTTCCAAAAGTAGCATCAAGTAATACAGATTTCCTTGGGATTGTGGATCAATCCATCAAACTTTAAAATGGTAATTGGTCCATTATCTACAAAGTTATGCTAGGATTTATTATTTATTATTATTATTATTTAAATTCAACAATATGTCGAAGTTTTGATCTTAAAGTCAAGATTATAATATCTTCACTAATTCAACCAAGTTGACTACTAAATTTGTTATTTAACCTAAGTAAAGTTTAGAGATATTTTAGAACGTTCAAAAAATAAATAAGCAATTCATTGTTATAGAAATGTCACGTAAGGTGCACCAATTAGAATTCAAATAGACCAATTATCATTTACTCAACGCTAGGTGACAAAAAATAGGAAATAGGTCGAAGGGTCGAATGAATGAATACTACTTGAATAATAATTAATCAAGAATTTGAACTCAAATAATAATAAAATCACAAACCAAGAGGAAGTTGTTTTATAAACAAAAGAAAGCTTCTTAGATTAAAAAAACTCAAATAATAACAATATCACAAACCATGAGGAAGTTGTTTTATAAACAAAAGAAAGCTTCTTAGATTAAAAAAAAAAGTAACTTCCAACTTGCTTGCAAATCCAATTGGTACTATTAAGTTAACTGGGCACACAAAATATTTTCAATCTAAATTAGAACCTGGGACGTTTTCAATCCAACATGGTAAAATCTACAATAAAACTTCCTAAACATAATCAATCCATTTGGTAGCACCTAAACTTACTAAAATTATAATTTTTAAAAACACTACTACAACTAATTGCATTAAGCAACTAATTGCATTAAGTTACAATCTTCCAAAACGCTCAGCAAGATTGACAAACTACTCCCGTTTGAGACTGGACAAGGGAAAAAAATTAAATGTAAACACATATAGTTGATGAGTTTGTCCCAAGCTTCCTTAGCTCCGTCACCAAGTTAGATGGTATCCATATCCACGTCGTTAGCCAGCTTTCAACTAATTAACTCACAAATAATTATGACATAAAACTAAGAAGTTCAACAACCAAAATAGTTATGGATTGAAAATTCATTATATGAACCTCATAGTAAAGTGAAACAAACCTTTTTCGACCATCAAGCCTTTTCTTACAGATTGGATGTAAAGTTCGTTCTTCCTTTAATCTTTCCTTATAATACTTCGTTGCTTCAGCTATTTTTGTCTCTTCCATCTGAATTTGTTCATACCTTCGGTCAAGATCCTAAAAGAAAGAAGAAAAATCGATCACACAGAAACAGAACCATCTGTGTATATTATATAATATATTCAAGGTAAGATATATAAATTGATAGTAGCTAGATGAGTTTGTGGTAAAATAAATAGAAATAGTCAATATGTGAGAATTAGAACCTCTTTACACAGTCCCAACCCCTGTAGTTTCTTCAATTTAATTTCTGCTGCAGCCAGTTCAAAAGTCTCGATTGCAATAATTGATTCATTCACAGCATTCTCTTGCATTACTTGTACAAGTTTCTTTTCAAGTTCTGCTACTTTAAGCCTTACGACTGGGCTTTCAAGTTCAAAGCTCTTTCGAGGATGATGATTCATGTGCAAGTAAAGAACTAAGATGTAAATCATCTTTGCAATGTAAAAGGTAAAACCATCTTAATTTACTCACAAACCTTTAGTTAACATCCTAGATGGGAGAAAAATAAAAATAAAAAATACATTTGTGTATATAAATATATGTAAGATACATTGAGTACATGAGTAGAACCTCTTTCCTCAATCGTAGTTCGTCTAGTACCTTCAATTTATTTTGTAGTGCGACAAGTTGAGAGTCGTTGATGGCAAGAGCTGATTCCGTCACAGCTCGGTGTTTAGCTGCCTGTTTAATATTGTTTTCAAGTTCTGTTACTCTAGATCTCAGGAGTTGGCATTCAAGTAAAAGGTTGTTCTCAGAAGGATAATCCATCTACAAGTAAAGAAATAAATTTTTATATGTATGATCCTATCCAAATACATATACCGGCAATAATAATGTAAGAACTAGATAGACATGGGAAGGACAAACAGTGGGAATTTCATCCTCTGACCTTTTGAGAGGTAAATAATGACTTAAAAAGTTCAACTATGCCCATGCTGGTGGCTGTACAAGCAGAATGATCCTAAACTCATAAGATCAAAAAAATTGAATAAATAGAAGAAAATTGAAATTCAAGCACAAAGATGCAGCAACGAAGGAATAAAAGTTATAACCCAAACTCAAGCAGCAAGCTAAGAGAAAGATGAAACCTAAGTAAAGTACTGAAAACCGTAATAGGAAAGGAAATGAAAGAAAAATTTTATTTATTAACATTTATTTAATAGGAAAGGAAAGCTTTGAATTTGTTTGAAGTACTTTTTATTTAAATTGCTCATAAGTTAAACACATCTTAAATTATTGATTTTTTAATTTTTAAAAAGTGGTTATAAAAAATTAATTTCAAGAAGCATCAACTCCTGCCCATAATTACCAAGGCCTCAAGCTCGGCATTTGACCCTACAAACCTTTACAACTCTTGACGTCCTCTGACCTCCTTCTCATTGACCAACTAGAAGTTATGTCATGTAAGCATGTTACTAGACCATGTTGTATGTCCAACAAAACAACACAGTCACAACATACATATGCTTTATGAGACAAATTCAAGATTTCAGCATGCTACCACAGCAACTTAACACTTCAGCACCCTCATCATAAGAGATAATAGATCACAGTAATATTGCACAAGGAAATCAAATAAGAAATCACATAGCATACCTCACCCAATCAAACAGACACATTAGTAGAAACTACCTACCTATAATGATCCTAAAAAGAGTGTTCAAAACGAACTTCCTTACTCAAAATGAGCCTTCAAAACTAGCTTGAACACCTTGGAAGCGATCCAAAACAACAAACAGCACGTTTCATAGGATTAGAAACCAGTTTTCAGCACCTAAACGAGTATAGAAAGGGTCTAAATAAGGCTATACCACCTAATCTTTACCAAGAATGGCGTGTGTAATTTTCGAACAACATACCAAGAATATCCAAGGATTAGAAATTGGTCTACAGTACTTTAATTCAATTCGATAAGGCTTGAACAAAACTTAAAACGTTAAACTTACCCAAAATGGACTCGATCCCTTGCTAGAAAGTACCCAACGTGTTCGAAAGCGCACCAAATTGACTCGATCACTTAATATGAGTTTGAGATTAATTAAAAGGCTCTAAAACTTACCGATCAGCACCAAACAAACTCGAATACGTGTGGATCGATATTGGAAGGAGTCCGAACTAACAAATTTGAACCTAACGGGTCATGGATATTCGGATTCAAGACCGAATGGAGTGTGGGTCGACAATTACGCGCCTGCCAGAGGTTGAATCGCGCCGTCGCGGGTTTCGTTGCTCACTGGGTTACTGAAATCGCGAATCTGGTCGCAAACCGCTATGGGTGTGGTCGGAAACGGGAAAGAGATGAAGGAAGAGAGGAGAAGTCACTGAGTTCGTGGGTCAAGTTGTCCCGTCGTCGTTGGGATGACACTGGAGTTCACAGGTCTGCTAGGACGCCACCGGAGACACCTCGTCGCGCACAGGCCCGAACGAAAGAAGAAGTTGCCTTCGAGACCCCAACTAAACCTCTAAAATAACCTTTCTAAAAAATAAAAATAAAAAAAAAAAAAACCTAAATCTTTTGCAAATCTATGAAAATATCTTTTGAGTTTAATTTATTTTCTAAAAATAGAAATCCAATAAAAAATTAAACTTCCAATTTTTTGTAGTTGAGACTTAATTAAAACTTCTCATTCAAAAATCTAAAATTTTAATGATCTTGATTCCAGCCACATAAGTCCAATGTTCAAAATGTCGATGTCAATGGAAATGTCGATATTTAAATTTTACAGAAATGTCGATGAAAATTTCAAGAAATTTTATTAAAATCATGAAAATTGATGGAAATTGTTTGAATTAGTAAATGAAACTTGAATTGTGACTTCATTAGACAATAATTTACCATTTTTAATCATCATATCTAAATATATATATATATGGTAAAAAGTACTAGAAAATTAGATTAAAATATCATTTTGATCTCTGTACTTTGAAACTTGTTCTATTTTAGTCCATATACTTTAAATATATCTTAAAACTAGTTTCTACTATTAGTTTATTATTTAAATTAGTATAGTAATATGCCAAGATTGATAATTTTAGTCCAGATACTTTAAATATATCTTAAAAATAGTTTCTACTATTAGTTTATTATTTAAATTAGTATAGTAATACGCCAAGATTAATATTTTGGTGACATTTTTCTCATCTTTATAAAATGAAATTTATTTTTGTTGGTGTCAATATTGTAATTTAATGAAAGATGAAATGATAATAATAATAATAATAAAAGAAATTGAATCATTTAATTAAAAAAATTTAATATATAAATAAACTAAATAACAACTTAAGTCTAAAAGGAAAAGAGAATATAAATAAAAATTAAAAGGAGAGAAAGAGATGTGCAAGTAGGGATGTCCATTTAACCCACGGGGCCGGGGCCCCGCGGAAACTCGCCCGGAACGGAGCGGGGAATCCCCGATTACAAGGGGAATGGGGGAGGGAGCAGGGAAGTTTTTTTCCCCGTTGGCTAAACGCGGACGGGGACGGGGAATATATTCCCCGCCTATTCCCCGTCCCGCCCCGCCCCGATTCCCCGATTAATAATATATATATATATATATATTATTACCTATAAATAGAATTTTTTTTTTAAAAAAAAACTATAGTATGAATTAGTTTAAGACTATTTCGTTATAAAAAAAAAAAAATTAAAGTCTATGTTGTAATATTGAAATTTGAATTTTTAGAAATTAAGTTGTTTCGACATTATAGTATTTTTACTTATGGTATATTATTGTTTTTATTAGGAAATTTTATAACATTTACTTTAAATAGAATTATATTGAAAATTATTCATTTAGAAATCATTTTTATTATGGTTGAGAATAAATTTAAAAAATAAAAAAGATAAAAAAAAAAAAAGAATGGGGAAAAATTCCCCGCGGGGAACCCGATCCCCGCGAATTCCCCATGGGGAATCCCCGCCCCGATCCCTGCGAAATTAAATGGGGAATTTCGCGAGGATGGGGAATGAAATGGGGGGCGGGGATGGGGACGGGGAATCCATTCCCCCGCCCTGCCCTGCCCCGTGGACATCTCTATGTGCAAGGTGTTGACTGTTTAGAGAGAAATGCAATAGAAAATAAAAATTGAAAAAAAAAACCCTATTTTGATAGTCCTACATCGATGAGAATATAGGGAGAGGAGCCAACCACCACTTATAAATTCTCACTCACTTCTGCACCGCACCATCTCTCACCAACTTTTTGTAATGGGCTTTGAAAGTATGGGCCTAGGGCTGTCAGTTAAAAAATTGGTGCAACAAGAGGAATGACTAAATTTAACCCCCTCACTTAAAAAATGTCTAAAGAAGTTTTAAATTGCAAATATAGCTGAAATCATTTTTAACTAATTTCTACTAATTACATGAGGACGAAATACCCCTATTGAATATTTACAAGTTTATTCTACCTAAAAAAGTGACTAACAAAAAGAAGTGCATAAAGGAGCTAGGGAAATGCATTGGATTTTTTACCGCAATTCCAATCATCATTTTGACTAATTTCAATATGTTCAAATTACATGAGTTTCCAATCAACCAGAATTGAACTAGAACACTAAAATAGAACAAAAGACAACTAAAATGGATAAATTACACAGATGAACTAGGAACTTTGATGAAAATGATGAACTCTCTAGATCATCTAACTTAATGTATATACTGAAACATACATATATGTGTTTTTATTTTAATGTAATAAATTACTAGAAATATATGTAAATACCCACCCAACGTGAATTTAATCTAACATTTTCAATCAATCTGAATTGAACTAGAACACTAAAATAGAACAGAAGACAACTAAAATGGATAAATTACACAGATGAGAGACAAACTTTGATGAAAATGATGAATTCTCTAGATCATCTAACTTAATGTCTTTTTAAACGTAATAAATGAGTAGATATATGCGTAAATACCCAACCACCATACAAGAGTAAACAAAAAATGTGTCATTAGAGAAGGTAAATAAGTGTAATTATACTCCCTCACTTTTCTCCAACTTAATGTATATACTCAACATACATATCTATTTTTTTAAATGTAATAAATGAGTAGGAATATGCATAAATACCCGATAACAATCAGGGGTCGTTTGTTTCATGGTAATCCAAGATTCCCATGGAATGGGTATCTAGATTACTTTGTTCGTTTTGTAGAAATGTAAGATACCTTGGCATATCAAGATGCCTGGGTATCCTAGAATGCCCATTCGGAGGGCATCTGGTTAAATTTGGATGCCCTTTTGAAACATGGGTTTTTAAGATTCCCACGTTGAGGGCATCTGCTAATGACATATTTGCCCCTTATCAATTTTATTAATTTTACATTTGTATTTTTATTTAAAAATAAATTAATGAATTTATGCACTAATAAACGATTATATGTAGTTAGCTATATTTATATTTTACATTTAGATATAAAATAAAGCTGATTTAAAATTGAATTAATATTTAATATTAAATATTTTATAAAAATATCAAACTAATATAAATTAATTTGTTCTACAAAATAACACATAAATATTAGTATAAAATATATTGATATACAAATATAATATTAAATTAACAACACCAAAATGCATGTGATATAAATTTAACTATATTAAACTAATAATTAAATTATGTAAAGGTTAGCAAGGGCATTATTGGTATAACACATAATCTTAAGACATTCTCATACTTAAATCCTGCAAAACAAACATGGCTATCTAAATATTCTCATACATCCTTATAAATTTTTCTGCAAAACAAACATGGTAATCTAAAGATGACGGACATCTAAAATTCCAGACATCTAAGATTATGGGCATCTGAAGATGCCGGAAATCATGATTCCCTAAAAACAAACGGCCCCTCAAGAGTTTGACAGCTCAACAAATACCATTGCCACTTCATCAACTATCAATAAACACTTGCAACCTCAACAACAATTGTTAAATACTCAAGTTACTGCCCTAATTCAAATCTCAACAAATGGCTGCCGCTCATCGAGAAAGAAAAGAAAATCTCTCCAGCCAAATTGAGTAATCCTCGCCAGCATCACAGCTTGATTAATTGACTCAATTAACGTACTCTTTCAAATTAATGTTGCGATTGTGTCTCTGCCTTATAGAAATTACTCTCCCCAAGCGTGCGCTGTTGTCTTCTCCTCACCAAGCTGAGGATTTGAAAGGCATCGAGGTGTATGAGTAATTAATCAAGGCTTATGCTTCTTACAACAATCACAAACCGACTGAAAGCTTCAAAGATGAGTGATAAGAAAGCAGCAAAGCAATGTATCCATCCAGCATATCCAACGACGACGTTCGAATTTGTTGTATGTAGTTTGCAGCATGGGGTTTGAAGGGAAGTGATGTGATTGCGTTCCATAAATTAAATAAGGTCGATCCTTGCAACTTGGTGATATGCGTACCCAATATTATGCTCTTTCACAATCAGTTCCAGTTGGGTTATGATATGGTTATATATATAAATTATTCACATTTTTCTATTTTTAAAAACATATATATATATATATATATATATATATATATATATATATATATATATATATTATTCACATTTTTCTGTTTTTAAAAACCAATCCCATAACTTTAGGAATTTTTTGGAGGTATTTCGAAATGCCCTCCCATACAAACCGTTGGGGGATTTTTTTTTTATTTTTGGTTGAATTGGCCTAAATATAGATAGCACTATATACCGGGGGTAAAATGGAGATGATTTTTTATTCATACTCTTCTTTGAAAATTCGGTAGCCATAATCCCAAATATGTAACATTTATCATTTTTTCATTATAGGTATTTATTTGTAGACATTACTTACAATTTTCCTTAAAAATTTTATGATGGGCGAGATTTCGTGGACATTTTGTAAATGTCGATGAAATATCGGTAATTTCGACGGTTATCGTCGATATTGGAGAAAAATCGATATTTTTCCCACCCAATATATCTAGTATGTTGAAATAGCGACATGTTGACCGAAATGTCGACATGTAGCTCGACATTGAATTACATATAAGTCTAAATTTTCAAAATATTTAGACTAGATAAAATTCATAATATTTTTCAAAAGAAAAAATTATTCGTACTTAAAAACACGGGTCATTGCGGACATTACATTTAAATTGCTAAATTTAAAATTTGTTAGAAAAAAATATTATTTTAAATTTTGAATGAGCAGATTTAAAATTTGTTAGGAAGGTAAATTAGTTAGAATTTTGAGTTAGAAAATTTAAAAGTTGTTGGGATGACAAATTAGGTATTTTAAAATTATTAAATATGTATATTTAAATATTTAGCTATTGTTGCAAAATTAGAAACTTATAACCATTTATCTAAACACACTATTTATTTTAGCTGTTTTTGTTGTTTTCCCTTATTTGGATTTATAGATTTGTGTGAATAGAAGAAGAAGAAGAAGAAAAAAAAAAAAAAAAAAAGAAGAAGAAGAAGAAGAAGAAGAAGAAAATAGCTTTAGTTCGACATGGGAAAGATGGAATTTTATTTATAGTTTTATTAGCTTGTTAGCTTTGTATCATTCATGAACATCATTTTTTTTTTGGCAAATTGCAAAAATCACATCTAAAATATGGTAATTATAACAATTACACCCTTTAAACTTTCAAGTGTAAAAATTAAATCCTCAAACTTTCAAAAGTGTAAAAATTGGACCTCTAAACTTTCAAGGGTAAAAATAAAACCCTCAAACTATCAAGAATGTAAAAATTAAACTCTCAGACTATGATAAATAGAAAATTGAATCTATTTTAGTCAATTTCTCAATCATATTTGGTCTTTCTCTCACTCCTCAAGTCAACCATCTTCATATTTCCTATGAGATTTGGAGCAGAAAAAACCATTGAAGATAAATGGGCAAAAGGTTTTTCGATTTAAAAGCATTTAAGGAGATTTTTGCTGTTTTGGGAGATTTAAAAGCTTTAATCTTAAACAAATTCTCAAAGAAATGGATTTGTCACAAGCATTCTCCCCTTTCTTTCATTCTAGAAGAGATGTTTAAAAAATGGTCTCAATAAAAACTATAAGGAAGGAAAGTAATTTAATTACATATCAAAGATGTTTAAAAAATGGTCTCAATAAAAACTATAAGGCAGGAAAGTAATTTAATTACATATCAAGGAAAGGTTAAAAAATAATAACATGCTATTATTCAAAATATAGCATATTTGTGGATGATTTTAATCACAATCAGTCCATGATTCCTTGTTTTCCATCCATGAGGTGAAGATGAGTTGTGTTATAGCCTATAGGTGATTTTGGACAATAGGATCAAATCCGAAGGAATAGAGGATGACTAGAGGCCAAACATGATTCATATAGAACCTAAGGCAAGATTGGGCCTTCGCCCCGGGCTAAGCACATGTGCGTGTGCACTCCACATGCCCACGACCCAATGAGTCTTGGGAGAAATCCAAATCTGACTTTCTCTTAAGCCTATTCGGAAGAGGATGAGGGAAACCCTATGTCAACCCTTTATGAATAGATTATGAAAGTGTCATTGAAGGTAACTAAAACCTCATTCTCTAAACCTAAGCTCGTTATACTTTTAACTCTCTGATTTAAGCATCGGAGTGTGTGTGGCAAGTACCACACCAGCGTGCAATGTTTTCTTTGTTTTGCATACCACCTCTTTCCCCTCAAAATATAAATTCATTGTTGCATCACACGCGTTCCCTTTGCTCAAATTTGTGCATCAACAGTTGGCATCATATGCGGGAATCGAGAGTGTTCTACCCAGAAACTTGCACACCAACTTCGAGGATGAGCAAGAAGATGGTGAATCCTAACCGTGGCATGGATGGAGATAATTTCGATCAAGAAAACCATCCATAAAGGACGAGGAAAGAGACTTGTTGAATAAATGGTGAATCCACCATTAGGGATGAGCTCACCTCAGCCCAACCTTAGGAGAGCCGACTTGAGGAGTTCGATGCATTGAAAAAGAAGGTTGACATAATGGACCAAGATTGCCATCGACAAAGAGTTTGAGTTAGGGGACAAACCCCTTATATCATCATGTCCCATTCACCTTGGATGAGCTCTTCTCAACCTCTTCCAAAGGAGGGAAAACCCAAGAAGAACGAAGTGATGCTCATGGAGGTTCAGGGAGCAGCGAACAAAAGAAGAGACATTGCAGGAAGAACTCGTCGTGATGAGCTCACCTCGACCTCTTCCAAATTGATCAGATCCTTGGTCACTAAGAACTCGTTCGTGATCCCTCCAAAGGAAAAGCCCCAATGGAAGAATACTTGAGTAAATCATATGCTCATTGTTAGAAGCCAAAGAAAAAACTAATCCTAGGTAGGAGAGAATGAGAGAAGTCACAAGTAAGCTATAGTAATTGCACCAGTTGAGGACAAGGTCAAATCTTAATGCTCGATAGGAAGGCCAAGGCAAAGCCAAGCTGAGGGTGAGACCGACCTGAGTATTTTCTTTAAAGACCAATGTGTATATGAAGGAATGCTCAATGTTGCCAAAAAGAAGTTAGGCTTTGTTCATGATCCCACCGAGGGAAAGACTTTGATGGATGAGGATCTAGGTGATACCAATACCCAAAACCTTAACCAAATACCAAAGGAGAGACTAAATCTTGGAGGAAGTGAATGAAAGAAGTGACAAAAAGGACAACAAAGCATGACCAATTAAGTCAGGGCCACTATGGCCGAGGTGAGGACAAAACTTTTTTATTAATAGCTCAAAAATATATATAATTTTATGATTTGAAGATAAGAAAAACATTTTTTAAACTAACCCGTATTACAATTTAATAAATTAGGCTTTAAAAAGGTCACGCATTAACAAATTTTGATTTTCAAATTAATCATATTCAAAGTAAAAATATAAACGATTTCTCCTTTCAAACTTAATAAAATAAAAGAATTACAATAAATACCATAAATATATAATATTTTGAACAAAAATATGTATGATTTTCTTTTTGAATGTTGTTAAAATATATATATATATTCATTTTGAACTTAATTATTTTAAAATAGCATAAATATTTGATATTTTATTTTTAACTTAGTTATTTTAAAACTTCAAAGAATATATTATTTTTAAATTAATCAAACTTTAGATAATTCATTAAATTGATTAGTTAGAAAAATAAAATCTAAAATTATGCAAAAAAAAAAAATTATTATAACTTATATTAAGCTTGGAAAACCAATCTTAAATTAAAATTTTAAAATTGACGAAAATAAGTCTTTAACAAAATTGTAAAATATTCATAAAATAGTATAATTTAAAATCTCAATTTTAGGATTGACGAAAACAAATCTATATTATTTCTAGAATTGAAAGAATAAAAACCTAAAAATTTTGAAGTTTATTTGAATCCCTTTAAATGAATGGATTGAAATATTTCCAAATCACATATGATATTTAAAAAATTATTGTAAGACTTTCTTTTATTTGAAAACTATCCAAGACAAATGAATAATTGATGTGAGAGATATTGAAAAAGGAATATTGGGTATTTTGTTCAAAATTCTTTTTTTTTTCTTTAAAGAAATTTGATACATAAATTAATAAAATAAAAAATCTTAGTCTTAGAATCATGGGAACAGATCCTTAATAATGAAGTTTTGAAAAATTGTAGAAAAAAATTGTATAAAACAATAACTAAAATCAACTCAGACTTTAGAACTCAATGTTTAACAAATCTGAACTCTAAACACAAACTTCAGAACTCTAAACTAAACAACTCTTTGCCCCAAACATAGACTTAAACTCCTTAGACTTACTAACTTCTACTCTCTATTGGAGAGAGAAAAATAAAATAAAATAAAGGGATAATGGTATAAAGAGAGTAAATGAAGAAAGAGAAGACATTGAGGGTGGATGAGGTTGTTGACAAGAAAGAGATATAATAGAAAATAAAAAAATAAGAAAAAATAAGGAAAATAAAAATAGAATTAAAGAAAAGGGAAAAGAAGTACAAATGGTGGCAATGAGGAGAGAGAACGAAGTTTGCAAATGTTAACCCAATTTTGTGAAAAGGAAAAAATGGGAAAAATGGGAAGAAGGACATATTATTTCTTAATGGGAGAAAAGACAAAATGTGTTTGGTAATAAATAGATGAAAGAGAATGAATAATTGGAAGATTTGACTAATGTGTGATGTGTATATATATATTTTTTGCAAAGGTAGATATATTCAGAGCAAAAAAGGGGACCTCACAGCCTAAGTTCAAGGCACAAGACTAAAAGCTAAAAGGAGAAAACAACACTAAAAGACCATGGAAAAAAGAAACGGAAAACCAAACTAAACAAACACAAGAGTGAGATAACCCAACCCAACGTAAGAACCCAAAATATCGGCATCTCAAGTATTTTGGATTCCATCATTGGAAATATTTAAAAGATTTGCTAAAAAAATTATAATACAATTATTAGCAATTAACAAAAATACATCATTAACAACATAAAATTTTGACATAATAAACTTAACCATCTATCAAATAAAAAGACGAAGATTATAGTTGTTATGAGTAAAATTGGACCAACATGAATGGGCTGGCTAAAAGGCTACAATAGAGGGCCAAATGAGGAATAAAGCCCAATACGAAGTCAAAATGGATCAAAATCGACACAGAACCAACCCACGAAGCGAGATGCTGAAGAAACGGGCTTGGGCTGCCCGTGGTCAGCCTTGGCAGAGGCCGAGGCTGACAACATGGCAATGCTCTCCTTTGGGCCTTGTCTTGATCCCTCATGGCCCGTGTACCTCCAGTCTAGCCCTGTTCGATCCTTTCGTTCCCAATCGAAGACGAAAACCCACGAACATCCTAAGAAGGAAAATATTTAAGCTCTCTCTTGAGGGGAGAGCAAGGTAAGTTCATTCCAGCCTCCAATACTCTCATAGAACTCCCTAATTCTCTCTAAAGATTCTCTTTGACTTAAGCATAGGAGTTTGTGTGGTCTACACCACACCATTGTCAGGTTTTTCTTGTCTTGCAAGTTGCGTTCTTCCCCTAAGAATACAAATTCACCGTCATTGTCACGTGGAGGTCATATGAGATTTCTCCTGTCTAAAATTTGGCAACACTAGCTGACTCCGTCTATGGGGAACGACAAAGCCTGTGTCGAAAAACTGGTGCTTAAGATCAATCCTACGAAAAAGATGAGCAGAGCTATAGGAAACAAGCATTGGAATGAGGATGGAGACGATTCCAATCAGGATTGCCACCTGAGACGCACAATAGAGGTTTCTCTTCCTCAGCCTCGTATTGACACAGGCCGACCAGAAAAGGGATAGCCGAACTGAAGAAATAGTTTAGCAACATGGATAAGTACCTTATAAAAATGCTGGAAAAACTCGAGAAGCGGGATCATCAGAAGGAAGAAAAATATGAGGAGGAACCACCTCTCGTTCGAAATCCTAGAAAAGGAAAAGCAAAGGCAGTTAAGGGGATGAGATAATCAAAATTCCATACCTAAAAACCAACTAAGAAGCTGATCCTTGGAGGAAACAACAAGCCACGTCAGCCCTCGGTCAAAAGTAAGATGAGAAAGGTCGATAAGTTAAAATTTGTGGTGCAGGTCGTCTCGCAGATTGATAGTCGAGGCCGACCAAGTGATTTTGAAGCAACAATCTCGAGGAGTACTGAAGCAACATCGAATTTGTGAAGTCTGATCAACATGAAGTGGAAGATGCAGACCAAGGCAAACCAGAATGAGGCCCAGGCCAAAGAGTTGAAATTCAGGTACGAAGCACAAACTCAAAGTCCTCCATGGAAAGCTGACATTCTGAAATCCAAAAGTAGTTTAGGGACCTTCAAGGGAACGTTCTCAAAATTCGTGAGATCGATAGGTGGGATCTTAAGGCTCTCATCGAGCAAGTCGACCCTCCCTTTCACTGACGAGAGCATGAAAGAGAAAGTTCC
The DNA here is from genome assembly GCA_033996785.1 of Trichosanthes truncata. Taxonomy (NCBI): domain Eukaryota; kingdom Viridiplantae; phylum Streptophyta; class Magnoliopsida; order Cucurbitales; family Cucurbitaceae; genus Trichosanthes; species Trichosanthes truncata. Next base: position 30,874,245 of record MU867261.1, read on the forward strand.
TAAGAAGTTCAAAGTGCCAGCCATCACCCCATATGATGGAAATACTGATCTTGTTGAACACCTGGACACAAACCGAGAGCAGATAGAACTTCACTGAGTTTCAGAGGCAATCGAATGCAGGGCATTCTCTTCTACCCTCACAGGACCAGCCAGAGAATGGTATAGGAAGCTGAAGATGAAATCCATTGGCTCCTTCAAGGAGCTAGCAAGAGTGTTTGTAACGCAATTCTTGGGAGGCCGAGATCAACATAAGCCTCAAATGCACTTACTCACCATAAAGCAAGGGCCAAAAGAGACTTTACGTGATTATGCCTTACGCTTCAACAAGAAAGCATTGCAAGTTAAAGGATTCATAGACACTACTGCTCTGATTGTTATTGTAGCAAGGTTACAAGACAAAGAACTACTTAGATCGATTGGCAAAAGAGAACCAACTTCCTATGTTGAGTTCATAACCAAGGCTCAAAAATATATGAGCGTTGATGAAGGAATGAACGTTTCACTCCACAGCGGAAGCATTGGATCGTCTTTGATTTTATTTAGAATTAAACTAAAAATAATATTAATTAAGAAAACTTACTTTTGAGATACATATGAAGAATATTATGGCGGGTCTTTATCTCCTCCACAAAGTCTTCCTGGCTATGACTCTAACACAAGATCAAGGCTTGTGGGAGTCTCTTGAAAGAAAATCCTCAAATGATTGAAGAAAAAAAAGTCTAGAGAGAATTCTCTAATTCTCTATTAAGAAGATGTGTGTTCTATGAAGAATGTCTAATGGCTCACCCCTAGGGTCCTATTTATAGTGGTCTAGGGAAAATAATTAAATAATATATTTTCATATCTAATATATTAAAATATATTTATCTAATTAATTTGAATCTTATTCAAACCTTTTAAAATTCTCGTACGACATCTATTTCCTAATTTGAATCCAATTCAAATTTAATAAATATCTTTTCTTTAATGTATCTAATATACATTAATTATTTTAATATTTAATGTATCAAATACAATAAATATATTTTTCTCTTTTATATTTAATATATCTAATATATTAAATATTAATTTCAACACTTCAAATTAAATATTAATTTGAACATTTCAAATTTTCTTTTCAACTAAATTGATCTTTTAGTGTTACTATGAGCTAGCAAGGGGACCTTATGGACCTACAGATTATAAGCTCCAATGATACAAAATTAATTAATCAATTTTCATTCATTAACTCTAGGGTCACTCCACTATAGACCTAAAGTTGCACTTTTATGCACTGTAGGATAAGTTGTGTCCATTGATATAATCACTATATGCAAATCGATCATTCACGAGTTGTTCATAATTACAGTTGGGTCAAAAGTCCGTTTTACCCCTATAATTACATCTTGAACCTTAAGTATCACTAATCCTCTAATGAACAATTTGTTTATAATCCAACCATAAACTAAGTCACTCTCGGGCCAGTGAGAGGGTGGGGCCCCCATTGTTCAAGTCCCGAAATCAGCACTTAAGAGAACTACTCATCTACTTATCCTATATGGGAATGAGTGAATTCCATCTTGTGAGATTATGTTCCCAACTTCCTATTTGGTCAAGTCCCCAAAATGGTAGGCATATTGAATCGGCTACAAAAGCTACTCTCACTCATGCAAATCAAAGGACAAACCCTCATAGGCAGGAGTTCATAACTCACTCAGGATTAAGATCGAGTCGCATATGATCATCCTGATGAAATATTAATCTTTTCAATTAACGGATTTATAAAGAAAGATTAAATATTTCGTGGTCCAGTCTTATACAAACTCATTGTATAAGATACCACCACTCACATGTCTCCACATGAATGATTTGGATCAAATCATTTGTAACTATTACAAAGTGGGCTGTATCAATAGTATTACCAGGATAAGACACCCAACCTTATCCATATACTATGACCCTTTAGGTTATTTCTTAAACATAATTCTCTCGTATGTCAACCACATACTATTCAAAACTACACTAATAACTTTGGATTTTTCATATAATGGATAATATTATATTGCAAATAAAATAATCAAAATAATTATTAATTATTAAATAAATCATTAATTACGAGGTTTTAGGGCATAAATCCCAACAATGCTGAAGAGTTAATACGGTTAAAGGAACTACGTCTGATCAAGAAAGAGGTAGCAAACACGAAGGATACGATAAGGCACGTGAAAATCACTTTCCAGCTCAAAAAAGAGGAAGGCCGAGGAGGTTAGTTGAGGCCAACCAGACCTAAAGGTCATCTTCGGGCGACAATTTGAGAGGTACACCTCCACGACCCTCCCTGAAATCTTGATGGAAATTCGTCATTTGAATTTGGTGAAGTTCCCTAGCAAGATGAAGACTTTTTCTAGAAAGAGAGATAAAGACAAATACTGCTTCTTTCACAGAGATTACGACCATGCAACTCACGACTATTATCAACTACGAGACGAGATCGAAACCCTGATCAGAGAAAGGTATCTAAAGGAATACGTCAGGGACTAGCCGATGCCGGCCAGAGATGGCTGAGGCCGACAGATAATGGCCGAGGTCGACCAGATGATGGCGAGGCCAACTAGATGAAGAACTCTCATGTGATATCAGAACCATATTTGGTGGACCAGCACTAGGTGAATCCAACAAGAAAAGGAAGACAATTTCTCGTGAGGCTAGACACGATCCAAATTTCCAAGGTATGTATTCAGTCCATTCTGAAACTGTGAACCAAACTTTAGAATTCACAGAGGCTAGAGTTAGGGTCATCCATCAACCTCATAATGATGTTCTGGTAGTTACCTCAACTATAACCAATGTGATGAAGGAATGAACTTTTCATCCCGCAGCAGAAGCATTGGATCGTCTTTGATTTATTTAGAATTAAACACAAAATATATAAGGTTAAGCAAAAACTTACATTGAAATAAACATGGAGATTCTTCTGGCGGGTCTTTATCTCCTCCACAAAATCTTCCTTGCTATGACTCTAACAAAAGATCAAGGCTTGTGGGAGCCTCTTGAAAGAAAATCCTCAAGGGATTAAAGAGGAAGAGGTTTAGAGAGAATTCTCTAATTCTCTCTATTTAGGAGATGTGTGTTATTCAGAATGCTTCAACCCAAGGGTTCTATTTATAGAGACCAAGGGAAGATCTTTGCCATTATTAAAATATTATATTTTAATATCTAATATATGAAAATATATCTTTTATTTATTTGAATCTCATTCAAATCTCCTACGATATTTATTTATTTGAATCTTATTCAAATTCTATAAATATCTTTTATTTAATATATGAAATATATATTAATTATTTTAATATTTAATGTATCAAATACAATAAATATATTTTCCTCTTTTATATTTAATATATCTAATATATTAAATATTAATTTGAACACTTCAAATTAAATATTAAATTTGAACATTTCAAATTTTAATATTTAATGTATCAAATACAATAAATATATTTTCCTCTTTTATATTTAATATATCTAATATATTAAATATTAATTTGAACACTTCAAATTAAATATTAATTTGAACATTTCAAATTTTTCTTTCAACTAAATTGATCTTTTAGTGTTACTATGAGCTAGCAAGGGGACCTTATGGACCTACAGATTATAAGCTCCAATGATACAAAATTAATTAATTAAACTCTTTAATTAATTAATTTTCATTCATTAACTATAGGTCACTCCACTATAGACCTAGAGTTGCACTCTTATGCACTGTAGGACAAGTTGTGTCCATAGATATAATCATTACATGCAAGTCGATCTTTCACGAGTTGTTCGTAATTACAGCTGGGTCAAAAGTCCGTTTTACCCCTATAATTACATCTTGCACCTTAAGTACCACTGATTCTCTAATGAACAATATGTTTATAATCTAATTATAAACTAAGTCCCTCTCGGGCCAATGAGAGGGTGGGGCCCCATTGTTCAAGTCCCGAAATCAGCATTTAAGGGAACTACTCATCTACTTACCCTATATGGGAAGGAGTGAATTCTATCTTGTGAGATTATGTTCCCAGCTCCCTATTTGGTCAAGTCCCCAAAATGGTAGGCATATTTAATCGGCTACAAAAGCCACTCTCACCCATGCAAATCAAAGGACAAGCCCTCACAGGCAGGAGTTCATAACTCACTCAGGATTAAGATCGAGTCGCATATGATCATCCTGATGAAATATTAATCTTCTCAATTAACGGATTTATAAAGAGAGATTAAATATTTCGTGGTCCAGTCTTATACAAACTCATTGTATAAGATACCCCCACTCACATGTCTCCACATGAATGATTTGGATCAAATCATTTGTAACTATTACAAAGTGGGCCGTATCAATAGTATTACCAGGATAAGGCACCCAACCTTATCCATATACTATGACCCTTTAGGTTATTTCTTGAACATGATCCTCTCGTATGTCAACCACATACTGTTCAAGATTACACTAATGACCTTGGATTTTTCATATAATGGATAATATTATATTGCAAATAAAATAATCAAAATTATTATTTATTATTAAATAAATTATTAATTACGAGGCTTTAGGGCATAAATCCCAACATGTGAAGGTTCATAAAGTCCTCATAAATGGAGAAAGTTCAGCTGATGTTCTTTCTCCGATTGCCTTTAAAGCAATGGGGTTTGGGAGAAGGCTATTGAAGGAGAACTTGACTCCTCTAGTTGGATTTGGGGGAGAAAGAATAACTCCTGAAGGCAACATCCAACTTCCAGTCACATTTGGAGATGAACTAAATACAACTATTAAGATCATTAACTTCTTGGTAGTGGAGTGCACATCAACTTACAATGCCATATTAGGAAGACCAACACTTCATCAACTGAAAGTTATAGCTTCCACCTATCATCAACTACTGAAATTCCCTACTTTGAATGGAGTGGGAATAGTAAAAGGGGTGCAGAAAGCTTCAAGGGAGTGTTACTTCACAGCACTCAGGGAAGTGAGAAGATCAAGCGATGAGCAAGAGGCACACCTCGGCAAGGCCGAGGCCGACCACACCCCTATGGATCACTAGGGGGCTCCCTTTTTCTTTCTCTTCTTTAGTTATGTTTGTTGTTGATTAAAATTCTTCAAAATCATGTAAGATTCAAATTTTATCATCAATAAAGTTATCTCTTTTTCAAGCTACAAAGTTATGTCGACTCAAACATGATTTCCACAACTAAAACCCCTACTTGAGTAGAGGGCTACATAGAAAATATGTCTCTCTATTAAACAAAAGGCAAAGAAGCTACATAGGAGATATGCCGCTCTATTGAACAAAAAGCAAAAGCTACACATAACGAACTAGAAAAGCCAAAAATTCTAGATAAGTCGAAGCCGTCCCTCATAGGCCGAGGCCGACCCTCATAAGATGAGGCCGAGCAAGTTGCAAGTAAGTGATTTCTTTTGGTTTTATGGTTTGAGTTCATGAATGAGGGATCACTTTTATCAATTTATCTTGTTTAGTAAGACTTAAGTAATTCTATTTGTCAAAGTTCATCTCTTTGAAGTAAAATTCATTAAAGAGAAATAAGGACGATAAATAGAAATTAAACTTTCATTGAATAACAAAGAAAATCTTACATTGAGATTAAAAAGATAAAGGGGATAAGAAAAATAAAAGACAGAAATTATGTAAGAAAACTAGCCCTCATTCATGTCCACTCTTCCACTACCATTAAAGTCATTCGAATCTGGAAGGCATGTGGATCTTTCTTAAAGGAAGCAAAGTCCTCTCGAACGATCTCAAAATTTATGTCTTTGTGATGCTTGGCAAAATGCTTAACAACCCAATTGAATCCATAGTAAAAAATCTCATCCTGCATCACAGTATATTCTTCTGTCTTCTTGAACTCTTCATCTAGATATTTTGCATTGGTCAGATGGGCCTTGCCTTCATCCAACTGGGTACGTGAAGGGAATAATCGAATTAAACCCACAGCGGAAGCATAGGAATCGTCTTTGATTTATTTAGAATTAAACTAAAATACAAGGGTTAAGCAATAAATACCTTTAAATAATATTATGGAGAATATTCTGGCGGATCTTTATCTCTTCCACAAAGTCTTCCTGGCTATGACTCGAACACATGACCAAGGCTTGTGGGAGCCTCTTGAAAGAAAATCCCCAAGGGATTGGAGAAGAAGAGGTCTAGAGAAAATTCTCTATTTCTCTCTATTGAGGAGATGTGTGTTATGTAGAATGGCTCAATCGAATGGTCCTATTTATAGTGACCAAGGGAAAATCTTTGCCATAATTAAAATATTATATTTTAATATCTAATATATTAAAATATATCTTGTATTTATTTGAATCTCATTCAAATCTCCTACGATATTTATTTATTTGAATCTTATTCAAATTCTAGAAATATATTTTATTTAATATATCAAATATACATTAATTATTTTAATATTTAATGTATCAAATACAATAAATATATTTTCCTCTTTTATATTTAATATATCTAATATATTAAATATTAATTTGAACACTTCAAGTTAATATTAATTTGAACATTTCAAAATTTTCTTTCAACTAAATTGATCTTTTAGTGTTACTATGAGCTAGTAAGGGGACCTTATGGACCTACAGATTATAAGCTCCAATGATACAAAATTAATTAATTAAACTCTTTAATTAATTAATTTTCATTCATTAACTATAGGTCACTCCACTATAGACCTAGAGTTGCACTCTTATGCACTGTAGGACAAATTGTGTCCATAGATATAATCATTACATGCAAGTCGATCCTTCACGAGTTTTTCGTAATTACAGCTGGGTCAAAAGTCCGTTTTATGAAGGGAATAATTGAATTAAACCCACAGCGGAAGCATTGGATCGTCTTTGATTTTATTTAAAATTAAACTAAAATTAAATAAGCAAACTTACTTGTAGATAAATATGGAGAATATTCTGGCGGGCGGGTCTTTATCTCATCCATAAAGTCTTCATGGCTATGACTCGAACACAGGACCAAGGTTTGTGGGAGTCTCTTGAAAGAAAATCCATAAGGGATTGGAGATGAAGAGGTCTAGAGAGAATTTTCATATTCTCTCTATTGAGGAGATGTGTGCTATGAAGAATGCACAATGGCTCACCCCTAAGGTCCTATTTATAGTGGTCTAAGGAAAATAATTAAATAATATATTTTAATATCTAATATATTAAAATATATTTATCTAATCAATTTGAATCTTATTCAAACCGTTTAAAATTCTCCTACGACATTTATTTCCTAATTTGAATCCAATTCAAATTTAATAAATATCTTTTATTTAATGTATCTAATATACATTAATTATTTTAATATTTAATGTATCAAATACAATAAATATATTTTTCTCTTTTATATTTAATATATCTGATATATTAAATATTAATTTGAACACTTCAAATTAAATATTTATTTGAACATTTCAAATTTTAATATTTAATGTATCAAATACAATAAATATATTTTCCTCTTTTATATTTAATATATCTAATATATTAAATATTAATTTGAACACTTCAAATTTTTCTTTCAACTAAATTGATCTTTTTAGTGTTACTATGAGCTAGCAAGGGGGCCTTATGGACCTACAGATTATAAGCTCCAATAATACAAAATTAATTAATTAAACTCTTTAATTAATTAATTTTCATTCATTAACTCTAGGTCACTTCACTATAGACTTAGAGTTGCACTCTTATGCATTGTATGACAAGTTGTGTCCATAGATATAATCATTACATGCAAGTCGATCCTTCACGAGTTGTTCGTAATTACAGCTGGGTCAAAAGTTCGTTTTACCCCTATAATTACATCTTGCACCTTAAGTACCACTAATTCTCTAATGAACAATCTGTTTATAATCTAATTATAAACTAAGTCTCTCTCGGGCCAGTGAGAGGGTGGGGACCCCATTGTTCAAGTCCCGAAATCAGCACTTAAGGGAACTACTCATCTACTTACCCATATGTGAATGCGTGAATTCCATCTTGTGAGATTATGTTCCCAGTTCCCTATTTGGTAAAGTCCCCAAAATGGTAGGCATATTGAATCAGCTACAAAAATCACTCTCACCCATGCAAATCAAAGGACAAGCCCTCACAGGCAGGAGTTCATAACTCACTCAGGATTAAGATCGAGTCGCATATGATCATCCTGATGAAATATTAATCTTCTCAATTAACGGATTTATAAAGAGAGATTAAATATTTCGTGGTCCAGTCTTATACAAACTCATTGTATAAGATACCCCCACTCACATGTCTCCACATGAATGATTTGGATCGAATCATTTGTAACTATTACAAAGTGGGCCGTATTAATAGTGTTGCCAGGATAAGGCACCCAACCTTATCCATATACTATGACTCTTTAAGTTATTTCTTGAACATGATCCTCTCGTATGTCAACCACATACTGTTCAAGATTACACTAATAACCGTGGATTTTTCATATAATGGATAATATTATATTGAAAATAAAATAATCAAAATTATTATTAATTATTAAATATATTATTAATTACGAGGCTTTAGGGCATAAATTCCAACAGTACGAACTGATCGAAGTTCAACCCTCGTAGAATCAAGTTCAATTCTAACCTCAGCAAAGAGACGATTGACCTGAGTAAAGCTAGCTTGAGCCTAAACTAGCTTCGCCCTAGTAACACTGGTCTGTTTAAGAGAATAGATCTTCTCAGCCATAGTCATTGCAGACATGGTGAGCTGACCATAAGCCTAAAGAAAAAAAACAATGAGAAAGTCAGTTGTGAACAAGAAAGTGCAAAATAAAAAGAAGATAGGTGAAGAATAAAGACTTACATGACATAATTTGCGAACTCCTAAAACAATAGCCTCCTTAGGATCTTCCATTCTGAAACCTGGAGGATGATCATGACCAACATCCCTCAAGAGCTCAAAACTTCGCCCCAGAATGTTGATCTCATTACTTACTGTAGAGTAATCTTCAGGAAGAGCAAAAGTGGAAAGTTCAGAAGGAATCTCCTCCTCGAGAGAGGAAGGAATGTTCATCCTGGTACGATGAATACTAACACCGGAAGGTCAAGGAGGAAGATTTGAAGTCTCGAAAGCGAAAGCACCTCCCACATCTGAACTAGATCCGCTAGCCCTCGAGGGCCCAACTCCCTTAGTGGATTTCTTTTTCTTCTTTTGTCTTTGAACTTCAAACAAAAAAGTGGATTGTGGAGGCATATCTAAAAAATAGAAGCAACAAAATTATGAGTTATAGAAAACACACTATACAGAAGCTGAAGTAGAGGGACCGAGGTCGACCACCTTGGCCGAGGCCAAGCTTTTTCTAGCATAGAAACTAAAGAAGAATCTATATTTAAATCCAACCTTCAGGAAGAGGGGTGGAGCAAAACCGATTCCGACTATATTCTCTTGACTCACAAGGAAAAGACCAAGACAAGTTGGAGCTTCCAAACTCCTCACAGCTCTCACAAATGCTCGAAAAACAACAGGATGAAGGAACTCGGTGGGAATTGAAAAAGAGAAAGTATAGTATGGTTAGATAAAAGTTTATAAAAGCAGTTTCCAAAAAGAAAGGGAGAATAAAGAGAACAACTCACCATAATTCCCAAAACTTCATGGAAACTACGTAGGTGGAATTTTGGGGCCCACGAGCTAACCAATTTTCACTCAGAAAAACTATTTATTTTTCCATCCATGAACCAAACTTGGTCCATCAATCAGTTTACCATAAGAGGAACTCAGATAATAAAAGAAGCGACCAAAAGAGGGGTTATGACTTAAAATGTAGAGAGACATAAAAACATGTGGTGTGAGTGGACTACCATCGTTATATGTTGTCCATAATACATAACAACTTATGAGATAACTTCAGATGTTTGGGACAAGCTGAGCAGGAGCGAACCTAACCAATATAAAAAAAATTGCAAAAATAAAGGCAAGGGAAGACGAACTCCAAATTTAAACATAGTAGAATAAAAAGCAACTTCTCTAAGAGGAGGGTCATCGATGTGATCATCAGGTATGAATATAATAACATGTTATTTGATTCTGTAAGAAATTGTCAAGATCAAGGAAATTGGAGACAGTGACAGACGCAGGAGTTAAAGGCTTCTAGGTTCTTCGAGTAAGAAGCCAACCAATGATTCGAAGGAACCAAAAATAGTAACTACCGACAATGAGGTATAATAAATATACTGGGATTTTATTCAAGAATGAGTTTATTATAATATCTATTGAGTTTGTTGAAAATTTCAGGACGAAAGCACTATTGAAGGTATCGAATATGAGAACACCTAAGTGTTGCAAGAAGTTGAAAATATTGACAACAAGTAAAATTAAAAAAGGTATGTATTCTAATTTATATGTTGGTATTGCTATTATTTGATACTTAGTATATCTGACTAATATGTTGATTTTATAACCATTAGGTAAAAAAAGAATCAAGCAAAGTATCTCATTTGTATGATCCTTCTACTATCTACATTGGCGCGGTATAATACTCATTAATATTTAATACTCTCTAGGTTTGTTTTCGTTTGCAGGTTATTAATATACTTATGCTTTGTCTTAGTATCTCTTAACTTCAAGGTAAAGAAATGTTTGCAAAAGGAAATAAAAAAAGGCTATTGAGAACAGGGAGACTACGATTATGCAGTCACCATTCACATCCAAGTTCAAGTCAGCTGAAGAAAAGAAGTAAAAGGACAAAGTATAGAATAGTCAAGATTTTGGTTGCCCGAACTTCACCATTATATCACAACTTTAATCAACATGCTACTTTGTAGACATCTTTTAATTTTCATAAAATGTTTTGCTTCATTATTTTGGTACTCCATGGGTTGATTTTGATTGCAAGTTAGTGAGAATGGATAATGTTTCTGTTGTATTTTTTTTATGGAATACATGAAGACTATTGTTTTATGCTAACTATTGAATATGTGCCAATTATTTTTTTATTCAAACCGTGAATATATGCAACTTAGAGTGATATGGCAGTAACAATGCAAACTTTATTTAGGCTTATCAAGACTTAAGAGATCAACAGTTCTTATATGTTTTTCCAATGAACAATGTCCTATACAAGGTTTTGACAACTTAATACAACATGTCTTTATGGGAAATAAGTAGGTATTTATGATGTATATATTAAACATATATGTATTTTATACAATTTATATGTATAAAAGTCATAGTACATATATGTCATATCATGTTTTTTAATTGTGTTTAGATAATCAAAATGTCCATTATAAATTATACACAGGAATTTATTATTTATAATTGATGTATAACTATGTATATCTCAAGATAGATGATTGCACAAAAAATAATCCAATGGAAAAATTTGATCATTGGCATCCATTGTACAAGCTGACAATAAAGTCCTGACATACTTGTTCTTCAGAAAAGTGTCATCCACGGAGATCAGTGGTTGACAATGCTTCCATCCAGAAATGTAAATATATAGTGACATGAAAAAGTATAGAAAACGACCGTCATCGTCGATCTTATATGAAGTGAATGAACTTACATAATATTATATATATAAGTTAATTACTGTAAAAATAATAATATGAGCAATATGTGTGGGTGGGTGTATAACGAACTTACCTGGATTTTTAAGCTTTAGTATATGAGCAAATGATGCGATTTTTTAGTATGAATTGGTTGCACCATTATCTTAGAAATTTTGTAGTTAACATAGTTGTCATTCTCTTTACCATCATAAAGCATGCGTACAGGAATTACGTTCATATCTAGTATATAATTGAAAATATCAGATATATATACAATTCATAACGCTTTAACAACATGTGCTGCAAAAGACATCAAGATATATATAGTATATGTATCTAATAAACAATGTATTACTGATTTACATAGTGTCAAGTATAATGAACATAAACATGTTAACTAAAATAGATATATACGAATGAAGAAAGAACGTCATTTATATTAAAATTGGAGGGGTGTAAATGCAGAAAAAAATGTAAATTAAATAGTAAAATATAACCAGTCTAATCTTGAAATAACATATATATAGCATATAATAACAAAATAAAACAGGAGTTGTCGGACTGAAAATGAAAAAAAAAACTGGAAAACTATCGCGCGAATAATTCTGAAAATAAAACAAAACTAGATATGAAATAAAAAACTGGAAAATTGGAAATAATGAACTTGCCAACGAACAATGCTAAAAATGAACTTGATTTAAACTTACTCATTTGCGCGGACTGAAAATGAAATTTTCGGAGAACAATGCTGGAAATAAAATTGCAAAGAACAAACGATTGGTGGATAGCAAAGAGTGTGAAAATTAGGATAATAATAGCTGCCGACGATCTATATAGAAATGATGAAATGAGGAAAAAAAACAAATAGTAGTTTAGAAATAAAATCAAATTAACGGCAAAGTAATTAATGATATGAGAATATTTTGACATATAATATTGTAATGACATTCATTATATCATATAATTTCCTTATTTGATATGTGTCAAAATCTAATTAAATAAAACAAAATGTTATATATAATTTGAATTCATTAATTACGTGGAATGGTATATTTGGAAGAGAAAATCATTAATCAATGAGTAAAAACCCACCATTGATAATTTAGAAACTTATGGACTTTTTTGAAACTATGATATGAATATGACCCATATGCACCCATATGCTAGAATTTCTCTAAAATCAATTGGCAATGAGAGTATTAACTGATGTATCTTATAAAGATTGTGAGATATCTTAATCTTTCTGATGTGAGACTCGCAACATTATCCCTCAAGATGGTGCCTCTTTGGGTTCACCATTTTTGGGTTGGATCTCAATTTTTTTTTATCAAATACCTGTTTGGATTTCATTGGCTATGATGTTATTTTAGATAAATATGGGGTTCCATCTTAAAACCAACTCACAATGAGAGGAGTAACTCATGTATGTTGGAATTAATTAAATTAATTTTTAAATAGGTGACAAATTTAAATGGTAAATTATATGTACTGCTATTCATGGGTAAATATAAGTGATCTAATTAGAGCCCATAAACTTCCAATTAGTGGTGTGGCCTGCTGAGTAGATACCTGCCCATTGATCCTAGGGGATTATAGGAAACCCTAGAATTAGTCTATAAATACATGGTTATGGTCTCTAATATACTATGCCTCTTTAGTCTCATATTCCCCATCTGATAGAGAGTATTGCTCATATGGTCTAAGTTGCTTAGTTGAGGAAGACCCCAAACATCATAGTTTTTACAATAGAAGGTTTGACAATACAATCTTATGGATCTAGGTAAATCATCTATATCCATTATTTTTGGCTTACTTCCATGCATAGATCCTTAGTTGATAAAGTTTAATAGAGTTTGTTTCCAACAAGTGGTATCAGAGCATGTTTTGCATGGTTGTTTGCTGAATCTTTAATTTTTTTTCTTGGCATGTTGTTTTATGAATAAATTCATAGGTTATTTTTCTTCTAATAACCTTTAAGCAACATGATTTGAGATTTAAAAGGTTAATAAGAATTGTTGAACAATTTTGCATGATCTGTTTTTAGATTTTTTAAAATTGTTTGATCTTATTATTGTGCATGGATGATTTGATCAATTGATATTGCTTTAGTTTGTAACTTGGTTCAAATCTTTGCAATTGAGAAAAGTGTAAAAAAAAAAGTTGCGGCAATGCCGCATAAAGTACCTAGGTGCTAAGGCATTCGCTTCTCCCTAGCACTGAAAGGTAATTGCAATGGGCTATGATAATTTTTTTTATTTAATTTATAATTTTATTGTTATTATTATTTATTTATTTAAATAAATAAAATATGAATAAGATTATTAAATAAGATATCCATTATGTTTTAGGTTTTATGTTTGGGAATAATAAAGTTAGAGGACTGTTTAATTTTCCCTTTTGTTATGCCTATTAAAGAATTGTTGTTTTGGTAACTATATTAGCAATTAATAGTACTTTGCACAATTTGTCTAATTTCTTTGAATGTTATGATGAGTAAAATATGCCAAAGTAGCCTATGTTTTATAAATTGGAGCATTTAAAGGTTATTAGATGTAGTGTATTTGTTGTTTATGTGGATTGGGATCGGCCCAAAGGAAGGTTACAATTTGGTCAAACAATAAACACACATGCAATAATAAGTATAAATAACATAAAGTTGTGCTCTTGAAGTTGTTAATCGGCCCAAAGGAAGGCTATCGGTTAAAAGGGATAAGTTATTAATATTTGATTATTGCTTTCAGAGTATCACTTGCAAATTAATATTTTTGTCCAAAGACTGAATGTAAATGTTGCATTAGATATCTCAATTGTCCTCATAAATTTATTTTTCAAGGTCATGATTTATTTATTTGTGACATTACTTACTAGATTGAGCTTGTGTTCTTTATACAGTTAAGATTGCTAATTCTGACAATATGTCCACTCTAGTCAGCCATATTCCCAGACTGAATGAGGCAAACTTTAAGGATTGGATAGAAGACATCAAAATAGTACTTGGGTGTATGGATTTAGACCTTGCACTATAGACAGACCATCCCACTCCAACTGAGGATAATGCCAATAAGGTTGAAATTTAGAAGTGGAATAGGTCCAATCGCATGTGTCAAATGATCATGAAACGCTAAATTCTAGAAACATTTAGAGGCTCTGTTGTTGAGGGAACTAATTCCAAAGGATTTTTTTTTTAAGGAAATGGAGCAATACTTTATCAGAAATGATAAGACAAAGGCAAGTAGGCTTATGGAAAAACTCACCTCTTCAAGATACATTGGTAAAGGAATCATAAGGGAATACATAATGCAAATGTCTAACGTTGCAACAAAACTTAAGACACTTGAGTTGCAAGTCTCTAAGACTTCTTGGTGCATTTGGTTTTGAATTCTCTTCTAGTGGAGTATAGCCACTTCAGGATGAGTTACAATACTCGAAAGGATAAGTGGTCCCTGAATGAGTTAATTTCTCAATATATCACTACAACAAATTAGAACTTTAATGACGGTCTCAAAATTTCACGCATAGGAAATAATGACGGACATTAGAAAACACGGGATTGATGTTAATTTTCAGAAATTCACCCTATAATGTCGGGCAATGCCCGTTATTGATTCTCATATTTATGATTTTAAAATAAAAAAAAAATTTGTCTATCATTGTTTGTTAGCATATAAATTACTCCAACCCTAATGTTCACGATTATAAACATACCCACGCCTCATTTTCTCTCCACAATTTTTCATTGTTGCTCCTAGCATTGTCTTTGTCTCCAGTTTTCGTTGTTGTCAAAGCTCATCAATGGCGCATGGCTTGGGCCTCACAACATGTGTAAGTTTATGTATCTTTGTCTTAAATCTATTCTCTGCAAAAACCCTAACTCCATAAGCTATATAGTAGGCTACAGATCAAAATTTCCCCAAAAACTCCACAAGAGGATCTTCAATCACTTCAATTTTTACCTACCCCTCTCTAATCGGTTGCATTCAGGGCTTTGATTTGTGGTACCATCACCCTCAAGGCTTCGATTTGTGGTGCGTAGTCACTGGGCAAAGTCATTTGCTTTGCCATATTTTTTGTTTTCGTGGAATCGATTCAACAACCAAGTTCAGGCGACGACTCCGGTAAAAATTGAAAGAAAAAGAGAGATTCAAAAGGAAAGACAAGAAGGAAGTTCGTTTAATCTTCGTCATTTGTTTTGTGCTGATTTTTGTTGTTTTTTGTAATCATAAAGGGCTATTATTTGAATATATACTGAAGTGTCGAAGGGTGCGTCAGACAAGAAGATCAAAATGGCTTATAGGAAGCTCACTTTGCAGTATCATCCTTATAAGAATTTGCGAAATGAGGAAGCCAATAAGCGATTTGCAGAGATTAACAACGGTAATTTTCACTACAACAATAAGCGATTTATTTTTCTTTTAGGGTAACTACATTCAATCTTCTACCATTTTTTCTTCTCCACTACGATGGTCTCATTACTCAAATATAGAGGTCTCATTTTTCTTTTCCTCAATTCTGTCTTCTAAAGAAATGTTGACATCTAGCCTAACCCTTTTAGTAACCCTTGTCTCTGCAACCCACTGGTTCACAAGGTAGAATCGATGAAATTTTCAATCTTCACACACATCCTTCAACTCTTAAACTTTACTCTTGAGGGTGGTTTTGAAAATCATCCTTTTTATTTTGCTTCTTCTATTGATTTTAGGTGTTGTGTTGATCCATAGAATCCAATGAAAATACTGGGTTGGAAGCAAAAAGTAATTATTTAACCAAACACTGTTGGTAAGTTCATTATTTTCAGATTTCTTTAAATTTATAAATTTAATAGTTTGGAGGTCTTAGAGAATATCATCTAATGGAGTTGATTTCAATTAGCGAATGCCAAGTTCTTGTGAGGGTAGGCATCGAATGGAGGTTCAAATGAGGCTTCAGGCCTTGAGGCTATTTCTCCATACCTACCTTTTTCGATTAGTTGCTTGATGTTTGCTTGTTTTTTTGAAGAATTAATAAGTTAGTTAGAGGCTCCTGTTTCTTTCTAAACAAAGCTGAGTGGTCGAGTACAATTTGGTTGTATATGATTTAGTTAGTAGGCTATTAATGGTTGGGAAAAAAATGTATAGAGATCAAAGATTGTGCATCATGATGATATTTTATTTCTCAGCCACCATTCTCTCTTAATATGACTGAGCATTTTAGGTTGCTTTTAGAATATAAATTTGATTCTATACGTATGAACTGATGCAAAACTGTGAGCAAAATGATGCTAGACTGTGATATTTGTGGATGCCAGTAATATAGTATGGAGTTCTTTTAAGAGATCCAGAAGGTGAAGTGGTTTGGTGCTCTGTTTGTTGGTATTATTGTTCAGTCCAATAAACATTATGAATCATCAAAGGAGGTGGAGAACCCACCAATCCCTGCTCATGGTCCTGCTTGCAATTCTTCCAATAAGTTGATTGGTTGGTACACCTTCACCACACTTCCATATGCTGGAAAGAGTGCTAAATTAATTGGTGACAAGTCATCAATTCTTCCAAGGATGAATTTAGCACTCTTATTCTGTTTTTTGTTGTTTGCATAACTTATCCTTCTAACCAACTAACAAGTTCCTTTTCTTCTCTGGTACGAGCTAAATTTTGTTCAAGCTTCACAATAAACTTGATAACTATGTTAGATAGAGGTGTTTGTTGCCTCTGTGAATGAATTCATAGTACCTTCGAGCAAATGTCAACGGAAAGCTCACATTGCTCATTACATATGATCATTCTTTTAATACTACTTGCATTCCTAGACTACCATTATTGTAAGCATTCATAGACTACCATTATTGCAAGTCTAGTATTTTCACTATGCTTGTACCTACATAAATTTTGAGGATATTTTGCCTCAGTTTTTTGGAGAGCTTTATTTTCTTGGTGGTAAAATTCTATTGTTTAGATAATCTTTAAAATTGCTATCTTGTTTAACAATGAACAGTCTTGGGCTCTTGGCTTATATTAAATTCCCTCAAAGTGTCTTGTTTGCAAATGACTTTTTCTTTCTGAGCTATGGATGTAAGACGAAAGTACTTTGTGATGTTCAAAGTTCTTATGAATGTGTTCTTATATTAACTCTGTAAATGAACTTGATTTTGGATCTGAGCATTGCTGAAATTGTTTAAACGAATTGGGAAGTCTGCAGCCATTGTTTCATTGGTCCTGTTTTCTTATTGGAATCTGCTTCTAATTTCCACTTCCACTATCTACTTCAATCTATATAATTCATTTACTAATGACATCTGATTTGGAACATTTGAAGGAATAGATTGTATAAAGATGCTTCATTCATCATGATCATCTTAATTAGACCATTCTATTTCATTTATGTTAAAGTTGTGTTAGGAAAAATAAATCTTGTTCTAGTGCTTGAAGAGAATAAATAACTCACTAATTCCGCAGTTAAAGCTTGCACCATGCAGTTATCCTGTGATGTTTTATCAAGGTCATCAAGGATTTGTTATAAAATATTGTATAACTATAGAAGCTTGTGTGTTTTTTTCAATGACTACGTAAATCTTGTATGTATAATATTGTTGATGTGCTTCTAGTAACAGATAGTTGAAACTCAGATAGTTTGTCAATATTTTAAACTTGAGAAGTATTGATATGCTTATGTTAAGCTTTGGTTTGAGAGAAAAAGTAAGTAAAATGATAAGAAACTAGTTTCATTTAATAAAGTATATGAAAAGTAGCATTGCACTCTTTTGAAGGATTTCATCTGATGGAACTCTTTTACTACAATTTTAAACAGGTGAATATTCCAATTACAAGTAATTCTTGTTGATACCGATAATTAATTTTGGTGGAGTTTTTTCAACTTAAATGCCATTCAAGACAAATACGGAGATGAAGCAGTTACCATCTTACAAGCTGATTTTGTGAGTATAAGAACATCCTCTCCTTCCATTAGTTGATAAAATTTTCCTTTTTATGTAGTTCAATACAAAGATAACTTATACACAAGCACAACTTGACAAAGTACAAGTTGAATGAGTCGAATTTGTTGTGAACTTCAATTATCTAAGCATTCTTGTCTTTAAGCTTATACTAAGAGCGTTTGATAACTTAACTTTTGCTAATGTTGTTGGTGGGTGGGCCAAAGACGAAGAAGGAGTATCAATGAGAAAATAAAAGCCACAAGATACAAGATATGAATCAAGTAAAATATGCTAGGTTTCTTGAATTAAGATGTTTTTTTCCTTAGTGTTGACAATAACATAGGTGTTGAAAATTATTTTGTGTTGCAATTTGTTCAAGTTTCTAATATGTTGTGGAACTTGTTACAGATATGGGGCATTAGGTGAGAAGTTGGCGTGATCAAACTACTCGAAGGGGGAGATTTTGAATAGGTATATAAAAGGCTTACGAAGCCTTGGATGGATATCAACTCAAGTCGAATTTTCTCATTCGATTCATCGAGTTTCTCATTTGAACTGGCTTCAAACTTCAGTTTATTATGACTAATTTCACATTTATTATTCTTAATGTTGTTGTCGGGTTCTCATGTTTAATATATATAACAACAATCAAAGATGAAGTGTATTTATATATATTACATTTTATTAATTAAATTTATATTTGTTGAGTTGATTGTTATGTAAAAATATTATTGAGATTTTATTCCGGGTATAGGTCAAGGAAGAAAAATATTGTTGGACAACCAACAATTTTTTTTTATTAAATTATTAAGAAAAAGATGACGAACATTTTCTGTCATTAAAGCATTCAAAACAGACATTTAATGACAGACATTAACTTTTAATGACATACATTGACCGACATTAAAAGTTGACTGTCATTATAGGCTACAATGACAGACACTGCCCGTCATTAAAAAGCGTCTGTCATTGTAGCCTACGATGACACTCGAAAAGATGAAGGACACATGCCCGTCATCGTTTCCCTTTAATGACGGGCAATGCCCATCATTAAAACCCAAATTTGTACTAGTGTATTCAAGAGGAAGAGAGGTTGCAGCAGGAGAAAACAAAAAGTGTTAACATGGCATCTACCTCAAAGAATGTAAAGAGAAAAAGAACGATTGATGCTATGGAATCTTGTAAGTAGAAAAGGGAAAAGAAGCAAGATTTAGAACCCACTTGTTTCTTATGCAAGAAACCTGGGCACATGAAAAAGCAGTGTGCCAAGTATGTCGCCTGGCTACTGAAGAAGGGTATGCTTTTCTCCCTTGTTTGTTATGAGTTTAATTTAGCTTCTATACTTATGCATACTTGGTGGGTAGATTCAGGTGCTACTACTCACATAAGTGTATTTATGCAGGGTTGCATTTGAAGCTGACCGCCAAGATGCTGAGACTTTCATTTACATGGTTGACGACAACAGGGCAAAAGTAGAAGTTGTAGAAACATTTAGATTCTTTTTAGGAACTATATTTCATTTGAATTTGTTTGAGACTTTTGTTGTGTTGTCATTTAGACAGAATTTAATTTCTATTTCTTCTTTAGAAAAATTTGGTTATTCTTGTTCATTTAGAAATAAAAAGTTAATTTTTTTGCATAATTCAAATATTATTGGTACTGGTTCCTTGATTAATAACTTATATATACTTGATAATGTTCCTTTTAATAATGAAACCTTACATATTTCATCATGTGGTACAAAGCGAAAATTGAATGAAAATTTTAGTACACTATGACACAAGCGATTAGGACATATCTCTAACAGTAGAATTAAGAGACTTGTGACTGAGGGAATCTTGATTTACTCAACCTGACAGATCTTCAAGTTTATGTTAATTGTATCAAAGGAAAGGAAACAAATAAGAGAAATATAGGTGCTAAAAAGGCTAAATAAGTCTTGGAACTGGTACATACTGATATATGTGAACCATTCCCTACAGCTTCATGGAATGGACAACAATATTTTATCACGTTCATTGATGACTACTTAAGATATTGCTACCTATATTTAATTCATGAGAAATCTTAGGCTTTGGACATGTTCAAATCCTTTAAAGCTGAAGTTGAACTTTAACTTGAAAAGAAAATTAAGGCTATTAGATCTGACTGTGGAGGAGAATATTATGGTAGATATGAAGGATCAGGTGAACCATGTCTAGGACCTTTTGTGCTTTTCCTTGAAGAATGTGGCATAATTCCTCAATACACGATGCCTGGGAAACCTAGCACGAATGGAGTTGTTGAGAGACGTCATAGGATTCATAAGGATATAGTAAGAAGTATGACTAGTCATTTTTCTTTGCCAGAGTCTTTTTGGGGAGAAGCATTAAAGACCGCAATATACATACTTAACAGAGTACCTTGTAAAGAAGTAAACAAAACCAGTTGTGGATAGGAAAAAGACCTCGCCTATGGCCTTAATTATTTGGGGTTGTCTAGTAGAGGCAAGACCTTATAGACCAAATGAAAATAAACTGGACTCAAGAACCATATGTTGCTACTTGTTGGGTATGCTGAGTGTTCTCATAGCTTTAAATTCTATAATCCACTTCAAGAACCTTTTTTTAAAATGGAAAATGCTCGATTCCTTGAGAATATTAAGTTTGAAGGGAGAGATAAAAGTAGAAATGTTGTCTTTGAAGAAGAAAAATCTGTTATTAGGAATGATGAAGTTACCTTACCTATTATTTGTCCGTAAAGCAGTTATAGATGATGACATTCAAGATCAAGTTTCAACACTTCATGTCATTACTTCTCAAGACAACACTGAGGAAACATCACTCTACCTTGTAGATCAAACTCAACCTACTCAAAAAGTGTCGTTAAGGAGATCCACTGGAGAAAGAAGAAGTGAAATACCAAATGATTATATTGTATTTCTTCAAGAACATGAGGATAACGTTGGCCTTACAGAAATGACCCTAACAATTTTCAACAAGCAATAAAAAGTTCTAAGGCAGATAAGTGGATTGAGGATATGCGAGATGAGATGAAATCCATAGGTGACAATGACGTTTGGGATCTAGTTGAGTTGCCTACAGGAAAGAAACCTATTGGTTGTAAATGGATATTGAAAATCAAAAGGGATTCGAAAGGCAATATTGAAAGATATAAAGCATGTCTAGTTGCAAAAGGTTTCACTCAAAAGGAAGGTATAGATTATAAAGAGACTTTCTCTCCAATTTCTTCGAAAGACTCTTCTAGAATTATTATGGCACTTGTGGCTCATTTTGACTTGGAGTTACATCAAATGGATGTTAAGACGACTTTTCTCAATAGAGACATTGTTGAAACCATTTATATGGAGCAACCAAAAGACTTTGAATCAGGAAATCCAAAGTCAATGGTTTACAAACTAAAGAAATCCATATATGGACTCAAGCAAGCTTCTTGTTAATGGTATCCCAAATTTCATAATGTTATTACCTCTTTTGGTCTTGAGGCTAATGTAGTTGATGAATGTGTATACCGTAAAAATGGTGAGAGTAAATATATCTTCCTGATATTGTATGTAGACATCTTACTGGCTTGCAGTGATTTAAACCTACTATAGGAAACCAAGACTTTTCTGGCAAAACATTTTGAGGTGAAAGATCCTGGCAATGCCTTTTATGTTTTGGGTGTATGGATACTACGAGATCGTTCTTAAGGTATCTTAGGGTTATCATAAAATAGTTACATTGATAAAGTATTGAGTAGGTATGGAATGAATAAATGTAAATTAGGGGATACACTTGTAGCCAAAGAAGACAAATTCAGTTTAAATCAATGCCTCAAAAGTGCTCATGAAAAGAGTGAGATGCAAAAGATTCCTTATTCATCGCCTGTAGGGAGTCTAATGTATGCTCAAGTTTGCACCCGACCTGATATAGCTTTTATAGTGGGAGTGTTGGGTAGATATATGAGTGACACAGGAATACAACACTGGAAAGTAGTCAAGAGAGTTATGAGATATTTGCAAAGAACTAAAGATCACATGCTCACGTATCGGAGGTTAGATGATATAGAGATCATTGGTTTCTCTAACTCTGATTTTGTTGGATGCCAAGATAGCAAACGGTCCACATCTGGGTACATTTATATGATGGTTGGAGGAGCCATTCATGGAGAACTGCCAAACAATCACTTGTAGCCCCTTCAACTATGGTAGTAAAGTTTGTGGCATGCTATGAGGCATTAAATCATGGAATATGGCTTAAAATTTTTGTCACAACACTTAAAATAATTGAAAGTATTGAAAGACCATTGAGAAATTATTGTGACAATAATTCAGCAGTTTTGTATTCCAATCACAACAGGAGCTCGACAAAGTCAAAACATATCGACATAAAGTATCTTGTTAAGGAGAGAGTTCAAAATAATTTGATAGCTATAGAACACATAGGAACACATGATATGCTAGCAGATTCCCTTATCAAAGGCCTAGTACCTAAGGTCTTTCCTGATCATGTAGCCCGTATGGGTATTATTTCAAAACATAATGCCTTGGTTGAGTGGAAGTAATCTTACATACAATTATGTTGTTCTATATTTTCTGCAAAATAAAGATGATGGTTTAATTTGAATTCACAAAACATATATATTTATACATGTATATGTGTATTGTGTTGATCTCTATAAAGTATATATTAGGACCAATTGAGAATAGACATGTGTAGATCACTATGAATGTAATTCTCATGCTGCTCTTCCACACTTGATCTATGTTATCAAGTATATTTGGTGTGGTGATCATTAAAGGTTGAGTTACGTCTTTCACATGTGACAAAAGCCACTTTGGTCCCACATTGGTATACAAAATAGTCTATATTGTAATAAAAGGGAGTTTGTTTTTGTAATATCATTTGCTTGCGCATTAAATGTTCAATACATATAATTGCTTATAAACTTGTTACCCAAATGGGAGATTGTTAGAATTAATTAAATTAATTCTTAAATGGGTAAACAATTTAAATGGTAAATTATATGTACTACTATTCAAGGGTAAAATAAAGTAGTCTAATTAGAGCCCATAAACTTCCAATTAGTGCTGCGGCCGGCCTACTGAGTAGATACTGACCCACTAATCCTAAGAAATTATGGGAAACCCTAGAATCAGTCTATAAATACAGGGTTATAGTCCCCAATATGTTATGCCTTTTTAGTCTCCTATTCCTCATCTGATAGATATTGCCCATCTGGTCTAAGCTGCATAGTTGAGGAAGACCCAAACCTCATAGGTTCTACAATAGAAGGTTTTACAATACAATCTTATGGATCCAAGTAAATCATCTATATCAATTATTTTTGGCTTACTTCTATGCATAGATCCTTAGTTAATAAAGTTCAATAGAATTTGTTTCCAACAATGTATTTTTTAAAATTGTGAGGTCTCGTAATCTTTTCGATGTGGGACTCTCAACATGCCCCCTCAAGATTGTTGTAAAGACCACACTTCCAGGTATTAATTAGAGTTTTAATTTCGAGATTTAAATTAATTGTAAGGCCAATTTTATGTTTAAAGTTGTGTATTGAAATTTGAATTTTGGGACTTGCATAATTGAAATTGGAGAATTGGAGGGTAAATTGGGAAGAAAGAAGGGAAAAAGAGATTTAATTGATGTTTGTAATTTGGGTGAGTTTAAGCCCAAGCCAAGCCCATGTAGAAGCTAAACCCTAATTAACCTCTATATTATTTTATATTGCACGTAGCCCGAGGTTCAAACCAAGCCTTCAAGCCAACTCTCAAGCCAACTCTTAAGCCAAGCCATCATCTTCTCCAACTCTTTCTTCTTCTTTCCTTTGTGATCGACAACCACCCATTGAAGCAAAGTTTTTTTTTTCTTCTTTCTCTTCTATAGCTCATCGTCGCCCACACATTTCGTTCACTGTCACGCATACTGATAACTCTCCAAATGAGAGTTATTAGCTAGTCCTTTATGCCTAAAGTTCTTTTATTTGAGTTTAATGCTAGTATTTTCATGCTTGAAATTCCCTAAAATCGTTGTTATTGAAATAGCTTCTTTGGATATTCTTAATTGTTGTATTTACGTAATGGGAGCTAAAAAAAAACACTAAATTATGTTAATTTGGTGTTGCAGGTCGTAATTTTCTGTCAGCAGAACTATGAGAGAGCATTTGTCCAGCAAAGGAATTGCTGGAGCAAATTATTCGGCATTTTAAGTACAGAAAGACAGCACGTGATACATCACATGAGAAACTAATTCATTAATTGACCTGGCGTAAATGAACCAAAACGACGTCATCCATCCAATGAGAAGTCGTCACGTGTCTTGTTTGACCTTAAGTAGCCCTAAAATGAAGATGGGCATCAATATTTAAAGCAAGCAGCCGTCTTTAGGAGAAGAGAGACCTAATTTGAGAGGCAGAAATCAAATTTTGAGAGGAAGAAGTCGACAAAGGGGCGGAAGGAAGAAAACCCAAGCAGAAAAGGAGTTGGAGATAAGAGAAATCATCATCAAGAGCTTCTATTTCGGGCTTTTCTTCTCCCTTCTATTGTTTTCTTTTACTTTTGATTTCTCTCTTGTAATTAGATTCTACATTATGGTGTTTTACTGCAGTTTTCCTTTATTTTCAGCTTTTAACATGAACTAATTCACCTTTGGGTGAGGATTAAGAATGTGGTATTTATCTAAATAAGGGGTTGAGGCTCCTTAGCTCTTTTCAATCTGGTTTTAGAGTGTTTTATTGTTTACGCTCGATTTCGTTTGGCCAACCATTTTGGGCATTGTCTCCTTGAGTTTTGGGAAAAATAGGGGAGGCCGATTACTCAAAACCACATTAGCTCCTTGTTTGGGTTAGTAGCTAGCTAAGTGGGGAGGTTAGGGATAACAACCCACCTAATGCACATTTACAGCAACTTAATTTGGCGTGGGTTAATGGGAATTAAACCACAAATTATGGGAAATCTGAAAAGATTTCCGCATTTATTGCTGTGTGGGTTGAGGGAGCAAAGTTCTTGCTGCAGCATTTTTATTTCGAGAAAATACAGACAATTCTTAATCCGAGCCTGTTTTACATATCTTGTTACAAGTTTTTCTCGCACTTTTTGTTTGAGCATTTTCTGAGTTTTATTCTCTTGCTATTTCTTTTATTTCGTTGAAGCATAACTAGATTAGATTTTAATCATATTTTAATTATTTGGATACCGTGTTGAATTCACTAAAAATTAGGTTTAGCTTAGTAAATTTCCTTGCACTAATCCCTGTGGAGAACAATAATTTACTTATCACTTGCTGCAATTATTGTGTACACTTGCACATCCTCGTGTAAATTGTTTAAGAAAATTAAGCTACACATTAGAAGGCAACACATACCGATTCGCGAACCACCCACAGCCGACCTCCGAAGTCGCCGAATTTGCTCTCACGCTAACACCGGCTGCACGAGCTCACACCGCCTCTGTCGAGCTCTAAGCAACAAGCCGCCGGCCAACTCTCACCCTCACCGAGCACGATGTCTACTCGCCGAAAGACGCCAGATCTACTGCCGTGGACCACCGATCTCTCTCGAAACTTAGATCCACCACCGAACTGAGCTCATCCATGCATCGGAACGCCACGAAACTCATCGAAAGCCCAGATCCAGCTCGCCGAAGCCCAGATCCGGTGTCAATGCGCCTGCACGAGCGTCGAGAGCTCCCATGCCATCGCCTCCCTACCATCTTTTCGAGCCCCGAACAGCCCCACTTCCGATCGTGTTCTGATTTGGGTAATTTCGATACTAAACTGAATTTGGTTTAAGGAGCAAACTTTCGAATTTGAGTTAAATCGATGTAATTCCAGCAAGTAATCAGAACTGGATTAAAAATTTATCCTTGACATCAAACGGGCAATTTCATCTAATTGAAGTAACCTTGAACCATTAGACCCATTTACTATCACCTTTGCAATTGGAGACGATTATTGGACTTTTGAGATCTCTTGGACCATTGAACAGGACTGTCGAACTAAGACTCAGTAAAATTAAGATAAAGTACTGATTCAGTAAAGATTAACCAAAATTGGATTAAATGGAGGCTCAATTAAGGAATTACAAGGAATCTGCTCTAAATGTTGTAACTCTTATTTTTATTTGGGTTATTGAAGGATAATCAGGAGACCAGAGTTGGGAGAAGATTTTCGCTGCCAGAATAATAGTAATTATTCTATTCAAGGTAAGTAGTTATTTGGATTAAGCCCTTTTAAGTTATTTTATGACTCTGTTGGTATTTGGAAAAGTTATGAATCGTGATAGTATGTATGAAATTTTAGTCATGAAGCATGCCATGGTTATGAAGTTTCTACTGAGGTTGTCTTAAGGAAAATTAGGATTAAGTAAAAGGCTATACTAGAATAGGGAGCTTAAAGGTTTAAGTTCATTATGGAAGGCATATGAGTTACCTTAAGAACTTACCTAAGTTCTTTTTAAATCATTATAGGCTGAGGTGAAAGATCTCCATAAAAAGAGGAAGTGAGCTATTTGAGCCAAGGTAAGGGACTTTATGCCGGTATGCTTAAATGCAAGTTAGGAACTGAATTGAAAAACTACATTTGAAATGAAAAGCTTTATAAATGTTTTATTTATGATTTTTGATGAATTTAAAAACGCTTTATTTTATATGAAAATGAATTTTCACATGTATGGTTGCCAAATGTTCTTATGAATGTGATGCATGATGTATGATTTGTGATATATGAGGAATGACATGAGGATGCTGCTTTGTGTTGCATCATGAAATGAAAATTTAAAATGCTTTGGGACCTCATGCATACATCTGATTTTCTTTTCAAAAAAAAAAATGATTTCGAAGGCTGTGGCAATTACCCCCTAAAATGATGGATGTACATTTAAATGAAAAGGAACCTAAAAAGGTTAAATGAAAAGGTTAGATGGAAAGGAAAGGTTAAGTTGGGTTAATTATCCACAATAAGCCGAAGAGAAAAGTTAAAAGGGAAACGTTTCCACTATGAAAAGGTTTTAGGTCCCACTAAAGGAAAAGTTTTAAAAATCACTTTGTATGTGTTTGCATATCCTGACCCCGGTAGTGAAGGTCCCTTACTAGGTATTTTACATACTCACCCTTTTTCAAAATGTTTTTCTTTTCAGGCAAAGACAAAGATATATCTTAGGCGATTGACAAGGCAGTTTGCTGAAAGGGTCATGGGTGACTTTGAAGATCATGACTTCCACATTTAGATAGTGTGTTAGTTAAAAATATTTTGTTAAGTAAACAATGTGTTGTGAAACTGTTTCAGCCGATTGAACGTTTTAATTCATATTATGTTTTGAAATGATTTTTAAAGGGATCCCGAATTAAAAGATCTTTAACTGTTTAGCAAAAAGTTCAATCCTTTTTGTTTAGTATCAAAGATTTCAAATTTCATTTGCATGCATTTAGTAACCTCCCCAGAGAGTTTAATAGGAAAAGTTGGGTCGTTACAATTGTGCCTCTTTGGGTTCACATTTTTGGACCGGATCCCAATTTTTTAACTAAATACCCATTTGGGCTTCATGGACACAGATACCATATTCGATAAACATTGGGTTCCATCTTAAAAATAATTGACAATGAGAGGAGTAACTCATGAATCTTATAAAAATTGTGCGATCTCTTCAACTTTTCGATGCGAGATTCTCAACATGCCCTCTCAAGATGGTGTCTCTTTGAGTTCACAATTCTTGGGTCAGATCTTTGTTTTTTGATCGAATACCCGTTTGGCTTCATGGATTTTTATACCATATTAGATAAATATTGAGTTTCATCTTAAAATCAATTGGCAATAAGAGAAGTAACCCATGTATCTTCTAAATATTGTGAGGTATCTTCATCTTTTTGGGACCCTCAACATATTTTCAATTTTTAGACCGAATACTCATTTAGGCTTCATGGGCTCTAATACCATAGTAAACGAACAAGAAGTTTCATTTTAAAACCAATTGGCAATGAGAGTAATAACTTATGTATCTTATATATATATATATATATATATATATATATATATATATTTTTGAGTTTAATGCCATGAGTAATAAGAAATGTATATGAATTTCAGCCTTTTTATATGAGTGTTCAACGAAATTCAATTTTTTTTTTAAGAGTTTTACTGTAGTAAACTAAAGCTCTCATATGTAACATTTAGTTTTTAAGTCACTATCTGTAGACATTTATAGGTTCATATATAGGTAGCCAAAATTCATCATAAAATAACAGAAACAAAGTAACTATTCTGCTTTATGTAATATTATTACCTTTTTTTTTTCTTTCCATATATACTAATTTATTCAATATTTCATCAAATTGTAGATAGTTCGAAATGGATGACAAAGTGACAGAAGAAATTATTATTCAGGAACATTTATTTACAACACGTTCATGTCATATGTGTCTCATGCATTGTTCCACACTATGGTTGCTCCAATTGACTGAACAAGACTGCTCATACAAACATAAACTATGGCAACCGTAGGATTTAAAGCAACACTTAATGGTGCTATTGGATCCCTTATGATGGATGATTTCCTTTACTTTTAGAGAGAAAATGAACGCTATCTCATATGATATGGACCTTTAATTTCAAAGAACTTTCCTGTTTAGGTAATTATTCAATTATTTCGAAACTATACGATGAAGCATCGTATCATGATGGAAGCGACATCAGAGAAGAAGATGTTTAATGGCACTCTTGACGACTTGAAAAATATATACTACAAGGAAATAGTTAGATTGTTTTTCTAGATGCTGTTATGAACATGATCAGGAGTATCAGTGTGTTTGGTGCCTCAATTTTGTACTCGAGGTTGAAAGTAATGAGGTGGTATTGAGATGTGAAGTGGTACGTGAATGTAGAAGCAACTTCTGAGGCAGATGCAGTTTTTTTTTTATCATGAACTTATCAAGGTAGTTCTCAATATATGGCTTAGGTTTAGGATACTGTTGAGGATCTCACATGATAGGACGACTTGTCGAAGGTCGTATCAAGATTAAATTTATAAAACCAGACCTCTAAGTATTTTACAATAATAGTGGTCGGGGTCATCCACAGAGATTGGAGTTCTTAGATTAATTAAGTATCACATTTAATTATGCCTAATTTTATTTAGAGAGAAACTAACTTTGGATTTGTTCTTCTGACACACATATAAAATCTATCCTATTATGTACAAAGGTGGAGTCCAATTTTAGAGAGACATTCGTTAATTGTTATTCATGAAGCTTGACTATGAAATTGACTACTGAATTGTGAATCATGCAAACGTTCTAAGTCAGGATTACTAAAGTATTCAATTGACTCTCTCGAGCCCAATTGAACTCATGCAAGAGGTAAATCAACATTTCGGTCTATTTTTACAACTAAACACTACATTATGAAATTCTTCTATTAACTTCTAGTTTTAACCTATTCATTCTCATGTAATAGATTACTCATAGTTATGCATCCAAGTTCTTAGTTAAACTTATTTTTTCAAGCTAAATTTAACCCAACATACAAAGCGATGGCCAAGAGTAAGAATATTAAATCAAGATGCATAAAAAAAACATTGCAATCACATTCAAACAATCAAACATAGTTCCATACAATCTTACAATTAACTAAAAAGTCTAAAACATTCAAATACATGCAATTTCAGTACACTAAATCCTAAAATTAAGAAAGCAAAAGAAAGGAAAAAAGAGAAAAACTGGACGACGTGTGCCAACACTCGTTCCCGACGTGATGTCCTGCGATCCTGAGCCTTGAGTCTACTCCTTAGCTCTCCAATGTGCTATCTAGACCTTTCAAACATTGCTTTTATCGAAATTAGGATTTAGGTCTCTCCAAAACGGCTCCCTCAACTCGTATGTACAACTTCCTATTATAGGGGACGACGTTGCAACGCTAGGGGTAGCGTTGCAACGCTGTCCCTGTATTCCATATTTTACAAAATCGTGGTAGCGTTGCAATGCTACCAACGGCGTTGCAACGCTACCCTCACGGGTTTGCTAGCTTAATCTTTAATCCTCTTTCACCCAAATGCTAAATTGTGCCCCCAAAATGTCTCTTTTGCCCATTTTTTCTCTTTTGCCAATTTTACCCTCGATTGCTCGATTTCTGCAAAATAAACACTTAATTGCATGAAAGTAGTCAATAATGTCTTTAAAAAGTGCAGTAAAACATCCCTAAAATACATCATAAATTACACTTATCACCACATAAGAAAGATGATGAGATCTCACAATCTTTCTAAGATACATGAGTTACTCCTCTTATGGTCAATATTATTGATTAGATGAACATGGAGTTCCATCTTAAAATCAAATGGCAATGAGATGAGTAACTCATGTATCTTATAAAGATTGTGAAGTCTCTTAATCTTTTCGATGTGAGAATCTCAACATGCTCCCTCAAGATTATGTCTCTTTGGGTTCACCATTCTTAGGTAGGATCCCAATTTTTGACCGAATATCGGTTTGGGTTTCATGGGCTCTGATACCATATTAGATAAACATGAAGTTCCATTTTAAATCCAATTAGCAATGAGAGGAGTAACTCATGTATCTTTTAAAGATTGTGAAGTTTCTTAATCTGTCCGATGTGGGACTCTCAACATGCCCCCTCAAGATGACGTCTCTTTGGGTTTACCATTCTTGGGTCGAATTTCAATTTTTGAACTAAATACCCATTGGATTTCATCGACTCTAATATCATATTAGATGAACATGGGGTTCCATCTTAAAACTAATTCACAATGAGAGGAGTAATACATGTATCTTTATAAGATTATGAGGTAAAGATTGTTAGGTCTTTTCATCTTTCCGATGTGGGATCATCTACATTTCCTCTTAAGATGGTGCCTCTTGGATTCACCATTCTTGGGTTGGATCCCAATTTTTGAATCGAATACCCATTTGAGCTTCATTGGCTTTAATACCATATTAGATAAAAACGATCTCCAAATTTAGGCTACGATAGGATTCCATATCGATGTTTGTTTCTAGATCTGAAATCCTATCACCTCCCTCTTTCCTCTTCCACCATATGTAACCAAACCTCTCCTTTGCCCCTTATGTTTTTTTTTCCAGATCCATAGACAGTAGCCACCTCATTCCCCTCGCTGCTTTAAAACAATCATAGTCCCTGGCTGCTTTCTTGCCAATCCCTCATCCTTTGTAGATTTCCTTTGTTTATTTGGGCATGTGAGGTTGTATGTTTCGTTAAATGGAATGAGGCATGAGATTGCTTGGTAGGTGATGAACAAATACACGTTTTGGAGCTAGGTGGGGGGATTCGATTGCTAAGGTTTGTTTTCAATCCCCTTTGTTGGTCGATGATGAGTCAAAATATATATCATAGCCTCTATTTTTGTCAAATCCATTTCATTTCATTTGCTAGATTAGACAACATTATGCCTATGTTTTTTCCTATTTCATCTTATCTCCATTTTGCTCTCTATTTTTTTTGTTGCGCTATCTGTTTTGGACAATTTCATATCTCATTCTAACCCTATTGTGTTATTTGTTTTTTTATCAATATGTTGTATTGCTTGTTAACTTTTTCTTTGTGTGAGAACCATGTTATGTGATTTTCAGTACTTAGAATGAATTTCCATTACTATGTTGTCTCTGATTGAGTTTCTGTTGTATTATAAATTTGAGTTCTGTTATGTTATAAATTGGGTTTCTGTTTTTATATTAGTTTGTTGTGTTTGATGTTCAATTCTTATTTCTAAGACAACAATATTGTGTGAAATTCAATCTTAGTATGATGAATTTCCTATCTCTGAGGCCAATTTGTCTATGCTTAGTTTTTTGTTCTTTTGCTCCTAAATCTGCCCATAAATTGTCTCTGATTGAGTTTTTGTTGTGTTATAAATTTGTTTTCTATTGTGTTATAAATTGGGTTGGTAGGTGGTTGATGTGTATATTTAATTAAGTTTTGGTATGTGAATGGCGTGTATTAAATGATCTTTGTACTTACAACTTTTTTTATAAATATTTCGTAATGTCTTATTAATGGCCATGTCTTTCCCACTTGTTTTTCATAATTGCCCACTTTTCTATTTAATAATGTGGTTAGGTGCACTTATGATAATAAGTGCACTCATGTCTTTGCCAACTACCACCCCTTCATCTCTTCTTTAAATATGGTCTCATATTTTACAAAAGTTTGAGGACAACCCCACTCCCATATTACTTCTCTCGACGGCCATTGGTGGGTTCCCTATAAACATCTTTTAATTCCTTCCTTCATATGCTTTATTATTTCATTTTATTTCTTCTCTTACTAATGCATCATCTCTAACTGTTATAGAGTTGGACTTCTTCGAAATTCAGCACCTTCTCCTCCCCCCCATTTGCCCATTACTTCTTGTTAAGGTGTTACGTTTTCTTCTTCTAGAAGTTTATTTATAGTAAAATTAAATATGAGTACTAATTTTCCTTTGTGTGTACTCTTCTAGGATCGGGACTAGTACATTGCTCGACTTTAGTTTGAGGTTCGTTACTTTAAAGCTCAAAAATTTGTTTATGTATTTGTTTGTATGGCACATTGGACACATTATTAGTTGTGAATTCATTGGACACTTTCGGCACATTATTTGAATAGTGTTTATGCTTGCAAATGTATCATTCAATATTCATACTTCCTTTAGGACATTATGTTGACATATTATTCAAATGTATTATTATTATTATTTTTTTTTTGAGTACAATAGGGGTTGGGAGGATTCGAACCACAGACCTCGTGGTCGTTAATACATTCAATATGCCAGTTGAGCTATGCTCTCTTTGGCTTCAAATGTATTATTTTTAATCATGTGTATGTATTTTGAAGTTATATTTGTTTAATATCATGCTTAACCATACATATTCCCCAATTTAGAACGGTTTTGTAATATATATATATATATATATATATATATATATATATATATATATATATATATATATATATATATATGTCCTTGTTAATAAGAAAATGGGTTTTTTTTTTTTAAATTAACCTTCTCTGTTTTTTGAAAGTTAAAAAATAAAAATAAAAATTGAACAAATATAATTGTAAAACTCCAAGAAAACAAAAGTATTGTTTTTTTTAAAAAAAAAATTAGAGTAAAAAAATGTTTTAAAAAATTTACCAACCTGTTTTTTTTAATTAAATCAGCACTTGAGACAACTTCAAACTCGAGAAAAAGCTGCAAAAACCCTCGAGACAACTTTGCATTCGAGAACAAGCTGTAAAACCCTTGAGACAAATGTACATTTGAGAGAAAGAATTATAGATTGTATTACATTACATTCAAATCAATATATATTAAATTCTTTATACATGTCTCATTTTTTTTTCTATTGAAATTATGTGTGAATCATAATATTTATAGATAAAATTGTTTAAAGGAGATGTGACTTACCATTCAAATGTATAGAAAATAAAAATCTATTATTTTCTTTAAATGAAAAATATATATTTTATATATTTAAATCAATAAAAATATTAACTTTTATATACTATATATAGATTCAAACCTTGATGCTGTGCCATCCGGCCAAAACATATTATTTGGTTTTTATTCCAACTCAATAGCTACTAATATAAATGATCTTTAAGTTGCGAGGGGCTTGAGATCCTCTTGGGCCCACTATAGGTCTGTCACTGTTTGAAACAGTGCCTATTAGAGAGAGAAGCAAACTTGAGGGTTAGAGTTTTAGTCAAAATTATGTCGTTTCAAAGGAGAAGCCACACATTGTGAGATAAATTATGGACTGGTAAAAATAAAAAACCACACGCTAGTAAAGCTGAGGGAGTATGAATTCTAAATAAAAAGATTGACTGGTGGAGGAAGGCAATTTTCATCCTCAAAGGCGAAAAATCTTATAGATCAATAATGGTACCTAGGTTTCGTTCTCTTTAGTGTTTTTGTTAGCCATATATTTTTTTTCAATTGATCAGGAAGGGAGGCCATGAATTTTCGTTGTCATCCCTTTGAAAATTTTGTTTCCTTCCAAATCTTTTGATTATGAAAGAAGAGGAGGAAAAATATTTTATCCTAACCTCCAAAGTTGTTCTCCTCAAATGAAACAAAATTTTAATGTAAGACTCTTCAATTTCCTTTGATATCTCAATTTCCTTTGATAGCTCACAACCATGCTAGATTTTCATTTACATTTTAATGGGGAAAGCTAATAGAAAACTTTTGAACACTTTTATAAGTTAAGAATTAAAATGAGATTTTTTTTTTAATTCAATATGTGAGGATGTGAAAATGAAGAGTTGAATATTTAACCTTTTGGGTATATTTATATGGGTATAATTAAAACTCATCGAAACTACATATACTCATATATACCTCTGTTTTGACAACTCACTCTCCAACTGATTTCGATATCAAATTTCCATCTTTTCTTTAGTTGGAAATTTTAGGGGGTATTTTTCAAATATTTTAGACAGAATTGAAAATTTTGAAACAATCACAATTAAAACTCAAACTTAAATTTCAGGACTTATTTTTGTATGCTTGAAAATCTTTGGGCATGAGATCAGCGATGACGACATGTCAGATCAACACTATTCGGAGAAGGTGCCGACGTTAGAGTCAAAATAGAGGCCATTGTCATAAACTCGCAGGAAGGGAAAACTGATAGAGGAGCTTGTCGAAGGCTCTCATCAAATTAATTTATAAACCAGACTTCTAAATATTTATAGTAATAATAGTCAGGATTATCCACAGGGATTAGAGTACTTAGATTTAATTAAATACCATAATTACTCACGCCTAATTTTATTTAGAGAATCTAAACTTGGATTGAAACAAGAATATAAAACTAAGCTAAATATTTACAAGGTTGGACTCCATTTAGAGAGACATTGGAGATTGAATTAACATGAAGCACAAACTGAATTTGACTAAGAAAAGTTATAACATGCAACACTATAAGTCAAGAATTTCTAATTTATCTAATTGACTTTTTCAAGCTCAATTGAACTCATTCATAAGTAATAAATCACCCTTTCAGTCTATTTTTACTACTCATGCATGGCATTAACGAAATTCTATAACGACATCTAATAACAAAATATTCATTCTTATGCAATACTCTGTTATTAGTTATGAAACCACATCTCAATTCAAGTTCTACTCTTTCAAGCTAAAACTCAAATTCTAAGAATTAACTTTGGCCAAAAGTTATGAGCATAAACACAAGGATGCATAAATAGCGTTACAATATATATAACAACTCAAAATCAAATGTAAGTTGTACAATCACAACCATCCAAGAGTCTAAAAATATTCAAATTAATACAGCTCAAAAAATCCTAAAATTGAAGGAAACAAAGGAAAGGGAAAAGAGAAAAACTGGATGACGTGTGCCAACACTCATTCCCGACGTGATGTTCCACGATCTCGAGCCTTAAGTCTCCTCCTTAGCTATCCAAAGTGCTCTTTAGGTCCCAAAACAGTGCTCCTTATCGAAATTAGGGTTCTAGACTCTCAAAACGGCTCTCCTAGCTCGTATGTATAACTTCCTATTTATACATAGGGGATGACGTTGCAACCTAGGGGGCAGCATTGCAACGCTGTCCCTTTTCCATATTTACAAAATCGTGGTAGCGTTGCAACGCTACCAACAACGTTGCAACGCTACCTTCACGGGTCTTCAACTTGTTCTTCAATCATTTCTTCGCCCAAATGCCAAATTA
This sequence comes from Trichosanthes truncata, assembly GCA_033996785.1. Lineage (NCBI taxonomy): Eukaryota > Viridiplantae > Streptophyta > Magnoliopsida > Cucurbitales > Cucurbitaceae > Trichosanthes > Trichosanthes truncata. The sequence goes on from MU867261.1 coordinate 30,910,389, forward strand.
AGCCATTAAATGACTCGTTTGCCATCTTTTCTTCTCCTTTGACAATGTTATCCTTGCTTTCTCGATTTCTGCAAAATAAACACTTAATTGCATGAAAGTATTCGATAAAGCCTTTAAAAGTGCAATAATATGTGGGGTAATTTTATGAATAATGTAGTGTAAATAAAAATTGACAAAATTGAAGTAGTTTTGAAAAAAAGAATTGTAATAATGTTAAAAAAAATTACAAATTTGGGGTAAGAAAGAAAAGTAATGTTTAAAATAGAGTACCAAATTCAAGTACCATGTACACGTTTTACGTGTAGTTGGTGAGGTAGCCATTTAATGTGTAAATCGTGTACGTACATGAGTTGGTGAGGTCATGTACACAATTTATCTAGGACTTGTGTACCATGTACATGATTTACTTATTTTTTTTAATTAGACTTATAAAATATATTTCCAAAATTTAAGGTTGGAATAAAAAAAAGAGATGTTATCTAAAGTATTTAAAAATACAATGCTAGTCCACTAAAATGAAATAAGTATTTTTTTTTTGCAAATAATGAAATTAGATCGAACAAATGTCTAAGGATTAGTAAGTATTAAGGTTTAACAAAAGTTATATACAAATAGTAAAATATCACTAAAAAACTCATGTGTACCACATGATGGTCGTCTTCTCGAACGGGCTCCACGACGAGGCCGAGGCACATCAAAGTGTGATTGATGATGAATTACATCATTAATATCTTGTTGTACAATAGGTGGCAATGGATCTTGTGCATAACTCTTGTTGATGACTAGAACTTGAAGCAATGTCCGTCGAACCTTTGACAAATTGAAAACACAAATAATATCATCAATCCAAAAACATGTAGATCAGTCTAAAATAACTCAAAAAAACATGTAAATCCGTCTAAAATAAGTCTAAAATGAATATATTGGACCAAAAAAAGAGCCTAAAACTATATAAATCAGTCTAAAAAACTCAAAACTACATAAACTCATTTAAAACATTTGCTTATTAGTCAAAGAATGAAAAACACACACACACACACACATCGAACACTTACCATGGCCGACGGCGAGGAAGACGACTAATGGAAGGCCGGCACGCATGAAAGGGACTGGGTTTGGCGGCAGCGGCATGCGTCTACGCGAGAAAGTCGATGAGAGAAAGTTGGGTTGGCCACCAACACGAAACTCGTGTACGGTGTACACAATTTTCATGTTTAGAACTCGTGTACGATGTACACGATTTTCATGGTTGGAACTCGTGTACGATGTACATGATTTTCATGTTGTTCCATGTGGCAATTTTCGCTTATGTGGCACAACGTGTCAAGTAATTCACGTACCATACATGGTACGTGAATTACATTTATTAATGAAAACATGTACATGGGCCACAAATTAGCTAATTCGCAATCCATGTACACGAGTTAGCTATCCCAAATCTAGCATTAGTTTGAAAACTATCATATTTTTGTTTTTTTTTTTTAATTACATTATTTTAAAAAAATCCATAATATGTTCCTAAAATGCATCCTAAATTACACTTATCAAAAGCCAATGGAAAGACGGATGAGTTCTTAATTATTGATTGAAAAGATTATTTTATAGGTTTTTGATGTGTTTGATTGAAGTGATTTTTTCAGTGATCACTTCTTCTTCTTCTTTTTCCATCGCCGGAAGCACTGTTCCGTCCACCACGCGTCTCTGAACTGAAGTGAAAGAGCCATCAATGGCGGTTTCTAGAGTCAAAGCTTCTTTCATGCAGTACATGAGTAAATCTTATTTTAAACCTTTCCCGGTCGAGCGTGAGACACCTTCTGTGCGTAGATTCTTCTCTGCTGATGCTTCGGCTTCGTTCCAGGCAAGTTTTTTTTTCATCTTCGGAATCATTTGTTTGTCTGCATTTTGCTTGGTTGATGAGAAAATATGATGGGATAGGTTTAATTTTTTTGTTTCTCCCTCTCTTTCTAAAATGCAATTTCTAGCCTGTAAAGCCAAATGATGATCGGTCTTTTTAGGAATTCAATGAACTGGGAAACATACGGTTTGAACTGATGTAAATATTTCAAAGTTCAAGTGAATGTTATTGTTCTAGATGATGTGATTTACATATTCTACTATGTTTTGCTGCGATCAGGTTAATTGAAAACTTAAACCTGAAGTTTGTTATATCTTTAATTGGATTAATTTTAAATATTTCAATTTAAGTCAAATTAAATCTTTAGTTCCAGTGATTTAGCAATAGTTTCACCTGTCAATAAAAAAAATATATTAGTTTTTAAAACATAGTTTCGTATGTTGCCTACACATTCTCCGCATTCCTTGTTTCTACAAATAGAAAACTGTTTTTGGTTCTCAGGATCCAACAAGCAACTTTTTTTAATGGAATAAATTCTGTGCAGATCAACAATTTTCTAAAAATCATCTCGTTTCCAGCAATTCCAGCTATTCATGATCAGCATATTCCTTTTTTTATTTTTATTTTTTAACATAAGATGGGGAGTTTAATGATAGAAAGTTAGTCTTTTACAAACTCTATGATTTCCATATACGAAACCTTAGAGTATGGAGTAATCTGACATAAAAATTTGTACTTAGAGTTTCAAGAATGCAATGTAATCCATTCAGTCTTGACTTGGATCTTATTGTAATAGTTTTTAACTACTTGATGAAAGATATATATGAAATTATACTATTAGGTTGCACAAGTGAACCCAATTGATGCTATTTGACAATTGTGATTTGGCACTTGGGCACTTCACATTGTATTTTCAAGACTGAAGATCATATACTTTTTTACTTCATAAAATGTGGCTTACTGCTAAGTCTTTATTTCTGGCTCCTCAATTCAATAGTTAGGAAATGTGGATTTCATCTTCTTTCATGTTCCCGTTCTGACATGTTTTCAGACTGAAAAAAAGTGCCTCTAACAATGTTTTGCAGGGTATTGGATTCATTGGACTGGGAAATATGGGATCCAGAATGGCAAATAGTTTAATAAAGGCTGGATACAAAATGGTTGCAAATAAAGACCATTGTAAAAATTTTGATAAACTGTCCTTTCTTTTTCCAGAAAAAGTTTTTAATGGATTGATGACTTTAATCTTTCGGGAGTAGTTGTAATGGTCGATTGAGAAATGTATTTTAATTGAAACAATTATCTCAAATGATTAGAAAGTATCATCTTAGTAATTTGCTCTCTAGTTTTTTGAAACCGAAAAACAACGGAACACAATTATATTTGAATCAACTTTAAAGGTAGCCAAAAGATGATAAACAAGGTAGCTACAATTATATTTGGCACGTCCTTAAAAACACTTCACCTTTTAATTTCTACGCAAACGCTTTAAATGCAGAGTGAAACTCTATCAGTTTTGTTGCGTTGGTTCATACTCGAATGTCACTTTCAATACCATTTTAATTTTGTTCAAGTTGATCACCAATGTTTGTGCTTTACAATAGACAGAAAAACCAAGAACAGTTGCTTCAAATTGGTCGAAATAAATGGCTACATAATTAGAATCTATGGTTTAAATGCACAAGTTCAAATTTTGTAGTGATTGGTGCTCGTTGGAAGTTTGAAAGGTGCTTCGATAAGGCTAGTTGGTTTAAGATACACTTGATGTCCTCTGTACGCTTTTATGTTGTAAGAAATTTTAGAATATTTTGAAGATTGCATGGTTTTATTGTAATGATCTTATTTTTTCCGAGAACTGGTTACCTTTCTTTTTTACATATCTATTTTTGTTAGTAAATATTTTTATTATTTTAATTTTTACATCTCTTTTTAAGAAGAATGAGATTTGTAATAAAAGAAACATTAAAACAAAGTATAGAGTTCTTTCAAATAATTGTTGATAAATAATAGAAAGATTTAGGCCCCGTTTGATAATCATTTGATTTTTTATTTTTAGTTTTTAAACACTGAGCTTATAAATAATATTTCTACTGATGAGTTTCTTTGTTTTGTTATCTACATTTTATACAAATATTTTCAAAATCTAACCCAAGTTTTGAAAACTAAAAAAATTAGTTTTTGGAATTTGAAATTTGGCTAAGAAGTTAAATGTTTCCTTAAGAAAGATGAAAATAAATCATTATAAAGAAATTGTGAGATAACTAGCACATTTCTAAAAAAAAAAAATCAATATTCAAATGATTATTAAAATGGGCCTTAGTCAAATGGTTCACATGGTTTGCTCCATGGTGGCTATCATCTAAGGCTGTGGTTATTAATAGACGCCTCCACCATTGATCCACGAACATCAAGAGAGCTTTCAGCGATTGTATCTAGCCGTATTTTAAAGGAAAAGAGAGGTACCTGTTTTTTAATCAAAGTACTAGGAAGAGCCAGTTCGAATCATGGACATTTTTCATGTGAACTCTCAATTAATGTTGTTAGGGATTAGGCCATCAATAGTTAAGTACAAAATGCCTCTCATCTTGGAACTTCTGTATTGTATGACTGTGAAAATCTGAAATCTCACCTGGTATAAATGACTTTATTATTTGAGACATCAGATAGTTATTTGAACCAAGAATTTCTTGTTTTTTATATGAATAGTGATGTAAATGAAGATATTACTTTGACTTGAAGATTCTTATACTTTTAATGGTAAGTATGTGCTCACATTCAGCCAATTGCGCTGAAGTTTATTCCCTCTTAATTCTTATTTGGTAGTTGTGGTAATGGGTGTAATGACAAATCTAATTTTTTTCCTACAGTAACAGCATTTGTTTCTACCATAACTCTGAAATCCACGTGTCAAAACCTTGAAGAGTGCCTCTACAAAATACTAAGCAAAGAATAATCCGAATAGGCAATTATTTCGAAAATTGTTAAAACTTCAATATTAGGAAGGAACAATTATATTAAATACATTGTAACATACCGAATTTTCCAATACGGTCATTCTAACAATAATGCGAAAGCATAACAATTAAAATTAAAATAGACTTAAACAAATTCAATATAAGTAATTTCTTACAAATAATTTCTAAAAAAAACTATTGAATCTATAACAACAACTTTCTAAGTCTTGTGCCAGAACGCTAAACTTCACTTCTTTCAAGACTATCACTTGATCCTTCGTCTGAAAACATTTTGGAAAAACAAAAATGAGTACAAAAATACTCAATAAGTAATTTCAACATTGAGTTCAGAAATTCTTTTTTTCAAAACAAAACATAGAAATTCAGTATAACAAATCATTTCAATAGTTGAATCAAAAGTCAAATATTCATTCGGTCATTTTCTTTTAAAACAATCATAAACAAAATAAAAATATCCTTGCAAAACTTTTAATACAAATATTAAAACGTTCAATCAAAACTTTCAAAAAACAAAAATCTTTCAATTGAACAAAACTTTCATTTAACCAAATTTTCAAATATTGAAACTTTCAATTCCAACAATACTTTCATTTAACCAAATTTTCAAATATTGAAACTTTCAATTCCAACAATACTTTCAATCAATCATTACTTTCAAATATCAGAGTGGGAATATGCATTATTTGGGTAGCTTTCATAATATATATGATGGTTACCCATTAGTAACACCAATCAATCAATTAGAACATTCAATCAGAGATGTCGATAAAAATCGACCAGAACATTCAATTCAATTACTTAAGTGTGAGGCCATGTGAGTGAAACACATACATGAATCTTCATTCCAAAGGAATGTCAAACCACAAATTCACTACAAGAATTTGGACTTTTTCCGACGCACGAAAGCGTCGGAAAAAGTCACAAAACGCGTCGGGAAAGGCTTTCCCGACGCGACAATGGGCATCGCCAGGGGCGTCGGAATTGATCTGTCGGGAGAGGGTTAGCCGACGCCAAAATAGGTGACGTCGGCAGAACCCACTTCTGCCGACGCTAACTAAGGGCGTCGGCAGAAGTCACTTTTGCCGACGCGCAAAAAATTAGCGTCGGCAAAGGTCACTTCTGCCGACGCCACCTATTCCAGCGTCGGCAAAAGTCTGGTATTGATTTTTAATATTATTTTTTTAAAATCTCATTTTTTTTCTTTCAAATATTATTGTAATCCATTTTTTTTACCTGATAATAAATGTATATAAAACAAAATATTCCATATTTCATTCAAATATAATAACAAAATTTATGCCAAATTTTATATCAACCAAACAACAAAATTTGTTCATACAATTTCTGTTTATATAAAATTAGAAACAAAACTAAAATTACATAAAACACTTAGGAAAAACAAAATTTCTCGTAAATGCATCCTAAATCTCGTCCATAATCTTACTCGCATGCACATCAACCCCTAAGCACCTACAAAAAAATAAAATGTCAGTTCGTCCCAATATTTCAACGACAAATCAAAGCAGAACCAATTGATTCAAACAAGAATTATATCAGACAAAGTAATTGACAAAGCTAAATATAAAATCAAGGCAAAAGATGCTAATATATATGCATATGGGTTTGCCCCAAAAAGTAAAAAGTTCATGAGAAAAAAGGAGAGACAAACCTCAAGGCATCGTTGGAACCATTGTCCCGAGCCTTTGAGAATAACATCGACCTCGAAGTATCTATGAAAAACAAAACCTAATATTAATTATATGATCACTACAAGATCAATATACTAACTTATCAATTAACATAACAAATAAACTAGTCAAATTAAAACAAACAACTAACATGTCAAACTTATGAACATAACATCAAAAATTAACTAACTTATCATGAAAATGAATACTAACTCATCAAATTAAAACAAACAATATACCTTAACAAACTTAACATTAAAATGAATACTAACATCATTTAATTAAAAAAAACAACTAAACTTATCAAAACAATCTCTTAGCACACATCATCCATTTAAATGGATCAAAACAATCAAAACCACTAGACTTAACTAACTTATCTAAACTTATGAACATAATCTCAAAACTAAACTTAAACTTAGGAGCATTACAACCAAAACAATCTCTTAGCACTTCACCACCTATTACACATTTCACACCCCACAAACTCACTCAAACTAACCTTTAAAAAAATGTGCCTAACTTATCAAATCTCACTTCGAATCTCACTAACTCATTGATTTAATTTCTTTATTTGTCACCAAAGCTTTTAGGCTAAAAAACAAAAGATTTCCTAAACAAAAATTCAAGAAAGAAACAAACCTCCCATTACAATAACCAATGCATAATCAATGCCAATTCAAACAACAATAAACAAAACGCCCCCAAAATGCTCAATCAAACCACAATCAAATCATTTGCCAAACAATATTTCACCAAGAAATCCATTAAACAATATTTCACCAAGAAATCCATTCTCCAATTTAAAACTAAAAACACACAAACAAACAAAAAAACCATAAACCATAAACCATTAAAAAATTACCATCAATAAACACAAAAGAAAATAAACAACAAATCAAAGCACTCAAACTTCTATCAAGATTTTAGATAGCCAAGACCAAAAAATCAATAAACACAAAAGCATAAACCATTACAAAATTGCCATCAATAAATACAAAAGCAAGTAAACAAAAACTCAAAGCACTCAAACTTCTATCAAGATTTTAGATAGCCAAAAAAATAAGAGTTTGTTCTAATTCAAATGTTGAGGGAGAAAAAGGGGCAAAAAAAAAAAAAAAAAAGGAAACCTAACGGAAAAATGGGTGGCGGCGGCGGCGGCGGCGAGACGGTGGTGGCGGGTGGCGGCGGGCGGCGGGCGGCGACGATGTTGGAGGAGGGTGGCTATGCAAGCAATGGTGGCTGCTGCAGCAGAGGAGAAGAAAAAAATCGAACAGGGAGAAAGAAAGAGGGAGAAAGAAAGAGGGAAGAAAAAGAAAGAGGATTAGGGTTTTCTAGGTGAAACTTTTCCCGACGCCATATGAATGGCGTCGGGAAAAGTACCCTTTGCCGACGCCATATTAAAGGCGTCGGCAAAGGGTCACCCTTTGCCGACGCCGTTTAAAACGGCGTCGGCAAAAGTGTGACTTTTTTTCCCAATTTGCCACCAATGCAATTTCGATTTGCCGCCAAGGGTGGAAAAAAATTCACACTTTTGCCGACGCCATATTAAAGGCGTCGGCAAAGGGTGGCCCTTTGCCGACGCTTTTAATATGGCGTCGGCAAAAGTGTGAATTTTTTCCCAATTTGCCGCCAATGCAATTTCGATTTGCCGCCAATGGCGAAAAAGGTCACACTTTTGCCGACGCCATATTAAAAGCGTCGGCAAAGGGTCACCCTTTGCCGACGCCATATTAAGGGCGTCGGCAAAGGGTCACCCTTTTCCGACGCCATTTTAAACGGCGTTGGCAAAAGTGTGACTTTTTTTTCAATTTGCTACCAATGGCGGAAAAGGTCACACTTTTGCCGACGCCGTTTAAAATGGCGTCGGGAAAGGGTACTTTTCCCGACGCCGTGAATATGGCGTCGACAAAGGGTCACCCTTTCCCGACGCGTTAAATATGGCGTCGGGAAAAGCTATTTCGCCCGACGACATTTGTTGCGTCGGAAAGAAATGGCGTCGGGAGAAACCAAAATTCTTGTAGTGATTGTATCTTCCCACAAATAAGCTTCAATCAGTTAGGGATGTCGATAAAATCGACCAGAACAGTCAATATAATTACTTAAGTGTGAGGGCACGTAAGTGAATAACGACACACACATGAATCTGAAAGGAATGAACGTTTCACTCCACAGAGGAAATATTGGATCGTCTTTGATTTTATTTAGAATTAAACAATAAAAATTAAGGTTAAGAAAAATAAACTTTGAAAATAATATTATGGAGAATATTTTGGCGGATCTTTATCTCTTCTACAAAGTCTTTTTGGCTATGACTCAAACACAGAACAAAGGCTTCTGGGAGCCTCTTGAAAGAAAATCCACAAGGGATTGGAGAGGAAGAGGTCTTAAGAGAATTCTCTAATTCTCTCTATTGATGAGATGTGTGTTATGAAGAATGCACAATGGCTCACCCCTAGGATCCTATTTATAGTGGTATAGGAAAAATAATTAAATAATATATTTTAATATCTAATATATTAAAATATATTTATCTAACCAATTTGAATCTTATTCAAACCGTTTAAAGTTCTCATACGACATCTATTTCCTAATTTGAATCCAATTCAAATTTAATAAATATCTTTTATTTAATTTATCTAATATACATTAATTATTTTAATATTTAATGTATCACATACAATAAATATATTTTCCTCTTTTATATTTAATATATCTAATATAATAAATATTAATTTGAACACTTCAAATTAAATATTAATTGGAACATTTCAAATTTTAATATTTAATGTATCAAATACAATAAATATATTTTCCTCTTTTATATATAATAAATCTAATATATTAAATATTAATTTGAACACTTCAAATTAAATATTAATTTAAACATTTTAAATTTTTCTTTCAACTAAATTGATATTTTTAGTGTTACTATGAGCTAGCAAGGGGACCTTATGGACCTACAGATTATAAACTCCAATGATACAAAATTAATTAATTAAACTCTTTAATTTAATTAATTAAAGAGTTTAATTAATTAATTTTCATTCATTAACTATAGATCACTCCACTATAAACCTAGAGTTGCACTCTTATGCACTGTAGGACAAGTTGTGTCCATAGATATAATCATTACATGCAAGTCGATCCTTCACGAGTTGTTTGTAATTACAGTTGGGTCAAAAGTCCGTTTTACTCCTACAATTACATCTTGCACCTTAAGTACCACTGATCCTCTAATGAACAATCTGTTTATAATCTAATTATAAACTAAGTTCCTCTCGGGCCAGTGAGAGGGTGGGGCCCCATTGTTCAAGTCTTGAAATCAGCACTTAAGGAACTACTCATCTACTTACCCAATATGGGTAGGAGTGAATTCCATCTTGTGATATTATGTTCCCAGCTCCCTATTTGGTCAAGTCCCCAAAATAGTAGGCATATTGAATCAGCTACAAAAGCCACTCTCACTCATGCAAATCAAAGGACAAGCTCTCACAAGCAGGAGTTCATAACTCACTTAGGATTAAGATTGAGTCGCATATGATCATCTTGATAAAATATTAATCTTCTAGATTAACGGATTATAAAGAGAGATCAAATATTTCGTTGTCCAGTCTTATACAAACTCATTGTATAAGATACCTCCACTCACATGTCTCCACATGAACGATTTGGATCAAATCATTTGTAACTATTACAAAGTGGGCCGTATCAATAGTGTTGCTAGGATAAGGCACCTAACCTTATCCATATACTATGACCCTTTAGGTTATTTTTTGAACATGATCCTCCCGTATGTCAACCACATATTGTTCAAGATTACACTAATAATCTTGGATTTTTTATATAATGGATAATATTATATTGCAAATAAAATAATCAAAATTATTATTAATTATTAAATAAATCATTAATTACGAGGCTTTAGGGCATAAATCCCAATAGAATCTTCATTCCGAAGGAATGTCAAACCACAAATGTGTCTTTTCACAAATAAGCTAGAACAATTCCATCAATTCCAATTTAGGCTACTACCACAAATAAGCAAATCATTCCCAAAATAGAAAATTGGCATATTCGGATAGCCCTATTGAATCAATCAAATACTTTTCAAAACGGCAAACATATGCTTTCATTTAGCAAAAAAATTCAAAACATACAAAACAATTTCAATCGATTTCAAATCACATAAAAACATGCTTTCAGATATTTTGTCAAATAGCAAAAATCAAAACGGAAATTATTCCAAATTTTCTATTTTGGAAGGGATGTAGAAACTACTTACCTTGATCGATAATCTTACAATTCTTAATCTCAATCTCAATTTCAAATCTAATCCACTTTCTTGAACAATCATCAACTTTTCCTAGAAGTCCAAACATATCCAATACTTCATTGATCAGAAACCAAAATTCTACCTTAAAGGTCCAAAAGCTTATCTAAAACATAGACAATCTTATCTATCCAATTTTTCCCATTTAAAACAATTTTCTGCATAAAAAGTTAGGAAAAATAGGGTTATTGGACTAAAAAATGTTGAGGATCCCACATTGGAAAAATGTAGAGAGACCTCACAATTTATAAGATACATGGGCTACTCCTCTCTCATTGCCAATTGGTTTTGAGATGGAACCCCATGTAATCTAATATGGTATCAGAGCCCATTAAACCCAAACGGGTATTCGGTCCAAAAATTAAAATTGGGATCCGATCCAAGAATGGTGAACCCAAAGTGACACCATCTTGAGGGGGCATGTTGAGGATCCCACATTGGAAAAATATAGAGAGACCTCACAATTTATAAGATACATGAGCTACTCCTCTCATTGCCAATTAGTTTTGAGATGGAACCTCATGTAATCTAATAAAAAAAGCATTGAAAAACTGGGTTAAAAAGACTTTAAAATCCAATTAAAAACGTTATAAAATATCAAACAATTTTTCAATTCTACAATTTTTAAAACCTTTAAAACTATCATAAATTATGGACAAATAACCCATAAAAATTTCTGCTCATAAAACGAAACTTTCCAAGATTTTAACATCAAAGGAATCAAGATTTGTCACTTTTTAACCCAAAAATTAGATCTGAAAAGCTTGATAAAATTGCTGTAAAAACCATAAAAACATACAATTTTCATGTAAATATCAAAACTATACATTATACTTTACAGTGCAATCATTTGGTAAACTTTTGGTGCAAAAAGAATCCGAAATACACTTAAAACAATCCCAATTTTAAAGAAATTCAAAGGTGAAAAATTATAGAAAATCTTCCATTATCAAAACCTTTAATTTAATCTAAAAAACCTAATTAGAAAAACTTTGATAAAAATGAAGCAAACAAAAAAAAAAACTAAAAACTTTTTAGGACAAAAGATTTCAAGAATATTTTCATTCTAAACAATCAAGAACGAAGCCAAAAAGAAATCAAAACTCAAAACCTTGCAAGAAAACTTCAATAATCAAAAAAAGAAAAGAAATCAATAAGAGCAATAAAGAAAACTTAATGTCTTCCTTGTTGGAGAGGAAGGTCCACAACGTTTATTCTTCTCTCTTTTTTTTTTCCATCAAAACTTTTGATCAAAAAATTAAAGTTAGGGCTTAAGAAACCATTTTTAAAAGAACTCTAATAAAAACCATTAAAAGATCATCTTCTTTTTTAAAAAATAAAAATAAATAAAGATTTGTCTCCTAATTTAAAAAGAAGATAAAATCCTAATTAAAAAAAGTTTTAGAAAAATTAATAAAATAAAATATATATTTTGTTCGGTTGTTACATACATTGACACTTGATATGAACTAAAAGTTGCACAAAATGGTTCCATTCTGTTACTTATAGATTAGGAGTTGGTTTCAATTTGTTGAGTGGGCAAGGGAAGGTAATGAATAGGAAGAGGTTACATGTTTATGAAAATCACCAACGCCATGAGTGGTTTTCTATCTGTTTTGTTTTCTTTCAATTCATAATGTTCTTTTTTTTTTTAATCCATAATATTATATTCTTTATTGTAATCCTTTGTATCTATTTTCTAATAATTCAATGAGCCAAGCACCATTAAAAGAAAACATATTTCTCAGTCCTCAATTTACGTATATTGTATTCATTGTATCTCGTGACTGATTTTGTTTGTAGATTCTTGGAATGTCATGTTGGACGCCCCTGTATATTGTAATCGGCAAAACTTTAGACAGGTTTAATAGATTTTTATGAAGCAGGAGGAATTTTCAAGTGCTATTCTAATAAGTAGCTTTATTTTTTCAATAATAAAAAAAAAACATGCAAGCAACAGCTTAAAAGAGAACAAAATTTTCAATGCCCACAAATTTTTGGGGGCATTTATAATTTGGGCCTAGGAATATATTTCTATTTAGATTCTAGTATCTAGGTTTGCCTTGTCTTCCTTATTGTTCTTTTCCAACTTCCGATTGTTTTTTTCATCCTACGCCAATTTGTGACTGAGAGATGACATATCCTAAGGTTGAGGGAGCTTACTATATATGATTCAAAAGCCTTGTTCCTTTCAATGGGTAAAAGTTCAGTTTATTGTGGTGGAGCTGGAAATAGTTCGGTGAGTTTCAATTCTCTTCTTTTGTTTTATTTTTGTAATCTCGGGTGATTAAAGTTGTGTGAGTTCCATAAATGATTTAATAGTTCCTGGTTTAATAGCATTTTGGAGAAATTAAAAGATCAAATTGTTATTAGGTTCTTTTCTTATGCTATACTCTGTTAATGAAAGTTGATCAATGCTGAGTACTACGAGGATGGTTTAATCCTCTTGGATTTGAGTTCGTTTCTTTTGTTAGTGTCCCTTTGTTGTGAGTTTACTTTTTGTATGCCTTTGTACAGTTTTTCATTTTTTTCAATGAAAGCTTGGTTTCTTATCAAAAATTAATGTCGAGTAATTGCCTCGTGACAGCGAAAGTTACAATCCAGTTCCTGGGGTGATGGAGCAGGTGCCCTTTGCAAGAGATTATGATGGTGGATTTGCATCAAAGCTTATGGTTAGTCATTCAAACCTGTTTATTCTTTAAAGGAAAAGTATATATCACTAATATCCCTAGAAACATATGTTATAGTGCTTTTTAGTGAGTTTATGGCTTTTAGGATGCTTCATTTTTCTGTTGAACACCAGTTCCAATCTATTCTTAAGTGAGGGGCAAAAAAAAGAAAAAAGAAAAAAACCACCCCACAACGTCGTGACCTTTTTGACTAACTATGTTGAACACCAGTCTTTCGTATAGAATCGTTTTTCAGCCTTTTGAAGGTCAATTCGTGGTCCGATCGAGCTGAAATTTTGACAGCTTGTTCCTAACACGAGGGTTTTCAATCTGAAAGGTGGAGATTTCTTTTGGAGCTGCCTACAGTCAGTTTACAATGGGTAACTTTGGGTGATATCTTTCTTATTTGTTATCTTAGAATATTATCGTTTGTTGCCAAGATTTATTATTTTAAGATATCTATCGTTGTATGCCTCTAGTTGGTACTAGGGAGAATAGGTTGTAACCCATTATTGATTATAGTGAAGATTTTGACTTTGGTCCATGGTTTTTTACTCTTCACCTTGGGGAGGTTTTGTCCACATTAAAATTGCTGGTGTCATGTGCATGATTTTATTATTATTATTATTATTGTTTCTACTTGACTAATTTCCTATTAGGTTCACACAATAGGGGGATAATTGATTTCTAGAATATAGTGTTTATCCCAACACACAGTCTTCACTAATTAAGTTACCCTATTAGATGACGTTATGAATATGGCTTAGTTCAATGAGAAAATGCATTCTTTAAATTATTTTTTGGGTATAGTCCTTGAGATTTGAAAATTGTGTCAATTTCGTCTCTAAGTTTTAAAATCAGACAATCAAGTCCCTCAAGTTTAGAAAATAGTTCTATTGAGGGTAGTGTTTTTTAATGAAATATTTTTTTAAGAGCTCTTATCGTCAAGGGCTTCATTAGGTGTATTTAAGTGTTTCTAAAATCTTCAAAAAAATCACTTTTTTTTTAAAACTATAATAAAAAACTAAAAAAATTTAAAAATATTTTTAATTGACTAAAAACAGTTTTGACCGATCTAAAAGTCTTACTCTGACTTAACTACAGTTCAACGCAGGCTAAAGATCTAAATCTTGCAGCAGCATCAGCCGTTGAAATTGGCCTCAAACATCTACTGACCTCTCCCAGGCGCAAGCCTTATTTCCTTTTCTCCTTTTTCTTCTCATTGTTTTTTTTTTAAGTGCAAATTGTCTAAACCACCATTTATATTTTTTTAATTACATCCATAAACTTTTAATTGTAAAAATTAAACCTTCAAACTTCCATGACTGAAAAAATTATACCCGTAAACTCTATAAACACGTGATTTTCATCTCCTTTCATTTTGCTACAATTTCGACACATCTTTAACCCATGTGATTAACGCCAGTTCATATAAACTCTTCATTTGTCAGATATAAAAAGCTTTGTGAGGATGGATATAATAACAAGATCTACTCTTGTGTTTTTTGTACTCGGGCGACTATGAGTTCTAACCTGATCCCATGTCACATTCAAGTTGCACCCAACAATCATCTACTATCTCGAATTACATAACCAAAAAATAAAATGAGTAGAATAAATTTTGTAGTTTTTCTTGTTCTAATGCAATAGTCTTTTGAATGTTATATATATTGTGTTCTAATTCATTTCTATTGGAACGAAAAATCGATTCCCCCAGGACGAGAACAGTACAAGTCTACTAGCCTAACTGATGAGGATGATGTTGGTTGAAACAAGAACAGTGCTATAATTCATATCTTGAATTACATGGTTAGTCAACTTCGAATCATTCAATATGGCAAGAGAAAGAAACAAAAAAGTAAATGGTGAAACATATCATCCTAAACAACTTCAGATGCTTTCCAATCACTTCTCCACTCAAGTCCACCAGATTATTTGGTTTCAAAATTTGAAAACTCGAGTTGATGCTTCCACGATAGGATCTTCTTTTTCTCTCTAAGGACAGCTGATGAGGATGCTTAGCTTTTTGCGTTGGTTCTGATCAGAACCAACGCAAAAACTGAGAAGGAGAGGTTAAATATTTTTCTCTCCCACACAACTCCTTACATCTTCCTCCCAATTCTAATTTTTCTCCCCGCTCCCCATTTCAAAACTGAGAAGGATGACAGTGAGGGGAGAGAAAAATTGGGCCGGAAATTGGGAAGGAGGAGAGTGATAGAAACGACAAGGATGCCAACTGTTGAGGGAGGGAAGAGAGAGAAAGAGAGGTTAAATATTAATTGAATTTTAAAAAAATACATTTTGCTTTACGAAATTATTTTTATTATATTTCATTCTCAAAAAATTCTCACTCCCTAAACACCACTTCCACTCTTCAATTTCTCTTTTATATTGTTTGTTGGTTAAATTACCTCCATTTATTCTCAATCCTCCTCAATTTCTCTTTATATTTATGTCTCTTCATTTACGAATATGTGGTTTTTAATAATTGTATTGAGTTATTGATAGATAAATTAATAATTAAAAGGATAGAACATAATATCTTTTTTAGCAAAGATAAAACATGAATCGATTCAAGAATTATTACCTTTTAATTAATACCTTTTAATTATATTTAATTATAGAACTTTAAAAGTTTTGCGACTTATTATTGCTTTCTTACAACTATAAAATTACTCTTTTTCACTCCTCTACAATAGTTTGAGTTTTATTTTATTTTTTACTCTTCTTTCTCTTCCTTTTTTTCTTTTAAAATTATTGAGATTCATTAATGACTAATGAGTGCAATAGAACATTTGCCATGTCAAAATTTTAAAGTTATAGAGTACTGTGACAATTCACTAATTTCAAATATGGTGAGATGTAACATGCAAGTGTATTTTGAGAAAATTATGTAATACACACTTGCACACCACAACTTTCTCATACCATCCATCAACAAATTAAATATATAAATGTAGTAGTATGATTTGAGAAACTAATTAAGTATTGAAGAGTGATAACAATTGAGAGATTGAGTATAGGGGAGAGGTTTAGATGCACAAGCAAAGAGAAAGAGACCCATATTATTGAAAGTTTCAATAGAATATAGAAGATGAGGCCATTATCTCGATAAATATTTTTTTTTCTTTTCTTTAAACTTATTTTAGCTTCGTTTCTTCTAATATGCAGAGAAGTAATTCAAAACCTTAAGTCAAAATGTCATTTCATAGGTTTGCACTATGAAGAAATGATAAATAATAACATAATTATTAAAAGTTAATTTAGATTATACTAAAAAAGGCTTATTTTAAAATGAAAAAAAAAAATTACACGTGCATCTGCACGTGGTAATACACTAGTATTTAAAAAGGGAGTAAACCCTACAACGTCCCCCTCTCCTTCAGTCGCACCCACATTTTCTTTCTATTCCCCCCTACCCTTCAGTCGCAGCCATCCATTTTCTTTCCACTTGTCAGTTGCCACAGTCGCATCCACACAACCCCACACAGCAGCTCTTTCTCTTCTCTTCTATAATTTTTTTTCTTTTTTCACTCTTTTTATTTCTTGAATTCAATCAACCTCAAAAGAGGGTAAATTTGGAATCATGGTAATTTTAGTTTGAAATCCTGTCAAATCCGACCTATTTTAGGTGGACAATTTTTGGATCAAAATAAGATTTCAAATCATTTTGGATTTCAAATTCTATTTATTTTTATTCATTCCAAACACCGGAAATGATTTCAAATCCATTCTGATTTGAAATCCTTCCAAATTTGGAGTTTCCAAACAGAGGGTAAAGGTTGGGGACTAAATTGTTAGTTTTTGAAATTTAAGGACCAAATAGAAACACTCCATCAAACTTAGAGACCAAAAATGTATTTTATCCAAATAGAAAATTGAGAAACAAAAGAAAAATAAAAGCACATTTTATTTACGTAAAAGAAAATCTCTTAATTCTTTCCTTCTTGTATATTGATCCGAAGAAATATAATAAGCCGTGAAACTTTCCAGTATAAATGTGTACATAAATGCATACATACAAGACAAAAAAAGTCATATAGGATAACTCCATGAATAAGCTAGAAAATTGAAGCTATGTATTTTGGAGTTAGCTTCTACTTCATGCATAAAAGAGAGGAGGGAGAGAAGAAGTTTTGGAGGAAAATGGTAGAAGAGAGAAATAACCAGCAGGAGCAAAAAAAAAAAAAAAACAAATAAATAACAGTATTAATACTCACTCGGTTGGGGATGGGCGGAGAAGTTTTGCCTTCCCGAATGAAAAAAAAAAAGTTTATAGATTACAAGAGCAAAAAGAATTTTTTTTTTTAAAAAAGCTCATTTGTTTATTAATGTTGTTATTTAGATTCATATAGTTTTTTTTAATCATCAGCCTAGGCATATAGGATGATTGAAGTTTTTCTGTAAAATTTACAAACCGAAATATTTCTAAAAATGTAATAGTTCCTGGCTTACTAGTATTTTGGAGAAATTACAATATCAAATTGTTATCAAGTTCTTTTCTCATGCTATACCTTCTCTATTAATGAAAGTTGATTAATGTTGGGTAATACGAGGTTGGTTTAATCCTCTTGTGGATTGGAGTCCATTTCTTTTGTTAGTGTCTCGACTCCTTTTTCTGTGGTTTACTTTCTGTATGCCCTTGTACATTTTTCATTTTTCTCAATAGTAGCTTGGTTTCTTACTAAAAATTAATGTCGAGTAATTGCCACATGAGGTTGAAAGTTACAATCCAGTTCCTGGGGTGATGGACGAGGTGCCCTCTGCAGGAGATTATGATGGTGGATTTGCATCAAAGCTTATGGTTAGTCATTTAAACCTGTTTATTCTTTAAAGGAAAAGTATATACCATTAATATCCCTGGAAACATATGTTACAGTGCTTTTTAGTGAATTTATGGCTCGAAGGATGCTTCATTTTTCTGTTGAACACCAGTTCCAATCTATTCTTAAGAAAAAGGGAAAAAAGAAAAACCACCCCCACATCGTGGTGACCTTTTTGACTAATTATGCTGAACACTAGTCTTTTTCACTAATTAAGCTGCCCTATTAGATGACATTATGATGGCTTGGATCGATGAGAAAATGCATTTTTTAAATTATTTTTGGGTAAATTATCTTTTTGATCCTTAAAGTTTGGAAATTGTGTTGATTTCGTTTATCGTCAAGGGCTTCATTTGGTGTCTTGTCGTCATAGGTTTCATTAGCTGTATTTAAGTGTTTCTAAAATCTTCAAAAATCACTTCTTCTTTTTTGTTACTATAATCAAATACTGAAAAAAATTAAAAATGTTTTTTAAT
Source organism: Trichosanthes truncata (assembly GCA_033996785.1). Taxonomy (NCBI): domain Eukaryota; kingdom Viridiplantae; phylum Streptophyta; class Magnoliopsida; order Cucurbitales; family Cucurbitaceae; genus Trichosanthes; species Trichosanthes truncata. The sequence goes on from MU867261.1 coordinate 30,929,208, forward strand.
TAACTAAAGACATTTTTCGCCGGTCTAAATGTCTTACTCTGATTTCTCCATTGTTCAACGCAGGCTAAAGATCTAAACCTTGAAGCAGCAGCAGCCGGTGCAATTGGCCTTAAAGTCCTCCCAGGCGCAAGAGATGTAAGTTTAGGGAAAAAAAAACTTATTTCCTTTTCTCATTTTTCTTCTATTCTCTCTCTTTTTTTTTTTTTTCTTCTCATTGTTTTTTTAGTGCAAATTGCCTAAACCACCATTTATAATTATTACAATTACACTAATGAACTTTTAATTATAAAAATTAAACTCTCAAACTTTCATGGGTGAAACAGCTATACCCGAAACAATATTTATAAAAATTAAACTTTCAAACTTTTATAAATGAAAAAATTGAATGTTCTAAACATTCAAAACAAGTATTCTAGGTTGTGTCAAAGTATAGCACTATTATATACCTTGTAATATTCTAAGAGAATAGTTGAATAGACATTTTTTGAATGATTCGACTGACTTTATAACTTGACTTTATATAGAAGTTTTTTTTTACGTTTATTACACAGATTTTGAATTGAAATACATAAGTAACTATAATTTGTCATTATCAATGTTGAAAAAGCATAAAGGGTACTATTATAACGTCTTTATGTAAATACTATCAACTTCTTGCTTTTAAATCTAATAATCTAAATAGATTATTGAAGTTCCAATTGGGTTGATCATAGGTGGAAATGACTATTTTCTGAAATTTTCAGAGATTGAAGACTATATAAAGAGTGAGAGATTACAAGTTTAGCCCTGAATTTTTAAATTTAAGTATATTTAGCCGTTAAAACTTTTAAAAGTGTAATAAATTCCTGAACTTTCAATTTGTCTAATATGTTTCGAAACTTTCAAAAATGTCTAATAGGTTAGAACTTTGCAATCCTTAAATCATCAAAGATAAATAATTCATGACAAACCTCCAACTCCAAGAACCAAGTCTAAATTAAACAAAAAGCAAAAAACTAAACAACAGAGAATAAATGTAACTACATGAGAGCAAATCCCAAGGCTCCATAGCTCCATGACCAAGTTAGTCGGTCGTTCCCCTGCCCTTAAGGAAGGTCACAAATAATTATGAGACCCTCCTCATAATTGGATAATTACTACAAAGATATGATTTTTGTCTTTCATCCCAATAATTGTATTTCAAGTCTCTTAGCCGAGTCTTTTGCATCTCAATTTGCTCAGACATTTGGTCAAGATCCTAAAAGAAAGAAAAAATCATCACACAAGAAGAAGAAAAAAGAAGAAAGTAAATGGAAAGAATGAGAATGTGAGTAGAAGGAACCTGTTTCCTCAATCGTAGTTGGTCTAGTTCCTTCAATTGATTGCGTATTGCAACAAGTTGACAGTGGTTGATTGCAAGAGCTGATTCAGTTAAAGCTCGTTCTTCCACTGCTTGTTTAATTTTGTTTTCAAGTTCTGTTACTCTACAACTCAGGAGTTGGGATCCAAGTAAAAGGCTAGGATGATCCATCTACAGTTAAAGAAATAAGTTTTTATATATGTATGATCCTATCCATATACATATACTTGCAATAATAATAATAATGTAAGAATTAGATAGGGCCGGATATTTTTTTAGTACAAACGGGGAGGGACAATGGGGATTTGATCCTCTGACCTTTTGAGATGTGAATAATGACTTAAAAAATTCAGCTATACTCATGGCGGTGGCTGTACAAGCAAAATGATCCTAAACTCACAAGATCAAAAAAGTTGAATAAATAGAAGAAGATTGAAATTCAAGCACGAAGATGCAACAACAAAGGAATAAAAGTTTTATAACCCAAACTCAAGCAACAAGCTAAGAGAAAATGAAACCTAAGTAAAGTACTAAAAAACCGTAATAGGAAAGGAAAGGAAAGAAAGATTTTATTTATTAAGATTTATTTAATAGGAAAGGAAAACTTCAAATTTGTTTGAAGATCTTTTTATTTATTAACATTTAAAAAAAAAAAGCACTTTTGATCACATCAAATCGCTCAATAAGTTAAATACATCTTAAATTATTAATTTTTTTCAATACTTACCTCAAAACTCATCACACCGATCCTTGTCCATAGTTACCAAGGTCTCGATATGTGCATCGATCCTTGCCCATAGTTACCAAGCCATCGATGACTTAGCAACGTATTGACCCTTGCTCATAGTTACCAAGGTTTCATACTCACATTGACCCTCCCATAGTTACCAAGGTCTCGATATGTGCACCCTTGCACCAACCCTTGTCAATAGTTACTAAGGTTTCAATGCTCTTCCTATCCCAATGGTGACAATACCACCCCTCAACCTTTATACCCAAGGCACTGGTATTCACCCTACAAACCTTTACAACTCTCGACGTCCTCTGACCTCTTTCTCATTGACCCACTAGAATTTATGTCATAGACCATGTTGTATGTCCAACAAAACAACAAACTCACAACATACATCATATGCTTTATGAGACAAATTCAAGATTTCAGCGTGCTACCACAACAACTGAACACTTCACGCTCATCATAAGAGATAATAGATCATTGTAATATTGCACAAGTCAAATAAGAAATCACATAGCATACTTCACTCAGTCAAAGACACATTAGTAGAAACTATCTACCTATAATGATCCTAAAAAGAGTGTTCAAAAGGAACTTCCTTACTCAAAATGAGCCTTAAAAACTAGCTTGAACACCTTGAAAGCGATCCAAAACTACAAACAGCACGTTTCATAGGATTAGAAACCAGTTTTCAGCACCTAAACGAGTATAGAAAGGGTCTAAATAAGGCTTTACCACCTAATCTTTACCAAGAATGGCGTGGGTAATTTTCAAACTACCTAACAAGAATATCCAAGGATTAGAAATTGGTCTACAGTAAATTCAATTCGATAAGGCTTGAACTAATACATTAAACTTACCCAAAATGGACTCGATCCCTTGCTAGAAAGTACTCAACGTGTTCGAAAAGACTCCAAATTGACTTGAAACTACAAGTAAAGGGCTTCCTAATGGTTAGAGACCATTCTATAACACTTAATATGAGTTCGAGATTTATTAAAAGGCTCTAAAACTTACCGATCAGCACCAATCAAACTCGAATACGCGTGGATCGATATTGGAAGGAGTTTGAACTAACAAATTTAAACCTTACGGGTCATGGGCATTCGAATTCAAAACCGAATGGAGTGTGGGTTGACAATTACGCGCCTGCCAGAGGTTGAATCGCGCCGTCGCGGGTTTCGTTGCTCACTGGGTTACTGACACCGGGAATCTGGCCGCAAACCGCTATGGGTGTGGTCGGAAACGGGAGTTCGTGGGTCAAGTTGTCCCGCCGTCGTTGAGATGACACTGGATTTCACAGGTCTGCTAGGACGCCGCCGGAGACACCTCGTCGCGCACAGGCCTGAACGAAAGGAGACGTTGCCGTCGAGACTGCTGAAAGAAATCGCGCGCCACCGTCGTCGAAACGCAAACTCGGAGGAAAAAAAAGATGAGAACTTTTTTCCTTTTTCCTTTTCTTTTTAGATTGACCATCAACTCCAAATAAATCCAATAAATAGGCATTTCTCCTCATTTTTCTTCCCTTTTAAACTCCAATTAAACCTCTAAAATAACCTAAAGCTTTGGCGAATCTACGCAAATACCATGAAAAAAACTTCCAATTTTATGGGTTGGAACTTAATTAAAATTTCTCATACAAAAATTCAAAAATTCAATTATCTTGATTTCAACCACTTAAGTTCAATTTTCTAAAATATTTAGACAAGATAAAATTCATAATATTCTCCAAAAAGAAAAATTACTCGTACTTAAAAATACAGGTCGTTACATTTGAATTGTCGAATTTAAAATTTGTTAAATGGAAATATTATTTTTAATTTCAATTAATAGATCTAAAATTTGTTAGAAGGGTAACTTAGTTAGAATTTTGAGTAAGAAAAACTAAAGGTTGTTAAGAGGACAAATGGGGATTTTAAAATTATTAAATATGTGTATTTAAATATTTAACTATTATTGCAAAATTAGAAACTTATAGCCATTTAACAAAAGACACTATTTATTTTAGCTATTTTTGTTGTTTTCCCTTATTTGGATTTGTAGATTTGTGTGATATAGAAAAAAGAAAAAAAAAAAAAAAAAAAGCTTTAGTCCCACATAGTATTTAGGTGCAAATTACTTAATTCACTTCGCATGTGATAGGCCTTAGAATTGATTAACATGTTTTAGTTAATTTCAATTGGTATGTCGATTTTAATTGAATTGTTTCAACTTTTTCTAAGTGCTTAATACGCATTGCATAGAACATTTGTGCCCAGCCTGATAATTAGATTAGGATCAATTCAGGCGTTTGTAAAATTGATTTAGTTATGGAGGCTTCCATGGGATTCTGGGAAGTCAGTTGGGCTTTAAATTATAGAATTGGCTTATCTTCAGAAAAATTTGGGATCAATGTTATAATTGAACATCCCGACATACTCTGAATTGGTGTTAGGTACGACTGCTTGCCCTTCAATTTAATTTTCTTCTTTTATGCATTTAATTTCCCTTAGCGTTTACATTTTTAGTAATTACTTCCAACCCCCCTCCCCCCACGGTTTATTCGATAACTTAGCCTTAAAAAAATTAATAATCATGATTCCCTGTGTTCAGAGACCACCTTTTTACTACAAAGTTGTGGTTGGTTTATAAATTTATTTGGCAGAGCCTTCGACAAGCTCTCGTCAAGGTGAAATTAAAGTGAGAAGGAAATGGAAAAAAAAAACTTAGAAACTATTGTAGACAAAAATAAAACCTTAAAAGAAATAGAATCAAATCTATTAATTAATGTAATAGATTTTTAATTAGGATGAAAGAAGATTACGATTTTTAGGCAAATAAAATATTATGGTTTTTAATGAAGAAGATTATGGTATTTAAGAAGAGAATATAAGTTAAATAAAATAGTAATGCAAAATATAATCAAATTAAATAACGTATTTGGGAAAGAAAATAAAATAGATTAACATAAAATAATATATCCACATATATTTGAAAATATTTAAACATATTTTTGAAAATTACCCTAGCTATTTTGAAACTTAATCAAATACCTTTCATTCTAAATCTGTCAATTTCCTCAATCAAGTAGCTCATAATCCAAACCGTGATGATAATTAACCATAGAAAATGACTTCAAAATGCAAACGCAAAATTCAGTTGAGAAATATTCTTGCTTACATTTTCAACTTGCTATCACACATTTGAACTATCGATTCACTTTGATATCATGAACGATTTATGAGATGTAACATCCTCGACTTTTATAATTTTTAAGTGAAAACATTACCAAGAAATGAAAAGTAGTAATGAAATTTAAAAATCAAAATGATTGATTGCGAACAATTAAATGAGAAACAAAAAGAGATATTAGAGAGGGAAGATAAATATAATGGATAAATAATTGAACACTATATTTGTATTGATTTTTTTTTTTGTATTTACAATATTGGAATTAATCCTAAAGTGAATAAAACAAGTTCAACATATTTTTTTTTGTTTTATTATATATATATATATATATATATTTATTTATTTATTTATTTATTTATTGTAAGTTATTTTCTTATTGACATCTCACTTTATTGAAAGATAGATTTTTCTTAAAAAGATGTAATTAATAACAATATAATTAAAAGAGAGCAACCAAAGAATTATTCTCATTATTCACTTTATTGAGAAGGAGTTGAAGTAATTGAAATGACTTAGATAAACTATACACCCTAATTGAAAGAGAGTGAGTACCCAAAAGATTGTCACAATATATATATTTGATTATTTGTAATTAATATTAGTTAACAAATTTAGACTAATTCATTCCATTAATTTATTAATTAGTATTTTAAGATTTTTAGGATTTATTAGTTTATTAAAAAAATTAATTTCATTTTCTTGTAATTAGACCGTTATGGAACAGTAAAAATATAGAATATAAAAGTTTCCATAGATTTTTTTAATTTTTATAGAATTATTTTCAAAGTTATTGTATTATATTGCATTTGAAACCTTCTATTGGTTGAGTGTCTCTATATATAACTTCTTTGTCCAATTTTTAGGTTTTTTTTTTAACACATTGTCTCAAGTCCCAATTTATCAAGAAATATATACAACCCAATACGTTTTTTTTTTTTTTTTTTTTGAGGAATACATAAACAAAACAAGCAAAACTCAACAATGAATGACAATATTCATGGTCGCCATTTCTCGAATCAAAATGTGTTGCGCCCATGGAGGACAATCCTCAATCCAGACTTTTAAATGCCTCTCTCTCCTTGCATGAGTTGCAAGAGTGTGTGCCACCCCATTTCCTGCTCTTGGTGTCAGAAGAAACCCCACTATATGATTAGCTTTGAGGAGACCTTTGAGTTGATCGATAAGTGGTTCAATCTCATTTTGGTGATGATCACGATCTGTGACTAGGTTCCACATCGTTTTGGAATCAACTTCAGCCCATATTGGACTAAGACCGACCTCCTGAGCTAAACAAGCCCCTTCCAGAAGAGCTTTGGCTTCTGCCCATTCAACTGAACAACTCATCTTCAAGAAAAGTTCTGCTGCCGCCATCGTATCTCCCTTGGAATTTCGAATAATTACACCCATACCCACCTCTCCGTTGAGGACCGATGCATCCACATTTAGTTTATACTGGTTGTTGATCTAGTTTATACAACCCAATAAGTTGATCTATTTGTTGAACATCCAACACTCCATGAATTTCAATTATATGAATACAAATCATTCACACCTCCATCATCTCATTTAATAATTATTCCTTCAATTAATTTCAACATTCTCAACAATTACCAGCACATGAGAAAATGAACCTTAAATAAATGAACTTTGAACACATTAATACATATTGTCCCTAACATAAATCAAACGTAAAAAGAAAACATAATACATTAGTCTATAAATCTCCAAACTGTGTAGTAGTAGATATAATATTTGAGACATAATTTTTCTGAAGTACAGTTTGATCACAAATTAGATATAATACATGATTTACTATCTTTTTTTTTTTCTTCGGGATATAACTAATCAGTGCATGAAAGAAAAGCACTATGAACATTTTTATTTTTTTCCTAAAAATTTGATACTCTAAAATCTATAAAAGGAATTCAAATAAAAATAATATATTATGAACAAATAATACCTTTTCATTCTTTTGGGGAAAAAACCTCTTCATGAATTAGAAAGAATCCGACATTTGTAGTGGGCTTCGATGGTTCGTATATGTCTAATCTATTGTTTTTCTTCAAATTACCATGATTTTTACAATCCATTCCTTTTGAAACATAACCAAAAGATATAAACTTCGAAAGACATGATGATATAACAATTGCAAATAGAAATACAAACTCATAAATTGAATAGAGAGAAAATGATGAATGCTATTTGATTTTAAGCTAGAAAATGTCTATATTTATAGTGATGAAGTGATCAAATGAAAAGTCTATATATGTTGTTAAAAACTTGAGGAAGATCGAAAGTTTGAGGAAGACCATATTGAGGTTATAATTTACATGAGTGTGTGTGGGTTTTAATATGTCTTTTAAGTGAGGTTTAAGTAGTGGTGGGTGGGTTTTAATATTCTTTCGCTCAAAAGTAGCTTCTTTCCTTACCTTGAGATGATAGAGAGAATTTAAGGTAGAGAGAAAAAATGAGTTATTTATGTGAGTGTGAGTTATTATTATTATTATTATTTGAAAATAAAGTGTGATTTATAATATGTCTTTAAGTGGTTTAATTTTAAATTAGTGGGGACGTGGGTTTTAATAGAGAGAGAAGCGAGGGAGAGAGCAAATTTTAGTAGAATTTGGTGAGAATTTTCGTGAGTGGGGGGAGGGAGAGGAGAGATCGAGAAATTATTCGGTGAGGCCGCCACAATGTGGTTGGCAATTTTTTTACCATTGGATGGAGAGAGAGAAGTACCTCAAATTTATATCCAGTGGTTATTAGGGAGCATGAAAATTATTGAATGCACATCCAACGGTTATTATGAGGTAACCACATTGTGGCGACCTCATTGAATAATTTGTCGGGGAGACATGAGGGGGAGAGATAGAAATGAAACTCAAAAAGAAAGAATTTGGAGAGTTGGTATTTAGTTTAATTAATATTTATTTTTTAAAATTTGAAGTAAGGGCAATTTAGGTATTATATAATAAGAGCTTGGACAAAATAATCTACAAATGATTCTCTCTATTAGCCACTTTTTAAGATAGTAAGATAAGATAATATTTTTTTTTTTGTTTAAGTTGGTGGTTAAATAAGTAATTGTCTTCATGGTGGTTAAATCAATATTTCAAGTCAAGCGGAGATCAGGACAATATATGATCCAATTTCTCACGCCAAAAGTTCGGTGAGTGAGTCATTATATAAAATATTTCTATTATTTAGCTAGTATTATAGAATTTCATGAAATCTATTATTAGTTATGATAAGATAAATTGTTCTAAATTTCAAGAAATTGTTGTGAATTTTCAATAATTCCATAGTTTAGTTAAAATTATCAATTTCAGAAATATTTGAGATATTTCACGATTATTTGAGATTTCATAAAGGTTTTATGTGATTGAGAAAATGTTGTGAATTTATGAAATGATGTTTGAAATTGAGATGATTTCAAGTGTGGGTTGAGGTTTGATAAGCATTATTCAGAAATTATTTTCAAACCATTAAAGTTGTATCCATGATGATTTCCTTAATACACTCACGTACATGTGTTTTCGGGGTATGTATGAGGTCTTTGGGACCCACTCAGGCACACACATATGTATGTAGGGGGTGCCTTGCTTTTTGGGGGTTTCTCTGTATGCATATGACTATGTTTTTTTTACTGTGTCTTGAAAACAAAATTATGTTCGCAAGAGTTATTGTTACAGATTTTTTGTTTATTTAAATTACCCTGAGTCATACATTATACATGATTTATGTTGTTTACAGAGCTTTGAACTTTTATTGTACTAGTCTTTTAACACGTGCATTGTACGTGATATATATTTGCTTTTTATTTTATAGTCTTTTAAATTTTAAATATTCATAAAAATTCAAAATATGGAAAAATATGATTTAATTAATAATGAGCATGCATATAAATCTAAATATAATTGTTTATAAATGGAATAAAAATATATTTCATGAAAAATATATTTTGAAGATAGTGTAATTGTATAAGGATATAACTTAATTTTAATGTATTCTATAAAATACAATATACAAAAAAAAAAAAAAAAAAAAACCTTAAATTCATGGTAAATTTTGCTATATTATAACAAAACTTTGCATTACTTTAATTTTTTAGAAATAAAAATAATAATAAAGAATTTGGTATTATTTCTTTTTATTTTGGTTAGAAGAAGTGAGTATCAATTAATAATTTTTTTTTGTAAGAATTAAATTAAAGAATTCTAATAATGCATGAACTCTTAGAACAAAAATAATAACAATATTAGTTATGATCAATGAGAAATTAAATAATTTCATGTCATTTATTTAGCTATAGAAATGAAAGTTATGTATTTAAAAGTTGGGAGTGAGTAAAATAATTTTTTAATCAATTACTCAAATAAAATATGCTTTTTTAATCAACATTATATTAAGTACTTAGTTTAATTATAGAATAACTTAGTTTTGTTTAAGCTTATATTTAAATAGTTAAAATAGTTATTAACATAATTGTTACATTACACATGGGGTGTGAGATTTTTTTTTATTCTAATTTTTTTTAAAAGCGAAGTAATTAATAAAGATAATTGGGAATGGTTTATAATACTAAGATTTTTTAAAATATTAATAATCTAGTGAGTGTGTTAATAATTCTTTAAGTAGTATGAGAAGACTCAAGTTTTTGTAGAAAAATAATTAAAAATAGCCCTTTAATATAGTCTTGAAGAAAGAAAAAAAAGTAACAAAACTTTAGAAATTCCAAGACTTTTGAAATTTCATTATTAATTATCAATTAAAAATAACTCAAAGCGTTTTAAAATTTATTTATAGAAACGAAGAGACAAAACTTTTAATAAATTTCAAGTTCTTTATGTTATAGCTTTTCACATTATTAAATAAAAACTAATTAAATATCTAACCATTCATTATTACTCAAATTTTACTCTCTACTCTATATATGGGGTGTGAGGAGTTTAATTAAGAAAATAGAAAAAAGTAATTCAAGGATAATTTGGGTATTATATAGAAAACCAAGACAAATGTTGTGGACAAAAAGTTTCTATGTTATAATATTTATTTAATACTATAATTTAAAAATTATGTAGGATTAATCATTATCTTTAGTATATAATTTAACTTAGGCTAAACTAAATTTATTTTAATGTTTTGACCAAAAAAATTTATTTTAATGTATCTTACTATTTTATGATTAATATTTATATCATTGTACAATAATTTTTTTATAATAAAAGATAGTATAAGAACCTAAGTCAATTTTTTTTATGCATTCAATGAGATATAATATATATTAAAAAAAATGTGTTAATTGTTAGATTGGGAAAAGTTATAAATTGCAAAATCTCGTTTATTTATATATTTATTTATAGTTATTTTTATTCAATAGTTACCACAAAAAATGTAGCGTTTATTAAAAAAACATAAAAATTAAGGTAATAGTATGGTTTCTTATCCTTGTAGTTTTAAGGAGAAAATCAATGACTATAATCAAATAATCATGTACTGCAAATTAAATTTAAAAAGTTTCTATTCTATATAAGTTTTCATAATAATAATTATTAGTATAAAATATGTACTAAAACTAAAATGCATATGTAAGAGAGAATATCATATCTCTCTCTCTCTCTCTCTCTCTCTCTCTCTCTCTCTCTCTCTCTCTCTCTCTCTCTCTCTCTCTCTCTCTATATATATATATATATATATATATATATATATGAGAATACCTGTGAAGTTAAAATTTATTTTCCTTTGCATATCTTCAAGCCTTCTTTTAAATTGCAAAACATTAGCATTGCATCAAAAGACATGCTAAAGATGAATGTTAGATTAAACAATCAAAAAAAATTATAAAGAAAAACAATATATAGCAAGACAATGAAAAAATGAAAGAAAAAAAAAAGCAGACCTTTAAAGAAGAAGAAGAAGAGAAGAAAGAAAACCTAAGCAGAAGAAAAACTCAAATGTTTGTGAAAAAATGTTAAAGAGAGCTCTTTATATAGTCATATAAGATAAATAGTTACGAAACTCTTGAATTTCATCATTAAATATAATTAAAGTAAAACTCATAAATTTTTAAAATTTATATTTAATAATAAAACTCATAAATTTTTAGAATTAATTTATAAAAATAAAGCGACAAAACTTTTCATATTCTAACTCTTATCTCTAAAATATTTATATATTAATTAAATGATAATTAATAATAAAACAACTAATAAATAAAAAAAGGCAATAGTGTCTAACGTGGGTGGGTGTGTGGAGTGTCCAAAAACAATCTTTAATAATTCTTTTATTAATTTAAACACAATTGAATAAGGACTATGGCAATTAACATTCGGATTTTATATTTTAATTATTAAATGATAGTAAAATTATTCTAAAGAAAGATAATAAATGATAAAAAAAAAAAAACCATTAGTAATTAGTAACTTTTTATAAAAGAAATAATAATTGAGTGTGTGTGGGTAGTGAAAGGTTTTGTTTTAATAACTTTATTTTAATTAGTGTTTTTTAATGAAAAGGATAAAGATAATTTAGATTATAGATTATAGATATTATAAATTTAAAACTTGATAAATAGAAAAAATAGTCTAAAAATATTTTTCAAGGATAGTAGCTTTTTTTATTATAATTTTTTGTATTTTAGTTCAATTATAATAAATACCACATTTAAAATACTTATAGGGTGAGAGAATATAAAAAGAAATTAAGCCATTAGTATTTTAATTAAATTATAATAAATATCATATCTCAAATATTTATATAAGTATAGGTTACATAGAGGTGAGAATGTGAAAAGAGGTTAAGTAATTAATAAAAAGAATTATTAAATTATTTATTAAATTAAAATTTTGAATTAAATTATTAAATTAAAAAAGGAAAGAAAACTAATGTGGATGAGTGTGTGAAGATGTTTTTCAATTAAAAGAAGATAATTTAATAAAAATAATTAAATATATAATTTATTCATTATTGGTAAGTAATTGTTGGTGGCATCTATTGTAAATTTAAAACTTGATAAATGGACAAAATAGTACAAAAAAGTTTTTCAAGGATAGTAGCTTTTTAATAGAATTATAGATTATAGATTATAGATTATAGATATAGATATGAAATTGGTTTTCATGAAAGTTATTCTATATTATTAACTCGTCACTCACTGGCTTGTTGGCTCATTCTTTCATTCTTATTTTTCTATAAGGTAGCACTTGAGTTTTGAGCGAGCCTTCTAATAAGCATCTACCAACAGTCTCTTCCAGTTTTTGCACAACACCTTTTTGTATGTTCATATAGTTAGACATTAAAGTCATGTTTATAAATTAAGTTTGATATAAGCTAAGATAAAGAATTGACAATAGACTCCATTGCACTTGGGGTCTATCGTCATCGCATCTCGTCCTAGGTTCAGTAGGGTTGTATGGGACGAGGTGTGACAACAATATAAACAGCAAAAGAAAATATAATTAATTAATGATTTTGGGAAACGAAAAAGAAAAAGACGATTACCATAATAATACTCCAAAACCCATTAGAAATGAAAGTACCTCTAAAAAAGGGTCTGGTATGAGAGAGGGAAAGAAACAATTAGAAAAGCAAAGCCATATGAGATAATTAAAAGGTAAAAGAAAGACACTAAACTCCAATTCTAATTCTCTCTATAAATTAAATCATTTTCTTTTCCACAAACCAAGCACTGTTCTTATGCCCATTACTCTCTCCACTATTTCTTTGTTCCAAGTTCTTTCCTCTCTTTCCATCAGGTAACAATGGCCAATGGAGTTTTTTTTTTCTCTTGTTCTTTACTTTTGGTTAGCCATAACTAGGGGTGTAAATGGGTCGGGTCGAGTCAATTCTTCTGTAAAATCGATTGGACCCAACCTAGTTCAGGTTCAAACTGAATTGTTTCATGTCAGTTTCGGTTTCTCTCATTTTTTTTCTTATCTTCCTTCTTCATCACGCTGGTTGGGAAGGATTAGGAATTGGGAAAAAGAACAACTGCAACAAAGAACTAAAGAAGGGCCGACCTAAAGAAAAAGAAGAAGAAATCGAGAACTGGCGGTGTTGAGCTAAAGAACAAATAGAAGAAGAAATCGGGAAGGGAAGGAATAAGAAGATGAAGAAATCAGGAAGAAGCATAAATAGGGAAGAAGATGAAGAAATCAGGAAGAATAAGAAATAGGGAAGAAGGAGAAGAAATATGGACGAAGAATAAAAAGATAGGGGAGAGAAATCTGCGGTTGACAGCTGAAAGAGTAAAAATTGAAACCCTAAAAAGTCTACCTCACTTCAATTAAAATTGAGAATGGAACGGTTCAGGTCGGTTCAGTTGTATTCTTTAAAAATTCGAACTGAACCGAATCGTACCGACTCAATTCGATTCGGTTATTTACATCCCAGCTATAACAGTGTTATGGCTGGAGCTTGTTTTCTTTTCTGAGTTCAAAACATTATAATATTTGTTTTTTTACTTTTGTTTTTTTTTTTTTTTTCCCTTCTGTTTTTAATCGTACTTTTATAAATACATGAGTTTAGTTTTACAATCTTTCCTTTGGTGGTGCACGACAAGCACAGAGAACGACAAGTGTAGACGGTGAGGACCCATGCGATTTCAACATTGAATAGCAAGCAGTGAGCTTTCCCTCCGTCACGTCTGCTCTACCCCGACCAGCGACAAACTGCCTTCGACCTTCCCCTCAACTGTGACGCGATTCCAATGGTGTTCTGCAGCAGCATCTGATGAGACCCACTTTAGAATCCAACCTCAAATCACTTCAAGTTCGTGACCCACACTTTGCTCCAATCTCATATCTAAACCTCCATGAACTAACCACTTTAGATCTGTAAGTTCGTACTCCTTCGAACACCAACCAGCGAGGATTTGAGTTCTTTTGCTAAAGTTCAGTAGGCAACAATGCTCTTTAAACCCATTTTAGATCAGTTCGAGTTCTTTTGGTGAAGTTCAAAACACTCTAATCTTTGTGTTTTTTTATTTTATTTTATTTTATTTTATTTTTTTTCTGTTTTGAATTTTACTTTTACAAATATGTTAGTTTTGTTTTACTTCTGTAGTTTAGTTTATATATATCATCTAGCTTGCAGTTTAGGTTTTTTTTTTTTTTTTTTTTCGTGTTCAGTGTCATAAGTAATAGGAAATGTGTATGAATTTCAATCCTTTTGTTTATGAACGTTCTACGAAATTCAATCTTTTTTTTAAGAGTTGCACTGTAGTAAACTAAAGCTCTCATATATAACTTTTAGTTTTTAGTTCACTATATGTAGACATCTATAGGTTCATACATAGGTAGCCAAAATTCTTCATAAAAGAATTAGTAGAAACAAAGTAGCAATTCTCTGTTATGCATTATTATTACCTTTTTTTTTTTCATAAATATTATGTTATTCAATATTTTATCACATTGTAGATGGTTCGAAATGGACAATAAATTAGACAAAGAAATTATTATTCATAAACATTTATTTACAACATGTTCATGTTGTCTGTGTCCCATGCATTGTTCCACACTAGCTATGGTTGTCATAGCTAGTGTGGAGAGCAACGTGAAGCCGAGAACTTGTTGTCGGCTTCGATGGAGAGCCTTTCGAGTCACGCAAATTGGACCTTTCCCCCACCAAACTCGTGAAAAATGAATACTGACGTTTTGTGGAGCACGTCAAAAGGAAAAGGCAAAATTGCATGGGCTGTTCGTGACTCCAACAGATCTCCAATCTACACTGGAATTTAGTCCATCAAGAACAATTGGACCATAAAAGTGTTAGATATGTTGGCTATTAGAGAGGGGTTGTGTCACTTACTCATCGTGAGAGATCAAACCTGTCTGTCGATTTAGGTCGATTCAGGTGCTGCAGAGGTGGTGAATGTTTTGAACTAGAAGTCCGTCGACCTCTCAGAAATCAGTAACTTAGCTAATGGTGTTGAAGAAGTCGTTAGTAGGTTAGGCCCTGTGGTGTTTCAAAAGTGTTGCAGATCGAGTAATATTTTGGCTCACCGTCTGGCTAGAAGGAAGTTGCTTCCGTCTCTTCTTCTTCTTTTGTGCAGAATTCACTTTGGAACACATTAGTCTTTTTTGGCATTCTGCTTTTCCCTAGTCGAATGTAAATCTCTTTAATGAGGATTGGTTGGCTATTGGTGTGGTTGGTGGTTAATTAAATTTTCCTTTTTAAAAAAAAGTTAATGGAATAAGAAATTAGAAAAGCAGCAAACCCAAATGAGATAATTAAAAGGTAAAAGAAAGTTGGTGAGGTACAAATTAAAGCCCCCCACCAATGCAATGGGTTGGGGCTTAGCTTAGAATAGAAAGAGAACTCTCTTATCTATTTATTACAAAACTTCATTTTGTCCTCTCCTCCCATGAAAAGGAAAATACTTTCTTCTCTCTCTCTAAATTAAATCTCCCAAACCAAACTCCTTCAAGCACTATTCTTATGCCATTACCCTCTCCTCTCTCTACTCTTTCTTTGCTCCAAGTTCTTTATTTCCTCTCTTTCCATCAGGTAACAATGGCCAATGGGTTTTTTCCTTTTTATTTTTTTTCTCTCTCTTTACTTTTGGTTAACCAACACTGTTAGAGCTGTTGGTTGTGTTGAAAGTTAAACATATTTTGTAATGGTAAGTTATACACATTCATGAGTTATAGATTAATTAAGTATGTTAATGTATTTAGAAGTTTTTGGATAGGAGTTAAGAACGTTTTTGTATTTGAATTGGTTGTTTAGGATGAGTTAGTATGAGAGTTATATATGTTCATAATGGTAAATAAGTTATTCATGAAATTAAGTATAGGATGAGAGTTATAAGATATAGATTTTTTCATGAGTCCTATAAATATGATGCTTGGTATGTGTTGTATCATCAAGTAAGTGGAGAAGAAGAAAATCAAAGCGAATTTGAGAGACAAGTGTGAACCAAGTTGTAGCTTATTGAATAGATTTTTTTTTTTTTTTAATACAAGTGAATTATTTTTCTCAAATATTCCTTGTTTGATTATTTATTTGTGAGTGTCCATCACACGCTTCCAACAAAGTGGTATCAAAGCTTGAGTTTGAGAAGAGAGAATTGTTTTTACAAATGGCAAACAATAATTTGGTTATTTTCCAAGTGCCTCGACTTACGAAAGAAAATTATAGAAGTTGGTGTATTCGTATGAAATTCTACTTGGTTCACAAGATACATGAGATATTTTTTATAGAGGCTATGATGAACCAAAAAATGACGTGACTTTGAATCAAGCTCAACGAGAAGCTTTGCAAAATACTAGAAAAAGAAAGACCAAAAGGTGCTCACCATTATTCATCAAGCAATTGATGATACAAATTTTGAGAAAATTTATGGAGCAACTACTATGAGGCAAGCATGGAAAATTTTGGAGAATACTTATAAAGGAGTAGACCGAGTCAAGAAGATTCGCCTCCAAAAATTAAGAGGTGATTATGAATCATTACACATGAAGGAGTCTGAATCGATTTCAGATTATACTTCAAGATTGCTAGCAATGGTAAATGAAATGAAGAGATATGGTGAGACAATAAATGATGAGCAAGTAGTTGAAAAGATACTTCGCTCATTAGATGAAAAATTCAATTTCATCATTGTAGCTATTGAATAATCAAATGACTTGAGTACAGTGTCCATTGATCAACTTGTGGGTACTTTACAAGCCCATGAAGAGAAGCTTCTCAAGAAGAACCAACAGACAATTGAGCAACTTTTTCAGTCAAAGTTGCATTTGAAATATAAAGAAGATAGCCAAGAAAAAGGAAATCGATGTCAAGGATGTGGTCATAGTCGTGGACGTGGTACTGTTAAAGGACGAGGTTGTAGAAATTTCAGTCGAGAAAATTTCGATCAAAGAAATTTTGATGAGAGTAATTCAAATTCTAATTCATCAAGAGGTCATAGAAGACAAAATTATTCAAGGCTATATGGAGGAAGATCAAATAATGACAGAATGTATAACAAAAGTCAAGTGGAATGTTATAATTGTCATAAATTTGGTCATTATTCTTGGGAATACAAAAATAAAGTTGAAGAAAATGCCAACTATGCGGAGCAAGACGTTAAAAGTGGTGAGTCATCTTTGCTTCTAGCATGCAAAGATGAAGAGACATGTGAAAATAATTCATGGTATCTTGATAGTGGTGCAATCAATCACATGTGTGTGAAGTAAATCAATATTCGTGGAACTTGATGAATTCGTTGGTGGAAATATCGTATTTGGTGATGCTACAAAAATTCTTGTGAAAGGAAAAGGTAAGATTTTAATCAACTTGAAGAATGGAAAGCATGAGTTTATCTCTAATGTCTATTATGTGCCAAATATGGAGAACAATATTTTGAGTTTGGGACAACTCCTAGAGAAAGGCTATAATATTTTGATGAAGGATTATAGTCTTTCAATAAAGAATCATCGTGATAATATGATTGCTAAAGTGCAAATGACGAAGAATAGAATGTTTTTATAAAACGTTCAAATTGATGTTGCAAAATGTTTGAAAGATCCATCTTGGATTTGACACTTGAGATTTGGGCATTTGAACTTTGATAGCTTGAGACTATTAGCCAGGAAAGACATGGCGAAAGGATTGTCATATGTAAAACATCCAGATCAATTTTGTGAAGGTTGTCTTTATGGTAAGCAATCAAGAAAGAATTTTCTACAAGAATCTTCTTCAAGAGCAAGGAGACCACTAGAACTTGTTCACACTGATCTTTGTGGACCAATCAAACTAAGTTTTTTCGGTAAGAATAATTATTTCTTATTGTTTATTGATGATTTTAGTCGAAAAATTTGGGTTTATTTTGTCAAGAGGAAATCAGAGGTATTTGGCATGTTCAAGAGATTTAAAGCTCTTGTTGAAAAAGAAAGTAGTCTTTACAAAAAAAAGTTTTGAGATCAGATAGAGGAGGAGAATTCACTTCAAATGAATTCAAAGATTTTTGTGAAGAAAATGGAATTTGTTGCCCTATGACAGTTCCATTGACTCCACAACAAAACGGTATGACAGTTCCATGGACTCCACAACAAAACGGTGTTGTTGAGAGGAAGAATAGAACGATACTTAATATGGCTCGAAGCATGTTGAAGAATAAAAAGATGCCAGAAGAATTTTGGGCACAAGCAGTTGAATGTGTTGTTTACTTGTAAAATCGTTCTTGAAGGAATGAACGTTTCACTCCGCAACGGAAACATTAGATCGTCTTTGATTTTATTTAAAATTAAACTAAAAATTAAGGTTAAGCAATAAATGCCTTGACATAAATATTATGGAGAATATTTCTGGCAGATCTTTATCTCCTCCATAAAATCTTCCTGACTATGACTCGAACATAGGACCAAGACTTGTGGGAGCCTCTTGAAAGAAAATCCACAAAGGATTGGAAAAGAAGATGTCTAGAGAGAATTCTCTAATTCTCTATTGATGATTGTGTCTAATGACCCAATCCAAGGGTCCTATTTATAGAGACCAAGGAAAAATCTTTGCCATAATTAAAATATTATATTTTAATATCTAATATATTAAAATATATCTTATATTTATTTGAATCTCATTCAAATCTCCTACGATATTTATTTATTTGAATCTTATTCAAATGCTATAAATATCTTTTATTTAATGTATCTAATATATATTAATTATTTTAATATTTAATGTATCAAATACAATAAATATATTTTCCTTTTATATATTTAATATATCTAATATATTAAATATTAATTTGAACATTTCAATCTTTTATTTCAACTAAATTAATCTTTTACTGTTACTATGAGCTAGTAAAGGGACCTTATGGACCTATAGATTATAAGCTCCAATGATGCAAAATCAAGTAATTAAACTCTTTAATTAATTAATTGTTATTCATTAACTATAGGTTACTCCACTTAGGGGTGAGCATCGGTCTGTCGAAGTCGGTTTTGGGCTAGAACCGACACCGACCACCGACGTGTCGATTTTCGGCGGTCGTTTCTAGTCGGTTTTGGAGAGGTTTCTTACACCGATCGACCGCCCACACCATCGGTCGGTCGGTTTTAGTCGGCGAGAAAGAGAGGGCATCGTCGGACATCGTTTCAAAGAAAGAGGGGAAATTGGTGCAGAATTTGGAGTTAAACGCGCCATAGCCATCGCTTGTTGCCGAAGTGGGACACCAGGCTCACAAAACTGGACCTACGGTCGTCGACTCGTCGTGAACCACGTGTTCTTGCACAAGGGAGAAGAAAGGAGAAAATGGAGGCTTGAGGTAAGGCCTGAAAAAGATAAAGAGATGGGGAGTAGAAGAGAAATTGGAACAGAGAAAAGAATAGAAGAAAAAAAAGAAAGAATGGAGAATGAAGAAGAGAGAAGATGGAAAAAAAAAAAAGGTAAAATGAAAAAGAAAAAACAAATATTTTTTTTTTATAAAAAGCATTAAACACCTTGGGAAGACCATTTGGTCTTCCCTATGAGTTGTCATTCACGAAAATGGTTTTCCCTATGAATTGTCATTCACGTTTTTCGGAGTAGTGGTGAGATTTTAATTTTTTGTTTTTGTAAATATGATGGCACGCTTTTTGTTATTATTTTTATATATAAAAGTGGTCGGTCGGTCGGTTTTGCCCTTTTCTGGGCTCACCGACCGACCAACAGTCAGTTTTGCTAAGGGAAAAACCGACTTCTGACCGATAATAACATAAAACGACAGACCGACGTCGGTTTGGTCGGCCGGCTCGGTTTATCGGTCTTGTTTGCTCACCCCTAACTCCACTATAGACCTAGAGTTGCACTATTATGCACTGTAGGACAAGTTATGTTCATAGATATAATCATTACATGCAAGTTGATCATTCACGAGTTGTTCGTAATTACAGTTGGGTCAAAAGTCTGTTTTACCCATATAATTACATCTTGCACCTTAAGTACCATGATCCTCTAATGAACAATCTGTTTATAATCTAATTATAAACTAAGTCCCTCTCGGGCCAGTAAGAGGGTGGAGCCCCATTGTTCAAGTATCAAAATCAGCACTTAAGGAAACTACTCATCTACTTATCCTATATGGAAAGGAGTGAATTCCATCTTGTGAGATTATGTTCCCAACTCTCTATTGGGTCAAGTCTCCAAAATGGTAGGCATATTAAATCGACTATAAAATCCACTCTCACCCATGCAAATCAAAGGACAAGCCCTCACAGACAAGAGTTCATAACTCACTCAAGATTAAGATCGAGTCGCATATGATCATCTTGATGAAATATTAATCTTCTCAATTAACGGATTTATAAAGAGAGATCAAATATTTCGTGGTTCAGTCTTATACAAACTCATTGTATAAGATACCCTCACTCACATTTCTACACATGAACAATTTGGATCAAATCATTTGTAACTATTACAAAGTGGGTAGTATCAATAATGTTGCCAAGATAAGGCACCTAACTTTATCCATATACTATGACCCTTTAGGTTATTTCTTGAACATGATCCTCTCGTATGTCAACCACATATTGTTCAAGATTACACTAATAATCTTGGATTTTTCATATAATGGATAATATTATATTGTAAATAAAAATTATTATTAATTATTAAATAAAGTATTAATTACGAGACTTTAATACATAAATCCCAACAGTTCTCTCACTAGAAGTTTTGTGGAACAAAACTCCTCAACAAGCATGGACTAAAAGAAAGCCATCTATTACTCATCTAAGAGTATTTGGGAGTATAGCTTATGCACATGTATCAAATCAACAACGCAGTAAGCTTGATGATAAAAGTGAGAAACACATTTTCATTGGATATGATGCAAGCTCAAAAGGCTACAAGCTTTATAATCTTGCTACAGAGAAGATGATGGTAAGTAAAGATGTCGTGTTTGATGAGGAAGCATTATGGAATTGGAATGATGAATCGAAAGACTACAAGTTCCTATTTTTTCCCGAAGATGATGATGGATGTAGTAACATTGCTTCACCAACAACACCACCTACATCGCCAGTCATTCCACAACAAAGCACACTTTCATCGTCTACAGGTTCAAGTGAAGGGCTTTGTGGCATGAAAAGTTTGCAAGACATATATGATGAAACTGAAGAGTTAAGTCAAAGTCTCAGTGATCTTACTCTTTTTTGTCTTTTTGGTGACAGTGAACCTTTAAATTTTGAAGAAACTTCACAAGATGAAAAATGGAAGATTGCAATGGATGAGGAGATGAATGCCATAAAGAAGAATGATACATGAGAATTTTCTACTCTTCCAAGTGGAAAGAAAGCAGTAGGTGTCAAATGGGTGCTCAAGATAAAAAGAAATGAAAAAGGAGAAGTAGAGAGGCATAAAGCAAGATTAGTTGCGAAAGGCTATTCTCAAAGAAAGTGAATTGATTATGATGAAGTGTTTGCTCATGTAGCTCGCATGGAGACCATAAGAATCTTAATTGCACTTGCTGCTCAAAATAAATGGAAGATCTTTCAGAAGGATGTCAAATCAGCATTTTTGAATGGATATCTTGAAGAAGAAGTCTACTTGGAACAACCTCTTGGTTATTCTGTGAAAGGTCAAGATGATAAAGTCTTGAAATTAAAGAATGTCTTGTACGGATTGAAACAAGCGCCAAGAATGTGGAATAGCATAATCAACAAATATTTCCTTGACAATGGGTATTTGAGATGTCCTCATGAACATTCTCTTTATATTAAGACTAATGATCGTTGAGATATTTTGTTGGTTTTACTATATGTGGATTAGTTAATTTTTATAGGAAATTGTGTAAGCATGTTTGAAGATCTCAAGAAGGCAATGAACCAAGAATTTGAAATGACAGATATTGGACTTATGTCATATTATCTTGGCATCGAGGTAAAGCAGTCAGAGGAAGGTATTTTCATCTCTCAAGAAAGATATACTAGAGAAATTCTTGAGAAATTCAAGATGTTCAATTCTATACCTGTCACAACTTCGATGGAAACTGGGACAAAACTGTCTAAATATGAAAATGGAGATGTTGTAGATCCTTCAAATTTCAAAAGTTTAATTGGGAGTTTGTGATATTTAACTTGCACAAGGCCATATATTCTTTTCAGTGTTGGATTGGTGAGTTGGTTTATGGAATCTCCTACAACGACTCATTTAAAAGTGGCAAAGAGAATTCTTCGTTATCTCAAAGGTACGCTTGACTATGGATTATTTTATTCGTCGTCTAAAGAATTCAAGCTTGAAGGTTATTGTGATAGTGATTGGGCTGGAGATCTTAATGATCAGAAAAGTACAAGTGGATATGTGTTCTTTGTTGGTAACACATCTTTTACTTGGAGTTCTAAAAAGCAACCTATTGTGACATTATCTACTTGTGAGGCAAAATATGTTGCTGCAGCATCATGTATTTGTCATGCAGTTTGGTTGAGAAATGTACTTCAAGTAGTTGGAATTTTGCAAGAGGACACAACTGTGATCCATGTGGATAATAAGTCAACAATTGCTCTAATGTTCCATGATCGAAGTAAGCACATTGATACAAGATTTCATTTTATCAGAGATTGCATTTCAAGAAAGGAGATTCGAGTTGAATATGTGAAGACAAAAGATCAAATTGCAGATATTTTCACAAAGCCACTTAAGATTGATGTGTTTAACAAGTTGAGAACCTTGCTTGGAGTTTTCAGAAAAACATGTTTAAGTGGAGATGTTGAAAGTTAAACATATTTTTTTTAATGGTAAGTTATACACATTCATGAGTTATAGTTTAATTAAGTATGTTAATGTATTTAGAAGTTTTTGGATAGGAGTTAAGAACGTTTTTGTATTTGAATTGGTTGTTTAGGATAAGTTAGTATGAGAGTTATATATGTTCATAAAGGTAAATAAGTTATTCATGAAATTAAGTATAGGATGGGAGTTATAAGATCTAGATTTTTCTATGAGTCCTATAAATATGATGTCTTGGTATGTGTTGTATCATCAAGTAAGTGGAGAAGAACAAAATCAAAGTGAATTCAAGAGAAAAGTGTGAACCAAGTTTGTAGCTTCTTGAATATTTTTTTTTTCAATACAAGTGAATTATTTTTCTCAAATATTCCTTGTTTGATTATTTATTTGTGAGTGTCCATCACATGCTTCCAACAGGTTGTTTGTTTGTTTTTATTTTATTATTATTGTTTCTTATCCTCTAGTTTTGGTTAACGAACATTGTTAGGGTTGGAGCTTGTTTGTTTTGTTTTTTTTTTTTTTTTTTATTGTTTCTTGTTCTTTAATTTTTTTTGTTCCACTACTAGCGTTTTTTCCCCCTAAGGTTTGGGAAATGTATTGGTGGGAGAGGGGAAGAATATTTTAAAACAGGAAGCAACTCTTAAAGATTACATAAATGGAAAGCGACTAGAGCTGGAACTTGTTTGCTTTTTTCTTTTCTTTTCCTTTCTTTTCTAAGTTCAAAACATTCTAATCTTTCTTTTTTTACCTTTTTTTTTCTTTTTTAAATTCTACTTTTACAAGTATTTTAGCTTAAGTTTTACTTTTGTAGTTTAGTTTTTATATATCATCTAGCTTGTAGTTTAGTCTTTAGGAGGTATTTGGTTCCCAGGTACCAAGGGGGGAGTTTAGGTTTAGTTACCCTAACCCATGTTTGGTTCCCAATTTTACAAACCCATATGGCCAAGTAACTTAACCCCCATTTTCTCTTCTCATTTTGCTAAACCCTCTTGTTGCTTTTCAGATTTGGTGCATGTTTGTATAGTACCCACTTTACCCACTTGATTCTCTTCTCCCAATTTTATCTTTAATCATGCTTTTAAAATGCATTAAATTTTTAATAAAAATATATTAGTTAGATAAAAATAATTAATTAATGATAACTTTATAATAAATAAGTAAATAAATTTAGTTCAAATTTCAAATAGTAATAATTAATTTATAAACCGATATGTCGGTTTTGATATACTTCATGTTTTAGAGCAATTATAATTATGTATTTATAAGAAGGAATTTCTTTGTATTTTGTTCCTACATTGACAAATATTAGAAAAATAATAATTACAAAACTAACTAAATATTTATTTTACAAAATAATTATTCAAAAAGTGTTTAGATTAACAATAATATTAAAAAATAAATTCTTCATTTACAAAGTAATAGTTCCTAATTTATAAGAAATTTGTTATTATATTTTAAAATTTTTATTAACATATAAATTAACATATAAATTATTTTATTATAAATTCCAAACCACACACGTTATATAAACCTAAATTTAATACGTCAATTTCCATTTGATAAAAAAACAATCCATTTCTCTAAATCCACAACTTTCCTAAATTCATTTTTTTTGTGAAAATGTAAAAAGCATGTTATTATACTCAATTAAAGACATAATATTTGTAAAATTAATTAATTAAACTATTTTGGTTATTGTATCTTGAAGTTAATAGCTTTAGAATAATATTATTTAAAATACTTTAACTTTATAACCTTATGTATTAGTTAAATATAGAAATTTAAGTTTAATAATAATTTTAATGATAAGTAGTAAATAACTTTTGTTAGCACAACAAGTTATAAATCATTGAATAAACAATTGATAACATTTTCTTTATGGTTAATTTTATGTTGGATATATTTGCATAAAAATTTTGTTTACATTGGTTCACACTTTGGTAAATAGTCTGAAAATATTTTTATGAACAATTAAATATTTATTCTATAAAATAATTATTGGAAGAAAATTAAGTGGACAAATGTATTAAAACTATTTTATTTATTATTAAAATAATACTCTCTAATTTCATAATAAAAGTTATATTTTAAATATAATTTAATATATAGCTTTTATTACTTTAATTAAATAATTTATATTATTTATTACAAATTTTAAATTTATCAACCAAATACATTTTTCATAAACTCAAGTTTAACACATTAGAATTCAAACACAGACTTAACAAACTCACACTTGACACCATCCAAACACTGATTTAACAAATTTAGACTTAACAAACCTATTTTCTGTACCATCCAAACACAGACTTCAACCCCAGACTTAATAAACTGAGGTTTAACAAACCACCCAAACCTGCGAACCAAATGACCCCTTAGTTTTTTCTCTTTTTTTTTTAGATCAATGTCATGAGTGTGTATGGATTTCAGTCTTTTTTTTATGAACATTCTACAAAATACAATTTTTTTTTTTTTTTAAGAATTGCATTGTAGTGAACTAAAGCTCTCATATGTAACTTTTAGTTTTTAGTTTACTATCTGTAGACATTTATAGATTCATATACAGGTAGCTAAATTTCTTCATAAAAGAATGAATAGAAACAAAATATCTATTCTCTATTATATATTATTATTACCTATTTTGTTTCATATATACTAAATTATTCAATATTTTGAACCTAATCTATTATCTCCAACTTTTTCACTCTGCAATTCTCCTCTCTCTCTCTCATTCACGAATTAAGTCATCTCTCTCTTTTTTCTTTAATTTTTTTTCCTTTTTGCTTTTCTTCTCTACCTCTCTCTTCTTGCTTTGTATTGAGGATCTTACATCTGAAAGATGTGAAGAGTGACCTCACAATTTATAAGATATATGGGTTACTCCTCCCATTGCTAATTGGTTTTGAGATGGAACCCCATGTAATCTTAATATGGTATCAGAGCCCATTAAACCCAAACGGGTATTCGGTCCAAAAATTAAAATTGGGATCTGATCCAGGAATGGTGATCCCAAAGTGGCACCATCTTGAGGGGACATGTTGAGGATCTCACATTGGAAAAATGTAGAGAGACCTCACAATTTATAAGATACATGGGCTACTCCTCTCACAGCCAATTGGTTTTGAGATGGAACCCTATGTAATCTTAAGTTGGTATCAGAGCCCATAAAACCCAAACGGGTATTCGGTCCAATAAAAATAAAAATAAAAAAACCACAAAACGGGTATTCGGTTCAAAAAAAATTAAAATTGGGATCCGAAGAATGGTGAACCCAAAAAGGCACCATCTTAACCCAAACGGGTATTCGGTCCAATAAAAAAATTAAAATTGGGATCCAAAGAATGGTGAACCCAAAGAGACACCATCTTAACCCAAACGGGTATTCGGTCCAATAAAACCCAAATGGGTATTCGGTCCAATAAAATCCAAACGGGTATTCAGTGGGTATTCGGTCCAATAAAAAAATTAAAATTGGGATCCAAAGAATGGTGAACTCAAAAAGAGGCACCATCTTGAGGGGGCATATTGAGGATCCCACATCTGAAAGATGAAGAGTGACCTCACAATTTATAAGATATATGGGTTACTCCTCCCATTACCAATTGGTTTTGAGATGGAACCCCATGTAATCTTAATACTTTGAACCTCAATTCTTTTCCTCTCATCTCCCTCCTAGTAATGAACAAATAATGCTTGCTTCTGATAGTTTTGGAGTCCCAAAATTTCATTTTTTGGTTGCATATTTCTCATTTTTGCTCACATTTTCCATTCAATTGATGCTTCTCATTTTTTATATTTTAACTCTACTTTCACATACTAATTTTCGATGACTATGTGCTCGTGGCTTAGCTTGATGGTTAGATGCTGACCCACCACGACGAAAACATAATTGCTCCAGCAGCTATTTTCAAACACGGAGTCAGCTTTCAGTCGTTACCCACACCCCGAACAGCCTCAAATTGAGTTACTCATAGCCCACAAATGGTCATTTCGGCGAATTTGAACCAATTCCAACACTGTCCAGCAAGCATTGGATTCTGTTTAGTGAAGTTCAGTAGGTAACAACTTTGTTTAATCCCTTTCGAATCCTTTTTAAGTGTCGTAGTTCAGTTTCTAACCATTGGGACTCTTCTGGTTTGTAGTTTCAAAATCGGACACTTTTCAGCAAGGACCCAAGTCCGTTTGGTGAGTTTTAGTAGTAAGGCTTCATTTAGATCGTTTCAAACTCTTTTAAAGTGTTTTAGATTACTTTCTAACCCTTGGGACTTTCTTGTTTTTTGGTTCATATTGGCTTAGGAGTGTTCGAGTTGAGTTTAAGGTTGATTTTGGGTAAGAAAGTCCTTCCTGAACCATCTCTCAGCTTCGATTAAGGTTTTCGAACTCAAATCTAACCTCTAGGTATTATCTCTTTTGTTTAGGAGCTTTTTAGGAGCGCTTGAGGAAAAAGAGTTATAAAAACTTATTTTTAAAAAGTAAGTTGTTTTCATAAACCGAAAATCATTTTGAGAAAGAAACGGCAAAATACGTCCCCCAACTAAAATGTCCCTAAAATTCACGACGATAAATTAGAAAAGGTCACTATAGTGACGAAAATAATTTAAGCTTCAAAACTAAAGATTATTTTTGTAACATTATTAACTATTGATATGATGTTTTGTCGAAAGCTTCAGTGATATAATAAACATTTTATTGTTGTTGATATTTAATGACAATATTTTGTCTGAAAACCTTTAGCGATGAAATAAGTGTTTCTATAACATCTTGTATTTTCAAGTACGATTAATTTCGTTATTTGGAGTTTATTTGAGATGTTGTTAATTGGATAAATTAGTAATGGCTTAGATTTAGTTTTGAAAAAAATAAAATCTAAAGTATTCCTCTTGAGATTTCCTCTATATTTGAAAATAATTTAAGAGCTTTAATTGAAATTTTAAAATTAAGGAAAATGGAATAAGATCATGAGAGAAAAGAAAAGGAAAAAGCAAAAGAGGGAAAAATCCCTAACTTTCCTTTCCTTCCCCTCTCACTAAAGGTTTATGTTTGTAGTTTTGGTCTAATTCGAAGTGTTCGATTAAGGCTTAAGGTTGATTTTGGGTAAGAACATCTCTCTTGAACACTCTTTTAATTTCGATTAAGGATTTCAAATTGAGTTCTAACATTTAAACCTTGTCTTTTATTGTTTATGATTTTGAACTATTTTAAGTAGTTTCTGCTCGTTGAGTCTGTTTGTCGTTTGTGCATGTTTTGTATGCCTTTTATGCCTTGTATGATAATTTGATCTATTTGAATTGCTATTCTTGAATCGTTACATGTTGTGACATGTTAAGCATGCTAGTTGATTAATTTATTTGTAGGCAGGGCTTGGTGTTATATGTTGATTACATTGTTATTCCATTCTTTATTTGTTAGGTCTCTTTTTTATTTAGAGATTGGTATAGGTTTTTTTTTTTTTTTATTTGAACATAGCCTTGAATTTAGTAATTCATTTATTACTTGGGAATTGATTTGTTCTTGGGAGCATTATAAAGTTATTGTTTCTCTTCCAGATGAAAGTAGATTTAGTACTTTTACTTATAAGGGGTATTTAGTGAGTTGTTTGTAATGTTTCTCTTATTTGGTTTGAAATTTAGGACCGTAGCAGTTGGTGTCAAAGCTAAACTAAATTAGAAAACTAAGTTGTTAAGTTAATTAGGGCTAATGTCATTTCTCAACATCTAATCTTCATTGCCAAGTATATGATGACTTATTTTCTATGATATTTAATTTATACCTTGATTGTTTGCTTACCATGATTAATTATTGTTTTGTCTTGCATGTTTGCTTTGACTTGTGAATAGTTATGCATAGGATGCATCTTTTAGCTTACTATTAATTAGTTGCATGCTTATTCTGTGCACGTTGCTTGTTAATTAGTATAGGATACTCCCATAGTTAGTTAGATAGCTTGTGTTTTGATCTTATACCTACTGTGCGTTAGTAGGAATAGAATGTTAATTTTGTATCCAAAGATGAAAGAAGTAAGTGGGATGAGATAGTGAAGTAGAAAGTTAATCAGTTAGACTATAATTTTTTATACATAAATATATACATACACACAAGACAAAAAAGCAAATGTATATAGGACAACTCTATGAATAAGGTAGAAAATATATATACACATAAAACGATTTAACTCATTCCTTGTGGTATACAATTTTCATGCAATCAAGGGTGTTCATTGAACATCTTCTTATTTGATTCTACTTTCATTCTAATACGACGCTTCACAAAATCGAGAGGATATCATATAAACCTAGAGGAGAGAATAGCTAGTAGTTCACAAGCTCCTTTTCACAATGGATGTTCTGACTTACAACCTAAGGTTTCTTTTAATTATCATTAATCCTTCGATTTTAGTCCTTGGTATAGAAATGTTGAATGCAAGAAGGTTGGAAGCCCTCACTATAGTCTTTTTATTCCTTGTTTCTTGTATACTGTTCGAAAGAAATGTGGTAGGCCATTGAATTTACGTGTCTCCATTCTTCCCATATCAACGCAAGTCATTTGTGTGCAAGCTCCATAGGGTATAACAAAATTGTCGTAGAATATGTTGTAGCAATTTTCGTAAAAAATTCATGAGCTTTGCTGGAAAGGAAATGATCTTTTTCGAAAAACTTATTCCACTGAACTTTATATAGATCTCGTGCATGAAAAACAATATTTAGAAATGAATAAAATGACAAAAATAGTTTTGAAATAATTGAATAATTACCTAAACAGGAGGTTGGAGTGTTGTTAAAGGACCATAACGTATGATAGAGCTTCTATTTCCTCTTCAAAGGGAAATGAAACCATATTTCCTAAGGGCTCCAATAACACCGTTAAGCATTCCTTTGAATCCTACAACTACCACACTTTGTGTTTGTATGAGAGGTTTTGTCCTCTCAATTGAGACAATTAGTGTGAAGCAATGTGCGGGACAAAGATGTCATGAACATGTTGTAAATAAATGTTATGAAGAATCTTGAATCATTTTCTTTGTCTACTTTATTAATTTTGAACTATTTGCAATTGGCTAAAATATTGAAGAATTTATCTAAGTATATATGAAACAGAATATTCTTTTTCAATTATTTGTTTTAATAAATTCTTCAATATTTTAGCAAATTGTAGATAGTTCAAAATGGAAAAAGTAGACAAAGAAAATGATTCAAGATTTTTCGAAATATTTATTTACAACATACTCATAACGTCTGTGTCTCACAAATGGGTATTCGGTCCAATAAAATGAATGCTTGAGTGCATTATTAGAGCCATTAAGAAAGATGGTTTCTTTTTCCTTTGGAGAGGAAATGGAAGCTATATGGTACATTATGATCATTTAACAACACTTCAACCTCCTGTTTAGGTAATTACTCAATTATTTTCAAACTATTTCTGTTATTCTATTCATTTCTAAATACTTTTTTTTTCACAGAATCTATATAGAGTTCAGTGGAATAAGTTTTTTTTGGAGAAAATCATTTCCTTTCCAGCATACCTCGTAAATTTTTTATGAGGATGCTGCAACATATTTACGACAATTTTGTTGTATCTCATGGAGCTTGCACATACACGTCTTGCAGTTGATGTAAGAAGGGTGGATACACGTAAAGTTAAAGGTTTGTCACATTTTTTTAGAGTGGTATACAAGAAGTAAAGAATATAAAGACTATACAAGGGGCATTCGGCCTTCTTGCATTCAACATTTTGCAGCAAAGAATTAGCATTGAAGGATTGATGATAATGAAAAAAATCTTAGGTTCTAAGTCACAACAAAACCTTCTGGAATGAGACATGTGAAGTATTAGTTATTCTCTCTTATGAGTTCATAGGATGTTCACACGATTCTGTGATAGTTAAATCATTTTATTGGGGCACAGTTGTGAGCATGATCAAGAACATTGTGATGTCAGGTGTGAAATAGAAAGTTAATCAGCTAGGCTATAATATTTTGTACACAAATATATACATACAAGACAAAAAAAACAAACGCATATAGGATAACTATATGAATGAGGTAGAAAATGTAAACATACATACATAAAACGATTTAACCCATTCCTTGTAGTATACAATTTTCAAGCAATCAAGGGTGTTCATTGAACATCTTCTTATCTAATTCTACATCCATTATAATACGACGCTTCACAGTATCGAGCAGATATCATATAAACCCAAATGAGGGAATAACTAGTATTTCATAAGTTTCTTTCCTCAAGGGATGTTTTGACTTACAACCTAAGGTTTATGTTAATTATCATTAATCCTCCTATATTTAGTCGTTGGTGTAGAAATGTTGAATGCAAGGAGGTTGGAAGCACTTAATATAGTCTTTTTATTCCTTGCTTCTCGTATACCGCTCGAAAGAAATGTGATAGGCTATTAAATTTGCGTGTCTCCACACTTCCCATATCAACACAAGTCGTGTGTGCGCAAGCTCCATTGGGAATAATAAAATTGTCGTAGAATATGTTGTAGCAATTTTCATAAAAAAATTCATGAGCTTTGCTAGAAAGGAAATGATCTTCTTTGAAAAAACTTATTTCACTGAATTTTATATAAATCTTATGGATGAACACAATATTTAGAAATGAATAAAATGACATAAATAGTTTTAAAATAATTAAATAATTACCTAAACATAAGGTTAAAGGGTTGTTAAAAGACCATAATGTATGATAGAGCTTCCATTTCCTCTCCAAAGGAAAATGAAACCATCTTTCCTAAGGGCTCCAATAATATTGCTAAGTGTTCTTTTGAATCTTACAAGCGCCACACTTTGTGTTTGTATGAGAAGTTTTGTCCTCTGAATTGTGCCAATCAGTATGGAGCAATGTGTGGGACACATATGTTATAAACATATTGTAAATAAATGTTATGAAGAATTTTGAATAATTTTCTTTGTCTACTTTGTTCATTTTGAACTATTTACAATTTTCTAAAATATTGAAGGATTTATTAAGTATATATGAAACGGATATTCTTTTTCAATTATTTGTTTTGATAAATTATTCAATATTTTAGCAAATTGTAGATAGTTCAAAATGGAAAAGTAGACAAAGAAATTGATTCAAGATTCTTTGAATAATGTATTTACAACATACTCATGGCGCCTGTGTCTCACATATTACTCCACACTATAATTGCTTCAATTGAGGGGACAAAACGTTTCAGACAAACACAAAGTGTGACTGTTGTTAGGTTCAAAGGAACGCTTGAGTGCATTATTGGAGCCATTAAGATAGATGATTTCCTTTCCCTTTGGAGAGGAAATGGAAGTTATACGGTCCATTATGGCAATTTAATATCACTTTAACCTCTTGTTTAGGTAATTACTCAATTGTTTCCAAACTATTTATGTTATTCTATTCATTTCTAAACATTTTCTTCTTTCACATAATCTATATAAAACTCAGTAGAATAAGTTTTTTTAAAGAAGATCATTTTGTTTCCGGCAAACCTCGTAAACTTTCTTACGAAGATGCTGCAACATATTTTACGACAATTTTATTGTATCTCATGGAGCTTACACACATACGTCTTGCACTTGATGTAAGAAGAGTTGAGACATATAAATTAAAGGGTTGTCACATTTTTCTAGAATGGTATACAAGAAGCAGAGAATATAAGGACTATATTAGAGGGCTTTCAGCCTTCTTGCATTCAACTTTTTGCAACAAAGAATTACCATCGAAGGATTGATAATAATAAAAGAAATCTTAGGTTCTAAGTTAGAAAACAAACCTTCTAGAATGGAACATGTGAAGTATTAGTTATTCTCTCTAATGAGTTCATGGGATGTTCGCTCAATCCTGTGAAGTGTCGTATTATAATGGGAGTGGAATCAGGATAAGAAAATGTTCAACGAGCAACCTCGACTGCTTGAGAATACTACAAGGAAAAAGTTAAATCGTTTTATTGGGGCACATTGTGAGCATGATCGGAAACATCAGTGTGGCTAGCGTCGCAGTTTTGTAACAAAAGATAAAAGAAGTAAGTGGAATGAGATGTGAAGTAGAAAGTTAATCAGTTAGGCTGTTATTTTTTGTACATAAATATATACATACATACAAGACAAAAATAACAAATGCATATAGGACAACTCTATGAATAAGGTTGAAAATTGAACGATGTATTTTGCATTTACCTTCTACTTCATCTCATTTCACGTGAATATTTTCATTTTCAAGTACAAAATTACGACTCCAACGACATTGATAACAATACTTCAATAGAACAATCTATCTTCTTTCTTGAAGTATTTTTTATAAGTAGTCGAGGATGTTGTTGAACATCTTTTTATCTAACTGTCTCTCAATTAACTAGACACATAGAGGAAGAAATAACTATATAGTTGTCTTTCTCTTTGTGGGAGTAGGAGAGTCCGAAATGTTTTTATATAATTATTTGTAAAATAAAATTTTGCATAAGACTAACATTTTATTCTTGGAACACAAAAATTGAAATCTTAATATAAAAGATCAGTGAGTAGTGAGTAGTGAAAACAATTATATTTTGATTACATTTCAAGGGAGTCAAATAGTTCTATCGGAGTACTGTTATAAACATGATCAGAAACATCAGTTTGGTATTATAATTTTGTACCTGAAGATGAAAGGATTCACATGGAACGAGTTGGAGTAGAAGGTAACTCTTAAATACATAGCTTCAATTTTCTACCTTATGCATGGAATTATCCTATATGACTTTTTTTGTCGTGTAAGTATGCATTTATGTACACATTTATGCATACATGTACATGGATATATGTGTACACATGTATACATACATGTAAATATGATGTATTTTTAGGATTTTTTTTTTTGGAAAAGATCATTTCGTTTCCCACCAACATTTTGAAGTTTAGGCAAGGAAGTTTCACGGCTTATTATATTTCTTTCAAATGATATACGAGAAGGAAAGAATTAAGGGATTTTTTTTACGTAAATATAATGTGCTTTTATTTTTCTTTTTTCTTCCTTAATTTTTTATTCTTGTAAAATACATTTTTGATTCCTAAGTTTGATGATATGTTTCTATTTAGTCCCTAAGCTTCAAAAACTAACAATTTAGTTCCTAACATATAGGAAATAGTTCTAAAAGGTCTCTTTACCATTGGTTGACTAACGAAAAGATGATTTGGTAGTTAAGTTGCTGACTAGATTTGTTTTGATGATTTTTTAGTGAGTTGAAAAATTATTCTAATTTCTTTTCTTTTAGCTTACCTGGCATTTCTCTATTTTTTGTTTTTTTCCTTACCCTTCTTCCTCAATTCTTCATTCTTCTCCTCGGGTGACCCCACCACACAAAAGATATTTGACACCAAAAATTTGAGGCCCCGTTTGATAATCATTTGGTTTTTTATTTTTGGTTTTTGGTTTTTGAAAATTAAACCTATAAATATTACTCCCACTTATAGTTTTACTTGTTTTGTCATCTACTTTTTGCCTATGATTTCAAAAAACAAGCCATGTTTTGAAAACTAAAAAAAGTAGTTTTCAAAAACTTGTTTTTGTTTTTAGAATTTGGCTAAGAATTCAAATACTTCCTTAAGGGAGATGAAACCCATTGTAGAGAAATTGAGGGAAAACAAGCTTAATTTTCAAAAACCAAAAACCAAAAACTAAGGCCCCGTTTGGTAACTATTTAGGCCCCGTTTGATAACCATTTTATTTTTGGTTTTTAGTTTTTGAAAATTAAGCTTGTTTTCTCCCAATTTCTCTACAATGGTTTTCATCTCCCTTAAGGACACATTTGAATTCTTAGCTAAATTCTAAAAACAAAAACAAGTTTTTGGAAACTACTTTTTTTAGTTTTCAAAACATGGCTTGGTTTTTGAAAACAAGGTAAAAAGGAGATAACAAAACAAGTAAATCCATAGTTGGGAGTAGGCATTTATAGGCTTAATTTTCAAAAACCAAAAACCAAAAACAAAATGGTTATCAAACGGGGCCTTAGTTTTTAGTTTTTGGTTTTTGAAAATTAAGCCTATAAATACTACTTCCACCTATAACTTTCTATGTTTTCTTATCTACTTTTAATATGTATTTTCAAAAACCAAGCCAAGTTTTGAAAACTAAAAAAAGTAGTTTTCAAAAACTTGTTTTTCTTTTTAGAATTTGGTTAAGAAATCAAGTGTTATCTTAAGAAATATGGAAACCATTATAGAGAATATGGAAACATTGTAGAGAAATAATGAGAAAACAAGCATAATTTTCAAAAACCAAAAACTAAAATCCAAATGGTTATCAAACGGGACCTAAATAGTTATCAAACAAGACTTGAGTTTTTCGTGTTTAAGTCCATCGTTGTGTTCTGTTTTTGATCTTATCTTCTGAAGTCAGTTTCTAACCATTGAATTTTTTAATACCCAAGCGATTTTAGTGGTCCATTGAGGGCTTCTGAGAGATGATGAAGGTTGCCATTGCGAACGGAGATTCTTACCTTCTTTGAAAGTGGAAGAAGAATTACATTTTGCTTTTTCTAAAGAAGCAAATTTCTGTTCTTTGTGAGAGCTGTAAATGAAGTAATTCCTGAATTTGAGATAAGATATTTCAGGCTGATTCTTTATTGTGCAGGTGGATTTTGTAGCCTCTGTTAATTCTGTTCTAATTGTCTTCATCTGTTAATTCTGTTCTAATTGTCAAATAGCAATTGCCTTTCTCTGTTTGGATTCTTAGAGACTGATTACATTATTTGGTTTCAAAATTTGAAAACTCAAGTTGCTGCTTCCACGACAGGATCTTCTTTCTCTCTTTGTGAGGACGGCGGATGAGGTTGGTTATGATCAACTCGACGGAGTTGAGCGGAGAAGTTGACTAAAAACTTGAATTGCCATTTGCATTTTTGTTTCTTCCTCGTGCCATCTGTTCTTCGCCTTCGCCATTGATTGAATGATTCGAAGTTGACTAACTATGTAATTCAAGGTATATGAATTATAGCACTGTTCATGTTTCAACCAACATCCTCATCAATTAGGTTAGTAGACTTGTACTGTTCTCATCCCGAGGGAAATCAATTTTCCGTTCCAATAGAAATTGATTAGAACACAATATAACATTTAGAAGACTATTGCATTAGAGCCCCATAAAAACTACATAATTTATTTCACTCCTTTTATTTTTTGGTTACGTAATTCAAGGTGGTAGATGATTGTTGAGCGCAATTTGAATGTGACATGGGATCAAGTTATAACTCGTCGTCGCCCGAGTAAAAATGACGAAAAACACAAGAGAAGTCCTTATTTTCATATCCATCCTTGCAAAGCTTTTTATATCTGACAAATGAAGAGTTTGTATGAACTAGCATTAACACATGGGTTAAAGATTTGTGTCGAAATTGTAGCAAACTGAAAGAAGATGAAAATCACGTGTTTATAAAAGTACAGAGCAGAAAAAGGCAAGACCAAGAAAAAGGTTACCAAGGGAAGGGGAGAGAGAAGGAGAGAAGGTGAAAGAGAAAATTCAATTTTTTCATTTATGAAAGTTTGAAAGTTTAATTTTTATAAATAGAGGTGTAATTTTTTCACTCATGAAAGTTTGAAGGTTTAATTTTTACCATTAAAAGTTCATGGATGTAATTGAAATAATATAAATGGTGGTTTAGGCAATTTGCACTAAAAAAACAATAAACAAAAAAAAAAAGAGAGAGAGAGAGAGAATAGAAGAAAAAGGAGAAAAGGAAATCAAAACTTACATCTCTTGCGCCTGGGAGGTCAGTGGATGTTTGAGGCCAATTTCACCAGCTGATGCTGCTGCAAGGTTTAGATCTTTTGCCTGCGTTGAACAATTGTGAAATCAGAGTAACACTTTTAGACCGGTCAAAAATGTTTTTAGTTAATTAAAAATATTTTTAAATTTTTTTAGTATTTGATTATAGTAGGAAAAAAAAAAGTGATTTTTGAAGATTTTAGAAACACTTAAATACACCCAATGAAGCCCTTGACAATAAGAGCTGTTAAAAAATACTTCATTGAAAAGTACTAGGGACAACAATAGAACTATTTCCTAAATTTGAGGGACTTGATTGTCCGATTTTGAAACTTAGGAACAAAATCGACACAATTCCCAAACCGTAAGGACCAAAAAAGGTAATTTACCCAAAAATAATTTAAAGAATGCATTTTTTCATCAATGCAAGCCATCAAAATGTCATCTAATAGGGCAGCTTAATTAGTGAAGACCAGTGTTCAGCATAATTAGTCAAAAAGGTCACTACGGTGTGGGGTGGTTTTTT
Organism: Trichosanthes truncata; assembly: GCA_033996785.1. Classification (NCBI taxonomy): domain Eukaryota; kingdom Viridiplantae; phylum Streptophyta; class Magnoliopsida; order Cucurbitales; family Cucurbitaceae; genus Trichosanthes; species Trichosanthes truncata. The sequence continues at coordinate 30,966,401 of MU867261.1, forward strand.
TATTTTTTTTTTCTTTTCTCCCTTTTCTTAAGAACAGATTGGAACTGGTGTTCAACAGAAAAATGAAGTATTCTTCAAGCCATAAACTCACTAAAAAGCACTATAACATATACTTTTCCTTTAAAACTAAACAGGTTTAAATGACTAACCATAAGCTTTGATGCAAATCCACCATCATAATCTCTTGCAGAGGGCACCTCCTCCATCACCCCAGGAACTGGATTGTAACTGTCACTATCATGTGGCAATTACTCGGCATTAATTTTTGGTAAGAAACCGAGCTTTCATTGAGAAAAATGAAAAACTGTACAAAGGCATACAAAGAGTAAACCCGCAAAACAGGGAGTCCAAACACTAACATAAGAAACGGACTCCAATCCAAGAGGATTAAACCAAACCAACCTCGTATTACTCAGCATTAATCAACTTTCATTAATAGAGTATAGCATAAGAAAAGAAAGAACCTGATAACAATTTCTCCAACATGCTATTAAGCCAAGAACTATTAAATTTTTAGAGATATTTCGATTTGTAAATTTCACAGAAAAACTTCAATCATCCTATGAATCTAAATAACAACATTAATTGTATATTCCTGGCATGTCAGCAAACTTGCTGCAACTCAAATTTAATTGAGCCATCTTGAAACGACTAAGAATTAAAGTTGAATCTGCGGGGATGCAAATATTACTACGATCTCATCAGAGTAACATACATACCTACTCCAACAGCGAGCACTTGATGAATTTAATACTTTTGTAAGAGTTTTTGCAGAAATTCCAAGAGACTGGCCTAGAGCCAAAGCTTCTGAAACACCAACCATACTCACAGCCATTGACAAGTTGTTGCAGATCTTCGCTGCCTATGACAAAACAATACTACAAGTATGAGAGTCGAGCAACAAATCCCCTGAGAATGACTTTTTACCATACGATACATTGAAATTATACTTGATGGAGAACTAATTTAGGTAAAACGTTTGTAAATGCTGGAGATGATCAAGGATAAAGAAAGATACTGCTAGTCATACCATTCTAGATGGTGGTTTCAAGTTTCCAAGCTAACGACCTTCGATTTTTTAAAAAAATAAATGAAAATTACAACAAAAGAAACTGTCTTTTTAAAGGTGATTAAGTCTCCCTCAAATAGAGACAACTTCGCATCTAGTGGTGAATTTTGTCAAATAATGGCAAGTTTGTTGATTTTTCCAAACTACGTATGTATAAATAAACATTCTTATACCATGGGAGAGGCACTTCTGTTATCACGTTAAACCAAAAGGATTTGTCTTGCATTTAAGGCAATAAAACGTTGCAAAACAAATCAACTACATACGATATTTTATTTAGACAATCAAGTAATGATAATGTGAAACAAAGTGCTCTTGAAATAAACAATACAACTAAGCAACTACAAAATACCAGCATTTAGTATTTCATCAAGACTCCAACGCTGTAGCTACAATCATTTATAGAACTCCCACAGCTTTAATCACAAGAGATTACCAAAATGAAACAAAAGGAGAGAGATGAAACTCACCGAACCATTTCCAGCTCCACCACAATAAACTGAACTTTTGCCCATTGAAAGGAACAAGGCTTTTGCAGCCTGGTAAGCTTCCTCAGAACCACCAACCTTAGGATATGTCATCTCTTAGTCACAAATTGGCGTAGGATAAAAAAAAGAATCGGAAGTTGGAAATGAACAATAAGGAAGACAAGACAAACCTAGATAATAGAATCTAATTAGAAATATATTCCTAGGATCCAAATTATAAATGCCCCCAGAAATTTTTGGGCATTGAAACTTTGTTCTCTTTTAAGCTGTTGCTTGCATGTTTTTGTTATTGAAAAAATAAAGCTACTTATTAGAATAGCACTTTAAAATTTCCTCCTGCTTCATAAAAATCTATTAAACCTGTCTAAAGTTTGGGTGTGTTGGTAGAGCTCCTTAGGTCTTTCTTTGTACTTTGCTGCTTCATATAATTGGTTTCTCATAACAAAGAAGAAGAGGAAGAAGAAGATACATTGAATAAACAAGCTTATGTACCTTTGGGCTAGCAGCACAAAGGATAAATACAAACATCCACAAACAGGAGAAGAAGAGGAAGAAAATACATTGAATAAACAAGCCTATGTATCTTTGAGATAGCAGCACAAAGGGTAATTACAAACATCCACGAACAGGAGGGAGACTAGTATTCAATCACAGAAAAGCAAAAAAGTTTTGTTTAGTCTGTTAGACTGCCATGCGACCATCCCAGCAGGACAAGCCTTGCGCGGCAGACTAGTATTCAATCAATCTACAGTATTAAAAAAACTGCATAAAGACTCTTCACTTGTTAGTAACAAAAGATTGGACCCATATTAAAACTTAAAAACTAGCAAAAGACCCTCAAATTCATAACCACTGAGTGCTAGCCAAGGCTCATGTTACTACTTTCATTTTGTCAATTACATTGCCGACATAAAAAATTTCCATGGATGCAAGTTTCAGCAGGTCCAGGGGATTTGTCTAGTGTCTCTATGTTCATTCCTTTCATACTTCCATATCAAGTAAATTAATGAAACTAGAATACACATGACAATATTCCATATTATTTCCATAAGTAGCATCTGCTTCTTTTAAATCAAAGTGGCATAATTCCATAAAGAAACAACACATACAGAGTTACATAAGCCTAAAATGAAATTATACCATGAACGTAAGTGTCCCAGCATCAGCAGCTAGAACCCCTCCAGATACAGGGGCGTCCAACATGACAGGGTTTTCCCAAGAATCTACGAACAAAATCAGTCACAAGATACAATGAATACAATATATGTAAATTGAGGACTGAGAAATATGTTTTCTTTTAATGGTGGTTGGCTCATTGAATTATTAAAAAAATAGATACAAAGGATTACAATAAAGAATATAATATTATGGATTAAAAAAAAACAGAACATTATGCATTAAAAGAAAACAAGACAGAAAACCAGTCATGGTGTCAGTGATGGTCATAAACATGCAACCTCTTCCGATTCATTTCCTTCCCTTGCCTACTAAACAAATTGAAACCAACTCCTAATCTATAAGTAACAGAAGGGAACCATTTTGTGCAACTTTTTGTTCATATCAAGTGTCAATGTATTTAATATAATTGTTCCTTCCTAATATTGAAGTTTTAAAAATTTTCGAAATAATTGCCTATTCAGGTTCTTCTTTGCTTAGTATTTTGAAGGGGCACTCTTCAAGGCTTTGACATGTGGATTTCAGAGTTATTGTAGAAACTAATGTTGTTACTGTAGAAAAAAAATTATAGATTTGTCATTACACCCATTACCACAACTACCGAATAAGAGCTAAGAGGGAATAAACTTCAGCAATTGGTTGAATGTGATTGTGAGCACATACTTACTATTAAAAGTATAAGAATCTTCAAGTCAAAGTAATATCTTCATTTACATCACTATTCATATCAAAAACAAGGAATTCTTGGTTCAAATAACTATCTGATGTCTCAAATAATAAAGTCATTTATACCAGGTGAGATTTCAGATTTTCACAGTCATACAATACAGAAGTTCCAAGATGAGAGGCATATTGTACTTAACTATTGATGGCCTAATCCCTAACAACATTAATTGAGAGTTCACATGAAAAATGTATATGAGTCGAACTGGCTCTTCCTAGTACTTTGATTAAAAAACACGTACCTCTCTTTTCCTTTAAAATACGGCTAGATACAATCGCTGAAAGCTCTCTTGAAGTTCGTGGATCAATGGTGGAGGAGTCTATTAATAACCACGGCCTTAGATGATAACCACCACGGAGCAAACCATGTGAACCATTATACACATCAAGCACCTACATGCACAAATTAGAATGTTTATTGTTTTATAAAGTAGTTGACTATATAAACCACCATGGCACCATGCCAATAAAAAGAAAACTAAGGATGATATCTATCATTGAACTGATATTACAGACTGCGGAGGAATTTCTAACCCCATTCTTGCTTTAGTATTCTACAAGCATTCTAAGATCATACAAAAGAGTGAAGTATATCATAATATCTCACAAACATTGAATAACAGAAAATAGATGACTAAGGCCTAGTTTGATAATCATTTGAATATTGTTTTTTTTTTTTTTTTGAGAATTGTGCTTGTTATCTCACAATTTCTTTATACTGGTTTTCATCTATCTTAAGGAAACATTTGAATTCTTAGCCAAATTCCAAAAACAAAAACTATTTTTTTTAGTTTTCAAAACTTGGCTTAGATTTTGAAGTTTTGAAAACATTTGTAAAATGTAGATAATAAAACAAAGAAACTCAAAAGTAGAAGTATTGTTTATAAGCTTCGTTTTCAAAAACCAAAAAACCAAATGGTTATCAAATGGGACCTAAATCTTTCAATTATTTATCAACAATTATTTGAAAGAACTTTATATTTGTTTTAACGTTTCTTTTCTTACAAATTTCATTCTTCTTAAAAAGAGATGTAAAAATTAAAATAATAAAAATATTTACTAACAAAAACAGATACGTAAAAAAGAAAGGTAACCAGTTCTCCAACCCAAGCAACGGAAAACATAAGATCATTATTCATTACAATAATACCATGCAATCTTCAAAATATTCTAAAATTTCTTACAACGTAAAAACGTACGGAGGCCATCAAGTGTATCTTATACCAACTAACCTATTGAAGCACCTTTCAAACTTCCAACGAGCACCAATCACTACAAAATTTGAACTTGTGCATTTAAACCATAGATTCTACTTATGTAGCCATTTATTTCAACCAATTTGAAGTAACAGTTCTTGGTTTTTCTGTCTATTGCAAGGCACAAACATTGTGATCAACTTGAGCAAAATTAAAATGGTATTGAAAGTGACATTCGAGTATGAACCAACGCAACAAAACTGATAGAGTTTCATTCCGCATTTAAAGCTTATTTTTTAAACAAACATTTAAAGCTTATTACATTCTACATAAAACGGTATATATCTTAATTCATGTTCTCCACGGTTGTATATTAAGATAATATGATTCTTTCCTCCCCTCTCATGATAATTGCATATGTATGTCAGAAATCCCATAATAATTGTCATGTACATACCGTAAAAGTGCTTAAATAAACCTATCCTAGAACATAATGTTCCAACTTGAATGAAGGAGAATATAACGTAAGGTCAAATCATAAAACATGTAAGCCACAGCCTAATAAAATAAATAAATAGATAATGCAGGTAACATATTAGACCCCTTCGGGAGGAAAGGGGGAAAAACAGGTCACAACTCACATGAGAAGGAGAGGGTAGCATAGTAATGACAACATCAGAAGCTTCTGCAACTTCAAAAGGTGTTTCTTTGGTGGAAACTCCCATATCTGAGTACATCTTCATGGTATTGCGATTTCTAATAGGAAACATTATTATACAACAATCAATGTACGTAAAACCAGTGTCATTTTTTCAATGAAAGAATCAGCAAAATGCTGTCCATAGAAAAATATATCAGATACAATCCACCTAATTCATGTTTATTTCCTACTAGATTCACCACCGTCCAGCCATGAGAACTTGTTTTTGGAGCTTTTGCGTAGAAATTAAAAGGCGAAGAGTTTTTAAGGACATGCAAGCATAAAATTTTTCAACCATCTTTTGGCTACCTTTAAGATTCAAGTTGAGCCAAATATAATTGTGTCCATTGTTTTTCGGTTTCAAAAAACTGGAGAGCAAATTATAAAGATGCTATTTAAACTTTCTAATCATTTGAAATAATTGTTTCAATTAAAATACATTTCTAAATCGACCATTACAGCTACTCCCGAAAGATTTAAATCTTAAATCCATTAAAAACTTTTTCTGGAAAAAAAAAAAAAGACAGTTTATCATAATCTTTACAATGGCCTTTAGTTGCAACAGAAGACTCAAGTACATTACATGTCATGTACAACCATTTTGTATCCAGCCTTTATTAGATTATTTGCCATTCTGGATCCCATATTCCCCAGTCCAATGAACCCAACACTCTGCAAAACATTGTTAGAGGAATGTTTTTCAGTCTAAAAACATGTCATAACGGGAACGTGAAAGAAGATGAAATCCACATTTCCTAACTATTGAATTGAGGAGCCAGGAATAAAGACTTAATTAGCAGTAAACCACATTTTATCGAGTCAAAAAGTAAGTGCCAAATCACAATTGTCAAAGAGCATCAATTGGGTTCACTTGTGCAAACTAATAGTACAATTTCATATCTTTCATCAAGTAGTAAAAACTATTAAAGTAAGGTCTAAGTCAGACTGAATGGATTGCATTGCATTCTTGAAACTTTAAGGACAAATTTTTATGCCAAATTACTCCATACTCTTAAGGTTTCATATATGGAAATCATAGAGTTTGCAAAAGACTAACTTTCTATCATCCTTAGCTTTTTCAAAGACTCCCCATCTTAAGTAAAAAAGAAAAAAGGAATATGCTGGTCATGAATAGGAATTGCTGGAAACGAGATGATTTTTAGAAAATTGTTGATCTGCACAGAATGTAGTCAATTAAAAAAGTCACTCGCTTGTTGGATCCTGAGAACCAAAAACAGCTTTCTAGCTAGTTGTAGAAACAAGGAATGCGGAGAATGTGTAGGCAATATACGAAACTATGTTTTAAAATTTAAGAAGTTGAAAATAAAACTATTTGCCTTTTTTTTTTGGTTAAATTACGAATTTGGTGCCCATAGTTTGGGAAAAGTTAGAATTTAGTCGACGTGGTTTTAAAAGTTTTTTTTAGTACAATGGTTTTAAAAGTTATTTTGTCCTTATGATTTCACAAAACCTCGTAAATAGTCTCTAAGGTTTGAACAGAAATAAATTCTAACTTTCTCCAAAACCATAGGACCAAATTTGAAATCTAACCTTTTTTTTCTTTTTCTTTGACAGGTGAAACTATTGCTTAAATCACAGGAACTAAAGATTTAATTTGACTGAAATTTAAATATTTAAAATTAATCCAATTAAAGGTGTAACAAACTTCAGGTTTAAGTTTTCAATTAACCTGATCGCTGCAAAACATCAGTAGAATATGTAAATCACATCATCTAGATCAATAGCATTCACATAAACTTTGAAATATTTGCATCAGTTCAACCGCATGTTTCCTATTTCATTGAATTCCTAAAAAGACCGATCATCATTTGGCTCTACGGGCTAGAAATTACATTTTAGAAAGAGAGGGAGGAACAAAAATCAAACCTATCCCATCATTTTTCTCAACAACCAAACAAATGCAGACAAACAAATGATTCCGAAGATGAAAAAAACTTTCCTGGAACGAAACCGAAGCATCAGCAGAGAAGAATCTACTCACAGACGGTGTCTCACTCTCAACCGGAAAAGGTTTAAAATGAAATTTACTCATGTACTGAATGAAAGAAGCTCTGATTTTAGAAACCGCCATTGATGGCTATTTCACTTCAGTTCAGAGACGCGTGGCGGAGGAACAGTGCTTCCGGCGATTGAAAAAGAAGAAGAAGAAGTGATCACTGAAAAAATCACTTCAATCGAACATACCAAAAACCTATAAAATAATATTTTCAATCAATAATTAAGAACTGATCCGTCTTTGGATTGGCTTTCCCTTCCTGCGAGTTTACGACAGTGGCCTCTGTTTTGACTCTGACGTCGGCACCTTCTCCGGATAGTGTTGATCCGACACGTCGTCATCGCTGATCTCGTGCCCAAAGATTTTCAAGCAAACAAAAATAAGTCTTGAAATTTAAGTTTTCATTATGATTGTTTCAAATTTCTGTCTAAAATTGTTTGAAAAATACACCGTCGAATTTCCTACTTCAAAAAAAGGTGGAAATTTGACGTGGAGAGTGAGTTGTAAAAACAGAGGTATATACGAGTACAAAGTGGTTTTATATCAAATTATAATTAGATAATTTGATATAAAATATTATTTTATTTCAATTAAGATGTTTAAAAATTTTATCTTTAAATATATATTTTTTTTTAAGAAATTAACTATTTAAATAAAGATTTTCTATGAATAATAACTATCTAATTGAAAATTAATAGATATTTCCCATGAAAAGTTAGCAATTTAAAATTTTATCAAAAAAATTATTTGATTCAATTGAGATTAAAAAAAGAAAAAAAAAACTAAACGGAAAATAATTTCCAGTGGAGAACATGATCCCTGCAAATTCCTACAAGAATTCCCGCCTCGATCTCTACAAAATTTAATAGAGAATTTTGCAGGGGATTAAAATGGATGGTGGAGATGAGGACGGGGAAGTCAACCTTGTCTCCACCATGCCTCATGGTCATCTCTAAAGAAGATGAAAATCTATGGCCTCCCTTCCTGACCAATTGAAAAAAATTAGGGCTAACAAAAACACATAAGACAACTAAACCTAGGTACCTTGAATTGTTCGATAATTTTCGCCTTTGAGAATGAAAATTGTCTTCCTCCACTAGTCTTTTTTTTTAGACTCCATACTCCCTAAACTTTACCAGTATGTAGTTTTTTTTTTATTTTTACCCGTCTATAATTTATCTCACAATGTGTGGCTTCTCCTTTTACACAACATAATTTTGACTAAAAATCTAACCCTCAAATTTGCTTCTCACTCAAGACCGTTTCAAATGTGACTAAAACCTTTCAACTACCATTTGTGACCATCTATAACTTCCATTTTACAAATCGCCATCATGTCACATTTCCGTCTCTATTTTGGTGGAAAAGTAATTGGAATGGTTGTTTTGAAAAAAATTTAAGGGTTATTGGCATAAAGTTGGCAGTGTGGTCTAGAGTTATTATTCCAAGAACACCCTCATTTCGTCCTTCATTTCATCCTCCATAGGACTATTGATTAGGATTCCAGTTTTGATGGTTGGGTCTTGAAGTGTTGTTGTTAGGACTAGTTTTCTTTTCAAAATTTTGAGCAAGAATCACACTTGGAGTGGAGTTGATAAGTGCATTATGTTCTAAACGATTTTCATGAGTGAGAAGAAAAGCATAGATTTCTTGGAGTGGTTTTGATTTAGTTTTTGCAGAAATGGCTGAAGCAATTGAGTCATAATTTGAACATAAACCAAAAAGAATTAACCACGGAAGAATTCGGACTTGATGCATCAACATTTGTTCGTGTCGAACTGAGCGTTGCCATAGTTGTTAAGCTTCCCTGCTTTGATACCATATTACAATTTAGAAACTAAGGAGGTGTTTGGCCCACCGTTTTGGAATTATAATCAATATTCTAAAGCCTAAAAATTATAAAACAGTATTTTAAGTACATTGTTCAAAACCACAGAGTTCTGTTTCAAAAATCATGGGTTTTGAATACAATGGCCCAAACACGGTTTTGGGTTTGGATATCAAAACCAACCAACCCCAAAACGGTAGGCCAAACACCCCTAAGGGGCCGTTTGGTTCAAGGTTTCTTATATGCCTGGGAATAATGGATTCCTAGGAATAAGATTGCTGGGAATAATTGATTGCTGTGTTTAATTGTACACCTGGGAATGCTAATTTTAATAATAATAAATGATATTTTTATCTTTTTATGAGATTAATTTTATAAATTTTATATAATTATCATGCATTAATTAATGAACTCTTTAACAAATAGATGTAAATTAATTGATCATAATAGATATATAATTTTAATTAAATAAATAATTGTAAAAAGTTATAATTTGTATACTAAATTATTTCAATTAATTAAATATATTAAATAGATTACTAATTTATTAAAGTTTCAATAAATACACAATTACATTAATTTAGTTTATTTTTATAAAGGAAAAAAATTCAATTTTACCCGTAAACATGTCACCATGTATCAATTTTCACTTTAAACTTTTAATTTTTACCCATAAACTAATGAATAACTTTACAAAAACTCACAAATTTTAACAAAATTTAGTTCTAACATTTTTTTTTTTAAATCTAATCAATTTTGTACCATACCCATGTCTTGTATAATTCATTGAAAGCATATGAAAATAATTTTTTTAACGAATTTTCAAAAGAAAACTCAGTGGATGATAGAAATTGCAAATTTTTTTTTAAGTTTAAGGTTAAGATTGCAATATTTATCTAAGTTTGGGTAAAATTTGATGAAATTAAAAGTTTAAGATAGAAATTGATACAACTCGACAAACTTAGGTGTAAAAATTGATTTTTTTTTTATATAAATAAGAATTCATTGTGTATATTTTTAATCAATCAATTAGTTATAATTAATTTATTACAATTAAATAATTAATTAGATTAATTCAATACATTATTATAAAATAATTTTAATTTAATCGGGTTGATTATAAAAATTAATCTAAATTAATTCATTTTAATAGAATATATAAATATATCCAAAAGAAAGATGAATATTAACAAAAATAAGAGAGAGAAAGAGGAGGGCATAAAGAAAACCCATATTTTTGCAAGGGCATCAAATATCCTTACTCATGGGTATACAAAATCCATGGGAATAACTCATTCTCATGCCCAAGCCTCCAAACCTTGTACCAAACAAAGGTATCCAAAGCCTTTGTCCATTTTCATCCTCAAAATCCTTGTACCAAAACGACCCCTAAGGGTTTAAAAATGATCACAAATTCAATTAATTCTATTCATGATTATCAAATAGCTAGCCATATGTATAGACTGCTGAACAGAAAATACAAAAACAATTCTTTGAATAATAGAAAGATAGTTAATGAGCTGCCCGAATATTTTCTATCCTTCTTGCATACCAAACACTACTTTAAGAGTAGACTATATTGCAATTTTATTATTGGAAGTTTTAGATTAATCTAAAATTTTTTGGTACGACAAATGTTATGGTGGAGATTTCAACTTCTGATTTCAAGAAAATGGATAGATATCTTAACCATTGAATTATATAAATATTCATATTAGCAAATTAATCTCTAATTAATAATCAAAATTAATTAATTTGTATCTACGGCATCTTAGTATATTTATTTTTATTAATGATTTGGATTTAAAAAAAGCATACATTTTCATATATCTATCAAGATTTAACTTTTATTGTAAAATATTTGAAAAAGTTTTTTTTTTTCATTCAAATATTATCATAAATATAATAACAAACTCAATCTCCAAGGTCTTGGTTTTTCTCTTACAGCATTTCCTCAAAAAATATCAAACCATTTATTTAAAAAAAAAAAATCAAAATTTTCACAGTTCAAAACACTCCATCCTTTGCATTCTAGTTCATTCAGCACTTTACATGAGTTGAACTGGAATGATCCAAAACCAGAGGATCAAGCATCTGAAGCCCACTGGGAAAAAACAGAACAAAACAAGCAAAACAAAACAAAACAAGCAAACCAACAAAGCAAAAAAAACAAAAAAAACAAACACAGAGACAAAGAAATGCCCTTGGCCTGAAGTTCACAGGTCAAAAAAAATCCATAGTGGAATGGACAAAAGGTGGGAATTTCTTGTATCCATCAAAGCATGTTCTTTTTTTACAACTTTCAGTACAACTGATTACACTAACGAGGTCAATGAAACTGAGGGAAAGGAAGAAGCTCTTCCTTCATCTACCTCAGAAAATAGAACCTAATCTAATTCAGAAATGAGAAGCTAATGAGACATTAAATTCCCAATTAAAAAAATAAATACCAAACAAAAGAAACTCCAGCCTCTATCTATATGGAGGAAAGATCTTCATATATAGTCTTGATACCTGGTCTTTCAGATACGGTCCGAATACATCGTAAAGCTATACCGAGCACCTCCTTCATACCCTTCTCTGCTGCTGCATTGCTCATTTCGGGCAACAATATGGTATCGAAACAGTCGGAGCCACGCCCTTCGGCCACCCGTAAACGCACCCAATCTGTTAGATCAACTCCTCCCTCTTCACCAGAGATCACATCACCAGCACATCTTCCAGTCAGAAGTTCCAAGAGTATCACTCCAAATGCATAGACATCAGACTTGAAGGAGGGCTGTGGCTTCTTGGAAGCTGCCAACTCCGGGGCGCGATAGCCTAACACCCCGGCATCAAGAATCTGCTCAATGGTACCAGCATGAGTCATGAGGCGATGAAGGCAGTAATCAGCAATGCGAGCATTCAGGTCTGCTCCATCTAGTAGTACATTTGTTGCTTTAAGGTTCCCGTGTGGAACGGCTCGATCGAAATGGAGATAGTTCAGGCCACGTGCTATATCAACGGCTATCTTGAGCCTTTGAGCCCATGTCAAAGGACCTTTTCTTCCCGGACGATCTGAAATAAAGTTTTATTTGCAGGAAACCATTCAAAATAGAAGCAAGAAAGAATCATCTGAAGATCAGAACTGAAAGATGTCTTGGAAAATGAAACAAGCAATCTTTCATCAATTATATTTGAATCAGCAGTATGAAAAAAAAAAAGCTTTGAACATTCCAAATCAGGTGTCTGTGTTCAATGTTGTCATCTTGTTCAAAATAAAGGAAGTATGCTTCCTAACTACTAATTAGTCCTTTCAATGTGACAGATAAATAGGAAAATGTTGATCTATTTCAATTTTTCCATTCTTCTCTAGTGTAGTAGTAATGCTACAGAATCACAAGCTTTAAGCAAGTTCAACTCTATAGAGAGTAATTTTCCCTTTTTCATTTGGCAATTGAATAAGAAGTCAAAGCCACAAATAAAAAATAAGTTGAAGCAGAAAGGAAAAATGAATTAAGGCAAGAGTTACCATATAGAAAGACTGCAAGACTTCCCGGTGAGATATAGTCAGAAAGAATGAGCTTCTCATGCTGTGTAGGCCCCCAATAATACCCTCTCAAGCCAACGACATTGGGATGCCTGATGTTTGCGAACTTTTTAGCCTCCTTAGCAAATTCCTTTCTCTGCTTCGCTACGCCTTCTCTCAGCCACTTAACTGTTAAGAACATCCCACTCTCCAGTGTTGCTCTGTAGGAAGTGCCATGGCTGCTTCTCCCTAACACTTCAGCTGGAGCTCTGGATAGTTCCTCTGGTGTCAATGAGATTGAATCGTCAAGAAAATGAAGTTCACCAACCAAACGATCAGGTGATCTCACATCCAGTCTAGCAAGGTTTTCAGCAGTAAATGAATCGCCTGATTCAGGTGACCAAGAGAATTGACTGTTTTTTGCTGGGGAGAAACCAGTTACTGCTGCTAGTTTCTCGTCGGGGCTGATTATCTCGGACGAAGACCCATTCCTTGAAGTCACAAGTTCCTCAGCCGAAACAACCAAATTGCTACCGGTTCCAGTTCCAGCAATGCCGGTGGAGCTAAGAGAACTACGCCTACGAATGTCCTTAGTTGTGGCAAGCTCGGGTGGATTTTTTCTTGATATGCAGATGTAATGAAAGAAGATAGCAAGGAGGATAATAATAACCAATGCAATCACACATGAGACTATTATTATTACTTTTACAATTGTGTTCATTTTCTTTCTCCCTGATCTATCATCTGGATTATTGCTTGATCCAGGACCATTTGGAAGAATCAGTCTTGAATTTCCAGGATAGAATGCAGAACGTGTAAATTTTCTCAGATTTTCGGGGACAGTTCCTGAAAGATCATTAGATGAAGCATTGAAGTTCTGAATATCACTCGACAAGTTGCTCGGAAGGGGACCTGTGAAATGATTCTGTGATATATCTAATGAGATCAATGCACTCAGATCAGACATAGACGTAGGCAAGGATCCAGAAAAGTTGTTTCCAGCAATATTCAGCAGTGTAAGGCCAGTTAAAGATATAAATTGATCAGGAAAATAGCCACTGAGTTGATTATGAGAGAGATCAAGAACCCCAAGGTTCGCTTGACCTGGGGAAGGAAGCAAGAACTTAACAGCACCACTGAGTAAGTTATTTTCCAGATAGAGCTCTTCCAAAGTGGGCATTGTGAGCAAATCAGCTAATAAAGGTCCATCAAACTGGTTAGAGCTCAGATCAAGGACTTGAAGCTTCGGATACTTGGTAATAGCACTCGGGAGTGAACTACTCAGAGTATTATGGGACAAGTTTAGAAAATTTAACCGCAAGAACTGTGGAGTTGCCTCAGGGATCGGCCCTTTCAAAAGATTCTGACTGAGATCAAGGAATTCAATGTTCCCCCACTTGATCATCCTTGTTAAATTTCCCTCAAATTTGTTGTTTGAGAGATCAAGCATAACACAACTTCCAGTCAGTAATGGAAGTGCACCAGTAAGCTGATTGGACGACAGATTGAGGACACGTAAGGTGGTTGATGTGATCATACTTATTGGCCCTGAATGATAAATTAGTCCGTAAGCGCATAATTAAAGTAGAATCACATAAAAATATGATAAAGAATATATGGAACTAATTATAATGTTAAGTAATGTAAGTAGAAGCAAGTCAGATACCTGAGAGATTGTTGGCACTCAAATCCAGTTCAGTTAAAACCGAGGCATCGCCTTTTAATAGATTGTTTGGAATATCTCCTGAAAATCTATTGTTGCTGAGCTTCAAGATTTGGAGATCATACACAAAACTAAAACCAGGCAGCTCTCCTGAAAGCTGATTGTGGCTTAAATCCAATGTTTTCAAGTTTTCAAACACCGATAACTCGCCTCCATTGACCAATGATCCAGTAAGCTGGTTATGACTAAGGTTTAAATACATGATGGTATCAGAGAGTCGAGGCAAAAACTTCCCATGCTCCGTGTCAGAGCTGATTAGCATGTTGTTACTAAAGTCAACATAATTGGCTTCAGACAAACGAAAAAATTCGACATCTAGTGTGCCATCAAGCATATTACCATGCAAGTCAAGCACCTCAAGATCTGAAATGAGCTCAAAACCTTTCGGAATCCTCTTAGTAAAACCATTGAAAGATAGATTTAGATACACCAGGTTTGTCAGCTTTGTCAATGCTGTAGGCAACGATCCAGAAAACGAGTTACGACTCAAATCCAATGATCGGATTGATTGAAGATCAACAATTGGATCAAGAGTACCCGAGAAGTTGTTACCAGCTAATGATAGGTTTTGCAAGCTTGTTAACTTACCAATCCCCTGTGGTAAAGATGAAGAAAACAGGTTATTCGAGATATCAAGGAACTCAAGACTTCGAAACTCAGCTATATTGTCCGGCATCTTCCCTGTTATCGAGTTGTTTGTCAAGGAAAGCTTTGCAAGTTTTGTGAGGTTTGAAAACACATTCAAGTCTACATCAGCAGAAAGGCCCAAACTCTCCAAAACCACTCCAGCAACACTTCCACTGTTGCAGACAATCCCATTCCAAGAAGAAGGGCAGCCATCAAAATCAATGGACTCCTCATTCCATGAGTTAACAACAAACCCAGTGGGGTCATGCTTGATACCCTTCTTGAACTCGAGCAGAGCCAAGATATCCTGTGAAGGGAGCTGAGCCAAAGCAGAAACAAGCAAGAGGGACACCACCAAAATCCTGAAGGCCCTCATTTCAATGCTACTCATAAAGAAAACGATTCAGCAGATTGCTTACAAAAGAGAATGTAGCAGATTTTCCCCAAAAGTACTTTTCAGGTAAAGGGCAAATCCAAGACAACCCAAGCTTTAGATTCTTAGAAGCAGTGAGCTCAAACCCACGATTTTACAAATAAAACAAAGAACATACAACAACCATACTCAACAACAAGCTCACAACCCAAATACAGAAATGCAGAATCTCAATGGCCTTCCAACAACAGCCACACACATTCTTATTTCTACAGCATACAACCAATACCTAAACGAGCAAAATAAACAACACCAGCCCTGTAGCTTCACAGATTTGAGCACAGAAAATGCAGCATTTCCTTATAAAACCCCTTTTCCAGAGCAATGCAGCCACACCCTTAACCAGAATCCTCAAGAGAAAAAAAAAAACAAAAACTTGGGGTTTCAGAGAAACAAAGAGCATAAAGCTACTCCATACCTTTCCTCACTGCCTTGAAACACACTGCAATGAGCATAACAAACCCAGGAAAAAGAAGAAGAAGAAGGAGAGAGAAATGGGTCTCCAAATGAAGTAGACAGCATTAAAGAATATGGGGCCAAAAGATTTTCCCACCCAAAAACCCTAAAAGAAGAGTCATTAAGCTGTTTAGACAGTAGAGAACTTGAGTTCTTTCTTTAATGGAGGGCCTAAAGAAACAACTGCTCAAAACAAAGAAAAATGCCTTTGTCTTTTCACTCACACGCCCTCTTTTACTCAAGCGAGAGCATGTGAGTGACCCAACCCAAACAAGAACCCCACTGTGCTTAAAGCAATTTTACGGATTAAAGAAAAACAGAAAAAAGAATTCAGGGGGAAAATCAAATTAAAAAAATAACAAAACAAAACAAAACCCCTAAATTTAGATTCCTTCTTTTGAGGAGGTTCAGTGTCAGCTCAGTAGCCAGCAAACAAGGAGAGTACGCGGGAAAATCTGTAGATTTTCGTGGGTAAATGGAGTATTTACCCGCCAACATCGAAAATGGAGGGTGATCCAATTTTAATTCTTGCATTTTCAATTTCAGTTCATAGCTCAAATTTGAACGTTGTGGAGCTGAATCTACTTATATATAAGACATTTTTATTTGTTTTTAAAGAACGAAAATTCAATTTTTTTTTTTTTTTGAAATTTAACAACTCGTGGAGTGAAGATTCAAATATTTACCTTGTGGTCGAAGATATATACCTTAACAAATATTTGATTCTTCAATTTTACATTTAGGAAGAAAGAACATTATAAAGTTGTTGAGTTTATATTAATTAGTATTTAGATTTGTTTATTTTAAGTTTGTTCATCTCCCGAACTTCAAATGATAAATTATAAGTTTAATCTTTAAACTTTAAGTTTGTATCTATTTGATCCCTAATCTAAGATGTCTACTAGGTTCCTAAACTTTTACATTTATGTCTTTTTGGTCTATCAACTTTAAAAAGTGTAATGAATACCTAAACTTTCAATTTTGTGTCAAATAGGTCCTTAAATTTTCAATTTTGTGTCTAATAGGTCTTTGACCTATTCGATGTTTTTTTAAAATTTACGAACCTACTAGACACAAAGTTGAAAGTTTATGGTTCTATTAGACATAAAATTCAATTTTATATATAATAAATCAGCTAATTTTAAAAAAAATAATATGTTAATAACTTATTAGACATAAAATTAAAAGTTAAGAACCTATTATACATTTTTTAAAGTATAGGAATCTTTTAGATACAAACTGAAAATTCATGGATTAAACTTTTTAATTTAATAGTATTTTTTTTCGTGTTCAACAATATGAAGAAGTGGGGATTCAAACATCTAAACCTTTTGATTAATGATATATGTTTTAACTAATTGAGTTATGTTCACATTGGCATAAATGATAGGTTATATAAAGTCTACATGACTTTTACATTATTTATTGAGTTTTATAAATCATAAGGTTAAAAAATCAAGCTTAAATCACACTATATAAACTCAATGTTTAATGACGCATTTTTATGTCCAATATAAATGCATACTATACAAAACTAGTTTCTTAACCTCAATTAACAAAACAGAACTTAAAATTGCAATCACATCTCTTGTGTTTGCTTCACTAATTTGTGAATTTTGAGTTTTAATAATATATTTGTTTAAATTTTGAGTTTTAATAATATATTTGTTTAAAGTACAATAATATGTAGAGTGAGAATTCGAATATTTGACCTTTTAGTCGATGGTATAATGTCATAACTAGCTGAGCTATACTCAAGTTGAATTTTAATGATATATTGATTTTACAATCAAAGTGTATTGAAATATGAGGTTACATAACTTTTCTTTATTGATACGTTTAGAATTTTTTAAAGTTAACCAGTAATTTTAAAGGTACATTTTTATTTAATTTGAGTTTGTATATTATGTGAAATTATCAAACAATAAATCATAAATCTATATATCAGAACATATAGTATTGGCATTCCAACTAGGGCTTATAAATTCAATACCTAAATATATTAGGTTTGTTCAAAACATGTAAACCAATAATTGGGAAAATAGGGATGTAATTTATGAAACTTGAAAAAGTAATAATACAAATATAGTAATTGTGTTTAACACATGAAAACTACACACACGGTTATTTATTTAGTATCTAAAATTTGATTATACATTTTTAGTAACTAATTGTATAAAGTTAAATTAATTTTTTTAAGTACATATAAATAACAGATTCAAATCTCTAAATTCTTAATCAATATAAAGTTAAATTAAATTATTGACGATATTTTCTTCAAAATTAATTATTTGTAATATATATATATATATATTGAGTAATTAATATTTACACGAATTATTGTCGGTGTTTTTTAACAAGGAAATTATTTCCGTTTGTAAATGAAGTGCCACGTAGGATGGTGGGTCCCACATGCCCTTTTGACCAGGGTTTTTTTGTTGACTCATTCCCATTGGTCCAGGGTGGAGAGAGGTGAAGTAGGTGTAAAATATAATTGTAGACTGCAAAGTGGGACCCATTAATAGACCAATAAGAATGAGACACGTAGGATAATTTGTCTTTCTTTTTTTTTTTTCAAAAAATTGGATAATTTGTCTTTACTATGCAGTCCTTATCATGGTGCTGTGTATGTGCGAGCATGTGGTTGTGTGAAATACCAGATTCAAGGATTTGGCAATAATGTGGTCCCTACTAAAACAAAAGTATTTTTGGTTTTTAATTGAAATTGTCTTTTTTACTTTTTTTTGGAATGTTTTTTTTAATCATTAAATTGGGAACTTCTTTTTGAAAAAAATGTGGCTATATATGGGTTTCTTTTTATTATTATTATTAATTTGTTCATATTATTTCAATATTTCCAATTCCATGTCTAAGGCATCGTATTATTACAATCTAACTACCACCCTCGTGTTAGATGAACTGTTAACATGTGACAATATGAGATTAAGGACTTGGTTGGATTGCTCGTAAAAAAAAATATTTTTGAAAAATGCATTTTCTTTTAAACATTTTTTATAATAATAGTTTAAAATTAAAACACTCATATGTTTGGTCACATTTTCTCAAAAGTGTAAATATACAAGTTTGTTTGGTTTTCCCTACACTCAAAATGCTTCTACAAATGTCAAATTACTATAAAGTACGACTATTAAACACTATAAACTAATAACTTCAAATTTGTATTTAAAACACTATGATCGCCCGTGGTGGTCGGCAAAGTGGTCTCTGGGGGTGACTTGGCGACGGATGGCGGTAGAATCCAGTGGTAACTGGCAGCAGGTGGCGGAATCCAGTGGTGGTTGTCAGCGATGAGGTGGCGGTGGATGGTGGCAGAATCCGATGGTCGCCAATGGTAGGCGAAGAAATCTGGTGGTCATCGATATGTGTTGCCTGTAGCAATGGTCACCGGCGGTGGTTGTAAGGTCATTAGTGGTGGTGACCTGCAGCGACGATGAGGTGGTAGTGAACGACGATAGAATCTATGTGTTGCCAATGGCGGTGGCTGGTGGTTGTTTTCGGGAGTCGCTAACGGCGATGGTCACTAGTGGTGGGTGGCGACAACCATGGGAAAGTGAAGGTAGTGTGAGGGTATTTTGGTCATTTTCATATATCATGAAAATTTAGAACGAATTCCCAATCAAACACTTAAAAATAATTTTTCTAGAATTTGAATTCAAGAGTTTCACTCAACATGGTTTATTTCTCAGACTCATTTTTTTAAAAAATTATTTTGAGTGGTTGTCAAACACTACAAATCTTATGAAAATGAATTTTTTTTTTCAAAATTAAACAGTTAAAAAGTCAATCCAAACATACCAAGATGCTATTTGGGGGGTGGGTTATAATAACCTGTGGAGTACTCTGCACCCCAAACACAGACTATTATAACTCAGACTAAACAATTCTGCATTTTAAACAATATTATATAATTCCACAAACTATTATAACACACAAACTATTATAACTTATGTTATTATAACTCACTCGATGCCCCAAGCAGCCCCTAAAAGTTATTGAAAAAAGAGGTGATGAGTGTTACAGGAAGTTAACACCTCTCACTCCCTCAATTTCTCTCAAATTCTTTAGATCCCAACAACCATTTGGTTTTTAAAATTAAGGTTATAAATACTATTTTCACCTATAAATTTCTTTGATTTGTTATTTGTTTTTTACAAATGTTTTCAAAATTCAAGTCGAGTTTTGAAAACTGAAAAAAAATAGTTTTTAAATTTTGTTTTTATTTTTAAAATTGGATTAAGAATTCAAATCTTTTATTAAAAAGGATGAAAACCATTATGAAGAAACAAACTTAATTAATTTTAAAAAATCAAATAGTTATCAAACTAAGTCTTAATTGTTTTTGTATTATCCAAATAATAGTCTAGTGGAAGATGAGGATCAAATTATTTAGGTTAAGTGGGAAAAGATACATAGGTAGGTTTTCATGTTAATCATGTAATGTATGGTAGATTTAATTCGAATGTTTCAAATTATTAAATAGAGATGTCAACTCCTAATAATAAACTCATATTTTAATGTTATATCATATTTTCATTAACCTACTTTAATAATTTTATTTTTGATAGAAAGACTTGGTTGAAATAAATTTATGCGTTAATGTTAAAATTGAAATTTTCCCAAAAACAAAAACTATATGAAAAAAAAAACATATCATAATCATTGGGTACCAACATTTATATGAAGCCATAAACAATATCGATAGTGACAGCACTTCGAGGAAAAATAAAATATAAAATTTGTTATATAACAGAAAAATAATCGGCAGAAATTGGTGTTAAAATAGTAAATATTATTAATTTTTTTTAGATGGAAAGAAGTTTTTAATTATATATATATAATAATAATAATTGTTCCATTTTCTTAACGCATTCTTATACATTTTACCGTTGATTTTTTTTAATAAAAAAATCAATAACTTGCATGTCAAAGTTGAAAGTACAACACAAACACTCTCGAACTCTTTTGCTTACATATCTCAAGCATTATAGTATAAAGGAGGTCATGCACCACAATACAAACTCATAAATTTTTTTCTTCTCTTATAAATAAAAGCATCTAGATTTGGTTTTAGCATTATAATAGGCAAAAGAAAGCATTCGAGAATATAAGAGTCTGGAGTAATTTATATTAGAACAACAAGTTTCTCTACGTTTTCATAGTAGTATATTATAATATTGTCTATGACGCCTGCTCAAACATCCGTTCAAATGATTTTGCTAGAATATTCAACTCAAAAAGTCTCGTACCAATGTAAATTTTATTTTTATTTTATATTATAGAGTTTTTGGCAATATATTAGAAGAACAATTGTCCCACATCGAAAATGTACAATGAAGTCATGGGCTCCAAGTACTATAAAAGGAGTCTATAGCTTTGGTTTCAAATCATCCCAATTCGAAATATTTTAAGCTTAGTATACTAACTCTAGTTAAATGAGTGACATAAAGTTTTGAGAGAGTATTTCTTTGTAATTGGGGTTGGGGAGAAAATTGTGTGGTTATAATAATTTTTCACATAGTGAAGTATTTCTTTTTGTCCGTGGTTTTTTCTCCAGTTTTGGAGTTTTCCATGTTAATTCTAATTGTGTTTCTTATTTTTGTTGCTTTCTTTTAATTTTTCAGTTATTTTTTACTTATTCCTGCAGTAGTAATGGGAGGTTTTTTCCCAACAAGTGGTATCAGAGCTTTAGGTTCGTAGTTTCTTAAGTTTCTGAGTATGCTCTATGGTTGCAGCACTATCTGAACTTCCACATCAAAAAGGGTTTCTTGAAACGAGCTACAGCTGATTTTGTGAATAGTGTGAGTTGCTCACTATTTGCAGATTCGTTAGGAGTGAAGCAGATATGTCAAGCTTTATAAGTCTAGTAAAGATTGACGTGGAGAAATTTGATGGAATGATGAATTTTGGCTTGTGGCAAGTGCAAGTCAAAGATGTACTGATACAATCTGGGTTACACTGGGCTTTAAAGGGAAGATCGAGTGGTGTTGCTTTTGAAAAGTTAAGCGGTAATGGTGGTCCAGTGGTGGTTCCAGCAAATGTTCTAAGAAGTCCAACATGAGTGATGAAGAATGGGATGAATTGGATTTGAGAGCTGCAAGTGCAATCAGACTAAATTTTTGGCTAAGAATATTCTTGAAAATGTGCATGAAATTTCGACAGCCAAAGAGCTTTGGGAGAAGCTTGAAGCAATGTATCAGGAAAAGAGCATCTCAAATCGGTTGTACCTAAAGGAGCAATTTCACACGCTGCGAATGGAGGAAGGTACGAAAATCTCAGATCATTTGAGTGTTCTCAATGGCATCGTCTCTGAGTTGGAGCTGATCGAAGTGAAGATAGAGGATAAGGATAAGGCACTCAGGCTTGTCTTGTCACTTATGCCTTCTTATGAACCCATGAAGCCAATCTTGATGTACGAGAATGAGACTTTAAATTTTACTGAGGCTACTAGTAAACTTCTATTAGAGGAAATAAGGCTGAAGAATGACGGGCGTACTTCACAGGAGGATTCAACACTGGTAGCTAGCAATTGGAAGAAGAAGAAAGATTTTGTGCAAAAGAAAGGTTGTTGGGAATGCGGACAATCTGGACACATGAAAAAGAATTGTTCTAACAGAGTAAGTTCGTCAAAGAGCTCTAGATAGGATGCCGATGTGGTCTCTGTCGTCAAAGGAGATGGTGACTTCTTCTAAAGAAAGACAGAATTCATCCTCATGGTATTTCCACTTTACCATGATAGAGGATGTGATGTTAGCAATTCCACAGATTTGCACACGGGCATTGGTTTGGCAGTTATGCAAGGTGTGTGTGGTGGAAGTTATGTCGATGGCTAAGGAACTTTCGGGTAAGCCATGTAGGTAGAAGTTGCACCATAAATTTCAGCAGGGTTTATCGACATGTGATGAAGAAGAAAAGTCTTGGAAAGTGACATTCCAAGCAATCTACTTTTATGGTGGAGTAGGTTATAATTCTCTAAGTTGAGGATTATGTTTTTCAGTGAAGACAATTGATGCAACAAGAATTGTGAATTCTTCAAATATCTTGCCAATGTGGAATTTGTAGAGTTTTTGGCAATATATTAGAAGAGCAATTGTCCTACATCGAAAATGTCCAAAGAAAAATGGGCTCCAAGTACTATAAAAGGAGTTTATGGCTTTGGTTTCAAATCATCCCAATTCAAAATACTTTAAGCCTAGTATACTAACTCTAGTTAAGTGAGTGATATAAAGTTTTGAGAGAGTGTTTCTTTATAATTGGGATCATTGAGAGAATTTTGTGTGATTGTAATAATTTTTCACATAGTGAAGTATTTCTTTCTATCCGTGGTTTTTTCTCCGATTTTGGAGTTTTTCATGTTAATTCTTGTGTTTCTTATTTTTTTTGCTTTCTTTTAATTTCTCAGTTATTTTTTGTTTATTTCTGCCGTAGTTGTGGGAGATTTTTTCCTAACATATATATCCATGATCTTATACTTATAAAGCCAGGATCTTTTCTCACTTCTAATTGATGTGAAACCATGCTCCCAAAGCTATCGACGTAAAGTTTTTCAAGTTTAAGTAGGGAGGGAATAAAAATCATTTGAGTACTTTTTTTGAATAAATATAAAAGGTGTTGTTTAATTTATTTAATAATATAAATACAAATATAAAATTATCAAAATGGAATCAAAAGCATAGTGGGTACCTATTAAATATAGAAGTCAAATTAGTAATGTATGAATATTCCAAATGCTGGCTTGTGGTGTAAAGCTAAAGTGTGGAGAGGCTTTTTTTTCCCTTTGATTCTTTACAAAGCTGTCTGTTGTTTCTTTTAAAGCCATTAGCCTAGCCACAGGGAAAAAAGATGACTAATCAGTAAGGTACTTGAATTTTTTTAAAAAAACAAAGCAATTTTCCTATACAATTATAACATTTATAAAATAATAATTGTTTTTTTCTTTTATAATGTGAGAAAGTGTTTGAACTAAACTAACTCAAATGGTTCGGGTTACAACATTTTATAACTCAAATGATATTAGTTAGGTGAATGGATCCAACCTCTACTCTCTTATATGTTATTTTTAGTCATAGTAAAAATGATAGTAAGATTTAGTTATCTATTCTCGCATGCAAAATATAGAACATGGTTTACTATGAAATTTATTTTATCCATATATACCTAATACCTTAAGGATTTGAACAAATAATTTCTACAGCTATAAAAAGAAAAAGTAACTACCTAACTTGAGCACAACTCACTGGTTAAAGTCGAGGGCTTGTATCTCTAACCTACATTTATTGAAATAAAAAGGCAAAAGAAAAAAAAATAGTAATGAAATGATATAAAATTAAAAGCTAAATATACACCAACAATGTTATCACAATAAAAAGATGTTTTAAAAAGAAAACTAATTCAGATGATTAAGTTTAACTAAAATTAATTTATAATAGTTGGGATAGAATATAATGTGTTGGAAAAAAAATTGGGCATTGCATCCTACAAAACATTACCATGTGGTTTCCATGGCTATAGCCTTTGAAGGTTTTTAATGCAAAGTGGACTAACTCCAATTCCCCCTTTTCAAAGCAAAAAGTATTGACTTTAAGTATAACCTTTTGATAATGTATGTAACTCTTTTCAAAGACAAAGAAACAAATGCACAAATAAAAATATACCTTGCATATCTTTATTGCTAGTTAAATGTGTCAAACTTTTTTTATTCTTTTTTCTTTCTTTTCTTTTAATCTTTTTGTTGATGATTCCCGCTTAAGGAGGTTTAATTTCAAAATGTTATTAGGAAAGAAGGTCAAGGATCACTTATAATTTTAAATAATGGTCCCATCGAATTTTTAGTGAAAGATACAAAAGATCAAATATTTGAAAATTTAATGGAGAAGGGTGGATCATAAGGATCAAGAGTGACTTTAAAAGGGGAGAGCGTAACATTTTTTATTGTTCTAGAGTTCCTTTGCTAAGGGAAATCTTAAAATGGGAAAGTTTTAGACTTTGAGAGACTAACAAATTATAAATGTAAATTGTTAATAAAATTAATGGAGATATACTCTTGATAAAAAGAAATTATCAAATTCAATGAAAAACAACTTTTTATAATATAAACCATCAAATTAGATTGTTAGAGTATTGATATAATTAAATTTATCATAACTTATCAGTTTAAGCTTTTGAGTTGATTGGTAATTTAACATAGTATCAGAACAAAAGGTCTTGTGTTCGAACTCCTGTGAAGTCGTTTCCTCCCTAATAATAATAATTAATATTGATTTTCAAATTTACCATAATCTATCAACTTAAGTTTTTGGGTTGATTGGTGCTTTAAAATAGATCTCAAAATCGAAAGAAATTACATGGTAACATTAATCTTCATGCTTTAGTAAATGAAATAATAAAAATCAATGTACTTTCAACATCAAATTAAAAGAACAAAGAAAAAGAAGAATCATGTCAAATTATTGTAGAATGTCAAGACATATAATAACTTTTAAAATAGCCATCAAAACTTTTCATAAAAATAAAATAAAAAAAAAGATATGTTTTGATTGGCATTCAATTGGAAGGCATCATCCAACTACATAATGAATTCCTCTCTCTTGCAATTTTTGATATAATTCTATTGAAATAAGTCAACCCAAAATGTTTGATGATTATTCTTGGAAAAGTAACAAAGTGATTGACTCTAACTTCTGAGGAGGAAAAATATAAAGCTTAAAATATATATTATGAACAATTCACTTGAGACTCTCCCACTACACTGTATTTTCACCATTGAAAGAGCCTAATGATTGGGAAATACATAAATAAAATTATTTGAAACTGAAATTTTCTTTAGAAATAATTTCAAATTACACCCTATGATTTCTACCTATACCAATTTCCCAAATCACAAATGTGTATAAAACTACTTTTTAAACCATGGCAATGTTTCATAATCAATTTAAATAATTTTATAATCTTTTTGTAGTTTGCTTTCATGGTTTTGTTTAAAATATTGATATTTCCATTCATATTTTTATAAATTCAATGCTTCCACATTTCTGTCAACACCAACTGTGTAATTTCAATAGAATTCCTAACATTAAAGAAAAAAAGCTTGGCATTTCTGCCAACACCAACTATAGTATAGATTTCCTAACATTCTTCAGGGTTAGGGCTTCAAAATATGTTGGTTAGCCCAGAGATAAAGTGCTTTGAGTTTTTCATTTAAATGTGCCATTTGAAGGCTAAATAACATTAGAAACTGTTGTTCATGAGACTAAAGTTCCAACATAGATTAATAACTGAGTAAGCGAAACATGTGTTTTATAAGTAACAACAATATTTTCATTTGTAGTCATTAGAGACTGAGTAGAGCCTAAAATTAAACTGATGTTATTTTAACCCTAAAATTGAAAATACTATACTAATAGAAAATATGAAGGAGACTAATATCTTGACAAGTGGTATCAAATTATAGTTGACCAAGGTAAAAGTCTTACGTTAATGTGGTAGAGATTGAAGTAGACAAAGATAAGAGTAATATCATAACATGGTAGATAGTGGAATAAAAGGATGGAGGATTTTCTTCAATGAGAATATTGTTAGGTATCACCAAGAGCCTCAATAAGTAATAAGTTAGAAGAAGGAACAATCTCAAGATTAAAAATGTGGAGAATACATCTACTAGTATGAAGTTTTTAAGTAAAATCCACAAGCAAATTCAAATAGGCTTAAGCCAATGAAACAATACCTTATCAATAAGAAGTTTTGTCATCTAAAGAAAAAATCAAGCATGAAAGGAAAAGGGACCTTATAAGAGATGTGAAGGCTCTATTACACTTGGATGCAACTTTAAAATCCTCATAAAAACATTCAAAGTTCAATCTCAAGCCTAAACTTGCAGTCAAATGTTACACAATTGATCTACAAAAAGTGGACAGAACTTTCTCAGTATATGTTCTTATTACAATACCAATCAATCAAATGGTTAAAAGAAGTATAAAGAAAGTCAACAATATGAAACAAAATAGAAAAGGAAACAACAAAGTTTGAAAACAAAAGCATTTAGTGGCTATGAAAAGAAACCCCATGAAGCTTTACCAAATCAAAATCAAAATCAAAGGCTGGCTTTGAAGGGGACTTGTGCATTTGAGATCCAATCTTTACCATCGATGAAAGATGAAACTGTGAACTTTTTGGCAGTTTTGGTGTCAATGTTCTTCACTCCCTTCCATTTGACTCTTTTGGCTGTGGAAGAACCATGGCCATAGTTTTGAAACTCTGCATAGAATATGGTGTCTGGTGCTGATGTTCCAACCCAAGGCAGCCAGCCAGTTGGGTGAATCAAGCTCCCCAAATTGCTCTGCATAAACACGGTCGTCGAGTGGTTCTTCCACGGTCGACCGAGGTAAGTTTCGGTCGTTTTCAAGTTCTCGAACGGTTGGATCAAAGAGTTTTGTATAGAAATGCCAGTGTTTTGATTAGGATCAAACCTGCCTTGAGCAGTGATTGTGTTCTTTTGGCCTAAAAGAGGCAACCTGGGAGCAATGGTGCAGTTTTGTAGGACTACTGCTGAGTTTCCAAAGATGAAATCGACCGTGCCGGCAACCTTGCATTCACGGTAGAATTGGCGGTTGGAATGCGCATAGAGAGTGTCTTGGTATGCATCCATTTCGCAACGGTAGAAGATCGATTGGTCGGATGTGGACATTAGAGCGACTGCCTGGTGTTTGCTCGGTCCAGCTGTGTTCTTGAATCCCATGTCTATGGCAATGAAGCCTTTTCCCTTTGCAGCTGCACAAAAAAACCACATGGAAATGAATGGTTAGATTGAGAGATCTCTTATACTACCATCGATCGACAGAGCAGAACAACCAGAAAAAGAAGTAAAGTTAGAAAGCCGTATGATTGGTGGTAACTATCTTTTGAAAACCAAGTTAAAAGGCTTAGAGAAATCTGTTTTTTTCTTACCAAATGTTGCACTTGAAAATGTTGGAGTCCCATCTATGAAGTTGAGGCTGCCAGTTACTGTGGTTGCAGTCATTCCATCACCAATCATCACCACATTCCATTTGTTCTTCACAACTTCAACATTTTCCTTATAAACTCCCTTCTTCACATAGATCACAGTTCTCTTCTTGCTCTTATCAGGAACAGCCTTGAGAGCTGCAGTGATTGTTTTGTACTTCCCTGAGCGGTCTGTCGCTACGACAATGTTGGCCTGCTTCCTGAGATCTTTCTGAGCTAGCTTTCGGAGTATTGGGCGCGCCCAATCTCCATTGCTTTGGTGATCTTCATAACTCATCAACCGTCGTTGATTGAAAGAATCCGTAAGCTTCGAAAAGAAGGACACAATGGAAAGGCCATTGCTGGTCATTTCAGTGGAGTTCTTCAAGTAATTCGCAATGATGTTCGTCAACGCCGGATCGACATCCTTGAGGTCATCGATGCAAGTCTGCTGGTAAGTAGCTGCTGAAGTTAGCCATGTTTTCAAATCATCTACAGCTTTCAGCAATGTAATCTCACTAGAAGACAATGAGATATTCAAATGATCAATTGCCAAATCCAAAAGTTCATGACAATTTTTCAAAGCCAATATGGTCTTCTTGTCAGTTGAATTGGTAACGGCATGCTCAAAAATGTAGTCAACTACTCGCGACAGTTCTCCGAGAGCAAGTTGAACCGAAAGCTTGGAGATTTGGCCGGGGTCGAGGTGGCTCGAGTTAGCGAGAGGAGCAAAAGTATTGTAACAAGTATCAGGATACAAAGTAACATCACAAACTGCTTTGATGGAAGTTGAAAGAGCATCACTGTGATTGTTAGTGTCATCATTGTTGGAACCATTTCTAGTCCCAAACACAATAGCAACAACAATACCTACAAGAACAACAGAGGACAAGACAATGACAGCAATCCTCTTCCAAGTCCTCCGGCTAGCGTCGAGCCTCATTTGGTCGGTTTCGTCGACCTTACCGTAAGGTCGGAGCAAAGACATGGTGTCAATTCCTCAAGTTCTTTGTATGGATGGATAGAATGTTTTTGGTGTTGGTGAGATGGGAAAGTGGATTTTTTAGTGCACTATATAGAGAGAGGAGATTTGAGTTTAGAATTTGATTATTTTGGTTTGAAGAACTTAACACGGTTTGACGTGCAAGGCACTAGAGCATTGCAATGCTTGATTTTGAATTGTGGTTTTTTTTTTTTCTTTTTGTTTAGTTGTTTATTTAATTTGTTTTGTTTGTAGTTCAAAATTCATACACGGTTGAGAGAACTGCATCTCACGTTGCAGCATGATATCAAGGCAACTTAAATAATTTGTTGATTTTTTCCTTCATCTCATAATTGAATATATAAACAAATCTCCCTCTTTGTCTCTCTCTACAGCTAAATTTGTTCAAACACTTTATCCATTTTTCTGTAGAGAGAGAGAGAGATGAAATTTTTTGGCTTCATCTAAATTTGTTTGGCAGAAAAAACATATATATGACCCTAATATTGACTTCTTGCTTTCTGGCAATGAGCTAGTTATGGACTGAATATCAAATATTTAGTATTAAAAAAGTCAAAAGAAGAAAATGTTTATAAAATTTTTTAACAAATGAAGAGGGAGCTTGAATTGAATTTATAACTCAGGGAGGTAGTAACGTAGTATTATAACATATTCTACTTTGCAAGTTGATCTACTGACAATATTAAAAATCAGCTATAATTGTCCCAAAACCAAGCACAGGTCAACCTAAAGGTTATTTTTCAAATTTTCATCACTTTATAAGGTCATTATACATTGCATATTTTATTTGTTTTGTTGGGGTGGTGGGGGTCACGAATAAATAAAATCAGATGCTACTTGAAAATATACAAAAATAAATGAATCTTTTTGTTAAAGATTATGAAAGAAATATTCATAATTGTAAATAAAACACTATGAAAATAAACAGTGTTGTCAACTTGAACATAGCTCAATTGGTTAAAACATATTATTTCCATCAAAATATTAGAGATTCAAAATCTCATCTCACATTTTGATAATATTTTCAAAATCTCATCTCACATTTTGTATTAAAACAATCTAGATAAATAGTTTAGAACTTTTGAGTTAGAACCGCAGCAATTGCTTCAATATTATAATCCGCTGATTTTGAAAACTTTTGTACAAATAGTAATTAGAAGAGAGAATAAATTATAGTGACATGATATATTCAAGTATATATTATATAACGAATCTAAATGAGTAAAGATCTGAACTAAACAAATTTGGAAGAGGACAAATCTTTTTATACAACCTTTCAAGTTTCAACAAAATCTATGGAGCCACATCATCCAAGAAAATCTACCAGGCTCTGATTAAAAACTTGAAGCCATGAGTAATTTTTCCAATCATTGTAAGTGTTTGAAGGATGCAAGTTTAGGAATTTGGATTGAGAATATTGTAAAATGAAAACGCCTGCATTTTCCAATACCATTTTTAGAGAGACCTTGAGACTTAACCTTAAAACTCACATGGTAAATCAAGACAGTAATTTTCTCTCCTTTTCCCATCTCTCATTTCTTCCCTATTTAAGCCAAACAATATGTTGGAATAATATGGGTGCAACGACATCCAAAACGTCCGAGCCACCACATTTTCTCGATTCAAATCAATTCAGATAACCAACCCAGAAGCTGCCAACATCAACTACTTGTTCTAAACATGTCATTTTAATCAGATAAAACAAAAATATGAAGAGATCAACAAATATGAGAAGATGAAAAAGATGACATAATTTTGCCTATGTACTGTCATGTTGATTTGAGGAGGACTGTGAGGAACAACAAAAATCATGCACGGTTTCTCTAATTTGAACTCAGAAGGATAGGAATTTCTTTATATTTAGACAACTCAATACAGGCTCTAAGTCCAAAATTCAGGGTTGATTTCAATAAGACATTACCATAACCATGAAGAGAAAAACAAGAGACTCGAGAAATCTAATAAATTAAGAGCGTACAAAGGATCAACATTACGTTACGTGACTCATTTTTTGCCACCACCTGAAACATTAAATTTGAAGAATATAATATCCCCATCTTGAACCACGTAAGTCTTTCCCTCTTGTTTGTATTTCCCAGCAGCCTGTAAAAGAAGGATGAGAGGAAAAAACAGTTTTAGCCCCCTGCTCTAAATACAATATGGATAAATATGATGGTATGTCATCGTGCTGGTAGTTAGGCTTGGAACTTATTTAGATCAGAGATGGAATCCTAATAGAGTTTCAATGCTGTTTCATATCATTGATATCAACGTCTTTAAGCCGTGTAAAGATGATAATGTTGCTTATACGTTGTTAAATATGGAAATAAATTGATGATCATTAATTATGAATTCAGGCTTTAAATCCAAATTCCAACACAGCAAGAATCCAGCTTGATTATGTACCTTGACTGCTGTCTCACTGCCGAGTTCCTTGAGATCCTCAAATTTCATAACCTAAAACCAACATAAAAATTAGGATAACATCCTACGAAAATTTCAAAATTATTAAAAAAAAAAAAGAAAAGAAAAGAAAACAATCACTATATCTAGAAATAAAAAGCCAACATAAACATGAAAAGGGTCAGAAAGCCTAATCGAAGAAATCACCCGGCCCATACTTGTGGGCTCTTTTTATTGACGGATGAATCTATGGCTAAAATTGTTTAAATACAATATACAACATAAGCAACAAAAGCTCAGAATAACCTCAGCACAAATGAACCCTCTCTCAAAATCAGTATGAATTGTCCCTGCAGCCTGAGGAGCCTTTGTCTGTCGTCTAATTTGCCAGCATTTCACCTGCAAAGGTACATAATATTCAGGATTGCGTCAAGCCAACAGTTATCACAGCAATAAATAGGAGACTTAGATAGCAAACAATCACAATTTCTGACATTTGCAACAATCAAAGGAGACAAACAGAAGGTATTCTACATTGAAAGATATGGGGCTTGATTCTACATTGAAAGATAGAAGAAAGAAAGAATTAATCTGATAAATAGTAATTACGACCATTAATAGGGTGGGGGGAACCTGAGAACTGATAACTAAATCAAGACTGAATAGGTATAGTTTTAGTTTTTCTCAAGTTTTGGAAATGAACTATGGTTAAAACTTAAATTTGTATTCAATCAAATTAAATTGAGCCAAACAAAAAGTCAAATTAAATTGAAATTTTTAATTGTGATTACATTTTTTGTGTAATTAGGACACTGTGCTATTTAAAAGGAAATGGTGAGACTTGAAAACAAGTACAAAAACATAGAACTCATGCAGTGTTAGCCAAACTGAACCAATCGGGGTTACTTCAACTAGATTTTTCAAATCTTTTGGGTTGGTTGTCTAGTTCATTCTATATAGAGAGCCAATCATTTCAGTAGTTAAATTTCCAAAACTGACAGAATCCAGCTAGTTTTCATCCCTAGGATTTAGTCAGTCCTAGTTACAAACTTGGAAACTGATTTGAAAGGCATGAGAGAGAAGTACATCATAAAATAAATACTGCCGACTTATATATCATAACCCATTATTACCATCCCCCTACTTTGTGTGAGAAAGAAGTACATCATAAAATAAATACTTCGACTTATATATCATAACCCATTACTACCATCCCTCTACTTGGCCAGAGTTTTTTTTTTCCTTTTTTTAGTAGAAACTGATCTTTCATTTGGAGAATAAATGAAAGTATACAAAATGGGGCATACAAAAACAATGCCCAAAAAGCAGAGCCCAAAACAACACCTAAAAAGAGGGGCTCCAATCCAAAATAACGAGGCTTGCAAAAGTTTTTCAAAACATATGCTTGAAGAGAGGCATTAAACTTGGCAAGAGCCCACACCTCTCCCCATGACCTCTCAACCCCTCTAAAAATTCTCTCATTCCTCTCTTGCAGCTCCATAAAATAGCAAAAAAACAAGCATGCCAAAGGGTATGACTCTTATCTTGAAAGGCAGAGGAGTAAGACCTCCCTCATAAGACGACAATCATAGTTACAGCTCGTGCACACACCAAATGTCTCCAAAAACAGTCCTAAATCGAGAGAGCAAACTTGCATCTCTAGAGAATATAATTCAGATCCTCAAATGCCTCCCTACGAAGAATACACCACTGCGGCCCAAGTAAAAAGGAGTGTCTCCGAACATGGTCCATAAGGCCCAAGCAAAAAGGAGTGTCTCCGAACATGGTCCATAATGTTGACTTTCCCATGTAAAACATGGCAAGCAAAAAACTTAACCTTCTAGGAGATTTTTACCTTCCACAATGAGGAAAATATAGGGTTTCTAGGTGTGTTACAGCCTTATGGGTACCCAACCCAAAAGGAGGTAAGAACACCTAGAAAACTCTTTAGAGGGATTGGGGATCCCAAAACAAATATCTCTACCACCCAAGGGGAGATGGACCTCTCACAAACAAGAAACGAAAGCCGATGCGTCCAAAGCTTCCCTATCTGATTAGGGGTGGAGAAAATCAAAGTTAAACAAACAAATAAGAATTAACCAAATAAGAGATGATTGAAGATGGCTAGACCTCGAAGAGGAAAGCTGACCAAAGTTTGAATTTAACCCTGTCCAATACCAGAGATAAATAATTTCCATACTTTGGATAACTACAATATTATCATCTTATGCAGAGAGAAGGCATGCTTCTTTAGCGTTGTACTCCTATGGCTCCAATATCATTCATATATGTAACCAAAGAAAGCATCAATACTAACTTCTTCAATACTCAGAGAACATTTTAACAAACACAAAGGCAAGCAATGGTTATGTAAGTAATAATAGACTAACTATTGATGTGTAAAAGTATAAAGTGCATATATACATGTACATAATTATGATACATATTTTACCTCATCAGGACCAGCAGTGAAAAAGTATATGAGATTGATCGCCGAGAACCCAATCTTTATGATCTTCGGGAGGGCACTGAAACAATGTTAATCATGTTCAATTCTGTATCAAATTATTATTTTTGAGAAAAAAAACCAGCTTTTAGAAAAAATGAAAGAATCCACAGGCATACAAAAAACCAAGCCCACAAAAGGGGAGCCCCATTAAAGGAAGGAGCTCCAATGAAGTAAAACTAGACCTAAAGAATAATTACAAAAAAGTTTCGTCACCAACGTCCACAAAGAAACATTAAACCTCGCTAGGGACCATACCTCAAAAGGGTCCCTCTCAACTCCCCTAATCGTTCTACTGTATCAAATTATTATTATACATTGTGAAGATTCAAAATCATTGTAAAAGTAGCACTGTTTAGTCATAAAGTTGGGCAGGCTTTTCTTTCTCTTTCCTCAATCATATTCTTGTTGGCATAGATCTTCACGTTGCATGCCAACAGAATACGTATGTGGGAAAGCAATTAAATTAGAGTAGATGGGTTTGTTTAAAAATAAACATTCATTGCAGCATGAACTAGAACTAGTAGTACTTTTCCACACATCAATCAAGTGCAAGATTGTATATATATGTGTACAGTGTACTTCATCCATAAAACAACATATCAATGTTTTTATGCTTTTATTAGGGAAAGAGCCATATCCTGTAATTTCAAGGCCATATCTATGCTAGTCTACAACTTGGAGGGGGTTTTTTTATTCCAGATCTTTTCTAGAAACTAGAAAATTGACCGCTTGTAACTTTTCAAATCTCAATGAAAAGTTTGAAAAGTTTGTTTCTTGGAAAAAAAATAATAATAAAACAAGGCATTTGACGTCACCTATTATTATTTGTAATTCAAAATTTTATTATGAAAGATTTAATGATTATAGAATATTATCTATGAAGGAGAATCTTTGCTTTCCTCTTTTGCTCCTACATGTTTAGTAAATTTCTATTTTGCCCTTCAATCTTTGGGATGCGACTCCTCAAGTTTTGGCATCCGTTGAGAGATGTTAGAACAATGAAGGTGGTTCTTCAAATTTTCACTTTACAACATATATTTATATATGAAAATTAAACTTTTAATTCGAATAGGTGCAACTTATGCCAATGGAACACGACCTATTCGGGTGTAGGTGGTTACACATCAAATCAGTGCATCCATTCACGTATAGGTGCAATCCATGTATAAAAAGAAATAAACATAATTGTCAATACATACATTGTCTATTTTTTCCTATCAAAATGTCAAATGATACCAAAACTTCTTCTTTTATTAGAGAACTCAGAGGTTTCCAAAAAGAATGGGAATTAAAAATGTTTGTTCTTCGTGAGGGAAACATTGAATTGTGTCACAATGAAGCCTTGGAATTCAGAAACTCTATTTTGGAAATTGAAACAAGGGGGATTTCAACTACTCCCAAGACCAAGCTTTTTATTTTCAAGGAAGAGCAATAAGGTAAGCCTCAAACTTGCTTTTTCCGTTTTTAGCATGAAAATTCTCAAACAAATTAAATGTAAATTGAAAGCACAATTATTGGTTGAAAACAAAGGAGTTTCACTCATACTTCCATTTGCGCATTTATACTATATAAATGAAATATCATTCCACTTTTTTCATATAAAAAATCAGAATAAAAAGTCCATGCAAAAAAAACAAAGATAATATATCTTCCTCAACGTGTATTTTCACATGGACAACTCTATGTTGCATTATGAAGAGGAGTTTCCATGTCAAAAACAAAAAATCTTATCAAATCAATTGATGATCAAAATTTGCCTTCCAAAAATATGAAAAATGTTAGTTTATAAAGAGATTCTCATTTAATCAAGGTCCAATTTATTAATACTTATTTCAATTTTCATAAATTCAACTTATATAATTTTTATGAAATATATTTCTTTATATTTTTTTCTATCTTTTTCTCTAAAAATCAATCTTTTCGAAGAACACCAAAGAATTACCCTTCACGTAATAAATTATCTTCTTATTGTCTTTATCAATTTTACTTCAAAACTTTTATTTCAGTTACATTATATGTATTTTAATTTTAATTATCCACTTGTTCTTTATCGATTTCCTATCTTTCATTACGTTTTAATTTTATGTCAAATATTAACCATTTAAACTCAATGAAAAATATATTCATTCAAATTTGAAATTTCACTACAAAAAGTTTATGTTCTAAAAATTTTAAACCACATACAACACATTTCATATTAATTCTAAATTAATCTAAACAATATATATAGTTGTAAACACTATTTTTCCCCCAATTAAAATAGTGAAATTTCACATGCTTCACACGTATGTTTTAACTAGTATTTATAAAAAAAATAGAATCGTTGCCATGTTTGTAATTATAGTATTAAATTATATTATTTCTTGTAACTTATTTCTCTTTTATTCCCCCCCCGCCCCCCCCCCCCCCCCCCCCCCCAAGTCCTTTCATTGTACTACAAAACCCAAGACGGGACTCACCTTTGAATCTTGTTCTCTTCACAATACTTTGATACTTCATCTGGGGACGACATATCCGCAAGATTTCTTTCTAACACGCCACTGAAAGGAATAATTGTTTCACCACCGTGTTCCTGCACCCTGTTATTAGGAAAGGATTACTTAATTATTTGTAACAAGCAAATCCCACTTGAACTTAAAGAAAATTAAATTCAATTGCATGTAGCATCATAATGCAAGGAGAGAAAAGAGAAGAAATCAAATGTGCATGACATAAAACAAGATTGCTTTCATGTGCAATCCAATCCATAAATAGCACGTGTGTTAGACGAAAGACTATTAATTCAAAAAAGTATGCCCTTGTACATTCTTTTATATTTCTCAACAAAAGCTCGATTTTTAACCCAAAAAAATAATTCAAAAAAGTAAATACTTAAATGGAGAGGGGAAAAACAAAACTACCGGTTATTGAATGAATATCAAAACTAATGATAAGCATAAGTTGAGCATGTGACCACAAACAGCAAATATTAAATCTATTTTATTGGAAAGGAGAAATAAAATGATAATCATATGATCTAGAGAAAAAAACTGAGTGGATAAGAAATCCCGCTGATATAATATCAAGCATGCAATCAACAAAATAGAAAATTGAGCATGTTAAAACAAGACCTAAGCAAGATTTTTCTAATTTTTGTCGCCAGCTATCAAAAAGTATTTTGCACGAACGCAGAGCACATTAACGCATAAAATCATGCATATTTCCCCTATATAATAAATTTATGTAACAGTACAAACATTTACATGCACAAAAAGGACAAATTATTCAATGAGACCGTCTCATAATAACCGTTGGATGTGGATTCAATAATTTCTATGCCCCTAATAACCACGAAATATAAATTCGAGGTACTTCTCTCTCTACATCTAACGGTGAAAAACTGTCGGCCACATTGTGGCAGCCTCACTGAATAATTTCTCCACAAAAAGAGATACATAACAAGGTGATAGTAGGAAATGAGAAAGGATATATAGAAAAATATGGATTACGAACCAGGCATGAATCTTTGGGAGAAATTTATTCTTTTTTCTTTGATAATCTTTCTCCGTCATGTTAACCTATAAAATGTAAAAATGAGCATAATAAAAATATCATTTAGGTCATATAAAAACATATTAGGAGAAGTTATAGGAGTAGAAAACAAATCGTGCACAGGTTTATCATTAGGTTATGCTGTGGACGTCTACTGAATATTCAATGAGGAGAAAAAAAAACAATTACCACAGGTCCTAAATTGACTTCAAATGTCAAAAATCTTGCGTCTATCTGATTGCATTTCATCCAATAGTATAAGTTTAGAAGGTTCAACCTCGTAACCAAAATGAAATTTGATCTGGCAGAGAGGACTTATAAGTGTCTTGTATCGTGCAATTGCTGGGTTTGGAGTCATAGGTTATATTTTATTGGAATTTCCATGATTGCTTATAGATTTCATATTCTACTTGGGTTGTCCCGTTAAAGAAAGAGACTCCAATCAAGTAAGACAAAACCTAAAAAGTAATTACAAAAAAATTTCGTTGCGTTACACCTCAGAAGGGTACCTCTCAACTCCACTAATGGTTCATTGTTTCTCTCACCCCAAAGGCCCCACAACAAAGCACCCAATCCTGCTTGCCACTAAAACCTCCCCTTCTCATGAAAAGGCAGATGGAGACTCCTCGATCATCTCCCTACAGCAACGATGACTGGCACACTGAAAACCAAACTGCTCAAAGAAAAAATTGAATACGGATCACGAAAAATCACAACTCCACAACATATGATCCAAGTCTTTCTCCGCCTTCCGACAAGGAATGCAACAAAACAGACCAACCATCAAAGGCATCCTCCTCACAAGTCTATCAAGAGTGTTCACTCTTCCATGGATAACATGCCAGAAGAAGAATTTAATCTTCTTTGGAATTTTTAGATTAAAATTTTTACTTTCCACATATGAGAAAAAATGGACTCGCTAGAGGGGGAGGGACTCACTAGAGGGGGAGCAAGAAGTATTTGATACACTCGACCATCCTCTCCCTCTAAGTAGCAACGAAACCTTTGGCTTCAAGCATTCTACCAAAATCAACTTTATCCTGGGATTTCTTAAGATCCAATTTAAAATCAATCATTTTCTTCTCGAGCATCTCCATTCATCCACCATTTCATTAGTCACAAATATAGAATCAATAATTTTTCTATTAGCAATCAATTGAACAAAGGAGACAGTAGGAGGCTTGATAAAAAATGAGACAGTAGGAGGAAGAATCGACCCCAGTCTAGTTGCCAATTCTTCAGTAAGGACATTGTAAATGCTAGTTATTAGGTAATGGATCTGATATCTGAGACTTTAGAAACACTACTCCATTTGGGAATTAAATCGGTCTTACTAACTCTAGCATGTCAACCCTAGTCTGAAAAAAAATCATGGAACATCTCTAGAAAATCGAACTTGAAGTGCTTCGTTCCTTTTTAAAGAACTCGCACTAAAGTTGTCTAGGCCACAGGCTCTATTAATGCCCAAATGCCTTAAAGCTTTCAAGACTTCATTTGCTTGAAAAGGTCTTACAAGCTGTAAGCTCTTCTGCATAGATTGGCACCACAGATCTCTCAAGGAACCACCTCAGATCTGGGTCCTTGGAGACAATGGTGGCAAAGAAATCAACAAACTCCTTGCAATACAATTTCTGTCACAAAAGATTTGTTGTCTGGTTGAAGCAAATCTATGAAAGGAGCTTAATTCTCACCCCTTCAAGCCACTTAAACTTGCATTTTTTCCTACAAATCATTTCTTACTCAAAAACCACACTGTGAAGCCGACCTTTCAAACCACTCTTGGCTTCTTTTGCATCTTTCTTTCTTAAACTAAAACCATGTTTTCATTGAGAAGGATGAAAGAAAACAAAGGGCACAACAGAAAGAACCACACAAAACAAAACAAACTTTACAAAAAAGGGCTCTGATTGACAATGATAGGACCTCAAAATAATTAGAAAAATCGCAAACTAATGCTTAAAGAAAGGCATGAAACTTGGCTATAAGCTAAACCCTCTCCCACGATCTCTCAATCCCAATAAAAAAATTTAGTTGAGAGACCTTGGGAGGAGGCTTAAGGGCTTCACTCTAACAACCTGCATTTTTTTAGAGGGATTGAGAGATCTTGGGAGGAGGCCTACATGCTTCCCTCTAACAACATGGCAAGAGACCTAAAGGCTTCTTTTTCATCTTGGCTAAGGCCTCTTTCCTCCTCCACAGCATCCAGCCTTTCAATGTCCCTGGCAAGGCTAGTCTTTTGAGTTTGAATGTTGTCAAGAGTGATAATTGATCGAAATTTTAAAAGATAAGACTTGAGGTCCTTCAGTTTCTGAATGAAAGAAAAACAGGAATCTACTTCCACAAAACACATACTTTGACATTTTAGATAGTCACTTGAATAATAAATACTAAAAGACATCATTAAAAAAAAAAAAGTACAAAGACACGATGATTGGGGAAAACATCCATATTTTAATCATAACAACAGATAGAAAGAATTGAAAATGATATGACTTATCGAGTAAACAATATATGGACAGCAAAGAACCTACGAATATATAATATAACAACAGAGATACTTATTAACAAGATAAGACTTACCAAGTAAACAACAGGCTTGGCCGTGAGCAATTGAAAAGTATTGAGAATTTCAACATCAGCAGCCTTCCAATCACCTAAACGAACATCTTTACCTTCCTCAAGGGATGCCTTAACCTGAAAATGTAATTACATTCATCATTTAGCTCATTGAGCATTAATAATATTGTGTTTGTTCATCAAAACCAATTAACCGTCAACAAGTGACTATGGTTACAATAAAGAGCACAAAAATGTATATCAGACTAGAAAGAAGATAAAAAGAAACCACATCACAACAAAAACAACATTCCAAATATGAAAACCACACCTTTTGGCAGCATTCGAGTTCAATCTTCAACTGTTTGTCATTGCTTCTCTTCATGCTCTTCTCAAGATCCTCAATTTTATTTTTCATAAATTCAACATCCTAGGTGGGGACATACAATTTTAAATGAATAAGACATTTTCAGAAGTGCATATCAGGGAAAAAAACAATGACAATAACATTTTAAAAGAAGAAAAATGAGGGGGCAAACGTGCTTTTTCCACTAAAATTTCCCGAGCCAAAAACACCTATGATACCCAGCAAGGTTTACACGTCCAGAATTCAAGAAGTTTTACCAATCACCCCTGCCTTATGAACTTAGTAACACGGATGTTTCCAAAGTTAACAGCTAATAATAGTTTTAAGGAAAAAATTTGTATGGAAATCAACATTTTGGACAAGATCCAAGAAAGTAAGCTGAACCTCTCCCCTCTCCCTCATACTAAAAAAGAATATATATATTGCAAACAGTACGAGAAACAATTAACTCTACCATTTTATGAAATATCAGGCATGGTAAATTTGTATAACTGGTATTTAGAGGAGGCAAAGTAATTCAAGTATCTTCCAGTTAATGTTAGGGAATGCCAAACATGTAGATCCGTGGAACACATAATGTCACCCATGCTGCTAGGTGATGGGCCGCACGATAGAAGCAGAGCCTTAGATTAGTTTTACTTCTTACAAGTAGTAGAAGATCCCATTTTTTGAGAGCGCAAAAGATTTCCTATTCTCAACTTGACAGTAAATAAGAAAATTTAAATTATTCAAAATGTTCAGCTGGACAGCCGGTAAAAGTTACAATCCAACGTTGAAATTTAAAAGACAACCAAAATTGCAAAATAAGGCAAACCTTCAAACGTAGTTCTTCACCGATAACTTCTAAATCCCTAACAGGATCCACGGTATCGTCAACATGGATAATATCTGCATCCTCAAATGCACCTAATATATATATAAAGTACAGAACATAAGATAAAGCTCAGCATGAAAGTCAAACCAATCCATGGGCCAACATGTGTACTCAAACATAGAGTAACATGGACAGTAACAAAAAAAAAAAAATTAATTTAGCACTGTTGAAGAAAATCATCCATTAAGGGGAAAAAAGGAGAGAGCACGCCCCCCCCCCCCCAAAAAAAGAGAAAAAACAATTAATAAACATAGACAAACTTCCAAATGTAATCCTAGTTAGAAATTGGTTTAAAATGGCAAATAATAAAACTCCAAAAAACAGAAAGATCCTCGTCTAGATTGTTAAATCAATTATCGATGTAATCAGTTGAAAGAAAGAACAAAACTTCAAATTATAGGGAACAATTGATTTGGACATCTTACGTAAAACATGGAAAATGCCATCAACAGCACGGATGTGTGACAAGAAACTATTGCCCAATCCTTGTCCTTCATGAGCTCCTCGAACTAGTCCAGCAATGTCATGGATTTCTAGAAATGCCGAAACCTATACATTAAGATTACTTCAGAATGATGCAGTACAGAACCTTAAATTGAAATTTACATTGTAAAAAGTATGATAGTACAATTTTTAAATAAAAAATAATTGTGTTTGTATGATTAATTCTAATAAGCAAGTTTTCCAGAATTCCTTTCAAACCACTGGAGCAGAGGGTTGAGAAATCCTGATCTCAGCAAGAAACCCACAAAACCACCTCTTTGATTAGGGGTTTTGAGAAGTGCAACTTATTTTGAGTCCTTTTAACAACCCCAACATTCAACAAAACCTTCACTAGCTTCATTGACAGCTTTGAAATAATCCTGATTCCATAATAGCTCGAGAAAAGGAAGCAAACCTCGCTTTTAGGTTTGTATAAGTTGCAAAGCCATTCAAACCGCTCATCAGGCACATTTACTCTGGCTTCATTAGGTTCAATAGTGCAAAAAGGGAAATTTTCAGCAGGTATTGACAGCTTCGTGAGTGTGTTGAAAAGAGTAGATTTGCCAACATTAGGCAATCCAACCTGAAATCTCAAACAAAGACCAATCATAGGGGCGTAGAGATGGATAATCAACACTCAACAACATTACTATCACACGATAATCCAACAAAACCAAAAACGAGCACACGCATCCTGGATTAGAAAACCAAACATTCCATTCCAACAAGATTATAAAAAAAATATCAAATTAATAAAAAGAAATCCGGTAGTTCATTATTGAATATTCCGGATAAATGAACAAGCTAATGAAATTGCAGCTTCCAAGCAACCAATCTATACAGAGCTGGAGAATCCACTATAATCCAGACAATTAAACGAGAACAAAAAAAAATTATCAAAGTAAGAACATACAATTCCAATCTTGAGATGGGAAGAAAAACGGCCAAGAATAGGTCGTTCTGCTGGAGCTTCCTTGGATTTCGAAGCTTTCGGAGGCATTGCCGATACTGAGCAGAAACGAAATGGGCGTATCGGCTGGCTGAGTGCCGAGGTTTGGTGCCGAGGTTTGGTGCCGGATTCAGAGAGCGAAGTGAGCAGCCGTGGAAGGGGGAGGCCTTTGTCGCTTATGGCAAACCCAAAGCCCAACCCAAACTGTTTAAACCCTAGCAAAGTCACTCGCGTTTGCCTGACGCAGCAGCTTCGGTTTACCATGTAATTTCACCACTAAAAAAACAACCTCGTTCTTCGATTCGATTAAGGGTCAAATTGTTTTTGGTAAAACTATTGAAATGTTAAATTACAAGTTTAGTTTTGGAACACGTGTGTCTATTAAATTTTAACAAATATTTAATAGATTTTAATTTTTAATTTTATGTCTAATAAGTTTTAATTTTTAAAAAATGTTTTGATAAGTAACTTTTTATTTTGTGTTAGGTCATTGACTTATTTGACATTTTTTAAAATTTATGGACTTATTAGACATAAAATTGAAAGTTTAGAGTCTTATTAGACATAAAATTAACTTTTATATATAATATATTAGTTAATTTTTTAAATTTTCGAATATGTTACATACCTATT
The DNA here is from genome assembly GCA_033996785.1 of Trichosanthes truncata. NCBI lineage: Eukaryota > Viridiplantae > Streptophyta > Magnoliopsida > Cucurbitales > Cucurbitaceae > Trichosanthes > Trichosanthes truncata. Next base: position 31,009,650 of record MU867261.1, read on the forward strand.
AAGATCAAATTTAAAAATTCATGGACTTGACATGTTGGAAGTGGTTTTGAAATTGTTAAAATCACTTTTGTCATATTCAAAATCATTCCGAATCAATTTTTCTCGTATGAAAATCGCGTTTAAAAGTTAAAATAAAACATTAAGATGATTTAGAATTATTAAAAGCATATTTTAGAATAATTTTGAACATAACAAAAGTAATTTTAACTATTTCAAAATCACTCTCAAATATGTTCTGATACATTTTTAAAATTGAGGGACATATTCTATACAAATTTGAAAGTAGTAGATTTATTAGACACTTTTTAAATTTATAGACCAAATAGACACAAATTTGAAAGATCGTGAAGCAAATTTGTAATTTAATCTAAAATTAATTATTTATTCATTTATATGAAACCAGTTTCTAATTTATTCAAAATAACGCAGAGAGTTGCTTTTGAGATTACTAGAACGCATGCATTTGTAGTTTATTTTAGCATATTAAAATAGAGTCCAATAAATTTTAATTAAAGATTATTGTAAAAAAAAATGTAGCATTATTCTAAGGCCAAAAAGAGATTAGAAATTGTTCTTCATGCTCAAAGTTTTATCCTATTTCTTGAAGCTTATGGTTGCTTTGTTTTTTGGAGTCTCTGTTGGAGGTTATTTTCAGATGCTGCCCACATTTTTTTTTTGTTATTGGTGGCAAGTTAGTTATTTTGCCAAAATAACTAATCCTTCTTCTATATTAAAAAAAGAGAAATTGGGTGTAAGAAATTGGGAATTAACTATATCAGAAGGAGTTTGGCAAGGTAGAGTGAAATTTTCTTTTGTTTTCTGGATACAATGGTATTTGTTTTTGCTTGGAGATTCTTACTCTAATGTAACTTTTTCTTCTCTGAGAGTTAATGAGATCAACAATCTAACTTGCACAGTAGATGTAGACCTTACGGTCAAACCACTATATAAACACTTGTGTTTTATTTCCTCTTCTATTTCTTTCTATGTTTATTGTTATGTTAATTGTTAGTTAGTTTTAGTTTTTGGTTGATATATAATTGATTGATCAAGGTAATTAATCTCTTCAATTGGTATCAGAGCTTGGTTTGAGTGAAATTCTTGAATTATCATTATGTATCAGCATAAGTTACTTGAGAGGTTTTTTTATTTTTACTTTTTTGAAGAGTAGGGGTTGCAATACACTTCAGTAAGTAATCTTTATTCTCATGATTCGCATGTTTTTTCTTCTCAGCACTATGTCAGAGACATGAGCCTAAGACTATTACTAAGGAAAAACAACAAGAAATGGAGGAAATAGCCTACAGTACTATGATTTTATACCTAGCTGACAATGTTTTGAGACAAGTGAATGATGTAGAAAAGGTTGAAGACCTTTGCAAAAAACTAGAGACATTGAATTTGTGAACATATATTATATAGTATTTTAGGAATTTAGAAGCTTTCCTTTCTTGTATTATTCTTGGTGTATTTATCCTCTTGTATATGTCAATGTATAATTGATAATTCTCATTTATGAGAATTATTTAACCCTAAAACTAAGTTGTTCTTGCCATTTTTGCACATTTTATCGAATAACAAGCAAGCTATAAATAGCATTTATAAGATAAATTTATGCAAGCTTTGTCGGAGTATGGAAAAAGAAGAATTAAGTTGAAAAGATAAAAGAAAATTGGCTAAAATTGTTGTTTTTGTGCAGATTTGAAGAAATGAAGAAAATGCAAATGAAATACAATTGCATTTTCTTGAGAAGGCAAGGTGGTGAACAAGAGGGAAAATGCAATTGCAATGCACAGGATTTGCTCGATTCACGGATTTACTCGATTTATGGGAGAAATTCCAGCCTAATCTCACTCCCCAAGTCTACCCAAGAATTAAGGAGCCTCAAGATGGAAAGAAAATGCCTCGAAATATCTATAAAAGGGGAGGAAGAACGAAGAAGAAGAATGTGGGGTTTTATGCACTATGTTTTAGTGGGTTTTTCTGGTTTTTAGTTTTCGGACAGAAAGTTGCGAGAGACGAGTTCTATTTTTTTCAGCATTCCAGTCTTGTGTTTTTGCTATTTAATTCCTGCGTTGATCCCTTCTCGACGAAAGTGGAGGAGGTAAACATTCAATTTTCCCTTGAAGGAATTTTGATTCGATCACAACAAGGAATTTTGTTAACATTGTTCCGTTTTTGCTCAATACCATTCTGTTTTAATTCTTCAGTTTCTGCTCAATTTTTATTTATAGAGTTAGCCTCTATTTATCCCATTTTCTTGTATGTTGTGAAGTTGAATAAATTAATGAGTTTTGGGTTTCAATTTACTTCACCTTTTATACAAGCTTATCAAATTATGGAGATTTTTATCTCCATAAAGATTTGAATTTCCAGTGGCATTATGAATGAAATCCTAATTTTTAATTGTTAACTCAGCACTGTTATCAACTTCTTTGTGGGTACTTTAAGTTATTAGATTAATTTACATTAAGGTGCCTTCGATAAAAATTCAATTGGTTTGCTTTAAAATTATTTACCTCATTTCGTTTTATTAATTATGAATTTTATAATAAGTAAATTTTCGATTTTCATTACCTCCATAATGAGCTAATTTCTCTTTAGGGATTCAAGTTAGTGAATGCCCTAGAGGAGAGATGTAAAGCTCAAAAGCATATTCAATCTAGTTAACACTTGAGACTTTGTTTATTTTTGTTGAAATAATGTGGGTAAACCTAGTCGGCCAACTAGTAATTGCTTGTCAAGCTCGAACTTAATACCGAAAGGGTTAAGAGAAAGCGGATGTCACAAAAGCAATGGAGGAAAAGGCTTAGAAATAAGTCCTGAACATCGACCCTAGCATAGGGTGAGACTTCAAAACCGCTAGAATTGTGTGCGAGTCACAAAAGCAATGGAGGAAAATGCTTAGAAATAAGTCCTGAACATCGACCCTAGCATAGGGCGAGACTTCAAAACCGCTAGAATTGTGTGCGAAATTATCTAAGTTAGATTAGCCATAGAAATATAGGTTTAATCACTTAGTCTCCTAAAGATTTTGAAGAAAAATCGAACAGGAGTTGAATTCAGTTTACTTAGTTCTCGTGTATTAACTATGATTGCAATTGCATTTTAAGTAACATTTCTTTCCAAAGGGGCATAAGCAACTTGGATCCTATTCTTTTTAATTATTGACTTTTCGTTATTTTCTTTAGCAAAAACAACCTTTCAAGCACTTTTACACCTTTGGTTACCGCAACTGTATTTTGCAAGCAATTTTGTGTCAACTTAGTAAATTTTGTTGCAACCCGTTCCCTTAGGTACGATACTCTGGAATACTTCCAGTTTTCTTTATTACTTAGATCACGTGCACTTGCGTGTAGTAGCAAACGTCGATCAATAATCAACAAAATACTCAATAGAAATCAATATGGTATCAAAGCAAGGTTGCTTTTAGGGTTTTATATTACCTCCCGCCACCTCCGTCTCAGACCTCCACCGTCGGTCGCCGACTGCACATCCGCGACTATTTCATCTCAAACCTTCGACTTCACCTGTGTCTCAGATCCGACTCAGACCTGCGCAAATCTGAATCTGAGTCCTCACTCAGATCTACCGTTCACCACTCGCTCAAATCTATAAGACTATTCATAATGTTTTTCACAGTCCTCGCCTCAGACCTCCAACTGCGTCTCAAATCATTTTCCACAGCTTGTACGTCTCAGTCCTTTCAGAACCACAGATCCGTGCATTTTTCTTTGCCATCGTCATCCATCCATCGCGCGTTTCGTCCATCTATCCATCGTCGTACCCAGATCCGATATATCGCCCATATCTGCCACTCTGATTCACACAGATCTGCATATCTTCGAATTTCAGATCTCCCTTCTGAAGAATACAAATTCTTTCACGTGAATAAGGGAAAAGGCATCTAGTTTGGTTCAACTGGTTTAGTTCACCCAAAACTAGTTCAATTTCTATTGGCTGGTTTAGTTTACTCTCTTGGTCTGTTGGTTAGTTCAATTTGGTCCAGTTCAATTCAACTTTAATATTTTTCTATTATAATGGAGAAAAGTGATATTTTTCATCCCATTAGTACGATTCTTAATGGTACGGACTATATCACTTCGACACACCAAATGAATTTTTTTTATCAGTCGAAAGTTATGGTGAATTGCCACTGGTGATATTTCCAAACCTGTAAAAAGCAAGGATCCAACTGAAGAAGATAACAAATTTCTTGAGCGATTATAGGATTGGGACAGCAAAAATCATCAAATAATGACTTGGATTGGTAACACTTCTATTCCTACCATTCATGTTCAATTTGATGCTTTTGATAATGCTTTGGGATTTTTTATCTACTCGTTTTCAATCTATCGGACTGGCTCAGTATTATCAACTGCATAGCAATCTTGTTAGTCTAAATCAGAACATTGGTCAATCTGTCAATGAATTCCTTGCTACACTTCAACCCATTTGGACTCAGCTCAATCAAGCTAAAATTAGCCAAGATCATCTTTGTCTCATTAAAGTTCTTATGGGACTTTGCCCGAAATATGAGTTTGTTCGGGTTGCCTTACTACATCGAAATCCCTTACCTAGATTAGATACAGCGATTTGGGAAAATTCTGTTTGAAGAAAAACGACTTGGCATAGTCTCGTCACCACAATCTGAAGTTGTGCTCACAACCACTCGTCCACACAATGTATATGGGTCCCTCTTTTGCAAGAACTATAAGTCTCATCAAGTTTGCTGATTGTCCTAAAATTGAGTGCATGTATTGTCACAAATGTGGTCATATCCTGGACAACTATCCCACTCGACCACCTCACCCTCCGGGTCATTCTACAAAATTTAGGAACTTTTCTAAAGCTAGTTCTTCATCTATTGCTGTTGCCACCCCATCTGATGATTTCACTCCTCCCAGTTTTCAGATTAGTGACCTTCATGACTTATTAAAACAAGTGATTTCATCCAATTCAACTGTTTTTGCTGTCTCATCAGGTAATTCATGGCTTCTTGACTCAGCCTGTTGTAATCATGTCCTCTAATTTTTCTCTTATGTCTTCATCCACCCCTGAAAAATCTCTTCCTCCCATTCATGCTGCCGATGGTAATTGTATGACTATTTCTCATATTGGCAAAGTAGACACACAGTATTAAGTTTTCCCAATACCTACTACGTTCCAAATCGTACATTTAATCTTTGTCTCTGTGGGACAATTATGTGATATTGGCCTAACTGTTTGTTTCTCTCTTACTGGTTGTCAGGTTCAGGATCTGCAAACAAAACAGACGATCGGTACATGTCGCAAATTGGGAACATTGTTTGAGCTTGCATCACTCCAGCTCCCTACTTATTCATCCATTTCTTCTCTTGTCACTGACTCTGCAATATATCACTGGCACTTTCGTCTTGGTCATGCTTCTTCTGACAATCTTCTTCATTTAATTTCTTTTAGCAAGTTAAATAATGTTTCCAAATTTATTCTTTTTGATTGTTTGAATTGGAAACTTGCAAAACAACCAGCGTTATCTTTCTCTATGTCATCCTCTATATGCGATACTCCATTTGGCTTAATTCACTCAGATATTTGGGGTCCTGCCCCTATTATTATTGTCAATGGTTATCACTATTTTGTTTTATTTGTTGATGACAACTCCCATTTTACTTGGATATATTTTCTTAAAAATCGGTATGCCTTATCTCAAATTTACATTGCCTTTGCTAATATGGTTCAAACTCAATTTTCTCGAACCATTAAAATTCTTCGCACAAATAATGCAATGGAGTATAAGGATTCCGATCTTCTTTCATTCCTCACCCAACAAGATACTCTCATTCAACGATCATGTCTCCATACCTCCCAACATAATGGGCGAGCAGAACATAAACATTGCCACATTTTAGATTCCATCCGTGCTCAACTTCTCTCTTCCTCCTGTCCTGAGAAGCTCTAGGGTGAGGCTGCTCTTACCTCTGTCTATACCATTAATCGGCTTCTTCCTTTAGTCCTTTCAGAATATCTCCTCGTTTGAATGATTATTTGGTACTCCTCCTTCCTACTCTCATCTTAAAGTCTTTGGATATCCATGTTTTCTCCTTTTTCATCCTCATGAACATACTAAACTTGAACCGCATGCATGCCTTTGTTATTTTCTCAGCTACGAAACTGAACATAAAAATTTTCGTTGTTGGGATCCCATTTCTAACCGGCTACGCATATCTCGGCATGTTACTTTCTGGGAACATACCATGTTATATAGTCTCTCATCATTTCATACCTCTATCTCAAGTCATCAATCATTTTTTACTGATATCTCCAATGATCTTTTCACATCCTCTGAGTCTCCTCATAAACTTGAGCTTGATCAATCTGCACCAGTTTCTGTAATCTCGGATTTGCCATCTATCACAATTGCTGAACCTGAACCTGATCTAGTCCCCTCTGTTCGTTGCTCCACTCGGGTAAGAAAAACTCCCCACCATCTCCAAGATTATCATTATTTTTCCACTATTGTTTCTTTACTTGAACCGACCTTTTATAAAGAGGCTAGCACTAACCCTCTCTGGCAGCAAGCAATGAATGAGGAACTCTAGGCTTTAGAAAAGACACAAACACGGGACTATGTTGATCTACCTCATGATACTCCTATCGGCTGTAAGTGGATCTATAAAATTAAAACACACTCTAATGGATCTATCGAACACTATAAAGCACGTCTTGTTGCAAAGAGCTATTCCCAGGAGTATGGCATTGATTATGAAGAGACTTTTGCTCTTGTTGCTCGAATAACCCAGTTCGCAGTCTCTTAGCTGTTGCAGCTGCCAAACAGTTGTCGCTTCTTCATATGGATGTCAAGAACGCTTTCCTAAATGACACTTTATCTGAGGAAGTTTACATGACACATCCACTTGGTGTTTCTTCTCCATCTCAAAAAGTGTGTTCCCTTTATCGTGCATTATATGGTCTAAAACAAGCTCCACGAGCCTGGTTTGCAACATTCAGTTCCACTATAACCCAGCTTGGTTTCACTTCCAGTCCCCATGATACATCATTATTTACGCGACAGACTCCTCATGGTCTTTCTTCTCCTCTTATATGTTGATGACATGATTATTACAGGTGAGGACCCCCATGCTATATCTGACATGCAATGTTACCTTGGGAAACATTTTGAAATGAAAGATTTGGGATCACTCAATTATTTCCTTGGTCTTGAGGTCTCGTTCCCCACTGATGGGTACTATTTATCTCAAGCAAAATATGTCTTTGATCTTCTCACTCGATATGGTATTTATGACTCGGTCATAACACCAACATCATTTGATCCGAATGTTCGCCTGACTCATTTTGATGGTATTTCGCTTAAAGATGTCACCTTGTATCGATAACTCGTTGGCAGTCTTATTTATCTGACTGTGACTCGCCCAAATATTGTCTATGTTGTTCACATTGTTAGTCAGTTCATGGTTGCTCCTCGGACTATACATTTTACTGTTGTGCTTCGTATTATTCGCTATATTAAGGGCACACTTAGTCATGGACTTCACTTTTCTTCCAAGTCATCATTAGTGTTATCTGGCTATTCTGATGCTGATTTGATTTGTTTTGATTTATTTCTTTTATTATTACTATTATTATCAATATTATCATTTTACTTTCTTTCCCTACGTTTCTCACACACAACACATCAAAATAACCATTTTTTGTCTTCTTTCTATCACACATTCTTGGTCATGGGGAGGCTCAATTCTAAGTTTAGCAAGGTTTGTGAGTATAAATAAGAGGAGAATGACATGAGAAAGGGAGAGGAGAATTGATTAGAGAGAGAAGTTTATAGAGAGTTTTTAAAGTTGAAAGTAGAGTGGAAAAGAGAGTTAAAGAAAGAAGTGAAAAAGAAGAAATAGCACCTATAGACCACAATTCCAATGCGTTTTCGGCGAGCACCCACGAACCAGTGGTGTGAAGATGAAGCCGAGCAGCGGTGTGAACCATTCCGACGAGTGCTATACCCACAGACCCACAATTCTGACAACATGCAACATCTTCTATGTGTTTTGATTCGGTAGGAACTGGCGGGTGAGTTCCTCATTCCGATGACCTCCAATGACCGACAGAGGTTTTATAGAGAAGAATAAGTCTAGGAAGAAGAAGAAGAAGTCGGGGAGAAGAATAAAGGGCTAAAGAGAGAAAAGAAAAACCAAAACAATTGATAAAGTTATGGGGTCCACTCACTTGCTTTATTATTATATTTTTTTTTCTCTAAAAAGAAACGGTGTGGCTATTTATTTTTTCCATTTTCTTTCACCTTTTTCTTTTATTCTCAAATTACAGTGGAATTTTAGAATACATTGATATCTGTGTTGAACTTTTTTTTTTGTTTATGAATTTGGATTCTCCAAATCAAGGTCAATCTAGCTTTATATATGTATATATTTTCTTTTATTATTATTATTATTTGTGTAAATTTCAACTTGAGTTCAATTGGGAGTCTTAAATTAAATTTCAAATTAGTTCTAAATTGGAGTTTCAAAGTAAATATTAGTTGGGATTTCAAATTAATTCCAATTTGGTCTTAATTGATTTCAGGAGCAATTCGATTTTAAATTTTCAAATGAATTTAAAATCTAGATTTTCATATTGAAGTTCAATCTTCCATCAATTATTTTTCATCTGGATTGCCCAGGTGAAGTTCAAAATGCTTCTTAAATTTGGAATTTCCAAGTAAATTTCAATTTGGCTTTAATTTAGATCTTCCAAATAAATTTCATTTTATCCAATTTGAATTTTTCAAATTAGTTTCCACTTGGTAGGGGCGTACAAATAAACCGATAACTCGAAGAACCCGGACTACCCAATCCAAACTGTAAGGGTTGGGTTGGGTTCTTTTTTAGGAGAATCGAAATTTTGGTTCAGTTCTCGAGTTGGCCATTTTTCAACCCGAACCAAACCAAAATTTATTTATTTTTAATATATATATATATGAAAAAGAAAAGAAACCATTGTCTCTCTCAAATCGCACGCCACTCGCCCTTGTCTCTCTCAAATCGTTCATCTCTCTCTCTCTCTCTCTCGCCGGACGTTGTTCATCTCTCTCTGGCGCACAATTCCTTTTTCTCTCGCATGCACACAGTCGCTCGTCTCTCTCGCTAGACGTCATTCATGTGTCTGGTCGCCATTCGCTGATCACTCAAACGTCTTAGATTTGGTCGCCATTTGTAGCACACAGTTCATCGTTTGCCGTTTGTATCGTAGTTCGCCTTTCGTTCAGATCTGGTCACCATTTGTACATGCCATTCGCCGTCTCTTTCTCACCGAACAATGGTCATCATTCGCCGTTCGTAGATCATCGAAGGTTTCAGATCCATTTGCAGCTCGCCTGGTCGCTGATCACACAAGGTCTCAGATCTGGTTCCTTATGTTTTTTTTAGATGTGGGTTGATAAAATTATAATTTTGTTCCTATTGTTTCTATTTTGAAAATTTGAATCTATTTTTTTAGATGTGGGTTATATATAATTTTGTTCCTTTGTTTCTATTTTGTAGCATTGAATCTGTTTTTTAGATGTGGGTTATATATAATTTTGTTCCATTGTTTCTATTTTGTAGTATTGAATCTGTTTTTTTAGATGTGGGTTATATATAATTTTGTTCCATTGTTTCTATTCTAGAAAAGGTATTGTGGTTGTTGTAATAGAAACATTTAACTTTATGGTTGCTATTTAGATTGAAGACGTTTGGAGTTTTTTTAATTCTAGATGGTTTTTATATATTTATGTTGATTTATATAGAAATTGAAGGTACAAGAACAAATTTATATTTATATTCAAAATAAAAGGGAATTGTAAAACCAAATTAAAAAAAAAAACACGCACACACACAACCTGATTACCCAACCCGACCCAACCCAAAAATATATTGGTTGGGTTGCTCTCATAAATAGGGTTGGGCGGGTTGGGGGATTAACTAACCCAAAATTTTGGGTTGGTATAAAAAATACTCATAACCCAACCCAACCCAATCCATGTACACCCCTACAACTTGGTCTTATTTTGAATTGCTCAAATGAATTTCTAACTTGGTTTTAATTTGATTTCTTGCAACAAGTTAAATTTAATTTCTAAATGGACTTCAAACTTTCTTTAGATTGGTTTCACACCGTTCATAATTATTAGTTCATGTTTTATTTGTAAAATGTGAATTAATAAATATGAGGCACTTTCCAGTAAACACTTTTTTTATTGCCAATAATTTCCAAACTTGTTTTACAATTAGTTTTCAATAATTGAAAATTTTGTTTTAAAATAAGCATTTAGCAAACTTATTTCATCAAAAAATGTTTATTTTGAGGGCTGAGTAATATGCCTTCGTGGAGTTTGACTCCCGTGCAGGTATACGAAAATTCTTACTTAAAAAAAAAATAAAGTCATGCAAAGATCCTATGACGGAGTTGAGATAGTAAAATTTCTTAAATGAGGAATTTTTCTTTAAATAAAAAGAAAATTCCAACATAATAATAAATCGATGGGTATGATCCCACTCACTATATTGACCCTTACTTTATTTCTATAAAGTCGAGGTAAGAGCGAGTGAGACATTTTTTTATAAAATTAATATGTTTCTTCAAATTATAGAACCTTTTGTGTTAAGATATTTGGATAACACAAGATAAAACGTGGTAATAATTTTTTAACGAATGTTGTAGGGTGCTAATACCTGCCCTACACACAAGTGACTCCCCGAATGTAACTTGGTTTTGCAGATCATTCTTAATTTTTTTATTTAGGTGACCAATCACACCTCCAATTTTGTTGGTGGCGACTCTAAAATTCTTTAAATTAAAGAATACCCTTAAAAGAGGACGCCGGCCGCTCCGCGTCGCGTTAATGTTGCGATAGTTGTGATCAAGATGGAAATGTATTAGATCAAAATGCTTTACAGCATATGCATTGGCATGTGATGAAATAGATTTGTGCAGTGAACCGAATACATTCTTAGAGGCTATTGAATCTAAAGACAGTGCATTATGGTTTACAACTATGGAAGAGGAAATGGCTTCTTTGTATATGAATGGAACATGGAAATTAACTCAATTACCATGTGATCATAAGTTAGTGGATTGTAAATGGATATACAAGCTTAAACCAAGTATCTCAGGGCAATCTAAACCTAGGTACAAGTTTAGGCTTGTTGCAAAGGGATTCACTCAAGAATGTGGAGTTAATTACAATGAAGTTTTTTCTCCTGTGGTAAGACATTCCTCAATACGTATTTTTCTCTCTTTGATTAATTACACAATTCAATCTTGAATTGGAACAAATGGATGTTACAACGACTTTTCTTCATGGTGAGTTAGAACAAAACATATATATGAAACAACCTGAGGATTTTGTTAAGAATGGTCAAGAACACTTAGTTTTCCATTCGAAGAAGTCACTTTATGGCCTAAAGCAGTCTCTAAGACAATAGTGCAAGCACTTTGACAGTTTCATGGTGAAATGTGGCTTTAATATGAGTGAATATGACAGTTTCGTATATGTTAAAAGGGCAATCAATAAGGACTCTATTTTTCTATTGTTGTATGTAGATGATATGCTAATATCATAACAAGAAAATGTTGAAATTGATAGTCTAAAGACAAGGCTGAGTATGGAATTTGAAATGAAAGATCTTGAGGGCAGCAAGCAAGATCTTAGGTATGAAAATTCATAGAGATAGGGTGGTTGGGAAGTTATTTGTTTGTCAAAAGAATTATCTTAACAAAGTAGTCAAGAAATTTCAAGTTGATATGGCTAAAGCTGTGAAGGTCCATTGGCACAACGTTTCAAATTATCTAAAAAGCAGTCTTCTAAAACAGAAGTTGATTTGATATCCATGGAAAATGTCCCTTACTTAAGTGCAATTGGGAGTTTGTTATTGATTCCACTGACATTGCTTATGCAATGACCGTGGTGAATAGTTGTCCTGGTAAGCCTCATTGGGAGGCAACAAAGTGGATACTGAGGTACATCAAAGGAAGTACAATTTGTGGGTGATTTACACAATAAATAAAATTGATACAGCATGCTTAGTAGGCTTTGTAGATGCTGATTTTGCTGCAGATCTTGATAGAATAAGGCCAACTATAGGGTATGTATTTAAATGTTTTTGTATCACTGTTAATTGGAGGTCATCTCTTCAATCAATTGTAGCTTTATCAACTACTGAATCTTATAACTCTTACATATTCAGTAAAACAAGGTATTTGGCTTATAGGATTATTAACTGATTTATTAGGTGAATCATGTAAACCATTGATTTTTTTGTGACAGTTGATAATTCTTATTTATGAGGATTATTTAACCCTAAACCAAGTTATTTTTGTCATTTTTGTATGCTTTATTGATTACCGAGCAAGCTAAAAATAACATTTATAAGATAAATTCATGCAAGCTTGTTGGAATATGATAAAAGAAGGAATTAAGTAAAAAGATGCAAGAAAGTTGGCTTAAGTTGAGTTTTTGTGCGGATTTGAAGAAGTGAAGACATTGCAAATGGAAATGCAATTGCATTTCCTTGGGAAGGCAAGATGAAGAACAAAGAAGAAGAATGCAATTGCATGCTCTGCACCTATCAAGTCATTACGAAAATTAAGGAAATTCACCAAGATTCACGCAGTTTGCTCGATTTATGGAGAATTTCAAGCCCGAATTCATGCCCAACCCTTGACCCATGATTGAAGGAGCATATAGATGGAAACCCTAGCCCTCAATGTCTATAAAAATGGGGAAAACGATCCAAAACGTGGCTGGGGTTTTTCTTCTGCTCTCCCACATTCCGTAGCAGCGTTTTTTCCTTGAAGAATTCGATTTTTTGGGTTATTTTTCTGTTTTTACTTTCGACAGCAGCAACAATTTGATTCTCTTTTGTTTTAGCATTTCATTCTTGCAGTTTAGCTCAATTAATTCTGAATGTAAACCATCTTCAATGAGGAATTCGAATTTCTGCATTTTATTTTTGATGGGTTTTTCTGTTTTGTCTTCAACACAGTAGCAAGCAAAATTTCATCTTCTGTTTTTTTCTTTTTATTAGTTTATGGTTTGGTTTACACCTAAAATCCCGAAGTAGATCTCTCCTCAACGAAGGTTTGAAGAGGTTAAGATTCAAGTTTTTGAAAGAATTCTGAATCGATCGCATTAAGGGATTTTGGGTAGCACTATTCTGTTGATTCCGTTTTACAAGTGTTGAGTTATTTTCTGGATTTTGATTTGGTCAAATTCTAATTCCTGTAGGTAGTGAGATGGAAAAGTAAAAGTGAATTCCATATTCAAAATTCTTCATTTCCATATATAAGCTTATTCACTCATGGGTTTCTTTTTGGTTATAGAAATTGAATTCCAGTAACATGTTTTGGGATATTTTGATTTAATTCAGTAAATTCAGCATTATTATTTCTTAGTGGGCAGTCTTAATTGGTAATTCAAATAGGTTTGCCTTGAGATTAATCACCTCTTTCTTCTGTCAACTATGAAATTTTTAACAAATAATTTTTGGGTTTTCATTTTCTCCGTAATGAGCTAAATTTTCTTTAGGGGTTCAAGTTGGTGAAAGCCCTAAGGAAAAAAAAATGTAAAAGCTCTAAAGCATAAACAATCTAGTTAGCATGTGAACTTTGTTTGCTTTTGTTGAATTTAGATTTGGGTAAACCTAGCCGGCCAACTAGTGATTGCTCATCAAGCTTAAACTTAATATCGAAAGAGTTAAGGGAAAACCGATGTCACAAAAGCAATGGAGGAAAAGGCTTAGAAATAAGTCATGAACATCGACCCTAGACATAGGGCGAGACTCCAAAATCACTAGAGTTGTGTTCGAAGTATCTAAGTTAGATTAGCCATAGACATATAGGTTTAATCACTTAGTCTCCTAAAGATTTTGAATCAAAGTTGAATAGGAGTGGAACTCGGTTTACTTAGTTTTCACATGTTAGCTATGATTGCAATTGCATTTGAGTATCATTTTTTCAAAGGTGCTTGAATCACTTGAATCCCTATTTTTAACTCATTGATTTTTCACTCACTCTTGTTAACAAACCACACTATTATATTTTTGCATTTTCGGTTACCCCAATTGTGTTTTGCAAGCAATTTTGTGTCATTCTAAGTAAATTTTGTTAAATTCGTTCCCTTGGGTACGATACTCTGGAATACTCCAGTTTTTATTACTTCGATCACGTGCACTTGCGTGTTGTAGCGAAAAGCATAGCGATCAACAGTCAAAGTGCTTTAGCACTTTCAAGGAAACCTCTTTATCATGACCATACGAAGCATACTGATGTCAAATACTATTATTTAAAAGATATGGTAGCCAAGAAAGAGATAAAGTCAGAGAAAATCTCTTCTATAAAGAATCTGGCAGACATGTTTACTAAATTTTTAGTTGTTTCGAGATTTCAGTATCTGTGTGAACTCCTTAAGATAAGAGTTGGCTGAGAAGTTATTTGATTATGATGCATGTGGTGCTTGCTGAGCTTCTGTGATCTTCTTTAATTCATTTAGGATAATAATTGGAGTTAAGAGGGTGATTTGTTATTTGTGACTCAAAGTTGTATCCTATTTCTTGAAACTTCTGGTTGCTTTATTTTTTGGAGTCCCTATTGGAGGTTATTTTCAAATGTTGTCCACGTTTTTTTATGCTATTGGTGGTAAGTTAGTTATTTTGCCAAAATAACTTATCCTACTTATATACTAAAAAGAGAAAATTTTGGGTGTAAGAAATTGATTATTAACTGTATCATAATGAATTTTCTGGGAGAGGTTTTTTTCTTCTTCCTTGGGCAATGTAGAGTGAAATTTCCTTTTGTTTTTCTGGATGCAGTGGTATTATTCTGACGTAACTTGTTCTTCTCCGAGAGTAAATGAGATTGACAACCTAGCTTGCACAGTGGATGTAGACCTTACGGTTGAACCACTACAAACACTTGTGTTTGATTTTCTCTTCTCTGTTGATTGTTCTGTCCATTGCTTGGTTAGTTTTGGTTTTTGGTTGATTTATAATTGATTGATCTAAGTAATTAAACTCTTTAAAAACATTAAAAACATTTACGTATACCATATAATTGCTCAGGACATTTGCTTATGTTTCATAGTAGAGACATGCCACCTCTATTAATGGGTAGTGACACAAAGAAGATAGTTTCTTTTTTAGTTCAACAATATGTGGGGTGAGTGATTCGAACCTCTGACCTCTTGATCGAGGTCACATGTATTATATCAATTGAACTATGCTCATATTGACACAAAGAATATAGTTTCATACCAACCAGAACATCTACAACTACATATCTACAAATACAAAAAATGGTTTCAATCTTTCTTCAACGATAGTGCTTAAAAGAAGTCGGAAAATCGTGGTAGTTTCAATGGCTTTTGTATTAACTAGTAAGGAACATGTGCTATTCACATGGAATGTTAAAGTTTTAATTTAAAGTTGAACAATTATGATTTGATTTTTTCTAAACATTTTATTTATGTAATAAATGAATATTATTTAGTCTTTGTTTTATCACCATAAATTTTTTGTTAATACTCACATGCACTTGTTTATTTAATAAATATGTTATTGTGTTTTAGTATTGTAATATGAATAATACAACAACTTTGATTTTAATGTTTTTGTTGTAAAATTGAGAGGCGAAACCGGGTACCAAAACTTTACCAAAACATATAATAATAATAATAATAATAATAATACTTTACCAAAACATATAATAATAATAATAATAATAATAATAATACAAGTGTTAGAATATAAAGGGAGTATATATATATATATATTATAAACAAAAGAAAGTGGAGATTTATGGCAAATTAAAAACAAATGAAATTAGAGAAAATGGGAGAGAAAAAAGAAGATTGGAGAGATTTCTTCACCAATTGTCTCTATTTATTTATCCATCAAGAACCACTATATATAGGCAATTAGGAGAGCATGATGTGATCCATTTGGACACCAATCTATGGTCTTTGTTGGACACATGGAAGACACTTTGGCTATGGATAAAATGCCACTTGGTATGGATATCAAATGGGACTTTATATTTACAATACTCCCCCTTAAATGCCCATTTATAAAATATGCCTCGTTAAAAACCTTACTAGAAAAAAAAACCCAATGGGAAGAAAAAAAACCCTAGTGAAGGAAAAGAGTACATATTTTATATAGTTTACTATAATACATTCACTCCCCCTCATGGAGACATCACTTAAAGTCTTTGAGTCGCCGCATTCCAATGCTATATACTAATTTATCGAAGGTTGCAGTTGGTAATGCCTTCGTAAATAAGTCAGCCAGGTTATCTTTCGAACAAATTTGTTGTACAGTGATATCGCCATTTTCTTCAAGATCATGAGTATAGAAGAGCTTTGGTGAGATATGCTTTGTTCTATCTCCTTTGATATATCCTCCCTTGATTTGAGCTATACATGCTGTGTTGTCTTCGTATAACATCGTTGGAAGAGGTTTACTTGAAGACAAGCTACATGTCTGATGAATGTGTTGTGTCATCGATCTTAGCCATACACATTCTCGACTTGCTTCATGAATAGCGAGGATTTCAGCATGATTTGAAGAAGTGGCCGTTATAGTCTGTTTCACTGATCGCCACGATATAGTAGTTCCTCCACATGTGAATAGATAACCTGTCTGAGATCTAGCTTTGTGTGGATCAGATAGATAACCAGAATCTGCATAACCAACTAGATCATACTTTGATTTGTTAGAATAAAATAAACCCATATCAATTGTCCCTCGAAGATATCGGAGTACATGCTTAACTCCGTTCCAATGTCTTTTTGTAGGACATGAACTATATCTAGCTAATAAATTTACTGAAAATGCAATATCTGGTCTTGTGTTATTAGCCAAATACATAAGTGCACCAATTGCACTAATATATGGTACTTCAGGACCAAGTAGTTCTTCACTGTCATCTCGAGGTCGAAATATATCTTTCTTTACATCCAGTGAACGAACTTCCATTGGAATGTTCAATGGATGTGCTTTATCCATATAGAATCTTTTTAAGATTTTCTCTGTATAAGTTGATTGATGAACAAATATCACATCTGCTAAATGTTCAATTTGCAAACCAAGGCAAAATTTTGTTTTTCCAAGATCTTTCATCTCGAATTCTTTTTTAAGATATTCTATTGCCTTGGATAACTCTTCAGGAGTTCCAATTATATTTAAGTCATCAACATATACAGTTATAATAGCAAATCTTGACTGAGATTTCTTTATAAAAACGCACGGACATATTGGATTATTTTGGTATCGTTCTTTCAACAGATATTCACTCAGGCGATTATACCACATTCGTCCTGATTGTTTTAATCCATATAATGATCTCTGTCACTTTATTGAATACAATTCCCGAGAACTTGATTCATATGTTTTTGGTATTTTAAATCCTTCCGGGATTTTCATATAAATGTCATTATCCAGAGATCCATATAAATACGCCGTGACTACATCCATTAGATGCATATCAAGTTTTTCATATACAGTCAGACCAATCAAATATCTTAGCGTTATTGCATCCACCACAGGAGAATATGTCTCCTCATAATCAATACCAGGCCTTTGCGAGAATCCTTGTGCAACAAGTCTCGCTTTATATCTTGTGACTTCATTCTTTTCATTTCTTTTCCTTACAAATACCTATTTATATCCTACAGGTTTGACGTTTTCCGGTGTTGGGACTACTGGTCCAAAAACCTCACGTTTTGAAAGTGAGTTCAACTCTGCTTGGATTGCTTCTTTCCACTTCGGCCAATCCTTTCTACGTTGACATTCTACGATAGATTTTGGATCAAAATCGTCACTTTCATGAATAATATCGTGAGCAACATTATAAGAAAAAATGTTGTCAATAATGATATCATTTCGGTTCCATCTCTTTCCTGTTGTAACATAGTTTATAGAAATTTCATTATTATCCTCAAGCGTTTGATTTTCACCAATACTCTTTTGAGTAGTTGTATTCTGGATTTCTTTTGGAACATCCATACCTTTTATTGAATCATTTTGATTCTCAACTACTTTTCTTTTTCGAGGATTTTTATCTTTAGAACCTATTGGTCTACCACGCTTCTGGCGTGCTCCAGACTCATTATTGACAACTTGTTCCTTTGGGATATCAACTTTTGATGGAGCATTTGCAGCTGGTATATATGATTTAGTCACACTTTTAGTATCTGTGAATGCATCTGGTAGTTGATTTGCTATATTTTGCAAATGAATTATCTTTTGAACTTCAAGTTCACATTGATTTCTACGAGAATCTAAATGAGATAATAACGATGCATTCCATGTAATTTCTTTTTCCAACTTCTTAATTCCTCCCCCTAATGTTGGAAAATTTGTCTCATTAAAATGACAATCAGCAAATCGTGCAGTAAATACATCACCCGTCAGGGGTTCAAGATATTTAATAATTGATGGGGAATCAAAACCAACATATATTCCTAACCTCCTTTGAGGACCCATCTTAGTACGTTGTGGTGGAGCAATCGGTACATATACTGCACATCCAAAAATTCTTAGATGGGAAATATTTGGCTGCTGGCCATAAGCTAATTGCATTGGGGAGTATTTATTATAAGCTACTGGCCTAATACGTGCCAGTGATGCAGCATGCAAAATAGCATGACCCCATACCGATGTAGGAAGTTTAGCTCTCATAAGCAATGGTCTTGCAATTAGTTGCAGACGTTTTATAAATGATTCTGCTAGACCATTTTGTGTATGAACGTGAGCTACAGGATGTTCAACACTTATCCCAATTGACATACAATAATTATTAAAAGTTTGGGATGTAAATTCACCAGCATTATCAAGTCGAATGGTCTTAATTGTATTATCAGAAAATTGTGCTTTTAACTTAATTATTTGAGCAAGTAATCTTGCAAATGCAAGATTTCGACTTGATAATAAGCATACATGTGACCATCTGCTGGATGCGTCAATTAATACCATAAAATATCTAAATGGACCACTTGGTGGGTTAATAGGTCCACAAATATCACCTTGAATTCGCTCTAAAAATGCAGGTGATTCAATCCCCACTTTAGCTGGTGATGGTCTAATAATTAATTTCCCTTGAGAACAAGCATCACATGACAACTCATTGGATTGAAGAATCTTCTGGCTCTTTAAAGGATGTCCATGTGAATTCTCAATAATTTTTCTCATCATTATTGACCCTGGATGACCCAATCGATCATGCCAAACACTGAATATTTCTGGATTCATGAACTTCGGGTTCATTATTGCATAACTTTCGATTACTCGTATATGAGTATAGTATAATCCAGAAGAAAAAGCAGGCAGTGTTTCTAATATACGTTTTTCATGTGAAACAATAGATGTTATATAGAGACACTCTATATTATTTTTACAATCAGTTTCAACATGATAATTATTTTCCCGTATATCTTTAAAACTTAATAAGTTTCTTTTCGATTTGCTAGAGAACAGAGCATTATTAATTGTAAATCTTGTTCCTCTAGGCAAAATAAAGTTTGTTTTTCCAAAACCTTCAATCAGATTTGCAGAACCTGATATAGTATTGACTTTTGCTTCCAGCATTGTCAATCTAGAAAAATATTTTCTATTTATGAGTATCGTGTGTGTAGTTGCGCAGTCTGCCAGACATAAATCCTCATTGCTCATTTTCGAGTTACTCAACATATTGAAATTGTTCATATTTCTTCATTGAAAAGAAAAGAAAAACGATTACAAAGAGTCTTAAATATATATACAAACAAAACAACAACCAAAACATACTAAACAGTACTTAATTATATATTTTCATACAAATCATCCTCTACTTGTTTGATTGCATCAATTCTCTCTCCAGGAGATTCAAAATAATCAGCTACATCAAGATGCATCATATTTGAAGGGTCAAACACATCATCTTCTTGAATGGCAAGATTTACCTCTACATTCTTTCCTTTTCCTTTTTCCTTCAGGGAAGCTTGATAGAGATCAACAAGGTGTTTTGACGTACGACAGGTACGTGACCAGTGCCCAGTCATTCCGCACCGGAAACATTTATGTTCATCACCTTTCGAACTTCTATCTTGTGGAGCCTTTCCTTTATGATCATCACTTCGTGTGGGTTTCTTAAAATTATAATGCCCACCACAAAAATAGGTATTTCTTCCTCTACCGCGGTCCCGACCTCGACCACGACCACGACCTCGACCACGGTTATTAAAATTCACAGCATTCACTTCAGGGAATGGTGTTGCTCCAGTTGGTCGGGATTCGTGATTTTTCATCAATAACTCGTTATTTTGTTCAGCAACGAGAAGACATGAGATAAGTTCAGAATATTTTGCAAAACCCTTCTCTCGATATTGCTGCTGCAGGAGCATATTCGAGACATGAAAAGTGGAAAATGTCTTCTCTAACATATCAACATCAGTAATCTTTTCTCCGCATAATTTTAATTTTGAACTAATTCTGAAGAGTGCGGAAT
Organism: Trichosanthes truncata; assembly: GCA_033996785.1. NCBI lineage: Eukaryota > Viridiplantae > Streptophyta > Magnoliopsida > Cucurbitales > Cucurbitaceae > Trichosanthes > Trichosanthes truncata. The sequence continues at coordinate 31,030,158 of MU867261.1, forward strand.
TATATTCACTTACTGATTTAAAGTCCTGCAACCTCAGGTGCATCCAATCATAACGAGCTTTAGGAAGAATAACTGTTTTTTGATGATCGTACCTTTCTTTCAAACCTTGCCATAGAACGTAGGGATTTTTTATTGTAAGATACTCCATTTTCAATCCCTTGTGAAGATGATGGCGAAGGAAGATCATGACTTTTGCTTTTTCTTGATTTGATGCATCATTTCCTTCTTTAATTGTTTCTCCAAGATTCATAGAATCTAAATGGATCTCAGCGTCAAGGACCCATGACAAGTAGTTATTTCCATTAATATCCAGGGCCGCAAATTCTAGCTTTGTAAGGTTTGCCATAATAACACTATCAAAAATAATAATATATTCATATTAGAAATTTAACATAAACCAAATGCGTAAAAATGGCTTACCTATAAGACTTACCTTTAGCGGGAAAAATGACAGAGTCTCGTGCTGATAACGTGTTGTAAAATTGAGAGGCGAAACCGGGCACCAAAACTTTACCAAAACATATAATAATAATAATAATAATACTTTACCAAAACATATAATAATAATAATAATAATAATAATAATACAAGTGTTAGAATATAAAGGGAGTATATATATATATATTATAAACAAAAGAAAGTGGAGATTTATGGCAAATTAAAAACAAATGAAATTAGAAAAATGGGAGAGAAAAAAGAAGATTGGAGAGATTTCTTTTACCAAATGTCACCATATATTTATCCATCAAGAACCACTATATATAGGCAATTAGGAGAGCATGATGTGGTCCATTTGGACACCAATCTATGGTCTTTGTTGGACACATGGAAGACACTTTGGCTATGGATAAAATGTCACTTGGTATGGATATCAAATGGGCATGTGGAATGGGCATTTATATTTACAATAATTTTCTTATTATTTATTTAGAATGATTTTTATTTTTTTGGGATAAAAACACAAATCACCCTAATTAAGAACTCATATTTCATCTTTAAAAAAAAAAAACCATATTTCATTTCTGTCCAAAAAAATAGGGGTGTACAAATAACCCGATAACCCGAGCAACCTAGACTACCCAACCTAAATTGTAAGGGTTGGGTTGGGTTAAAATTTTGGAGAACCGAATTTTCGGATTGGGCATTTTGGGCTCGGGTTGACCCGAACCAACCCAAATTTTGATTTTTTTTTTTAATATATATACTTATAGATGAATTGTTTGTGAACTTTTAATGTTTTTCATCTAAGATTGCAATGAATATTAAGATGTTATGAACTTTGAAGTTTGATATTTGATTTTTATGTGATTTTAGTTATTAATTCAAGCAAAGTTTATTTCAAATAATTAAGAAAATTATAAAAAAAAAATGAAAAAAGTCAACCCGGTGACCCAACCCGACCAACCCAAAATTTCGGGTTGGTTCTAAAAAATCCTCCAACCCGACCCAACCCAACCCGTGTACACCCCCTACAAAAAAATATAATTTTTCACTTTTGTCTATCCACTACTCAAAGCATATAGCCCAATTACCATTCTAATCTTATTTACACACCAAATAATAATAATAAGGGAAAAAAGCATTTTTGACCCTAAACTTTGCATGTTGTATCAATTTTAACCCTGAACTTTCAATTTCATCAATTTAAACCTCAAACTTTGCAAATTGTATCAATTTTAACCCTAAACTTTTAACTTCATCAATTTAAACCTCAAACTTTGTAAATTGTATCAATTTTAACCCTAAACTTTTGATTTCATTAATTTAAACTTCAAAAAGTGTATCAATTTACACCTTCGTTTAAGTTTTCATTTCCATCACCATTAGAAAAATTTCCCACATATGTCCAAAGCCACATTTTGCTCTATGATAGGTACTTATTTGTTATTTTAAAAAAAATAAATTTACTAAAAGAATAATTAAACAATTCTAGATCGCCACCATCATGAAAACCACGAACTTGACTTTCAAAAGTAGGACTCACACAAAATGAACATGTCTTCCTCGCCATTGGTGTTAATACCAATGACGACAAGTATAAAGAAGATTGAGCTCAGCTAAAATGCGGGAGAGAACAAGAAAGGAAATGGCAAACAAAATGACGCCCATGAACATAATGAACTGGTCTAGCCGACCTTGTCGGCCCCGTCGACAATCTTACAGGTGATTAAAGTGACATCGATGCTGGAGAGAAAAAGACAAAAATTCTAATGAGGGTGATGATTCTGAAAGTCCCACGTCCATTATAGTAGATGGAGGACAAATCAAGTTAAAGGCCGATGAGAAATTAAAAAAAAAATATTGGCAAACGATTCAAAAAGGAGAGTACTCCATTGAGAACAAATATGATGCAAATAAGCTTTGTTTCTACTAAAAGCCAGTGGATTAAGTAGAATCATGCATTACAATTGAAATACCTTCAATTAATTAAATGAAAAAAAAAACATAATCAGATAAGATAAGAAGTAAAAAAAAAATTGAAAAAAAGTCATGCTCTAAATTGAAAGACATTATGGAGAGTCTACTCCAATTTTCTTCAGCAATTTTATTTTTTTTTTCAAAAAATAACAAATACATACCTATTATAGAGTAACACGTGACTTTGGACATGTGTGGAAAACTTTTCTAATAAGGATTGAAATGGAAACTTAACCGAGGGTGTAAATTGATACATTTATACAAGTTTGAGGTTTAAATTGATGAAATTAAAAGTTTAGGGTTAAAATTGATACAATTTGTAAAGTTTGAGGTTTAAATTGATGAAATTGAAAGTTTAGGGTTAAAATTGATACAACATACAAAGTTTAGGGGTCAAAAATGCTTTTTTCCCTAATAATAATAATTCAAGAAAGGAAACCTCCAAAATCTCTCTCTCCAATAATTTAAAAAAAAATGCATAACTTCTAATTCTCTCTCTAATTTCCTTCTGCTTAATTTTAAAATATTCCATAACCTCCACTTCATTTCTCTCTCTCATTTCCTCAATTATTGCTTTTTTGAAACCCTCCACATTTTATTCGCCCTAAAATTTCTCCATTTCCTTCTCCACAAAAAAAAAATCTCATAACCTTGAGAATGAGATTTTTTCCCCAATTTTCCTCCATTGTTGCTTTTAGACCTCCATTACTGACCTATAAGCTTCCAGTTGCAATAGCAGAAAAATAGTAGCTGCTACAATTTAGTTTCAATGGACAAATGTTGATGTCCATTTTTTTTTAGTTTCAATCCGTGAAGATAGAAGTATAATTTCAGTTTATGATAAATGCTTTTCAATCAGAAGTTCAAAGATGAAAGTATCTAATGAACAAAAAGAAGCTACTTATAATATATTCAGAGGTATATGGTTTATACTTGGTATACATATATGTTTCATATATAATATACCATCTAAGTTGTATCTTTTTCCAGAGTGAAATGACGTAAGAAGAAACTGGCAAAATAGAGGTATATGTTACATACTAGATATATACTATCATTTTCATCGTGCATATATGTAATATACATATGTTTATGTAATGGATATTTGCATATTTGGCAATTAGGGGGATGGTGCGTTCGAGAAGAAACAGGCAAGTTGAAAGATTTACAACTTGTTACTGAAGGACAACCGTTGAGAATGGCCAAATGCAGAGTTGTCATGTCGTCCAAGATTTTTACCATTAACTTTAAAGTTTGGACTAGTGAAAAAAATACAAAAAATACAAAAAAAAAATCAATATTCAAAATTATAATGACCGACATTCAATCTTCTATTGCAAATGTAGTATTGGCAATTCATTGTTTTTCAATAAAATTAAGTATATATAGGTATGTACAATATATAAGTACCTATTTTAGTATATCAATACATTTGTCTATGTTTTTTTTTTTTGAATTCGCATTTGTCTATGTTTGCACATTCTGAACAATAGGTATATATTATAAATACAGATACAGACAAAGTAAAAAAAAAAAAAAGAAAAAATTAATAATAATAATAATAATAAACGAAAGTTTAAAAAAATGGTAAATAAAATTTACTCATTTGGTTTGTTGTTCAGTGTGGCGGCAAAAAGACAGAAGCAATTGAAATGATATATTAAGCCATTAATGATACACAATTTCCTTAAATAAAAAACATTGATAAAAGATTTATTTAAATAAAATATTGTATTAAATGTGAATTTACTCAATTCATGAAGGGTAGCATGGTAATGGAAAAAATGTATTAAATGACAAATAAGCTAAAGATTAGAAATTTGATGATAATAGACATTTGTGAAATATCATTAGAAAAAAAAAAAACTCATCCACCATGATTTATCTATTTTCTAATCAAACCTCTAACCTCTTGGTTGAAGATATATGGTTGAACTATGTTCACTTTAGCCCATTTGATAATTATTTGGACCTCATTTAATAATCATTTGATTTTTGAAAATTATGTTTGTTTTCTCATCCTTTCTCTACAATGGGTTTCATCTTTCTTTAAAAAAAAAAACATTTGAATTCTTAGCCAAATTCCAAAAACAAGTTTTTGAAAACTACTTTTTTTAGTCTTCAAAAGTTAACTTGGTTTTTGAAAACTTATGTAGAAAGTAGATAACAAAACAAAAAAATCAATAAGTGAAAGTAGTATTTATAAACTTAATTTTCAAAAACACAAAACCAAATGATTATCTAACGGACTTGGTTTTTTATTTTTAGTTTTTGAAAATTAAGCCTATAAATACTGCTTCCACCTTTAAATATTAATTATACCTTTTAATTTTTTACTTTAAATATTAATTATACATTTCTAACTTTTACGTTTCCAAATAAACTCTTCCCCTTCCATAAATCTTCATTAATTATAATTGATTTTTACACAATTTCCAAATAATCCATAAAAACTTAAACCATACACATTAAGTAAGACAACACTAATCAAGTAAAGCTCTAAAATTTGCAAAAGAAAATGACACATTTTTTCTCAAATGCGGGTCTCTAACTAAAATTCAATTGGGTGTGACTCTTTCTTTTCCCACAACACTATTTTCTCTGTATAACCACTCATGTTGAAATCTTCAGTCATCGGTGAGGTGTTCAGCCACCTACAAATCAATCTTTGGATGTTGATCGACGACGATGGTGGATTGGCTAATTGAAAAGAAGAGAAAAGAGTGGGGTAGGATGGCGGATGCTTTGCTTTAGAGGAAGTGTTTAAAAGTTTAGATGCCAATTAAGCTTTAGTATTGAGGATAAAAATGAAGACTAGACACGACAGTAACAATCACCAAATCCTACTATATACAAAAGACACTATAGGGGAGAAACTTTCTCTCTCCATTTTGCCCTTGAAACTTTTTAAAATTCTCATTATGTCTTTTACCTTTATATTAATTATACCTTTTATTTTTTATTTTAAATATTAATTATACATTTCAAACTTTTACGTTTCCAAATAAACTCTTCCCCTTCCATAAATCTTCATTAATTATAATTGATTTTTACACAATTTCCAAATAGTCTATAAAAACTTAAACAATACACATTAAGTAAGGCAACACTAATCAAGTAAAGTTCTAAAATTTGCAAAAGAAAACGACCCATTTTTTCTCAAATGCACCAAGGGGTCTACAGCTAAAATTCAATTGGGTATGACTCTTTCTTTTCCCACAACACTCTTTTCTCTGTATAACCCCTCATGTTGAAATTTTCAATCATCAGTGAGGCGTTTAGCCACCTACAAACTAATCTTTGGGTGTCGACCGACAACGACGGTGTACGAGGATACCACCAACAAGTAACCGCTAATTGAAAAAAAGAGAAAAGGGTGGGGTTGGATGGTGGAGGCTTTGCTTTAGAGGAAGTGTTTAAAAGTTTAGATGCCAATTAAGCTTTAGTATTGAAGATAAAACTGAAGACTAGATACTAAAGTAACAATCACCAAAAAAAAAAAAAAAAAAAAAAAAAAGTGAGAAGGATGGGAAGCCAGTGTGGAGCACGTGAACTTGAGAGGAAAATGAAACTGAAAGGGTGGGTTTAGGGTTTATTCCTTCTTTTATTTATTTTTATTCTATTATTCTTAATAAAGTGGGTTGAGTTATTTTTTCTTTACTGAGCAATAAGAAGAATGTCTAAATTTAACCCATCAAACTTGAAAAATGTCTAAACAAGTTTTAATTTACAAATATGGTTAAAACCGTTTTTAACTAAAATTCACTAACTGCATTGGGACGAAAATACCCCCGTTGGATATTTATAAGTTTATTCTACCTAAAAAAGTGGCTAACAAAAAACAGAGCATCAAGGAGGGAAATACGGAAAAAAAAATCTACGTCATATTTTTTGAAATAATTAAATCTAGGGATTGAAAATAGGAAAAAAAATCTAAGAATGAGAGAGATGGAGGTTACAGAAACAAACCTAACAACCATGAATAAAATCTAGGGATTGAAAATTTGAAAAAAAAAAGACTAATTTCAAAGATGAAAATGTGAATAGATAGATTTATACTAGTGAATTAACAAAGAAAGTGATGAGCACACTGATAAGGACGATGGCCTAGATAACTACCAACGAGGAGTATATATTCTGAAATACAAATAAGTACTAGCGACGAATATATATTCAAAAATACATTTGTATTCCTCATTTAACTTGAACTTGGTAACACTGACCATTGAGCTATATGAGTATGAAAACACGATGCATTAGTATGTGAAATCACATTTAGTAATTTCACCTATGAATCTAATAAAAACGAAACCTAAGATAAGTTGCAACAATAGTATATATTAGTAATTTCATATACAATTTTCTGTTCTAACATCAAATCAATAACCCTAAACCTTAAACATTCTTAATTCGAAAATCAATAACTATGTGTCTATTGTTGAATTCTCGAAGTAAAAACAATCAAATCAATAATATCATACCTAATATCAATTAATGCAACGATTAACATTATTCTTCTCATATCGCACGTGCTAGATTATTTATTCTTCAAGGCTTTTGAAACCTCCATCTTCGTTCATCTTCTTCAACATCATACGTTGCTTGATGTTTGACGGTCTTTGCTCCTTCGTACTTAAAGCACCTAATGCTGCTTTGGTATGCTTTAGTGTGCACAATTTCTTTCCTTTCTTTGGACGAACTTGGTATTATGGAGATTGAGGCTTCAAAATGGGTTTCGTTCTTAGATTAGTTGACATTTGTATTCCGGAACTTAAGATTTTGGATTATAGATAATGTTTGAACTTTTTTGAAAACAAAACCTACCATATTTAAACAAAAAAAAAAATCCACCCCTTTTTTAGGGATTTGTTAAATGTCAAAGGTTTGAAAATAATGCAACTTACAAAACCCATTTATCACAGTTATTATTTTGATTTTTATGCAATTTACAAGACCCATGTATCATAGTTATTTTGAAAGAGAAACAAAACTTAGTAATATTTGGTTTGCTATAGTTATTGCATGTATATATCCTTCTATATCACATAATGTAGATGATTTTATATAACGATCTGATGTGGTTTACAAAACTATATTACTAGAGACTATTATTATTTATTTGCATGTATATAAAAACTAAAAGTATTTTATGCGTTTAATTACATGTATATAAAACTGTAAACCTTGGTAATCATTGTGGCATATTTGGTACTCCTAGATTTCATTATAGGTATATAATCTCACATACATAGAACAATATGGTATTATGAATCTTGCTTATTGTATATGCTACTATATACTTACAAATATGAATGACAATGTTGTGGGTATATACTTATATGTTATTAAGATGGTTTGAAAGAAATAGAAAATCAAGTTTGATTAGTGGTATTTGTTGATAGATGATTAAATATAAATGACAGGAAAAAAAATTGTGCATGATATCTTGAATTAAGATAAAATTAATATATTTGTAAATAATTATAAATAAATTTTTGTAGATTTCAATTGTAAAGATTCAAGGACTGAAAAATTGAAGAAAAATCTTGAATTGAGATAAGATTAATAAATTTGTAAATAATCAAAAATAAAAGGTTAAAATACCACTTTGATCCATATACTTTGGGCTTTGTTCCATTTTGGTTCATGTACTTTCAAATGTCCAATTTTAGTCCCTGAACTTTCAATAAATCTTAAAATTGGTCCTCATGACAAGTTTGAAGTTAATTTGTATCAAAATTGGTTAAATAATAATAATAATTTTAATACAAGAAAAGACACCATGAGAACATACTTTCAAAATTTATAGAGGAAAAACTAATAAAGACTAACTATTTTTAAGAAAAATTAACCATAAACAAATAGTAGGGACCAATTTTAAGCTTTATTGAAAGTATAGGGACTAAATTGGACATTTGAAAGTATAGGGACCAAAATGGAACAAAGCTCAAAGTACAGGGACCAAAATGATATTTTAACCAAAATAAAATTATGTAGATTTGAATTGCAAGATATTTAGGAATAATGAGTGAAAATTGGTTAGAGAGGTTGTTGGGGAATTTTTTTTAATTCACAATTAGGAGTTGACTGTAAATATATGAATATACTTAGGGTATAAACGAAAAGAAAAACGAAAAGAAAAAATATTCACTCTATTTCCAAAAATTGTGGTAGTCATAAATCCAAATATGAAACATGTGTTCACACGAAATTTCAACTGGGAAATTTAACACGTGTAAATAACTTGATTTGTATTAATTTCAGTATAGTGAGTACAATCTCTAATGTATGATCCTCTGATTCTTTCTCTCGTTGTATACTTGACTCGAGGGCTGGAACGCTTGTTCTCGAGGTTGAATCGTCAACTTTGAACTTGTGGAAAAGTCTTCAGCTTTGAGCTTGTGGAAGGTCTTCAGCTTGTAGCTTGTTGAAGGTCTTCGGCTTGTAGCTTGTTGAAGGTCTTCGGCTTGTAGCTTGTTGAAGGTCTTCGGCTTGTAGCATGTTGAAAATCTTTGGCTTGTTGATCTTCTTGGATCGTTCTTGATCTTCAAAAAGTGTTCTTTGTTCAGAAGGTATTTGATCTTCAGGAGCTTCTAGAGACTTCACAGCTTTGTTTCTGAATTCTCTCTGAGCTTCTTCAGTTCTAAACCCCCCAAATGAAGGAGGGAGCTCTCTATTTATAGAGTTCCTCAAGGCCTCCAGATGGGCTTGGGCTTGTTGAACTGGGCCCAGTTGATTTTGGGCCAAACCCTTCGGATTGGGTCTGGTTAACTTTGGGTCAGCCCCTTTGGATTGAGCTTGATTGACTTTGGGCCTAACCATTCGGACTGAGCCTGGTTGACTTTGGGCCTAGCCATTTGGATTGGGTCTGGTTGACTTTGGGCCAGCCATTTTTGGACAAGCCTGGACTTTGCTGATTAGGGCCTTCAATTCGGGCTTTTGTCTTCCAAATTTCAAATAACCCAATTGCGTATTTGAATTTTCCATAATTTAATTTAGGGATTCTTACTAATTTAATTAATCCATAATTAAATATAATTTCGTCATCAATGTTAGGTAATGACGTGGCAATTTTGGGTTGGTCGAAATTTCTATTCCAACAACATGTTTAGCCTTTTTTCATTATAGCTATTTATTTGTAGACATTAGTTACGATTTCCCTTTTTAATTTCAAGTGGGTTGAGTTGTATGACCAAAATGGTTTTTTTTCAACCTTTTCTAATTTTTAACATTTAAATGATATATTTTAATTTGATTCTATTCTAAGTGACGTTTTAATTTAATTAAAAATAATGACTAATAAACCATAAAGGTCTATTTAATTATTTGGATTATTATAAATATGAAAAATTATTAGCACTATGTAAAGGCACAAATATGCAACTAACTCATTTTTCCGGTAAAATGTGTATTATTCTTATTATTTAATTTAATTTAATTATAAAGGATTAATTTAAAACAATAAATGATTAAATATTTGATTACTTATATGTAAGTGTTCACACGTAATTTCAAAAGAAAAATAAGACACATGGAATGAACTTGTATTTGTATTGATTTGAGTGTAGTAGAGTACAATCTCTTATGTTTATACCTGATTATTTCCCTCTCATGTACAAATGTCTCGAAGGTTGGACAGCTTGTTCTCGAACACATTGGTCTTTTCTGATCGGTCTTTCAGCTTATTGATCTTGTTGGATTGACCATTGACTTGTTGGATCGTTGGATTGACCATTGACATGTTGATTGTTGGATCGACCCTTGGCTTGTGATCTGCTTGGATCGGCTTGAAGAATCGACCTTTGGCTTGTTGATTCTCGAAGAATTTGTTAAAGTCTTGAAGTTTTTTAATCTTCAAAGAATGTTCATGACCCAAGGACTTCAGATAGTCTTCTCTTGAATAGTTTTCAGTCTTCAAGGAGTGTTCAGCACTCTAGGACTTCAGGAATGGTTCGATCTTCAGGAGCTTCTGAGCTTTGTTTCTAAATTCTCTATGAACTCTTCTTTTGAGGTCTTCCACTTCTAACCCCTTCAAATGGAGGGAGAAACTCTCTATTTATAGAGTTCCTCAGGGCCCCAAGTGGGCTTGGGCCTAAATACCTTTGGATTGACCCTGGTTGACTTTGGGCCTATCACTTTGGGCTGAGACTTTGTTGTATTAGGGCCTCCCATTTGAGCTTTGTCTAAAATTGACCCAAATTTCATATAACACAATTGCATATTTAGATTTGCCACAATTTAATTTAGGGATGCTTGCAAATTTAATTAATCCATAATTAAATAAATAATTTTGTCACTAACTTTAAGTAATGACATGACAACTTTTGATTGACCAAATTTTATATTCCACCAATAAGAAATACAAATTATGATATCTAAAAAAAATAAAATGATCATATTATTATTATTAGTACTATATAAATGACACAACTATGCAAACAATTCTAAAATATATTTTTTCACTTTGTATCATATAGAAAAATTTTCATGAAAAATCCAATAATATGAAAACTATTGTAAATATAAATGCTCATTCCACATGCCCATTTGATATCCATACCAAGTGGCATTTTATCCATAGCCAAAGTGTCTTCCATGTGTCCAACAAAGACCATAGATTGGTGTCCAAATGGACCACATCATGCTCTCCTAATTGCCTATATATAGTGGTTCTTGATGGATAAATAAATAGAGACAATTGGTGAAGAAATCTCTCCAATCTTCTTTTTTCTCTCCCATTTTCTCTAATTTCATTTGTTTTTAATTTGCCATAAATCTCCACTTTCTTTTGTTTATAATATATATATATATATACTCCATTTATATTCTAACACTTGTATTATTATTATTATTATTATTATTATTATTATATGTTTTGGTAAAGTATTATTATTATTATTATTATATGTTTTGGTAAAGTTTTGGTGCCCGGTTTCGCCTCTCAATTTTACAACATGTTATCAACACGAGACTCTGTCATTTTTCCCGCTAAAGGTAAGTCTTATAGGTAAGCCATTTTTACGCATTTGGTTTATGTTAAATTTCTAATATGAATATATTATTATTTTTGATAGTGTTATTATGGCAAACCTTACAAAGCTAGAATTTGCGGCCCTGGATATTAATGGAAATAACTACTTGTCATGGGTCCTTGACGTTGAGATCCATTAGATTCTATGAATATTGGAGAAACAATTAAAGAAGGAAATGATGCATCAAATCAAGAAAAAGCAAAAGCCATGATCTTCCTTCGCCATCATCTTCACGAGGGATTGAAAATGGAGTATCTTACAATAAAAAATCCCTACGTTCTATGGCAAGGTTTGAAAGAAAGGTACGATCATCAAAAAACAGTTATTCTTCCTAAAGCTCGTTATGATTGGATGCACCTGAGGTTGCAGGACTTTAAATCAGTAAGTGAATATAATTTCGCACTCTTCAGAATTAGTTCAAAATTAAAATTATGCAGAGAAAAGATTACTGATGTTGATATGTTAGAGAAGACATTTTCCACTTTTCATGTCTCGAATATGCTCCTGCAGCAGCAATATCGAGAGAAGGGTTTTGCAAAATATTCTGAACTTATCTCATGTCTTCTCGTTGCTGAACAAAATAACGAGTTATTGATGAAAAATCACGAATCCCGACCAACTGGAGCAACACCATTCCCTGAAGTGAATGCTGTGAATTTTAATAACCGTGGTCGAGGTCGTGGTCGTGGTCGAGGTCGGGACCGCGGTAGAGGAAGAAATACCTATTTTTGTGGTGGGCATTATAATTTTAAGAAACCCACACGAAGTGATGATCATAAAGGAAAGGCTCCACAAGATAGAAGTTCGAAAGGTGATGAACATAAATGTTTCCGGTGCGGAATGACTGGGCACTGGTCACGTACCTGTCGTACGTCAAAACACCTTGTTGATCTCTATCAAGCTTCCCTGAAGGAAAAAGGAAAAGGAAAGAATGTGGAGGTAAATCTTGCCATTCAAGAAGATGATGTGTTTGACCCTTCAAATATGATGCATCTTGATGTAGCTGATTATTTTGAATCTCCTGGAGAGAGAATTGATGCAATCAAACAAGTAGAGGATGATTTGTATGAAAATATATAATTAAGTACTGTTTAGTATGTTTTGGTTGTTGTTTTGTTTGTATATATATTTAAGACTCTTTGTAATCGTTTTTCTTTTCTTTTTAATGAAGAAATATGAACAATTTCAATATGTTGAGTAACTCGAAAATGAGCAATGAGGATTTATGTCTGGCAGACTGCGCAACTACACACACGATACTCATAAATAGAAAATATTTTTCTAGATTGACAATGCTGGAAGCAAAAGTCAATACTATATCAGGTTCTGCAAATCTGATTGAAGGTTTTGGAAAAACAAACTTTATTTTGCCTAGAGGAACAAGATTTACAATTAATAATGCTCTGTTCTCTAGCAAATCAAAAAGAAACTTATTAAGTTTTAAAGATATACGTGAAAATAATTATCATGTTGAAACTGATTGTAAAAATAATATAGAGTGTCTCTATATAACATCTATTGTTTCACATGAAAAACGTATATTAGAAACACTGCCTGCTTTTTCTTCTGGATTATACTATACTCATATACGAGTAATCGAAAGTTATGCAATAATGAACCCGAAGTTCATGAATCCAGAAATATTCAGTGTTTGGCATGATCGATTGGGTCATCCAGGGTCAATAATGATGAGAAAAATTATTGAGAATTCACATGGACATCCTTTAAAGAGCCAGAAGATTCTTCAATCCAATGAGTTGTCATGTGATGCTTGTTCTCAAGGGAAATTAATTATTAGACCATCACCAGCTAAAGTGGGGATTGAATCACCTGCATTTTTAGAGCGAATTCAAGGTGATATTTGTGGACCTATTAACCCACCAAGTGGTCCATTTAGATATTTTATGGTATTAATTGACGCATCCAGCAGATGGTCACATGTATGCTTATTATCAAGTCGAAATCTTGCATTTGCAAGATTACTTGCTCAAATAATTAAGTTAAAAGCACAATTTTCTGATAATACAATTAAGACCATTCGACTTGATAATGCTGGTGAATTTACATCCCAAACTTTTAATAATTATTGTATGTCAATTGGGATAAGTGTTGAACATCCTGTAGCTCACGTTCATACACAAAATGGTCTAGCAGAATCATTTATAAAACGTCTGCAACTAATTGCAAGACCATTGCTTATGAGAGCTAAACTTCCTACATCGGTATAGGGTCATGCTATTTTGCATGCTGCATCACTGGCACGTATTAGGCCAGTAGCTTATAATAAATACTCCCCAATGCAATTAGCTTATGGCCAGCAGCCAAATATTTCCCATCTAAGAATTTTTGGATGTGCAGTATATGTACCGATTGCTCCACCACAACGTACTAAGATGGGTCCTCAAAGGAGGTTAGGAATATATGTTGGTTTTGATTCCCCATCAATTATTAAATATCTTGAACCCCTGACGGGTGATGTATTTACTGCACGATTTGCTGATTGTCATTTTAATGAGACAAATTTTCCAACATTAGGGGGAGGAACTGCTATATCGTGGCGATCAGTGAAACAGACTATAACTGCCACTTCTTCAAATCATGCTGAAATCCTCGCTATTCATGAAGCAAGTCGAGAATGTGTATGGCTAAGATCGATGACACAACACATTCATCAGACATGTGGCTTGTCTTCAAGTAAACCTCTTCCAACGATGTTATACGAAGACAACACAGCATGTATAGCTCAAATCAAGGGAGGATATATCAAAGGAGATAGAACAAAGCATATCTCACCAAAGCTCTTCTATACTCATGATCTTGAAGAAAATGGTGATATCACTGTACAACAAATTTGTTCGAAAGATAACCTGGCTAACTTATTTACGAAGACATTACCAACTGCAACCTTCGATAAATTAGTATATAGCATTGGAATGCGGCGACTCAAAGACTTTAAGTGATGTCTCCATGAGGGGGAGTGAGTGTATTATAGTAAACTATATAAAATATGTACTATTTTCCTTTACTAGGGTTTTTTTTCTTCCCATTGGGTTTTTTTTCCTAGTAAGGTTTTTAACGAGACATATTTTATAAATGGGCATTTAAGGGGGAGTATTGTAAATATAAATGCCCATTCCACATGCCCATTTGATATCCATACCAAGTGGCATTTTATCCATAGCCAAAGTGTCTTCCATGTGTCCAACAAAGACCATAGATTGGTGTCCAAATGGACCACATCATGCTCTCCTAATTGCCTATATATAGTGGTTCTTGATGGATAAATATATGGTGACATTTGGTAAAAGAAATCTCTCCAATCTTCTTTTTTCTCTCCCATTTTTCTAATTTCATTTGTTTTTAATTTGCCATAAATCTCCACTTTCTTTTGTTTATAATATATATATATATACTCCCTTTATATTCTAACACTTGTATTATTATTATTATTATTATTATTATTATTATATGTTTTGGTAAAGTATTATTATTATTATTATTATTATTATATGTTTTGGTAAAGTTTTGGTGCCCGGTTTCGCCTCTCAATTTTACAACAAAAATAAGTCTTTTTAAAAAAAAAAAACAAAAAAACATGAGCTTATAAGTATAGGAAAAATGGACCAAATAGCCATATATATACCCTGATTCTAAAGATGGCCAAAGAAAAAAACTAAAAAAATTTGGCCACCGCAAAATTAGGATGATTTTCGGTTGCCATTTTTATTTCCCATTTACTCCTGGCAATTAAGGCCCCGTTTGATAAACTAACCCCATTTGATTTACAAAAGGTGTAACTAAGAGTGCATTTGGGATTGCGGTGGGACGTGTAAAAGTAATTTATAAAAAATCTTAACCATTTTAGGTTGATTCGTAAATTTTTTTTTTTTAATAAAATTTATAGAAAATCACTTTAAAACTCTTTTGATTTTCAAAATATCCTCAATTGTAACTTCTGATTTTAGTTTTCTGAATAATCAGTTGCCTTTCTTTTATATTGTATATTTTTTTAATATTATTTCGTATATATATTTTTTTCTACGTAATCAATTCCTCTGGCATTGTTTTGTCCAACTCGCCGAACTTGAAGCAAATTCCAATGAAAATTCTTCCTCTGATTTTCTTTGGATTAGTAACCATTCAAGTATTTTGTGTTGTTTAGACTTTTTTTTTTGCTCTAGTTAACCCATACATTTGAATGGAAAATTAGAAAAAAAAAAAAAGAGAAAATATATATATATATATATATATATATATATATATATATATTGCTCAAGTTTATAGTGGTTTGTGAAGTCACCTTAGAAAATTGAAATCAAAATTCGTTTTTTATTTTCAGTTCGCAGTTTATCTCTTCTCTCACTGTCATAGCTCAAAATCCCTACTCATTACTTTTCATTCTCCTAATTTTGCCTCTGCAAATTTTTCTTTATGAATTTGTACGATTTTTGCTATTGTATTTGAGATCACAATCTTGTTGACTCTAATTTGTGAAGTGTTTGTCATTCTTCTGCTTCTATTATCATAGTTTGATTTAGGTGTATCTCTTTGAACTGTTATACAACATGTAGGTTATGCATAAAAAAAACTCAATCTTTTTTAGAAAATATTTTAGAGAGAGAAATATGTTTAAACATTTTTAGTTTTTTCCCCTAGCCTTTTGTCATATAATTTCAAGTAATAAAAAAATATAATTTGTAATTTAAATATAAAAATTCTAAATAACTCACATATTGAACACCAACATATAAGTAAAATAATTGATATGTCCACCTTGGTCGTTATAGCTAAACGACCTCAACAATTTAGTTTGAATTTACCAAACGCTTTGATTCGCTTTTTTATATTTAAAATTGAAATTTACCAAACACTAATATGCTTCATTCACAACTGATTTTTCTAAAAGTACAGTTGCCATCAATTATTTTAAAAGCTGCAACAGTCCCAAACATAGTCTAAATCCCTTTTCAACTTTTCAAAATTTAAAATCTCCTAGATATGCCATATATACGACAATTTGCATTATTCCATACTAAATAACTACATCAAATGCATTATCCACAAGAAAAAAAAAAGTTGCTAAAAAGAAGATTTCAAAAAAATGAATCCAACCATACCCGACATTCTAGCCCTAAACAAGCAGAAATAATTGTACCCAAAGTACCAACAATGTATGTAGAGAAGACGATACATGTATCAATGGAGGTTTGGAGTAGAGCAGGGGGAAAATGTGTAAGATGAAGGGTTCACAAGGGTTTCCAAGGTAGCTTAACTGAATTCGAAAGATCTGCAAATTAAATGCATATGATGTGATTTTTTTGGTTGAGGGAAGTTGTCACACCCCACCACCATACTACCCTACTAATATAGGACGAATTGTGACAACAATAGACCCTGATTGTGTAATGAAATCTATTGTCAACTTTCTTTCTCTTACCTTATGACTTAACTTCATCTACAAGCATCACATGTACTGGTGGCAGATACCGATCAACAAGACTATATTGAAACTCAAGAACAACCTGGTGAAAAAATAATAATAATAAAGGATGAGTTGAAAATCCCAGTGAATGGTAATTTCATAATAAAATAACTCTAGAGAAAACTATTTTTATGCTAAACAAAAGTTCAAAGCTATGTAAAATATCATAAACCATGAGTAATTTAACAACTCAAGATAATTTGAACACAGAGAAATCTATAACAAGAACTCTTGAAAATATACGCAAAAACTTACAAAATCTATCACCAAACCTGTACCCAAATTTGGTCATACTAGTGCAAAAGTAATCTTGATATGCACAGTAGAGAAACTGGTCATACTATATACGGAGAACCCTGAGGCATATAGCTGAGAAACTGGTCATATTATGTATCGAGTAATCTCAAGACACATAACATAGAAAACGTGGTCATACTATACACCGAGTAATCTTAAGAATGTATAGCAGAGAAAATATGGTCATACGCGCGCAAAGAATCCCCTAAAAGGAAAGCACCCCAATACATGACCAAAATCCTATGTGTGTGTCGTGCCTAAATGAGTCCCAAAAACCTCATGCATACCCCACGAAAACACATTCACGTGAGTGTATCGAAAAATCACCATGGGTACAACCTTAGTGGTTTGAAAACAATTTCTGAAAAATACGTATCAAATCTCAAACCATACTTGAAATCATGCTCTTTTTGAAGCAACGCTTCATAAATTCTCAACATTTCTCAACATAAAACATTTATCGAATCTCAAATATTTTTGAAACTGATAATCTTAACTGAAATCATGGAATTACTGGAAATTCAACAACAATTTCTTAAAATCCACAACAATAGCTCCAAAATCATACATAATTATAGATTTCATGAAATTCTATAATACTAATAATTAAATAATAAAAATATTTCATAAAATGAACCACTGGAACTATTATTGTCGACACTTTGAATCATAAGTCATTTCAATTTCTATCTAACCAAAATTCCAAAAACCATATCATAAATTACAAACTATTTCCAATAGGAAAATATCTCAAACTTCATTTAACTCTATCAATTAGTCAAATTTTCAAATTACCCATTCCCTCTCGTCTATTTATTACAAATGTACTTTGGTCACTTTGTTGAATGAATCCAATTAAACAATTCTTTTTCATTTTTTTCCCCACATTTCTTCTTAAGACCTCACGTGATGGCTTGCCATGGAAAGTTTCCTTCTCTTTCCTAATCAATTATAAATTTATAATTGTACTTATTCAACCAATTTACCCTTCCATATTTTATTGGTTTTGCTCTTTCTTCATCTTATCTTCGTCTTCTTGCTTCAATCCCTCTTCTTCTTCTTCACCATCTCTATAATTGGGTTTCCAGCTCACAGTCCCTTCCCTTTTCTTTTAATCTTCTTATGCACTTGTATTATCTTAACTCTACTTGAGGATTTCGTTTAGGTAATACAAGCTTACTATTTAAGCTAATTTCTTTTTCTTCTCCTCCATCAAGACAATCTCTTCAAAAATTCAACATATATTTCAAAAACCCAGATTCCATTTCTTCCATTTTTACCTCCATAACCAACCTTAACCTCACTCTTACCTAATTTTAAAGCATCCATAACAGACTTACAAAGGAAAGAAAACCCACATAAATCCTCTCTTAAAATCCATTTTTTTTTTCATGAATTTTCTTCAAAAACTCACCAAATTCCACCTCTGATCTTGACCCTGAGTTATTCAACCTTCAGCTTCGATTTCAAGCTTCAAATGTCTGAATCAAGCATAAAAATTTCCCTTCTTTTCTCTCTCTCTCACCCTCTGTAAAGTTTCTCTTTTTCCAAAACTGCTTTCTCTCTCTCTTTCCTGTTTTTCCTTTTCTTTCTTATCTCTTCTTTTTGTTTTTACCAGTACCACTCTTCCCAACACAACACACACGTGCCCCACAAATTCATATCCTTTAATTTCTTCTCTCCCTCTTTTTTTTTTTTTTTACTTAATCCAATTTCTTCTTTCCTTAAATAATCCAATTTCTTCTTTTCTTAAATCCTTTTTCTTTCTTTTTCATAACTAACTTCAATTTCAATTTTCTTTTTAACAAAACCCTATGGACAATTGGGTCCTCACAGGAGCGTGCTTGCATGGTTTTTCTCAAGGATTCAGTGATAATGGAATAACAGACATATGAGGTGAGTGTTTTTCTCAAGGATTCAATGATGATGGAATAGCAGGCATATGAGACGAGTGTTTTCTGTCAGTTGATTTGAATACAAGGTATTTGTCTAGACAATGCTTAAAAATCGGTTTATTAGAATGTAATGTTCTTGATACTAGACACTGAATTTGTTGCAAATCAACACAAAAATGTATTTTTTTTTTCTAGTTTTCATTACTAGATTTTCATTTTATGTGTAATTTCTAGATTACGTTGCTTTTTGTGGCATGAGATATTGTCCATGATTTTACATTTTTTTAGATTTAAATAGTCATGGGCATATCTTATTTTGATTTGCGCCAATATTCCTTAATTTTAGGTGTTAGTCTTCTAGATTTTGAATGAAAGGTGTTTTAGTCTATTGTCTCTCTGCAGATTCTCCTTAAATCTAGAGATTGACCATTTATACCATAAAAAACACTTTTGGCCTTTTTTTCCAAAATGGTCAATTAAATATGGTCGTTTATGTCGTTACCCCTACACGTCTACTTGTAATTTAACTCAATTAAACCGTGCCAAAGTGAGCTTAGCTTGTGTTTCTTTCCTGATTTGAGAACAATTCGGCAGCGATTTGTTTGCATCGATTGGCTGGCGAAGGCTCCTTATCTTCCTTTCATCCAAAAGGTAATTTAGCTTTTCTAAATTGGATTGTATTGTCTTATATTCATAATTTGTTTTGACAGGCATCGATGTTTTGAGAAGATTATGGAATGACTTTTGTTAAGATAATGAATACGTTTAATGAATTAAAAGCACTTTTTGAAATCGTTAAGATGTTTTGTTACATCAGAATGAAACGTATATTAGTTGAAAGTGTTGATCCTTACATCACTATTATGTTGTTGTTGCTCGAGTTTTCGGACTGATGAAGTCGAGAGAATTAAAGGCATATTCAATTTGCTTACTACATTTTCTTTCCAATCTGAATTCTCCTTCAGAGTTACTCCAAGACTTTTAAAGGGCTGGTCCTGTGAGGGCTGGCGTCCATTGTTCAACCACGGCTTTAAGGCAAGAGTCTTGTGTCACAATTAGAAGGGACAAAGAATACATGCAAGCTTTCCCTAAGTTCTTGATTGCATCCCCTTCATTTCACGGTGGGCGTGGTGCCCTGCCCTCAGCTGGTGGGCACCCAGCAGATCTTACCTTCCTTGCTGGTGGTGGTTACTAAGACAAGCGTTCGACTAAGCGACATTCCTTGTCACTGGATTGTCTCGAGAAGTTAATATAATTTGTTAGTTTGTGATCACCATTAAACATCACTCTAAGAATGGTTCAAGCGAAGCAGGCCGAGGATGAGAATTTGTGTTCAAAATATGCAGCAAATGAGCATTCAAGAACTGAGAAGTCATGCATCAAAGGTTAGTGTGTTATTTTTTTTCCTAACCAAGAACATTATCTTTTCTGGCAATACAATGTTGAGCTCTTTGATATTTTTTTTCTCCATTCGCGATATTTAGAATCTTATTAGCTTAGCTGTGTGATTAGAATAATTTGTATCCTCCCTATTGTGAAAACTATTATTTGGGAAAACTATTATTGTTTACTTTCATTTCACAAACATTGGCAGTTACAGAAAAGCTTCATCTAGATGTGAGGAAGCGCACCAAATACTACACATCCTCATCTCCCTTTTCCTATCTTATAAAATTATCTCTTTCCAACTTTTTTGAAGGGTAGCAGAAAATTGAGTGTGAAGTGTGAACGAGCAATCTTAGCTTAAGCTCAATCAATGATGTAGTTTAGATTCAGGATTTATCTTCTTTTTTGAATCTCTATCTTGTTTGAGATTAAAAGAGTTAGAGGTTAACATCCTTTTACTTTAGTCTTTAAAGGGTCTAGGTACTTTTATCCTGATTTACCCTTTTGTAATTCGATTTTACTATGTGCATTAGTTTTACCCTTTGGTACGTATAAATACCGACTAAGGGCTTTGTAAAGGATCAACTTTTGAAATGAGAAATAAAATCTTGGAGCTTCCAATTGTGTCAATTGGTATCAGAGCACCTCGTTGAAGGTCCTGATGGCGGGTAAGAAGCAAACCGCCGAATCTGGTGGTGACGATGATCACCCTGGAATGGAGATGATGAGTCTCTCCCCAAAATCCCTCAACCACCGAATTCTCCAGATGGAGCATTCAATGGGAGAGATGAAAGGCCATCTTCGTGAGGTCCCTCAAATGATGGGAAGTATGGTGAGTCAGATGGAAAGTTTGAGTTTGCATAATTCCCACACAACCAGTCAAGAAGGATACAAAACTGATTTACCCGTCACAAAACAGAGAGAGCATGTCAATAAAGTCAAGAAACCTCATGAAGAATACAAGATCCTTGGGTTCTGACTCAAGAAAATCCAAGAATTGCCCCTCCACCAATTAGATCTCTAGAATTACGAATTTCAGACCGACGATATTTAGAATTTGACAGTTCTAGCGAAGAAGATGAGCGACTCCATCAATTCGGCACCAACTACCAAATATACAGAGGGAGGGAAAACACGAATCAAGAAGGGAGTGATTACAAAATGAAAGTAGACTTGCCAACATTTAGCAGAAAATTTGATATGGCGGCCTTCCTTGATTGGGTCACAGAAGTCGAGGCTTTCTTCGATTACACTAATACACCAGAAGAAAAAAGAGTTAAATTGGCAGTGTATAAACTGAAAGGTGGGGCTCCCATCTGGTGGGACCAAATCCAAACCAATAGACCGCGATATGGCAAGAAGCCCATTAGAACCTGACCAAAGATTCTTAAACTTATGAAGAATTGCTTCTTGCCTGTAAACTATGAACAAATGCTCTACAATCAATACCAGCATTGCAACCAAGGAAATCGATCTATAGCAGATTACTCTGAAGAATTTCACAGACTCAGCGTCCGAAATAATTTGGCCGAATCAGAGAACCAACTAATCGCCCGGTTTGTGGATGGGCTACATGAGGAAATCTGGAAAAATGTAATTTTACAACCCTTGTACTATCTCAATGATGCTGTCACAATTGCCTCAAGAATCGAAGGGTCTAAAGCAAGAAGTTTAATGACAAAAAGGACTATTTGGGAGAAAGGATCAACCTCATATAAGAGGGGAATTTAGAAGAATCAAGAAATTTCCAAGTAGGCAGTGCATTTCAAGCAACGCAGACCGCAACAGAGAGGAGTCCAGTAGTCGAACCACAGCAACTGGAAAGACAATTGAAGGTGTTACGAGTAAAGGGAAGGCAAGTAATCTATATAACCGACTTACTTTGGGAAAATGTTTTAGATGTGGGCAACAGGGCTACCTTTCCAATGAATGCCCACAAAGGAAGACTTTAACAATAAGAGAGACCCCGCACATTGAAGAATGGAATGAAGGAGAAACAAAGATCAGATGATGAAATTGCCTATGTAGAACCGATGAAGGACAACAACTCTCTTGTATAGTACAAAGAGTACTTTTTTCACCAACCTCGGAGTCTCGTCCCCAAAGATATGCTTTATTCCGAACAAGGTGCGCAGTAAATAGGAAAATTTGCAACATCATTGTGGATAGTGAGAGCAGTGAAAATATAATCTCTAGAAAGGCTACCCAACTATTGCAACTCAAGACCGATCCTCATCCTAATCCATACAAAATTGGGTGGATCAAAAAAGGGGTATGCACTGTACCTATATTGGTAACAGTTACAAGGACCAGATTATTTGTGATGTGTTGGATATGGATGCTTGCCACATTCTACTAGGCCGTCCTTGGCAATATGATATACAAGCAGTGCATAAGGGGAGAGATAACACTATCGAACTCCTTTGGATGGGAAAAAAGTTGTTCTGTTACCACTATTAGCTACTACAGAAAAAAATTCTAAAACAGTACAAAAGAAGGTTATTTTCACTATTGTAAGTGAAAAGGAGTTTAACATAAAATAAAAGGAAGGCTTTTGGGCAATTGTCCATCATGAGGATCAAATCAAACAAGAAAAAATTGCTATCCCAGCTACTGTACAAAAAATTCTGGACCTTTTTCCAGACGAAGAACCAACATCATTACCTCCTTTAAGGGATATACATCAGATTGACTTTGTGCCAAGCTCCTCATTACCGAATCTTTCCCATTATTGGATGAGTCCAAAGGAGTATCAAATACTCCAAGAACAAATTCAAGTATTACTTGACAAAGGGCATATACAACCAAGTATAAGCCCTTGTTCTGTTCCAGCACTTCTAATACCCAAAAAAGATGGCACTTGGAGGATGTGTGTAGACAGCCGATAACGGTAAAATATCGATTCCCTATCCCAAGATTATCCGACTCGATCAATTGGGTGGTGCAGTTATTTTTCAAAGGTAGATTTGAGGAGTGGCTATCACCAGATTCGAATACGCCCAGGAGACGAATGGAAGACAGCTTTTAAAACAAACGCTGGGCTATTTGAATGATTAGTAATGCCGTTCGGCCTATCAAACCCACCAAGCACATTTATGAGGCTCATGAACCAGGTTCTACAACCTTTCCTTAACAAGTTTATAGTGGTTTATTTTGATGACACACTCATTTATAGTAAGTCTGAACATGAACACCTAGAACACTTAACATCTCTGTTTAAGGCTCTAAACCAAAACCAACTACATGTAAATTTAAAAAAGTGCACATTTTTAACACATCAAATTCACTTCTTGGAATTTATAATTAGTGCTGGACAAAGCTGTTGATCCTTTGAAAATAGAAGCAATTAAGGGCTGGGAAACCAAAAACAGTAAGGGAAATTCAATGTTTTCTAGGCTTAGCCTCTTTTTATCGAAAATTTATAAAGAATTTCAGCACTATTGCAGCCCCCCTTACTGAATGTTTGAAAAAAGGGAAGGTCGATTGGACTAATCTACAAGATACTAGCTTCCAAGAATTAAAGAATAGGTTGTGTATGCCCCTGTACTAGCACTTCCAGACTTTAACCAACCTTTTGAAGTTGCTGTAGATGCATCAGGGGTCCGGATAGGAGCTGTTTTATCTCAAAATAACCACCCTATTGAGTACTTTAATGAAAAACTAAGCCCACCAAGACAAAAATGGACAACTTACGAACAAGAATTGTATGCTTTAATTCGATCCTTAAAACAATGGGAACATTATCTTTTGGGAAAGGAATTTATTTTATTTACTGATCACTTTTTTCTCAAGTTTCTGCATACTCAAAAAACAATTAACAGAATGCATGCCAGATGGAGTAGCTTTATACAAAAATTCGACTTCCTTATAAAACATAAAGCTGGTACCATGAACACAGTTGCTGATGCCTTGAGTCGAAAGCATGCATTTCTAACATTACTATATGGTGAGGTAGTTGCTTTTGAAAGTTTACCTACATTATACCCTACTGATCCTGATTTTCAAGAAATATTTCAAGAAATATGGGCAAATTGCTGTCAAAATATTAACCCAAATGACTTCCATATTGTGGATGGATATCTGTTTAAAGGAAATGTATTATGCATACCCCATACTTCTTTACGTGAACTTCTTATTAAAGAATTACATAGTGGTGGGCTAGCTGGACATTTTGGAAAGGATAAAACTTTTGATCTTGTTTCAACACGTTATTTCTGGCCTCAAATGAGAAAGGATGTTCATAATTTTGTTCAAAGATGCTACATCTGTCAAACATGTAAAGGCCAATCTAATAATACTGGATTATACACTCAGACCTATCCCTAAATCTATTTGGGAAGATCTCTCAATGGATTTTGTTTTAGGACTACCACACACCAACGTGGTTTCGATTCAGTAAGTCGTGGTGGATCAATTTAGTAAAATGACACATTTCTTGCCTTGTTGAAAGACTCCTGATGCAGTTGGAATTGCTAACCTTTTCTTTAAGGAGGTTGTAAGATTCCATGGGATACCTAAGTCCATTGTATCTGATCGGGATGTCAAATTCCTAAGCCATTTTTGGCAAACCTTATGGAAAAAAATTTGATACAAGGCTTCGTTTTAGTACCACTGGACACCCACAAACAGATGGACAAACTGAGGTTACTAATAGGACACTTGGAAACCTTCTTCGGTGTCTTAGTGGAAGTCGGCCTAAACAGTGGGATTTGGCATTACCACAGGCAGAGTTTGCATTCAATCATATGAAGAACAGATCGACAGGGAAGTCACCATTTGAAGTAGTTTATACAAAACTTCCTAGATTAACTACTGATCTTGTAACCTTACCTACTTCACTCGATTTTCACCAGGAAGCTGAGGACATGGCTGATCGGTTTACTGCTCTTCACAGGGAAGTTCAAGATCATTTAGAGCAATCTAATCTCCAGTACAAGGCTGCTGTAGACAAACACATAAGAGAACAAAAATTCAGTGAAGGGGACTTGGTGATGATACATCTCCACAAAACTCCATTACTACCTGGACGATTTGGCAAACTCCAGCCCAAACAGATCGGTCCCAATCCAATTTTGCAACAAATTGAGACCAATGCATACAAAATTGATCTTCCCCCTGAATTCAAGATTTCTTCCACTTTTATGTCTCGGACCTTTCTGCATATCAACCTCCTGATGGTTTCTCCTTGTCTAAGTAGACTCGAGGATGAGTTTCATTGAAGAGGGAGGGAATTGATGTCGATTAGATTCAAGATTTATCTTATTTTTTGAATCTCTATCTTGTTTGAGATTAAAAGAGTTAGGGGTTAAAATCTTTTTACTTTTGTTTTTAAAGGGTTTAGGTACTTCTACCCTGATTTACCCTTTTGCAATTAGATTTTACTCTGTACATTAGTTTTACCATTTGGTACCTATAAATACCGACTAAGGGCTTTGTAAAGGATCAACTTTTGAAATGAGAAATAAAATCTTGGAGCTTCTGATTGCGTCTATCGAAGTTGATAGAAAAAATCCCTTGTGGCTAATGAGATACTCCATCTGTTGCTAGAGGATATGAGCAATCTGTTTTGCAATTATTTAGATTGTTGCTTTGATAAGGTGGTTGTATTTTATAGAATTAATTGGTAGTGGTAATAGGTACTGAACAAACTGTATGGCTGAATAAATCTCACCTTTTCTGATGTTATGTCACTTGTAGACAGTACCAATGGGGAGTTCTCTTCATTAGAATGTCAGGGATGATCTCTTGTTAAATGTTAGGTGCTCTAGCTTGATTGTCTGTTTGGTGTATTTCGTTGTCATCCTTGACTGCCAACCAAGATTACTACCTTCAACTTTGTTATCATTATTTTTTAGGATTTATTTGTATGGCTAATATAATACCAAGAATTAAATTACTTTGTATCTCAATCTTATGCGAGCTATTGATAATGAAAGGAAATTTTCAGGTATTAGAACTCCCCTTTTATCAATTTGATTTTCAGGTATTAGAATTCCCCTCTATCAATTTGGTAGACATTCTTCTTTGGAAAATATTTCCTTCAATGCGCCTTCATGTGTTCCTCTGGAAGAACAAACCTTATTGGAGTCTCTACTTCTTGCCAAGGTATGCTACTATACTTTAAAGAGGCTTTTTATTTCTTGGTGTTTTGGACGTATGTGTAATGGGTCCTTCCACATTGCAGTGGGAAGAGAGATTGTCTGATGGTCTTTTTAGATATGATGTGACTCTATCTGAAATTAAGGTAGGGTATACTGCACTTTCTCTCATTGAAACCTCATTATTCATGGCTGGAGTTAAGCGCCGAAAATGAAAGACTGCTGAGACCTAGGGGTTTTAACATTTTTAATGCTTTTGCAGGTAATAGTGGGCAAGAGAAAGTTCCTTGCTCAGCTGAATGAAAGCTGGACCGATACTTCTTTGTTGCAATATGAAGAAAAAAGTAAATGCGACCAAGGAAGTTTATTTCAAACTAATTGGTTGAAACGCCAAGAGGAATTACTCTTTTGCATTTCAAGTGGTGAAAATACTGAACCCAAGCTTATTTCTGCAGCTCTAGTGCCCAACAGTTCCATCCTTGTTATTATCAATGTATGACTCAAATTTGGACTTTCATTGTGCCTTTCTTTTCCTGGAACATTATTTGTTAGGTCTAGATTAAGTTTTTAATGCTTGCCGCACTGACTTTGTGATAATGGTAAACCATATAAGCACCATTTTTTTAATTGACTGATTTTGCATAGCATAGTTTCATTATTTTCCTCTTCTTTCATGAAGTATTGAATGAAGTTAAGTTCATAAATTGTATATGTGTTTGGGTGGTTGGGGAGGGGTTCCTTTATGACTTGTCCCTTGATCCTCTGCAAAATGTAGAGTGCTTGATATTCATTATAATGTTTGCCTGACCAGTTGTTTTCTTATGCTGATATTGTTTCTTCAAGATATGCATAAGACCTCCCTCTCTCTCTCTCTCTCCCTTTCCCAGGCAACTCCTGTGGAGTATGGCCATGTTATCTTGTTGCCCTGTGGTGTCAATGGTCCACTTCAGTTCCTGGAAGATAGGTCCTTGGAAATGCTTTTAAGGATCGCCGTTGAAATTAATAATTTTGCCCTCTGCTTGTTCTATGAGTTTTCTACTCCTGGGACTACTTGTGTATATCTTCAGGTGAGAAGCTGCAAATTTTTGGTTGTTGCTACTATGTGTTGATTGGAGTATCTTAATCTAGGAAGCACGGATACTTCATTTTAGGCCAAGTGTCCGTGTCAGACATTTTTCGGACCCGGATACGTCTGGATACGCTCTGGACACGTGTCCGACATGTTATTTTATATGTCTTTTCTTATTTTTATTTCAAACATGGCTTGGACACGACTGGATACGACTTGGGAAAATTTTGAAAAAAAAAAGCTCAAATAATTTAAATTTAGAAAAAAAAAACAAAAAAGACAAAATCATGAAATCTAAAACCCCTAACAAGTAACACTACCAACCACTCACCTCTAGCCGCTAGCTGCTAGCTGTCAGTTCTCTTCACCATCGTCAGCCTCTTCGCCACCGGTTGTTCACCATTTAGAAGTATGTTTTTTTTTTCCTTAACTTTCTATAAGTTAAATTAAATTAGAGTAAGTTAAACTTAATTAACTTGACATTTTATGAGTTTAACTTGACATTTTATGCGTTTTAGTGGAGTGTATTTAGTATTTTATGTTAAATCTACATATATGTTAAAATAATAATAATAAAAAAAAGATCGTATCCCCAACGTGTCCCTGTCCTAGTTTTTTAGAAATTGACGTATCATCGTGTCTTGTCGTGTCCATATCTGTGTCTGTGCTTCTTAAACCTTAATTATCTAATGGAGAAACCACGTGCTCTAGAGTCCCATGATCAAAGATTTAGAAATCCAAAATTTTACTGTCACTTGCAATTTTACTCAAAAGTCTAAAAGTGGGGGCTGTGGTTGTAAATGCCCAAGTGGATAGCAAGCACTGAAAACTGTCCTTATGGTTAGCTATTTGGTGTTTTGATGAATGGACATTCATGTCTGTTGTCACATTGATATGCAATAATTCTACATTAGTCCATGCATTAAAATAAGACTTCGTTATATGAGTTATTATTATTATTATTATTTTTTATTTATCCAGCTTGAAAATTATTGCAAATACATAAGGTTTCCCCCCCCAATGTTACAGGCACTGTTCTTTTCAAGCCTTTTACCCGTGGAGGCCATGACTGTTGATACCTTCTTTAGTGATAGCTTGAAGGGAATTTATGTTTCTACTCTCACAGGCTACCCTGTTAAGACCCTCTTATTTGAGAGCAGCTGCAACTTGAAGAACATGAGGGAGGTTATTGCCGAGACATGTTCTCATTTACAGGAGAAATGCATTCTGTATAGTCTGCTGATTCGTGATTGTGGCAAGAAGATTTTCTTATTTCTTCAGGTGAAATGTTTCTTCATGCTCCTTATGCATAGCATAGAATTGTCTTTAGTATACAGAAAATTTGTTTTTTTTTTTGGAATTCAACAACATTTGGGGGTGGGGAGATGTAAACCCATGACCTCGAGGTCATAAGCACATACTTCATGCCAGTTGAGCTATGGTCTTGTTGGCAATATACAAAAAACTTGTTAAACGTTGTTGCAAGAAAACATAGTTCTCTCAAGGTTTACTGTAGGGCTATGTGGTACAGAACTATAGTAATAGCCATTAATATCCTATCTTGGCCCTTGAATGAGAATGGAGCCAAGAATAGGTTGACATTCTTGGTGGAGATTGTGATCAGTGACCTCAGCAGTTAGTAGTGGTTCTGTTCATTGTTGGAATATAAGCGATGAAAATATGGAGTCAGTCTTCATGGCTATAAACTTTTATCCTCAATTTGAAAAATCATATACATTTTGTCTTGGAGAACATTCCAATAACTATTTTCTTTATCGCTGTCTCTACTCCTGATACAAATAATTAACGATCTTATTTTCTATGTTCAACATTTTGCTTTTCAATCTGGTACATAATATTTCCGGGATACATGCATTTGCAGTGTTGGCAAAAAGGTTCGAGCTTGCGACACCTTGGCTTTATTGGATGTAAAATAAGGAATTTGCAGATTGGATATCTTGTAGACCTAAGTTGCATATCCATTCGCGTTCTTTGTATAATCATGATTCTTCATGATGATTTATATAAACTTTTGTCCTACATCTTTCTTTAACAAAATATTCAAATCATGCTACCTGAAAGCAATATTGTTAATGTTAAATTTGGCTCCCAAAGTCTAAATGGTGGAAGATGAAGAGCCTCTCCCTTGCCTTTAACTAGTCAAGGTATCTTAGTTCATCTGAACATATTGGATAAAAATACAGCATAGATTCCATTGTGTTTAATCTATTACATAAACTTGGTCCAGTGATTATTATTATATTCTTGTGTAAATTTGCATTCTTTTTAGTAGATGATATTAGGATTACTATGTATAGCGTTCTTCTATATCGAAGGAACTAATCGATGTTATGCTATCAATCAATGGATGCAGCCACAAGGGTTGGACAAATCTTCCATTCTTTCACCTTGGGAATGTTGGGGTTACTTCTTGTTCAAATCAAGATGTGAATTTGATCAGGCAACTGAAGACGCCCTGCTCGATCGGCTTGCTGCTGCGTCTCTCGATGATGCAGAATTTCAGGGCGTGAAGCAATTCTGCTGTCATGTTGCAAGTAAAGTTTCTTTCTGATTCTCTGCTACTACTTTATAAGTAGTTGTGGAAATCTGATTGTATGTAAATTTCTGTGTTTATGCACTCAGTTAAACTTGTTTTCTCTTTTTAATTGAACTTAGAATACTGTGCTGGGTAACTACAAGTTACTCTTTTTTTTTTTTTTTTTTGGAGTTCAACTTCTACAAGTTACTTGGAAGTAATAGCAATGACATTTATATATTTGTGTACTAATGAATAATTGTCATATTAAAGCTTGATGATTCTATCTAAGGGTGCATTCAATAATGATGTTTATTTATGAAGAATGGAAATAGGAGCGAATTACTCCCTTATTTCTCATTCTTTTTGTAGGAATGATTTCTTGTGAGTTTCACACGAATCAAAATTCAGATTCTTTTCGTTTTCAAATTCATAGATCTCACTATTTTTTTTTAATGCTACATTTTTTTAATCTACTTTTTGCAATGTATCTCAACACTTACTATTATTATACACTTATAAATTTTATTTGAATTCTATGAATATTTATCCAATTGATTTTTATTTCAATTCTATTACATTTTGGTTATGGTTTAGTGAATGAAATTTTGTGAAATCTAATGTCATAGATTTCGTTTTCAAGTGGATGCTCGAGGGAATTGAGAAGCTTTTCATTTGAATATCATTGGGAAGTTTTTCTTAAAAATAAATTCTATTGAAATTTTTATATCATGTGTACTCAATGATCCCGGTTAATTTATATCTATTTTTTTAGTTCAACAATTGGGAATTGAGCCATCGACTTTTTAGATAATAATAGGGATTTAAACCTATACTCGAATTGATCCATGTGTATCTAACTAGAAAAATATCATTCAAACTTAGATAGAAATGTTAAAATCCTTTAAACATAGACAACCTACCTCAAATGAAGAAGGAAAAATTCATTTTCTTATTCTCTACCCAAAAAATTCATCCTTCCCTCCTTAAAATGGGATTTCATTATTTTACTTGAAATCTGAATAATCTTTTCGTTCTTTAAATAAATATTATTTATTAACATCCTATTTAATAACTATTTGGTTTTTGAAAATTTTGCTTGATTTTTTGCAATTTCTTTACAATGACTTTCTTAAAATAACATTCGAATTCTTAGCTAAATTAAAAACTATTTGTTTTTATTTTCAAATTCTGTTTGGATTTTGAAAATATTTGTAAAAAGTAGATAATAAAACAAAGAAACTCATACATAGAAATAATATTTATAAGTTTAATTTTAAAAAACAAACAACCAAATGGTTATCTAGACTTAAACTTTTTGATTCTGCCCTTTTCCTCTCCAAATCCTAAAGCAAAATAATATTCTTTTTAAGTACAAAACAATATTCATTAATTTCACTCATCAAATTTTGTTAATCAACAATAAATTACTCGTATATTGATTTATCTCGGTTACCACTTACCACTCTAGGGCTTATTTTTTAAAATTAAACTAGTTTATCGCTTCCCCGCAACAAAAAAGACGGAAATTTGAACACTAAATTTAGTTAGGGTTTTGAAAATTGTCTAAATTACGGAATGAACATGCTGTTTAAATTAATAATAAACATGTTTAATTTTTTTAAAACAAAATCAAGATTCACCCAAAAAGCACCGTGCCGTCCAATTTTTCAGGATTTCATTCTATAATTATTTTATTTTTTTACTATTTCTAAAAACTAGCAGTTTTAGCATTTTGATTAAAAAATATACTCTTCAAATTCAAATAAAGTTAAAAAAGTTTAAACTTAAATTTGAAAAAAAAAAAATTACCAACATATTAACTAGCTAAAAACTTGTTAAAAAAAGAATGAAATATTTTTACAAAAAAATTTATAAATTTAGGACAACAAAGTGATCGGTGAGTTGATTTAATAAATCCAACCGATGTAAAAAATCAGAATAAAAGAAATGATGAGCATATACCTAAAATTACGAATTTCAATCATCTTCACCAAAAAAAAAAAAAAAAAAAAGAAGGAATTTCAATCACACAGTTTATTGGATTATTGTTTTTATCAGCATAAATTCACAAAATAAATAGAAATAAAAAAACAATCGTATTTTTTTTTTTAGAAAAAAGTATCGAAATTAAGGCTAAGACGTAACAAGTTACTATTGAAATTTAATTTAATTTTGCACTTTTTTTTTGTATTCGACTTAAAATTATGACAGAAAAGTTTTTATAAGATGTTCTTCTCAAGCCTCACCGCCTCCGGTGGCTGTTTCTTCTCTGTTCCTCTCATCTCTCGCCGAGAACCAGAGCTTTAAGCTCTCCGCCTCCACCATTCTCCCGGAGTATCTCCCAAACCAATCTCGATTTCCATAAGCATTTCCGGAATCCTATTTGATTTTCCGGTGGTCGGAGAACAGTGAATTGCGCTCGCCGACGGAGATTGAGTGGGAAGAACTGGCTACGTTGGGCGGGTTTCATTCGTTCCGGTGGAGTGTGCGACGAGATATAGGCATCGAGTTGCAGAAGGCTTTGGTTTTCTGATAAGGCAGTTCGTTGAGGTAGTTTACTTTGTCTAACTTTTGTTTGAACTTTTTATTTTACTTTGAGTTTATGTGATTGCAATTAGTTGCATGGTTAGGTCATTTGTAGTGATGAACTATTTTTCTTTTTAAAATTTTGATTGTTTCTTTTTGTCGGCGTATAGACTTCCTCTTTGTGTCCTCTATCTCTGCTTGCTTCATGCCGGTTAAATTCAGGTCTGCGGAGAGTGCTAAGTTCCTGCTGCTTCTTTTTGTTCTGTGGTTTAGATTGCTTTCCTTTTTGGTGTTTTATCTTTAGGGAATGATAAGAGGTTCTGGGCTATCAGATGTATCTGCTTTATGATTCTCCCACTGTTCAATAAAGTATGACATTGTTATTGTTTAGGGATAAATGGATAGGTTGTAATTTCTAGTGCAATGAATTTAATTTTTGCAGTTTGGCGACTCTTGTTATGTGAAGAAATGTTGAAGTGCCGGTATAGGTGCCTAGTTAACAAGAAGAGGGACACGAGATTATTGCCATTTTTTTGATATTTGGATTTTGATACCTTGATTCCGATATTGCAATACGTTGATAAGTTTATTAGATAATAAATATATCTCTATGCCTGCTGATGGTTTCTTCCTTAATTTGAATTTTGATGTTGATTTGTCATGCTGAGAGAGAATTTATTTTTGGTTTCTTATAATTTTGTCTTAGTCTTTCATATCCTGCTTCTTAAATTATTGACTCTTGCAATTTATCTGTCTCATTTTTTAGATGGCCAGATGGGATGAGATTTTTTCTCTTCCAGTACAGAATCCTCCAACCTTGGAATTTTCTTCAGCTGATCTTGTTTGGTCTAAGGTAGAAGGATGGCGTGACAACATGGATAGAGTTGCTGTGATCCCTTTTGCTAGAGTTGATGATTTTGTACGTGGTGAATCTTCAAATAAAGAATGTCCAACCAGATTTCATGTTGAAGCAAGGCGACGAAGAGCATTGAAAGCACCTTTCAAGCCAAAGGTTGATGGTGTACTGGAATACATTCTGTAAGTCCCATATTTATGTATATGTGTAATATCTACATATGTTTTTGCCTAGTTCTTTTTGTTTTTTCTTCAAATTTAGAAGTTTAGTTATTTCATTGAATATATAGGTATTGGTGCTCGTTTGGTCCTGATGACCACAGGAAGGGGGGAGTTGTACGACCCAGTAGAAGTACTTATGTACCAAAGAAGAAAAATGCTGGGCGGCCAAACACTAAAAGGGGTTGCACCTGCCACTTTATTGTCAAACGCTTAATTGCTGAACCATCTATTGCACTGATCATTTATAATGAGGACAAGCATGTAGATAAGAAGGGATTTCCATGCCATGGTCCACAAGACAAGAAGGCTGAAGGTACTCGTGCTATGTTTGCACCATATATCTCTGAAGATCTTCGTCTACGTGTATTGTCGCTTCTATATGTTGGTGTTTCTGTGGAGACTATTATGCAGAGACATAATGAATCGGTGGAGCAACAGGGTGGTCCATGCAACCGGGATGACCTTTTAACTCATAGGTATGTAAGAAGACAGGAGAGAAGCATCAGGCGTTCCACTCATGAACATGATGAAGATGATTCAGTAAGCATCAACATGTGGGTTGAAGGCCATTGTAGTAATGTTTTCTTTTATGAAGATTTTACTGATACGGACACCTTTACTTTGGGAATTCAAACGGAGTGGCAATTACAACAAATGATACGATTCGGAAATCGTGGCCTTCTTGCATCAGATTCCAGGTTTGGAACAAACAAGTTGAAGGTATATCAGCCAATTCTTTTGTCTCAGTTCTTTCAACATTATTAAATTATAAGATCCAACTTCAATGTCAGATGATGCTAATTATGCCTTTTCTGCATTTTTGTCTAGTATCCAGTTCATAGCCTGGTAGTATTCAATTTAGACTACAATGCGATTCCAGTAGCTTGGATTATATCACCAAGATTTTCTAGTGGGGATGCCCATAGATGGATGAGGGCTCTTCATAGCAAAGTTCAAACCAAAGATCCTACATGGAAGTTGGCTGGATTTGTTGTGGATGATCCTCTTGCTGATGTACCGACAATCAGGTTACCCTATTTCTCTTTGTAGTTCAGAAATTAAGGACATTTTTGGAAGCTGTTCTTGACTAATCGATACATTGGGCTCACAGAATCAAAAGATAACATTCTTAATAGTTCATTAATTGTCTATACATTCTGTCCGTTGTCTTGGTTAGAGGTGCTTATCGATTCATACTGTCTTGTCTTGTTATAGTTTTGTTGGATATGAGAAAAATGTGCTGACTTCTTTTTTTGAACTGTTTGATGTATTTAAACCAATGCACATCACCGATAGATCCACTTAAAGAACTACAGTTAATATTTCTTATGATTCTCCATAGGAGGAGTGGCTTCTAATTATTTTTTATGCTCAAATTCCTGCACCTGTAAAAGGTTTTTAAGTTCAATTGTACAATCTAATTGTTTTTATTGGTGAATGTGAAAGCTTCTAATTAGTGCAAATCTAGCTATTCTACAGGATTGTAAGTTTCAGTACTCTTCAGTAAAAAGAACTTAAAATTGCTTCCATTTCCATTCAAGTATGCCACCTCAGGTGAATGAGAGTATTTCTTTGATTTTATTCAGGGAGATATTTCAGTGTTCTGTTTTATTAAGCTTTTGGCGGGTCCGCCATGCATGGCATAAAAACATATTGAAGAAATGTGTGGAAATTGAGAAGCGAGCTGAGATATTAAGACAGCTTGGGCAAGCAGTGGATAGAGTTTGCCGAGGTGATGAAAACGTGGATTTATTTGAACAGCTGATTAAAGATCAAGTTGATGATCCAGATTTTATTGACTACTTTAAGGCAACCTGGTGTCCTAGACTAGGTTTGTCTCCATCTCTGTTCTCTAATCATGAGGTTTTCTTAGAAAAAGAGGTTTTCCAATTTATCATACTTGCTGGATTTTGTTGTGATCATTTTTTATTAACTAGCCATCTGCATAATTTATATCATCAAAAGTCTTCTAATGACCCCAAATTGATGATTAATGTGATTATTTTATAATTCTCTTATATTTGACTTTAGACATGGTAATTGCGAGTGCAATGTGCATGAGCACTATCATTCAAGCACATTGCTTTTGGTCTTCTCATTCGTTTTTATTTGAAGGAAGAGTTGGTTATCGATCTGGAAACAAATGTGTTCCGGGGGTTATTTTGACAATTGTGGACATTAGTTTTGAAGGCTAGATACATTCATTACATGTGCAACAAGTTACAAGACCATGGTGGCTAGGAGCACATTGAAATTCTCATTGTCTGAACTTTTTCTGGTCTTAGGGTTGTGGTCTACTGCACTAAAAAACCTTCCACTCACCAGTCTCGAAACATGTGCTGCAATGGAGTTTTACCACATCCAGTTGAAGCTCAGATTGCTGAATGAGAAAGATGGTGCTGTTTATCAGCGCACAGATTGGTTGGTCGACAAGCTGGGTACAAAGGTACATTCTTACTTCTGGCTTGATGAGTACTCAGAGAAGAATAATTTTTCACGGTATTGGAAAGATGAGTGGATGAGTGGTTTGACATATTGGCGCAGAGCATTGAGAATTCCAGACTCTGATGTTGTCATTGAAGATGGTATTGCAAAAGTTACCGACCAAATTACTCGAGACAGGAAATTTGTTGTTTGGAATCCTGGTTCGCAGTTCGGTCTTTGTAATTGCAGATGGGCAGAAATGGGTAATCTATGTGAGCATATGTGCAAAGTTATTAACATATGTCGTAAGAGAGGGACGACAAAACCATCAATCAGCTTATTGCAGTACCAGAAGGCCATGACTGACATGCTGCGTTGTCCTCCTCATGATTCTTTAATACGTGATCATGCTGTATCTTTTGCAATGTCTGTCCAGAAGCAGTTGAATGGACTAATCAGCATGGGGCGCAACCAAGAGTCTAGGAGTCGTTTCCGGGAGCATATAATAAAAACCATGGAACATCAAACGGATAGGGAAGTATATACTGGAGACACAGAATATCTGAGGGATAATGTACTTAGAAACAAGTCCGAGTTGAATCAGAACGAGAGTGACTGTGCCACTGGACGGGCAGCTTCTAATAATATTACTGATAACGCTGGTAGTGAGCTTATTGATTTAACTGTGACTGGAAACCATGTGGTTGGTGAAACAGCTGTGGTAGAATGCCCTTGTACTGAGATGGATGTTGATACAGCATCAATCTGTATATCGCCACCTCGATTAAATTCTGTTGAAGAGGTTGTAGGAGGTAATTCCTTCCAACAAAGTAAAAATACAGTACAAATTAATATGGAGTATGAAAGTATACCTTCCAATTATAGTACTACCTGTAATTTAAATAAATTTGTAGACAGTCAACGTCATCAAGAAACGATAGATGTAGATCCATCACCCATTAATGATCCTTTAATGGCAGCCGATTTTGTGAACCAGTGCATGATGAATTCTCAGAATGGCATTCTCAGCGATGGTCCTGAGTCCACTATTGCTTCATAGATAACGATGCCCCTTCTGTTCCAGCAACAGCATTTAAAGATATGGAAATCCAAGAAAAAGGACATGATCCCACGATCGACTGACTGAGTTCTTTTGAGAAGGAAAACAGGTCGCACCATATGGTCATGCTGCTAAAGTGGACATCCTGATGCCAAAGAAGTTTATACCATATCAGATATGAACTCTGGGAACTCTTCAAGCTCAAGAATGCTGTTGTGATGCAAAAGTTGCAGGGCTAGTCGAACAAATATTGGTCCTAAATTCTTCAGGGCACCATTCTTCCCACGGTTAATAATTAAGCTGCTCACAATTTTTTCTCCATCTCATCCGCCTGGCCACGGTAAGATTTTACGTTAATCTATCAACGATAGTTTGATCAAGTTTGCAAATTAATGAAATTTCATTTGACAGATAGAGGTCCAGCCCTCTGAACTAAGAAAGAAGTTTCACACCACCTGCTAGTTATGATATTTTTCTGTTTTTAAACTCTGAGTATGAAAGCACGAGATTCTTTCTGCCGTTCCACAAGGCCATAGCCGTGTCTGAGTAGCGTCTCAACATCGCTGCCTGGGATACTCAACTCTCTGGATATTCCTACATCAATACTGATTTTTTGTATATTGACTTTACAAATAAAGTACTGTTTGTACAGAGAGCCACCGGAAAATGAAATGAGATGATATGTGGTAGAATTTAGGAGAGATGCGGAACAGTTAATTTGATTCCTGTTGTGTTCACATATGATTGGTTGCTGCTAAACGATTCAAGTAACTTAACCATTGATGGTTGCTTAACCTTTGAATGTCTTTAGGCGGACAGTGAGATATCCATCAGTGAAGATGAAGATGCCATTTCATTACGGCAGATGAAGGTTTCTTACTGTTGTTGAGTTATATTGTAAAAGATTGACTGAATATGGTTTGGCATGGTTACATATTGACAATAGAAAGCAGGCAGAAACTCGACTCGAATTGCTGAGATCATTACTTTAGGCTCTGCTTGTTACTTTTACTTGATAAAACTGATGTGACAGCCAGATTTGTTGATTCGCCCGAAGACTTGGAGCCTCGAGTAGTTTGTTATCAACCAACTCTTATACTGTAGAGATGATTCTTTTCTGGAATACAAAGCAGCCAAAGTTAAACAGCATAGAGGTAATGTAATTGGGCCAAAGGCTATTGGTTTGTCCAAAACAATGAGTTCAAAATCCTTCTGAGGTCACCGACTTATTTTGTTTTATTTTTATTCTATTAAATCTTGTGGGTTCTGGATTGTTTCTTAAATTAAATGAAGGGCTGACAATGAACAGAGGATCAATATACTGCAAGCTTGATTCTGAATTTTTCAGCACTGTATGTCTCTGCTTTGTCTCTCCCCATCTGGGTAATGTACATTGATCCTTAACCTTTAAAAATTTTGGTTTTTGGTTTCTGGATGCTGTTATATGAAAATCTTTTACTTCTGTGAAATTGATTCTTTGCTGCTCTTGCCTCTCTCTCCTTTCAACTTTATGCCTTTCTCTTCAACAGATCTCTCATGACCCTGGCAACTTGAAATGAAATCAAATCTTTGGAGAGAGAAATCTGTTGATACTCATAAATTATGAGATACATTCAGTAAAAAGAGAAGGGAAAAATGAATTTTTACCCTTCAACTTAGTTGTACCAATTTTTATCTTAAATTTTCAATTTCATAGAGGTGGACCTTAAACTTAGAAGTGTTGCAATTTTTACCTTAAACTTGAATAAATGCTGCGATTTATACCTTCCAATAGACTTTGGATGGAAGAATAATTAAAATAAATATTCTATTTAATAAATGATAAAATGTGTCTAGTAAGAAATAAGCTTTAGAAAAGAAAACAAATGATAGTAGAGTTGAGTTTTTGTTGAAATTTATGGATTTTCAATGGTCGATTTTTTTGCATTAATTGTGCTTAATTTTATGAAAGGTTTAGCTTTAATTGAAATTAGTCGGTTTGAAGAGATATTTACAAAGAAGAAGGGAAAAAATCAATTTTGATTCTAAATTTGGAATGTTGTATCAATTTTAACCATGAACTTTCATTTTCATCAATTTAAACCTCAAACTTGAATAAGTGTATCAATTTACACCATCAGTTAAATTTTTGTTTCGATCACCATTAGAAATGTTTTCCACACATGCCCAAAGCCACGTGTTGCTCTATGATATGTACTTGTTTGTTATTTTTTTAAAAAAAAATTACTAAAAAAATAATTAAATCATTTCAGATCGGGTCACCACCATCATGAAAACCATGAACTTGATTCTCGAAAGTAGGTCCATACGAAAACAAATGGACTCTTGTGTTTCCTCTCACCTTTGGTGTCGATACCAATGACGACGAGTGTGAAGAAGATCCAGGCGGTGATGTCATTGAAGACGGCGACGACCATGACAGTTTCGTCGACTTCAGTGGTGAGGAGTTTGAGCTCAATTAAAATACGGAAGAGAACAAGGAAGGCGGTAATGGATAGAGTGACGCCCATGAACACAATGAACTGGTCGTAGCAGACCTTGTCAGTCTCGTCGACAGTCTTACGTAGGATTAAAGTGACATCGATGCTGGAGAGGAAGGGGACAAAGATTCCAACGAGAGTGATTCTGAAAGCCCTGGGTCCGTTGCGGCGGATAGAGGACAAATCAAACTCGAGGCCGATGAGAAATTAAAAAAAAAAAATATTGGTGACTGATTCAAGAATAGAAGTACTCTATTGAGGAAAAATATGGTGCAAATAAGCTTTGTTTCTACTAAAAGCCGATGGATTGAGTAGAATCCTACATTAAAATTGAAAAACCCTCAACTAATGAAATGAAAAAAGTAGCAGAATAAGAAAAAATAAGAAGTGAAGAAAAACCTTTAAAAAAAAAGAAGTGAAGAAAACCATGCTCTGAAATTGAAAGACATTATGGCGAGTTTACTCTAATTTTCTTCAGCAATTTTAAATAACAAATACGTATTTGTTATAGAGCAACACATGGTTTTGGACATGTGTGGAAAACCTTATTAACTGGGATTGAAATAAAAACTTAGTCGATGGTGTAAATTGATACACTTATTCAAGTTTGAGGTCTAAATTGATGAAATTGAAAGTTTAGGTTAAAATTGATACAACCTGCAAAATTTAGGGTCAAAAAATGATTTTTTTTCCTAATAATAATTCTTACATGGTATATTTTTTAAGATATGGTGGAGCATTCAAAACCGTTTCTTTTTTTCTTTCTCGTCACCCCATCATTTTTTTCCTCAATGAAAAGTGAAAACTACAGCAAAGAAAATCAAAATCATCTCAATTATTATAAAGGTTAAATTGTCACTTTTCATAAGGCAGGGAGAGGGACCCATGAAGATAATTTTTCAAACTTGAGAAATTACGTATTTGAAAGAAAAAAAAAAACGAAAAAAGAAAAAAGGGAGATGCCAATGGTTGTTCTTGTTCATTAATAATGAGTATATGGAAAATAGTGTTTTGGATTTGCTTTGAAATGGTGAAGCTGAGGTTGTCTGATGGTTTGGTCCCTTCTGTCTGTGGTTTTGTTTCAAAAGCTAAAAGCTAAGAAAAAGAAGATGAAGAAGAAGAAGGACATTGCCTCTCCCTAAAGAAAAGGGAATTCGATCTGTCGGTAAATAGAGAAATGCTTAATATTTACGTCTTCTCTTATCGACTTGTCGACTATTGTGGTCAACTCAATGTCCTTATTATTCAATCTTTTTAGAGTAATAAAATTCAGGAGGAAGTATTCAAAAACAA
This sequence comes from Trichosanthes truncata, assembly GCA_033996785.1. Lineage (NCBI taxonomy): Eukaryota > Viridiplantae > Streptophyta > Magnoliopsida > Cucurbitales > Cucurbitaceae > Trichosanthes > Trichosanthes truncata. The sequence continues at coordinate 31,071,234 of MU867261.1, forward strand.
CGGACAAAACTTACCTCTTGATTGATTAGTGGGAATCTTCCTATCGACCACTTCTATATAGAGATGTTCATTTTTCTCGCAGAGACGGGTCCTCATGGATCCAGTGGGGACCCGTCTTAACAGGACGGGAAATCCCAGTTTAGGTTAGGAGTGGGAAAAAAAAATCTCCCCAAGCTAAACGGAGACGGGGACAGGGAATATTCTCTGTCCCTATTCCCCATTCCCCGCCTGTTTATTTTTTTTAATATTTAATATTTAATATTTTAATGTGTGTGGAGACGGGGACGGGGAATATTCTCTGTCCCTATTTCCCATTCCCTGTCCCGTTTATTTTTTTAATATTTAATATTTAATGTGTTAATATTTTAATGTGTGTGTGTGGAGACGGGGACGGGGAATATTCTCTGTCCCTATTCCCCATTCTCCTCCCCGTTTATTTTTTTAATATTTAATATTTAGTGTGTGTGTGGATTAATTAGATAATTTTATATAAAATGTTGTTTTGTTTTTATTAGGAGATTAATTAGATAATTTTATATAAAATGTTGTTTTGTTTTTATTAGGAGATTTATTTGTGTGTGTGTGTTAATTAGATAATTTTATATGAAATGTTGTTTTGTTTTTATTAGGAGATTTAATAATTTTATCTTTAAATAGAGATTTTTTTTAATAGAAAAATTAACTATTTAAATGAAGATTTTTTGTGAATAATTAACCATGTAGTTGAAAATTAATGAATATTTCCCACGGAACTTAACAATTTGAAAATTTATCAAAAGAATTATTTGATTCTTAAAAATAGAAAAAAAAACTAAACGGAAAATAATTTTTCGCGGGGAACCCGATCCTCGCGAATTCCCTCCAAGGAATCCCCGCTCCGATCCTCACAAAATTTAATGGAGAATTTCGCGGGGATGGAGATTCAAATGGGGGGCGGGGATGGGGAAGCCATCCCCGTCCCTTCCTCGCAAACATCTCTACTTCTATACATTTGGCAGTTATTTTAAAAAAATGAAATTTTTTTTTCCTCTCTTACTTTTTGTATCGCTCTTTCCTACTTGTCAAAATTATAATGGTAGTCAGTGGGACATTTTTTGCCGTAGTTTTGGTTTAAATTGCATTCTTGTTTCTTGAACTTTCGAGTTTATATGTTATTAAACTTTTAAAATATCTATTTTAGTTTTCAAAGGTTTAAAACACAATCATTGTGGTTTCTAACATTCAAATTGTCTATTTTTTTTAAAAAACTTTTAATATCTACTTACCCAATATTCATTTGAACACCACGTCCATCCTCACTAGCAGTATGAATCTTCCAATTAATTACCACTAAAAATATGACAATTATTTATTTTTTGAAAAAAAGATTTTTTTTCTCTTTCTTTTTGCATTCTTCTCTCCAATTTGCCAACCATTTAATGATGGTTGGCAAGAAGTTCTTATTGACCAATCAGTAGGTAAGTATTTTTCTAGTTATTTCAGCAAACTAGTTTAAATACATGTTAATGTCAACATTTGAGTTTATTTAACATGGCCACTTCATCTATTTGTTAAAAGCAAAATAACAATGATACAAAATATATATATATATATATTCTCAAACTAAAATAGATATTTTAAAAGTTTAAAAGACTAAATGGAATAATCTTGAAAATACATTTTTGCGGTAGCATGTTAGTATCATTTCTTGAGACATTGTTTGTTGGAAGAGATAATTGATTAATTATAGTGATCACTAAGGTCTTGTTTGATAACCATTTTATTTTTTGTTTCCTATTTTTGAAAATTATGGTTGTTTCCTCATTTTTTTAACAACATTTTCACTTTCTTCAAAAATACATTTGAAATTTAAGCCAAATTTCAAAAACAAAATTAAGTTTTTAAAAACTACTTTTTGAGTTTTCAAATTAATTTGGCTTGGTTTTTTTAAAAAAACGTTTTTAAAAATTAAGTAATAAAGCAAGAAAATTATATGTGAAAATAGTGTTTAGAAGCTTAATTTTCAAAAATAGAAAATCAAAACAAACTGGTTACCAAACAAAACCTATGATTTTTTTTTTTTTTTTTTTTTTGAAGTCTTAACTGTGATAGAATTTAGATATCAGTTGATTACAATCATGGTAAATCGGTTGGTAATCACCCATTAACGTGTATTTTTTTAAAAAATAATTTTTATAATTTTTTTTATCTCAATTATGCAATAACTTTTTTAGGCACCCCAAAGAAAAAAAAAAGTAGAACTTAACATCTGATTTTTTTTCACACAAAAGTAAATTGAGGGCCCAAAATGAAAAGAAGAAAAAGGATGTATAGCCCTAATCTATTATTGAAGTTCAATTACCTATGAGGAAAAAGACAGAGCATTCAATTTTTTTTTTTTCTTTTTGAGCATTCCATTATTACTAAGATATTTGTCAAAAATACCTCCAACTAACCCAAAAAATATGTATATAACAATTAAACTAGCCTTATACAAGAATAGTTGTTAAAGAAAATGCAATAATCCCAATTGCATAAGATTTAAAATATTGAAAATTGGTTAACTTCAAATTTAGGTGTTCAACCCCATAAAGTTTCAATTATACTATTAAGTTTTTAATTAGTCTATATTTATACTACCAAAGATTGATGTAACACAATAATTAAGTTAACAAGTGATGATTTGACATGATGTTTGACAAAAAGGCAACATAAGAAAATAGATTAATTAGACAAAATAAGGAAAAGTAGCTAGGCTAAAGAAAACTAATTTAAAATATATTCCATCTATCTTTCTTTGTTCTAGTTGTCTTACTCCCTTCCCGTCGTGTCATAGTAAATCATCACCAATTTGTCAAATCAACATGTCATTGTAAAACATTTCAAAATAATAATATTGACATAGGTTTATTATAATAATAAAAAAGAGGGAGGTCAACCTATAACCAAGATTTTAAATGTCGATATTGATGACAATGTCGAGGTCTCAATTTTATGGTAATGTTAATGGAAAATAAAATGTTGATGTCATGGGTATTTTTAGAAAATATAAATATAAAAAATTCATTAAAAAAATTTAAATTAACAAATAAGCATTTAACCATTTTTAATTTTTAATTTTTTCTTATTAATATCAAGTCCAAATTATTTATATTTTGTTGATATTTATGCTACATTTTGTAGTTTTTCTATGATATAATGAAAATGTCGATTCCTCCCTATGTTGATGTCAGACCCATGGACATGTGTAAATGTCTATGGAAATGTCAACGTTAATTTATCCTGAGTACAACTTAGTTAAAGTATTATAACATTGATCAAAAGAGAGTTTTTCTTTTTTGAGTTTAACAACATGTGGAGGGCAAGATTCAAACCTTTAATTTGGTCAACGATATGTATTTTAACTAGTTCAACTATGTTCATGTTGGCTAAAAGAGTGTTTAAACACATAATTGAAATCTTTTAGACCCCATTTGATAACTATTTTATTTTTACTTTTTGAAAATTATGCTTATAATAAACACTAATTTTCCACATATGAGTTTCTTTGTATTGTTATCTATTTTTTACCAATGTTTTCAAAAACTAAGCTAAGTTTTGAAAACTAAAAAATAAGTACTTTTTAAAAACTTTTTTTTAAAAAAATTTGGCTAACAGATGTTTCATTAAGAAAGATGAAAACTATTGTAAAGAAATTGTGATAAACAAGTCCAATTTTTAAAAACCAAAGGATTATAACTCGAATTTAAAAGTTGGAAACTAAAATATAAATACAAGGGGGTTTAAATATATGAGATAAATGTGAAAATTCAGGGGAAAATAGAATATTACCACCATAAATTTATGGCGGGGCCAAAATAGAATTTTAGGTTGGCTAAACTATAGATTTGGGCTAATTATTGGTATTAATTTCAGATAATAAACAAAATCGCTCAGCCCTAATCACGGAGCTACAGTCGTGTTCACGAGAGAGAGAGAGCCCCCTTTTGACCTCAACGATTCTCTCTCTCTACATTTTTTTTTTCCGCAGAAAAAGAGACAACGAACACAGCGGCGAGTTGGTTTTTTTTAATCAATTTTTATTTATTTATTTTGTTTGGAGTTTGGAAGATTTAAACCCCTAACTTCTTGATCGATGATACATTACAATTATCGTTCAAGATTATTTTATTTAGACAATGAATTTTCATTTTCATCTTTGTATTTTTGGATTTGTTTCATTTTATATCTTAATTTTAAAAGAATAATTAGCTTTTTTTTTTTTTTACTTTTACTTTTTTTTTTTTATTAAAAAAATTGATAATACAACTTTTCTTAGTTCAATAATGTAGAAGTAAGGATTCAAACATCCTACCTTTAGGATAGATGTTTTATGTCCTAACCAATTGAGTGATTCTCAAATTTAATTTTAATTAATTAATAATGTGATTTTGAGTAGTAGTACTAGTGTCTTAAACATAAGTGTATGTTCAAACTACATCACTTTTGTTTTTTTGAGTTCAAGTTCAACTTTGAAGACTACATAGCAAAATAATATAGCAATTACAAAAATGAATTTTCTTTTGAAAGATTAAAGGACTTAGAATATACTTTATGAAAGTTCAAAAGCCAAAATGAATTTTCCTTTGAATAAACTTGCAAAACAAGATTTGATTTTGTTTAAAATAATTAATTGAAGGATAAATCACAAATTTAGTTCTTGAACTTTCATATTTGTGTCTAATAGGTTACCCAAACTTTAAAAAGTATTTAATAAGTCTTTAAACTTTCAATTGTCTGTGTAATAGGTTCTTGAACTTTTAAAATGACAAATAGGTTCTTCAACTTTAAATTGTGTGTTTAATAGATCTTGAACTTTAAAAATAACATAAATGGGTCTCCGAGTTTTTGATTTTGTGTCTAATAAGTCTATAAACTTTGAAAATATCTAATAAGTTCTTGAACTTTCAATTTTGTGTTTATTAAGTCTTTGACATATTCAATATTTTTTAAAATTAAAGAATCTATTAGATATAATATTGAATTTTGTATCTAATAAGAGATTAAAATTTGAATTTTATGTCCATTAAGTTCGTAAATTTTAAAAAATGTCAAATAACTTACCAAATACAAAAATAAATAATTAAAAATTTATTAGATACTTTTTAAAAAATATTTAAAAATAAAATTGAAATTTCTATAACGTATTAAATAGGGGGCTTGTGGAACAAAAGTCTCACCAAACTGGTAATTCAACTTTAATTTAACTAATTTTACCGCGGTTGTTTTTCTGCAGAAGCCGTTTCTCGGCCACAACTTCCGCTATCTCCACCACAACCCGACACAGCCAAAAGTTAACCTCTCCAATCCGACGTCGTTTCACTTCCCCCAAATCCCATTCCATTCCAATTATCTCACTCTCTTCCATATAAAACCAACGGCGCGATCGCTCGCAGATAAAATCAAATCAACCACAAACGCAAAGCACTGTAAATCCATACCAGAAAATGCCGATTCCCTCCAGGATTGCCGCACTCGCCGCCGTCTACTGCTCTCTCGCCGCCATTTTCCTCGCCGGAGGCTCCAATGCGAGGGACCTGCGTCCATCGGAGCACGGCTTGGAGTACCAAAACCCTGGCGCTACTGAAAATTCCTCGCCGGATATGCAATCGTTCTTCAAAGGAAACTCCTGGTCCTCCTCCGAGGTCGCGCTTCCGAAGGCGATGAACACCAGCCTGCCGCCGCAGTGGTGGAATCGCAGTCACGGCAACCGCTCTGGAGCTGGCGCCGCCGCTGGCGGAGATCACATTCGCGGCGCATTGCTTGTGGCGAGTTTGGTATGTGGAATTATAGGCATTTCTTTGCTGATTGCTTCTGCTTTTATTTACATCTTCAAGTTCAAGAAGCAGAGTAGTAGATCGTCGTCCTCGCTCCCTGTCTCTGAAACTACTAACATTATTGTTAATAAGTGATTTGAAGACGGATTTGCATGTACATAGCTCTGAGATCTGGTCGCTGATCTTATTTTTGTGAGAGATTCATCTCCTTTTTTTTTTTTTCCTTTGATTTTTCCTCTGATATGTTTGAATTGAGTTCCTGTACTAGTGTAATATTAGATCTTCAGATATTCTAATAGATTATTGCCAATTTCAGATTCATATACAGTTTATTATGGATTTGATTTTAGAGAGCAGAGCAGTGGAATTTAATAGTAATTACAGGAAGCAAGACAAATATAAGGGGGAAGAAACAGTCTCCATCTCTCTCTTATCCCCATCAAATGATATTCTTCAGTTTTAGAAATTTGAGCTTTCATTTGAGGTAGGTAGAGACAAGGGCAGGTTGGTTCTCAATTCCCCAGTGAATTTTTGTTTTGTTATGTATTAATATTCTTTCGATAATTATTTGATTTTTGATTTTTTATCTTTAATTTCTTTGAATTTCTCTGCTATAGTTTTCTTTTTCTCTACAACAGTTTTGATCTTTTTAAGGATACATTTGAGTTTCTAATTAAATTCTAAAACTTGACTTGGTGTTTTAAAATATATGTAAAAAGGAGATAGAAAACATGAAAATTTATTGGTGAAAGTAATATTTATAGACTTAATTTTCAAAAACTAAAAATAAAAAAACTCAATAGTTATTAAACGGGACTTAAATAATTAGATGAATTTTAATGTTAATGTGAGATAAGCTCATTCCGTGATAGCTCTTTTGATCAAAGTTCAAATCTCTACCAATAAAGATAGGATATTAATAAACTTAAAAATATATTCATATCTCAACCTAGAAACTAAAAGGTTAAAATATTACTTTAGTCCTTATACTTTGGATTTCATTTCATTTTAATTATTTTCAAACGCTTAAATTTAGTCCTTGAACTTTCAATAAATTTTAAAATTAGTCCTTATTGTTAGTTTTGAAGTTTTTTTTTAATCGAAATTGGTTAAATAGTGATAATAATTTTCATGCAAGAAAAGACACAATGTGAATATATTTCCAAAATTTATAGAGAGAATGCTCGTAGAGACTAAATACTCTAGGGGAAAATCAACAATAAACTAAAGTAGGGATTAATTTTAAGATTTATTGAAAGTACATAGATTAAATTTGAACATTTGAAAGTGCACAAACTAAAATGGAATGAAACCCAAAGTACATGGACCAGAACGGTATTTTAACCAAACTAAAAATATTTGTAATAATAATAATTATTTGGATATAGTGAATTAAACTTTGAATGAGGTGAATTATTATTAGGTTAAAATACTATTTTGGTTCCTTTACTTTGAGACTTGTTCGATTTTAATCCTTATACTCTTAAAGGTTCAATTTTGGTCCATGTACTTTTAATATAACTTAAAATTAGTTCTTTTTTATTTTTTTTAAATACTAAATTAAAATTAGTTCTTATAATTTGTTTGAAGTTTATTTTTATTTACTAGATAAAATAATAATAATTTTCATTCAAGAAACACCAAATTTTTATACAAAAGGCTTATAGGGAGTAAATTTTTATACACGTGTGCAAATTTATAATTATATTCACTTATAACGGTTTAGGGCAAAATCTGACAGAATGTGTAAATTGATACACTTAAGAAAGTTTAAGGTTAAATTGATACAATAATTAGTTTAGAGTTTTTATCGATACGACCCCAAAAGTTTAGAAATATAAATTGATTTTTTCTCTTATTATTTATTTATTTTTTTGAAATGCCCTTATTATTATTATTTGAGCATAGCAAATTAAATTTTAAATAAGGTGAATTAATATTATTATATTCATACTCAAAATTTATTTTTTTTATAGGACATTATTTAAAAGTTTATATAATTTTTTTGAAAGGTTTATATAATTTAAATTACACATTATTTGATAATCATTTAGGCCTTGTTTGATAACCATTTGATTTTTTATTTTTGAAAATTAAGCTTATATATACTACTTCCATTTATGAGTTTCTTTGTTTTGTTATCTACTTTTTACCTATGTTTTTAAAAACCAAACCAAGTTTTGAAAACTAAAAAAAGTAGTTTTCAAAAGCTTGTTTTTGTTTTTAAAATTTCGATAAAAATTTAAATATTTTCTTAAAAGAGATATTAAAAAAGATGAAGCCCATTACAGAGAAATAATGAAAAAACAAGCACAATTTTCAAAAACAAAAAACTAAGGCCCCGTTTGATAACCATTTGGTTTTTGGTTTTTAGTTATTGAAAAATTTGCTTGTTTTTTCACCATTTCTCTACAATAGCTTTCATCTTCTCTACAATGGTTTTCATCTTTCTTAAAAAGACTCTTGAATTCTTAGCCAAATTCCAAAAATAAAAATAAGTTTTGAAAAACTATTTTTTTTAGTTTTCAAAACTTGGCTTGGTTTTTGAAAACACATCTAAAAAGTAGATAAGAAAACATTGAAAACCATAGGTGGAAGTAGTATCTATAGGCTTAATTTTCAAAAACTAGAAATCAAAAACCAAATGGTTATCAAACGGGGCCTAAATAGTTATCAATCGAGGCCTTAGTATTTAATTTTCGAATTTTGAAATTTATGCTAATTTTCTCATCAATTCTCTACAATGAATTTCATCTTTCTCAAGAAAAGATTTGAATTTTTAGCCAAATTCCAAAAATAAAAATAAGTTTGTAAAAACTACTTTTTTAGTTTCAAAACCTGCCTTAATTTTTTAAAACATAGGTAAAAGGTAGATAACAAAACAAAGAAACGTATTAATAGGCTTAATTTTCAAAAACTAAGAACCAAAATCAAATGTTTATCAAATGAGATCTAAATTATTATTATTTTATAAAAGATTAAGGAAAACAATTTTCCGACAGAATTTATTTCAATTTTAATAAAAAAATATAACAAAGATATAGGAAGCAGATTACAATTCAAAATTCAAACTTACAATTAAAATAAGACATAGAGTTGGGCATAGGAGTTTATCATTTCATAACACAGAGAGAAGTAAATTTACCTTTTGCAGACAAAAAATCATACATCGTTAAATATCACAATAACAAACTTACCCATAAAATGAGTGTGGAGTAGGTTGGAATTGCAATTTTGGCTTGCAATTACAACTTAGGGCAATGAAATTATTGAGCCCCATCTTTATCTCAAATTTCTTTTGCAATTTCAATTTCTAAGTCTTCTAGTTTGTTATTCCAATATTACCATTTCTTGATTCTGCAATTCAATTATGCAATTTTTCTTTATTCTAATATTGTCATTTATTGATTATGCAATTAGATTCTGCAATTTTTCTTAACACACCAAACCCAACCATTATTTTTGCAATTTTAATTTTCAAAGTTGTAATTTTCCTTACACTTTGCTTTACGATATTTATGTTACACCGTTCCCTTGGGATTCGATACTTGGTACTCACATACCATTTTATATTACTTCGATTGCGTGCGCTTGCGTATACATCCGATCACAGTTTGTTCTCGAATGTGGATTTATTTCGAAGGCTTTGCAGCTTGATCTTGAATGTGAGTTTGTCTCGAGGGCTTTTGCAGCTTGTTCTCGAATGTGAATTTGTTTCTAGGGTTTTGCAGCTTGTTCTCGAATGTAAACTTGTCTCGATGGCTCTGCAACTTGTTCTCGATTTTCGAAGTCTTCTAGTCTTCAAAGCTCTGGTTCAAAAAGTGTTTGATCTTCAAGAGTTTAGAGAGTTTTCTGTTCTTTGTTTATGAATTCTCTCTAAGTTCTCTAGAGAGTTTCAACTTCTGAACCTCCAAAATGGAGGAGAGAGCTCTCTATTTATAGAGTTCTTGAAGGCCTCCAAGTGGGCTTGAGCTTGTCAGTCGGATTGGGCCTGGTTGACTTTAGGCCTAGCTTTTGGACTAGGCCTGGTTGACTTTGGGCTTAACCTCTAGACTGGGATTGGCTGACCTTGGGCCTAGACTTTGCTGGATTAGGGCCTCTCATTTGGGCTTTGTCTAAAATTGGCCCAAATTTCATATAACCCAATTACATATTTGGATTTGACTTAATTTAATTTAGGGATACTTGCAAATTTAAATAATCCCTAATTAAATAAATAATTTTGTCACTAATTTTAATTAATGACATGACAATTTTTGATTGGCCAAAATTTCTATTCCAACAGAAATTTCCATGTCAGAAATTGTCACTAATTTTAATTAATGACATGAGAATTTGTTTACACGTGATTTCAACAAAGAAAGGAAAATGAGATACGTGTAAATGAATTTAATTTGTATTAATTTGAATGTAGTGGGTGTAATACAATCTCTAATTCGTTCATCTGATTCTTTCTCTCAAATATACATTTGTCTCGAGGGCTTTGCAGCTTGTTCTCGAATATGGATTTGTCTCGAGGGCTTCGTAGCTTGTTCTTGAATGTGAATTTGTTTCGAGGCAGCTTGAATTTCTATGTTTTCAAAAACCAAGCCAAGTAAAAGTAGTTTTCAAAAACTTATTTTTGTTTTTAGAATTTGGCTAAGAACTAAAAGGTTTCTTTAAGAAAGATGAAAACCATTGTAGGGAAGATGATGATCATTGTAGAGAAATTGGAAGAAAACAAGCACAATTTTCAAAAATAAAAAATTAAATGGTTATCCAACGGGACTTAAGTGGCTATCAAACAGAGCCGAAAAAATAAAAATTGTAAACACTTCTTTCGATTTTTAAATTTTGAGTAGTATTTTAAAATTTGATTTCATGTCCAAGGTTGGAAGATAAACAGTAAACTTTCTAAAATTTGGAACCTATATATGATTATCAAAATACCAATAACTACACTACCAGTTATAAACGACAACAAAAAAAACTATTGATCCTTGCTGAATTTAGAGATGTCCACGAGTCAAGGCGGGAATGGAGATTAGCCCCATTCCCACGAAATTCTCTATTTATTTTTGCAGAGATTCCCTGCGGAGACTTTGCAGGGATCGGGTTCTTTTTTTTTTTTTTTTTTTTTTTTTTTTTTTTTTTAAATTTATTCTCAATCATAACAATGATTCTTTCCAACTACTTCTAAATGAATAATTTTTAATATAATATCTATTTAAAGAAAAAGTTATAAAATTTCTTAATAACAAGAATAATATACCATAAGTAAAAATATTATAACGTTGAAACAATATATATATATATAACTAATCGGGGTGGGGTCGGAGGCAGGTCCCCGTCCCCGTTTAGCCAACGGGAAGAAACCTCTCCCCACTACCTCCTCCATTCTCCGTGTAATTAGAAATTTTTCGTCACGTTTGAGGTGGGTCCCCACGGGTATGTCTAGCTGATTTGATATAGGCCTAAAAAAAAGGTCACAAAAGATACCTTCAAAGATGGTACCATGGCAATAGCTTTCTCTACAGTTTCGGGACAAAGGTTGCCAAGAACACAAAGCTGCAAATTTCAAGAGTGATGCTATAAACTTTTCCTTTTGAAGGAAATTAAGAGATAACAGTAATATAATTAAACCAAGTGATCCAGTACATACCTCAAACTCAGCCAATTGGTACCTGCTTAAAATCTGCATGGCAATTAAGGTTCAACCTATTAAAACATTTTGATAACATCTCTAGTTTATGTGATTCTAAATGGCTATCAATGAATCCAAATTTCTAGTTCATAACTGAGGAGATCAAAGTACTGGAGCTTTTCCGCATGCGAAACTTACCAATAAAATGGTATATATAATGAATTCTAAAGGAGCCGTTTGAGACGTTACCTATAAAATGGTATATATAATGAATTTTAAAGGAGCCGTTTGAGACGTTGAGTGAGTTATAATAGTATAAATTATAATAATATGTAAGTTATAATAGTTTGAGAAGTTATATAATATGTATTTATGATATAGAGTTGTTTAGTCTGTGTTTGAGATGCAGAGTTATTTAACTATTATAATCCACTCAGTGTTCCAAACAGACCCAACTAATTATAATCACTGTAATAACTAACCAAACAGGCCCCTTGTATGTGAGAATACCGGAAATATCAGCAAACAAAACCAAGAAGATGCTTGGTTCTTTGTTGTGGTTGTTCCAGATATTAGTTCAGCAAATAAATAAGATGCTTGGTTCTTCCAGCGAAATTTCTAATAGGGAGCGACGGTGACGACGATGGTGGCGGAAGGAGTCGACGATAAAGACGACTGAGCGACGGTGCTGCGTCGTCGACGGCAAAGACGACGAATCAGAGACTCGAGAGTCAGATAGAGAAAGAGCGAACGATGCTGTGTTTGCTAGAGGATATAGGTAGCTTGTGAACTGCGAGCGTTCGATCCCCGTGAATGTTTAGTGTGTCGATTGACACAAGTAGTCCATATGGCGCTTAAATAATGTAGGCATATGCGAGGATGTGTGTTCGATCCCCATGAACGCTTAGTGTTTGGCAGTTCGACGTTGGTTCAACAACCAAATCGTAATCGGATTATGACTGAACAAATGGAAAAAATAGAGAAATAAGAAAATAAATATTTTTTTTTAATATGTCTAATTAAAATTAAAAATGATTGTTTTTATTAAGTTTTAAAATAAATCATATACTTTAACTAATTTAAAAATGATTTTTTTTAAAACTTTAATATGCTAACTTAAAATTAAATATTATTTTTTATTTTAACACTAGTAAGTTCAAAATAACCTAGTATTTTTACCTTAAACTCAATTATGGAAAATTATACATTTTTGGTCCAATTACACTTTTAGTCCCTAAAGTTTGAGTTTAATTTTTATTTGGCATATTAGTTTTTAAAAACAATATTTTAGTCCTTTAAGTTTAAAAAATGATTTTAAGTCTAAAAAATTGGGAAGAGTGTTATATTAAATTAACCAAAATATTATTGTCACGTAGAAATACCTCATGTGGAGCACACTAGTAGAAAACTGTAGTTGTCAAACCTAAGTGACAATTACTTAATGGGCACAAGGCTGCACCCAAGTTTAGTATTACCCACTTTACAACCACATAATTTTTTTTTTAAAATTGTAGCTATGAATGGGGCAGCACAAGACTTGGGTGCAGCCCAGACTGCACCCAAGTTTTTTCCTTACTTAATATAGTGACACTTTATCTCAAACAAGAAAGAGAGAGTATTTTAGAAGATAAACTGATAATAATAATAATAATAATTAAAAGTAGTTAAAAAATAAAATAATTATTATTGTAATTATAAATTAAAAAAGAAAAGAAAAAGAAAACCCGAGAATAGCTATAAAAACTGAATCGAATCGAACCAAACAAGTCCTTTCACCCCTGGGAAGCACACGAGAAAGGAAAGATTAGAAATATACAATTGGATTTCCACTTTTTTATTTTGTTAGAGGACGTGGAGATTTTTAGAAAAGTTGATTTCAAAAGTGGCCATGAACAAAATTTATCAAATCATATTAAATTATAAATTGATTTTATATATACTAAAAAAAAGTGATTTTATATTGTAATATATAATTGGTTTTACCAAACAAATTAGGAAAAAATCATTTTATACCCTTAAACTTTGGGGTTGTATCACTTTAAAACTCCTAACTAATAATTGCATCAATTAAAATCAAAAGCTTTGAATCAATTTAAACCCTCCTTAAAATGTTTTAAAACTGTTAATGCATAATTTATACACGTGTATAAGACTTTCTTAAATGCATGGATTAACATAATACTCAGAAAAATCCTGGAACCAAATGAATCGTAGCAACTTTTCATTAATATGAGTGATTTTTCATCTTTTTGTCTTCCTCCATTTTTCTCTACTTGTTTAAAAAGAATTACATGATAATTTTTCTTACTACTTTAATAGGATTTTGGGAGAAGAATAATTTTATATAAGTGATTTTGAATTGATTTTAAATGGAATCCAACGAAAATAGATATAAATCAGTTACGAATAGTTTAAATTGATTATTTTATGAAAGTTTAAATTTAAAATTGATACAATTATTAGATTGGTGTTTTAATTGATATAACCACTAAAGTCCAAACATATAAAATTGATTTTTTTTCTTTCTTTAAAATGATTTTACAATTACTTCAAAGTTCTAACATCTGCCAAAACAATTCCAAATATATCTAAACGTTTAGATCCCATTTGACAATTAAACTATGAGCGATGCTTATTCACTTCCCTGAGGCAGTGACCAATACAATGTCGCTCATAGTTTACTGCAAATTAGATTGGTGTTTTAATTGATATAACCACTAAAGTTCAGACATATAAAATTGATTTTTGTTTTTTCTTTCTTGAAAATGATTTTACAATTACTTCAAAGTTCTAACATCTGCCAAAGCAATTCCAAACATATCTAAACATTTAGATCCCATTTGACAATTAAACTATGAGAGATGCTTATTCGCTTCCCTGAGGCAGTGACCAATACAACGTCGCTCATAGTTTACTGCAAAAAGGGGTTTAAAGTTGCCTATGGCTTTCTGATTTCCCTCCTTGGCTGCAATTTTTACTCAATAGGGATATGTGTTCTGTATTGGCTCAGGGGCATTTCAAAAATTGAAAAAGAAAAAAAAAAATATTTCGAGTCCAACGATATTTCGATGCAAAATGTGTTCGAATGCGTGTCGTAAATTAATTTGTTTATCAAACGAACCCACACAAATGCTTCCTAGTTTGCTCATACATGCAAACAAGGTTCAAATTTTACTAAATTGCATTATCAATAACCCCCTTTTTTAGTAGCAAGGTAAAAACTTAGGCCATACCATTACATGGACAGAAGTTTTTATCAGTTGAACATAATGAAGTATTTCACAAGCAATAACAAAATGAAAACCACACTCTTATTCCAATAATATGTGATTATTGATCAAGAGGCATCCACTCGAGTTCCAAGTACACTTCACCTGATTCTACATTTTGGAGCTTGAGTGACACCTCTTGTTTCACCTTCCCGTCGACGATATTGACAGCACTGTCATCAATGAGGGCGTTGTCGTCTGACTTCAACCATTTTCCTATCTGCATATTCTCAAATATATCAGCATCTCCAAATGCCATTGCTGATGTTATCATCGGCTGGAGGTCGATTTCTGCTTCACCCATTAAGTCATTAGCTGAAATAACATCGTGATCGAACACTTGCTGCAATGTACCATTAAGAGAAGGAATAAGAATGACTATACACTTCTTTCTTCACCAAATAAGCTCAAATGCATAGCACATATTCAATAGATTGAATCAAATCCAATAACACATCTGAAAACTAGGTTTCATATTTATATTTAGCCTAACAAAATTTTCTAAGTACAAAATACTACATAAAAGCGCTCTAAAAATTGGATCCTCTATTAGATTGTGAAGAACCAGTCAAAATCTGCAAAAACTTACCAACTTCAAGGTTCCGTATTCCTGAGGAACCGACAGCATGAGTTCCTCGTTCCAAACTGGATTCAAGTTGCTCTTTATCACCGTTGTTTTAGCAGTCTAACAGCAACAAAACCAATTGTCATTATCAATTTCAATAACAAGAAGTTTACATTTTCATTACTTCCTTTACTTTGCAAAAATCAAATCCACCCTTTATCTTTGAGGATGTTAACAGGTATGTGTAGCACATTCGGAATGCTACGCTTGCAGAGTTCTTAGCCACCATAGACCAATTACAAAAAATGTAAAAGAATGCACCCTTGAAAAGATCAGAACTACTACTGACCTGTTGCCCAAGAGTCACGGTAATGAAAGGATCACTGGACTTCACATCTCTCACGGCTAAGTTTGTGCCTTTAATCACCTTGACTTTCAATAATCCCATAAATTCAACCATGCCTTCTTGTGGCTAGTCCCAAAAGCAGAAAGAGTAGAGAGTTAATCAGATTACAATCCGTAGATGGTTAAACATATTAGGTAGCTACTGATCTCGTCCAAGAGTTCCCAACTACTAATCATGGCCAGATTTTGGATTATGTTTTGCAGCAGAATGTTTTGCAGGGAACATGGAGCATATTTATGAACATTTGATTCAAAACTGATCCCCATGCTAAGCTTGAAACAGTTTGAAAAATTACATTTTATCACGTGGTATAAAATAGAAGATGTAATAGAACTTACTGATTTCTTTGAAGAGCTTGAGCTTCGAAAGCTATCAGCAATCTCTTGAAAATAACTTGGCTCCTCAGGACTCTTTGAGGAGTTATTGGATACAATTCGCAAGCTAGGTTTTAAAAATTCTTGAAGTTCATACTTAGACCTACACAAAAGATACATATTTAAATTACTGCTTTGCTTTAAAGAGATTAAAAACTGAGGAGGGGCATGGTTACTGAATATGTTGTCGCATTCATGACACGGATTTCCTTACTAAACATTTACTGATCGCTGAAGTGCAAAACAATGGCATCTTAAATAAGCACAAATAGTAAATGAGGAGAAAAATTACCTGGTAGGTTCTAAATTATGGTTGAAATGGCCATATAAACAACAGACCAATTACTAGTTGTCATTTCTGATGCACAAACATGTAAAAGCTCCTCGGTGACCAAAAATATAAATGTGACAACTACCTTAGGGTGGATGCAAAGCATCCAATTCCAGGCTAAATTATTGCAAGTCAGAATCTTACTGAATGAACTTTGAACGCTCCTCGTGGCTGGCACTTGGTCCAGGCTTTGTATATCCAACAGGGATAAAAGCTTCATATATTGCATTAGCAGAACCATTTCCTCCAACCTCCATCATCGCATCAATCTCATCATCAGACCATTCATCCAATGTTATTGATAAGACCTGAACCAAAACCAATAATGTCCTCAGAACTATGAATTTTCTTCAATCATCTCACAAGGCAGAAAAAAAAAAGATGAGGAGTTTAAAACATAAAGAAGGGAGAAGTTCTGATACGAGAAAGGAAGTAAAACCCTATAATCTTCCATTTCTTTTAAAATTATTCTTAACAAGAGCAGCATTGACCAGCTGAGGACTATTTCCGAAAAAGCAACTAAATGTACAAAAAAATGTTGTGCCAGATAGTTCGGCAATACAGGCTGCAAGATTACATGGCACCAATTGCTTTTCCCTCGAGTAAATCAAATTTAATTTTAGTTGTACGATGGAAAGATTTTTGGCATAATTAACTAATACCTGAGTACCTCAGAGCCAGCTACATTGGTAAAGCACTTCTAATAATATAACATGGAAAACTAAAAAGTAGTTATACTATTTACTCCAGTGACATATGTATAGAAAAAAGAAATCCAAACCGCAATCTTTGACTTCAGAAAGGTGAGTATTACCTTTGATATGTGTGTTCCAAGGCTTCTGTGCACGCCACTACATTTTAAGCATATAAACACACCAATATTTGCAGAGCTGCAAAGGCAGTGAATCATACATCATACTTCTTGAGACGCGTTCATATAAATTGAAAAGAAATCCATAGAAGCATATTCACCAATGAAAAACAAACATGAAGTTTACGAAACTTACGCCCATTTAGGATCTGGGGCACCACAATCTGCACAAAGTTGATTATCCTTCTGAAGCAATAAATCTTTTAATCTACTTTTAGCTGCACAAGGAAGTTCAAACCATAAAGTTTTTTCTGAAATACGCATGCAAATCTGCTTTCTAAACGCACCCACACACACTTCAGTAAACACACCTGATTCAGGCCTCCTGAAATCCACTGAAAAATGACTCATTCTCCGCTTTGATCTCAGTGATTCATAAACCAGATTTCTTCAGATGGCCTGAAGAAAAAAACAAGGGGGGGGGGGGGGGGGGTGCAATTCAGACAATCTTCCACAGAGATAACAAAAGAAAAAGAAAATCCTCCGCCAAAATGGATCTCAGGTTTTCGCAATGGATCATTTTAACATAATCAGCGAAAGGAAAACCAACAAACAAGTTCTGCAAATGTACGAAGCATTTCTGTATGCCGCAAAAACTAAACAGGCAAATTAAAGATTCAGCAGGGGAAATGAAATCCTCCGAAACAAAATGAAGAGGAAAGATTAAAGCGAAGAAATCAGACTCGAAAGCAAACAATTTTGATCACTGGCGGATCTTATCTGATCATTCTTCGGTCTAACTATGCAAAGAATTGTTGGTTGAAAGTGACTGCAAAACGAAGGTGACGAAGCCACATAACCTGTTCTTACGCAGATTCTCTCTCCGGCTTCATTGTCCTAAAATATGTGAAAGTAAAACCATATTTAATTTGATAAACGTCCATCGTCGGGCTCCACAGATTGAATCCTACGTATATCCCGTGTTCCAAAAGGAAGCCCTTTTTTAAATAACAAGATTCTAATTCAATGATATTAAATCTGTTTTTAATAAGATTCAAATTAAATGCCCTAAGAAAGAACCAAAAAACAAAATTAAATGCCCTAAGTCCATACAGTAATTGACATTTACTCATTTCTTTAAAGTCAGAGGTTCAAATCTACATGCACATTTGTTATATTTACAGAAAAAAAAATTAAATATCCTAAAATATTTTTCAAAAAATATAAAATAAATTAAATGTCCTAAAATATTTGTTTGAATGATGTTAAATCTAAAATATTTTTTTTAGTACAATAAGTAGGTGTGAAGGATTGGAATTTCTAACCTTAATTTGAGGTTGGGTATAATATTTTAATTTTATAGCATTGAATTGTAAATTTAAATAAGCAGTAAAATGTTTTATTAATTTGAATTATTAGTTTTTTTTTAATGATTTATAGTTCAATGCCGACATTATTGTGGGTAGGCTATCTTTATATGTAGTCCTTTGTTTATTTTAAAGCCATAGCTTCATTTATGTGCCGCGTGGAATACGAAGCGGCTTTTTCCACTGTCATTTTTTAGGCCTTTTAGTCTTGTACTAAAAAAAAAAACAAATTCTTTTCGTCTTTGGAAATATGTGGTCATTCTATTTCTTAAGCATAGTAAAAATGGTAACTCCAAACGGTTAATTGTAAATTTGTACTAATGAAACTTGATATTTGGTTTGGTCCTTTCTTTTAATTGTAATTTTGTTCTTATTTTTAACAATTTAGGAGCATAGATTAAATTATTGATCTATGCAATGGTATAGATGTTTCATCCCCTAAATTATGTTTAGATTGAAATTGTAAACTTATTCTCAAACTTGAAAAACGTGGGCCATTTTTTATAGTATTGAAAGATCAAATGTCTAATTTTTATATGGGATAATTTTAGATATGGCATAAAAGAATTGGCGGTTTTGGTTAATGACCATTAGTTTTTTTTTTTTAATTATGGCCACACATGAGATGCACGTGTGGCGTGCTTTTTTAAAAAATTTCGATTTGTCCCTGTGTATCTAAAAATTCATGTTTTTTTTTTAAATGGTTTACCTCTCCTATTTTATTTAAAGTGTATCTAAACTGAGATTTTAAAGATTTACATTGTAGTTAGAATCTTTATATCTATTTAAAATATTTTAAAATTCGGGATTTATAAAAGATTTTATTTTCTAAAATTCATTTTTTTAATCCGACTTTCTTATTTTTCAAATCCTTATGACATATTAATTGTTTAATTTATTTTTTTTATTATTTTTCGTACCTTTACTCTATGTTTTTTCACTTCCATGCGTTAACTCATATTTCGTTTTCTTCCTTCCCATTTTCAGGTTTGTTTATTTTTTTTCACTGTTTTTAGTTTCCCTCTTCTTCTTTACGTTATTTTCCAAGTTGTAGCTTGATACATTTTTTTTAGGTTCAGATGTCTTTCCAATCTGTAAGTATATGTATGACGGGATCTGGGATGAAGCTAATCGATACCATAATTTTAAGGTTGCTAATATCTTTGTTTGTTTGGATTCTAATTTTTAGCATTTTACTGATTGTTTTTGTAACAAGTTTCATCTTTCTAATCATCATGTTATTACTTGGTTGACTGTTTATAGGGATTGCTCGAATAAATCTAGTATTATTAGAATTACTAAGGACAAGATGTTATGTGAGTCCTTTCTATTATTTCAAAGGGTGTTGCTAATGATCTTCATGTTGTTGTTGATTATTCAGAAATTGCCAAATTAGATTGTTCAAATACAGTTGTCTCTAATTACAGTGTAGGTAAAAATTTGGACCATTCTAAGAACAAGGATGGGGACTTTAGATTTATTGAATTTATCGACTTTGATCCCCCTTCATTTGATTTGTCTATTAAGGAGAACTCTGTTTTTGAAAGTAAAGTTGACTTGAAGAAAGTGATTAACTTTCTTGCTTTGAAAAATAGCTTTGAATTTAGGACGGTTAAATCAAATGGTAAATTGCTTGTCCTTCGGTGCAAATGAGATAATTATGGTTGGTATTTAAGGTCTTCTCATTTTCAGGATGGTAATTTGTGGGTGCTTGATCTCGTTCCTTTTACCATATCTTCAAATGTTTGTTCAAAATCTTTAAATCTCAGTACGTTAAGTATAACAAACTAGCTAATTTAAAGTATAGAATAATGGAACATAATCTATTTGTATTTTAATTTATTTTTATCATGTATCTTCCTTAAAGATAAAAAAAAAATTTAATTATTTTTTGTAAATACCTTAATCTTCCGTCTCAAATGTCTTTGTTGTTGCTTCTTCTTTCTCTTATCCTGTGTTATTGCATGATGGGAGTATTATGTCATTGGAGCCAAGCTTTAATTAATTTCTTCCTTTTCTTATACTAAAGTTTCACGATTTGCCAATGGAGCAAAGATTTAAGTTTTAAAGGAAGAAAGAGTGAGTATTTCTTACCTTTTTTTGCCGAATGAGCTTAGAAATCACCTTGCTGACACAAGATTTCAAGCTTTGCCAAAGAAGGAGATGAGTTCAACAATACGGGAAGCTTTGAAGCTCGATTGAAATTGTGTGAAGAAACGAAAAAAGAAAAAATCCTAGAGAATCACTCCTTCGATTAGCCGTAAAAGGTAAATATCTCCCCAAATTAATATTGTACGGGACAACGTGTAAATGATGATTTACTTTGATTTTGGGTTTAAACTATAATTCAGTTTGCACATGATTTTATTGGTTGTTTAATCTATTCTTTTAAATAATTTTTGTTTATTTTTTTTGTTATGTAATCAATTGTTAATTGCTGTGTTTTTTTTTTCCTCATTAGATCCATTTTTTAATTTATCTTAAGAATTTTTGAATTTTTGTTTAAATTTTAGATAATGTATCTTAACATCTTTTGTTGTTTAGATAATCCGTTTTATCTGTTTTTTTTTAGATTTTAGTTTTAAATTTATTATAATTACATGATAATTAGGAAATCTTAGATATGGAAGTTGTTAGGGATAGTCTGGTCATTTAATAATTAATATTTAAAATTATGAATAATAATTTGGCAAATTTTAAAAACCTTAGATCGCTTGGCCATTTTTCAAAACAGGAAATAAAACATGACCATTTGTGTAGTCAACCCTTTTTATAATTAAGACTTCATGGGGTGTTTGGCCCATGGTTTTGGATTTGAAATACAACCTCATGGGTTACAATAGTGCAACCCCATGGGGTTTGTGTCACATTTTTCTCTTCCATTTGTCATCTTTCATTTCCGACGACCACTTTGACAACAACTTCAGTGAAAACTCTAGCGACCACCCAACAACCGTTGATGATGACAACTTCGAAGACCACACCGGCGACCCGACCACCACTGGCAACTACCATCGGCTACCACTTTGATGACAACTCCAGAGACCAGTCTGATGACCACCCATGCGATCCAACCACCCTAACAACCTCACCACCCCGATGATCCAACCACCTCGGCGACTTGACTTGCCTGCAACTACCATCAACGACCATTCAACAACCACTTCGGCAGACCACCCAATAACCATCATTAATGACCACCTCGAAAATCTGACCACCTTGCAACCACTACCGACGACCACTTGATGACCACTTTGGTGACCCGACCACCTTGATGACTACTCTGATGATGACCCCAATGACCTAACCACTAGACAACCACCGTTGACGACCACCTGGTGACCATCCTGGCGACCATCCTGGCGACCCGACAACCACCCAACGATCACTCTAGCGACCCGACCACCCTGCAACTACCACTAGGGACCACCCTGACAACCCAGCCACCCCATTAACCCGATCACCCCAACGCCACTCCAACGATCACCCCAGCTACCGAACCACCTAGTCAATTTTTTAAAAGGTTAAAATAAAACTAAAAATGGCTACTAAACAAAATTTTTAATCCATTATATTTGAAATAGGTTTCAAAATATTTTACAAAATAGAGTTTCTAATATTTTAATTTCTAAAATAGAATTCAAATTTTATAACTCATTTATCCTTGAAGTAGCTTTCAAAATAGGGTGCAAAATTTTGTTTGAATTTCTTAATTTCTTAAATAGACCTCCAATATTTTAATTTCTAAAATAGAGTTCCAAAATAGGTTTCTAAATACTTTGTAAAGCAGAGTTTTAGATTCCTTAATTTGTTAAATAAACTTCTAATTTTTTTTTTAATTTTTAAAATAGAGCTCCAAAAATAGTTTTATGAATATTTTATGAAATAGAGTTTTAAATTTTCTAATTCTTAAATAGACTTCTAATTTTTTAATTTCTAAAATAGAGTTCTAAAAATAAGTTTTTGAATACTTTATGAAATAGAGTTTTAAATTCCTTAATTTCTTAAATAGACTTCCATTTTTCTAATTTCTAAAATAGAGTTTCAATTTTGTAACACATTTATGTTATACAAGAGCTTTTACAATTCACAAAACATCCATTAAAAAATAAGAGGAAAATAAGAGAACAAAACAGCTAAAGGAAAAAGGAAAAAAAAAACCTGCACAAACCCAAGATTCAAAACACTACACCCCAACACAGTTTTTTGATTTCCAGACTCTAGAACTTCACATTCCAAATACAACTTTCTGATTCCTAGGCTATAGAACTCCTCAGAATAAACCTCCCAAGATTCTGATTCTCAGGGTTCTATTTCCAAACCTGTGCCCCAAACAACCCTAAGAGTTCATGGAGCCAACAATTATGAAAAACACTTTAGGGCATTTTGTGCAATTTCCCATTTTTTTCTACACATCCTTGCTAAATTTCAAAATATATGTGAGAAGATCCGAAATTTTATTTTTGGAGTAATTTTATTAAAATTTATCTTATAAATTTATTTATTAAAATTAAATGAGTTAATTTAATTAAAGATTTTTGAAAATATTTATTATTCTAAAAAATGGAAATTTTGTTTTCCTATTATTTATGTATTTATTTTAGGTTAAATTATAAGTTTAGTACCTAAACTTTGAGGTTTGTGTTTATTTAGTCCCTGAACTTTTAAAAGTGTAATAGGTCATAAACTTTCAATTTTGTGTTTAAATAGGTATTTGACAAATTTAAAATTTTTTAAAATTAATTGATCTATTATATATAAATTTGAATTTTATGTTTAGTGGAACATTAAATTTTCAATTTTGTGTCTAAAATATTTGTGAATTTTAAAAAATTCGAAAGTTTAAGAACTAAATTTATAATTCTGAAAGTTCATGGATCAAATAGACACAAACTTCAAAGTTGAATGACTAAAATTTTAAATTAATCATTTATTTATTAAAATTAAATGAGTTAATTTAATTAAAATTTGAAGAAAATATTTATTATTCTCAAAAACGGAAATTTTGTTTTCCTATTATTTATGTGTTTATTTTATAATCCGTTATTACGGAAATGGTCCAATAATTTAACAACACGTGGCAAACGATTTCAAATCCCACGGCAGCTACTAGCCGTTAGCTTTTATTTTAAGATTAAAAAAAAGTTTCACTTCCATTCCATTGTCTCTTATTTTCTGATGTCTCTCCTTCCTTCCTCTCTCTGTCTCTCTCGCTTTAATTCTATCAGGAGAATTTTAAAACCCTAAAACTCATTCTGGCTTGTTTCTCCATTTTCCTCTTAATCTCAGTTTCTTCTCGTTTCGCTAGGGTTTTTTTAGCGGGGTGCTTCGGTATCAAATCCCGATGGCGATGGTTTAATTTTTGTTTCAGGTCAGTTTTCCCCTCTTTTATTTTCTGAATAAAAATCTCGAAATTATCACATATGCTGTATTATTTTTCCCTAAGATTTTCCTTCATATCTTTTACTTTTAGATTATCAATCGAACGATTATAATAATTCCAAAAACTTTGATGTTCCGATTACTGGTGAAAACTTACTGTGTTCAACTATTTGGATGTCAATTAAGGTGAGATTAGCTGTTGTGGATAGTCAATTAATTTTCTATGTACCGATTGTTGGTGAAAACTTACTGTGTTCAACTATTTGGGTCGTCAATTAAGGTGAGATTAGCTGCTGTGGATAGCAATTAATTTTCTATGTACCGATTGTTGGTGAAAACTTACCGTGTTCAACTGTTTGGATTGTCAATTAAGGTGAGATTAGCTACTCTGAATGGTCAATTAATTTTCTATGCTTCATTTAGTCGATGAATCTAGCAGGAATTCGATTTATTGGTTCAAAGTTTTAAATATAAAGACAAATTTCGTTATATGTGAACAGTTGAATATAGGTCACAGTATGTAATCAAATTAAATACGAACAAGTATAACAAAATATTATTCATTATTTTTGGCATTCGTTTGTCTCAGTTCAATAGGCACGACCTCGAAGATGATGTGGCTTTTTTAAAATCATTCAACAATGGTAGATTCTGTAAGCTTTGTTATATAATTTGAAACACATTAGCCAGTTTGTTCTTTTGAATTTTAATGGAGCTGAAACATGAAGGTGACTCGCATTCCTCATTCTTTCTCAAGGCTGCTGGAATATACTGTTAGTTTCTGGGCCATGAACCTACCTTAATTGGGGATGTTGTGATTTCTTGGTGGAGGTACGTACTTAAAATTGTATTGATCCGTTGTAGGTTAGGATTGAGTTTATTTGGCTATTGTTGGCTATATTAGTATTTCGTCTGAGTGTGATTTATATGCAACGTAATGGTTTGGTAATAGATCTTTGACTTAACCAAAGTGAGCATAGCTTAGCGGTAATTGATATGTACCTCAACTAAGTGGTCAAAGGTTCGAATCGTTTGATCTATATTTTAGGCTTGACAGAATGGTGTTAAAGTTTTCTTCTGTGAGTTTCTTTACCCTTGAGATTTCTAAGACCTATAAAAAGGCTTGAGCTTGGCATATGATTTTTCCAAAAAAAAAAAAGATTTGAGCTTCTTAGGTTTAGATTCTTGCCTCATTGTAGGTTAAATTATAAGTTTAACCACCCAGGTCTTGTTTGATAAATATTTAATTTTTAATTTTTTGTTTTTAAAAATTAAGTCTATAAATACTATTTGCACCTATGAACTTCCTTGTTTTGTTTCTACTTTTTACCTATGTTTTCAAAAATCAAGCTAAGTTGTGAAAATTAAAAAAAAGTAGTTTTCAAAAACTCGTTTCTGTTTTTGAAATTTGGCTAAGAATTCAAATGTTTTGTTAAGAAAGATGAAAACTATTGTAGAGAATTGATAAGAAAACAAGCATAATTTCAAAAATAAAAAACCAAAGACCAAATGCTCAAACAATGCCTAAACTTTCATGTTTATGTCCATGTTTAATAGACCCTTAAACTTTAAAAAGTATCTAATAAGTTCAACTTTTAATTTTGTGTCTAATAGGTTACTGACATATTCAACATCTTTAAAAATTAACAAATCTATTAGATATAAAATTGAATTTTGTATCTAATATGACATTACACTTTCAATTTTGTGTCTAATAGGTTCTTGAATTTTAAAAAATGTCAAATAATTCAATTTTGTGTCTAATAAGTTCATGAATTTTTTAAAATGTCAAAGAGGTCAAAAATCTATTTGACATTGTGTCAAATACAAAATTGAAAGCTTAGAGATTTATTAAACCAAGATCAAAAGTTTAGGGACTCATTAGACGTTTTTAAGGTTTAGAGACCTATTAGACACGAAATTGAAAGTTCAAAAGCATGATAGACAGTTTTTAAAATTCGTATAGGGACCGATTAAACACAAACCTGAAAATACAAGACTAAATTTGTAATTCAACCTTCATTATTTTATGATTGAAAAGGTAATTGCTGCGGTATAATTTGAAACTGTTAGATTGGATTTCTGCCATTTGGATTGATTTGTTTTTGTTGCAAACCCTTTTTTGCCTCTTAGTATTGTCATCTGGTTTGCGGATTTGGTACTTTTGTTACCCTGTATGGTCCTAGGATCAATCCCTCATATTAAAGCCATTGTTCTCTCCTAACTGATATTTCGTATTATACATAAAATCATATCTTAAATAATCCTATCTGGCTTAACTAATTTGTGCTTCTAGAAAAAACTTGCTATTAATATGTCACGTAGTTTGACATTCACTTTATTATTCATAATGTATTTTTGTTTTTTAACATGTAATTTTTCTGTTTGTTTTGAAGCCTAATTTATGCTTTCAAGTGTGTATACTTCTAAACTCTTTTGCTATTTTTTATACTTTTTCTTCACACCATTATTCATAATAATATATTTTATTTATTTATTTTTTTGGGGTCGGCCCATCCCTTGAAGAGCCACCCCCCATGGGGTTGGCCAAGGCTCCTATGGCCCTGTGAGGCCGAGCCCCAAGGAGATTGGCCATCAGCCTTGGATTAGAGGCCGTGTTTCAAAGGAGCCGACTCCCATTAGATTCAGCCATAGAATGAGCGAACGTCCCCCATGATGGACGATCTCATAAATGGGTTAAGGTTAGCTCCCAATCCAAAACAGATTTTGTTGTTTTTCGTGATTAACGCTTTCTAAGAATCCTAGCTAGATTCTCGGACCCAATTAAAGCGACAGTTTCTTTTATTCTATTAAATCTCCCTATAAATAGAGGATGGATACAGAAAAGTACGTCCAAACAATTCCAGTTTTTGTCTGAACGATTTACAAACCTAATACAGCTAGTTTCTCGGCACCACACCCACATCGGTGCATGATTCTATGTTTCATACAAATTCTTCGTTGATCCAAATTTCGACATTAATAGTAGTTGGCGCCATATGTGGAAACGAAATTGTGCTTTACCAATAATTGTACATCGCAAATCATGAGCAAAGAAACGAGCAGAAACAACCAAGTTGACAAAGGGTAATCGTACATCGCAAAGAAATGAGCGAAAACAATCGAGTTGACAAAGGGGAGGATTCGGACTGAGACTAACATCCTAGGCATATTGCAACTTGATAATCCTCATTTATGAGAGAATATTTAGCCTCTAAACTTAGTTATTCTTGTGAGTTTAAAAATATTAGTAGATAAAAAGGCAAATGAATGGTTGAATTTGATTGAATTGTTGTTGGAAGACCTAGGGGTGTACACGGGTTAGGTTGGGTTGAAGGATTTTTTGGAACCAACCCGAAAATTCGGATTGGTCGAGTTGGATGCCCAAATAACCCGATCAAGGATTACAACCCAACCCAACCTGGGTTGATATTTTATAATTTTCTTAATTATTTAAAATAATTTTTGCTTGAATTAATAACTAAAATCACGTAAAATTTAAATATCAAACTTCAAAGTTCATAATATCTTAATCTTTGTTACAATTCTAGATGAAAAAAATTCACAAATAATTCATTTATAAGTATATATAAAACATAAATTTTGGGTTGGGTTGGGTTGGGTCGGGTCAACCCAAGTCTAAAAGGCCAATCCGAGAACCGACCCCGAAAATTCGATTCTCCAAAATTCTAACCCAATCCAAATCGAAAAAAAAAAACCTAACCCAACCCAACTCTTACATTTTGGGTTGGGTAGTTCGGGTTGCTCGGGTTATTTGTACACCCCTAGGAAGACCCTTAAAATGAGTAAATGAAGAAAAGATAATAAAAGAAGAGAAAACCACACTTACTAGAGTGCAGGGATTTGAAGAATGCAACAGAATTGCAATTTCGGCAGATATGAAAGCCTTCGATTTTAAGAGAAATTAGAAAATTTAGGGATTTGAGCGAGAATATAACCACGAATTCAGCTGGATACTTAGTTGTGATTGTCCATCAACCAAGAAGGAAACCCTAGCACGAATTCCTTATAAAGATTGAAGAAGAAGCCGAAGGGGGGACATCGTTTTTTTGGAAGGGAATTATTCGTTTTCCTTACTGTATCGAATTTCTGTTTCGTTTGAAGCTATTGTCATGTGTTGCTATATTTTGCTGACGAAGAACCTTTAACTCTTTATTTCAATCCCATTTCCACGTGAGTTGAAGGTGGTTAAGAACAATCCCCTTGTAAGAGGTGGTGTTACGTTCGATTGAGCTAAGAGCAACGAGAGTAGTGTAGTTTTGTTTTTTTTCAAATTCTTAAATTGATGTTAAATTCATTATGATGTTCAAATTTAGAGTTTCAGCTACTGTGTAGTATTTCCCTTGTAAGTTGGTTAGTCTTTGAACTTTATTTGATTATTGAATTTAGATTTCTCCATTCGACAAGGCAATTTTTTTATTCAAATTTTGATTCGCTAATTGTTCTCTTTTTATTCTTTTTGTACTAATAGATCACTTTAACCCTACTGTTTTTCATTCCCTTCATGATGAGATAAATTTCTTTTAGGGATTCAGGTTTGTGAATTCCCTAGAGGAAAGATGTAAAGCTTAAAAGCATAAACAATCTAAATTTCTATTAGGGGTTCAAGTTTGTGAATGTCCTAGAGGAAAGATGTAAAGCTTAAAAGTACAAATAATCTAGTTAGAACTTTGTTTGTTTTTGTTGAATTAGCGTTGGGTAAACCTAGTTGGTCAACTAGTGTTGCTTGTTAAGTTTGAACTTAATATCGAAAGGGTTAAAGGAAAGCAAATGTCACGAAAGCAATGAAGGATTGCTTAGAAATAAGTCCTAAACATCGACCCTAGACATAAGGCGAGACTCCAAAATCACTAGAGTTCTGCGCAAAACTATGTAAGTTAAATTAGCCATAGAAATAAAGGTTTAATCACTTAGTCTCCTAAAGATTTTGAAAGCAAAATTGAATGGGAGTTGAATTTACTTAGTTTTCTTGTGTTAGCTATGACTGCAATTGCATTTTAATTGCATTTATTTCTAAAGGGGCATGAGCAACTTGAAATCCCTTTTTCATACTTATTGTTTTTTACTTATTTCCTTTAGCAAAACAATCTCTCAACATTTTTACATCCTTGGTTACCACAATTGCACTTTGTAAATAAATTTGTGTCATCTTCATAGATTTTGTTAAAATCTGTTCCCTTGGGTACGATACTCTGGAATACTTCCAGTTTTATTACTTACAATCGACAGTGTGCACTTATACTAGACTGAAGCTTTATTTTAACTTTAAAATCCTTTCTTAAAGACCTCACGTTTCAGTCCGATCACAACTCGAGGACAAAAAGTGTCCATAATGTAAAGGCGAATCCTTCGACGGAGCACAGTCGACCTGTTAGAGGGAAAAGTCAAAGGATAAAGCATTGGAAGAAAATATTCAAAGAATGGATCAAAGCATAACTCAGATTCTGGAAATTCTGCGTCAACCAAATCCGGTCGTTAAAGTACTGTCAAAGGACCTCAGGATAGATCGAAAGGCGATAGATCTGGGGACAAGCCAGGATAGGATCAACAGTTTGTGGCTTAAGACTCGCCTCCGTTGATTAGAGACTAGACTAAAGGGGGAAAGGCCCAACGGTTGAAGGGGAATGGGACTCTCAAGTCAGGAATCATCACCCAGTCGAGAGATTACGACTCGGGGGGAATGATAGGAGATCAATTCGCTCGGACCTTAGAAGACAGTTATCTCATGTGAACAATCACCAATCTCGCATAAGAACTATGCATCATAGAGATGTCAAGAGCTTAGCCTTGGATTAGACCTACGATGACTTATCATGGGAACTCGAGCTGCGAAAGATTTAAAGTCAGCTTGGCAACATTAGGACGACGTTGTTGTGCAAATTGCTACTGCAACTGTACGAGTCAAATATAGTGAAGAGTGTAAGAGTGTCGTCCTCGGGATTGGTTTTCTAGCTTACTCAAGTACCACGAATACAATCACCCAATTTTATTTAGAGAAATTAATCAAATGATGAAATCTAAGAATTAATTAAAAATAATTGAAATTAAATGTGAGAAATATCATAGAGAAAATATCATAGGAAATTGATTTTACCAATTAGAAAGACAAATCAATTAATTAAATAACCAAGATTGTGCATGAAACCATTCCATAAGTTAAGAAGGCGTAGGTAAAAATTCTCCCTTGAGCACAATTAAATCTCAAGCATATTAAAAACCAAATATCTCTATCTAGATTCATTAACATGTAATACCTTAAATTTACTTCTTTTAACAACTTCTAAAGAAATCCTAAATTTCCTGATCTTAAGAAAACTTTAGTCAGACAATTAAGTTCTACTCTAAACTACCTCTCCCGAGCATATGTTTAGAACCAACAACAATTAACCCGTGATCAAGGGATTAAAAGCATTAAACACATAAAAGCACGAATAGAATAAAAGCAATCAATCAAGACATTCAATTAATCAATTCATTAGATCTAATGACTACATCAATCCCTAAGATAAAGAGTTTTAGTTGCTCATATTCAATAAATCAACCACAAAGCTCAATAAAAATTCCATAACAAAAATACAAGATTTAAAGTAAGAGAAGAAAAAATGATGCCCGTGTGTTAATCGTCTGTCCCCATTATGATATCCATGATTTCGAGCTCAAAAATCCGTTTTCTTCTACTCCAATGGTCTCT
Source organism: Trichosanthes truncata (assembly GCA_033996785.1). Lineage (NCBI taxonomy): Eukaryota > Viridiplantae > Streptophyta > Magnoliopsida > Cucurbitales > Cucurbitaceae > Trichosanthes > Trichosanthes truncata. The sequence continues at coordinate 31,101,869 of MU867261.1, forward strand.
TTTTACTCTCCACATCAAGTTGGTTTTTAGAAAATAGGGTTTTCTCTCTCCAAAATTGGCTCTCAAAACCGATTGAAAAAAATGTATATATAGTTTTTCATGTGGTAGCATAGTGTCTTGTCGTTGCTCTTAGAAGCGCGTGAATTTGATTCAAGAAAGGTAGTGTCAAGATTCTACATGCAACGTTGATGTTACAAATGAAATCAAAATGGTGTATGTGTGCGCCTTTTCGTTGGCGAAGGAGACTTGCACCTTCAAATTCCATAGCATTGAGACACTCGTGCGGGTCTTTTAGCTTGGAGCATTGTAGCGTCGAGATGCAACAGTGTCCCCTCAAACATTCTAACTTCAATTCCTCTTCCATTGTTCTTGTTTTTCTTCCATCTTCTCAAATTTATCATTATTTCCTCAAAAAATCTTCTAAAACTCCATTTAGCTTCAATTGCTCGAATTCTACAAATTAAACAGATATGTGCATGAAAATATACCATTAAACCTCAAAACTAGCAATAAATGGGCCCTAAAAATAACTTCACAAAGTGTGCTATCAAATACCCCAAACTTAAATATTTGTTAGTCCTCAAGCAAAATAAACAATTAAAACCTCTCTAATAATCTAAACTACAAATGCATGTGACTCTAGCCTAAAAAATTCTTAAAAACAGATCAATCACATTAAAGTAAGATATATGACCATAATCAATCATCAAGAAGCTTTAAATTAAATTCTTTCACCCCTTTCACCCCATACTCGTTTTATACAACCTTTAACTCATTTTTCCCTACTCTACCCTAAGTTTCAAGCATCAAGTCTCCCTACCTTCAAAATTCTGAAATTAGCTCTGATACCAAATGATACGAAACTTCCAGGAAATTAGATCTAACAACCTTGCTAATAAACAACAACTTTCAGAATTTGTTATCATTTGGTATCAGAGCTAATTTCAAAATTTTGAAGGTAGATCAATATTCTATCAACCTTGCTAATAAACAACAACTTTGATGATGTTTCAATGAAATTGAGTCTTTTGAGCCTAAAGGCCATGAGCAACTTTCTTTGCATATCTTGTGTATAGATTTGCATGCAAGGATCATTCAAGTAGCGTTGATCAAACTACTTGTGGAGTGATTTGAATCTTGAGTTTAGAAACAAGTTTTCTCTACTCTTGATATTGATCACCTCATTCTGAACACATACTTCAAGTATCTCTTTGTCTTTTATAATAACCTCACCATTTATATCCTCATCTTTTGAATTTTGATGATCACCTTCAATTTGAATTTGTTGGTGATCCGCTTTAGGCATTGGACAATCTTCGATTGGGGTGTGCAACTTGACCCTTCATGGCTTGGTCTCTCAAATTCATCGCTTTATTTAATTCAACCATGTGATTTATAGATTGCTGCAACTCAGCCAAATTATTTCGAAAAGCCTTCCAAAATAAATCATCATTGATGTGGTTCTCACAACGTCTATATGCTTGATGAATGGATTTGGTTGAACTCTTTCTATGATACATGCTTGAAAAAAAAATACAAAGTGACAAGAAAGTGACCTTCCCTCACGTTTTTCTTAATACAATCTCGATTTTCTCAGTTTTCCAGAACATACTTTCAAAAGTCAGAATTTTCGACAAGAAATAGACCAAATTTCAAGATCTCATAACAGACAAAATTGAAGAACCAACCAAGATCTAAAAGACTGTAAAAGATGTCAACACGAAATGAAGAATGAAAATGACACTTTTTTTTTTTTGTATTTAACTTTTTGGACAAAATGTAAAGAATAGATAGATGTAATAATGATTTAAACAATAAAAGATTGAGAAAAATCAATATTACAGAATTGAAGAAAAAAAATTAGATAGACAAAATTTTAAAGATGAAATTAGCTCTCGGGTTTACAGTTTTCTTTTGACATATTTACAAAATACGAATATTGCACCCTAAAGTAAGCCGATTTTGTACTCATTTTTTTTTTTTGTTCTTTGTTTCAAAGCACATTTGATTCGAATTTTTTGACATACACACTTTGTGGATTTATATCTGATTATTTGGCTTTCAATTATATCATTTACATCCATAATTCATGTAAAAGAAAATTGTTGGTCATTAAATGTGGCAATTACAATTTGGCTAGTTCATTATTCTCTTTGATGATGTTATGTGTAACTCCCATATGTTACTAAAGCTGAATTAAACATTTGGCTGAGAGTTACATCTTATTTTGTTAACCCTTTGTTCTAAGATTGTTTCTGTTTTTGAGTTCCTTCCATTTTGTCATTTTCTTTCTTAAACTTGTTTCTTTGTTGTTATTCGGATTGCTCCTTAAATACCATTGTTTGTATTCTCAGTGTGCTGTCTAATCACTTTGAATTGCGCTTAGCTCTTTGACTTTGCTAGACTTATACACCAATATGTTTTGGAGTGGAACTTGTGAGGGTGTGTTTGTAAGGGAGTGATACGTTGATTAGAGTGTTGAGTGTTAAACACTAGTGATCTTCATTAACGAGTGAAAACACGTGAGGGAGCGCTTGTGAGGTCATTTTTTTTTGTTACTTTACTTCATTTTGTAGCATGGCATATCTGGAAGACAATCCTAACTTTATCAAAGCCCAGATGAGAGAGGCACAACAAGGAACCATGGAGAGAATGATTCGTGCAATAGAAGAGTTATCGGAGCGTATGCAAAGGTTGGAGGTTCAAAACCATGCCAGGGAGAGAATTCCACCATCTCCACAACTACATGAGGATGACCATGAGGACGAATATGAGGGAGAAAGTTTCGATCAACAAGAGGATGACCAAGTTACATTGATAGCTGCACCACGAAGGGGAGAAAGACGTGCTGGTCATGGCTTGAATAGAGAAGAGATCATGGAAGAAGACATCATAATTTCCAACGGAGAGTTCCTTACAAAGAAGGAATTCATCGTAATGTGGGAAGCATCAAATTGAAACTTCCAAAGTTCTATGGCAAAACTGATCCGGAGGAGTACCTTCAATGGGAGAAAACAGTGGAGTCGGTGTTCAATTGCCATAACTTCAGTGATGAAAAGAAGGTAATGTTATGTGTTGCTCAATTTAAACAATATGCTCAAACATGGTGGGATAAATTGATGTCAAGTAGCAGAAGAAATCTTGAAGCTCCGATCGATTCATGGTATGAGTTAAAAGAGTCCATGAGGAAGCATTTTGTTCCAAACATTTCCAATGAGACATGGCGCAAAAGCTTCAAGCATTGAAACAAGACAGCAAGTCCGTGGAGGATTATTACAAAGAGATGGATACGTTGATGGATCGACTTGACCTAGATGACGACATGGAGAATCTCATGGCACGGTTTCTTAATGGGCTAAACACAGATATTGCGAACAAGGTTGATTTACAACCTTACTTTGACATTGAGGAGTTGTTGCATATTGCAATCAAGATCGAGAGGCAAATCCAACGAAAGTCTCGACGGTATTCTTCTAAACATTTTTCCAACTCTAGTTCAACATGGAAAAAGGATAGTAAGAATATTGATTATAAGCCTAGAAACCAAGAGATGTATGAGAAACCTAAAGCAAAATTTGAGAAAGATGAGAGTTCTAAAAAGGGGAAAGAGAAGGTAGATGAATCTAATTTGAGAAATAGGGATTTGAAGTGCTGGAAATGTCAAGGGATAGGTCACTATAGTAGATATTGTCCTAATAGGAGAATTATGACCATTAGAGAGGGAGAAGTTGTGACTGAAGATGAAGAGGAAGATGAGGTTGTCAAGGAAGAAATTGATGAGAGTGAGCATGAGGAGTTTAGCGAAGAAGATCCTACAAACATGTCCTTAGTCGCCAGGAGAGCGTTAAACACCCAAATTAAAGAGGATAGTCTAGAAAAAGAGAGAACTTGTTTCACACTAGGTGCCTTGTTCAATCTGTACCTTGTTCAATCTGTACCTTGTAGTGTGGTCATCGATAGCGGTAGTTGCACCAATGTTGTAAGTACCATATTGGTCAAGAGACTAAATTTAGAGACCAAACCACATCCTAGACCATATAAGCTTCAATGGTTGAATGAGTGTGCAGACGTAAGGGTGAGTATGCAAGCTCATGTTTCTTTTACCATTGGAAAGTATGTTGATGATGTTTTGTGTGATGTTGTATCCATGCATGCCGGGGATTTATTGTTGGGGAGACCTTGGCAATTTGATCGTCGGGTAGTGTACGATGGGTATGCAAATCGTTATTCTTTTACTCATAATGGTAGAAAAACTGCTCTTGTTCCATTGTCTCCAAAAGATGTGTTTATTGATCAATGCAAACTTGAAAAGAAAGGGCAAGAGGCTGATGCAAAAGCAAAAAGAGAAAAAGAAATGACAGAAAAAGAATGGAGAGAAAAAAAGAGTTTGAGTGAAAAGCAAGAGAGTAACAATCAGCCTAGAGGGAAAAAGAGAGAAAAGCCAAAATAGTGAGTTTGTACGCTAGATTAAGTGAGGCCAGGAATGTTTTGCTCTCTAAACGGACCATTCTTGTACTTATGTGCAAAGGGTCATGTTTCTTTACTAACGAGCTTAACCCTTCTTTGCCTAGTGATTTTGTTGTACTTTTGAAAGAGTTTGAAGATTTATTTCTCGAAGATATGCCTAATGGTCTGTCACCACTTAGAGGAATTGAACACAAGATTGACTTCATTCCGGGAGCGGCAGTTCCAAACCGTCCAGCATATAGGACTAATCCAAACGAAGCCAAAGAGATATAAAGGCAAGTGCGATCTCCTTGCTAAAGGGTATGTACGTGAGAGTTTGAGTCCATGTTCTATTCCAATTATTCTTGTGCCTAAGAAAGATGGTTAATGGCATACGTGTGTTGATTGCAGGGCTATAAACAAGATAACTATTAAGTATAGGCATCCAATTCCTAGATTAGATGATATGCTTGATGAGTTGCATGGATGTAGTCTCTTTACTAAGATTGATTTGAAATCAGGTTATCATCAAATTCGCATGCATATTGGTGATGAATGGAAAACTGCTTTCAAAACTAAGTATGGTCTTTATGAATGGTTAGTTATGCCTTTTGGATTGACTAATGCACCTAGTACATTCATGAGATTAATGAACTATGTCTTACGAGAATACGTAGGGAAGTTTGTGGTTGTCTACTTTGATGACATTCTTGTTTACTCTAAATCCTTAGATGAGCATGTTGAGCATGTACGTTCTGTTTTGACTACTTTGAGAAAAGAATGCTTGTATGCAAATTTAAAGAAATGTAGCTTTTGTATGGAAAAGGTTAATTTTCTTGGATTTGTAGTTTCATCTAATGGTGTTGAGGTTGATGAGGAGAAGGTAAAGGCAATAAGAGAATGGCCTACACCTAATACTGTGAGTGAGGTAAGAAGTTTTCATGGTCTTGCAGGTTTCTATCGTAGGTTCATTAAGGATTTTAGTACAATTGCTTCACCCTTGAAGGAACTTGTTAAGAAAAATGTTTCTTTTGTATAGGGAAAAGACCAAGAACTTGCTTTTAACACTTTCAAAGAAAAATTGTGTTACGCTCTATTGCTTGCATTACCTAATTTTGAGTTAACTTTTGAAATTGAATGTGATGTTTTAATGTTCTTTAGTGAAAAATTGAATGGAGCTTCTTTGAAGTATCCAACTTATGACAAAGAACTTTATGCTTTGGTTCGTGCATTACAAACATGGCAACATTATCTTTGGCCTAAGGAGTTCGTTATTCATATGGACCATGAGAGTCTAAAGTACTTGAGATGACAAAATAAACTCAATCGGCGACATGCCAAATGGCGAGAGTTTATCAAAACATTCCCTTATGTGATTAAGTATAAACAAGGTGAGGAGAACATTGTTGCAGATGATTTATCACGAAGGTATGCTCTACTCAATGCTTTGAATGCTAAGTTGGTGGGTTTTGAACATATAAAGGCTTTGTATCTTCATGATGTGTTCTTTGCTCCTCTTGTTGAATCTTGTGAAAAAGGACTTGTTATGGTAATAATGCTGTTTGATGGATTTTTGTTTAGAAAAGGAAAACTTTGCATACCATCTTGTTCCATTCGTGAGTTACTTGTAAGGGAAGCTCATGGAGGTGGTTTAATGGCGCATTTTGGAGTTTCTAAAACTTATGATTTGCTTGCTGAACACTTTTATTGGCCTAAAATGAGACATGATGTTAATAAAGTGTGTGCTCGATGCATAGCATGTAAACAGGCTAAGTCTAGGCTTCAACCATATGGTTTGTATTCACCTTTACCCGTTCCTAATGGCCATTGGATTGATATATCAATGGATTTTGTTTTAGGCTTACCTAGAACTAGGAAAGGTAGAGATAGCATCTTTGTTGTGGTCGATAGATTTAGTAAAATGGCTCAATTTATTCCTTGTCACAAAACTGATGATGCAAAACATATTGCTGACTTATTCTTTAGGGAAGTTGTGAGATTGCATGGTATTCCTAAAAGCATAGTTAGTGATCGTGATGTTAAATTTTTAAGCCACTTTTGGCGTGTTTTGTGGGGTAAGTTGGGAACTAAGCTAGTGTATTCAACTACTTGTCATCCTCAAACGGATGGTCAAACCGAGGTTGTTAATAGAACCATGACTACTATGCTTAGGGCTATTATTGATAAGAACCTTAAGACTTGGGAGGATTGTTTGCCAATATAGAATTTGCATATAATAGGGATGTTCATTGCACTACTAAATGCACTCCTTTTGAAATCGTTTATGGCTTTAATCCTTTAACTCCTATTGATTTATTACCTATGCCCCCTAATGAGTTTGTGAGTTTTGATGCGAATGCAAAGGTTGAGTTTGTTCATAAGCTGCACAAAAAAGTTAAAGAGCAAATTGAGAAGCAAAATTCCAAGGTTGCTTCAAAAATTAATAAGGGACGAAAGCTCTTAGTCTTCAACCAGGAGATTGGGTTTGGGTGCATTTTCGAAAGGAAAGATTTCCTACTCAAAGAAAATCCAAGTTTTTGCCACGAGGAGATGGACATTTCCAAGTTCTTGAGCAAATCAACGACAATGCTTATAAAATTGATTTACCAGGTAAGTATGGTGTTAGTGCAACCTTTAATGTTGCTGATTTGAGTCCTTTTGATGTAGGTGATGGCTATGATTTGAGGAAAAATCCTTTTCAAGAAGGGAAGGATGATGTGAACCAAGGAACATCTATTATCATGCCTGAAGGTCCAATTACAAGGTCAAGAGCCAAAAAGCTACAACAACCTTTAATCACTTATATTCAAGCTATGGTGAGCTCAACAAAGGAGGTTCTAGATGATGTTGGAGTCTTTCCCTACATGTTGTACAAAGTTCAGCTTCAAGATGGAGACACATTAAATGCATTCTAACTTGCATTTAAGGAACTCATAGTTGAATTCATGGAACTTAAGTTCAAGTCCAAACATGTAATTTTAGTTGTTTTTTTTTTTGTTTATCATTTAACCCTTGTATTAATGAGGTGGTTGGGAAGTTCATTAATGAGGTAGTTGGGAAGTTCATTTAATGAGGTAGTTGGGAAACTCATTAAATGAAATGAGGTAGTTGGGAAAGTGTTAATGTACATTCCTTGCCTATAAAAAGGGATTTGTATTGCTTGTAAAAACACAACTTGGATAATAGAATTGAGGTTTCTTTTAGCTTTGTTGAGAGCTAAGTTTTTCATATTGCAATTTCTTGTGTTTAAAACTTGCATGCTAGAGTCATTCAAGTGGTATTGATCATACCTCCTGTGGAAACTTAGAACTTGCATGCTAGAGTCATTCAAATGGTATTCGAATACCACTTGAATGACTCTAGCATACAAGTTGAATACCACTTGAATGACTCTAGCATGCAAGTTCTAAACACAAGAAATTGCAATATGAAAAACTTAGCTCTCAACAAAGCTAAAAGAAACCTCAATTCTATTATCCAAGTTGTGTTTTTACAAGCAATACAAATCCCTTTTTATTATAGGCAAGGGTTAAATGAACTTCCCAACTACCTCATTAATGAACTTCTCAACCACCTCATTAATACAAGGGTTAAATGAGAAACAAAAAGAAAAAAACAACTAAAATTACATGTTTTGACTTGAACTTAAGTTTCATGAATTCAACTATGAGTTCCTTAAATGCAAGTTAGAATGCATTTAATGTGTCTCCATCTTGAAGCTGAACTTTGCACAACATGTAGGGAAAGACTCCAACATCATCTAGAACCTCCTTTGTTGAGCTCACCATAGCTTGAATATAAGTGATTAAAGCTTGTTGTAGCTTTTTGGCTCTTGACCTTGTAATTTGAAAAGGATTTGTCCTCAAATCATAGCCATCACCTACATCAAAAGGACTCAAATCAGCAACATTAAAGGTTGCACTAACACCATACTTACCTGGTAAATCAATTTTATAAACATTGTCGTTGATTTGCTCAAGAACTTGGAAAGGCCCATCTCCTCGTGGCAAAAACTTGGATTTTCTTTGAGTAGGAAATCTTTCCTTTCGAAAATGCACCCAAACCCAATCTCCTGGTTGAAGACTAAGAGCTTTCGTCCCTTATTAATTTTTGAAGCAACCTTGGAATTTTGCTTCTCAATTTGCTCTTTAACTTTTTTGTGCAGCTTATGAACAAACTCAACCTTTGCATTCGCATCAAAACTCACAAACTCATTAGGGGGCATAGGTAATAAATCAATAGGAGTTAAAGGATTAAAGCCATAAACGATTTCAAAAGGAGTGCATTTAGTAGTGCAATGAACATCCCTATTATATGCAAATTCTATATTGGCAAACAATCCTCCCAAGTCTTAAGGTTCTTATCAATAATAGCCCTAAGCATAGTAGTCATGGTTCTATTAACAACCTCGGTTTGACCATCCGTTTGAGGATGACAAGTAGTTGAATACACTAGCTTAGTTCCCAACTTACCCCACAAAACACGCCAAAAGTGGCTTAAAAATTTAACATCACGATCACTAACTATGCTTTTAGGAATACCATGCAATCTCACAACTTCCCTAAAGAATAAGTCAGCAATATGTTTTGCATCATCAGTTTTGTGACAAGGAATAAATTGAGTCATTTTACTAAATCTATCGACCACAACAAAGATGCTATCTCTACCTTTCCTAGTTCTAGGTAAGCCTAAAACAAAATCCATTGATATATCAATCCAATGGCCATTAGGAACGGGTAAAGGTGAATACAAACCATATGGTTGAAGCCTAGACTTAGCCTGTTTACATGCTATGCATCGAGCACACACTTTATTAACATCATGTCTCATTTTAGGCCAATAAAAGTGTTCAGCAAGCAAATCATAAGTTTTAGAAACTCCAAAATGCGCCATTAAACCACCTCCATGAGCTTCCCTTACAAGTAACTCACGAATGGAACAAGATGGTATGCAAAGTTTTCCTTTTCTAAACAAAAATCCATCAAACAGCATTATTACCATAACAAGTCCTTTTTCACAAGATTCAACAAGAGGAGCAAAGAACACATCATGAAGATACAAAGCCTTTATATGTTCAAAACCCACCAACTTAGCATTCAAAGCATTGAGTAGAGCATACCTTCGTGATAAATCATCTGCAACAATGTTCTCCTCACCTTGTTTATACTTAATCACATAAGGGAATGTTTTGATAAACTCTCGCCATTTGGCATGTCGCCGATTGAGTTTATTTTGTCATCTCAAGTACTTTAGACTCTCATGGTCCATATGAATAACGAACTCCTTAGGCCAAAGATAATGTTGCCATGTTTGTAATGCACGAACCAAAGCATAAAGTTCTTTGTCATAAGTTGGATACTTCAAAGAAGCTCCATTCAATTTTTCACTAAAGAACATTAAAACATCACATTCAATTTCAAAAGTTAACTCAAAATTAGGTAATGCAAGCAATAGAGCGTAACACAATTTTTCTTTGAAAGTGTTAAAAGCAAGTTCTTGGTCTTTTCCCTATACAAAAGAAACATTTTTCTTAACAAGTTCCTTCAAGGGTGAAGCAATTGTACTAAAATCCTTAATGAACCTACGATAGAAACCTGCAAGACCATGAAAACTTCTTACCTCACTCACAGTATTAGGTGTAGGCCATTCTCTTATTGCCTTTACCTTCTCCTCATCAACCTCAACACCATTAGATGAAACTACAAATCCAAGAAAATTAACCTTTTCCATACAAAAGCTACATTTCTTTAAATTTGCATACAAGCATTCTTTTCTCAAAGTAGTCAAAACAGAACGTACATGCTCAACATGCTCATCTAAGGATTTAGAGTAAACAAGAATGTCATCAAAGTAGACAACCACAAACTTCCCTAAGTATTCTCGTAAGACATAGTTCATTAATCTCATGAATGTACTAGGTGCATTAGTCAATCCAAAAGGCATAACTAACCATTCATAAAGACCATACTTAGTTTTGAAAGCAGTTTTCCATTCATCACCAATATGCATGCGAATTTGATGATAACCTGATTTCAAATCAATCTTAGTAAAGAGACTACATCCATGCAACTCATCAAGCATATCATCTAATCTAGGAATTGGATGCCTATACTTAATAGTTATCTTGTTTATAGCCCTGCAATCAACACACGTATGCCATTAACCATCTTTCTTAGGCACAAGAATAATTGGAATAGAACATGGACTCAAACTCTCACGTACATACCCTTTAGCAAGGAGATCGCACTTGCCTTTATATCTCTTTGGCTTCGTTTGGATTAGTCCTATATGCTGGACGGTTTGGAACTGCCGCTCCCGGAATGAAGTCAATCTTGTGTTCAATTCCTCTAAGTGGTGACAGACCATTAGGCATATCTTCGAGAAATAAATCTTCAAACTCTTTCAAAAGTACAACAAAATCACTAGGCAAAGAAGGGTTAAGCTCGTTAGTAAAGAAACATGACCCTTTGCACATAAGTACAAGAATGGTCCGTTTAGAGAGCAAAACATTCCTGGCCTCACTTAATCTAGCGTACAAACTCACTATTTTGGCTTTTCTCTCTTTTTCCCTCTAGGCTGATTGTTACTCTCTTGCTTTTCACTCAAACTCTTTTTTTCTCTCCATTCTTTTTCTGTCATTTCTTTTTCTCTTTTTGCTTTTGCATCAGCCTCTTGCCCTTTCTTTTCAAGTTTGCATTGATCAATAAACACATCTTTTGGAGACAATGGAACAAGAGCAGTTTTTCTACCATTATGAGTAAAAGAATAACGATTTGCATACCCATCGTACACTACCCGACGATCAAATTGCCAAGGTCTCCCCAACAATAAATCCCCGGCATGCATGGATACAACATCACACAAAACATCATCAACATACTTTCCAATGGTAAAAGAAACATGAGCTTGCATACTCACCCTTACGTCTGCACACTCATTCAACCATTGAAGCTTATATGGTCTAGGATGTGGTTTGGTCTCTAAATTTAGTCTCTTGACCAATATGGTACTTACAACATTGGTGCAACTACCGCTATCGATGACCACACTACAAGGTACAGATTGAACAAGGTACAGATTGAACAAGGCACCTAGTGTGAAACAAGTTCTCTCTTTTTCTAGACTATCCTCTTTAATTTGGGTGTTTAACGCTCTCCTGGCGACTAAGGACATGTTTGTAGGATCTTCTTCGCTAAACTCCTCATGCTCACTCTCATCAATTTCTTCCTTGACAACCTCATCTTCCTCTTCATCTTCAGTCACAACTTCTCCCTCTCTAATGGTCATAATTCGCCTATTAGGACAATCTCTACTATAGTGACCTATCCCTTGACATTTCCAGCACTTCAAATCCCTATTTCTCAAATTAGATTCATCTACCTTCTCTTTCCCCTTTTTAGAACTCTCCTCTTTCTCAAATTTTGCTTTAGGTTTCTCAAATTAGATTCATCAATATTCTTACTATCCTTTTTCCATGTTGACCTAGAGTTGGAAAAATGTTTAGAAGAATACCGTCAAGATTTCGTTGGATTTGCCTATCGATCTTGATTGCAATATGCAACAAAAGTCTCGACGGTATTCTTCTAAACATTTTCCCAACTCTCTTTGGTCTAGGATGTGGTTTTAAACATCTAATTTAGTCTCTACCTTAAGTCCAAACATGTTTAAAAGTAATCCTACCTTCAAAAAAGTAATATGCCACTAGGGCGCCCTTTTAAAACGAGATTAACTCTCCTAAACTTGAGCTTTTCTTTATTTGGGTGGACACTAGCTTTCACACATTCATTGCATGAACCCTTACACATGACACTTTTACTTACCGGTGGTCTTAATTGATCACTGCAAAGGTAGCTTTTTTTGTCCTTAAATATAATTTATTCAATCATTTCATTTTTTGAAATAAGACAAGAATATTGACATCAAAAGAGGCAACAGTATAAAACATTTCCAAAATGTAACATTACTAACAATCATTTCAGTTAACCTATAATCAGATCCTAAGTCTTTTGGAGTGACAACAAACAGAATCATATAACCTAATTTAAGCCTTCAAAACCATAAATAGGTAGACTACATGGTCTCAAAGTGTAAGGGAATCTACGAACAAATTTAATTCTATCTTGAATCAACAAATGTTTTCATACCTTGAGAAAATATAATTCATCCCAATTAAGAATTAGGTGATATCATAGGTTGTCATAGTTACCAAACAATAAAAAACTGCAGGACAATTCCAATTAATCCCAAATATTATCTAATAAAGGGTCTCAAATGTGAGAGTGAGAATAGATATATGATCGAATAAAGTGTCTCAAATGTGATTCGGAGAATAAATTATAGGCCCCATAAGAATAAACAAGAATAAACACTCCCAAACTTTAGAAATTATATTGTCCTCAATGGAATAGGAAGAGAGAGATAATAAGTACAATAAAGAGGACAAATAAAATGATAGGAGGTGAATAATACTACCTTGAATACGAGGACACGTCATCAATCCTCATTGGATAATACTGCCCTGAACACAAGGACACGTCATCAATCCTCATTGGAGGAGACATAAGGCGGCAAGAACTCAGGTTCGATGCCAGGAATGTGACTCAAACACTCATACAAGTGGTCAAAGAGTTCCTCGAAGCGTCGATGATGGTGCCGAACACGACATTCCAGCTTGTGAAGTTGCGGCCACAACTTGACTTCAAAGCTTCAAAGTCAAATCAAGAGGTAGGTGGCAAAATTAGGTCAATCAGTTTGACCTACTAAAATCTTGTTGATCTGGTCATTATGAAGTTGCGGTCACATATTGAAAATGCCTTGTAGAAGTTGCAGCCACAACTTGGCTTCCTAGACCTTTCTACACAAAAACACAACAAGTACATCAATTTTGCCTAAATTTATCATTTTTACACTAATTTAAGCACATTAAGCTAAACTTGATAAAAAAATATATATATGTATCTTTCACATTCTTGCATAATTTGAAAGTTTTTTTTTTCTTCTTCCACATAATTTGGAAGGTGTAATCATTGAATAACATCAAAAAGTATCTCAAGGTATAAGGAATAAGCTTGAATTATGACTAAATAACCCTTGTAATCAAGAATTATCACTGAAGTTAGTCTAGGCATCATAAGGAATGATTTTGATAAGCACGAACATTAGGGTTTTCTTCCATTAATAAAATTGTTTGTACTTTTTATTCAAATGATCTTAGTATAGTTGAATATTGTTTATAGTTTAGTTAGCGGTTAATTTTTTTAAAAAAGCAACAATTTGTAAAATTGTTCGGTTCAAAGTTATATAAAATAAAATAAGTAAAATCAAAATGATGAAGCAAAAATATTGAGGCTAAATCAAACTCAAAATCACATGATTGAAAAATAACGGAAAAATATATGTCTTATAACAGATTAAATCATTTTACAAAAAAAAAAAGATATGCGTCTCTTCCAGAGACGAATTTAGGATGCAAAGGAATGATCTTATTTTCCAAAATGATTTCAAAAGAGCTCGTTCGTCCCAATTTTTTTTAATTGCATTAATCGGCTAATTAATGTAGGGTTTTTGGCAATATATTAGAAGAACAATTGTCCCATATCGAAAATGTACAAGGAAGTCATGGGCTCCCAGTACTATAAAAAGAGTGTTTCTTTATAATTGGGGTAAGGTAGAGAATTCTGTGTGATTATAATAATTTTTCATATAGTGAAATATTTCTTTTTGTTCGTGGTTTTTTCTCCTGTTTTGGAGTTTTTCACGTTAATTCTTGTGCTTCTTATTTTTGTTGTTATCTTTTAATTCTCAGTTATTTTTTGGTTATTCGTGCAGTAGTAGTGGGAGGTTTTTCCCAATAATCCCTATAAAAACTAGAGATGGTGTGATTGTGCTTAATTATATTGTAACCTTATAAAACAAAGTTTGAAAGTTTGAGATAGATTTCAATTATGTCCTAGGACTTTGAAAGTTTTATCTTAACACTTAAACTTTGAAATTGTACACTTTTTATGTCAAAATGATGTATGGAAATTGACATGGCAACTTATGTGTAAATGTTGATTTTGATGATGTTGACGGTATCTTTTAAATTGAGATGAATGATAACAACAATCTTAATCTTCTATGAACGACACTTAGTTGTCATGTCAATTTTCTTTGTCAACTTTAAGCCCAAAAAAAAAATCTTCAATTTTTTTTAACAATTTCAAAGTTCAGAAATTAAAATGAAACTTTTCAAATTATAGGAGAATAATTAACATTTATCTCAAAATTTTGGGTATTTTTATATTGTATGATTATATGAATCATTATATTTGCGATGATGAAATTTATACATAAAAATTTTAGGTTGAATTATTCGAAATGCTCCTAAATTTTTTAGGTTAGTTTTAATAATGCTCTTATAGTTTAAAAAGTTTCACCTCCACCCTTGGCCTCTGAAATGATTCAAATATGCTCCTAAACAATTTTCTCGTTAAAATGAGTGACGAAAAATGATGCAACAATTGAGCTGTAAAGAGAGTAATGGTAGACATGGTTTTTAAAAATGAACGACAAATAAGACAAGTACCGATAACCATTAATCACTGATTTAGGGAGTGGAAAAATTGAATAGCAAATGTGGCTTGAAAATTGCTTAGTAGTTATCGGTACTTGACAATTTAGCTTAAATTTTATTATTATTTCATAAATGAAAATACAATTCGGATTGGAATTTTTTAATCATGGTTTGACCCTATCATATTGGAATATTGATTTGAAAAAAATAAAATATAGAAAACTACTCCAAAAGACTTAATTAGTTTAAATAATTAAATTAAATAACAATTATTTGTAGCCAGTCTGGGCTAGAAGGCGAATAGTCGTGGGAGTCTCATCGAAGGTGCACGGCCCACAAAAACTAGAAGCCCAATATAGGTTTTTATTTACCGAAATTATGCCGCCCTATTTTCAATACTATATTTCACAAATGTCATTTTTTTTATAAAAATTTTCAGCTTTAATTTGGTTAGAATATTTGCTCTTTTTTTCTTACGATTTTACCCTTATTTAATATTATCTTTCTATATTTAATTCTCCATTTTAAATTTATATTTTCCTAATATATATGAGGAAATAATTATATATATTTATGATAATTCTGATTTATGAAAATATACTGTCTTAATTATTACACATATATTTTTTAATTGTTACACAATTATGATTTTCAAAAATTTATAATTATATTTTGAATTTATATTTCTTAATATACTTATTTTCATTTAAGACAAATATTTCATCCCTTTATTACATGACTATTTTAAAAAAATTATTTTAATATATTTACTTTCATTTTGGCATTCATATATAACTCAATATATACCTCATATATACCATGTACACAGTTTTTTTTTCTTGTTTTGCTCATTGTAACCACATATACTATTTTTTTTAATACATGTAGTTTGCAAACACAACAATATAAATAACATTATTAAATTAATATAATCCAACATATATACTACGCTTATATATATTATTCCATCTTTATCAACATGTATATTCTACTTATTATGAATTTTGTCATATATATATTTAGTTATTTGCAAATATATACTTGGTATATTTGTTAAATTAATATAATATAGCATATATACTACGTTTATATATATCTTTATTGACATATGTATTTCATCTAATAGCCAATATGAGAATAACTCAACAACATAAAACAAGTGTCCTTGACCAAGAGGTAAGAGGTTTAAATCCCTCACTCCACATATTGTTGATTTAAAAAAAATGTATTTCATCTATTCCAGATTTCGTCGTATACACTCGGTATATTCAGTTATTTGCAAATATATATTCGATATATTTGTTTGTCACAACCATCAATAACGGATCTAGCATAGGCTCATAGGGGACTCGAGCCCCCCCCCCCCCCCCCCCCCCCAAAAAAAAAAAAAAACTTTGAAATATGTTATATTAGTATTATAAAACTTGCCATCATGCACAAACTACAACAGTTGTCTTAGTGGTCATTGCGGCCAAGCTCCCCCTCAAAGGCCAAGGTTCGACAACGTGGATTCTTGGTTTGAGCCTTCTAGGAGGCGATTTTACTATTATTATATATAGCAGCTAATTACAACAGGCAGCTGAAAACAAAATAAGCAATCGAAAACAAAATAAGAGATTGCTGTCTTTATATATATTCAACGATTTTATATACCTTTTTAAAAAAAACAAATTTAGACTTTTATATTTTATAATTTAAATTATAAACTATATTTCCTTTAAATATTTGGTCTATTATTTTTAAAACTTAATCCCATGAAAAGAATTCTAATTGCTATAATAGAAGAAAAACAAATTACTTATTATTTCAAGTTTCATTAGTTTTTTTTATATGTATATAAAAAAAATCAATTATACTTTCTAGGGAACAAACAAATATCAATGGTATATTATTTTTTAAAAATTAATCCCATAAAAAGACACTCTAATTGCTATAATAAAATGAAAAAAATTTACCTACGATTTCAAGTTTCATTATTTTTTTTTGTATATTTATATAAAAAAATGAATTATACTTCTTATTGAACAAACTAATATCAAGTTATATAAACAAATATCAATATATATCAATGCATTCAAAATTCTCTTTATAGAATTTCTCGTCAGACATAAAGTTTTGGTTTCACCTCCAATAGTGGATGCACCATAGCCTAAGGGGCACACTCTCTTCATTTTAAAAAATTTAAAATATACCTACTTAAATATCTTCTATATTTTATTTAATACTTATGTTGAAAAGGATTTATTTGATAATATAGATAATTTAAGTCTTATAGCATACGTTAAAAAAAATTCTTAGAAAATGGAGTTATTATGCTACAATTTTAAAGTATGAAAACTCATAGAAGACCATCACAATGTATTAAATTAATAGTTTGTGTTTATTTATTAAATTTTTGGTTCGCTTACTTGTAAATTATTTTTACAAAATTATAAATGAAGCCCCCCTGCATGAAAATTCTAGATCTGCCACTGACCACCATAATGTCATTTGCAAATATATACTCGGTATATATATATTTTCTAGAAAAAGTTGTATGTACAAAACATATACCTCGTATTATTAAATATACCATACATTTAACACATATATACATGATATGAAATAACAATACAACCATAAAGAACGCTACTGTTAAAAAAAAAAAAAAAAACTTTTTTAGGGACTGTGACTACCCACTACATGAGCTCATCCGATTATTTGAAATAAACTCCAAATATGTATAAATAGTTGTTTATTTAAAATAACCTCATATATATTTTACCTTTTATGTATGATTTTGATAATGGTTAGCTAGAAAAAGAATGGGGTTTTTGTACGGATGACCCATTTTTCAGCGCTTTAATGACTGATGACATGCGTTCTGAAAATAATGAAATATAACCCATTCTGACGTGACATAGCGCGCAAAATTACACATGAGGGTAGTATGAGGTGGTCTTGCTTGTTCACGCTCTCGTAGGCGAAAATGCTATCGCTCTCGCTCTCTCTTTCTTGCTCTTGCTCAAATGAATGGTTGAAAATCTGGAGAAATAAAAACAAAAAAAAATTGAGTTAGAGCAGCAGAGCTAGAGCGAGAGCGAGAACGAGCTAGAGCAAGAGAGAAAACGAGCTAGAGCGAGAATGAGAGCGAGAACAAGCTATAGCAAGAGAGAAAACGAGCTAAAGCTAGAGTGAGAACGAGCTAGAGCGAGAACAAGCTAGAGCAAGATAGAAAATGAGCTAGAGCGAGAGCGAGAACTGGAGAGCTAGAGTTAGAACAAGAATGAGAGTACGATGCCCTCAAGGTAATTTGGACGGGATGCAGAGTACGGAAAGGGTCATATGTCATTAATTTCAAAACAATGGTCAAATGGCATCGATGGGCATGAAAATGAGTGTTCTATGCAAATTTCCCAAAAAGAATCATCTCATTCCTCGTTTGAATGAAATTCCACAAATAAACATATTCTGGAAGAAAAAATTAATCACACATCTTAAAACTTTCTCAACCGCCCCCACAAACAAACAAACGCAGGCACACAAATTAATCACATCTTCATTGATTTACATCCACACTTATAGACATAAACAAATTAAATAGCAGAAATCACAAAATGATTTTGGGTTCCACCGCCCCCATTGGCGTTGGCGATTTCCTCGGCTTCCAAATGCACAACACCCTCTTCGACTATAGATCTTCAATCGTCTTCTCGAACCCCGATCATCGTTGCGGATTAAATGAGGGAAATCTGCCTCTTTATTTTTTCCTTTTTTAATTTTGAAATTTACGTTAATTATAAAATAATTTAATGGGCACAAAAGTAAATTCAAACCTATTTTTGGCTTCAATTAGCTAGACTATTGACAAAACTTAATTTTTTTTTGAAAACTCAACATTTATGTAAATTGAGTCTCCAAATGGGCTATACGTGTAGTTAACCCTTTTATTTATTATTATGGGACAACAAGATACATAACTAAATATTAATAGACCAACTTGAAATATAACTAAACCTATTAGATTTTGTAAAAATATCTAAACCTATTGTTTTTGTTTTTATAATACGATTTTATAATTAGATTCGGACAAAAATGCCCTTACCAACATTTTCTAGTTTCTAAACAACTAATGCAAAGCCTAAAAAAAGTAAGATTATAAGGAGAAGAGAGGTCTAATTTGTCATCAACAAAATTTAACAACTTTAAATAAAATCTAAATGCGTAAATTACCATGGTTTAAACAAAAACTCTCTAAATTCTTACTATTGGAGAATGAAAAACTACAAAGGTGCATAAATTACACAGATCGATAAGCACAATGATTAAAATGATGAACTATCTATGTACTTGTATCTATTTAAGATTATATACTGGAAAATATATCTGAAGTGATTTTTTCAAAGCATTCAACCTATGAAAATATGTTTAAAGAACCTATTAGGTGTGAAGGAGTAAACAAAATTAAGTATTCATCAATCACATCCACCATTGGAAATGGTAAATAGCTATAACGATTCACTCATCATCATTGATGAGGACGTCATTCAGCTGAAAACCCTTCATCTCCCCCAAAGAAATGCTTTTTGTTTAAACCCTTATCTCTCCCTCAAAATTGCATGCATCTGGTTATTTCCCTCCTCTTCACTGAAGATCATACACTTCCTCTTGCATTGACGAACCATAGTGAGGTATGTACACCAACCCTTGCTGAAATCAATTGAAAGATAATAGGCCAGAAAAACTACCAAAAACCTAATAAGACCAAAACACCAAAGAAACCCAATCATGAGTTAATACATATAAATCTCAGAAATAATAAGTAATTATGAACCCTATTAGTAGGGTTATGCATCACATACTTGTCAGAAGTTAATGCATACCAATAAATACAGATGACTCAGATTCCTCTTTCTTCTCGAGCGGTAGTTTTTTTTCTTCCAACATTCATCTTCTTTTAAAATTTCACTCTCTGCTTGAACGTCTCTACTCTATCAAATAGCAGTACTCTACATCTTCTGCGTTACTCCCCGTTGCTAAGACTTGAAGGATTGTCTTAAGGTATATACATGAATTTACCAACACTTCTCTTATTTAATTTTTATTATTATTTGGATGAACTTTATATTTTGAAAATTGGGGTTTGAATACAGAGTTCTGTTCTTCGCTTAATTGAAATTTAAAAAAGAAATATTTTGTATTTAAATCCTTTAACTCTACCCCGATATTTTAGGAATTTTGTTTCACATTTTTAAATAAAAAATTTAGATTCTAAAACTCATTCCATTTTTTTTTTGGGATTTTTTAATGTGTTTGATTTTGAAATTAATGAAGCTTATAGGTGATGTGTACAATTTAGCATTACCGCAAGCATATGGGTCAAACATTACAGTGATTTTGAGCATATTGAATATCGTCTCTACAAGGATTGGAATTGTTAATTTGCTTAATTACTACGAACACTCTTACTTAAGCTTTATTTAGAGAACAAAAACTAATGCAAAGAAATTAACTAAAAAGCTAAACTAGAAAGCAAAAGATAAATGAAAACACAATCACAAGGGATAATTCTAGGGTATTGATTTCATTAATTGGACCTTAATTACTTAATCAATTAGACACTTAGGAGTAATTAGACATTTTATTCATAAGTCTAGAAGCTTAATTTCATGGAATCTTCTATTGATCTCCTCCAATTCTCATGCTAAGTTAATTAACCTATGTATCCATAACCGTGATTAACTAAAACATGGCATTAAGGACCTTCGTTAACAATGTCTAATGTCTATTTATTAACTCTGTTGTCACTCAGGTAAATAAACACTAGTCATGCATTTGGGCCCTCATTTAACTTCTCTCCATCGAGTTTCTATTAGAAAGAATATCAATTAATCAACGATCAGTTGATTAAAAGCATTAAGCAATACATGCACAATTGAATGTAAATGACAATTAAACCACAATATCAAATTAACTAGGTAAGGTCCAATTAATTACATCAAACCCATAGAATTTAGGAATCTAGCTACTCATAATCACCATATACATCTTCTAAATTCCTAATTACAGCCACAAAATATAAACCAAAGTCAAAGGAAAAGGAAAGAAATCACAAACAATGGTCATCTCGCTTTTTCGTGATGATCTCCACTTTTCTCGAGCTTCAGATCTTCAATAATGCTCTAAGACTGCTCCCAAAAAGCCCAATTTGGTTGCTGAATCGAGATTAGGGCTAAAACCCTCGGATTGGCCTCCTTTTTCACGAAGGTAATGAGATGCATATATACTATCTATCGAGGCAGTGTCGAGATGCTAGGGATAGCATCTCAAAGTTGTCCAAAATGATGTCATTCTTTTATGTGCGCGAGCCTAGGGTCGAGACGCCATAGGACATGGTCTCGACGCTTGCTCTTGGGTTTGCACTCCAAATTTTAGTGTCTTAACGCCCCAATCAACTTTAAGACGCACTCTGATCGGACGACACGCAAGTGCACGTGATCGAAGTAATAAAGAACTGGAAGTATTCCAAAGTATCGAACCCAAGGGAACAGGGTTAACAAAATTTATTTTGAATGACACCAAATGATATTCGCAAATAGCAATAGGGTAACCGAAAGTTCAAAATGCGAGAGTTTGGTTTTCACAAATGAGTAAAAATTCAAAGAATAAAATAGGGATTCAAGTGGTGCAAGCACCTTTGGAAGAATGCGACTCACTTTGCAATTGCAATCATAGTTAACATGTGAAACTAAGTAAACCGGGTTCAACTCCTATTTGATTTTGATTCAAAACCTTTAGGAGACTAAGTGATTAAACCTATATGTCTATGGCTAATCTAACTTAGATACTTCGCACACAACCCTAGTGGTCTTGGAGTCTCGCCCTATGTCTAGGGTCGATGTTCAGGACTTATTTCTAAGCCTTTTCCTCCATTGCTTTTGTGACATCGGCTTTCCCTTAACTCTTTCGATATTAAGTTCGAGCTAGATGAGCAAGCACTAGTTGGCCGGCTAGGTTTACCCAAAATTAAATTCAACAAAAACAAACAAAGTACACATGCTAACTAGATTGTTTATGCTTTAGAGCTCTACATTTTTCCTTAGGGCATTCACCAACTTGAACCCCTAGAGGAAATTTAGCTCATTGTAGAAAAAGTAAAAATCCCAAAATAATTTATTGAAAGATTCATAGTTTTAAAGAGGAGAAATTCTAAAGAAAATCTAATTAACTTTCCAACAAGAAAATATCAAATTAATTAATTTCCACTAAATTGGCTACTGGAATTAAGATCTTGTCTTCAAAAGAAAGGAAATCTTATGGGTAAAGACCATAATTCAATTTCTACATTAAAAGAAAAAGGGAAACCTACATGAAAAGAAAAGAAACTACGCCGTTGTAAATCAAAATCCAGTTTTTAAAACAATTGATACCCACGGGAAACAAACAAGAACTTGGCATAACGTAACCAACCGAAAGAGAAACACACAATCGTACAAGGACAGAAAACCGAGAGCACTGGTTGAAGACTAATGGAAAATCAGTAACAATATGCTAAACTTGCCTTTTCAATTGATTGAAGCTAAAATCGAAGGATACTCGAGCTACAATGTAAAGAATAACTGCAAAAATGACAAATAATTGAAAATGAAACTGATCTAATACAGAATTGACTTGAAAACGCTGTTGTCTTCAAAAGGGAAATAAACAAAAGAAAAACAGAACTTCTTCGGAAAAGAAGAAAACAAAACAGAACCCAAAACCCTAAAAACGAACTCTCCTTTTCTCCTCGGCTTCTTCTCCCTTTTAAAGTCGAATTCGAGTTCATCTCCTTCCAAAATTGGATCCTTGATTTGTGGGTGAAGATAATCTTGCTGTAATTTCTCCAAAATTGATGTGAATCGCGTGAATCGTGGAGATCTCCGTGATTTTCGAACTTTCCTCGTCGTTCCTGAGAATGCAATTACTTTGCAATCGCAATCTCCCTTCCTCTGTTCTTCTGGTTACATTGCAAATAGATTGCAATTGCACTCCAATTGCAAAGTCTCCAATTCTGCACAAAAGACAACAACTTGAGCTACTTTCTTTATCTTTTCTTAAAATTCTTTTATTCATCAAATTTTAACAAGCTTTCATGAATTTATACAAAATATTACTTTTAGCTTGCTCGGTAATCAACAAAATCCTCAAAATTTAGCAAGAACAACTTGGTTTTAGAGTTGAATAATTCTCATAATTGAGAATTATCACACTCCTCTTGGTTTCTTCTTCTCAAACAACATCTCTTCACCTCTTGGATCTTCAAAATAGCTCAAAAAGCCTCCAAAATCATCCATAAACTTTCAAACAGGCCAATTTTGCTCCTTTTATCAGATTTCTACAAAATCAACATAAAAGGCACCAAAGCATACATATTAAGCAAAAAACTAGCTAGATAATAGGTCCTAAGATAACACTATTTGAGTGATATCAATAAGACCCCAATTATCGTAGTTTGTATATACACTTATATACCTTATCCATATGCGAGTGATTGATAGGGTTATTATTTGTACATAGTCATGTAGACATATTCCATACAATGGTACTTAAGATGTGTGTTTGTATATACACATATAGATACATGTTGTTGTTGGAATTTATGCCCTAAAACCTAGTAATTAATGATTTATTTAATAATTAATAATAATTTTGATTATTTTATTTGTAATATAATATCATCCATTATATGAAAAATCCAAGGTTATTAGTGTAATCTTGAACAAGTATGTGGTTGACATACATGATGATCATGTTCAAGAAATAACCTAAAGGGTCATAATATATGGATAAAGTTATGTGCCTTATCCTGGTAACACTATTGATACGTCCCACTGTGTAATAGCTACAAATGATTTGATCCAAATCGTTCATGTGGAGACATGTGAGTGGGGGTATCTTATACAATGAATTTTTATATGACTGGACCATAAAATATTTAGTATCTCTTTATAAATCCGTTAATTGAGAATATTAATATTTCATCAGGATGATCATATGCAACTCGATCTTAATCTTGAGTAAGTTATGAACTTCTGCCTGTGAGGGCTTGTTCTTTGATTTGCATGGGTGAGAGTGCCTTTTGTAGCTGATTTAATATGCCTACCATTTTGGGGACTTGACCAAATAGGGAGCTGGGAACATAATCTCACAATATGAAATTCACTTATTCCCATATAGGGTAAGTAGATGGGTACTTCCCTTAAGTGTTGATTTTGGGACTTGCCCTCTCACTGGCCCGAGAGAGACTTCATTTATGGTTGGATCATAAACAAATTGTTTATTAGAAAATCTGTGGTACTTAAGGTGTAAGATGTAATTACAGGGGTAAAACGGACTTTTGACCCAGCTATAATTACAAACAACTCGTGAATGATCGACTTGCATGTAGTGATTATATCCATAGAAACAACTTGTCTTACAGTGCATAAGAGTGCAACTATAAATCTATAGTAGAGTGACCCTAGAGTTAATGAATGAAAATTGATTAATTAAAGAGTTTAATTAATTAATTTTATATCATTAGAGCTTATAATCTGTAGGTCCATAAAGTCCCATTGCTAGCTCATAGTAACACTAAATGATTAATTTAATTGAAAGAAAAAATTGAAATGTTCCAATTAATATTTAATTTAAAGTGTTCAAATTAATATTAAATATATTAAATATAAAAGAGAAAAATATATTTATTTTATTTGAGACATTAAATATTAAAATAATTAATGTATATTAGATACATTAAAAAATATATATATATATAAAATTTGAATAAGATTCAAATAAATAAATATCGTAGGAGATTTGAATGAGATTTAAATAAGTATCAGATCTATTTGAATATATTATATATTAAAATATAATATTTTAATTATGGCAAAGATTTGCCGTAGGTCTCAAATAGGACCCTTGGGTTGAGCCATAAAAGATCATCATCTCCTCTATAGAGAATTAGAGAATTCTCTCTAGATCTCTTCCTCTCCTAATCCCTTGAGAATTTTCTTTCAAGAGGCTCCCACAAGCCTTAGTCCTGTGTTTAAGTCATAGCTAAGAAGACTTTGTGGAAGAGATAAAGACCCACTAGAACTATTTCCATATTTACTCCGAGTAAGTTTGTTTAATCTTATTTTTAGTTTAATTTTAAATAAAATCAAAGACAATCCAATGTTTCTGCTACAGGAGTGAAGCGTTCATTACTATCAATTGTTGTTTATTGTGTGTTTGTACACATTGTTTTTGTGTTTCCACGTAAGTGTTTTTATATTCACATAAGTATTGAGGATTTGGTATGAAAAAAATGTATATTAATAGTTGAGCAAGAGTTTCTTTGAGAATGGTTTTGTTATAAATAGCATAAAATAAATAAATGTGTTACTGATATCTTAAATTAAAATGAAATGTTTGAAAATTGATGGATTTGAAAATTAAGGGAATTCAACTAATTTAAAAATCTATAAATTTAGGAGAAGATTATCCAAATTAGGTAAGAGATGACTGAAGATTCTTCTTTCAAAAAAAAAGACGTTGGAGGATTGACTGTGAATATGGGTATATACCCAGGGTATAAATGGAAAGTAAAATTATTCACTCTCCTCCCTAAAAAACTGTTAGCCATAATTCTAAAGATGACAACTTTTTATCCATTTTTTATTCTCGTTATTTTTTTGTAGCTACGACCCACAATTTCCCTATTATTATTAACCATATAAGTCGATTAGTTAGGATCCCAATATTATATTATATTCAATAATAATATGTTACTCTCAAAATTAGGTTTAAATACTATTTTGGTCATTGTACTTTTGGCTTTGGTTCATTTTGGTCTCTATACTTTGAAAACGTCTATTTTTTGGTCTTGTACTTTTGGTTTTGGTTCATTTTGGTCCACTATACCTTTGAAATATTCGTTTTGGTCATTGTACTTTTAAAAAGTGACCAATTTGATCCCTACTTGTAAAATTTAAGCATAAATTTTACACACAATAGAAACCTTTTAATACAAATTTATGATTACATTTCAAAAAACTAGTAAGTGAAGTGTCATGCTAAAATTATGATAAAAAAATAATAAATAAAAACGAGAGGACTAATTTGGTCCATTTTTAATATTACAGAAACCAAAATAAACATCTTGAAACTACATACTACTGCCTCAAGTTGACTTTAGAACATTTTAGCCCATCATTTTTATAAAAATGGTTCTTTTTAAAAGTGATTTTAGAACTATGAAATATTAAAACAGACATTGCATTTGATAGAAACAAAAGTTAAAAGAGAGTGAGCGAAAAAAAGTTAGAGAGGAAGTGATGAAAATTTTAGAAAGAAGAACAAGTTAGAGTGGAGGTAAAAAAAAAATTAGAGAGAAAATATTGATAGAGACATAATTTAGAGAGGGAAGGGACTGTAAAATTTGAGAGAGTTGTTTTTTGGCAGACAAATTTAAGTGAGAAAGTTAGAGATTTTACAGTGAAAAAATAAGTTTGAGAGGACAGAAAAAATAAAAAAGAAGTACAAAAAGTTTGAGAAAAGAAATTAGAAAAACAAAAACAAAAAAATTGGACAAAAAAAAAGTTTGAAAGTTATAAAAAGATCTAAAAAAAAAAAAGTTAAGAAAGAGGTACAAATTTTAGACAGAGAAATTTAAAAGAGTGGGATTGACAAAAATTTTGAAGAGAAAGTTAGAAGGGACAAAAATTTAGAGGGTAAAAAAGTTCAGAGGCAGAAAAATCTTTAAAGAGAGATTTTACGGGGAGAAAAAAAAAAGTTGGAGAGTGGGAGACAAATATTTTGGAGAGATAAATAAAGTTAGAGGGACAACTTTTTGAAAGAAAAAAAAAATAACTTTTTTAAACTTTTAGGGAAAAAATAGAAGGAAAATTTTGGAATTTTAAATAATAAGTATTTTTAAAATCAGATATCTATATCAATTAACCAAAAATTATGCTCAAAAAATAATAATAACCAAAAATTACTCGAGAATTACATTTTAAGGGATTGATCGAGAATCACTGGAAGTGAATTTAGATTTTTCTTAAAAATAAGCTCAAATCATGTATATATCATAGTTAAACATGGAAATGATTTTGGTAATAACAAATATGATTTGACCATCCTACATCATTCTTAAGCATACTGTAAGTTCATTTGGATAATTAGCAACTATCAAATCTTATGCAATAAAATCAAAACCCCCAAAAGTAGAAAACTGACAAAGAAATCTTGTAATTCTTTATAAGTGATTTTATTTTTAAAATCTCAGACAAATTATTGTTATTATTATTTTTTTTAGAAAAAAGAGTTTC
Organism: Trichosanthes truncata; assembly: GCA_033996785.1. NCBI lineage: Eukaryota > Viridiplantae > Streptophyta > Magnoliopsida > Cucurbitales > Cucurbitaceae > Trichosanthes > Trichosanthes truncata. The sequence continues at coordinate 31,129,184 of MU867261.1, forward strand.
CAAAGTCCAACTTTTATTTTAAAATGTTCTAAAAAAAAATTATTTTGAAATTGGAAAAAAATAGATTTATACCTTAAATTTTGTAATGTTGTTAATAAAAACTCTAAACTAATAATTGTATCAATTAAAACTTTAAACTTTCCTAAGTGAATCAATTTAAACTTTTTGTTTTTTAGTTCAATAATTGCGAGAGTGGAAGGTCGAATCATCAACTTTTAAGATAGTAATTGGTTCTTTATCCACTTAGCTATGCTCGGATTAGCACTTTTAAACCTTTTATTAGTGATTCATAACTATTTTCACTTGATTTCATTTAAAATCAATTCAAAAATAACAAAATAACATTATTCTTCTCCAAAAATCCTATCAATGTACCCAAAAAATTATTACATAATTCTTGCTAAATAAGTAGAGAAAAATATAGGAAGAAGATAGATGAAAAATTGCTCATATTTGATAAAAAAAACTTCTACTATCAACTTGATTCTAGCATTTTTCTCTAATCTTGCATTAAGCCCTACATTAAAAGATGTCTTACTCACGTATGAGAATTATGCATCAATAATCTTTAATTGATTCCTAACGGATGGTCTAACGTAATTCACTTTTAAAGATTTATGGGTTGTTTGGCGCGCTGGTTTGGAATCAGGAACTCTGGAAATCAGGAACCCTAGGATTCCTTGGTTGGAATAAGATACCTCGGGTTTCCTGATTACTGTGTTTGGGGTGCAGGGTTGGGTTGGGCTGAGTTTGTTTATGTTGTTTTCTTTAACAATTTTTTATGCTGTTTTTTTTTTCATATTCATTTTTTTACTTGACAATTGTTTGTTGAATTTCATATCAATATTTTAACCAATTATGTGGATGAATTGTTTCAAGAATAGTTAAATATGAATGTGTAGTTCGTACAAGTAGAATGATATCTCATTCACTCTATTCATTATGATGTAAAATTAAACAAGACATATATTTTAAATAATTAGTACTCTATTTCACAAAGTATTCAGAAAATTATTTTAGGAATTAAAAAATTAGAAGTCTATTTAATAAATTAGGGAATATAAACTGTATTTCACAAAGTATTCTGAAACTTATTTTTTGAACTCTATTTTAGAAATTAAAAAATTAGAAGTCTATCTAAGAAATTATGGAATTTAAAACTCTATTTTACAAAGTATTCATAAAATTTGAATTCTATTTTAGAAATTAAAATATTTGAAACTCTATTTTGCACAGTATTTTTAAACCTATTTCAAATATAATGGGTTAAAAAATTTGTTTAGTAGCCATTTTTAGTTTTATTTTAACCTTTTAAAAAATTGACTAGGTGGTTGGGTTGCTGGGGTGATCGTTGGAGTGGTCGTTGGGGTGGTCGAGTTGATGGGGTGGTTGGGTTGCTGAGGTGGTCGTCGGTGGTGGTTGCACGGTGGTCAGGTTGCTGGGTGGTTGTTGGGTGGTTGTCGGTAGTAGTTGTCAGATGGTCGGGTCACTAGAGTGGCCACTATAGTGGTCAGGTTGCCGGAATGGTCACTGGGTGGTTGTGGCAGTGGTTGTCGGGTGGTCGGGTCACTGAGTTGTTTCTTGAGTGGTCATTAGGGTAGTCGGGTCTCTAGGGTGGTCACTAGAGTAGTCACCAGGTGGTCGTCAATGGTGGTTTTGGGTGGTTGGGTTGTCAGGTCGTCGAGGTGATCGTCGAAGTAGTCATCGAGGTGGTCGGGTCATCGGAGTGGTCACTAGGTGGTCATTGATGGTGGTTGTTAGGTGGTTAGATTTTCAGGGTGGTCGTCAACTACCATGTAATCGGGTCGTCATAGTGGTTGTCAGATGGTCGTTGGCAGTAGTTCGGGCAAGTCAGGTCGTCGAGGTGGTTGGATCATTGGGGTGTCGAGTTGTTGGGGTAGTCGAGTCGCATAGGTGGTCGTCAGACTGGTTTATAAAGTTCTCATCGCAGTGGTCGCCGGAGGTAATCGTCAGCGATGGTCGGGTTGTCGGTGTGGTCATCAGAGTTTTCGTTGTTGGTGGTCGTTAGGTGGTCGCCGGAGTTGTCATCGTAGTTGTTGTTGAAGTGGTCACCGAAAATGGAAAACAGAAAATGGAAGAGGAAAACATTACACAAACCTCATGGGGTTGCACTGTTGTAACCCATGGGGTTGTGTTTCAAAACCAAGCGTTTTGAACACCTTGTACCAAATATGGTTTTGGGTTTAGAACCCAGAACCATTCCAACCCAAAATCATGAGCCAAACGACCCTTTAAGGTTTTAATAGATACAATTATTAGTTTAGGCTTTTAATTGATACTATTAGTTTAAGCTTTTAATTGATTCAAAGGTAAAATACACTTTTGGTCCCTAAGATTTGAGCTTAGTTTCTATTTGATCCCTAGATTTAAAAAACTACCACTTTTATTCATTGAGATTTAAATTTCACTTCTATTTTAATCCTTAAGGTTTCAAAAGTGACATGTTGGGTCTTCAAATTTTGAATTAGATTTCTAATTAGTCTTTGAAGTTTGAAATTGGCCTAATGGAATAATGATCTGACAGTTAACATATGCTAACTAGACTTTGGTGATATGTAAATTTTAAATGAGTGAAAATATTTATATATTTCTTATTCTTTATACTCATGGGCCAATTAGAAACTAATTTTAAATTTCAGAGACTAGTTAGAAATCAATTTCAAACTTTAGGGACCAATTAGAAAACAAATTCAAACCTTAAGGACCATACATGTCACTTTTGAAATCTTAATAACCAAATGAAAACTAAATTCAAATCTCAAAAGGACTAAGGTCCCGTTTGATAACCATTTAGTTTTGAATTTTTGGTTTCTGAAAAATTAAGCCTATAAACTATGGGTTTCTTTGATTTGTTATTTACTTTTTACATATGTTTCAAAAATCAAGCTAAAATTTGAAAACTAAAAAAAATTGTTTTCAAAAACTTAATTTTGTTTTTTGAATTTGGCTAAGAAGTCAAATGTTTTCTTAATAAATATGAAACTCATTGTAGAAAAATGATGAGAAAAGAAGTACAATTTTTAAAAAATCAAATGGTTATCAAACGTGACCTAAAAGTGTTAGTTTTGAAAAGTTAAAGACTAAATAAAAACTAAATTCAAATTCTAGAGACTAAAAGTGTATTTTACCGTTAATTCAACCTACAAAGCTTCAGGGAGAATAAATGGATTTTTTTCTCTTTAAAATTTTAGGCAGCATTTTAAAATTATTATTGGGGACATTAAATTAAAAGCTTTAAAAGAGTGTTATTAATAAACAAGCTTAAGCTTTTAGAGAAGAAACCCAAAAAAATAAAAACGTTTCAATACAGAGCCATAATTATATCTTTTTAAAATTGGTTTATTAATTGTTTTTGAAATGGTAAGCTGAGAATGTCCAAAATTTAAATGGGGCCAAAAGGCAAGGCCATCAATGGTGACCATTGTCTATGATTTTGAGAGATGAGTCATTCACTCCTATCATTATCTTTTATCTTCTATAATTATTACTGTTGGAATAGAAATTTTGGCCAATCAGAAATTGCCACGTCATTACCCAACATTGATGACGAAATTATATTTAATTAGGGATTAATTAAATTAGCAAAGATCCCTAAATTAAATTATGGTAAATCCCAATATACAATTGGGTTATGTGAAATTTGGGCTAATTTTAGACGAAAATCCAAAGGGCTAGGCCCTAAAGTTAGCCAAACTCAGTCTAAAGGTTAAGCTTAAAGTCAACCAGGCCCAATCCGACTGACAAGCCCAAGCCGACATGGGGAACTCTATAAATAGAGAGCTCCCTCCTCCATTTTGGGAGGTTCAGAAGTTGAAACTCTCCAGAGAACTTAGAGAGAATTCAGAAACAAAGACCAGAAAACTCTCTAAACCTTTGAAGATCAAACATTCTCTGAACCAGAGTCTTGAAGACTAGAAGACTTTAAAGATCGAGAACAAGCTGCAAAAAGCCCTCGAGACAAATTCACATTCGAGAATAAGCTGCAAAAGCCCTCAAAACAAATCCACATTCGAGAACAAACTGGGAAGCAAGCTCGAGACAAATCTACATTCGAGAACAAGCTGCAAAAGCCCTCGAGACAGATTCACATTCGAGAACAAGCTACAAAGCCCTCGAAACAAATCCACATTCGAGAACAAGCTGCGAAGCCCTCGAGACAAATCTACATTAGAGGATAAGCTGCAAAAGCTCTCGAGACAAATCCATATTCGAGAACAAGCTGTGAAGCCCTTGAGACAAATCTACATTCAAGAACAAGTTGTAAATCCCTCGAAATAAATTCACATTCGAGAACAAGCTGCAAAAGCCCTCGAGACAAATTCACATTCGAGAACAAACTGTGAAGCCCTCGAAACAAATCCACGTTCGAGAACAAGCTGTAAAGCCCTCGAGAAAAATCTACATTCGAGAACAAGTTGCAAAGCCCTTGAGAAAGATGTACATTTGAGAGAAAGAATGAGAGGAACAAATTAGAGATTATACTCCACTATATTGAAATTAATACAAATCAAGTTATTTACATGTATTAAATTTCCTTGTCGAAATCTCGTGTGAACAATTACTCTATAAATAAAACATACAAACAAGGGGGAAATTCAAATCTTGCATTATTTTAACTTCACTTAAATATTTTTTTATCTCTAAATTATAGGATAGATATAATCTTTTATTTCATTTTTACTTTATTTTAGTTAATAAAGGCTTGTTTGATAATAAACTTAGAGTATTTTTAACATAGAAATTAGATTTTTTTAAGCGCCTTATTTTTTAAATTTTAAAAATTAATTGGTCCTAAAAAAATGTTAGTTATCTATCAAATAGTTTTATATTTGAAAATTTGATATATTCGATAATCATTCATATCGTTTTGCCTACCATTTTAATTCACTCATTTATTTAATTTTGATCATATTATAATTATTTTGGTGGTGGGGTGTGAGGGATCATATAACATCTTATATGTTGGTGAGTGGACAATGGAGGATTCTTTTCCCTCCCATGGCCACCATCATTTTAGATTCAAATATATATATATATATATATATATATTATCTATATGGGTCTCACTTTTCTAAATTTCTATAGAGGGGCAAAATTTGGTTAGGCTAAACGATTAGTTTTTGCCTATTTTTAAAATTCCTTTCTTATTGAACTTTTGGAAGTTTCAAATATATCTTTCAAATTTATTTTTTATGATTTCAAGATCATATTTTTTTTAGTAGAATTTCAAGGTCATCTTTATATATATATATATATATATATATATATATATATATATATATATATATATAGTTCAAATACCAAATAAAAATTCGGTATGCAGTTAAAGATAAATTGTATCTTCATCAATTTAATGACAAAATAGAAGCCTCATAAAATTGAAACAGATGGATAGATGTGATTTTGAAATATTAAAGAAAATTGAATGATAATACCTAATACTTGGGTGAAAGCTGGCCCACCCGACATGCAATTGGGATGAATTGGGATTCTATTTTATAATTTTAGATTGGTTAAATTATCAAAAATACCCCTGAACTATAGGGTTTGTTTCAATTATACCCCTAAATTTTGAAAAGTTTCATTTTAACCATTTAACTTTGAAGTTTGTTTCAAAACAACCCTTGAAGGTTTTTTCCGTTAAATTTATGGACGAAAAATGACGTATTTGCATATGTTTTGATTTTTTTTTCAACGTATATGTTAAAATATGTTCACATAAGCAACAATATAAATGCAAAAACATCATTTTTCGTCCATGAATTTAACGAAAAAAGTCTTCCAGAGTTGTTTTGAAACAAACTTCAAAGTTCAAGGGTTAAAATGAATTTTTTCAAAGTTCAGGAGTATAATTGAAACCAACCCCATAGTTTATGGGTATTTTTGATAATTTAACTTTTTAGATTCCCTGAAAAAAATAGGTTCAGTAAATATCCGTTTAAAAAGTTTGATTTTTAGATTTGTTTTTGAATTACATAATATAAATAGTGGGTATTTTGAAAACAATAGATTTATGTTTTCAGTGTATCCAGATTTTAAATTTGAAACTTTAAAACCAAACCATTTGATTTTTGATTTTTGGTTTTTGAAAATTAAGTTTGATTTCTTCCAATTTCTCTACAATGGTTTTCGTTTCTCTTAAGAAAACATTTGAATTCTTAGTCAAATTCTGAAAACAAAACACAAGTTTTTAAAAACTATTTTTTTAGTCACTACAACAAGGTTAGCCTTCGATGTCGGTTACGCATATCATCGAAGCCATATGATGACGGTTTGGAAAACCGACATCTTTTCGAGTGTCATCGTAGGGTACGATGACAGTTTACTTTGATGACGGATCTAAACTAACATCAAACGAACAATTATCGTAGATGTACGATGACAGTTAGCTTTGATGTCCGTTTTAACCCGGCATTAAATCCAGTGTGATTGTAACATACGATGACGGTTACCTATAATGTCAATTTGAAACCGACATCAAATCCAGTGTTATTGTGCTCATACGATGACGATTTTCTAATATTAGTTTTAAACTAACATTGTAGCCTACATTATATTGATGACAGACGTGAACCGATATCTTTCCTTGGTCCAAACGCACGTGCTACGATGACATTTGTTTTAATGATATTTTATAACCATCATTATTTTAATATAAGATGATAGCTCTACACTGAGATTGTTTCTAATTCTACCTGCAATATCTTTATTAGCATAATTATAACCCAAAATCTGTATAAAACCTGTAGCAATGCTTTTAAAATAATTCTCAGCCCCTAGTACAACTAATTCCAGTCTAATGACACAAAAGTGCTTCAGTGAAACACAATTCCAGAACAAATTTACACAGTAATGGTCTAATACAATATACTATTTCATTCAATCGAAACAAAAAAAACACAAATTTAAACAAATGCAATACAATCTACCATTCCATTTCATTCAAAAATTGAAAACAACACAATGCTCTTACAACCAAATCTAATATATTTCATTCCAACCAAACTCTCATAATAAAGTTATCATTCTATGTTCAACTACACAATTGTCATAAAAATTACAAAATTCTCATTTACAAAATTGTCTAAGAGCTACCAATGTCTTAGAAAAACTAGGTGCACAATTTTTATAAGTACGCTAGGATGCACATGATACTCAAGTGAAGTTTGAAACACCTTCTGCCCATTCAACTCATACCTCGTCGAGTTGTTATTGTTCAAAACTTGGCTTGATTTTTGAAAACATATGTAAAAAATAGACAACAAGACAAATTTTCCATAGGTGGAAGTAGTGTTTATAAGCTTAATTTTCAAAAACTAAATAGTTATCAAATGGAACCTAAAATATTGGATTACATTAAAAAAAGATAAAAACTACAATGAATATATTATTTCATGTTATAAACTATTAGTCGATAATAGTTGAGATTTAACCTAATATTTAGTTGGTAACTACAACTATTTTTGTAGTTTAAAAATATACTATCAAACATATTTTTTAAAACTTTTTAAATTGGAATTCAGTTTCTAAATCTACTACCAAACACATATTCGAAAACATTGAAATCATGAAATACAACTTTATTTTTCATTGAGTCACTTTTTTCAAATTTCTGTTTTAAGATTACCAATCAAAGCACCCTAATATATCAATTTTTTTAATTCTGACAATTTTTAGATCAATTGTATATGTTTACTTGGGCTTATAATTTCAAGAAAATTTATAAAATAATCTATCTCCTTCTTCCTTCTCGTGCTTGTTCTTGATTCCTATAAATGCACATGTTATCATCATGCTCGTCATTTCTCTATAAATGTAATAAACATATTTATGATGCAAAAAGAATCATTCTAATATCATCTTTTTATTTAAGAGATAATAAAATACGTTGTAGAGAAAACATTATATTCACATTCACATTTATAATTGAGTTCAGGTGGAATCAATAGTGTTTTGAAATTTGTAACATAACGATATGAAAATATGTGAAGACAAGAAAAAAAGGATATTAAATATCATCAAACTCTTTGACTTGAATGAATTAATTGGCATATGAAAGATGTAAACAATGTTTGGTTGAATAGAAAGAGATGTAAGTTTGAAAATAATGGAAGTATTGAATATCATGAAGAAATAGACAGTTAGCATCCATTTACTTTAAGGGCATTGTCCACACAATTGTATTTTTTTTCTTAATTATAGAAATGTCATTGTCAAATGAAAGAAATTGCAATAATTGAAATTTATGAAAATGTTTGTCCAAGTATGATAAATTCTCCAAATCTTTTATGAGTTTATATTTTATATCTATGCATGCATGCATGCATAAAAATGTATGTATATACATACGTACATATGTATGGAAACTCCTTTTTCATTTTAATATTTTACACAAGAAAAAATAATGATGAATAACTATGTATGTATGATAGTAAAAATTAATATTTACCCCTTGATATTGTTTAATTATTCATAATCAAATATTTTAGCTATATTATTGTTTAGTAACATTTTCTTTAAGAATACTAGATCATAAACAAGAGGGTGAAAATGAAAATTTAGTACAAATGATTTAACTTCTGAACTCATTGTTTAGTAAATATTTGTATCAAGAATTTCATTTAAAAAAAAAATAAGTTTATTAAACAATAATTTTTTGTTTTTTTCTATTTTGTTTAAAATATTTTTGAAATCTTAGTGTGAAATTTAAGAAGGAAAAAAAGTTTTTGAAAGTATTTTTTTAGTTTTTGAAATTTGGCTAATAAAACTTTAAAAATATTTTGACAGAATAGATTTTATAAAGAATTTGATAAAAGAATACTATTTTTCTTCGACAAAAAAAAAAAAGAAAACATAAAACAAAAGTGAGCTCTTAAAATCCACAAAATATTGATATCTTAATTAATAACTTAACCCCCCTTCCTTTTTGCAAGTTTTTGTTTTCTGTTATATATTTACTAATAATGTTTGCGACCTAGGTTTTTAAAATTCCTGGAAATTTTAAATTTTAAAAATATAGGTCTTTTTTTTTTGGACAAAAATATAGGTCTTAATTTATTTGATAATAATTTTGAATTTTTTTTTTTGAAGATTAAACTTTTTTTTTGCTTACACTTTCTTTCAACCTAGTCTTTTACTTTTTTAGAAAATAAATTTTGGAAACTTAGTTAAATTTTGAAATTTCAAAAATAGGGTTTTAAAAATTAGTTTGATGAAATTGCTATCATAATCATAAGTAGAGGTCTATAGTTTTCCAAAATCCATTTTTTATTTTTAAAATTTGTCAGATTTTGAAAATACTTTTGCAAAATAAATTTCTAAAAACTACCAAAGAGTAGTACAAAACAAAAAATCTAAAAAGTAAAGTATAATTAAACAAGCTGAAATTTAGTGTTTAACTTTACAAAAACCTATGAATGAGGAATGGGAAGCATTTTAAAATTGAAGGCAAAGATACAAAATTGGGGCCACTCAAATCTTATCATATTTCACTTTATATGATTTCGTCCAAAATTTAATCAATACATTGCCCCAAGTGTGACACCATTTATGGATAAAATAATCCATAATCTATAACTAACTTTTGATTAAACATGATACCAATTCTTATATATTTGTTAAATAAACCTTCCATTCCAAGCACCGCCTTAATAGTCACATATTTGGTTTTTTTTTTTTCGAAACTTAACATTGAATTTACCTTTATTTAAAGAAAAAAAACCATTTAATCTCATTTGATCAATCTACTTTATCAAATGGTTGGTTCCAATTTTAATTATTTGGATTAAAAAGTGATTTATTTTGATCATATTTTGATCATAAATCATTTAATGAAATTTGACTCTGACATGCTTTTTAGTCATTTACTTGATGAATGGATATATCTTCTCATGTATAAAGGGTTAGGTAGGATTTGAAATTAACCAAGAGTATCTATTAAATATCCATCAATAGAATGTAACGATAATAATTAAAATAATTTTTTATGCAAAAGTTTAGAGACTAAAATACACTTGGAAAAGTTAATTGGAAAATGTCTTCAAAACCCTTTGATCAAAACCAACTTATGTGATACATCAAGTAAATTCTAAATCTATTTTTCAAAAAAAAAAAAGAAAAGAAAAAAATCAAATTATATTGGTATCTACGATATGCATTCATTTGTTTCTTATATGCTAATCAATAAAGATCTTTCCATTGATATAAGTACTGAAAATTTTCTGAAAATGGAAGCCATATGATCATAATACATTAAGATACATAATAAAAAACCAAAATCCTTTATAGTACGTAATAAGCTTTGATGTATTATATTATAATTAATGCAGGCGTCCAACTAATAAAAAAGACCTGCAAGGTGCCAACATGATAAACCATGAACTCTCGACCAAAAGGTTAGAGGTTTGTATCCTAGATTTTTTTTTTACTTCAACAATATGTGGAGTACTGGGGTATTCGAACCAACTCTGACCTCTTGATTAAGGTCGCATGTTTTATGCTACTTGAGCTATGCTCATGTTGATGAGAATCTTTTCAAAGAAAGGAAAGAAAAGCACCTCCCCGAAATTTAATATAAATCGTAATCACTTAATTGTAATCTAATCTATCTATTTACGAGAATATATATATATATATATATACACATTTGACAATATGTAGGATGGAGAATTCAAATTTCTGACCTCTTGGTCAAGAGTATATACTTTATGCTAGTTGAGCTATGCTCTTGTTGGCTATGGATAGACTAATCACTATAATTTCATACTACAAAATTTTTAAGAACCATAATTGAATTGCTAAAACTAATAGAATAACTAAAAAAAAAATTAAGCAAAATTAATTTTTCTATAATAACTTTTAGAAGAATTAATAATTTAAAGTGTGTGTAGTATAGCTTGTTCAATGATTTAGATGATCAAAAGTGTTTTTTCAAAAAAGTTTAATAAATAAAAAGTATTTAAAAACTTATTTTAATTTAAAAACTATTTTTAAAGAAACACTAAAGAGATAGATTATCCAAAATGAAGTGATTAACAAGGAATTTTTAAAATATGTAGTAAGAAAATCTAACATATTTGTAATAAATAGAATTACTTTGGAATATAACAAATTTGTTATATTTAAGAAATTTTGAAAAGATGTGTAAGATATATAAAAATATTTTTATTAAAAATATTTTTTAAAATTTAAACTAGAAAGTATTACAAACAAACCTAAGTTTAGTTCAGGCATAGATATTTAGTTCCAAAACAAAATTTCCACAAAAGAAATATTTGAAAATTAAACTAAATGTTGACAAAATTCGATTAATCATGGCATGCCAATTGTCATTTAAAAGAACTTGGTAGCCAAATGAAACTCAAAATCTCTCTCTCTAGGTGTAAAGTTAGAAATGGATACATAAAGAGGAAACATCTGAAGATCTTGAAATCTTTGTTGTAAAAAAAAATTAATAACAACTAAAACATTATCATATAATGTTTTATACAAGCTATGATTAGGAGTAGACTTTAAGTATATGAATTTTTTTCACTTGTGAAAAAGCCAAAAGCATAGAGAGAGAAATGTAAAATGCAAGCAAAGGAAGGGGGGAAAAAAAGTTGTATGGTAGTGTATTGAATGATCAAAAAATTTAGGGTTTTGTGAGAAAGATGTTAACTTTTTGTGCATGACAAAAATGGGGTCCCTCACTAGGGTTTTGGAAAGAGACTTCCACTATTAATTGTTTAATTTAATTTTATTATTATTTTTTTCTCAAGTTGGTTTTTGGAAACATTTTTAAGTGGAACTTGCCTCATTTATTGGTGGGTCTAGCTCTAAAATCCCTTATCTTACACAACATTAAACTAGGAGACAAGAAAACACTTAAATGAGACTGTTGATATAACCATTGACTTTTGTTTAGCCTCCATCATAAATCCCATTAATTATTTATTTAAATTTTACATATATAAATATTTTAAGAGAGAAAGAAACAGAAGTGAATCTAATGTAAAGATTGCTTTTTAATATTGGATGAATGTCAACCTTTTTAAATGTCCATATACAAGTCAATTAATTCATTCTCTCCCTTTTTTGTGTTGTTGCTTTCTCTCTGCCTAGCTTCCTTCTCTCTTTGGATTCTTGTGAAAGAGAAAAAAAAGAAATGTATGCACACACATCACATTCGTCAACTAAATAAATTGTTCTATTTCAACACGTTAAAATTAACTATTTATTTTTCTGCAATAGAAATGAGAATTTGTTGACTTTATATCATAAGGTATTTGTGTATGCTCACTGCAAGAAAAAATGTTATATAGGATTGAAAAAAGATGTTGAAAAGAAAAATAACACGTAGTTGCAATTTTTTTTGACAAAAAAATGTTGAAGAAAATGTCATTATAGGTATATCACTATAGACCAAATGAGACAAAATAATGATTTGTCACTGACCTATAACAGTGACATTGTTTATCACTCACTTTTTTAATTATTTTTTAAAAAATATTTTGAAATATATCTTACTTAAATTTAAGAAATTAAAGAGGTAAGTCTATAATTTAAAGAAATTAAAAGTTTAAGTTAAAATTGGCACCAAAGTTAGTATAAGGGTAAATTTTTATTAATGAGATAAATAAGAAAAGAATTATTTAAGAAAAAAAAAACCAACAAAAAAAGTATGTTATTATGTACAATTAGCTCTAAAGCAATAGAGATAAGTTGACCTCAAAATCCTAATGAATTACATTGTGTTATTAGTAAGTAATAAATGTGGTTTGCAACTTAGCTCTCATTACAAGATTTAATTAGATATGCTTAATGTTCCTTTCATAATGACCTTGCACATGTTATTGCTTCATCTAGAGATATTATTCACAAACTCAAAAAGCTTCATTTTGTCCAAAAACTAGGATTGAGAGAGAGAGACAAAGATGTCATTATTTATCTCTTGCAACAAGGCAAAGTAGAAGCTAGGGTTAGAATATAATTTTGGGACTTTGTTAATGTGTTGACATTACAATTGAAATAATGGCATCCCTTTTAATTTATAAGTTTACCTAATAAAAAAATGTTTGTCCTCCCAATGACCTAGTTGTTTACTTGCTTGAGTTGCACATTAGGTTAAGTGTAATTTAACATGTAATATTGATTTAGATTACAACAACTATATTTTGCATACTATTAAAAATTGTACTAATGGTGAAATTATATCAGGATCAATGGTGATAAGGGAGATTATATCATGATTTTTTGCACTGTTTGATGTGGAAGCAGTTTGGATCTGGTTTATGAGTGTAAAGAGAAGATCGAGGATGCACCTCTTGAACCTAAAAAATCCATTTGGCACTAATAAAGTAGTTTTTAGCTAGGAACATAAAAATCCTAAGTTAAAATGTTTACATATGATTTTCTTCTTTTATATCATATAATTAGTCTATATGTTGGGTCTTCTGAATGAAGTAGTTTAATTTATTAGAAGAAGAAAGTGTTTGAAGATTCTTTTTAATAGAAATTAAGTAATTATCTATTCATATTATTGAAAAGAGATGGAAATTTAGTGTTATTTCCTTGATTAGTACACAAAATACAACTCTATATGCCTAACTAATTTTGACCCATCACCTACACATGTTACCTAATATAATGATTAAAAGTCAAATGGAATGTTGGAAGTTAACTGCCTAAATTTGAATTTATAATTGGTTTATTTTCTCAACATATTTGAGGTTTTGGGGTCAATTCTATGATTAATCAAACCTAGGTTTTGAATATAAATTTAAAAATCATAAAATATGGTTGACAAGTTAATTTTGAAACACATAATTACAAAATAAAATGGGAAAACAGATATCAGGATAAAATGAGCCAAATTTTAATTTTAATATTTTCTTTACCGTTATTTTAATATTATTAAAGCTTGAGACGTTTTTTTATACCACTTTTGACTTGCTTTATTTCATATCCTGAACTAAACACTTTTTTTTTTAGCTCAACAATATGTGAAGTTGAGCGGATTTGAATCTCTAACTTATTAGTCGATGGTATATGTCATAACTAGTTGAGCTATATTCAGGTGCAATTTGAATTTGTTATATATTTATTTTTATTTACATAAATATCATGTATGGTAAATTCTCTCATTTTATCTTATATTTATTATATCTTTATTTCAAAGTGAGCTTAGCTCAACGTAATTGACATATACACTCGACCAAGAGGTCAAAGGTTCAAATTCCCTCACCCTTAAATGTTGTTGAATTCGAAAAATAAAAAAATAATATTAATTATTAAACTCTTAAAAATTGTATTTGTAGTAACATTCATTCATGAAGGCTAAAGTGAGTTTAGCTCAATGGTAATTGCCATGTACCCTTGATCAAGATGTCAAAGGTTCAAATCTCTCTACCTCTTCAATTATTGTTGAACTCAAAAAAAAAAAAAAAAAAAATTCATTCATGAAGGAAAATTGATTTGCCAAGTTTTTTTTTTGCAAAGCTTTTGAGTTAAATATAAAGAAAATGTAACGACCTAAAATCATGAAATTAATTAGAAAAATATTTACTCATTATTGCAATAATAGGACCAAACTGAAACTAAGGTATGGACATTATCTTTTCCATTATCTCCAGCATTTGTGTATTGGCCATATTATATTGCAAGAAAAAATACGACAAAAATTCTACAAACATTAATTCACTTTAACATGAATATCAAATATATCGCATTGTGTGATAAAATAAAAATAGTAAGATACGCTAATTCTATAAACATAAATGTAAAAAAATCTCTATAAAAATAATAATGATAAATAATTTTTTCACAAAGAAAGTTCGGATGATAAATTAAAGACTAATTTTACAATTAACTTTAATTTGTGATATTGAAAAGAAAGATATTTATCTGTATTTAAGAAATTGGGTTAAAATACCATTTTGGTCTGTGTACTTTGAGTTTTGTTCCAATTTGGTCCCTCTACTTTTAAATGTTAAACCCAATTTGGTTCATGTACTTTCAAATGTTGAATTTTAGTACATGTACTTTCAATAAAGCTTAGAATTGATCTCTACTCTTAATTTTTTGTGAATTTTCCTAAAAAAAAAATAGCCTCTATTAACTTTCTCTATAAATTTTAGAAATATGTTTACATTGTATCTTTTCTTGTCTTAAAATTATTATTATTATTTAACCAATTTCGATAAAAATTAACTTCAAACTTATCATAGAGACTGATTTTAAGCTTTATTGAAAGTACATGGACTAAAATTAGATATTTAAAAGTACATTGACCAAAATAAAACAAAACTCAAAGTACATACTAAAATGATATTTTAATCCAGAAATTTCTAACAATATTTATAAAAAAAAACCTGTCAATCTCATTGAAAAATGTATTTTGTTGTATTATTTGGCATCTTCTTGTTTTCGTAAGTTTGAAAATAAATTGCAATAAATATAATATATTATTATTTTTTAATACTTATAATACATTATTTTAAATTTATGACATTTTTGTAACATCTTGAAAAAAAATAAAAAGATTGATGTATGTTTAAATTTGAACAAAAACAAAGTCTAGTCTATGCTTGACTTTAAGGCTGCAAAATAAGCAGTTTTGGGTAAACAATAAACATAATTTTCTATTTGTCCAAACATTGGATTTGATTGGATGATTGAAGTTATTTAGTTTAAGTTTTCAAGAATCAAAATCCATACTTTGACCTTGTCCTTTTTATTCATGGGTTTATTAGTTGATTTCATTCACTTTTTTTCCAAAGAAAAAAAATGTAGAGTTTATAAATACATACATGTTTACCATAATTTTCTATTTGTCCAAACATTGGATTTGATTGGATGATTGAAGTTATTTAGTTTAAGTTTTCAAGAATCAAAATCCATACTTTGACCTTGTCCTTTTTATTCATGGGTTTATTAGTTGATTTCATTCACTTTTTTTCCAAAGAAAAAAAATGTAGAGTTTATAAATACATACATACATTTTACTCCATTTGGATGCAATAGATTTTATGTTGAGAAGTATTCTAAAAAAAATTGAGAAAAAATCAATTTATACTCTTAAACTTTGGAGTTGTATCAATTAAAACCAAAAACTAATAATTGTATTAATTTAAACTTTAAACTTTTATATGTAAATCAATTTAGACCATATGTTAATGATTTATAACTATTTTCATTTGATTCTATTTAAAATCACGTAAATAAAATTATTCTTCTTTCAAAATCCTATCAAAGGAGCAAGAAAAACTATTACGTTTTTTAAATAAGTAGAGAAAAATAGAGGAAGACCAGAAAATGAAAAATCATTCCTATCAATGAAAAATCGCTACTATCCATTTGATTTTAGTATTTCTCTCTAATATTATGTTAATCCCTATAGTTAAAGAAATCTTATACATGTGCGAAAGTTATGCATTAATAATTTTAAAGCGAACTTTTAATGGAAAGTTCTAAATTGATTCACTTATGAAAGTTTAGAGTTTTATTAATTGATACAATTATTAGTTTGAAGTTTTAACTGATACAACCCTCAAATTTAGGGGTATAAGATGATTTTTCTGTAGAAAATTTTTATGACAATGGATAAAATGTGAGATGTCACATGGAGAATTTTAATCTTTGTTTCAACCCCGTTTTCTAATTTTAAAGAATAAAAGCGATTTCAGAATTTTCTGTGAAGAATTTTATGTACATAAGAAAAAACTGCCAAATTATCAATAAATAGAACTAAATAACTATAATTTTTCATTATTTACCCGTTTTGATCTTGATATGACTAATTATGAATGAAAAGATATTAAAGCATGTTCTAATGTAACGAAATAGTTACATTTTAGCTTGGATATTAAATTTCTATCAACATGTCGATATTTGCGTCTATTGTTGATGGATTCAACATCGACATAGGTGATGGATCAACATTTCTATTATATGATCATTAAAAAAATCCACAAAATATTAAAAAAATAATAAAATATCACTAATCAAAGAAATATTCATTGATATCTATATTTTATTGATATTGTAGTCATATTTAGCACATGTAGCATGAAACACATGTTACAGTATTATACTCTTTATCATTAGAGTGTATGTCTCAAGTAATACTGTAACACGTGTTTCATGCCACATGTGCTAAATATGACCACAAATGGTAGCAGAAGTTAATTGATCTCTACTTCTTTGTTGTGTGAGACCATTGAGATTGAAAAATCTCTATAAGTACCCTTATGACCTTTTGGCTAAAATTGTTTGAAGTTTCACTTTGATGTTAGCTATCTTAGGGAGGTTACCAATGGTCATAAATGATTCGATCTAATGGGGCCTATCTAGTAAGCATATATGATTAATTAAATATATGTTATTTAATTAATTATATATATTAATTTTTTATTTATATAAATTCAAAATGAGAAGGCAGTTTCTGTAACTGCTATCTCAAGAGAATCTCTACAGTTTTTAAAACTGCAGAGGATATAATGCAAAATAAAAAGAATCCTTTTTTTTTTTTGGACGTGAGAAAGAACAGAAGACAAAAATCCATCATCTCAATTTCTTTTTTTCCTTTTCTCACTAAAAGAATTTGGGCTGTGAACAAGTGAGAATTCTCCTCGTGATTATTCTCCGATCGTTATTGGATTTTCAATAATTTCGCTACACTACAAGAGATTAGTATCTTCTTCTTGAAAATCCCAACAAATATTTTCATTGACAAATTCAAAAACTTGAGACATCGATATTTTTGTCAACATCAACATTTAAAACCTTAGATTTAGCTAATGTGTTTTATATATGTGTAATGTGTTACATATATTATTCTTAGTTATCAATTGAGATGGATTTGTGGAATGAAGTATGAGGTGTTAGAAAATTTTAGAATAATCATGACAAGATCTAAATAAAAGATTTAGGCATGGAAGAAAACCAGAATAGCATTAAAATTATCTAAGATCATTTGATAAAATTGAACATAACCTGCAAGAATCTGTGTGGTTTGTAGTTTTCCTCAAATATGTCTGAATCGAATATAGACAACATTCTCTATTAGCCAAGCAACATAGTATATTAATTAGGGACTATAACTATAAATATGTATGTTGATCGTAGGTTTTTTCATAATCTCGTATATGATCAACTAGCTAGTAAACTCAACAAACCACATTATTATATGAAAGTTGTGAGCTATAACCTAAACCATTTATATGCTCATTAAATATCTTAAATATAATTGTCCTTAGAGAAGAAAACATTATAACTTAGATCATTTAATAAGATGGTTAAATAGCTTAAATATAATTGTCCTTAAAAGGATAGTGATAGAGACTATTAAATATGCTCGTTAATTAGCTTAACTATAATTGTCCTTGACAGGGAGAGGGAATTCATTTCTCGATATCTAGATTTAAAGGCAAAATGAAAATCAACTGCAATGTCATAACCCTTCTCTTACTTTTAATTAACTCAGGGTTCTCAATTATTTTGATGTCAGAAAACGGTCCAAAATTACAGCTTTATTAATGAAAATAGAAAAAGAAAAATGAGATAGCAAATAAAGCAAAACAGATGGATTTTAAAATTTTGGATTCTAATAATGATAAAAAAAAAAAAAAAGAAAAGAAAAGAAAAGAAAAAGGAAGAATATAATGGCGTTGTCTCCATATTGTGTGTGGGTTTGTGGTTGCGAAATGAATGAAGCACTACCTTAAAACAAGCAAATGATTGCATTGTCCCATTTCCATGTCTTCACGCCTCTCATACATTCCCCCCGAGATCCCTCCATCTCATCCCCATGCATCATCTTCATCCATACCCATTTCCTCTTAAAGAGAGAGAAAATTAGAATCGAGGCGCCGATCGAGAGGAAAAATTATTCAATGTGGTCGTTCTATTGTAGCTGTTCTTAATAATGGTTGAGTTTAAATTCAAGATTATGTGCTCCCTCATAACTATAGGATATAGATTCGAAAGAGATGTTCTATAATTTCTCTCTCATGTATTAAATGATGTAAAACAACCTCCTTCAGGCCAATCTTTTTTTTTTTTTAGTTCAATATCTAATTTGTTGGTCAAGGATATTATGTTGTAACTTGTTGAGCAATGCTCTACTTGGCTCCTCCAATAAATTCAAGGGATGGAGTAAAAGAGAGAAATTAGTAAGGATAGTAAGAGGAAGAGAGATAGAAACTAGCAAATTAATTGGCCGCCACAATTATGTGACCACTCTAATAACCTTTTGATGCAAGTAAAGAATTTGACTCTTCAATGCAAGTTAAAAATTTGACTATTCCTAATAAGTAATAACTATGTGATATAGGTGCCAAAATGAATATAGTTCAATGATAATTGACATGTATCATTGACCAAGTGGTCAGAAGTTCGAATCTCCCCATCCCAAATGTTGTTGAACTCAAAAAAAAAAGAGTCATGTGATATAGGTTGAAAACACAAAATTTAAATTCTCTTTTATACATCAGATCGTGTAAAATTGTAAGCCCCACATTACTCTAATCTCTTGAAGTACTTTCTAAAAAAGTAGGAAAAGAAAAACTATTCAAAAAGCTACCCACTCCTAATAGATTCTTTTTTCTTTTGAGTTCAAGAATATGTGGGGATAAAAATTCCAACTTCTTACATTTTGTTCGATAATATAATGCATTAACTAGTTGAGTTACGCTTAAATTGGTGCCCTCTCTTAATAGTTGGATCATTGGATGTATGATAAGAATGCATTTTCTAAATTTCCTCTCTTTTCAGATGTGGGATCATCAACATTGCCCCCTCAAGATGGTGCCTCTTTGGGTTCACCATTCTTGGATGGGATCCCAATTTTAATTTTTTTTGGACCGAATACCCGTTTGGGTTTAATGGGCTATGATAGCATATTAGATTACATGGGGTTCCATCTCAAAACGAATTGGCAATTAGAGGAGTAGCCCAGATATCTTATAAATTGTAAGGTATCTCTACATCTTTTAGATGTGGGATTCTCAATACTCTAAAAAGAGAGAGAAACTAGAAGATAGTACCAAAGAAAGAACAGTGGCGCTGAAACAAGCTGTACAACAGGGTATCTTTTAGCAAGAGAGACAGAAGATAAGCAAAGCAGGCAGCGCCAAAGCCAAATGCAACCAAAAACAAAAGCCAAAAGCCCCTTCATAGTCCTCAATAAAAACCCCTCTGCCACTTTTTTTCCCCATTCAAATATATATATATATATAACACAAAACAAAAACATTTTTCCATTTATCATCAGCCACACTTCTTCCTGTCTGTCCTAAACCTGAGCCTCTGCTCCCATTTACTCCCTCCATTTCTTTCTCTCTGTTTTCCTTTCCCTTCCCTCACTTTCGTTTTCTGTTTTCTTTCTGAATTTTCACATCACTCTTTGGGAAAGCTCCCTTTTCTTTTTATTTTCCCCCCTTTCTCTCTTCTGAATCCCCCCCAAAAAAAAAGTTGAATTGGAGGGGGCATCGCCTCGCCCACCTGGCCTTTCATTTGCCATTAGCTGTTTGTTTTTTCTGTTACTTTTCTCTGTCATGTACATGCCCACAAACACAAAAACACAAATTCCCTCTCTCCTTTTCCTCTTCCCTAACCTTTTTTCCGTGGGTTGATTTGATTTCTCTCTCTCACCTTTCTTAGAAATCCTCGAGATTGGCGTCTCCGATTAAGACTTCCTTACTCTGTTTCTCATTCTTAATCTTCTCTCCATTTTTGGGTCTTTTACCAGAACAGAGTCTCTCTCTCTCACACACACACACAACTGATGGAGAGAGGAGGCTCTCTTGGAGAGAGCCTGCCTGATAACAGAAGCAACAAGCTCCATCAAGCCAACAAAGACGAAGAACAAGAAGAACCCATTCAACAATAACAACCCTTTTGCTAAAAACCCGAGATCCCAGTTCGTTACACTTTCAAGAAGACAGTGAAAAAAGGGAAACGAGGTTTTTGTTAATTAGCATCTGAAATTACTCTCTGGGTTGGCTTTGATTTTGGGTTTTCTTGGGTAATTTAGAGCTGCTTTTAGGCTGAAGCGGTGCTAAGAGGAAGTTTATGGCTCTTGCCATGCATAGAGATTCCTCGAATAAGCAGATGGATACAAGCAAGTATGTGAGATATACGCCTGAGCAAGTCGATGCATTAGAGAGGGTTTATGCTGAATGCCCAAAGCCCAGTTCGTTGAGAAGGCAACAGCTCATTCGGGAGTGTCCCATTCTCTCTAATATTGAGCCTAAGCAGATCAAAGTTTGGTTCCAAAATCGCAGGTAAAAAGCTTAAGCTCTGAGGCTCATTCAAAATTGGCAATGAAACACTATCGAGCCTGTGGGTCTTGACAGTATGCATGTCATTTGGGTTTTTTTGTCCTTTTATTTATTTATTTATTTGTCTTGGAATCTGAATGTGGAATTTCTGGCCAAGGAAATGAAAATGGGAGAGCTGGAAGGATTTTGTTACATTAGTTTAAGTTGGATAGTGTTATGAGATTTTTCCAACTCTGTTTATCTTTTTCTCGTCTTCTCTGTTTTCATAACATATTTTTCCTCTATTTTCCGGGAAAATTTGGAACTGAATCGCTTTTGCCAACAAGATAGTGATAAATGATATCTGGGTTTAGCTTTGCGGGGCTGATTTTGTACATTCTTGTCGAGATAGTATCACCCTCTTTCAGTTTGCATCTAACTTTTTTGATCTTGTCGAATGTATTATACAAGATATGTGTCTGCTTTAGTAGGTATCCTTTGATTCTCTATATTTAGGAAAAGCTTTGATTTGTTGATTAATAAAATAAAAGCTGTCTTTGTCAAATTTCGTATATGACTTCTTTTTTCTAGCTTGCTTGTCATTCGATTGTTTTTTTAGTTTCTTTTGAGTTTTTCTCTGTTAAAAAATACTTGGTATGGAAGCTTTCTATTGTAGGCGTGCAGAGAAGCCTTGTCTTCTAATTATTTTGTCTCTCTTTCATTTTTGACTTCGTATTATTTACTTTTCTTGCATTCTGTTTTGGGAAATCTTCTATTGCACTTTAGCTCCTCAACCCCTACAACACCCTCTGCTTTTTCCCACTTCTATTCTAAGAGTCTGAGGACAATGTTCCTATTTTATTTGGACAAGTTTGGTTATGATATTGTTGTCTGGTTTGGAAGAATGTCTAGTGTTTTCCCACAGTGTTGCATCTACTTGAAGGATAATCTGATCTAATAAAACTTTTTTGAATTTTCTCATTCTTTTTGCTCTCTCTCTCTCTCTCTCTCTCTCTCTCTCTCTCTCTCTCTCTCTTTCTTTTTTGTTGCAAATATGTGCAAGTTTGATTGACATGGAAATTTTTTAATGGATTTTCTAGATTGTCTAGTGCGTCGATGGTTTGGATCTTAAACTTTTTGAAACCTGCTATTATTGACTTCTCCTTAGGACTTTATTTTTCCATTTCCTTGAGGCTTGAATTTTCCATTTGGTAGGAAGAATAAATTGAATTTTATTTGGTCATGCTAGGGAAAACTTCAGTTTGTTTGCAATTTTAGACATTTACCCAACTAGTAAATGAGTCTTTGTCTTCCATCTTTAGATCCGGCAATGTTTCCTAGTGCAGGTTGGACTATCCTTTTCAGTGGGGTGGTTATTCAATTGCTTAGTAATTAACAAAGTTTAGTTGGTTTAAAGAGTCCTTTTAAAGTTCAAATCTTTCCAAATCTATAAATTCAGTAGAAAGCTGTAGTGATTGGTCATGCATTATTATAGTTTGCTATTCTTACCAGACTCTGAATGTAACCATGTTTTAAAGTTTATATTAGCAATAACTACATTAGGAAATATACAGATTAGTCTATAAGACAGAATGATCTTTACATACCGTCTCGGTGTCTCCAATGTTTTAAGTGAGTGAAATTTTGTCCTACTTATTTACTTATTTATTTATACTCATCAGCAATTTGACTGGGCAAGAAGGAATCCTTTCCTACCTTTTTATAATCCCAAATAGAATTCAATATCTTTCCAAGGCTAGACTTATTGTTGCATTGAAGATGCGACAAGGAGTATCTAAAGTTTGATTATTTTTTTTGTTGATAAATCATTAGATGTCGTGAAAAGCAAAGGAAGGAAGCTTCTCGTCTTCAAACAGTTAATAGGAAGCTGACTGCGATGAACAAGTTGTTGATGGAAGAGAATGACCGTTTGCAGAAGCAGGTTTCTCGTTTGGTTTATGAGAATGGATACATGAGACAGCAGCTGCATACTGTGAGTTCCTTTAAGCTTCATGTCTGTTTGGAACCATTTAAATATTAATGGAATTCACTTGAAAGAATTCATTGAATTGGTAATTCTATAACTTAATTGAATAGTGGAACAAAACTTGAATAGTTCAGAATTTGGTTGAATTTTATTGTTCAGAATCGGGAAGGTAAAATTCATTTAAGAAATATTTTCAAAAAAAAAAAAAAATCATTTAAGAAATTTCCAGTGTTGTCCTTGTCGAAAAACTTCCATGGATATATATTTTACCTTGTTAATCTCCTTTAAACTGCTCTATTTCTCCATATTTTGTCTTGTTTCAGTGTGAATTTATTTACTTCTTTAATTTTCATGATCTTGGTTTGATTGCTAACCAGACCAATGCCTTTTTGGTTTTGGTTCTCTAAATCAACATTTTAGAATTTCAAAAGTACAATATCTGCTTGATTGGGTTTCCTCTCCTTGAGGAGACTTTATCTAAATCACAGTGCAAATGCCCTATTGATTCTTGATTTTATGAGTTTCTATGAACCATGTGACGTTTATTTGTCAGGCATCTGGAACAACCACGGACAATAGCTGTGAGTCTGTGGTCATGAGTGGTCAACACCATCAACAGCAAAACCCAACTAAGCATACCCAAAAGGATGCTAATAACCCAGCTGGGTAAATTCACCTTCTAAAACTAACAGTTCCTATGACTTCTTTTATTTGGAGTGTAGTTTATTACTTAGTCTCACCAGTTCGTATGCCTGTTGTTTCTGTTTATAGTCTTCTTGCGATAGCCGAAGAGACCTTGGCAGAGTTCCTTTCCAAGGCAACAGGAACTGCTGTCGACTGGGTTCAAATGATTGGGATGAAGGTAGGTCTCAGAATCATTCATGACCATGGTTGAAAGTTCTAGGGAGTAGTTCGACATTATTTTATCTGTTCAAAAGTTTGATCTCCTTGTATCTTTTGTAGCCTGGTCCGGATTCAATTGGGATTGTTGCTGTTTCCCGCAACTGCAATGGGGTAGCAGCACGAGCCTGTGGTTTAGTGAGTCTTGAGCCAACAAAGGTACTTGGGATCATATAATGGACCTCTATTTAGTTTTTGGTGTATTTGCGCACGTATGTTAAAAAAACTATATTTATTGCAGGTGGCCGAAATTCTCAAAGATCGTCTGTCATGGTTTCGTGACTGCCGTTGTGTTGATGTATTAAGTGTAATCTCTACAGGAAACGGGGGGACTATAGAACTCTTATATATGCAGGTATGCTTTATCATTTTGTTTTACGAAGATCAGTTTTTGCTATCCTATTTAACCTTCCTGTTTTCAAACCAGACATATGCACCTACAACTTTAGCAGCAGCACGTGACTTTTGGACTCTTCGATACACTACAAGCTTGGAAGATGGCAGTCTAGTGGTAACATTTCTCCCGAATGTGGTCACTCTTTTTATTCTCCGAGGCCCATGCATATGTAGTTTTCTAGATCTGATGGTTGTACTCTTATTGAGCAAAACAAAAGAGCCACATATATTATTTTCAGCATGTAGCGTACTGTAGTTAGTCAGTCATACTTGAGAACATCATATTTCAATAATGATATGTGTCTGCAGATATGTGAGAGATCGTTGACATCGTCTACTGGTGGCCCATCGGGGCCTCCTCCATCCAGTTTCGTAAGAGCTGAACTGCTTCCAAGCGGGTATCTTATTCGAGCTTGTGAGGGCGGTTCTCTTATTCACATTGTTGATCATGTTGATTTAGATGTAAGTATGCTCTCTGATGAGTCATCTGTTTTCTCCCACTGTCAGATCAATATTCTATCATTCTATGTCCCACTGTATCTTAAAAGGTTTTTTTCACTGCCAGGCTTGGAGTGTTCCTGAAGTTCTAAGACCACTTTATGAATCAACAAAGATTCTAGCTCAGAGAATGACTGTAGCTGTAAGAATTGTTGCTTTAACAGGTCGTCCTTTTTTCCTGTCATATATGTTCACGAATATTGTGCTTAAATTTTGTGAAACAGGCCTTACGCTACGTTCGGCAAATTGCTCAAGAGGCAAGTGGAGAAATCCAATTGGGTGGGGGCCGCCAACCGGCTGTTTTAAGGACTTTCAGTCAAAGGCTCTGCAGGTGAGGCTCTAAACTTTATGTCCCGAAGTTGGGCCATGCTGGACATTTTTGGTTAGGGCTTGAGATATTTGAAGATTGCCTCCAAACACCAAACTCTAAATTCAAACTCCAAAGTTGAAAATTTAACACCTTAAAACCCTTGCTATCTCTTGAGCTAGTCTTTGGATGGAAAAAACCTCTCTAGGGATGGGTTGGGTGGGCTATGAGCATAATGAAAGAAGTAGGTCAGCCGATATCGTGATTATCAAAATATGATATACGCACATGTCCCACAATCTTAAAAAATTACTTTTTGGGACTTAGTTGTTGGTGTTTCTCTTGTGACACCAATCATATCAATGCACATTTTCTTATCTCAGATGACATTAGTTTCTCAAGTCACTTATTGTTTATGGAAATGGATTTTAGGGGTTTTAATGATGCAGTAAATGGATTTGTGGATGATGGTTGGTCGCTTCTGGATAGCGATGGAGTAGAGGATGTGACAGTTGTTATTAATTCATCTCCAAACAAATTTGTCGGTTCGCAATATAACACATCATTGTATCCTACTTTTGGAGGTGTGTTGTGTGCAAAGGCATCGATGTTGCTGCAGGTACTCTATTGCATCCTTCAAAACGGCTGTATAGTCTTTTTTTACATCCTTGTCTTTTCCGATATTTGATCTTGAGCATGCACCTTTCAACTACTTGTGTGGCTCAGAATGTCCCCCCTGCTTTGCTTGTTCGTTTCCTACGGGAGCATCGTTCAGAATGGGCTGACTATGGAGTTGATGCATACTCTGCCGCATGTCTTAAAGCCAGTGCATATGCTGTTCCATGTGCGAGACCCGGTGGCTTCCCCAGTGGTCAGGTCATTTTACCACTTGCGCATACTGTTGAGAATGAGGAGGTAATGACTTTTTATTTTGTCAGAAACTTTTGTTCATCGAATTTTACTCACCATATGTAATTCTTGTGTAGTTCTTGGAGGTCGTCCGGTTAGAGGGCCATGCTTTGTTCCCTGAAGAAGCTGCTTTAGGTGGACGGGATATGTACTTATTGCAGGTTAGTTTTGCTTCATCTACCAGGAGTTTTTTTACCAACATCTTTGCTTCCCATTGACAATCTTGGTTCAAACTCTTCTTTGGCAGATGTGTAGTGGGGTTGATGAAAATGCAGTCGGTGCCTGTGCTCAGCTTGTATTTGCACCTATAGATGAATCGTTTGCTGATGATGCTCCCTTGCTGCCATCTGGTTTTCGTGTCATACCATTGGAGTCCAAAACGGTTTGTGACTTTCCTTTGCACACTATGATTGTATTGGAAAATGTACAATTTCTTTGGGATATGAACTGCATCTTTAAAGGCCACCGTGAAATGACTTTTGCACAAATGTTCCTTTGTATGTTATTTCTTCTTCTCCGACGATCTTTGTTAATGTTGTATTTCTGTTCTTTTGTCTGTCTTAGGATGCGCCTACTGCAACCCGAACTTTGGATTTGGCATCTACTCTAGAAGTCCGACCTGGCACTGCTCGTCCAGGCAGTGAAACTGACGCTTCAAATTATAACCTCAGGTCAGTCTTGACTATTGCATTCCAATTCACTTTTGAGAACCACATGCGGGATAGTGTGGCTGCCATGGCGAGACAATATGTGCGAACCGTTGTGGGATCAGTTCAGAGGGTTGCCATGGCTATTGCTCCCTCACAGCTTGGCTCCCAAATCGGTCCAAAAAGCCTTCCCGGCTCCCCGGAGGCTCTCACATTGGCCCAGTGGATCTCACGAAGCTACAGGTGTGACTTCCTGTTTCAACTGTTTACATTTTTGGTCTAAATGTATCATTTTGTTATAGATGCCTGAGAATTTAAGCAGAGAATCAACAATTTTTGCGCCTCATTATTTTCACAAAATCATGTTTGAAACCCAACACCATCTTTCGTCTTTTAACCGTGCGCAATATCTCTTCAATTTATGTGCTCTCAGTCTCCCCACACCCGTCCTTTTCTTCTTCATCCCCTCTTCTAACATATGTTGAATTTCAGGATCCACACAGGAGCAGATCTATTTCAGGTTGAATCCCAATCTGATGCTGTCTTGAAGCAGCTTTGGCACCATTCAGATACAATCTTGTGCTGCTCTGTCAAAACTAATGTAATAAGAAATATCTTCTTCTCGTCCATTTCATGCTTAAATTTCTCATTCGGGCTACGACGCAGCAAACAAGTTACTACTAAACTTAAAAACTTAGCAGTTATTTAAACTACTCGCTGCCTGGCTCGGATGACACGATTTTGCTAGGTTCTAAAACCGAGACAGTGAATGCTTACACAATCAATGAACTTTGCAGGCATCTCCTGTTTTCACATTTGCAAACCAAGCTGGACTTGACATGCTCGAAACCACCCTTGTCGCTCTTCAAGATATAATGCTCGACAAGATCCTCGACGATGCTGGTCGGAAGATACTGTGCTCCGAGTTCTCCAAGATAATGCAACAGGTAGTTTCTGTTTCTATTGAACTACACATGCTGGTGACTTCATTTTAATATTGCAAATGCTCTCAACCGACTCGAGTACATAAAACCTAAAGTTGTAGAAACATTATGTAGGGATTTGCATACCTTCCAGCAGGGATATGCGTCTCGAGTATGGGCAGGCCGGTGTCGTATGAACAGGCAATTGCATGGAAAGTTCTGAATGATGATGATGTCCATCACTGTCTGGCTTTCATGTTCGTTAACTGGTCCTTTATGTGATCGGGACAAATGCGGTTAGATCGGGTGATTTTATATACTAATTTATATAGTTATTAATCGAGATGGAAAGAACACTAGATGTGAATGTAATTTGCAGGATTTGAAGGTAAACTTTCATGTGCATTTTGATTTTGTTTTGGTCAAATTTGGAATGCTTACTATGTTTTCATTCATGACCTCTATTTATGCTTTGGAACTGGAACAAGCTCATTGCATCAATGCCTCCAAATAGACCAATTAAAAATATGGTTAGAAAATGGTTTTAGTCTTGAATTTTGACTCAATTTTCCATTTGTCTCTAATTTTTTCAAGCCTCTATTTTTATCATTGAACTTAGTGTTTAATTTCTATTTCATTTCTGACCCCTTTTTTTAAAGCTCTATTTTATGGTCGAACTTTTATTTAGTTTTTAGATTGATTTCTAAACTTTGTAAACTTTTGATTTTGATCAATTTTTATTTGGTTTCACATATACTGTCTGTTGTAAAATATATGTATATATGAATATGACCATGGTATTATATTTTCATTAACATGTCAATATTTTCATTGACATTTTTTTATGTCCATGAGTTTGACATCGACATAAAAAGTAAATTGACATTTTCATTATATCAAAGAAAACTCAACGAAATATAATAAAGATATTTATAAAATATCACTTAGTGTAGACATCATATTAACAATAAATTTTTACTTATTTAAAAGTGGTGAAATACTTGTTTATTAATTTAAGAGTAAATTACACAAACAACCCAAATATGGTAGTTGTAACAATGGTACCCTTAAACTTTCAAGTATAAAATTATAACTTCAAACTTTTAAAAATGAAAAAAAAAATGGATTCTTAAACTTTGAGGGATAAACTTAAACCCTCAAACTATGATAAATGTAAAATGTAAAAATTGGATTCATTTTACTCCATTTTTTTCATATATTTTTCTCTCCCTACTTTCTCTTTCTTCTCATTCCACTCGCTCCACTTTCTTTCCCTCCCTCCATTTTCTTCCCTTCAATAACCCACTCTCTCTCTAATTTTTCTTTTTTTTTTTTTTAAAGATTTTTTTCTCTCTCTCTTCTCATTCCACTCCCTCTCTATTTTTTATTTTGGTCCTTTGCTACAAGGAAATAAGTTAGGTGCAAAGAAAATTTTCAAGGGTTTCATGGGATCACAACCTAGAATCCTGCCTCTCGAATATGGGACTGATACCATACAAATAAAAATAAACTAAAATATGTGATATTAATAATTACCGTGATTAGAATTTTGAGAGAAACTTGTTTTTTGTGTTGCCTCAACCAATGGTTATCACCATAAATAGGTGAGAATTATAGAGTAAAGCAGACCAAGAATAAAGAATAATAAACAATACATATGATTATAAATACCTAACCAAAGAGATTTAAGGAGAGTTAGTCTATGATCTAATCTAATAAATGCTAAATTGATACAATAAAGCAAGTAAAGAGAGCATTAATTAAGGCTTGAAAAGTCACGGCTTAACAGCCCCCTCAAACAAGACATAATTGCGAATTGGAGGGCGAGTTTGTCACGGAGAAATTGATGGCGACCTGGAGATAACGGTTTAGTGAGACAATCAACCACCTATTCGTGTGAGGCAAGATGATGGATTTCAAGATGTTGAGCGAGAACTTGATCTCGAATAAAGTGGGCATTGAGCTCTATGTGTTTGATGCAGGCATGAAAATGGGGTTGTAAGCAAGTTCAGCAGCGTTAAGGTTATCACACTAGATAAGTAGAGATGTACTCCATTTTTCCCGCAGGGACCTACCTTAATGGAGTGGGGAATCCTTGTTTAGGTTGGAAATGGGGGAGTGGAGGAAAAAAATTCCCCGTGAGCTAAATGGGGACAGGGACAGGAATGTGTTCCCCGTCTCCGTTCCCCACTCCCCATCCCATTTAATTTTTTTTATTTTTTAATATATATATATATATATATATATATATATATTACATTAAAGTTTTATTGTTAATGACTTAGATAATTTGATATGTTTGAATTATATAGTTAAACTTTTGAATTATATGTATGGATTAATTAGATAATTTGATATGAAATATTGTATTAGAAAGTTTAAGAATTTTATCTTTAAATAGAGATTTTTTAAAATAGAAAATTAACTATTTAAATGAAGATTTTTTTTGTGAATAATTGATAATCTAATTGAAAAATAATGGATATTTCTCAAGGAAAGTTAACTATTTGAAAATTTATCAAAAGAATTATTTTATTCAATTGAGATTAAAAAAAAAAAACATAAACGGGGAATAATTTCCCATAGGAAATTGGAGGAAATCCCCACCCCGATCCCCGAGAAAATTTAATGGAAAATTTTGTGGGGATGAGAATTACAATGAGGGGCGGGGATGGGAATGTGGAAGTCGTCCCCGTCCCCGTCCCCGACCCGCCCCGTGAACATCTCTACAGGTAAGGAGTGTGAATTTGACAGGAATACGAAGTTCGAAAAGAATAGACCAAAGCCATATAATTTCATATGTTGCATGAGACAAAGCACGATACTTAGATTCAGTGTTGGAACAAGCAACGACGACCTATTTTTTGGAGGACCAAGAAACCAATGAGGGACCAAGGAAGATACAGTAGCCACTAATTAACTTGCGATCATTGAGGGAAGTCGCTCAGTCAACATCGAAATAACCTATAATTGTCAAGCGCTAAGCAGGTTGAATGGAGAGGCCCAGATGAATCATGCCTTGAAGGTATCGAAAAATTCGTTTGAGAGCTTGCCAGTGATTAATGGTGGGAGATTGGTTGAATTGACTTAGTTTGTTGACGACAAAGGCAATCTCGGGGTGAGTGTGGAAGATATATTGCAACGAACCAAGTGTGATTTGATAAATTTGAGCATCAGTGAGGCATGGACTATCATGATTGTGCAATTTTTTTCTAGATATCATTAGTGCAAAGCAAGCTTTAAATGTTGAAGGTGAGATCTGGTGAGAAGTTCATGCCTATTCTTCGACTGAGAGAGGGTCAGGCCAGTGGGAGTGTGATGTACTTGAATACCAAAGAAATAATGAAGAGGATCGAGGTCCTTTAGTGCAAATACAGACTGTAATTTGGTAATAATTTAGTTGAGTAATGTAGTGTTGGACTCAGTGAGGATTAGGTCCTCCATGTATATAAGTAGAAAGATGGTACTATAAGATGAATGATAGATAAAGAAAGACATATCAGCTTGAGATTGCAAAAAAAAAATTCAGGCTACGAAGGATGAGCGAGGAGCTTCATACCAAGCGCGGGGAGCTTGTTTAAGGCCATAGAATGCCTGCTTCAACTTGCAGACATGATGAGGATGTCAAGAATCAAGATAGTCTAGTGACTACGCAATGAAGATGTCTTCATGAAGTGTGCCATGGAGGAAGGCATTACTAACGCCAATTTGTTTAATGGGCCATTGCCAAGTGACTACAAGACTGAGAACTAATTACATGGAGGATTGCTTGATAACAGAACAGTAAGTTTTGCCATAATCGATATCAGGTTGTTGAAAGTAACCTTTGGCAATAAGACAAGCTTTGTATCGTTGAACTTGATCATCAGCATTACATTTGTTCTTGTAAATCCATTTAGTGTTGGGATTTATGCCCTAAAGCCTCGTAATTAATGATTTATTTAATAATTAATAATAATGATTGTTTTATGCAATATAATATTATCCATTATATGAAAAATCTAAGGTTATTGGTGTAATCTTGAACAGTATGTGGTTGACATATGAGAGGATCATGTTCAAGA
The DNA here is from genome assembly GCA_033996785.1 of Trichosanthes truncata. Taxonomy (NCBI): domain Eukaryota; kingdom Viridiplantae; phylum Streptophyta; class Magnoliopsida; order Cucurbitales; family Cucurbitaceae; genus Trichosanthes; species Trichosanthes truncata. Next base: position 31,161,075 of record MU867261.1, read on the forward strand.
AATAACCGAAAAAGTCATAGTATATAGATAAAGTTGGGTGTTTTATCCTGGTAACACAATTGATACGACCCACTTTGTAGTAGTTACAAATGTTTTGATCTAAATCGTTCATGTGAGACATGTGAGTTGTTGGAATTTATGGCATAAAGTCTTGTAATTAATAATTTATTTAATAATTAATAATAATGTTGATTATTTTATTTGCAATACAATATTATCCATTATATGAAAAATCCAAGGTTATTAGTGTAATCTTGAACAATATGTGGTTGACATACGGGAGGATCATGTTCAAAAAATAACCTAAAAGATCATAGTATATGGATAAGGTTAGGTGCCTTATCTTGGCAATACTATTGATACGGCCCACTGTGTAATAGTTACAAACGATTTGATCTAAATTGTTCATGTGGAGACATGTGAGTGGGGGTATCTTAATTAATGAGTTTGTATAAGACTGGACCACGAAATATTTAATCACTCCTTATAAATCCGTTAATTGAGAAGATTAATATTTCATTAGGATGATCATATGCGACTCGATCTTAATCTTGAGTGAGTTATGAACTCCTGTCTATGAGGGCTTGTCCTTTAATGTTGTTGTGCAAAAACCCACTACGCAAGCATACGCAATCGTAGGTAGTGAATGGTAAACAAGGTCGATCCCACGAGGACTAATGTAAGTAAAGTTGACGAAATTAAGCACAAACTTATCAATGAAAAACTAAGTTAAAGAACACAACTGAACCTGTAAATTGACCGAAAACGAGTACAAAAATGGCTACTAAACTAAGGGAGACTTAAAAAGGCAAAGTATAACTTTAAACAAAGATTAGAGAAGCTAAATACGTAATAAAATGATTAAAACATGGGGCTGAAATTTAAGAAGACAGTAGCAATTTTTTTCCTAATTGAGGTCGTCAATGCTATAACATTAGACACCACAATGTTATACATAGCAGAAAAAAAAAAACATCAGAAAATTTTGAACGAAAATCAACCCAAAAATTTCTCGAACTCGATTTTCTTGCCTTTAACACTGAGTAAAGCATATGTCTATGAAAACCCAATGCTAATAAACACTAATAATACCCAAATTTCCCAAAATCACAAGTTTAGAATGCATGTCTACACCCTACAATTTCTGCCCCTTAAGGAGAAATCACTTGCTCCATTTGTGTCAATCCACCCATTCCTAACCCTTTCAGTATTAAGAATTAGTTTGTGCCTTACCCAAGGTGATCAAACTCAAATAAGAACTTGCAATAAACACCACAAATGGAAGTATAACTTCATAGAAGATGCATTGAGTCAATAGGGTTCAAACAACCACATAAATCCTTAAATTCCAGCCCTAAAACACTTAGCCCATGCCTTTAAAACATAGAATAAACCAGAAGAATTCAGAAATCAACAACATAATGGGATTAATCTAAGAGTTATACCCAAAATGGCCACAAAAATATGTAACCTAGCTAAAAGATTAAGAAAAACTTAGAGCAATACAAAATCAACAAGCTAGAAGGTAAAAACTAGGAAGAGAATGAGAAAGAGGGAGTAAAGGATGATGAATCTTCTTCTTCTTCTCGAAAATCTTCAGAAAATCGCAATCTTCTTCTTCACTTTTCTCTGTTTTCTGGTTTTATCTTCTTTTCGGCTCCCCCTTCACTTGTTACGATGGTTTCTCTTTTCTTTGCCCTAAAAGGGCTGACTCGGATCTCCCCTTCCACGTGGCAGCAGGTTATTGGTCTATTTTTAATGAATGATGACTTCTATGGTGATGTAAATGGTAAAATTTCTGTAAAAATCTGCGTCCCTATGAGGCTTACGATGCTGCAACATTGGCGCCCACATTAGAAATGTGGTCTGCAATGTTGTAGCATTGACACCCACAATTCAGCATCCAGCCCACGTAATGTTGTAGCATTGACACCCACAATTCAGCATCCAGCCCACAAAAATGGTTCACCAACTCGAGAAAACCTGTCCAAAAACAAAAAATACTCAACCAAATAAGGGAATAACAGAAGATTTTTCAACATTCATGCTTGCTTAAATCAGCACCCAAATAAGTGCTACAAAACCGACAATGGACTACAAACAACTCGAGTTTTAGCGAGGTCTAAGAGTGAAATTTGTGATAATTTACTCCCATTTCATGGGATTATCAAATGTGCATGGGTGAGAGTGGCTTTTGTGGCCGATTCAATATGTCTACCATTTTAGGGACTTTACCAAATAAGGAACTGGGAACATAATCTCACAAAATGGAATTCACTCATTCCTTTATAGGGTAAGTAGATGAGTAATTTCCTTAAGTGCTGATTTCGGGACTTGAACAATGGGGCCCCACCCTCTCACTGGCCCGAGAGGGACTTAGTTTATAGTTGGATCATAAACAAATTGTTTATTAGAGGATTAGTGATACTTAAGGAGCAAGATGTAATTACAGGGGTAAAACGGACTTTTGACCCAACTGTAATTATGAACAACTCGTGCAGGATCGACTTGCATTTAGTGATTATATCCATGGACAACTTGTCCTACAGTACATAAGAGTGCAACTCTAGGTCTATAGTGGAGTGACCCTAGAGTTAATGAATGAAAATTAATTAATTAAAGAGTTTGATTAATTAATTTTATATCATTAGAGCTTATAATCTGTAGGTCCATAAGGTACCTTGCTAGCTCATAGTAACACTAAAAAATCAATTTAGTTGAAAGAAAAATTTGAAATGTTCAAATTAATATTTAATTTGAAGTGTTCAAATTAATATTTAATATATTAGATAATTAAATATAAAAGAGGAAAATATATTTATTGTATTTGATACATTAAATATTAAAATAATTAATGTATATTAGATACATTAAATAAAAGATATTTATAAAATTTGAATAAGATTCAAATAAATAAATATCGTAGGAGATTTGAATGAGATTTAAATAAGTATAAGATATATTTTAATATATTAGATATTAAAATATAATATTTTAATTATGACAAAGATTTACCCTTGGTCTCTATAAATAGGACCCTTGGGTTGATCCATTAATTAATGGCTCAACCCAATAGAGAATTAGAGAATTCTCTCTAGACCTCTTCCTCTCTAATCCCTTGTGGATTCTCTTTCAAGAGGTTCCCACAAGCCTTGGTCCTGTGTTCGAGTCATAGCTAGGAAGAATTTGTGGATGAGATAAAGACATGTCAGAAATATCTCCATATTTACTCCAAGTAAGTTTACTTAATATTATTTTTTTAGTTTAATTTTAAATAAAATCAAAGACGATCCAATGTTTCCGCTGCGGAGTGAAACGTTCATTCCTTCAATGAGTAGGGGTATCTTATACAATGAGATTGTATAAGATTGGACTACGAAATAATTAATCTAACTTTATAAATCCGTTAATTGAGAAGATTAATATTTCATCAGGATGATCATATGCGACTCGATCTTAATCCTGAGTGAGTTATGAACTTTTGCCTGTGAGGGTTTGTCCTTTGATTTGAATTTGTTAGAATGGCTTTTGTAGTCGATTCAATATGCCTACCATTTTGGGGACTTGACCAAATAGGGAGCTGATCGGGTGAATTTTGGGTGAAGAAAAGTAAATAAATACGTTCAACCCCAATACAAGTGCACATTATCGATGCAAGTAATAAAACAGGAGTATTCCTGAGTATCGATTCCACATGGAATGATGTAACAAAAATATTATAAAAACAACAACGTAAGTAGAATTCCAACTTGGAAACTAGAAAGCGCAAAAATAAATTTTGGGTTGGTGTGAAATAATAATGGAAATAAAAGTCAAAATGCAAAAACATATTGCAGAATTGAAATGGCAAAGGAATCAATTACAGAATCAAAATTGCAAAAACAGATTGCATAATCAAAATTGCAAGAACAAATTGCAAAAATGAATTTGCAAAATCAAAATTGTAAGAAATGTCAAATAGAAATAAAGATGCAAGGAAAATTACTCAATGAGGGAAGATGGGGCTCAAGTATGTCATTGCCCTAAGTTGTAAATTGCAAAACTAAAATTGCTAATTCAACCTACTCTACACACAATTGTAAACCAAAATTGCTACTCTTATTCACCTTAAAATTAGATTTTAGGAGGCTAAGTGAGTGACTTATATATCTATATTCCCTCTATCTTAGATAATTTGGCTCAACAATTTTATGGAATTTGGAGTTTTTAATCCCTATGTCTAGGGTAAAGATTGGCTTATGTCTAAGCTCTTGTCTCCATCACTTGTGTCAAATCCGCATATCACTAACTTTGTCGGTATTAGATCCAAGCTTAAGTTGCTACCCTAGTTTATCAATCTAGGATCTCAATGACATTTCCTCCACACAAGCGAACAATTGAAATGTAGGCTCAGTTTTCATTGTACTTTTGGCTAGATTTACTTCATAGGGAATTCACATCTTTGAACCCCCTAAGAAGTTTAGCTCATATTTATCTTAAAATTCTCACTACAAGTTCTAGGAATAAAATCCATGCTAGAAGAATTACTTAAAAGCCTATTTGCAACCAAAAACCTAAAGGAATTAAATAGAGCTTGCTATCCAATTAGAATTTAAAAACATGAAGGCAATTAGAACATCAGACCAACTCCTGGACAATCCACAATCCCACAAACAAAAGAAATTAAAAAAAAAAAAAAAAAAAACTCTAGAGGAATCATTATTCAAACTAAATCATAGGACAAACCCATGAATCAAGAAAACTTCAAGAGGAGATAAATTCAACTCTTCTTCCTTCTAAATATGAATCCAACAAAATTACAAAGTGTAAAGAAAAAAGATTGAAAATGTTACAACTTACTGAACTTAAAACAGAAACTGAATTGAAAATAGAGCAATTACAACAGCCATTCAAGCCATTGTTCATAAATCTTCTTTTAATATCCAATCGATTCAATCCCTCAGTTATTTCTAGGAAGAGATTGAACCTTAACAACCCAGGTTTTTGGTTGAATTGGACTGGAAAAATCAAGAAAAAATAGAACCAAACTTGCAGCAACTTTTCGGTAAAAATAGAGGAAAATGGCAGAAAAACCCACAGCTTTTGATTCAGAAATTCGAGCTTCCATAAATCCCCTACTTTTGTCTTCCTTTTTGCCTCCCTTTTATGGTTTTCCATTAGGGTTAATAGCTTCATTAATCTTGTCCAAGAATCCACTCAATTTGTGCAGAAATTCTCATGCTTTCCATAATCAGACTCTGCGATTTTTTTTTCTTGCATTTCCTTCCAACTATTAAACATTGCAGAATCGATTCTGCAATGTTGATTCTTGATTCTACAATTTTTGCCCTTTCCTGCACAAAAAGACTTATTTTTTTAGTTTTTCTTCCTACTTTCTTCAATTCTTCTTTCATAAGCAATTCTTACATATTCTAGGATTATTTCTCATTATTTTCAAAGCAAAAAAAGCATATTTTTAAGCATATGGACATTAGATAAGCCTTAATGCTAAGGCTTATCAAGGTTTATCAGGAGCTGGGAACATAATCTCACAAGATGGAATTCACTCATTCCCATATAGGGTAAGTAGATGAATAGTTCCCTTAAGTGTTGATTTAGGGGGCCACACCCTCTCATTGGCCAGAGAGAGACTTAGTTTATGGTTGGTGATAACATGTATTTATGCTATCTTATTTCCTATTATTTATGCTAGTTTTGCGATTATTTTGTGAGCTTTTATGCCTATTTCTCTTAATTTTGTAGAAACTGAGCTTGAGGAGAAAAACTAAGTATTTGAGAATATTTTGGTAGATATTGGAGCCTTTTGAAGCTTAATTGAAAATTCAAGAAGATTAAAGATGTTATTTGAGCATAAGGCACGTTTCGAGAGATTCTACATTGAATCATGGTTCCAACGCATCGAACCGGAGGTCATTCGGACACCCGAGCGAAGAGATATAGCAAAAATGGCCAGTGTTGTCTGCAGGGTAGCGTCGAAACGCTGTCTATAGCGTCGCGACGCTACGAAAATGCAAAAAACTCGCGGAAATCTTTTTTGCAGCGTTGAGACGCTGTAAGCAGCGTTGAGACGCTGCCTCGAGATTTTCTATAAAAATATCATTTTTTGCGCCGTTTTGGGAGGCCAATCCGAGAGTTGTAGCCCTAATCTTGATTCCAAGCTAAAATTGAGGGTTTAGGGAGCAATTGGGAGCATTTATGGAGCAATTTTGAAGAACAAAAGCTCGAGGGACATGGAGATCACGACGGGAACGCGGGATCGACCATCGTTTGCTAATTTCTTCCTTTTCCTTTAGATTTAGTTTATGTTTTGTGGCCGTAAATTAGGAACTTAAAGGTTTAATTGTATGAATTTAAGTATCTTTGTTCCTAATACTTGAGATTTTTATGTAGCCATTAGACTTGGGATTTTAATTGATTAAGTACCTTGATTGAATGCTTTTGTTTCATTCATGCTTTTATGTATTTAATGCTTATAATGTCTTGATCAAAGATTATTTGCTTTATTGGTCTGAATTTGTGCTTGAAAAAGTATGGTTTAGGCTAGAACTTAATTGCATGACTATTTGTAAATTCTTGCATGAAAATGGAGAATTCTCTTAAAAGCCCTTAAAAGAAATTGCTTAAAGCCTTGCATGTTATTAAAATCTAGATAGATATATTAGGTTTATAATATTGCATGAGAGTTAATTGTGCTTGAAAGAGTTAGTTAACACCCTCACTTCTTGGCTTATGGAATATTTGCATGACAAACTTGGTAGTTTTCGCTGTATGTCTAATTGGTGAAATTGATTCCCTAGGATATCTCTCTCCTATTGTGTCTCCATTTATCTTTTGCTTTCTAGGTTAGTTCTTTAGTTTAGCTTGTTTGCATTTGATTTATTTCTCTAAATAAAGTTAAGTGAGAGTAATTACAGTACTTAAATAAATTAAGAAATCCAATCCCTGTGATCGACCCTAGCCACTATTATTACAAATTTTAGAGGGTTAGGTTTATAAATATATTTGATAGAGCCTCGACAAGCTCTTTATCAGTTGGATCATAAACAAATTGTGCATTAGTGGATAAGTGGTACTTAAGATGCAAGATGTAATTACATGGGTAAAACGGACTTTTGACCCAACTGTAATTACAAACAACTCATGAATGATCGATTTGCATGTTTTGATTATATCTATGGACACAACTTGTCCTACAATGCATAAGAGTACAACTCTAGGTCTATAGTGGAGTGACATATAGTTAATGAATAACAATTAATTAATTAAAGAGTTTAATTAATTAATTTTGTATCATTGGAGCTTCTAATATGTAGGTTCATAAAGTCTCCTTGCTAGCTCATTGTAATACTAAAAGATCAATTTAGTTGAAAGAAAAATTTGAAATGTTCAAATTAATATTTAATATATTAGTTATATTAAATATAAAAGAGAAAAATATATTTATTGTATTTGATACATTATATATTAAAATAATTAATTTATATTAGATACATTAAAGATAAGATATTTATAAAATTTGAATAAGATTCAAATAAATAAATATCGTTGGAGATTTGAACGATATTCAAATAAGTATAAGATATTTTTTTAATATATTAGATATTAAAATATAATATTTTAATTATGGCAAAGATTTTCCATTGGTCTCTATAAATAAGACCCTTAGGTTGAGCCATGAAACACAACACACATCTCCTTAATAGAGAATTAGAGAATTCTCTCTAGACCTCTTTCTCTCCAATCCTTTGTGGATCTTCTTTCAAGAGACTCCCACAAGTCTTGGATCTATGTTCAAGTCATAGCTAGGAAGACTTTGTGGAGAACTAACCTGTCAGAAACATCTCCATATTTACTCCAAGTAAGTTTGCTTAATCTTTTTTTTTAGTTTAATTTTAAATAAAATCAAAGAAGATTCAATACTTCCGCTGCAGAATGAAGTGTTCATTCCTAACATTTAGTTCCAACAAGGTGCTGATGAGGCAAAAAAGGGACCAATGTCCAAGTGTTGTTACGTTGAAAAGCATGAAACTCCTCATCCATTGTTGATTTCCAATCAGGAAAGGTTATAGTCTCAGAAAAGGTAGGTAGTTCGAATTGGTACTAATCAGTAGCAGAGGATAGTTTGGTCAAAACATCGAACATGTAGTTTGACTTGGATATACCAGATTTAGCATGGGTGATCATTGAGTGGGTGTTTTGGTAAAAAGGATATGAAGGAGTAGGAGATGAAACAAAAAAATGAGTGGAGTTGGAATAAGGGGAATGAATGTTGTGGATGGGAAAATTGAGGATATGAGGTACGGTGGATGGTGAAGAGTTTAATGTAGGGTGAGAGGCAGGGGAGTTGGGTGAAAGGGGTTTAAGGTTATTAATGTCGTGATGGTTGAAAGGGATGAATCAATAATAGTTGAGTAAATACCCGAGGTGTTGATTGTTTGAGAACCCGAAACCATAGGAAGACTCGCTAACACAATAGTTTTTAAAGGTGTGGCCTCACTACATTGATGAGAGAATAATTCCATATAAGAAAATTCGGTTTCATTAAAGCAAACATGTCTAGACATATACCTTTCCTAAGGGGCTTAAACATCAGTAGCCTTTGTGATGATCACTATAGCCTAGTAACATGCATTTTTTAGTGTGAAATTCAAATTTATGGTGCCAATACAAATGCAGACAAAGGTAGCAAGCCAAACCAAATGTTCTTAAGGACTTGTAATCGGGGTGTTGCAATTTTAGGAGGAAATAAAGTGAGTCTCCTTCCATTGTAGCAGATGGCATGCAATTTATAAGATGTACTGTTGTGTGAAATGCATCTCACCAATGATGTAAGGGTGATAATTCTCATTCTTGAGGATTATTTATCCCCGTTAGACTCCAGTTATGTTTAAAATTCCATGAAATTATGTGTATGAGCTTAGAAAATCTTAGCAATATTTAGTAAAAGTTAGTGAACATATTAGGGATGAACCAAATAAAGAAAAGAAGTGGAAAGAAGGAAAAGTGGCTGAAAACTTTGCTTTGATGAAGGAAAATAATGCTGCAAAGAATTGCAGTTGCAATTACATTCGGCAATCGACTTTGTACAAGGCAGAATTGCAATTGCAATCCAAAATGGAATTGCAAATTGCAATTCTTCACAGATCTGAAAAATGTAGGAAATTCGGGATTTGCGAGATTTTTGAGAAATTTCTGAGATTCTCTTCCACGATTCCAGCAAGATCAATTGGCCATATTTGTGCGAAAACAAAGAAGGAAACTCCCACCATGGTCTATAAAATGGAAGAAAAACGCACAAAGAATGTGGAATTCATCCTTGGAAGAATACCCATCATTTTCTGCAGTTTTTTTCTCTTCATCTTGTTGTCTTGTTTTCTTCTTTCTCTCTTTTCTTTTATACTCAATTCAACCAAGGTGAACTCTTGGCTTGTAAAGACCTAGGTCATCTTGAAAAAGATTGAATTGAAATCGATTAAAGAAAAGGGAAAGAGAGGTTGTCCAAATTTTCTTTTTTAATTCTAGTTTTTGTTCCGACTTGCTACTTTCATTGGATTCATTTACTTCCAGTTTTGTTTCAATCGTTTGTTTTAGTTCCTTTTAATTTTAGCATTTGATAAGTATTGTAACTCATTTTCCTCTTATTTATTTAAGACTTGAACTCTTGGAGTATTTTTCCTTGTTGTAAGTCATATTAAAATTCCTTATAAATTCAAGTTGAAGTTTACTCTTGTATTAAGTTATTCATTCTATTGTTTATTTAATTTTCTGCACTTATGAATTTTCTTAGCATTAATTCTCATATTTTCTTTATTTTTAACATGAGCTAAATATTCCTTAGGGATTCAAGTATGTGAATATCTTAGATGTGAGAATGTAAGCTTAAATGTAAAAGTGACATAGCTTAACAAATTGGCTTGGTTGCTTTTGTTGATTAACTTATTTTTAGTAAACCTAGATTGATCAACTAGTGTTGCTTTTTAAGCTTGAATCTAATATTGAAAATGTTAGAGGAAAGTGGATTTCACAAAAACAATGGAGGAAAAAGGCTTAGAAATAAGTTCTTAATTTTGACCCTAGACATAGGGCAAGACTCCAAAACCACTAGAATTTTGTTCCAATTTATCTAAGTTCGATTAGTCATAGACATATATGTCCAATCACTTAGCCTCCTAAGGGTTTTGAAATTGAGATTGAATAAGAGTTGAATTTGGTTTACAACGTTTTTGTGTCAAGTTAGGATTGCACTTGCAATTAAGTTACAATTTTCACCAAAAAGGGATAAGCATATTTGAGTACCTTCCTTTTGTCATTGTTATATTTTTGTTTATGCACATAAACTACCACAAACTTTGTTTCACTTTAGTTACCGTAGTTGCAATTTTTGAACATCTTTGTGCTATTCTTAACTTTTGTTAAAACTCGTTCCCTGTGGGATCGATACTTTGGAATACTTCCAATTTTATTACTTACATCGATAGTGTGTACTTGCATCGATAATGTCAATGTTTTCATTCCACTCTACCGCTTTGAGCTGAAGTATATAAGGGCACAAAAGTTGTATTTCGATTTCTTGTTCCTTACTGATTTGTATAAGTGGTTTGAATTCACCTCCTCCCATCACATCTCACTATTTTAATGGATTCTCATATTGTTTTTCCACTTGAACTTTGAACTGTTTAAATTCTTCAAAGTTTCTCTTTTATTTTTTAATGAAAAAAACTCATGTGTACCTAGTATAGTCATCTAAGAAGGCTATATAGTAGTTGAAACCGTGTATGGAATGAATTAGGGTTGGTCCCCACAAATCTGTATGTATAAGATCCAAAGCTTGTGCTCGAGAAACAAAACAATTAAATGGTAACTTATGTGCTTTTTCAAATTTGCAAGTGTTACAAAAAGATGCATTGTCATTACTTTAATTAGAGGCTTTACACTTTAGTAGGATTTGGTTCAAAATTCTAGATGATGGGTGGCTCAATCTTTGGTGCCAAACATCTATTGTACAAGACACTAATAAATAACTAACAAAATTAATCAAATCTCCTTTGCCATCTTTGCTCTCTATCTTGATGGAGGTGGTTTCTGCCATAGAGACAAGGCATGTTGCTTCTTTATTTTTCAGTAACTTCTTTGAGGCTTCATTTACATCTGGCAACTTGTACATATCAATTTCAAGTTTCTCTACCAAGCACACCTCCTTAGACCTATTTTCCTTTACAAAACAAAACAGATCACAAAACTCAACTATTACTCCATTATCTTGGGTTAATTTAGAAATGCTAATCAAATCATTTCCATACGTGGAACAACCAAAATATATTTAAGAATTAATCTTCTATTCTAACCTTTCAAATATGCAATACCTAATGTAACTATAGGTACTTTGGTACCGTCTCCAATTATAATATTTTGCAAGTTACAACTTTTACCTTTGATTCAAAGCTTTCCCAAATTAGATGTCACATGATTGATGACTTTGCTATCTAAATACCATGATAGATATTGAAGAGTCTCTAGGAAAGCCATCAAAGTAGTGGGAGACTGAGTTTCTTGATTTGTTGTTGTCCAATTCGTCACACTTAAGGAGTTGTTGGAGGGTGTTATTTCTGGTTTGTCATACCTGTGATGACAAATGACTATCGTATGCCCCAATTTATCACATAGTTGGCATATTGGCTTGTTGTTGCTAGGATAGGGAGAGTAACGACCTCTTCTCCTATACTTTCCACTTCTATTTGAATGAACATAGTTGACTCGATTTGACTAATAAGTGTTCTAATTTTGTTGGCTGGTAGTTGATGATTGGAAACTAGTCTTCTATTTTTCAACACTTGCAAAGTTGATGGAAGCTTGATTTACTGAGATGGTTCCTTTTAAGGATTGCAGTCATTCTTGTCTTTGTTTGAATGATAGTAATTCAAACTGATCAATCTTGCTCTAGGTCATACTATGATTTTTTATTACACAAACTATCAGTGTGTATTCCTTATCCAGTCTAGCTATTACGTGTGAGATGAAACTTCTCATGTCCATTGGAAACCCAACTACATGGAGGTTATCATAAAACTTATTCATGGTATCAAAATACTCTTACATTTTCATAGTTCATTTCCTCGTCTGTTGAAGCATCAAATGATTGTAATCTTCTTGAGATCTTGATTGTACACCATAGTATTCTTGAATTGAGTCTCGTAGTCCCTTAGCTTCATCATGCCCTAGGACTTGGGCTACAATTTCAAGCGTCATCGAGTTATATAACTAATCCCACCAAGAGTTTATCAGTAGGTAGCCATACATTGTATTCCAAATTTGGTAACAGCAGTCCCTCTGGTCCATCTTCCAAAGGAGGTAAAATAATGGACATTTTGGGTGTTGGAGTTTCGTCAGTTAAATGGCTCTCAAGTTTGTAGCTCTTGACAATTGGTAGGACTATGTTCTGCCAGAGAAGAGAATTTTCTTGATCTAGTTTGATCGACGTTACATAATTCAAGAGATTGATGAAGGTTGGGTTTCCAAGAGTTGTTCCTAATCTCATTTGGTAGGCTTGTTTCTTTCAGTAGTGATTTCCTTGTTTGTTTTAAGTTTTCCTTGGTTGGTGGTGGATGTTGAAGTGAACTTGAGAGGATCTTTAGTTTGTGTGGTAGTAGAGGCATCAGCTGGTTTAGAGCTCTAATACCATATTAAAATTTTGAGAGAAAGATTTGTTTTCTTGTATTGCCTCAACCAACGGTTATCACCTTAAGTAGGTGAGAATTACATAGTAAAGTGGAGCAAGAATAAAGAATGATAAACAATACAAGTGATTACAAATAGCTAACTAGAGAGATTTAAGGAGAGTTAGGTAGGCTAAGATCTAATCTAATAAATGCTAAATTGATACAATAAGGAAAGTAAAGGAAGCATTAATTAAGGCCTGAGAAGTCATGTCTTAATGACTGAAGTTGTCATTGGTCACTGTTCACGTGAGATTTTGACAAAGAAATTTAATTCGTGGAAATGAACTTGATTTTATTGATTTTGTATAAGAAGTACAATCTCTAATCTTTGTCCTCTGATTTTTTCTCTCGAGTATGTAAGCTTGTTGATTTTCTTAGATCGGCATGTTGGCTTGTTAATCTTGGATCGGCCTATTAGCTTGTTAATCTTGGATCAACTTGTTGGTTTGTTGATCTTGGATCAGCCTGTTGGCTTGTTGATCTTGGATCGGCCTACAGGCTTGTTGATCTTGGATCGGCCTGTAGGCTTGTTGATCTTTTTGAAGTTTTTCAGTCGTTGAATTTTCTAAATTCTGAATCTTGGGTCTTCTAAATTTTCTGGATTCTCTGCCTGAACTTGAAGCTTCTGAATTCTGACTTTTAGAGTGATAAGCCTTAGAATTAAGGCTTATTTAAGTCCCAAGTGCTCAAAATATTTGTGTTTGTCCTAAGATTAATTGAAAATAGTGGAAGATTGTTTGAAATTAAGGAAGAATTGAATGTGATAGCAATTGGAAGAAAATTCTAAGTAATTTGATTCTTTTTGCAGAAATTCGGGAAATTGCTAAATCATATTGCTAAACCCGATTTGGCAATCCTGGGCAGAGAATATATGGAAATTTCATATCCGCATGAATGACGAAACCCATATATGGGAAGAACAATTTCCGCACGAATCATGGGATTGGAGCGTGATTTTTGGCAGATTTGACCCTAAGAAGATCTACAAAAGAGGGGGGAAGAAGCTCGAAGAGGAAACTCGGATTTCCTCGGTCGATTTCAAGGATTAAGTTCGTGGGTTTTTGTAGTTTTCGCACCCTCTGTTTTTCGAATTTCTGCTGTTTTTGGCCAAATTGATTCAAGTTCTATCTCGGTTTTCCTTCAAGTTTGTATTACAGAAACGTTGTTGAACTATTTCTATTCTCATTCTGAAGTATTTTGGATTTAAGTTCAAGTTTAATTCAAGTATTTTGTGGGTATTTGTTTTAAAAATCATACTCTGTTCTTCTTTATATTTTTTCCTTCTTCTTTACTGAGGGCTTAGTTGCAGTGTTATCGAAATTACTTTCTTATATGATGAATGTTTGTGGAGATTATCCCTTTATTCTAAGTGGAATTCAAGTATGAACTAAGTTGAGGGGAAATCCATTTTCATTAGCAAGTTCTTTAAACTTTCTTCTTGATTTTATCTTTGGATTGATTGTTCAATTTAATTTCTGCATCTTTCTTCAGTTATCCAGTCTGATTCGAGAGTTTCTTGAATAGTTAAGATCAATTGTTCCCTAAAAGTGGATGAGATTGAATCGATTGGATAGGAAGGAGTGTGTTAGTCATTGAGTTGAATTTCTGATTCCAGCCTCTGTTTTTCTTCTTCATTTTAACTTCTGTGAAAAGTGTGTTGTTATTCAACTTAGGCTTGTGGGAAGGATATGACAGAAGGAAGGAGATTAAAAATTTACTTAGTTGCCCTTGATGTTTTGGCTTAATTTCCATTAAACATCATTGCTTGAATTCCAGTAGTTGCCGAAAAATACCATTGCAATTTGTTGTTTAAGTATTCAATTTACACAATCTTTTAGTATGAATTTTTCCTCAAGAATTAGTTTTAATATTTTTATCGTTAATATGAGCTAAAACTTCTTAGGGGGTTCAAGGATGTGAATTCCCTAAGAAGTAAATGTAGCCAAAATTTCAATAAAAACCAAGCCTACATCTCAATTGTTTGCTTGTGTTGATTAAAATTCCGTTGAGATCCTAGATTGATCAACTAGGGTATCAGCTCAAGCTTAGATCTAATACCGACGGGGTTAGTGACAAGCGGATTTCACACAAGTGATGGAGAAAAAGAGCTTAGACATAAGCCAATTCCTTACCCTAAACATAGGATTAAGGACTCCAAAACCCATAAAATTGTGAGCCAAATTATCTAAGTTGAATAACGTGGTACCAAATATCGAATAGTCCCTCTATCTTAGATAATTTGGCTCACAATTTTATGGGTTTTGGAGTCCTTAATCCTATGTCTAGGGTAAGGAATTTGCTTATGTCTAAGCTCTTTTTCTCCATCACTTGTGTGAAATCCGCTTGTCACTAACCCCGTCGGTATTAGATCTAAGCTTGAGTTGATACCCTAGTTGATCAATCTAGGATCTCAACGGAATTTTAATCAACACAAGCAAACAAATGATATGTAGGCTTAGTTTTTATTGAAATTTTGGCTACATTTACTTCTTAGGGAATTCACATCCTTGAACCCCCTAAGAAGTTTTAGCTCATATTAACAATAAAAATATTAAAACTAATTCTTGAGGAAAAATTCATACTAAAAGATTGTGTAAATTGAATACTTAAACAACAAATTGCAATGGTATTTTTCGGCAACTACTGGAATTCAAGCAATGATGTTTAATGGAAATTAAGCCAAAACATCAAGGGCAACTAAGTAAATTTTTAATCTCCTTCCTTCTGCCATATACTTCCCACAAGCCTAAGTTGAATAACAGCACACTTTTCACAGAAGTTAAAATGAAGAAGAAAAACAGAGGCTGGAATCAGAAATTCAACTCAATGACTAACACACTCCTTCCTATCCAATCGATTCAATCTCATCCACTTTTAGGGAACAATTGATCTTAACTATTCAAGAAACTCTCGAATCAGACTGGATAACTGAAGAAAGATGCAGAAATTAAATTGAACAATCAATCCAAAGATAAAATCAAGAAGAAAGTTTAAAGAACTTGCTAATGAAAATGGATTTCCCCTCAACTTAGTTCATACTTGAATTTCACTTAGAATAAAGGGATAATCTCCACAAACATTCATCATATAAGAAAGTAATTTCGATAACACTGCAACTAAGCCCTCAGTAAAAAAGAAGGAAAAAATATAAAGAAGAACAGAGTATGATTTTTAAAACAAATACCCACAAAATACTTGAATTAAACTTGAACTTAAATCCAAAATACTTCAGAATGAGAATAGAAATAGTTCAACAACGTTTCTGTAATACAAACTTGAAGGAAAACCGAGATAGAACTTGAATCAATTTGGCCAAAAACAGCAGAAATTCGAAAAACAGAGGGTGCGAAAACTACAAAAACCCACGAACTTAATCCTTGAAATCGACCGAGGAAATTCGAGTTTCCTCTTCGAGCTTCTTCCCCCCTCTTTTGTAGATCTTCTTAGGGTCAAATCTGCCAAAAATCACGCTCCAATCCCATGATTCGTGCGGAAATTGTTCTTCCCATATATGGGTTTCGTCATTCACGCGGATATGAAATTTCCATATATTCTCTGCCCAGGATTGCCAAATCGGGTTTAGCAATATGATTTAGCAATTTCCCGAATTTCTGCAAAAAGAATCAAATTACTTAGAATTTTCTTCCAATTGCTATCACATTCAATTCTTCCTTAATTTCAAACAATCTTCCACTATTTTCAATTAATCTTAGGACAAACACGAATATTTTGAGCACTTGGGACTTAAATAAGCCTTAATTCTAAGGCTTATCACACCCCCAAACTTAAAATATTGCTTGTCCTCAAGCAATTAGAAAACCAATAGCACATACACAAGCAAACACTTCACAAAATGATTTCAAATGGTGTTTTTGAAAAAAATGTTGTTCACGAGAGGTCTCAAACTTTTAACACTTTACACAATTTCAAGATTTCCTCACATAAAACTTTTACTTTTCTTTTTCAAGATAAAACATTCTTATGCAAACCCACCTATTATGCTTATCCTACCTAAGTCATAGTCATAGAGTCTAGGGAGGTCTTCTTTGTTCAACAAGCTAAGTTCACTCACATTACAAACATTTTTCTTTCTCCCTCAAACTTATGTAAAGCTGCTGCTAGGCCTCATTTTCTTTTTCTTTTGAACTTTTTTTTTTTATGAGAGTCTTACTGTCACTTGTACCTTCGTTTCAACTTACTAACACTTTGTGGTGAAAGTAGTTGACTACGAGCACAAATCACTGCTAAGACCGTTTTCACATACTCACTTCTTAAGTTAACCTTTCATGCAGAGGAAATCATGGGTGTCATGACTGCCTCTGGTTACTCAATTAACCCTAGAAGGAGGAGTATCCTTTTTTTTTTTTTTTTTGAAATTCCTAGCAGCTGTTACAAAGACATACTATTACAACAACATACTGTACAACAACATAATACTACAATGGCATACTGTTACAACATCATAATATTTCAACAACATACTAGTACAACGACATAATATTACAACGGTAGTATTACAAAATTCATAGAGACTCTGAACCCTCTGGCTAAGTGCTCTAGATTTTTTTCTCCTTTGAATGTCTTCAAATGGTGGGTGGTCTTCTCTATTTGTTGAGTTTGATGGACCTTATATGGGTTTGAGCTTGGTTGACTTGAGCTCAACTTTTGGGCTTGGGCTTATTTGGGCTTAATACAATCATTTTTTTAATAGACTTGGATTATTTAAATTTGGCCTAATCTATTTTTAGTGATCTCAGGCTAAATTAGCTTCGGGTTCAACCGCCACATGGCATAATTTGATTGGACTAGCTTAAGTCGCCCGATGAATCAATATTGAATAGGTGGCATTACTTGATCTGCCAATTTTTCATGTCTTTTAATTTAATTTTAGGACACGTGTAAATTTGTAATTAGTCCAAACTTTATTTTACCATTAGTTTAAATTAATGATGTGGCAATTTGTGATTGGTCAAAAAATTTCATTCAACAAATGCTTCCTTTTCGAGATTTATACACGAGTATGTAGTGGATGGATCTCGAAAAAGATACTTTAGAATTAAAATATGTGATGATTTTGACTTCCTTGGATGAAACTTAGGATGTCCCTAAATTTTAGTTTGAGTTTGGAATGAAATTTGAATTTGAATCTTATTCAAATTTTGATTTGCGATAAAATTTGGAGTATGCCCAAATTTTGATTGAAGAAATTGTGACAAAATTTTGACTTTGAATAAAATTTAGATTCTATCTAGATCTTGGCTTGAATTTGGATGGAATTTGAATTTGTATCTTACTCAAATTTTGACTTGGATAAAATTGGAGTATGCTCAAATTTTGATTTGAGAAATTTTGCAAAAATTATCCAAATCTTAGCTTGCATTTGGAATGGAATTTGAATTTGAATTTTATTCAAATTATGACTCGGAGAAAATTTGGAGTATGCCCACATTTTGATTTTAGAAAATTTGTCAAAATCATCTGGATCTCAAGTTCAATTTGGAATGGAATTTGAATTTGAGACTTCATCAAATTTTGATTTGGAAAATTTCAAGTACACCCAATTTTTTATTTAAGAAAATTTTGCCAAAATTTTCCAAATCTTGGGTTCCAACTTTGTTTGATTAGGCCAAAAAATTTCTCACATAAATTTAGAGGTAAATATTTTCCGTAATATCAATTGTAGAGATTGCTAAATTTGGTTTGTCAATTTTATTTGATTAAGCCAAGATTTCCCTCACATAATTTTAGAGGTAAATCTTTTCCTTTATAGAAATTGTAGAGATTCTTCAAATTTGGCTTGTCAATTTTGTTTGATTAAGCCAAGATTTCTCTCACATAACTTTAGAGGTAAATCTTTTCCTTAAAAACAATTGTAGAGATTCCCCAAATTTGGCTTGTCAATTTTGTTTGATTAAGCCAAGATTTTCCTCACATAACTTTAGAGGTAAATCTTTTCCTTGATAGCAATTGTAGAGATTCCCTAAATTTGGCTTGTCAATTTTGTTTGATTAAGCCAAGATTTTTGCCAAAATCAAAACTTTCCTTATACGTGGTGCTCTTATCCCCTTATAAATTGTAGAGATTGCTTAGACCAAAACTCAAGAGTCTTGCATCACCAAGCTTTGGGTATGATGAATTTCTTTCTTCAATTGTTTTTTTTTAATTAAACTTCAAATGCTCGTTTTCTTTGCGTAGGTCTTGGGCTCAAGAACTAATCTTCCTTTAAATCTTTCTTGGGTCGTGGGTAAGTATAAGAAAACTTATGAAACTTTTTTTTTACTTCTGCTACTGTCACATGCTTCTCATTTTTTTTTTAATGCTTGTCGTTGTCACCTTAATACACACATATACCCCCCTTTTTTTAGTAATTCATATGCGTGTGAAGTGTAGCTACTGTCCTTTTTTTTTTGTTTTCAAATGCTTGGCTACTCCAAATTACACAACACTTACACACACACACACACACACACACATACACACACACACACACACACACACACACACACACACACACACATGCCTTTTCTCTTTGTTTTTTTCTATTTATTACACACACACACACACACACACACACACACACACATGCCTTTTCTCTTTGTTTTTTTCTATTTATTACACACACACAGACACATGCCTTTTCTCTTTGTTTTTTTCTATTTATTTATTTACAACAACTTTTGGTTTTCACACACACACATGCCTTTTCTCTTTGTTTTTTTCTATTTATTTTTTTACAACAACTTTTGGTTTTTTTTTTTGTCGTTCCTTTTGTTGCCCTTTTTTCTAATAATACTTTCGTTCTCAATTTTAGGGAACGATTTTATTTTGCAACTTCTTCCACTACGCAATTGATTTTTGTTTGTCATCTAAAAGGTGTACATATTCATCACCTTTTTTTAGCGATGACCCCTATTGAATATGTATGTATTGTTGGAATTTATGCCCTAAAGCCTCGTAATTAATAATTTATTTAATAATTAATAATAATTTTTATTATTTTATTTGCAATATAATATTATCCATTATATGAAAAATCCAAAGTTATTAGTGTAATCTTTAACAGTATGTGGTTGACATACGAGAGGATCATGTTCAAGAAATAACCTAAAGAGTCATAGTATATGGATAAGGTTGGGTGCCTTATCTTGGTAACACTATTGATACGGCCCACTTTGTAATAGTTACAAATGATTTGATCCAAATCATTCATGTGGAGACATGTGAGTGGGGGTATCTTATACAATGAGTTTGTATAAGACTGGACCACGAAATATTTAATCTCTCTTTATAAATCCGTTAATTGAGAAGATTAATATTTCATCAGGATGATCATATGCGACTCGATCTTAATCCTGAGTGAGTTATGAACTCCTGCCTGTGAGGGCTTGTCCTTTGATTTGCATGGGTGAGAGTGGCTTTTGTAGCCGATTCAATATGCCTACCATTTTGGGGACTTGACCAAATAGGAAGCTGGGAACATAATCTCACAAGATGGAATTCACTCCTTCCCGTATAGAGTAAGTAGATGAGTAGTTCCCTTAAGTGCTGATTTCGGGACTTGAACAATGGGGCATCACCCTCTCACTGGCCCGAGAGGGACTTAGAGTTTATAATTAGATTATAAACATATTGTTCATTAGAGAATCAGTGGTACTTAAGGTGCAAGATGTAATTATAGGGGTAAAACGGACTTTTGACCCAGCTGTAATTACGAACAACTCGTGAAGGATCGACTTGCACGTAATGATTATATCTATGGACATAACTTGTCCTACAGTGCATAAGAGTGCAACTCTAGGTCTATAGTGGAGTGACCTATAGTTAATGAATGAAAATTAATTAATTAAAGAGTTTAATTAATTAATTTTGTATCATTGGAGCTTATAATTTGTAGGTCCATAAGGTCCCCTTGCTAGCTCATAGTAACACTAAAAGATCAATTTAGTTGAAAGAAAAATTTGAAATGTTCAAATTAATATTTAATTTGAAGTGTTCAAATTAATATTTAATATATTAGATATATTAAATATAAAAGAGGAAAATATATTTATTGTATTTGATACATTAAATATTAAAATAATTAATGTATATTAGATACATTAAATAAAAGATATTTATTAAATTTGATTTGGATTCAAATTAGGAAATAAATGTCGTAGGAGAAATTTAAATGGTTTGAATAAGATTCAAATTGGTGAGATAAATATATTTTAATATATTAGATATTAAAATATATTATTTAATTATTTTCCCTAGACCACTATAAATAGGACCCTAGGGGTGAGCCATTGTGCATTCTTCACAACACACATCTCCTCAATAGAGAGAATTAGAGACTTCTCTCTAGACCTCTTCCTCTCTAATCCATTGTGGATTTTCTTTCAAGAGGCTCCCACAAGCCTTGATCTTGTGTTCGAGTCATAGCTAGGAAGACTTTGTGGATGAGATAAAGACTCGCCAGAATATTCTCCATATAATTCTCAAAAGTAAGTTTTCTTAATTAATCTTATTTTTTTTAGTTTAATTTTAAATAAAATCAAAGACGATCCAATGCTTCCGATGCGGGATGAAGAGTTCATTCCTATCATGTATGAATTGCTTCTATCGCACCATAGATTTTTTTGTTTGCCACAGTTTCTTTTACTTTGTTCCCTTTTCGCGCTTGAATATGTAAATATTCTGTTATTATTGCTCTTCAATTGTTGTGAAGATGCCCATGTTCAATGATGCAATAATTCTACACTTACAGTGATGTCACTCTTTCTAAACCAGGCACCTAATTTATTGGGTGACTTAAGTAGCCTACAACAGTGGTCACCTTCACTTACAGTGATGTCTCTTCTGCTAGACCAAGCACCTAATTTAGTGGGTGACTTAAGTAGCCTGTAGTGGTGGTCACTTTCACTTATTGTGATATCACTCATGCCAGACTTTGAAGATGAAGCGACAACCTCGAGTTTGAAGATGATTCGACGACAACCTTGACTTTGAAGATGAAGCGATAACCTCAACTTTGAAGTTGATGTAACAACCTCGACATTGAAGATGAAGTAACACCTCAACTTTGAAGATGAAGTGACAACCTCAACTTTGGAGATAAAGCAACAACATTGACTTTAGAGAGAGTGGAAACCTCGACTTTGGAGATAGTGCGTCAACCTCAACTTTGAAATGAAGCAACAACCTCGACTTTGAGATGAAGCGACAACCTCGACTTTGGAGAGAGGGCAACAATCTCGACTGGAGGAAAAGCGACATCCTTGACTGGAGAGAGAGTGACAACCTCGACTTTGGAGAGAGAGCAACGACCTCAATTTGAGATAAAGCGACAACCTCGACTTTTGAGATGAAGTGAAAACCTCGACTTTGGAAATGAAGCAACAACCTTAACTTTGGAGATAGCGACAACCTCGACTTTGAGATGAAGCGACAACCTCGATTTTGGAGAGAAGGACGACCTCGACTTTGAAAAGATAGCAACAACCTCGACTTTGAAGAGAGAAGCGACAACCTCGACTTTGACAAGAGATAGGCAACCTCGACTTTGGAGAGAGAGAGGCAACCTCAACTTTGAAGAGAGAGTGACAACATTTAACTTGGAAAGATAGCTACAACCTCGACTTTGGAGAGAAAGCGACAACCTCGATTTTGGAGAGATATCAACAACCTTGACTTTAAAGAAAGAGCGGCAACCTCGACTTTGAAGAGAGAGTGACAACCTTTAATTTTGAAAGTGAGCTACAGCCTTGAATTTGGAGAGAGAGTGGCAACCTCAACTTTGAAGAGAGATTGACAACCTCGACTTTGGAAAGGGAGGGTAACCTCGACTTTGAAGAGAGTGTGACAACCTCGAACTTAGAAAGAAAGCTGAAACCTCGTTGGAGAGAGTGTGGTAACCTCAGCTTTGAAGAGAGAGCGCGACAACCTCGACTTTGAAGATGAATCGACAACCTCGATTTTAAAGATGAAGCGAAGCCGTCTAACTTTGAAGATGAAGCAACAAAGCTCTACTTTGAAGTTGCAACCTTGACTTTGAAGATGAAGTGACAACGAAGTCTCTTGACTTGAATATGAAGCAATGATGAAGCCTCCAGACTTAAGAGTGGAGCGACGACCGAAGGAAGCCCTTTTGTATACATTCAGTTTGTAGCATCCCATTGACTTGTTGTGTCGCAACCTTTAATTAGGTTGAGTGTCTTCAATTTGTTGTGTTGTCTCTAGTAGGGATGAACACCATCAATTTACAGTGTCATGCTTCAATAGTCGTGACACACATTTTTTTTTTATTTGGAGAGATTGAACTTAAAGTTTTATTTAAGATGCCTACGTACCCTTCAATATAAGGGATCAAGTCATGACGTAGTTCAATTTTTTTTTTTGTTTGTTTTTTGTTTTGTTTTTATTTTTATTTTTATTTTTATTTTTTTACCATTCAACTTTTAAGCTCATGTGGGCAAGGAGCATCATGCAGTTTAGGCTCTTGCGATAAAGAGCATTTCATTCTAAGCGCTCTTTTTCACTGATTGAGCTACTTCATCGAGATCCAACTCCATCTTCCTTTCTTGAGCCAACTTCAAATTTAGTTCTTTTAAGACAAAATATTTTTCCACCGGATGACTTATGACTCGATGATACCTGCATGGTTGGGATCGTCAATTTTTTACATATCTTCTGGTCGTTTACACTCTAGCAGTTCAATCAATTGCATCTTTAAAAGTTGTTCCAACATATCAGGCATTTCAGAATTAGGAAAATGATAGACTTTTTCTTGTCTTTCCCTCAAAGTTATGTGACGGTTCTCGTTTCCTTGTTGCTTCTCAATTTACTTGCTTTTTCCTTTATGAAGATGATTTGAAAAGAGTTGTATTGACAACCATAGACTCTTCTGAAGTCAACTCAATATTATTTCTTTCTTCCTTTAAGTTAGGGACTAGAAGATCTTTGTCTCCTCGACTAGCAATACTTAGCTCCATGTCGTGGGTGCGAGTTTCTAGTTCTTCAAAAGTGCGAGGCTTTATACCTCTGAGAATGTAAAGAATTCCTCAGTGCATGCCTTAAATGCACATTTTGACAGCAGATAGTTCAATGAGAAGATCTTTGGATTCGAGACTCATGGCTCTCCAAAGATTTATGCAGTCGAAAACAGGTTCACTTTTTCGTTTCCTTGTGTTAGTGAGCTTGAACATGCTGACAATTCATCTTGTGCTATAGAAGCGATTTAGAAATTTCTTTTCAAACTGCTCCCAACTGTCAATAGTCTCAGGCTCCAAATCAGTGTACCAATCGAAAGCGTTCCCTTTAAGTGTTCATATGAACTGTTTGACCAATTAATCTTCTCATGTATCAGCATTTTCACATGTCTCGATGAAATGCGCAACGTGTTGCTTAGGGTTGCATTTTCCATCAAATTGTTGGAATTTTGGTGGTTGATACCTAGTTAGCATTCTTAAGTTATCGATTCTCTTGGTATAAGGCTTAGAGTACAAGAGAGAACTTTGGGAAGTCCCACCATATTGATCTTTGATGGAGTTGGTTAAATGTCCTGAAGTTGTTGGATAGATAGTGCAGCGATCGAAGTGGAGTGTTGTGTTTGATCTTCCTGCACAACGATCTTCTATTTGTTTCTATGTTTGACGACAGGAGTCTGACTTGATTCAGCTGTATTTTGTTTCTCAATTTGGCTCTTTAAGTATGCAATTTGAGAATCCCTTTCTTCAATTGTCTTCATCAAAGTGGTGATCTTTTCCTGTATCTTTTCCAATCTTTTTTCCACAATACTTGTTTCAGTTGTCATGACGAGCACTATGTCAGAATCAAGATTGAACAAGGGGTTACACTTAACAGAAAACTTGTTGTTAGTTAATGCCCCCGGTAGTGTCATTACTTCGCCTGCAATAGAAGCTTTATCATCTTGAAACCTCAGTTCGTTGGAGCAACTATGGTTGGCAAAATCCGTGTATGAGTCGTTCATGGCAGCGGTCATCGAAGAAGTCTTTTTGGATGACATTGCTTCACTTATATGTTGAGATGAAAGATAGATATGAGAGGTAGAGATGGTCCCACTGGGCGTACCAACTTGTTCACACGAGATTTCAACAAAGACATTTAATTCGTGGAAATGAACTTGATTTTATTGATTTTGTATAAGTGGTACAATCTCCAATATTTGTCATCTGATTCTCTCTCTTGAGTATGTAAGCTTGTTGATTTTCTTAGATCGGCATGTTGGCTTGTTGATCTTGGATCGGCCTATAGGCTTGTTGATCTTCTTGAAGTCTTTCAGTCGTTGAATTTTATGAATTCTTAATCTTAGGTCTTCTGAATTCTCTAGATTATCTGGCTGAACTTGAAGCTTCTGAATTTTGAATTTTGGAGACTCTGAACTCTCTGGCTAAGTGCTCTACATTTTTGTCTCCTTTGAATGTCTTCAAATGGTAGGTGGTCTTCTCTATTTATAGAGTTTGATGAACCTTGTCTGTTTGGACTTGGTAGACCTCTGGCCTATCTTTTGAACTTGGGCTTATTTGGGTTTAATCCAATCTTTTTTTTAATAGACTTGGATTATTTAAATTTGGCCCAATCCATTTTTAGTGATCTCGAGCTAAATTAGTTTCGAGTCCAACCACCACATGGCATAATTTGATTGGACTAGCTTAAGTCGCCCGATGAATCAATATTGGATAGGTGGCATTACTTGATATGTCAATTTTTCATGTCTTTTAATTTAATTTTAGGACATGTATAAATTTGTAATTGGTCCAAACTTTATTTTACAATTACTTTAATTAATAATGTGGCAATTTGTGATTGACTGAGATTTCTCATTCAACAGTCACACAGTTGAGGAGAACATGAATATAGTTGTTATAATTTATTTGCTCCCTTTATATAGCGACACGAACATTCACATGAGAGCTTACATGGGGATTTGTATTGTTAAGTACTGAATCTATTTGATTTACTCGTGATGATTTTCTTGAAATTGTTGCATATAGCTTGAACATTACTCAACAAAGTTTGGATCCAAGGAGATGTCTCCAGCATCTTAGATTTAATATTATGGATAAAAAATCTAACAAGGAAACTTAGAAGCCTGTGTGACCTGTCAGTGCATGTGTAGTTGTGTGTTCAAGGTAGTGCAGACAATAATCATCTTGATGATCTCTCTTCTTTCCTTGCAACAAAAGACCAAAATCAAAAGAGAGAGAAAGAGTAGAGAGAGGGTGAGAATGATGAAGGGAGGGAGAGGAAGAAAGGGGAGAGAGTGGAATAAGGAGAGAGAAAAATAATATATGAGAGAAATAGAGTCAAATGGATCCAATTTTTACATTTATCATAGTGGGTTTAATTTTACCATTCAAAGTTTAGGGTCCAATTATATCACTTTTCAAAGTTTGAGTCAGGGGTGCAATTGTTACTATAGATGTCTATTTTTTCCGCGAGGACCCACCTTAACGGAGTGGAAAATCCCCATTTTGGTGGAGAATGAGGGAGGGAGTGGGGAAAAAAATTCTTCGAGAGTTAAACGGAGACAGAGATGGGGAATGTATTCCCCATCCTCGTTCCCCGTTCTGTTTATTTTTTTATATTTATATTTTATTTTAATATATATATATATATATCTGTATAAGTATATATATGTGATTTAAAATTTTATTCTTAATGATTTAGATAATTGAATATGTTTGAATTATATAGTTAAACATTTTAATAATATGTATGGATTAATTAGATAATTTGATATGTAATATGGTTTTGTTTTTATTAGGAGGTTCAAGAATTTTATCTTTAAATAGATATTTTTTAATAGAAAATTAACTGTTTAAATTAAGATTTTTGGTGAATAATTAACAATGTAATTGAAAATTAATGGATATTTTCCATAGAAGTTAACTATTTAAAAATTTATCAAAAGAATTATTTGATTCTTAAAAAAGAAAAAAACAAACTAAACGGGGAATAATTCCTCACGGGAAACCCGATCCCCACAAATTCTCCGCATGGAATTCCCACCCCGATCCCCGCAAAATTCCAAATGGGGGGTGGGGATGGGGACAGAGAAGCCATCCCCGTCCCCGCCCCACCCCATGGACATCTCTAATTGTTACACCTATCAAATTTTAGGGATGATTGTGCAATTTTTCCTTGATTTAAATATTTTTTACGAATTTTTTATTTTTTTAATTTTTTCCAAAATAGCCATTGAGATCAATATTTTATAGACATTTTCATAAAATTGAGACTCCAACATTTTTGTTGACTTCCACATTTAAAACCTTGGATATAACAATGAAAATTAAGTTATGGAAATTAATAAAAAGTTAAAGATGAAAATTAAGTTATAAAAGTGTTTAAGACTAAGTAAAAATTGGCCCATCCATCTTTCTTGAGATTAAAAGTTTGATCACTACTCTTGTCGTTATTAAATTGAAAAAAAAAATGCAAGTAAAAATTGAGGAACTACAATCTCGTTTGATAACCATTTTGTTTTTAGATTTAGATTTTTTGTTTTTTGAAAATTATACTTGTTTTCTCACAATTTTTTAGTAAACTTTTCACTTTCTTTAAAAACACATTTGAATTCTACACCAAATTTCAAAAACAAAATCAAGTTTTCAAAAATTATTTTTGTTAGTTTTCAAAATTTGGCTTCGTTTTTAAAAATATTTTTAAAAAAATAGGTAAGAAAACTATAGGTGGAAGTACTATTTATAAGCTTAATTTTTTGAAAACGGAAAACAAAAAATAAAATGGTTATTAAATGGGCCTAAATTTGAGATTTTAAAATTTTAGATATTGAACATCTAATTAATTATATTAATATTAAAAAATTGATTTTTTTTAATTCAACAACAAATGGAATGAGAGATTCGAACTTCTAATTTTTTAGTCGATGGGATATGCCTAAACTAGTTGAGTTATGCTCATGTTGGTAAAAAAATTTGAGTTAGGTGCTACTCTCTTTACATATTACGTATTTTGAACTCTATAATGTCTCTCATCTTCACATTTGTTGATTTAAGAATCATACTCATCTTACATCTCTCCTACACACAATTTATTTTACTATGGTGTATAAAACGTAAATTAATTTAGCTTTAAGAGAAAAAAGAGACAATTACTATGCGATAGTAAAAAAAGATAAATGCAAATATAATAAAAGGCTTAATACTTTTTTTTTTTTTTGAGTTCAACAAGTGGGTTGAGAGATTCAAACCTTTGAGCTCTTGATTGAAAGCACATACGTTATGCTAGTTGAGTTATGCTCAATTTAGCAAAGGCTGAACACTTTTAAATCAATGGTTTCTATAATTATTTTTGTTGAATATGTAGATTAATAATTGATTACTATGATTATAGTCAATTAATATCTAGATAAGCTATCAATTATATAAATGAATGATTATACCATTAAAAAAAACCATTATCAAAGACATGCGTAATTTTTAGAAAAATATATATATTCATAATTACCTTTTCAAAAATACTATATTTAAAATTACTTTTATAAGAATATACATTTATAAATATTTTCATACCCATTCAACTTTCTCGATTACGTTAAAGAATATATAAATCGGGCCAAGAAAATGGGAGAGTAGGCCGAGCCCAGTTGTCACGTAACCATGGGCCAGAATATCGGATTCGACTTAGTGGTAACAAAGTCCAATAAAAGCCCAACGGCCCAATTCTTTAACTTAGGCCCTTGTTTTCGGCCCAAATTTCAAGCAATTCGTAAGCACAATGGCTGGAACTGGTTAACGTCGATCCCCATTTGAGTTGATGCCGGTGGAAGACAATGGAGCAGCGGGCGGAGGGCGAGTCGATTAGAGTAGCGTCGGAGGAGCTCTCTCGGGAGTTCAAAACTTTGATGAAAACTGATGATTTGAGCTCTCTCAACCATTTGCAGCACCTCATGTAAGTTCTGTTTCTCTCTGCTCTGTTAATTATCATCGTTGTCGAAAGTAGAGGCGAAATTTGACGAATTAGGATCCAAATTGGAGTTCTGTACCGACTTGATCGTCGATGTGTTTGGTTTTTTTTGTGGAAATCTGACGAATATGTAGAATTTATTGTTATTCTTCTTAATTGTTCCGTTGAATCACTCATTGCAGATTGGGGAGATTGCAGGATAGCAATGCAGTTCTCTCTCATTTCAATGAGTTTTCGGAGCATTGCTTTGCTGAGGTTTCTGGAGATCTATCTAGAAATACTCGTCTTTTAAAGTCCATGAAATCTGACCTTGATTACATATTTCAGAAAATAAGGTATGGTGGTGAATGGGTGTTCAACTGTTTTTAGTGATACAAATGTTCTCATTGTTGTTCATGATCTTAGGTGATGCTTCTGTTCTATCATATGAAAATATATGCATCTTTCATCTTAATCCCCTACAAAAAAATAAATGAATAAATAAATAATAAAATAAAATCACAAGAAATGGTATGTTGCTGCTATTGCGATCACCAAAGTAATTTCCAAACCCAATGATTCAAGGCAAGGATAAAGGATCCGAGAACAAGGAAAAACCTTTTTACAATTGTCTCAATAACTAAACTAGATATGAATGAAAAATTGAAATAGATTCTATAGGAGGACAGAATAAAGGGGTTAGAGACACTCAATAATTGAAATGCTTAAGCTTATGGGGTTTTTCCCTTTGAGTGAGACGTACGTGGGTAGGAAGTATAAATATCTTCATGTACAGACGCTCGCTAATTAGTACATCTTTAGAATTGTAACCTTTTTGCCACCAAGTTTAGCTGCACCGTCAGCTAAAATTTTCCCTGTTTTAATGCATTTACCATGGTGAACTTGGGATTTTTGCTGCATTCAAGTATTTCTGTTAGAATGTTGATACATAACTAATGGAATTCTTCGAGTATACCTGTTGTCCAAAAAAATGATCTTGCTAGTATCAGTACAAATGATCTTGGCAATTATTAATTGCAGACTTCTTTTCTAATCCCTCTAAATCGATACGATGAGAAATTAGTTCACATAACTAATGGTGGTGTTGTCTGCTAGTTTCTTTGTTAGTCTAGTAGTACACTTTTGAAGAAAAATTAGTTCATTTTTCATCCAACTTTTTTCTTTCCAGTCATTCTTGACGATTAAAAATCACCAAACTTTTCAACATGGTCTTGTGCCCTGAAACATTTTGAAATTAGTTAGCTATGAACTCATGGTGAATAAAGCTTTTAAAAATTGGAATGGAAAATATATGGCCCCATTTAATAACCATTTGGTTTTTTGTTTTTGGTTTTTGAAAATTAAGCCTATAAATACTACTTTCATCTATGAGTTTCCTTGCTTTGTTATCTACTTTTTACATATGTTTTCAAAATTCAAGCCAAAGTTTTAAAAACTAAAAAAAATTCTTGTTTTTGTTTTTAGAATTTGACTAAGAATTGAAATATTTTCTTAAGAAAGATGAAACTTATTGTAGATATGATGAAACAACAAGCATAATTTTCAAAAACCAAAATCAAATGGTTATCAAACGGGACCTATGATATTAAGTTTTCTTATTTCCTTGTTTTTTTTGTTCATTTTTTGTTATAAAATCAAGCAACTGAACATGTATGTTGACTTCTACCATCCTGCAAGGATGTGAAATTTTTTATGACTAGAAATCCTTCTTGAAAGCATTTTGTTCAGACTGTGGTTACTTGTTACTTAAAATTTCGTCTCTGATGGAATGCTCTTGTATTTAGTTAAATCCTAAGAAAATATACAATCCTCTCTGCTCTTCCTTGCACTTTATTTCACTGCGAGGGACTTCTAAATTTTATCTCGACCTGGAAGTCATAACTGATTTATTTTATTGATCAAATTGCATCATTTAGTATATTTTTTGCTTCTGTTGAGAAAACCTATCGATTGATTCAATATGGCCGTATCTTTCTAGTTTGTTTAGTTCATAAATTTCTCCATTTCTTTCAGGAGCATGAAATCAAGAATTTTGGCCACTTATCCTGATGCATTTCCTGACGAGTCAACTAGTGAAGCTCTGGATAGGAGACCAGACCTTGAAATGCCTCAGTAACTACAGAAAGTATGACTGCAAATAATCATACCCCAATGTGAGTCAGAAAATGTAGATAGATCATCTTCCAGAATTATTTTCTTCACGTGGTCATTGTTCACTAGGTATGAAGTTTAACTCGGACAAATTTGTTTATATTGTGTTGTTGCCTTCAAAATTTTACCTCAATTCTGTTGTTTAAGGAAATTGAGGTACACAGAGTAGTATCATTATCATTATGAGGAGAAATCCAAATGAAATATGTATGTGTAAAAAGCATATTTGCCCTCTGCTAGGTTTGTCATTTATTAGCTTAATTCATTCTAGCTTGTATTGGCCCCTTTATTTCACCGGCATACATATTCTCTTGCCTATCGGCCGAGACAGCTACTATTTACTTGAGGTTGGTATAAACGTTAGTATTCTTACAACCCTTTTGATATCTAGCCATTCGTTTTTTTTCTTCTTTTAGTTCAACGATTTCAAGGTTAGGAGGTCGAACCGTCGACTTTTGGAATGGTAATTGGTACCTTATTTATTGAGCTATTAAATATTAATAGTTGACATTTCGACACAAACACATGACACAAACACATGATGATTAGAAATCTAAATGGACATTATCAACGTGAAAAATGAGGTTGATAATCACTCTTCTTACTGCCAAATAGCCTCCCATCTTCACATGACACCCAATTAGATGAGAGATCGATGTTCAATGTCAACCTAGGTTCAACGTAGAAGTTCAAATTGTCACTTTTGAGGTAGAGAAGGACCTAGGTGATGCTTGTGTAAGTCAAAGAGGTTTTAAGAAATGAGCGAAATAGATGCAGTGAGTAAAAACGAAATACTAGATGTTCAAAAGGGCTGTTGTAGATGCTATGAAGTTTTAAAAATCTACTAATCAAAAATCACAAAAGAAAAAGAAAAATCAAAGTATTCAACTAACATGATATAGTACTTGGCTAAATAATCTAATCAATACATGACTGAAGAATGGTAACTTTAGAGAGGAAAAATTACGGAGAGAGAGCAAGAACTCAAGTCGATAAAACACCGTGTAGTCTTCTTCCAAAAATGGGAGTTTGAATAGTTTTTTTTTACTTAAAAAAAAATTCAATTACTTGATAAATTTGAAGTTATGTTTCTATTAGTGTGTTCAATTCAGTGCTACATCCACCAATTTAATCGAAATTCACCAATTCCTACATCAATATTTTGTTCATAGAATTAACCACAGTGACAATTCTTTGAGTTCTTTCTTCCTTTCATAGCGCGTGATTCCCACTTTCTGTGTTCCACATGCAAATTCATCGTGAGCAAACTCCTTCTCTGTCATGCAGAAAAAGAACACAGCTTCAAAAAACAAAAATGAAATTTTTACTCCCTCTTCCTCAATCAGATTCACCACCGTCCATTCCCCTCACTCCTCTTCTCAACCGTCTGATGATCCCCATCACCACTCGTTTCCTTTCAAGTACAAAACCAAAGCAAGTTACCAAAATGTCCATCTTTAGAACAAAGAGAAAGATATGAAGGAAGGAAATGAAGTTGGTGGTGGAAAAAGAATGGGAGGAGTTAGAAGTGAGACTGAAAAAGAGAGAACAAAGATGAGAGAAAGGCAAAGAAGAGCCATCACCACCAATATCTTCCATGGCCTTAGAAAGCACGGCGGCTACCGCCTCTCCCCTAGAGCTGATATCAATGAAGTCCTCCGTGAGCTCGCCAAGGAGGCCGGCTGGATCGTCGACCCCGACGGCACCACCTATCGCTCCACTGCATCTGTACCCTCCTCTCTTTCCCTTTTCTTTTCTTGCTATAAATTTTCATACAAATTTTACGTTCTAACTTTTTATATATATAATCTTTCCGACAAATCAGAGTCAAGATTTTATAATTTTAACTTTTTTTTATATAATTTTTTAATATAAGCTAATTAGGAACTTCTTTTCTTAGACAGGTATGGAGCTAGAAATTTTCATAATAGGTTATAACTTTTATATATATATAATTTTTTTAGAGGGAAGATTTTAAAATTTTCAACTTTTTTCTTATATAATTTTTTAATATAAGCCAATTAGGAAGGATAATTGTTGTTCCTTCCTTTCTTCTTTGCTCCGCCCATGTTCTTGTTCTTCTTCTTTTTTTTTTCTCCCAAAGGATTCATTTTCTTTTCTATTCTTCGTCTTAGATTTTGGATAGATGTTCGGTTTGTGGGACTTTGAGGAGCACCACTCCGACGCCGACGAGTAGCGTGGTGGCTGGCGGCGGAGGAGAGAGCTCCACTCCGGCATCGCCTTCTCAATTGCCTGTTTCTGTGAGAGACTACGCCATGGCATTCAACGACAATGTCATTCAACCGGCGACTCCCTTCTACGTCTCCGGCGGTGGCGGCGGCGGCCTTTCTTCATGCTCCTCGTCTCGGAATCCGACCGGCAACGGTAACATTAACGGCGACGTTCCTCTGGCGGTCTACGTGTACGGAAGTGAAGATGTCCGCCGCTGTCTCTCTGCCTCAGCCGCCGTCGGAGTTGGCGGCGGCGGCGGCTCCAAGGATGCGGCGTACGAAGAGTTGCAGGAAGCGAGGGCATCCAATCAGAGTACGCCGGAGGGATCTCCTCGGCTCCGTTCGTAGTTCTTTTCTTTTTTACCATTTTGGCCTCCTGGTTCTGCTCTTGTTACGACCTTCTGGGAATGGAGATTAGCAAAGATTATTTGAACACCAATTAGGTTAATTAAAATTTACTTTTTGTAGTGACAAACAAACGCCAAAACTTTGTTTGGCATAGGGATGGAATTATTATTCTTAAAGAAAAAATGAATTATTTGAGTTTCTTTTTTGTGGGCATCCAGAAATTTATCTGAGCTGTAATATTAATTATTATGGGAAGATTTGACTGCATTTATGCACATACAAACTATTGTAAAATCTCTCTCTATATATATATAGTAAAATCTTCTTTCCCGTTTAAACATATTTTTGGAGCTATTTGTCTTGAAATACTTTTTTCATTAGGCTAAAATACTTCAAAAAAATTAAAAATTTACCAATGACATATGTCTTAATCAATTGAGCTCTGCTCAAATTAACAAAAACTTACCAATGACATATGTCTTAATCAAGGTTCGAAATGTCGATGTCGATGGAAATATCGAGGTCCAAATTTTATGGAAATGTCGATGGAAATGGAAATTTCGGGGGAATTTACGGAAAATCGTGGAAATTGATAGAAATTGTTTGAATTAGCCAATGAAACTTTGATTGTGGCTTAATTAGACTATAATTGACCATTTCTAAGCATTCCATCTAAAAACAAAGATAATATTTAGATATAAATATCAATTGAATATTTGAATTGTCGATGCGAGCAGGAATTTGAGAAAAAAAATATAGATATTGATTAAAATTATTTGAGTATATCATGAAACTTTAATTATGGCTTAATTATAACATATTGATTTATTTTAACATCATATAATATATGTAAATTATATGTAATATTTATATTCAATGAGACTTTAATTATGATGATTTAATCAAACTAAGTATAATTAACCATTCATAAATCCTAATTGACTACATAAAATAATATTAAATATTGGTAATTAGAGTAAATTATTTAATATAAAATGTACATGTCTAATACCAAAAAGATGATCTTGGAGCATCTAATCTAGAATCTTGATAATTCTGATAAAAATTACAATATTGCTCCCAAGTCATCCTATATTGAAAATGTTGAACATAGTTGCTTACATGAAAACGATATGACTCGTACGGCCAACATATGTATTCGTGGATACATCTCATCAGTCGATGGTCCTTGATTTTCAGATGGATGGAGTGTGTAAGTGGAGAATGTAGATAACTTTTTCCCTTTTTAAATTTGAATATTAATTTGTTTCATTGTTTATTGTTTATAAAAAAAAATAATACATGAAAAACAAAAAAGTAATTTAGTAATCAGTATGCAAATTTGACCATCTTACATTAAAAAAAAAAAAAAAAAAAAAAAAAAAAAACGAAATTTCGCCGACATGTCGCCGACACCTCGAAATTTCGAGGAAATTTCGACATGTCGGCGAAATT
The DNA here is from genome assembly GCA_033996785.1 of Trichosanthes truncata. Taxonomy (NCBI): domain Eukaryota; kingdom Viridiplantae; phylum Streptophyta; class Magnoliopsida; order Cucurbitales; family Cucurbitaceae; genus Trichosanthes; species Trichosanthes truncata. Next base: position 31,195,909 of record MU867261.1, read on the forward strand.
GGGGGGGAAACGACATCCCCCCCTGTACGGCATGTCGAACCGGTCGACATGTCGAAATTTCGGTCGAAATTTCGACATGTCGACCGAAATTTTATACTATGGTCTTAATCAATTGAGCTCTGTTCAAATTAACAAAAACTTACCAATTCGTTCGGTGGCAAGATTTGCACAAATTTTTTTTGTAAACCAACATAGGCATCACATTGATAAATTTCTTGTAATTCAAACTCATACTCATACTTGTAGTATTAGTATATACTATTATGACAGGGCTCAAACCATGTATAATTCCAACTTTTAAGCTATACTTATCATTATCATTATTTTGTTTAAAGATTTTCTAATTATTGTTACGATACAGTTGCTATTTCAACCTCTTTTAGGATATCAAAACACTGCTTTTTACTTGAAAACTAGTATTACATAAACTACACTTTCTATTACTCCAAAAAAAAAAAAACAAAAAAAAAAAAAAAAACAACTATCACTTTCTATTTATTTTATTAGTTTATGATGAGCAATAGCAGGGATAGGCAATGATATTTTCAACGACATCATGTCAAAGTTGGGAACATCAGTCACCTTCAAGTTTAACCTTAATCTCGAAAATAATTAGATTACAAACAATTGCAAATTCGACAAATAATTTGCTTTAATAAAGGCTAAATACTATAATTATAATGACTATAAATCATTACATTACTCCAAAGCCTTTATCACCATCATGATACCAATATTCCATGAATTTAACCATTTATCTTTCCTGGAAAATCTCAAATCAAGATAAAAATAAAAGTACATTGAAGATTTCTTGCAGTTTGTGATGTACAAAGTGATGAATGTGAACACTGTGAACCTTAGTACAACGACTTACTTGGAAACAGTTGAATAATGAATTGCCCAAAAAGGTACATCACAACAGGGAAATGCTGGAAAAAACCAACTGCCCCATGTGACCATAAACAGAATCTATCTCTGCAATTCATTTCTGGAGTAAAGTTTTATGCCCACAATGGCCTTGCAAACTGACCCTTCTCAGTAAGAAATATGAATGCTCTAATTTGACTATCGTTTCCATGGCCAAAAGGTTGTAAAAAGTTAGGTAGGTGGGTGAAAAAAAATACATAAATAAATAAATACAGAGGGGAGGGGGGGTGAAACTCTTTCAATTTTACTTTAGAACTCTGAGAAGTCAAAATTGGATAGGGTATAGAACTTTTCAGTTCAGTCTCATGAGAGTTTAAGGGGATGAACTGCAACTCCATTCCGAGCAGCTGGGATTCGCCCCCACCTTCCTAGACGAGGTTCCTGTCATGAAGTTAACTTATGGTGTCAGCACCGGGCAAACCATTATGCTCTCGGAATAGCAAGTCTACAAAACTTATGAAGGGGGAAGATAACTGACTAACAAATACGAGAAAATAAAAGAGAAAAATAATTTCAATAAGAGAAGTCTAAGTAAGCCAGCAATCTAGATACGAATCCAAATTATTATAATACCAGAGCGAGCTTTAAGAACTTAACAAAAAGCATTTACAACTGAATGCAGAAAGATAAACGTGTTTCTTTCATCACCAAAGGAAGTAGACTTGCTTAAATCAATTCTACTCATAATCAATCAATTCTATTGTCAAACTTGCCTACTTATTATCTATTTTCAAGATTCCTGCTAGGATCACCGAAATCCAAAAAAGAGACCTGAGGAATTTTACATACGACAGAGGTGCTAGAGATGGGGACATTAGGTGAAGGAGAAAAGTGCTTGTTAGCATTTGGAAAGAGGAGGATAGAGATTGGGTATATTATGAAGAAGACATCTGGCTTTCATATCCAAATGGCTGTACAAGTTTCCTCTGGAAACTAATGCATTTATGACAAAACTAATTATAGGCTTCCAGCAAGTATGGGGAAAATCCAACTAGTTGATTCACTCTACAGTTTCGGGATGCTAATGAGCATGAACTGCCTGGAGGCTTGGTACGCCAAAGACATCTGATTTCCACCATTTCCAAATTCAAAGTTGGAATGGTGAGGGTTTGAATTCTAGGAAGGATTTGAGGATGATCCCCCTTCCTATGCTGCTTCCTAGACTGCAATGGACGTTTCTATCTAAACTGCTGGTGCTTCAGTCCGAGACAAGTTGGAATAAGGAAACCAGTATAAGGATTTTTATCTTAGAAGAGACTTAGGTCTTTAGCAATGCAGAAAGGAAAGGGAGGAGTGAATTACTCTGTTAGGCCTCCAATTATTAAACAATACACAAGGAGGGGCACGAAAGACATTCCACCTACTGAGAGTTGGTTATACGGCTGTAGGGGTGGGACCACTCAAGGGTTGTGGGTAGTATATATGTAGGGAAAGACATTAGTATATTTGGCATGTTGATTCTGTTTTGTGCTTGGCGAGGGAGGAGAGCTTACCAACTCTCTCTTATAGGTTGGGTATCTTTTTGTAAGGCCTTAGGGCATTGCTTCCTCTGTTCAACTAGTAAGGGAATACCTTACAAATTGGTATCAGAGCCGTTCATCCTGGGGCAATTCCGCAAAATGGCTCAAAAACGACTGGAAGAATGTCTCGACATGACGGATGCAGAGTTGGGGAACATTAAGGCAAAGGTTCAGAAGATTTCGGGGATGGAGAGTCATTTGGCCAAACTTTCGACAAGACGGTAGAAGCATTAACGAATATAGCAGCGGAAATGGCCTACCTACGAACGAAAGCATCATCATCAACGGTGATAGATGATTTGAGTCCAAAATTGAAACGAGTGGAAAAATCAAGTGAAACATCTGAGGAACTCTGTGGCCAAGAGATGAAAGACACGAAAGAGAAAGCCAACAAAGGGATCAAAGGTGAACGTATCAAATTTAAAAAAGTGGAGATGCCTGTTTTTGGAGGCAATGATCCGGATTCTTGGTTGTTTCGGGCCGACAGGTATTTTCAACTCCATAAGCTTTCTGATTTTGAAAAATTGATTGTGGCTGTAATAAGCTTCGAAGGTGTGGCTTTAAATTGGTACCGGGGCATGAAGGAAAGAGAATCGTTTAAGGATTGGAAGGATCTGAAATACCGATTGCTAGATCGATTCACAATAGCTCAGAAGGGAAGTGTGTGGGGGCAATTCCTTGCTGTGAAGCAGGAGACGACGGTGCAAGAGTATCGGAATGCCTTCAAACGATTGGTGGCACCGCTATCCCATTTGCCAAACGAAGTTTTAGAGAATACCTTCTTGAACGGGCTGGATCCGGCAATACGAGCTGAGGTTCAATGTTGGGAACTCGCTGGGCTGAATACTATAATGAAGAAGGCCCAACTGATAGAAGCTAAGGAGCAGGCCCGTTTGGGCTCTTTGAAATTAATGGGAAATGTCGTGAAATCGCACACCAGTAGCACTAAAGCTAACCCTAATTCACAACCAAGGCAATTGACAATATCGCCACGCGTACGATCACGCTACAAAGTGGTTCACAGTCACAACCTCCACGTCGCGAGGGTCCTGCCAGACGTTTATCAGAGTCTGAATTCATGGCCAGGAAAGATAAGGGATTATGTTTCCGTTGTGAGGAAAAATACACTAGGGGGCATCATTGTAAACAAAAGGAACTAAACGTCATGCTTGTACATGATGAAGAAGAAGATGATCCGTTGCCGATAGACGTCGATACAGCAATCAAACCAGTAGCAATGCAAGCCGTTGAAGTGGGTGACTCGACGAAGCTCTCTTTGAATTCAATGGTCGGATTTTCGACGCCGGGGACTATCAAAATGAAAGGGCAAATAGAAGATCAAGAAGTGATCGTGTTGATTGACTGTGGCGCCATACACAACTTCATTGCCCAGCATTTGGTTGAGTCCTTGAAGCTTCCCCTTACAAAGACGGCAAACTATGGCGTGATAATGGGTATCGGCACCGCTGTAAAAGGAAAGGGTGTATGTAAAGCCGTGGTGCTTACTATTGCTGGTTTAACGATTGTAGAAAATTTTCTGCCACTGGAGTTAGGAGGTGTAGATGTGGTTCTGGGAATGCAATGGCTCAATACTCTAGGGGTAACAGAGGTCGATTGGAAAGCATTGTCCATGAAGATTGGTTTAGGGCTATCTCAGGTTACTCTCAAAGGCGACCCAGCCTTAACTAAAGCCTGCGTGACGTTGAAAAAAATGATGAAGTCGTGAGAGGATCGAGATCATAGATTTTTAGTTGAGTCCGGAGCTTTGACTGCAGCAGTACATATGAACGAGCATGAATTGGTTGTCTCTAAAAAGACGTTACCGAATTCAGTCCAATGGTTACTTCAAGACTTCAATGACGTGTTTCAGTTGCAAGAGGGATTAACTCGTAAGAGGAGTATTGATCACATAATTCAACTTATTGAAGGCACTCCTCCAATGAATGTGTGACCGTATAGATATGCACAGGTGCAGAAGAACGAAATAGAACGATTAATAGAGGAAATGGTGAAGGCATGGATTATCCGACCAAGCACGAGCCCATTCTCGAGTCCTGTGTTACTCGATAAGAAGAAAGATCGGCGCTCTCAACAATGTTACCATACCCGATAAATTTCCTATACTAGTGATTGAAGAACTGCTAGACAAACTACATGGCTCTCACATATATTCTAAAATTGATCTCAAGTCTGGGTATCATCAAATTCGGGTCCATGAAGATGATGTGGAGAAAACGACGTTCCAAACACACGAAGGGCACTATGAGTTCTTGGTCATGCCTTTCGACCTCTATGCTCCTACTTTTCAAGCCTTGATGAATCAAGTCTTCCAACCCTTCCTCCGTAAGTTCATCCTTGTTTTCTTCGACAATATTCGAATTTACAGCTCTAATTATGATTAGCATATACAACATTTGACTGTTGTGTTTAATGTTATGAGGGACAATCAATTATACACAAACAGAAGCAAATGTCACTTCGCTCAGGAATGTATTGAATATTTGGGGCATTGGTTTTGGCAGAAGGTGTGATGGCTGACCCAGAGGTTCGTTCCATGATTGAATGGCCCATTCCACAGAACATACGAGAATTGCGGAGTTTCATTGGCTTGACTGGATATTATCGGCGTTTTGTCGCTAATTATGGCAGTATTGCAGCCCCTCTGCATCAAGTAATCAAGGGAGGAAGATTTGAATGGACTAAACAAGCTACAATGGCCTTTGAGCAACTTAAGAAAGCGATGATCACTCTTCTGGTCCTTGCATTGCCCGATTTCGGTCAACCATTTGTGGTTGAGACAAATGCTTCAGGAACAGGACTCGGAGTTGTCCTCTCACAAAACGGTCAACCAATAGCGTTTTTTAGCCACACATTATCAAGTCAAGCTAGAGCAAAATCCATCTATGAAAGGGAACTGATGGCAGTTGTGTTAGCTGTCCAACGTTGGAGACCCTATTTGCTAGGGAGGAAGTTCATTGTTCGATCGAATCAGAGGGCTTTGCAACATCTCCTAGAACAAAGGGTGATTCAACTAGAGTATCAAAGATGGGTATCTAAATTGCTTGGCTATGATTTTGAAATACAATATCGTCCAGGATTGGAAAATAAAGCAGCTAATGCCCCGTCACGCCTCCCTACCATTGCCCACCTATCCCATTTGATTGTCCCAGCCCTCCTTGATGTTGAGGTGATTAAAATTGAGGTGGAAAACGATCCAAAACTTGCTACGATCATTCAAAAGCTAAAGAACGATGAGGAAGATGTCTCACGGTTTTCGTTTCACCAGGGAACCTTAAAGTATAAGGGCCGGTTAGTTCTATCTAGCACTTTGACTTTAATTCCAGCGATACTACATCTATATCATGCTTCTGTATTAGGGGGCCACTCTAGGTTCCTAAGAACCTAGAAAAGGCTAATAGGGGAGCTCTATTGGGAGGGAATGAAAGCTGACACAAAGAACTATGTTGAGGAATGTGTCATCTGCCAGAAAAACAAATCATTAGCAGCTTCTCTGGCAGGTTTACTGCACCCTATCCCTCCACCAGATCGAATTTGGGAAGATATAACAATGGATTTTATCGAAGGCTTACCCAAGTTAGAAGGGAATGACACCATCTTGGTGGTAGTAGACAAACTGAGTAAATATGCACATTTTCTTGCGATTAAGCATCCCTTCACAGCCAAGACAGTGGCAACTACATTTGTCAAGGAGATTGTTCGTTTGCATGGATTCCCTCGATCTATTATCTCTTATCGGGACAAAATATTTATTAGCTGATTCTAGACAGATTATTCAAAATTCAAGGGACTCAGTTGAAATGTAGCACGGCATACCACGTTCAGACGGATGGCCAATCAGAAATTGTGAATAAATGTGTTGAGACCTATTTACGGTGCTTCTGTATTGGAAGACCAAAGCAGTGGTTTCAATGGTTGTGCTGGGTGGAATATTGGTATAATACCACGTTCCATATTTCAATTGGGATTACTCCCTTTCAAGCCGTCTATGGTCGACCTCCACCTCCCTTGATTTCATATGGGGAGCATAAAACACCCAATGCAACATTGGATCAACAACTTTGTGAACGTGATGATGCCTTACGAGCCTTGAAGGAACGTTTATTATCAACCCAAGAGCGAATGAAGAAGTTTGTAGATAAGAAGCGGCGAGAAGTAGAATACACGGTGGGGGATTGGGTTTACCTTAAGCTACGTCCCTATCGCCAACAATCGGTCACAAAACGAAGAAATGAGAAGTTGACTTCAAAGTTTTTTGGCCCCTATATCATCGAAGAAAGGATCGGACCGGTGGCTTATTGCCTTCAACTACCAGCAACGACCTCTATCCACCCTGTTTTTCACGTATCTCAGTTATAACCCCCTATACTTAATGAGAATTTTGAATGGCCAGTTGAATCGGATGACATCTTCGACTATCGCAAAAACAACAACACAGGGACTTATGAGCTCTTAGTGAGTTGGAAGGGTTTACCTCCACATGAAGCAACTTGGGAGGATTTCAATGATTTCTATTGCCAATTCCCTAATTATCACCTTGAGGACAAGGTGTCTTTGACCGCAGTGATGTTAGGCCTCCAATTATTAAACAATACACAAGGAGGGGCATGAAAGACATTCCACCTACTGAGAGTTAGTTATACGGTTGTAGGGGTGGGACCACTCAAGGGTTGTGGGTAGTATATATGTAGGGAAAGACGTTAGTATATTTGGCATGTTAATTCTGTTTTGTGCTTGGTGAGGGAGGAGAGCTTAGCAACCCTCTCTGATAGGTTGGGTATCTTTTTGTAAGGCCTTAGGGCATTGCTTCCTTTGTTAATATCAATACTAGTAAGGGAATACCTTACATACTCTCAGAGATGTTAGATGGTTTCTTCTCACTACGAAGATCGTGGTGTTAAGGATGCCAATTGGAACCACCAAATTCCCAAACCTTGCATAAAATATTTTGAAGTACTTAATAATCTAACTTTTAGCACAACAGAGTGACTAACAAAGTGTTATTTCCCATCCATGATTTTCTTTCCTTACTGTGAACTGCTTCTCTATTGTTGTCAACTGCTTTTTACAAGATATAAACAAAAGCTTCTAGATTTGGCCAAAGATGATGAGTATTTTGTTATGAATTCTGCACGATAGAGGACTAAACAGAGCAGAAAAACTACAGAGGAAATGGCCAATTCCTGTTTTACAGCCATCAGTATGTGTACTTCGTTTCAACTCCAAGAATGGTGAAGATCCAGATCGTTTAGTTCTCATCGTCCTTATAGTAGAAATTGCTGGTTGTTCCTCCATCATTTTGAAGCTTCATGGGTATTGTATTAGGTACATGTGCCAAATACAATATTTTTCAGACTTTATCCAGAGTAAAGCCAAAATGACATGGGTGAATGTCATCAAAGCAATCATTTGGGAGATCTTGGTTTGAAGGAAATCTTCAGAGAGGAATAAGAGGGTGGATATTGCTCACTACAAAGTTGTTCCTTGGTGTGTGCTTTATCTAGCACATTCGTAATTATTCTCCTACTGTAATTAATCATACTTGGGAGGAGACTTTCTAGTAGTTACTTTAATATCATTGCAACTTTTTAAATATTAAAAAACAGAAGCTTCTCAGTTTTCAAATGTCCTAAACAAACGACCAAGAGTTTTGAAAAATTGATCAGAAATTTCTTCTGGAAAGGTAACAAAGAGGTGCTTCTAACCTTATTAGATGAGATGTTACTGCTCTACCAATCTCATTGGGAGGTGTTGGTATCGGTAATCTTGCTGCAAAAAACCTAGCTCTCTTGGCCAAACGGGGTTGGGGGGTTTTGACAGAAAAAGAAGCCTTGGGGAGATCCATGGTAGCCAGCAAATACAACTTGCATCAACAAGATTGGTGGCCCTCTTCAAAAGGTCCCTGAACTAGTATTCTAGAGAGTGATTTGATGGCTGATAATTAGTACAAAATAAAGGTGGGCAAAGGGGCTAAAACCTTCTTTTGGAAGGACTCTTGGCTAAATAGTGAACCTCTTCTGCCAACCTTTACTACCTAGATTGTTCAGAGTGGCTAATTCTAAAGATTTTAAGGTTTCTCAGAGCTGGTCTGAAGCTCACAATGGTTGGGATCTAACATTCAGAAGGAATCTCTCAGTTTTGGAGGTGGAAGAATGGGCCCGTCTGTCTCATGTTTTAGCTGAGGTTTACTCCTAATAATAGAGAGGACAGAAAAGTGGGGAGTTTGAAAGCAGTGGAGTCTTCTTAGTGAAGTCTTTATCTCCTAAATAACTCGATCAGGGAGCCGCCCTCTGCCCTCAGCCCTCAGAAGGTGAAGGTTTTCATGTGGGTTTTTATGTTTGAGAGGCTGAACCCTTGTTGTAGAATCCAAAGAACTATGTCCTCTGTGACGCTCTCCCCAAATTGGTGCATTCTTTGTAGGAATAATGAGGAAACACCGATGCCTCTTCTTTTTCTGTCCATTTGCGGCAGCTTGTTGGGAGAATCTCTTCCGGACATTTAACTTAGGTTGGTGCCTTCCAAGCAAAGCGTTGAATGCAATGTACCAGCTGCTTTGTGGAATGTTTTTCAGAGGCCAAGCAAAGGTTCTTTGGTCCAATGGAAAGACAGCTCTTCTTTGAAGATTGTGGTTTGAAAGAAATAAAAGAGCTTTTCAAGAACATGACTTTGGGCTTAGAGAAAATAGGTTCAAACTATGATAGCCACCTATCCAGAATTTAATATTCAACGAGTTACCTTGACAACCAAATATAGTAAGGTAATGCAGTTGTCCATGAGAATAGTTGAGGTGCAAGCAAGCTTACTTGAATCCAAATTGCAAAACGAAAAAGAGGACAAGAGACTAACATGTTTTTGAGGAGCTTGTTAAAATTTTTGCTTCTAATTGATCTAATTCTTTCAAAGCTCTTTGTCGTTATAGTAGTATGCAAATTCTCACCAGCTGGGGGTCTTTTTTGTAGCCCTTTGGTGTGCGGGAATATCTCATCTTCCCTTTTTTGTATATCTCTTTTAATAATGAAAGTTTCATTCATTATCAATATATATATATATATATATATTAAACATATAGAAACCAGTAGTTGTACTCCTCTGCTTCAAACTTCTACCACAAAAATAATTAAACAGGTTTAAAGTTTAATTTATGTCATGATTACCTGCCCAACTCCAGCTACCAAAAACCTTCCAGAGTTGGCAAAAGTCAAGGAGTTCACAAACCCAACCTGAAATCAACAAATTTAGCCATATGTAAGCAATTACACTAGACTGCAATTACAGTGTATACAACATCTTAAGCACAATTGATGTAGAAGCAACTCCAAAAATAATTGCAATTATATTTATTTATTTCTTGAAAAGAAGGAATTACACTAGACTGCAATTACAATGTATACAACATCTTAAGCACAATTGATGTAGAAGCAACTCCAAAAATAATTGCAATTATATTTATTTATTTCTTGAAAAGAAGGAATAAAGATATCAATCTCTGTCAAACAACACAATGGGTAAGCATCATAGCTTCAGTACAATAGACGTCCAAAAATTCTTTTTGGACAGGAAAAGCAAGAAATAGAATTCATTCCTATAAAAAATATGTAAAGTTCTCATTAGAAAAGAGAGAGAAAAGGAAATAAGTACTGTAAAAAAATTAAAATAAAGAAAAATAGGCAAGAGGAGGTACTATTGCCTGTGCAGCCGGAAGCAACTTTTTCAGTATTTTTCCAAAATCCTTAGGTTTTCTAAGAGAGAATCTAAAATGTCACAGCTTCAAGATTCAATGTCACCAAACTCATATTTCACGTGTATATTATTTTTAAAATAACAATATAGGGAAGAGAGATCATCAAATATCTATATATACATACATACATACATACATATATATATATATATATATATATATAGAGAGAGAGAGAGAGAGAGAGAGTAGATATGGAAGAATCCCTTAAATTTTCTATTCAAGTACTTCCAAAAGCAAAATATATGGAAAGTAGAAACAGGGTTATATCAAGAGGAAGTCAAACTCAGCAGGTGTCCATGTGCTCTTCTTGGGGACATATGAGAGCACAAATTCAAACAATAATATATAAAGAATGCAGTTGTACAGTATAAGCCACATTCAAGTCAGTTGAATTAGAAGAAGAAAAATTAAACAGCTAGTAATGTAACATAAACATGTAAATCTTGCATACCAAAGGAAGGTCATATAATGGTCGAACATCTTTCTTATCACTTGTGAGAGCCCATAAACGAACAGAACCATTGCCGGCACCTGATGCAGAAAGGTCACTGTTTCTACATACGGAGACTGAACTGACCCAAGAGTATGCTGACAAACTATGAGAAGTATTAGGATTGACATCCCCATTTCCTGCAAAGAAAACAAAATTCACGAATGGATAATAATTGGCACAAAGAAAGGCTATTAGTTGCTTTCTCTTTATTGAAAGCAAAGATTTCATTTTTTATTACTTTTAATGGAAAGGAAAACAATAAGAAAGACTAAAGAAAATGAAAAGAGATAAAACAAATAACTCGACATTCCTGTATGTAAGCTAGTAAGAAGACACAAAGACCAAAGTGGCGATTATGAACTGATTTGTGCATTAGTGACAACATTAAAACTTGAAAAAAAAAAACCACCAACTCTCTCTCTCTTTTGCAGTGATAATTTGCAGAATGATGGAAGAGAGAAATATATAAAATCCTTGAAGAAACTCATACCCATACAACCATTGGGGATGGTGCCATTTTCCTTTAGCTCCAAATTCATGCAAGACAATGAAGAAGGATGAGCATTTCGTACAATACAAACAGGCTTCTTTTTTAATACAGTCCAAAGCTCAATACTGCCGTCATCTGATCCAGATAAGAACTCATCATTGCTTATAAAACAGCAACATTCTAAGGATGATGCAGGTGCACGAAATACTAAACGGGACTCCTCTGGGACCTGTTTCAAGTATCAAAAGGAATAATTAGTCAAAATAATGAAAGAAAAATAGGACTACTGAGGCACACAAAAACACAAGTATGCTGCACAGTTTAAATTAACAACAAATGGAAAATCCACTGAGAGAATCGTTAAAAACTGGAAGCAATAGAAAAAAGAGGTCTACCTTCCATAATTGCATACTCCGATCACGTCCAACAGTAAGCAATCTTTCTTTCCGTAAGCAATCAATAGTCAATACTTCACTTTGGTGACCAAATAATGTATTTATATAAGCTCTGTCTTCTACATTCCATATCTTGACAGTTCGATCATATGAACCAGAAAAAAGTTCTGAGGTCCCTTGCCTGAAAGTCAAACACGAAACAGGTCCTCTATGACCAGGAAAGGCCTGTAAGAAGCCACAGTAAAATGACTGAGAAAAGCTTTCAACAGCTATCATACTTTATTTTCTGTCATATTTTCCCCTTCATCTTTTTCTAGTAGGTTTCAAAAGGAAGGAAGAGGGAACCTTCTCATCAAGGTAGTTAAGAAAGGATAGACACTAAATTTGGGATAGCATTGTCCATACTTTCCCGTTACTCTTTTTTGTAACTAGAACATATCCTACATCTGGACCATTTGGAGGATCTTTTTGCAGCTTCTTGGGTTTACATAGGCTTTTTACCCCTCTCTTTTCTTTATATCAATGAAACTGGTGGTTAAATTTAAAATAAAATATTTTTTTTTAAAAAAAAAAAAACCCCAATTGAATAAGACAACAAAAGAGGAATAATTACCAAAGGCTCATAGTTATGCAACAAACCCAACCCGAAATGATTTTTGGTTTACATTTAATCTCAAGAGTTTTCAAACATGCCATATAATGTAACAAAAAGCTATAGCAATAAATAACAATTACCTGAATATGCTCTCTTGTACGAGTATCCCATATATGCACATGGCGGTCTAAGCCTCCACTTGCCAAATATCGACCATCAGAACTGACCGCTAATGACAAAATGACTTTACTATGCCTTGCAGCCCGACCTTGGGGATCCTTAACACCATGCAATCTCAATACTTCATCACTGGGCCACTGGTATTTTTCCCCTTTACCGCTATCTACATCCCAGTGTAAGATGGTACCATCCTTAGACGATGAAAACCCCCTCAAATCATCATCAGATAGAGCCACAGCCGAAACAGATTGTCTGTGCTTAATCAAGACTTGAAATTCATCTCTAGCTGCTGGCTTCTGAACCCTGAAAGGTGTATAATCATTAATAATTTAACGCCGCCATGCACCCGTCATAAAATATTTGAAAGTCATTTTTCACATTCTCTCTTTCGCTCTCTTTTTTTTCCCTCACGTAGGGGGTGCCTAGAAACAAGTGTATCATAGGAACATGCTCTCCAAGTTTCTTGATAAACAACATCAAAGTGAGTGAAGAGAACACACAAGTGAACATTAGCCACATATCAAATGGTTAACAAGCAAATTTCCCCTTTCTTCATGAAGATATAGCACAAGAATGTGCCAGACATCCCACCGTTATTTCAGACATATTTCCTGAATCTTAAAGAAAGTTACTTGAAAAATTATATGAATTTTTTAAAACAAAAACGTGTTGCTGTATTTAAGAGAATACAGGCTGGAGTTCGAATAAGAAAAAGAGGAAAAAATCATTCCAGGGATTATTAATGTCAAATAAGCAGATTGCTTTTAGCTTAACATTCGTATATCCAAAGAATATAAACATAACTACATGAGAGTAAATGTGTCTGCATATTTGTGTGAGCGAGAGATGAAGTGCTTTGAATTTGGAAAAACAAAGACAATAAACAAAATGTATGTAATCTGCAGAAATAAAAATAAGAGATTCCAATGAAACTAAACCAGAAGAAACAATACCTTGATGCAATTTCTCTTCGAACCCTTCCGCTATCTTCGAGTTGCTCTTGCTGAAGAATTTGTGCAACAAGTGAATCTTTTCCACCTTCGTCCCCACTCTCATCCTCATCCTTCTCTTCATCTTCCCTCTCCTTTTCTCTCCTCGCAATCTCCCGAATTTTCTCCAAGTACTCATTTGCTACTCTCTTCCTTTTCTCGTCGGCAGTTTCTTCCTCAAACTCCTCATCCTCAACACCTTCACGCACGAACCCATTATCCTCGTCTGACTCACCGCTCTCAATCTCATCATTCGCATCGACAACCTTCCTCCGTTTCCTCGATTCAGAACTGAAAAAAGGGTCCTTACTGAGTGGAAAATTCTTCCCCTTCGTTGCCCCTTTAGCAGGGGCCGAGCTTTTCTTCTTCACGTTCTTCTTCATAGTCGAGTTACTGCAAACCAGAAAATATACAAAGAACTTAAAAAACCATAAGTTCCTTAAACAGATTCCCTCTACTGATTATGATTTATTATTGGCACTAACAGAGCAAACCACTATCGCTCATGAAAATGGGTTTTTAGAAACAGCGATAACAAACGTAACAGTTAGGCGACAACATAGATAGAGCAAGTAAACGTACCGAGAGAGAAAACCACCCGCCGCCACCTACTAACAGTGAAGGCGTAAGTGAACGGAGACGGAGGACGGCGAGGGGCAAATGCAGAGGGGTGCCGCCGGAAGGACTGAGAGAGAGTTGTGAGATTTGAAGGAAGAAGATACAAGCAGAAGAGTTTTATTATTTTCAATTATGAATTTTTTTGTATGAAAAATGGGAATAAGGTTTTATTATTATTGCAGTGAGAGAGAGAGAGATGAATATTAGGGTTTATGAAAAAGGGTTTTTGAAAGAGAAGAAAACAGATGACATTGACAACGGTCAGGCAGCAAGGGCGCAGGCAAGAGAGAGAATTTGGTGTTTGGGCCTTCCATTGCCCAAATGGGCTGTCCTGTCCTTTTTTTTTTTTTTTTTGGGTCAGTTTAAATTATAGGTTAGTTAAATATATGTTTTACTCTAGTTGGCATATTTTTCAACTAGTTTTAATTTAGTTCTTTTATGTATTATTATTTTTTAAATTAGTCTTCGTAAATGTTAAAATTAGTTGATGATAAGCTTACATGACATGATAGTTAATGAATTGACGAAAATTTAGAGGAGAATATAAATTATTGGTTAAAATACTATTTTAGTCTATCTACTTTAACACTTGTTCTATTTTAATCATATGTTTTTAAATGTCTAAATTTAGGGACTAACGGTGAAGACTAATTTTGAGTTGTGCTCACTTTGTCGAAAGTGTAGAGACTAAAATGGAACAAGTTCCACAGTACATGGACCAAAATGGCAATTAACCAAAATTATTTAAGATAAGAAAACTCAAAACGTTTACTAATTTCCTAGAAATTTGTAGAAAGAATTAGATAATCTATTTTCTTAGATGACCTTTTTCCTTCTCTAAATTTCTGTCAACTCACTAAGTATTATGTTGTGATAGTTTATCATTGATCAATTTTAACGTTTTTTGAGAGTGAAAAACTAAATTGAAAAATATGAAAACATAGGAGACTAAATTGAAATTTTTTAAACATTAAGGATTAAATTTAAAAAATACTAAAATATTATGGACTAAATCATAGATTCAGCCTAAATTATAAGTTTATATTTAGTATTTGGGTCTTTTTAGACCTTAAATATTAAAAAAATTCTAACATGTTCCTAGATGTTTTAAATTGTAAATATTTAGTTTTTATATTTAAAAAAGATTCTAATAGGCTCTAAGCTTCAATTTTGTATTTAATAAGTTTTTAATACGCTCTAAACTTCAATTTTGTATCTAATAAGTTGTTGTTAGCTTGACTAGTTTGACTTTTAAGTCATTGAATGTCTAAACATGATTGAAATTAGTTAGATATCAATCCTCAAATAATGTAGCCATCATGACAAGTTAGTGTTAAGCTCATAGAGTTAGCTCAGTGATTGTTTCATTGTATATAAAATTGAATGTTAGGGACTTCTTAGAAATTTTATAAAGTACTAAAATTTATTAGATACATCATTGAAAACTTAGACCTACTTGAAACTTTTTTAAAAACCACACTTGTAATTTAAACTTTTATTTTTAGCATTATAAATATGATATGAGAATTTGATGATTAAGCTTTTGACCTATAAAAAAATTCCTAACACATTCGTTGTTCTAATATACATGAGGAGGTGTTTGGATTGAAGAGTTGGGGGAGTGGAGTTTAGAGGAGTTAATAACTCCCCCAACTCTTTGTTTGGCATGAGAATATTTTAACTCATATTGTGGATCCCACAAACTTATTAACTTCACCTCTAACTTTTTATTGTAGGCCTCACAAACTTATTAACTCCTCTTCCAACTCTCTATTGTGGGCCTCACAACTTTTCTATCTCTTTTTTTCTTCACCTCACCTCACTCTTACCTCTCTCTCTTCTCTCCTTTCCTTTCTCTCTCTATTTTTTTACAAACTTTTTTAATTTATTAATTTAAAAATTTTTCTTTATTTTTTATATAAATTTTTTCATCATTATTACTAATTAATAATTAAATATTTAAAAAATATTGTTGTTTTTATCCTATAATTTTAATAAATTTTTTACAAAAAAAAATTATTTTTATTCTATAATTTTATTTTTTAAATATAAATTATATAAGAATGTTTTAGATATGATAGTATTATTTCAATTGAAATTCTTAATGTAAATCATAGTACTACATAATAATTTTTTAATTGATAAAAATCTTTCTATCTCACTTCATCCACATGTCATCTACATTTTTTTTAATTTAAAAAAAAAATTACTTATAACAAATAATAATCTTATCTTGTTTTAGTTTTTTTTTTTATTAATAGCTAAAATATATATATAATTTTATGATTTGAAGATAAGAAAAACATATTTTAAACTAACCCGCATTACAATTTAAGAAATTAGTATTTAAAAAGATTAATGTATTAAAAAAAACATTTGATTTTCAAGTTAATCATATTTAAAGTAAAAAGATAAACGATTTCTCCTTCCAAACTTAATAAAATAAAATTATTACAATAAATAACATAAATATATAGTAATTTGAACAAAAGTATATATGATATTCATTTTGAATGGTATTAAAAAATATATATTCATATTAAAATTAATTATTTTAAAATAGCATAAATATTTGATATTTTATTTTTAACTTAGTTATTTTAAAACTTTAAAGAATATATTGTTTTCAAATTAATCAAACTTTAGATGATTCATTACATTGATTAGTTAGAAAAATAAAATCTTAAATTATACATTAAAAAAATCATTTTATTATGCTTGAAAAATAAATCTTAAATTAAAATTTTAAAATTGATAAAAAAAATAAGTCTTTAACAAAATTGTAAAATATTCATAAAATAATATAGTTTAAAGTCTCAATTTGGCGGAAACAAATCTATATTATTTATAGAATTGGGAGAATAAAAACATAAAAATTTTGAAGTTTATTTGAATCCCTTTAAATTAATGGATTGAAATCTTTCCGAATCACATATAATATTTAAAAAAGTATTGTAAGACTTTCTTTTATTTGAAAACTATCCAAGGCAAAATAAACAATTAATGTGAGAGATATTGAAAAAAGAATGTGGAGTATTTTATTCAAAATTCTTTTTTTTTTTAAAGAAAATTGTAAAATATACATAAATTAATAAAAACAAAAAATCTTAATCTTAGAATTTATGAGAACAACTTCTTAATAATGAAATTTTGAGAAATGGTAGAAAAAAACTATAGAAAAAACGTTAAAATCAATTCAGACTTCATAACTCCAGGTTTAATAAATTTGCTCTCCAAACACAGATTTCAAAACTCCTACTCCCTACAACTCCTTGCTCCAAACACAAACTTTCTAACTTCAGGCTAAAGAACTCTGCACCCCAAACTAACTCTTCAAACTTCTTAACTCTCTAGACTTCCTAACTCCTACTCCTCCTTGCCCCAAACAGCCCCTAAGTTTGTTGTATCTAGATCTTACTAAGGTACTATAACTGTTATGGGTGTGAAAAAAGGTTTCCACATGTCTCTCTCCTAGAAATCCATGTGCTCTGAAACTAGCCAGACAAGTCAAAGAGAGCTAATGGGAAGAATCGAGCTCCATGTCTTTAACACAACACATGGCTCAACACCTGATCAAGTAAACTTATATGTCTGTTGTTGACAATATTTATCTCGTGATGTCAGATATAGACTAGCAATATGATAAAATAATGTAACCATAGGTACACAACTTTATTCTTACTCGTCCCTCGTTCAAAGCATTAAATTAAGAATTGGAGTGTGTTAGACACAATACCACAATGTCAACAAGATCCTCTTTCTGTGCCAGAATCACGCATCAACTATGACTTTCGAATGATTTGTAAGATTGAAATGCCAAAATAAATATTAT
Organism: Trichosanthes truncata; assembly: GCA_033996785.1. Classification (NCBI taxonomy): domain Eukaryota; kingdom Viridiplantae; phylum Streptophyta; class Magnoliopsida; order Cucurbitales; family Cucurbitaceae; genus Trichosanthes; species Trichosanthes truncata. Next base: position 31,213,707 of record MU867261.1, read on the forward strand.
TGCTTGTTAAATTTTACTTAAAATAGGAGGTTATAAGCTTTAGGTATGGCAAATTCAAACATAGCTCAATAAAATGAGATGTCTATTTCCTTTTCTAAGGTTTGATCTCACATCCTACATTTGTTGAATTGAAAGATGATAAGCTTTAGATAAATAATGTACTCCTTCATTCACCAATTATTCTATTGGCATATTTCTAACAAAATTGGTTAAATACATATCATCTTATATACAAGAATATATTTTTTCCATTATGATTTTTGCTTAACAAGGTTTTAACAATTTTATTTTTCTACAAAAGACATCCAAAGGGAGGCGTAAATATTTGATTTAAAATGGAGGTCCCCCTAAATAATTACATAAGGCAAAAACATTTTTGTCGATCCCTATTTAAAAAACAATGGTTTTTTTTTTTTTTTCTCATTAACATTAACACTCCAACTCTATTTTAAATAGAGATTCCCCATCCTATTTAAGATAGGTACCCATAGAAATTTTGGCCGATTCCTATGTTAGGAGGTTTTTGCTCATTAATATCATTCTCCTCCAAATCACCGTCATAAAAGTGATAATCATTTTTGAAAATTAAATCTTGAAGGGTGGTTTTCTACCATTTTAATCCATAATCTAATATAAGCCTAATTGAATCTTGGGTCTCATTACACGAATCTTGGTGGAAAGTTCTATTCCAAGATATAATCCTTGCCTCGTTGGAGTTATCTTTCCATTTTTCCTATCAATGACAAGGTTTCACTTGAATCTAAGGGATGAAATTTTCCATGGCAAGAAACCTCTTGAATAGGAAAAATTACTCAATGTAGCACATTTTAGCTGCCACCTTCTAAACCATTAGATGTATGGTGAAACCATAATTTTTAGTTTCTCTCCTACATTCAATAGTATAAACCTGCCTGCTACATTGTACCAGTTTCTTTAAATGATCTCTTTGAATAGATTGACCAAATTAGCCCATAGACGAAATGCCATCAGAGCAACCCAACAGAATTATTTGCTATCAAACAAGCTTAGAAAATATAAGAATACTAATAAAAGATTACACCACAAATAGAAGTAAACAATTGGCACTGCAATGAACAAGAATAATTTGGTTTTTATCTGTCTAATAGATAGGTAAACCAGATCTAAAGGACTTGGCATAACATAGAAATAAAACATCTTGGATGATGCATCAAAAAATTTGTAATAGCCAAGCTTTGTACAATCTTCCATTCCTGTCATCAAGTGCAGACTCCCCCTTTCCTTTCCTCTCTATTATAGGGGGAAGAAATTGGGGTGAGAGTGGGGATTAACAATGGAGAGGTCAAGGGGGAAAACATAACAGCTTCGCATCATCGAATATCGATTTTATGAGATTCTTCCCTTCGAATGAAAGTTCTTTTACAAATTTGTAAAACAATGTATGAATTATGACTCTGCTGAGAAATGTATAAGTTTACGTCACAAGAAGTTGCCTAAAAAGGAAGGTATAAAGTGAAAAGAGAAAAAAAAAATGAGATGAAGCTTAAATACTCCAATTTTGGAACTTACAACAACACTAAGTTCAATAATGTCTTGCCTAAGCAGGAAGACATCCCTGGTCAGTGGCAAAACGGCCAGATGTAACTAACTACAAGTAATCACTGATCAGAGATTGCAGTGGCATCTCCTTCTGAACCTCTCCGCTTCTTCTTCCCCTCTCCATGCCTTGATCGTCGAGGTGCCTCGTCCTCGCTTTCGCTTTCTTCATTCTTAAATGTTGTTCCCATGCCATATTGCTCATCAGGATAAGCTTTTGATCCCTGCTTATATTGCATTTCGTCATCATGTCCACTACCTGGCATCTCCTGGCCCTTGTTTTGGTCTGGACCCACAATATATCTATCATTCCGATCACTGCCCGGTCCCCTCTGATCCCTCTTCACAGCTCGATTCATGTTCTGAGATGAGGGTACTGCAGGAGGTGGATACAATGGAGACACACCCACAGGCCGACCAGCTCGAGCTGGGTTAGTACCAGTAACCCCCATCCCACCCATAAAGGGACCACGTCCTTGACCCATCATCATGCCAAACCCACCAGGAGGAAACATGGCCCCAGGTTGAGAAGGTCGTCCACGAAACATCATAGCAGATGGAGGACCCATAAAATCACCAGAAAACCTCGGACCAAACGGACCAAAACCACGAGGAGCCATACCAAAAATGTCAGGCATGGGAAATCCATCAGGTGTAACATGTCCATAAGACAACCCATCCGGACCCATCATCCCAGGTGGAAAACCCTGCATTCCATGGAAGGGTCTGGCACCACGTCCCATTGGCATGTGTGGCGGCCACATGATTCCCCTGCCCCTTCCTCTGCCCTGAGCTGGTAGACCAACGGACTGGCCAAAGCTCTCCTCCTCCTCCTCTTCACTTTCTTCTTCTTCCTCTTCCTCATTATCCTCAAACGGTACAATATCCGGGTTCTCATTTCCGATATCAGGATTAACTCCCTTTGCTTTCTCCTCTTCTCGTTTCGATTCCGCTGCTAGTGAGACGGCCTGATCATAAAAATAAGAAAAACACACTTACGAAATCCAGCTAAAGCTATCCCACACAATTACACAATAATAAATCCTGAAACTGCCATAGTCCACTTCCTCAAACTTCATTTTCTTCCTCCCCTGCTTGCGTATATAAACTTTATTTTGTAATAGGAACATATTTCAAAGTTTTCTGATTCTTCGACCAAATGAACAAAGAAGCATACCATGAGTTCACCGTCTGGCTCAAGATAAAGCAAAGAAGCCAGCTGCTCACCAACAGAGGGCTCTAGCTCTTGGCAATCTCTACTAATCTGCACTTATAAGAGTACAAAAAGAAAAATGATAATGGTTCAATTAGTATCCACTGCTTCCACTGATTGCAGAACAAGATATGGAGGAAAAAGTATCATCTTTTCCAAAAATCATCCTTCATGTACATGTGGATGGTCGACGGAAGAAAACCAAGACAATGAGCATTTTCAAGCCAAATGTGCAGAAACAGGGTGCCAATTGAACAGATTAAAAGATAAATGGGATGGCTTGCAACTCCTTCAAGTTGAAGCAAAGTAAAGCCATCAAAGGATTCCCATCTGATACGCAATCAGAATCATCAATGTTCCAAAAAATCGTCTCTTTTCGTCTCAATCAAACTACTATCAAATGCCACTATCCAACAAGATATTGGCCTTCTGTACCAAATGATTAACCTGCACTGGATCTTTCCATAAGAAAGTCCTAGCATTTAATAGTGTCTTTAAAGTGAGCCCAATCACCTATAGTGAAAGCAAGCCAAGGTGCAGTTACGTCTACAAAACACCTCCACTCAGATGATTTCCTTGATCACATTTTTTATGTTTTTTTATTACAGCCTTTTCTTTTTTTAGGAAACAGAAACCATTCATTGAGATGATGAAATGGAATACAAAAGAAGTTCCTATCGGATAACAATTACAAAAAAATTCCTCCATTGATAGATAAACTATAGTTACAAAAGGAGGGGACAAGTAATAGCTAAAAGAGATGAAAATAGTTATATCGTGACTCTTTATCTGTGAAGATGTGGGCCTTCGTCTTGGAAAGGGGAAAAAATCTTCTGGACTACTTTGACTAAATATTTTCCATTTTTTCATTTCTTATCTCGTGAGAATACATGGGATCAAGTAATTTTTCTACAAACTAATTTATGCCCAATTATTTCATTTTATCTCACCATGTATTTCTATTTTTCATTTGCAATATATAACATATGTTTCTTTCCTATTTTACATTACGAATCTCACTTTACTCGGGTGGTGTAATTTTATGCGACTCTCAACCCCAACCCAAGCAAGCAAGAAACATATTGCATTGAGAGTAGGGATGACATCAAAACAGACTAGGGTGAGCAGTCCTTATTTACAGCTCCATAGGGATTTTTTTAAATCTGTCCCCACTCTATTTATTAGTATAAAAAAATCAATTTTTTTTTATTAATAAAAGGATAAGGCTGACTATTCTAGCAAACAACTTGGAGCACTACCACCCATTTACTCTTTGAGCGAAATGTACTTATCCTAGATTTGAAGGGACTAACAGACAAACTTGGTATTTCTGTCGAGAACTTTCATCAATACCAATGAGGAGTTGAGGTAATGTTCTCGAAGAGCGCTTTGAGGAAACCGGCCCTGTAATAAAAAAAGTTCCCGAAGTAAATTGAAGGCCAAGGCCTTAAGAAGTTTATAAAATAATATTTGAAAATTTCCAAAGTCAAAGCGGGGTGGAAATTTATTCCTAGTCCGAGAAAAAATAATTGATAGAAATTATTTCCCTGGTCTTTGACCAAACCCCATTGCAAACAAGTATGCTGGCAGGGCATTTTTGCCATCCCTACTCTAGAAAGACCAAGTGTTGCACTTTGAAAACACTAGCATCTACGCAATTTCTTTCCTTTTGAACCTGCATAGTATAACCAAAAGGTCATTCACCTAACTAGGAACGGTCATCTGGGGTTCAAAACAAGTGGTTGACATCTTTCAAAAAATTCCTATAGAGCACAAGCCATTCTTTACGGTAGTGCTACTGATACCACGAAGACTGACCATGAAAATAACTTAGCTTATGTAGGGTATTTAAATTAGCCTGGCTCTACACAATTCCATGGTAAAAAATAATCTCCTTTACATAATCTCTTGTCCTATGCATTTGAAAAGGAAAACGAAAACCATAAAAAATGAACATAATAAGCTCTTGCCATTCTTCCAATTCATCATCATTAAGATTTTCTCAAAATTCAAGCATCCAACTACTTGAAGAAGCATTCCAGCATTGTGCAAAAACAACTAGCCCTTGCTCCGTGCTAAAGAAAGGGAGATATGAGAGTCAGTTATTACAATGTCATCCCAAAACTTTACCTGGCCACGTTTCAAATCTGGAATCCAATGTCTCAGCTTGGAAATGTGGCCGCTGTTCTGCATCCTAGATGGATCAGTATACATGTTCAAGACTCTATTAGAAGTCTTTCATGTTTTTGTTAGATCCATGCCTTTTATTAAGTCTACCATGTTTTGGCCAACATTTTTAATTGCAGTCAAGGAAAGAGTGGTGGTTATTTTAGCATGAAAATGAAGCCTGCATTACTTGCAATGGTTCTGATAGTCAGATGTTAGTTTATTGCTTTTATATGAAAACCTACTGTGTTTTTCTTGAATTCTAGAAAACGCATGCTCTAATGTTATAGAGTAAGGTCAGAACCATTTTCCATCCCTCATGATTGTGTCAATCATGTTAGCACTTTCTGCAAGATGATTCCTGGTAAGATCACACAGTCCACATGGGGCAGAGTGTAATTTCTAGTAACTTCCATTATGCTAAATCCTACAGAAAGCTCCCAGATACCCCCCAAAAGAAGAAGGATAAATTTTCATTCACAAGATTGCAGGTTCTTAAGTATGCTTTCAGATAAATTGACTTCAACAAAACCAGTAATATGTATTATCACCAGATAGTGCAGAACAAGATAATAATCATAAACATAAAAGATAAAAGAAGCTGGAAATATTTTCAAGAGTTCACAACACAAATAAAAGAAGCAGCATGACAAAGACATCTGCAGATGGAAATATAAATAGAAATCTTTCTTCATCAAGCTTGAGATACTATACCTTTACTGGTAAGTTTTCATTATATGGATTCCTCAAATGGCGAGTTTTCTGGAAGGATAGTTCACATAACTGCAATTAACAAAATCAAATTATTCATTGCATCATACAGGATTCAAATCGACAGCAATGAAATCATCCTTTGCAACACAACTTAGTTTGAACTTTAAGCTTTATCATGCATCTGTCAAATTCGGATTTTAGCTAGCTTCCAGATATCATAGAAAATGCATACTATAATTTTTCATTGACTTTCAACTAAAAAAAAAGAGCAAAATCTCAATGACACCGTGGAAAAAAATGGTATGTTTCAATCCTGTAAAAAAAAAAAAAATAAATAAATAAATTTAATTTATGTTTAAGAGAAAAGGCTGAGTCATGAAGTTCGATGCACTCGAACCCATGGGAGGCATCAATTTTTTTTTCGTTCGATGTACCTCTAATCTAAGCTTATTAATCCTACATAAGAATATCAAATAATTATAACGAACAATACATAGCCAATTAATACTGAAAATAACTTGATCAAGTTTTCAAAACTTTGTCTAGGGTTTAGGGTTTAGATTGAGAAATTGATCACGTTTTCTTCCTCTTTCTATGCATACAATTGAACCTTTGATTCCTCGTTCTCATACATCTTTGAATGATGGCATGCATTGCTGATCTTTGAGAGTAAATATGAATATTTTTTTTTAAAAAAAAACAGAGAAAGAGAGAAAGTGCACAACCATCAGCACTAATGTAACTTACTAAAATGCAACAGCATGGTGAGATTCGTTGAGATAAATTTCAGCATAAAACTATGTATAGATCTAAGAAATAAAATATAAACCTTCAGCCATTTGAGTGAAAAGTTTTGCCCGTAATGTGCAGTTCCATGTGCATATTTCCAATTGCCCCCACTGACAGATCCACCAATCCTGGACATCATCTTTGCACAACCCTAAGCAGCCAATACTAGATCAGTATGATTATCTCAAACAAGCATACTTTGGTCCTCAATGACCAGTACATCATTCACAAATATAATAGTGAATGATTGGCACCTGAAAATGTCGAGTCCGATTGACTGAGAAAATCAAAATAACATTATCAGCAGAATCAAAAGCTTCATTAAGCTTAGCTTCATTGCTTCTTTGAGTTGCCCATACCCCTTGTTGTACAGATAATTCCAAATTCTCACGGTTGCAACTTTTAACAATAAAGTACCTAATCTTTCAAAAATAAATTAGGACATTCAGAGTATTTAAAAGGTTCATGTAAAAGCTAGATTTTTTTTTTTTTGCAAAATTATATGAAAAATATGTAACTACTTGTCTTTATCAGAAGATGAATGGAAAAAGTTACAGAACCAAAAAGGGTACCCCTTGCTGATTGCATTTTACCGAAAACAACTCCACTTGGCATAAATCACAAAGGCGTATAACTACAGAAGTGGAAGAGACTACATCAATTTCAAGTATTAAAGCAAACTAAATTTAAAAAGTCCCCAAGAAGTGTCAATCCACGGATTTAATGAGATTTTAATATAACAGTATGAGCTATGAGCCAACAGATTCTAGCCAATCAATAACAGAACCATCAACGTGTGCAGAAAAGTAGTTTCTTGACACTTGGCAATTGACATGAGATACTAATTGAAATGGAACGTGAGCATATGAGTAGAATTTAATAGCTTGATACAGAATATGGAAAATAACTGATACCCTAAGATGATGATTCATGTCCTAATATATTCTTTCATTTCTTCTCAATCAAAGCAAGTTTTCTGATAAAAAAAAGAAAAGAAAATGACACCAATTGTCCAAGCCCAAGGGGCAGCTTGTATTGTGCTCTTCAAAGAGCTAACTTTTCTCAAAATCTCAAAAGGTACTGAGTTGAAATCTCATTCTAACTAAAGATTCTTGTGGTCCAAGGACTACAAATAGATATGAAGAAAAACATTGCTAACTACTGGGGCTTAAAGTAACTGTACAACAGCACAAATATGATAATACGCTGAAGGTTAAATAACATGTCTCTGCAACAATGTTTCCATATGATACAAAAAACTAAGTTTTAAAGTAACATGCAAAAAGACTTCAGGTCTCTTCAGACACACCTAGATATTCCTTGAGGCAAAGACGTTGCAGTTCTGTTTAATTGATTGGGCTGACCATTAGAAGCACTTTGTATCGGAGCCTGGCTGGTTTGTTGTGCAGACTGTTGAGCTTGCTGTTGTTGGACATTAGCAGATTCTGCTGCAGAAGGTTTTCCTATCATTCCTTGAGTAACGATGGCTGGGCCCTGAGGAAACTGAGATTTTTCATTCTGTTGGGATAAGCCAACTCCACGTTGTGAAAAGAATTTGTTTGAGGGACCATAATTGTATGAACCCAAATGCTGAATTTTCTGAAGGATTTCTTCCACTGGAGGTGGAGGTCCAGGCAGCTTTGCATGCCTATACCGACAATCAGGACCATTTGGACAGAAACCAAACTTGTACCTGCAGTTACAGTGTTTAGCCATCAGGTGTATAACATCCATTGTTTTTCAAAGAACAAAAATTGGTCCAAAAAGATGAACTGCAGAAATCAATTTAAAAATTTATGCTAAGGCAACAAACTTCATCCAAGTCAAGTCAAACCAGGGAATCATTTTGTAAAAACTTGCATGAGGACTCCACAAGATCTATCACCATAAATATATCTAATGGTAACCAACTTTACATGTAATAGGTATGTTCATATTACAGCCATACGCATGCTTAAACTTAAAACTTAATTTCTGTTTCATTCTTTTAATCTCTATTAGGTATTAGATAGTTCCCTTAAAGAGAAAAATGCTACAGTTGCTGGGTGGCAATAACTTTAAAGGAAAGGCTAAAATTCTTTGGATTAATGCAGCTACAGCCATCACGCAGGGTTTATGGTTAGAAAGAAATCCTAGAATAAACAAACAAAGGAAAGAGATTGGAAGTAGGTTTATGGATTTGCTAAGTTTCTCTTTATGGTACCATTCGTCTAATGACTTGTGTAACTATTCTCCCTTTGCAATTCGGTGCTCTTTTGTTAACTCCTTATGGGAGAAAGTAGATTTTGTCTGTAAGTTTTCATATATTAAAGAAAACTGCCTCCTCTTATTAAAATAAAAAAAAAAAAAAAAAATTCCACTCTGCAATCTATGAACTGCATATGATACTAATCAATCCAACAACTAGGGGTAAAGAAGAAGGGCATAAACGACGAGAGCAGACATTGATCACCTCCTACTAAAACAAGCGTGTAAAGAAATTAAGCAACAAAAAATGTAAATCCAACGAACAGCTAACAAATTAAAGACTAAAATTCAATTCCAAATTCCAAAACGTACATATTACACTCCTTGATATCTTCGTTGGTATGTTTGTACACGCAATCCTGTTCACGGCACTCGCCATAGAGACGGAAGAATCGGCAAATGGGCATCCGGGACTTATCATACTGGTGAAGGAAGCCACAGGCGTCGCCCTTCATACAGAGGCTGCGGAGCCAATGCCGACAAACCGTCTGCCGGAAGCTCCTCCGGCTCCCGACGTTGCCAGTTGCGGCTCCAGTAGCTTCAGCTGTAACAGCAGGACCAACGGCGCCGGCGCCAGAGTTGGAGGCGGCGGGCGGGGCAGAAGAGTCGGACTGGATGAGGGGCAAGGAGGTGGCGGCGGGGTTCGTGGGACCGGCATCAAGGCCGCCCTCGAAATCGAAGCTGAGAACGCCCTCCGAATCCTCCATTAGGAGAGGGAAACCGTTACCGAATTAGGGTTCTGCAGCAGATCATAGCTCAAAACAAGAAGCAGAGACTGGAGAGTAGCAATGGACGGAGTTGCAGGTACGGGTTTTGCATCAGAGAGTGAAGAAGAAGAAGAAGAAGATGAAGAAGAAATTCGTTTTAATTTACTTTTGCTGTGGGATTTTTTTGACCGTATGGGTTGGGTTTTAAAACTGTGTTTTTTGAACTCGTTGGTCAAAATTAAAGGACGAATTTTATTTGTAAACGCCTATAAGTTTTTTTAAGATCAATTTCCGAGGTCGGTGGATAAGTGAGATTAATGACTTTTTTTAATAGAAAAATTCAATATCCAACTTTTTTTAATTCATCTAAACCCTAAATTTAAATATATTTTGCAAGTTTTACCTTCGAATCAATTTTGTACTAATTCATCAATTATTTTAATAAATAGATTGTAAAATTTCTAAGAATTCACTCACCCAGCTAATTTTAATGATAATCAAGATTTGCATAAAATTGTGTGTGATTTTTTTAAAAAAAAATTTGTACCTGATTAATATACAAAAACAAACAACAGTTGCCAATTTAAGCATAGCTCAAGTGATTTAGACATAAACTCTCAACTAAGAGATTAGAGGTTCAAATCTCTATGTCCGTATGTTGATGAACTCAATATTTGAAAATCTATCGAAAAATAAAATTGCAACATATATTCAAGTTTAAGGTAAAAGATTGCAACACTTCTTTGAGTTCAAGGTAAATATTACAATATTTGTCTAAATTTAAAGTGTAATTTGATGAAATTCAAATCTATGGTAAAAATTGATATATTGATACAATATTTGGCTAAGTTCAAGGTAAAAATTGATTTTAACCTTTTTTTTTTATTTAAAATATTTTTTTGTAAGTACCTTTTTTTAGAAAAGCATCACTGTATTAGTCTAAGTGTTCTCCAAAACTTATCTTTATGAATATATCAAAAAGTACTATTAATTGTTTTTTTTAATCTTTTTAAAAGTCACATCAAACTCACTCTAAAAATGTTATCGGCCTATAGAACTAGTTGAGTAAATGTCTTTTTGAAGTTGTGTCGTTTGATCTTATCTAGGAGATAAAACGAGCAATATTTGATGCCTTATCAAATCAAGTAATCTCAAGATTAAAGATTCATCATAAGTCTTATTCATTTTGTGTAGAGAATTAGGGTTTGGAATTGATTGACAAAGATGTTGATCAACCATGCTAGGTCTTTTGGTCATTGTTGCATAAAAGTTCACTACACAAGCATACGCAAATCGTAGGTAGCAATTGGTAGACAAGGTCGATCTCACGAGGACTTAATAATGTAGATTTTATAAAATTGAAACTTACTAAAAGCTAACTCTAAAGCAAAAGAGATAATGAAATTCAAGAAAATAAGAGGTGATAAACGACACAAAATAAAGAACACACTAATAACAACTTAATACTAGAATTCAGGTCACAAAATGACAAGTGAAATGAAATTAAAAATAATAAAAAAAAAAAAAAGCAAGTCAGGATTTATGAACACCTAATTTAAATTATGTTTTAGCCCAATTTGTTGTAGCAAAATCGCAGCAAATTTCAAGCAGTAAACGAAAATGACTAATTTGTGCTTGAAACTTCTTCTAAAATAATGAGCTATAGTTTATAAACTAAGATCAACATATTCTTATGAAAACTCAACTATATAATCACAATTAAGCTCCTATTTCACTTGTTTTACAAGCTAAAAATATATGTCTATAATCTTAAATTCATTATCAAGGAGGATTTGAATACATGCACTTATAAAGGGGAAGCAACAGGCATGACTACCATTTACCACTAAGCCATAGTACATTTTTTTTAAATCTTAAATTCATTATTAAAGTAATACCAAATGAACTTGTATCATTTGTGCATTTCCACTAATTTTCAACCCTTTCAGTATAAAAAATTAGCTAGAATTCTACCTAAGGTGATCAATCTTAAGTAAGAAAGAAAGATAAATAAATACCCACAAATGAAATGCTCAACACTTGCATAAGCTATAACAAAAGGGCTTCAACAAAATGTTAGGGTTCTATAAATCCCAACTCTAAATAAGTTAGTTCATGTTGAAATTAGACCTTAAACATAGAAAATCAAAGCTACAATAATCCGTAGAAAATTTAGAAGAAATAAAACTATCAAAAACTACATACCAAAGTGAAATCTAAGAAAAGCTTCACTAAGACTATAAGAAAGAAGAATTTTGAGGCAGGAAATGATGTAGAAAGTTATTTTAGCTTCATTTCTTCTTCTCCATGAATGCTATGTTCTCCTTCTTCCCCCTCAAAATCGGCTTCTATTCCTTCTTTTCTTCTCTCCTTTGTTTCTCTTTCAATATTCTATTCATAGGGAGAGCTAGGTGACGCAGTAGAGGGCTGAGTTGTTCATTTTAAATTGAGTTGATGCTAAGTCATATGTCCGATTTTACGCAATTTTCTCTAGCTCACTATGCTACAACTTTATTATAGCATCCCCATAGTAAACTGCTGCCCACAACATTCTATTTTCTACCTTAAAAAGTAAAATAAAGGATAGAAAACTCGTCTTGAAAATACTAGAATGAGGGTGAAAACTAAGAAACAAGACAAAATAAAGCTAAAAAACAACATTGACCTAACTTTTAAATAATCTCCAAACAAATCACACTAAACATGAGAAAATAATGCAAATCACTCATTCTTTACCACATAAAAAGCTATGAAAAGTGCTAAAATAATCATATTTCATAGGATTATCAATCACCACCCTGTTGTGGTTTTAAAATTAGTAAGATTTATCAAATTTGATGAGAGAATAGGAAATACACATAATAGAACACTACTTTATTGCATTTGGCAAATAAATTTGCACAATTTCAATTTGAAAGACCTTCATTATATGACTGCGTTACAACTTGGTCACTCATAAATCCTCAAAACAGTTAGATTCATGGTGTTATAAAATACTCATCTAAACTTTAAGTCTCCAAGTTCATTAACTAAAGCTGAGTTTGGCATAGTTTAAACACTTTTTTAAAAACTAGAAAACTTTTACGTGCATTGCACGTGTAATATGTTTTAACATATGTTTATTTTTTAATTTAGAATTTTAAAATATCAAATTTTAGATTTTAAAACTTAATTTGACAATAAGTTTATGTTACATTTTAAAAGTTAATTTTGAATTCTTGAAAAATAAATAAATAAAATTTTAAAACTACCTTTTCGTTTTAAAATTTTGATTAAGATTTCAAGAATAAATGTATTTTAATAAAATATTTTAAAAATACATGCATTTATCATTTTTTTAATTATTAGTTTCTTATATTTTTTACATTCAAACTTTATTCATATTCTAACTTTTTACTTTCTTTTCATATGTCAATTTTATAAATATACTTAAATTAGTTTCATTAAAATCATTAAAATTTTAAAATTTAAAAGCTATTGAAATCTAATTATTAATTATAATAATATGTAAAATTATAAATTTAGAATTAAATTTTATAATGAATTATAATTATAAGTAAAATTATAAATTTTAGAATTAAATTTTATAAATAAATTGACAAAAAAACAATTCTATTCAAACTTTTTTTATTCCAATTTTTTACATTTTTTTCATATGTCAATTTTATTAATGCGTTTAAATTAACAATTTCAATGTATTTTTATATTTTTTTTATTTTTCAAAAATATCTAACATTTCTTTAGTAAAAAATTATCTATTATAATCAAAGTACTCATTGAATACATAATTTTAAAATCAACTATTTATAGTTGTGTCAAATAAAAGAGTTAAAAAAAATTTGAAGTTTCATTATTGATTATAATTAAAAATAAATTCATAAATTTTAAAGATAAACTTACAAATTTTTGGACTTAATTTTAGAATTTTTCATATTCTTACTCTTTCGGTTCTAATGGTTCCACATTCTAAATTTTCTTATTATTAAATAATGTTTTCTCTAAAGTTAATGAGACAGATGCGATGGTAAGAGAGACATAGTAGTTTTTTTTTCCTTTTTTTTGAGAGAGAAAGAGCGCAAATTTGAAAAAGTGGGGAGGGAGGGAGAGAAAAATAAAACTCAAATGAAGAATTTTTAAGGGTGGGAGAGAGTATTTGAAATAAGGGCAATTTATTGATCCTAATGCCTTTTTTTCTTAAAAGTATTAGTAGAATCAAATTTTCAAGCATGTTGATATTTTCCTCAGTTTTAAAAAAATGTACAATAGTTTAAATCTTATTTTAGTCTCAATTTTTTTTATATTTATTGTATACTAATTCATGCATTTTTCATATTTTTTATTTTAGCCTCTAAACTTAGAACTAAAAAAAGTATGTCGTTCTATTTGTAAATTATTTAACAAAAAAAATTAACATAAATATGTGTTTTGGTGATTTATTTCATGATTAGTCTACATGAACATATATTTAGAAAACTACGCATATCAAAATTCAAAAACAAATTCAAAATTATGTTATATAATTGATAAAAATTAACGATAAATACAAAAAAAAAAAAAAGAAGAAGAATAGAAAGAACCAAATGAACAATTTAATTTATCATAATAGACTTTTACATAATTGTATGAGCTTTTAAACCGTACCTAACTTCTTATTCTTTTAAGCTGTAGGAGGTTAGCAAAATAATTTTGAGGATTGCTCTCAAACGCACTCGAGAGAAATAAGTGTTTTCCTCTACTTCTCGAATGTACCATCTTTCAAATGTTACACCACCACTTTTTGTAGTTATCAACTTGAATCTCATTGTCATCATTGCTGCTACTGTTGCTAATACTTATGTCATCCATTTCAAAGTCAAAGAGGATATGTGCTTGTAATAAAACATGTGGGGTGAATGAATTGTCTTATAAAACTATGAAGAAATGGAAAAAGGATTTGCCTATTTATATTGAAGGTTGAGAATCAAACAAATTAGACAAAAATTTTAAAAACAGAAATGAAAACCCTTATTCAATTTTGAAACAACTAAAAGAAGATGGGAGGTTTGTTGTCTTGGGATAATAATAAAAACAAACAAATAAATATTGATAAATGCATGGTAGAAAAATAGAGAGGGAAGAGGGAAAGGATGGAGAAGGAGAAAGGTTAGAGATGTAACCGCACGAAGAAATGAAGAGTGGAGGGAGAGGAGGAGAAATTGTAGGGAAGTGATGAGTGGGAGTGAAAATATATTAAATCAAGATCAATAAAAAGGAAAAAAAAATTAATGAAATAAATAATGTAGTGATCTACGTGTGTGTGGGTGGTGGAGAGATGCTACAATAAGCCAATTTTTTTAATTTAAAAATAATTGAATAAGGATGATTAAGGCAATATTTTAAAAATCAAGTATAATATTGCAAAAAAAAAAAGTTCCTTCCACATTTCCAATTTGATAATGGCACAATTTGTAAATTTATAAACTATATAAGGGTAATAAATAATAGTCTAAAAATGAATAAAGGGACATATTTGGAATTATGAAATTAACATTTGGACATAATAGTCCAAAAATGATTCTCCAAATAAGCCACTTTTTAAGATAGTATGATTAATGTTTTTCCTTAAAATTCTTTTAATTAAAGTGATTTTAATTTAAAGAATCGTGTGTTTGGTTACATCTTCTTGAAAGTGATTTTAATCACAACTTGATGTTGGTTGCACAAAATGATTCTACAAATGTCAAATAGTAATAAAGAGAAGAGGAGCGATGAAAAGCTTTAAATTTAAAGATAATTTTGTAATTTCAGCATTCTTTAGTTTTTTCATGTGAATTTTGGAATGTTTTAATATGAAGAGGTTTTTTTTTAAAATGATACTGAAGTAATTGATCAAAAATCACTTTAGAATCATATATATATATATATTTATTTATAATCACCTTTAAACTAATTAATGAGAAAATAATTATTAACCAATCTATTGTTTTTCTCTTGCCAAAAACTTTTGAAAAAAAAGTTTTTTTTGTTCTTCATAATCAATTACAAAGTTAATCTAAACAACCCTAAGTATCAAGTTTATATGAGTTCATTACACATATTAAAGGGAATTTGTAAAGAAATTGGTACCATGATTTTAGGAGAAGAGAGTGAATAGTTTCCAATCCATTTATATCCTAGTACATACCTGTATTTACAGTCAAGCCTCATCAATTGTAAATAGATTTATTTTTTTAAAAAAATATCCTCAGTATTCTCTCATTGTTTCTCACTATATCTGATTCACCATATAAATTTATGCATTTTTAAATTATGCTTTATTTTTCGAATTTCTCCATTTTCAAATGCTTTATCTAAATCCTAGATATCAATTTCCTTTATTTATTATCTTTTTTAATAACAAAATCATCCCCATAAACTTTTGTTGAACTATCAATATGCCATTTTTCATTGTTTTCCAATTTCCCAAGATGCAACGTTCACGAAGGAAACCTGACAAAAATTGTACTTGGGTTGGTAAATGGAAGGAAAAGAAATGCAAAGAGGAAGCCGCAGGGAGGAAGAAATCGAATGCATTCTATTTTTGGAAGTAGAAACTATGGTAGATAAAAATACATACCTAAAAAATGCGATTGGTTGACAACCTCTGCTCTGCCAATTTCTATCACTAGAGGTTGAAGGGAGACGAAATAGAATGTAGGAGCTTAGGGGAGATGAAATGGAACTGAAGATTGAAGGAAATCGTAGGGGTGTACACGGGTTGGGTTGGGTTGGGTTGGAGGGTTTTTTGGAACCAACCCGAAAATTCGGGTTGGTCGGGTTGGTTACCCGAATGAGCCGATCAAGGGTTGCAACCCAACCTACCCGAATGAGCCGATCAAGGGTTGCAACCCAACCCAGCCCAACCCTACATTTTCGGGTTGGGTTGGGTCGCCGAGTTGATTTTTAAATTTTTTTTTTTTATAATTTTCTTAATCATTTAAAATAATTTTTACTTGAATTAATAACTAAAATGACATAAAATTCAAATATCAAACTTCAAAGTTCATAACATCTTAATATTCATTACAATCTTAGATGAAAAACATTAAAAGTTCATAAATAGTTCATTTATAAGTATATATATATATATATATATAAAATCAAACTTTGGGTTGGGTTAGGTTGGTTCGGTTCAACCGGAGCCTAAAAAGGCCAACCCAAAAACCAACCCGAAAATTTGGTTCTCTAAAATTTTAACCCAACCCAACCCTTACAATCTGGGTTGGGTAGTTTGGGTTGCTCGGGTTACCGGATTATTTGTACACCCCTAGGAAATTGAATGAATATGAGGGTTTCAAACAAAATGGGTTGTTTGAGAAGATGAAGAGTTTTAGACAATGTGAGTTGCTTGGGAAGATGGAAGTTTTTTAAATGATTCATTAAATGGTGGCAGGTAATTATACTCTCGATTTGACCTTGTTTCGTGGTGAATGATTAAATCTTTCAATGCTGTACATTTTACATTGACAAGTTAGGGTTACTCTGTTCGTGTTCAACAGGCGAATGTATATATTCCAAGATACTCATATTTAGACTTATCATCATGTAATTATAAGTTTAATTATGATTATATATGTACAATAAAAACTATACAGGACATCGTTTTTATTAGTATGTTTATCTGTAATTACCATTATTGATCTTAGAAACTATTTTTATAAGTCTCTGTACACATTGTTGAATCTGTAATACTATTATAGTAGCAATTAATTTGAATTAATATCACAGATTACCATTTATTCTTGTAGACGTATATATTCTAGTTAATGTCACAAATTACCATTTATTTTTACTTGTTAAGGTTGTTTTTTTCCACCTCCATGTATTTCTCTTCCTTACTACGCTCTCTTTTTTAGTCATTTGTTTAGGTGGATTAAAAGTGTAAATTTTACCGAGGGTATTTTCGTCCTAGTGCAATTTGAAGATTCAACTAAAAACTACACTTAGCCATTTTTCGAGCTGTGCTATTTAAAATTAACCATTTCTTTTGTCGACCCTTATTAAATTAGGTGTTAAAGTCTTAAAATATATGAGACAACTTTAGGTATTAAAATTGTGGTAATTTAATCTTTAAACTGAAATTTTTTAATTGTCATTGAATTTTGAATCACAATTTTATTAATCATTATCATAAGCACCATTAACAAAATGTTAATGGCCAACCTCAATCTAGTTCAATTAATTAAGACATTATACATATGTTTTAAACATAGGAGTGAACAGAGTTAGACTGAAAACTACCTCAACCAATTGAAGCCGACCGAATCGATGACAGTCAATCGATTTTCCAACAGCTTCGATCGGAGGGCTCAATAAGAGCACAAATCGACAAACCGACTAATTTTTAAAATTAAAAAAAAAAACAAAAACAAAAAAAAAATTGTAATGCTGCAGCTTCCTCTCTTGGGAAGAGGAAGACCATTCTTCCCAAGGGAGGTAATTATTAAAAAAAAAAACTTTTATTTTCTATTTTTTCCCTTTTTCTCTTTCTCGATTTCTCTCCTTCTCGTTTCTTCTTTATTCTCTGTTCTCAATCTCTTCTTCATTTCTTCTTCTTCTCAATCTCCTTTCTTCTTTATTATTTCTTCCTTCTTATTTTCTTCTTTTCTTCACAATTTCTTTTTTTTTCCCTTTTCTTCTCCCTTTCTCACTTTTTTAGTTTAATTCTTTCTTCTCCATATCTTCTTCGTTTCCTCTTATTTTCTTTTTCATTTCTTCTCTCTTCTCCATTTTCCCTTTTATTCTCTCTTTCTCACTTTTTTTGTTTAGTTCACCGGAGTTATGAAAACCGATTGACCGCATGTGTTGTCGGTGTCTACAACCACTCCAAAATCGTTGAAAATCTATCGACGAAAACCAACATGTCGGTGGTCGGCATCGGTTTTCACCCAAAATTAATGCCAACCAACTGACGAACACCCCTACTTAAAGGTCATGAGTTCAAATCTCTACCTCACATGTTGATCTAAAAAAAAGGTTAGTATAACATATCTACTATATATAAATATTGATTGATTTGACATGATATAATCGATAGTAGAAACAGACAAACAATTTTATAAAGTGGCCGACATGGTATGTCGCGTAAAATTTGTAAAAATTAAGGGGGCGTTTGGGCCATGGGTTTGGGTTGGAATGAGTTTGGGTTTCAAACCCAAAACCATGTTTGACACAAGGAGTTGGTTTTGAAACACAACCCCATGGGTTACAACAATGCAACCCCATGGGTTTGTGCCATGTTTTCCTCTTCCACTTGTCGTTTTTCATTTTCGACAACCACTTCGATAACAAATCCGGTGATAACTCCGACAACCACCGACAACGACAACTCCGACCACCGCACCGGCGACCCGACCACCACTGACGACTACCTCCGGCGACCACTGCGATGAGAACTCTAGAGACCAATCTGACGATCACTCTTGCGACTTAATCACCCCAACAACTTGACACCTCGATGACCCAACCACCCTGACAACCCGACTTGCTCGAACCACCGCCAATGACCATCTGACAACCACTTCGACAACTCGACCACCTAGCAACCGCCGCGGACAACCACCTAGTGACTACTCTGATGACCCAACCACCCCGATGACTACTTCGGCGATTACCCCGACAACTTGACAAACTCAACCACCCAAAACCACCGTTGACGACCACATGGTGACCACTCTAGTGACCACCATGGCGACCTGACCACCCTAATGACCACTCCAACAACAACTCTAATGACTCCACCACCAGACAACCACCCAGCGACCACTCGGACGACCTAACCAATCATATGACCACTCTAGCGACCCGACCATCCAACAACTACTGTTGACAACCACCCAACGACCACTCCGACGACCTGACCACCGTGCAACCACCACCGACGACCATCTCGGCAACCCAACCACCCCATCAACCTGATCACCCCAACAACCACTCCAACGATAACCCCAGCGACTCGACCACGTAGTCAATTTTTTAAAATGTTAAAATAAAACTAAAAATGGTTACTAAACAATTTTTTAACCTAATATATCTGAAATAGGTTTCAAAATACTGTGCAAAATAGAGTTTCTAATATTTTAATTTCTAAAATAGAATTCGAATTTTACAACTCACTTATCCTTGAAATAGATTTCAAAATACGGTGCGAAATTTTGTTTAAATTCCATAATTTCTTAAATAGACCTCCAATATTTTATTTTTTTAAAATAGAGTTCAAAAATATGTTTATGAATACTTTGTAAATAGAGTTTTAAATTCCCTAATTTCTTAGATAGACTTCTAATTTTTTAATTTCTAAAATAGAGTTCCAAAAATAGGTTTCGGAATACTTTAAGAAATAGAGTTTTAGATTCCTTAATTTATTAAATAAACTTCTAATTTTTTAATTTCTAAAATAGAGTTCCTAAAATAGTTTTCTGAATACTTTGTGAAATAAAGTTTTAAATTCCCTAATTTTTTAAATAGACTTCCAATTTTTTAAATTTCTAAAATAAAGTTTGATAACTCTTCAATAGAAGAATTATTCCTATTTAAAAATCTCTTATTAAAGTATGATTACTGTGTGGAAGTGTAAGAGAGAACCCTTGAACTCGACCTCCCATGGACGACAACTCGATGCCTTCATCACCTTCAGCTACTACTTAGTTTTAATTCAATTTGTGTTTTAGACAACTATTGCTATTTCTTTTCTTCATTCCTTTCAGCTTATGTATTATGATATTATGAACTTCGGACCTTCATTTGCATTATGGATTTCCTTTACTCTAGCAACATCATTCTTCTTTCCCACGTATTAATTATTAAAAATATATGTCCTTACTAATGTTATTTAATTTTACATCATCATGAATGAAGTGAATGAGATACTTGTACAAACTACACATTCATAATTAACTATGCTTGAAACAATTGATCCACATAATTGGTTAAAATATTGATATGCAATTCAGTAAACAATTATCAAATAAAAAAATGGATATGAAAAAAAAACCTAAAAAAAATTATTTAAAAAAACCAGACTAAACAAACCCAGCTCAGCCCAACCCAACCATGCACCCCAAACACAAGTTTCAGCAAACCAGCCAAACCCAACCCTCAACCCAAACACAATAATCAGGAACCCCAGGGTTTCTGATTCTAGCCAAGGATTCCCAGGGTTCCTGATTCCAAACCAGTGCGCCAAACAGCCCCTAAATAGCTATTCTTCTTACCGGCACTGAGCTTCATTTTGATGCTGAAGATGGAGCTAAAAGAAAATGTCTAGACAGTTTCTTGCTCTTAGCTCAAGTACAATTTTCTAAAAAATTTACGACCGATTTGGTATGCTATCTAGATTTTGTTTTATATATTTAGATTTATAAGTTAAATGGATTGATTTGTTTATAAAAATTGTTTTTGAATTTTGTGACCCACATCTTAAAATTTTGGAAACAACATTTTTATGTTTTCACTTTTTAGTGTATCCAAATTTATTTTAAATGCAAAACTACACTAAAAAAGATTAAATAAAAAACTTTGATAATTCTAGTATTTTATGGTATAAACTCATTTCATTTTTGTTAAATTAAAATATGTATAACATAATAGATTATAAAATAATAATTATACAAAATTTATAACATAAAACATGTTCATAAATAATTAATAGTTGAAATTCAACCTAATATTTAGTTGGTAACTACAACTATTTTTATAATCTATAAATGTAGTATTAAACACATTTTGAACAACTTTTTAAATTGGGATCCAATTTTAAAATCCGCTACCAAACACATATTCTAAAACACTAAAAACATGAAATACAACTTTGTTTTTATTGAATCCTTTGTTTTCAAATTATTATTTTCATATTACTAACCAAACGCACCCTTACATTTCAAATGGAGCTGAAACCGCTTCCAATCCAGCTTGTTCATTGGACAGTCTTTTCACTCAAATAAACTTAAGCATGGGTTAACATATAAAGCACTAAAAGAATTTCACATCCGAGAATAATTATCAGTCGAATATACAACATCATGCAATCATGGATATTTTATAGTTTAATAGAAGCCAAAGGGAAGATATCTAGTTGATTGCACTTTTTTTTGGGGGGACAAGAAACATTAGTAGATATATTACATATAGAGTGCTCAAAATAATTAGATTATAATTGTAGTTCATATATTACCAATCTATGCCCAAATCTCTGGAGAAGAAGAGCTTTTCAACATACTGAATCACAGGAGCAGAAGCTGATACATAATCTTGCATGAGGATTCTGGCTGAGGCCTCTGAATGTGGCACCATGATAGGGGGAAAAAATGACATCAAAACAAGTGCACTAAAAATAACAGGCAAGGACCTCCACAATCAAGTGATGAAAATTGCATATTGATTTAATATTTGAATTTAGTGTTTTAAAAAATGTAGGCGCACATTGAGATCTCAATGAAATTCTTGTTCAATAGACAGATTATCAATTGACTCATGCTACTTACCATCTTCATTGAGCTTTTTCAATAGTTGTGCCTTTGTAGGAAGAGCATACATCCCTGCAGCAACAGCTTTCCTGATTGCCCACCCATGGTGAGGAGCAAATACCTGTGCATATGCTTTGGAAGCTGGATCTCTCAAGGAATTACCTCTGCCATAATCAGGAACCATTGTTCAACATGCTTGTGACCAAATTACATCAAGTTTAATCTAACGAGGATAATAGGTGTGGTGGAAATATTGCATTAATTTTTTTTTAACAAGAAACGAAACTGAGACTAATGATCAAAAATACAAACTCCACGGATGAGTGAATAAATACAGAAATTAAATGAACAAATTACAAAGAAAAAATAAAAGCATCCCAATGCAGATTAATGTGTAACCAAGAAAAATTAGGAAATATTGTATTAATTGTAAATTGTAATCAAGTTTCAATAGGATATGAAAGCTGGATTTACTTTAACTTCAAATGGTAACAGGTTATCATGACTCTTAGCTACATTTTTTTTGCCAAACTGCAGTAGCACTTGCCCAAATTAGTGCAAGAAAGATTTATAGTTGTGGCTTAGGCACCTTGGATGTAGGAAGACCACGGAAACAACCAGTTGGTTCAATTACGGTAGCTAAAATATAATGAAAAGTTTGACAAGACAATCCAAAATCTAGCGGATGATTCCCAGGTACAACGTGAAGTTAAAGTGATCAATGTACCTTCCCCTGCTTACTTCAAGCTAAAATTCATCCAAAGCATGTGTTTGTTTGATGAAAGCATGTGCTCATTAAAATAATGGAAGAGAGATGACTAAAGCAAAAGGTAACACAGGAAAGTGGTTGATATACATACTCTGTAACTAGAATTTGCTCGAAGAGTACTCTGACCATGTCAAGCCCACGCTTCACTCTCAAGAGATTTCTTGAATGGCTACCAGCTTTCCTCACACAGTCAGATTCCATATCTATGTCCAGCAACACTTGTAGAGATACAATTGACTTAGATGATTCTACGAGATCATTGACCTGTCAACAGTTTAGTCAATAATTAATCAGATCTCCAGCAACACTTGCAGAGATAAAATTGACTTAGATGATTCTACGAGATCATTAACCTGTTGACAGTTTAGTCAATAATTAATCAGACCTCAAACAGGGAGAAACAAAATGGTATATAGCATGAAATATTCAAACGACAGGAATAATGTGCACACCAACCATCTGTGTTCCGAGCCAGTTACACTAACAGAATGCGAGTTAACTTCAAGGAGAACTTTGTTTTAAAAAAAAATACCCTTCAATCATGTTTTGATATTATTGAATTGAACCCATGAAAACATCTGCTAGGGTGACACATAAAAAGTTTGTAGATTTCATGGAAATGTTTCAAATTTCCAGGCATTCTTTTATATTAATCAATCAAAATGGCACAATTGGAATTGTCAATCTATGTAGGTGCCAAACCACAGATATAAAAGGGTTAAAAAAGAAGGAAGAAGAAGAAGAAGAAGAAGAAGATCAACATTTCCAATATTAGCTTCTAAAAGATGAAAGCTTGATATGAAATCATAGTATCAGTAGTGACATAACATGATACTCAAGCGCATCATGTATGATACAGGTCAGGTTCTACCAACATGACTCATACAGATTCAAAAAAGATCTTCGACATGTACAAGTTAGTAAGGGTCTATTTATCAAGCCTAACAATATGATGATAAACAAATGTTCACTATCAGACTCAATATCTGACAATATGTAAATCTCAAATTTTCAAAGCATTGCCATTTCATTTAAAAAGAAGAAGAAGAAGAAGAAACAATTAAGATTGATATCATATTATCCAATTTTCTTAATTAGATTTAATGCATCGATGGTCACTTGGGTTTGTAAAGAGGAAGATTCGAATCTCGCAACTTTAACCAATTATCCTAAACTGTTGCACTTGACAAGGCACATTAATTTGTGAACTAACAGTGCCGACAAGAAATGCCTCAACAAACACGAATTCAACCAGTCTCCCTAGAAGACAAAGTTACAGTGATGATTTTATATTTGATTGAATTGACTAAACATCTTCATCCGAAAGAAACTGTGTACATTCACAGTGGGGTGAAAACAGTATTTTTGTGCACGTTAATTCCTAAAAAAATAAATACAACGTTAGTAGTCCAGCACAACTTTAACGAATCAATTTGTTAAACCGAAGCTATTGTTACAAATCATCACATAGCTTACAACCTTGCCATCTGTTTACCATGTAGTGTAATTCAAAACATGAAACTAGTTCCTTTTCATTATTCAACAAAGGAAAGATAGAAAAGTCTTCCAATCCTTATGCACCAATTGCAGAACATAATACTTCGATGCGAAAACCTAAAAATTTCCTAGTTCCAAATGTGACCGTGGATCTACAAGTAAACGAGAGATGATCAAACCAAGCACCAGGCCTAGAAATTCTAGAATCAATTAACACCAATTCATCTTCCATAGTTCCTCAGTACCAAACGGCAGCGAAAGACACCGATAATTACGATAGAAACTAATAAAAATACCTTGGCGACGTAGTCCATTTCAGCGAATTTGAATGCTATGCCCAAGCAGCCGAAAAGAGGCGAAATAAAAGAGCAGGCGCGAGAAAACGGCGCAACCTCGACCTCGGTGGTTTCGGCATTTACAGTGGCCGCAAGGCCTTTGAACGACTCCGATATGTTTCGCAGCGGCTTTTCGCCGTCGAGGTCCGCCATTGGAAGACGAAGATGCCCGTCTCCCACTCCGGGCAGTTCGTTTGAGTTGGTGCTCCGATTTTGTTCTTTGCCTAAAGTGGACGCAGTCGAGAATTAAAATGTTCGGGTCGGGTCTGATTTGATAGCTTGCTTCGGGATCCGACCCGATTTCTGCCCATGTTGATCATTTCATGTGAAATATAGATATATTTTTTGTTTTAGTTTTACCCCTTTTTATTTTTTCAAAATATTTTTATTTATGTTTTTTTTACATCAGTGTTCGAGTCAACAGCTTACGCACATCTTGATTATATCCATGGTGGTTTTTATTTATGCATTAACAATTTTCAATTGAATTCCTTGCTCCCATTTGAAATTAAGAAAGTTCAAAAAAATGATTTTAAGTTATGTGATTTGAAATCCTATAAATGATTTTAAATTCTTTATCTTGTTTTGAACAAAAAGATTTGAAATAAATATAATAATTTTTTTTTTGTTTGGATGTTGGTTGGAAAAAAATAATAAAAAGTTGATTAATATAGGCTTTTAATCATGATTTATTAATTTAAAATTAAAATACAACACGGTTAAATAAGTAATTTTATTTTAAAAAATTTATAAAATAAACGTGGCTGATTTCAAATTAATTTCTTCCCTATGATAACAAACAATGAAATTCTTTTAAAATCTGTTAGGATATGCAATCACTCAAAATTTTGAGCAACCAAACAAATCATTAATGTGGAAAAAAATGTGTGGTACAAGAAGTTATGGAGAAAAAAATGTATAATGTTCAAAGTAAATGATGAGGAAAATATGTATAGGTAATGAGTGATCGAACAATATTTGCATAAAGACTCATAGTAGTCCTAACTTTTTGATGTAGTATATTTTTAATTTAAATACTATTTTAGTTTCTGTACTTTCAATTTTGCATTCAAAACATCCATTTTGGTCCCTATACTTTTAACTTTTGTTCATAAATCCATGTACTTTTGAAACATCCATTTTAGTCCTTATACTTTTAAAAAGTGACCATGTGGATCCCTTCATTTTCATTTTTATCTCATTTTGTTTGATCATAATTTTAGCATGACACTTCACTTACTAAATTTCTTAAGATGTAGCCATAAATTTGTATTAAAGACCTCCATTGTGCACAAAATTTATGTTAAAATTTTGCAAATAGAGACCAAAACGGACGCTTTGAAAATACAAGAACTAAAACGAATAAAAGTTGAAAATGAAAGGACCAAAATGACGTTTTGAAAAGCAAGGATCAAAATGAACCGTAGCCAAAAGTACAGAAACCAAAATAGCATTTAAACCTATATTATCATCAGGGAGTTGGTAGGAACTCTTAACTGCTTCTGAAAGGATAAAGATATCTCTATAATTATTTTAAAAAGAAAATCAAATATTTTATGGCATTAAATGACATGATGAAACATGATTTTGTAAATTTATAAAATACTAAAAAAAACATTTTAAAAATGAAGCATTTAATTAGTTTTTGTTTTATTCTAAGGTGAGCTTAACATGACCCTTGAAATGATGGATAATGTTGTGGGTGAAATTAACTCCAAAATGAGTCGAAGGCACGAAGTCCACCCAAAAGCGAGCCCAGCAAGAGACCAACACCATCATTGGGCCAAGGTCAACTAAGCCCTAACTCAGGTCGACCAAACCATGGCTGACTAAACCCATTGGGCCCTACCCATTGTGTCGAGGGCCCAATCTAGGGCTAATGAGGCCTACTTTGGTCGGTCCAAGTTGAACCAACCAAACCAGCCTTAACCTGGTGCGATATCAAAACACCTTTTGGAAACCCTAATGCACTCCTTACGCACCTCCTAGAAACCCTAATTCATTTCTATAAATAAGAGTGAGAGGTGCGCCTCCAAGGTATGCTCTCAAAAACTATAGCTACTTACTACACTTCTCCCAAACCCTAGCTAACTTAGGCATCAAAGCGTGTGTGGCAAGGCACCGCACTGATGCTCTCGTGTGTGGCAAGGCACCGCACTGATGCTCTTCTCTCTGTTTTGCAGGTAGACTTATCTAGAGATGTGCAACAAACCGAGAAAACCAAGGAAATGGATTGAGTCGATCCAAATGGACTAGTTCGATTCGGTTATTTTGAGAAAAATGGGGTTTTTGGTTTAAAACTTAAAAAAACTGCAGTATTTGGTTCAATTCATGGTTTAGGTTTTTTTTCAAAACTTGAAAAACCGAATCAAAGATCATTAAAAAAAAAAAAAGAAGTAAAGAAACCCTAAGCCCAACACACACTGAAAATTTATATTTTATAAGTTAAATTATAAATTTGGTCACTATGGTTTGGAGAAAGTTAGAATTTAGTGCTATGGTTTTAAAAGTTAGAATTCCATCTTTATGGTTTGATAAAACCTCACAAATAGTCCATATGGTTTGATAAAATCCTCATATAAATCCTTCATAATTATGAGGATTTTATCAAACCATAAGGACTAATTCTAACATTTAAAATCAAAGGACTAAATTCTAACTTTCTCAAAACCACAAGGACCAAATTTGTAATTTAACCTATTTTATATTTGCCCAATTATATGTCCCAAATTCCAAATCACTCATTACTCACGTCTTTTTCACGTCTTTTTCTTTTTCAACACACATTTCCTCTCCTTCCTCTTTTCTCATACAAGCTTGGCTAATAACCCTAATTTTATTGTTCTTTTTTCTCATTTTCTTCTCTCCTCCCTTTTCATCTACCACCTTTTCTTCTCAACTCCTCCATTTTGCTGTCTTTTCTCATGCAACCCACGACGACGGTAGCGGCGATGACACAATCCACGACGACAACCGTGGTGGCACAATCCACATTGGTGGTACAACCCACAATAGTCTCTTTCGCTTTCTTTTGCAGTTGACCGCACAACCCTTATGTATTCTAAACATGAACCTAACCTGAGTCCTATCTTAGGATGGGTACTGTGTAGCACGCCTAAGCCAAGTGCCTGAGGACCATGATTAGGAGTGACATACAACCGCTATGGGTGATAGATTAAAGAAATACTCCCAAGTTGGACCTCGAGAAAATAAACAACAGATCCCAACTTGAGAGTGTGAGCTAATGTTGTAGGTGAAATTAACCTCCAAAATGAGTTGAAGACATGAAGTCCACCCAAAAGTGAGCCCAACAAGGGACCGATACCATCATTGGGTTGAGGCTGACCAGACCCATTGTGCCAGAGGGTCCAATCTAGGGCTAATGAGGCCTACTTTTATTAGTCCAAGCTAAAATAACCAGATCAGCCTTAACACGGCGCTATATAAACACACTTCCTGGAAACCCTAATGCACTCCTTACGTGCCTCCCAAAAACCCTAATTCATTTATATAAATATATAAGAGTGAGAGTTGCGCCTCCAAGGTATGCTCAAAAAAATCCTAGCTACTTATTACACTTCTCTCAAATCCTAACTAACTTAGGCATCAGAGCGTGTGTGACAAAGAACCGCACCGATGCTTTTCTCTATGTTTTGCAAGTAACCTCGTCTCTTTCTTAGTTGAGATCGCATGGATCTAGTCAAGTCAAATTCGTGCATCAAAAGATAGTGTTTTTAATTAAGTACTATCATAACATCCCTGGACATATCCTTTGGAAGTCTTTTCCCTAAAAAAATTCTAAGAGCATTCTTTACTGACAAAAACACTATTAGCTAAATTGAACATAGGTTGTACTGGAAAAAAAAAAAAAAACTGAGAATAGATATTATACTAGAAAAAAATTGAGCATACATTTGAATCTCTCATTATTTGTCAGGACAATTGTATATATGGCAATCTAACACAAAATAATAGCAAATCTAGCACAATTTAAAAGCATTTGCAGATATGACAAAAATTTAAATCCTAGCAGTACTTATCACTAAACTGATGTTTATCAGTGACAGATCTATTAATGATTATATTGAGGTCTATCACTGATAGACCTATCTGATATATTTATCAATGACTGAGGTTTATCAGTGATAGATCTATCAATGATTGTGGTCTATCACTAACTGAGGTCTATCAGTAATAGGTGACTATCATTGATTATTTGCATGCTCGTTTACTATTATGTTTATTACTGATATACCATATCACTAAAATATAAAATAGTATATAAGCAATATTTTACTTTATTTACTATTAGATGATTGACATATTCATTTTTGTTTAGGTTTATTATGGATATACATTATCAATAAAATAAAAATACTATATCAATGATATTTAACTTTTGTTTTCTATCTATGATTATTTATATGATTATTTGTTATTAGGCTTATCACTGATATACCATATCAATAGATTTAAGAATGGTATATCAAGTATATTTGAAATTATTTTCTATCCATGATTGTTTGCATGCTCATTTGTTATGAGGTCTATCATTGATTTATCATATATCAATAGATTAAAAAAGATAAATTTGTGGTATTTACCCTTTATTTCCTATCAGTGATTGTGTAACACCCGAGACGTTTTGGGTAAGTTTAAAATGTTGTTTTGGTAAAGTTTTATTAAGAATTTATTTGCTTTGAGGGTAATTTGGTGATTTTTGGAAAAGGAAAGGGTATTATGGTCATTTATAGAGAAGATATTTTGATTTTATAATATTATTTTATTATTATTTTTAATTATTTATTATTATTTTATTATTATTATTATTTTTATTATTTTTTTATTTTATTTTTCTTATTTTTTTTCTTTCCTTTCTTCTCCCTCACCGAACTCTCTCTCTCTCTCTCTGTGACCGAACACCCATCTCCACCCTTCTTCTTCTTTTTCTTCCTCTTCGAGCAGCAGCCGCCGACCAACCTCAGCTCGCCGGCCTTCTTCTTCTTCTTCTTCCTTGCCGTGAGCTTCTCGGCCGAATACCTCTCCACCGGCGGTTTCTTCTTCTTCTTCTTCGTCCACCGGCCAATCCTTCGATCCCACCTCAGTCGAAGCTCCTACAGCAGCACGTCGGTCGGAGTATGGTTGCAGTCGCCGGACCTGTCTATCTAACCACCGATCAGCTCGCCGGAAGTTCCAATTCGCAACCCCGCCGTACGCACCGCTGAACGAGCGCCTCCTCGTCGGTTCTGCAACTCGTGAACCAACCCCAGCTGCCGGAAAACCCAGATCCGCGAGCCTCGCAAGAAATCCGACCTTCACGCGCGGTTCACGCGCCGCCGGAAGTTCCACGCGCCGCCGTCCGCCGCCGCACGCGCCGCCGTCCGCCGCCGCACGCGCCGCCGTCTCCGATTCCAATTTTCGAGCCCGAACAGTCCCCGTTACGATCGTGTTACGATTTGGGTAAATTTTGGCCATTTGGTCCGTTTCGTCGAGTTATTAATGTTAGAATGCGTTTTAGCGTAATTCGGATGGTTTAAGACCTGTTTAGGACACTTTTTAGGTGATTTGTCAAGGACCTTGGATTGTACTTGGAGTGGGGACTCGAGAAGCTCATTATTAGTGGAGAAAGGGTATTTTAGTAAGTAAAGATTTAAGGTAAGGGATCTCACAACGAAAGAAGTTTTCGAAACCTAGAGCTAGCCCTATATTTACTTTGAAAGTTTATGTTTTTTTCATGTTAAGTATTTAAGAAAGAAAGTGTTTTATATGTATATTCCTTTATACGCTAGTTCCATGAGTTATATTTGAGTTTTCATGTTAAAAAAGATGGAAATGATATGTATGTTTTTGAAATGCGATTGCCTTGACTTATGCATTCATGAGTATGTTCTAAAACGAGCGGGACCTCATGCATGTGTTGTGTGCTCATGAAAAGATTTATGTAAGGCCGTGACGATAATTCTCCCAAAAGTTTTATGTGGGTTATGAGGGAACCCGAGTCTTCGGACTCTCTATGCTCCCGGGGTTCGAGAGTGCTCCACGATGGTAGCCGACGGGCTTGAGTCTTCGGACTCCACGATGGTAGCCTTCGGGCTGAGTCTTCGGACTCCATGATGTATGTTAGCTTTCGAGCTCAACTCTCAGAGTTAGGGGAGGACTCTATTCGATGGAAAATTATGTCTTCGGACTATTCACGAGGCCCTCGGGAGAATTTAATCGTTCACGAGAGCCGCGAGGAAAAGTACATGGTTTATAAAACGAATTTTAGGTCCCCTACTAAAGCGATGGTTTACGATGGTTTTATGATTTAAAAATGACATGTTGCATGCGATTGAAACTCTTATTTTGAAACTATGAGTTACTTACTGAGTATTATTCGTTAATACTCACCCTTTTCCTTTTAAAAAAATGTTTTCAGGTAAGGTTAAGATCGGCCCTAGCGCGTGACCGGAGATCAGCTACTCGAGTCATGGGAGCCGAGCGATTGCCATTCCGCTTCTTTTATGTTTCTGGATGTACATAGAACTCATGTCGAGTTTTTAAATGTTTAGGAGGATGTTCCAGGGTCTTTTAACCTTTCTTTGTAAATCGTGCACGTGTATTTGGCTTTCTATGTTTGAATTCACTTGGTTTCTGCTGTTTGAACCCTAGCATCATATTGAGAAGTTTGTTGGATGCTAGGAGGTTGTTTGAAAATCTTAGAAGTGTGTTTTTCTATGTCTTATCAGGTAAGGGTCAAATTTTTGGTTTTCGCGTAGTTACGTCGTTATGCTGCCGAAATTTTCGGTAATATAGCGACGTGACTTAGTAATGACTCTTAGGTAGTGTGTTGAGCCTATAGGGTCGTTACAGATTGTTTGCATACTCATTTGTTATTAGGTTTATCGCTAATATATCATATCAATAAATACAAAAAGGTATATTAGTAATATTTGGATTTGTTATTTATCAATAATTATTTAATTTGTATGCTCATTTACTATTAGGTATATCGTTAATAATTATATCAATAAAATAAAAAAATGTATATAAGTAATGTTTCACTTAGTTTTCTACTAATTATTGTTTGCATGTTTATTTACTATCAGGTCTACTACTGATATACCTAATCAATAGGGGAAAAAAAGGTATATAAGTAGCATTTAATTTTCATTTTCAATTTGTAATAGTTAACATGCTCGTTTGCTATTATGTTTATTACTAATATACCATATCACTAAAATATAAAATAGTATATAAGTGATATTTTACTTTATTTACTATTAGATGATTGGCATATTCATTTTCGTTTAGGTTTATTATGGATATACATTATCAATAAAATAAAAATACTATATCAATGATATTTAACTTTTGTTTCTATCTATGATTATTTGTATGCTCATTTGTTATTAGGTTTATCACTGATATACCATATCAATAGAATTAAGAATGGTATATTAATTATATTTGAAATTATTTTCTTTCCATGGTTGTTTGCATGCTCATTTGTTATGAGGTCTATCATTGATTTATCATATATCAATAGATTAAAAAAGATAAATTTGTGGTATTTACCCTTTATTTTTATCTGTGATTGTTTGTATACTCATTTGTTATTAGGTCTATCGTTGATATATCATATCAATAAATACAAAAAAGGTATGTTGGTAATATTTGGATTTGTTATCTATCAATAATTATTTGCATCCTCCTTTACTATTAGGTATATCGTTAATAACTATATCAATAGAATAAAAAAATGTATATAATTAAGTTATGTTTCACTTAGTTTTCTACTAATTATTGTTTGCATGTTTATTTGCTATTAGGTCTACTATTGATAAACCTTATCAATAGAAAAAAGAAAGGTATATAAGTAGCATTTAATTTTCATTTTCAATTTGTAATAGTTAACATACTTCTTTGCTATTAATTCTATCACTGATATATCATATAAATAGGATTAAAAATGGTATATCGATGATATTTGACCATTTTTTCTTTATTTAGTAATTGTTTGCATGCTCATTTGGTTTATCATCGATATACCACATATCAATAGATTGAAAATAGTAAATCATTGATAACTTAATATCAATAACAAAAAAATTTATAACAAATAACAGTAAATTACTAATAGCAATGTATCACTAATATATCATTTTTTTATATCTATTAGCATGTTAGATATGTATCAATGATAAACATCTATCATTGATAGACGACATAGAAATGGTCTATCAATGATAAACATGAAAATGTTTTATCAGTGATAAACATAAAAATAGTCTATCAAACACGTAGAAATAATTGCTAATAGACATAAAAATAGTCTATAAGCAATAAAAGCTATCACTAATGAACATATTAGGGGGCGTTTGGCGCGCATAGTTGAGTGAAGTTGGGCAGAGTTGAGTTGAGTTGGGCAGAGTTAGTTTGTCAGTGAATTCAAAAGTCTGTGTTTGGGGTGCAGAGTTGGGTTGAGTTGAGTCAAAAAGTCTGTGTTTGGAGTGTAGAGTTGAGTTGAGTTGTAAGGGATATCTGGTGTAGTTTTTGTAACCCAAAGTAGACTAATTTTTAGCTGACTATTTTTGCTTTCTTTATTTTTATTTTTTTCAATGATTCATCTAGAAACATATTTTCCAAACTTTCCAACACTGAATTCAGATGTCCACTTCAAAAAAATAATATATTTCAACATTGATCTTTTTTTTTAAAAAACATCATTATTTATCTTTCTTTTTTTAGAAATTGACTTCTTCCAAACTATAGGTAATGTAGCCTTGTTTTCTCTTTCTGCTACACATTGAACTTATTTTAATTTATAGAAATCAAATATTTGAATTACACATTTAACTTATTTCAATTTATAGAAATCAAATGTTACATTCTTTATAACAACAAATAGCAATTGATTAATGGAAAAAAAAAACATTGAACTTCTTTCAAAGTATAGAAATCTAAGGTTTCATTTTCTAAACACACATTGAACTTTTTTGAAACTTACAAATGAGGACTTTTTTCAATTACTAATAGAGTCTTCATTATGAAGGAGTTTTTTTTAAAAAAAAAAAAACACATTGACCATTACGTATTCCTTTTTTTTTTTTTTTTGCAAAGGAACATTGTTTGTTTACATTTGTTTAAATACATGTACTAAATTAAACATCTTTGGAAAAGAGAATGCCAGTATTTTACTTTTTCAAGATAACAAGAAAACGACAATATATTTCAACATTGGTGTCATGTAGGAGTGGAATATTCACAAAATATTAGTAGGTTGTCAACGACCTATTTACATGATTCACAAAACATAATTATGGTTCACAAAATATAAGTAATGCCACCAATGGGTCGAGTTTGTAAGTCCAAAGAAAAATTGTTGGAGTAGAAAGTAAGACCAACTAAGTACATATGCATTTCATATTATTTTGAACCATGGGATTGTCCTTGGTCGTTGGAAATTGTTGCCGACGATAGTCGTCGGAGACGATACCACTGGTCGCCGGATCTGGTCGCCAACGATTATCGTCGATAGTCAGAGAAGGTAGTCGGAAGTGGCCGTCAGTTGCCGCATATAGTCGTCGATCGTCAGAGAAGGTCGCTGGTGGTGGCCGCCGGTCGTTGGAGAAGCGATAAAAAAATATGTTAATAGGGTTACTGTACAAGACTGTGAAGTTAATATCCTAACACTGTAGCAAGTGAGTAGAGTTGGATTTTTTTATGGGGAGTTAATTTCTTCATGGGCCAAACGGTGAGTTGAGTTTAAAACTCAACTCAACTAAGGGGGTCAAACACCCCCTTAATGGTATATTGACAATAGACATAAAAATTGGTTATCAACAATATACATAAAAAGTGGTCGATTAGTGATAAACATATATCAGTGATAGATGTGAAATGGTCTATCAGTGATAGACGAAAAAATGGTCTATCGGTGGTAGAGGTCTATCACTGACAGATTATCAAAGTGGTATGTTTGTGACAGACATGAAAATTTTAAAAATTGCTATATTTACAAATTGTTTATGTGGGTGACATATGAAGAAATTTTGAAATATATTTTTAATTAGATAAAATTACTTTTCACCGTTAAAAAATTCATGTCAAACCCACCTTTTTATGCTAACCCTTTATATACATTTTTTTTCTTGCATAAGTTAATAGTTTCTCACGTTATTTATGATTAATATAAGGGCACAACTTGGATGCAGCCTGGTGCTGCTCACTTTACAACCACATAAAAAAATTGATTTTTAAAAAAAAATATATTTATATATATATGTGGTTATAAATGGGACAACACAAGAAGGTTGCACCCAAGTTTTTCCCTTAATATAATAACATTGTAAAAAAATTATGGAAAATATATAAATATATGTGTACTCAAAATAATATATATATATATATATATATATAACGAAGAAGTGTACTTTTTTTTTCTTCTCTTAGAATAGTGTAGGGATCATATAAAGATATGTTAGAGAAGTGAAGTTTTCAACTGATCAATACTTCTCCCTCACACATCGGTGTGTATGAGTTTCTATATTTCCCATGCATCGATTTGTATGAGTTTCTAATTTTCTATTGACGTTTTAACATGAACCTATGATTTTTACTGTAGTGATATTTATTAATGTGTTCTTTTTAAAGTTTATATAACATGTAGAGTGAAGATTTGAACTTTTTGATAGAGAATATGCATGCCTCTAAGCTATACTCAAGTTGGGAGTCATAGACCAATTTGTCTATACTCAAGTTGGCCACTATTGACCAATTGTACTCCATCCTAGTGCATATGTAGGTGTAAGTATTTTGATGAATTCAATGAAGAGAATATTCTTCTCTCTTAGATAATACACACTTTTTTTTTGTTTTTGTAGTTCAAAATATTTGGAAGTGGAAAGATTCAAACCTTGACCTCTGGTTGACGGTTGTTACTTACCTCTAAGCTATGCTTACCTTGGCCTGCTTAGTAGATGGTGGTTTGGAGTAGTTTTTTTTTTATTATTATTCTTAATTACATTATTACAATTACAAACACAGGGGGGGTGACAATTAAGTTGGTCTACAAAAGAGTTTATAATGCACCAATATGTCATATAATTAACAAATGTTTAAATAACAAGAAAAAGACAGCAGAATAAAAATCAAATTCCATTACTATTACTAGTACAATAAAATGGATACAAAGTAAAGAGGAATTTCTAACATATACAACAAACTACCATCCTTGCCATAATGATAATAAACACATATAAACAAATGGATTGTAGCCTAACACCAATAACAAACATAAACCACAATAAATTCCCCTAATCAACAACACTTCAATAATCACTAAAACCAATCATTATAAATTCAAACAACATGAGATCCATTTCCTAAATCTGAGCTAATTCCAAATTCTTCTTCTTCTTCCCCCATTCACACACTGCTATTAACTTCTCCAGCTTCAGTCTTGGCCTCCATGGCAGTGTCATAAGAAGCATGTAATCCAAACAAGAAATAGTAAATCAACAGAATCCCAGTCCAGATCCCAAACCTTTCAAATGAAGCTTTATCGATGGAGCCAAGAAGGAAAAAATTGATGGCGATGGATAGTGAAGGCAGCCATGGGACGAGTGGGACGCCCCACACGCGAGGCTTTTTGGCCTGTGGGACGCCGAGCCATAGGGCAAGAGTTGAGAGGAACCATACGGGAATGGTCACTGCGAAGCCGATCCAGCCGTCGCTCGAGCCCCAGTATGCGGCAGTCGCAATTGAAGATCCCATGATTAGAACCAGGCAGATTATGAGCTTGTTTCTGTCGGACTGCGTCGTTTCGCCGCTGACGTAGTAGCGTCGGACGATGAGGCCGACGGCGACCAGCATGAAGATGAAGAGGGTGGAGATGGAGAGGAGGTTTGAGAGGATTCCCAGGCTTGTGAAGAAGGCGATTATTGCTGTTGCAGTGAGCATTGTTGCTGTTGCGTTCACTGGAGTACCTGTTTGAGAAATAAAACATTCAATTTACCGACATGTAATATCATGCTAATGGTGATTTAACATCGTATTAGAGTAGGAAGGAAATTTCAG
The DNA here is from genome assembly GCA_033996785.1 of Trichosanthes truncata. Lineage (NCBI taxonomy): Eukaryota > Viridiplantae > Streptophyta > Magnoliopsida > Cucurbitales > Cucurbitaceae > Trichosanthes > Trichosanthes truncata. The sequence goes on from MU867261.1 coordinate 31,250,261, forward strand.
TAACGTGTCTAATACATCTTGAACTAAGAATGAGTGCTAATTATTATTAGAAAGAAGAGAAAATGCCTTTCTTCTCTCTCTTCCTCCCAATACATCTCTCTTGAAAAAATTTCTAATACTACCGTAGTACCTACTCTTTCCATTCATAATTTGACATGTCATTAAATAATATACTAATTTATTTCATAAGTCCTACACTATTCTTAAATGTTACTCTTATGGGAAGCAATGTATAGAGGTGATGTAGTACTAGAATTTTTCCAATTCCTCTCTCCTATTTGTCGAAACTTTAGTTTCCCACTGCATGAAGTATTGTCTCTAAACAAATACTTTTATTTTTGTTTTTAAAGTCAATAAACGGGTGAGGAGGGAAGTATTTTTCACCTAGTAAACCATTAAAACTTCCTTGACCTACAAAATGTTGCGACTAATAAGTTTCTAAACCAAAGTATCAATGTTTCTAATAAGCTCTTAAACAATGATCGTATGTTGTGTCTAACAGATGTCATAGACTCAAGTATCTAATAGGCCTTTCAATGTTTAAGGTTGTCTAACAAACTTTAGAGCATCTCATGCATAGTAAGCTTCTAAGCACTCTAACCCTAAAAAGTATTCGGACATCCAATACTAGGCCTTCTAAGCACTCAATGGTTTGTCTAATAAGTTTCTATACTATAAGTCGTGTCTAGTAAGTCCTACCTTTTAAAATTTGAAGAAAATGAAAAATTAAAATTATAAAGATATTACACAATTTTCAAAATTCAAACGTACTACAAAAGTAGAATGTAGAACACAATTCGAAACAGATACTTTTAAGCAAACATAAAAAGGTAAAAATTTTAGCAACCATACCAGTCCTTTCATTGACTTTGGCGAACCATGGCGAGATCATGTGGGTCCTGGCAATGTGCGTGAGATAGCGCGCCTGTCCAACGGCACTGACCAACAAAACGGTGGTCATGCCTTTAATAGCACCAGCAGCGACAATGTACTTAGCCCAACCCCATCCAACGGCCTCAAAAGCCACCGAAAACGGCGCGTCTTCATCAATCTGCTGGTACGGCTGCATCAGGCACAGCGTAACCGCAAGAATGCAATACGCTAATGTGGTGATCACCATCGAACCAACAAGACCAATGGGGATATCTTTAGCAGGGTTTTTAGTCTCCTCGGCCATCGTTGAAACTGCATCGAATCCGACGTATGCAAAGAACAGAACGGCGGAAGCTACGAAGATGCCGCGAGGGCCGAAGGGGGCAAAGGGAGTGAAGTTTTTGGGGTTGGCTTTGGTGAGGCCGGCAATGACGATGAAGAGGATGATGGCAACGTGGAAAATGGAGGCAATGTAGTTGAGGCGGGAGGAGCCTTTGGTGCTGGCCACGGCAAAAGCGCAAATGACGATGATGACGACGATGGCGATGGGGTCGAGCTGGTTGTAGTCCTCGGGGAAAGCCGAGGCGTGGATGCGGAAATCGTTTGGATGGTGGTTGCAGAGAGTGGCGAAGTATGACGTCCATGAACGGGCCACAGCGGCCCCGCCGATTACGTATTCGAGGAGGATGTTGCCAGCAGCGATGAATGCCACGAAGTCTCCTAGTTCTACCCTCAGGTAGGCGAATGATCCACCTGAAAAGAACATGATGCAACAGTTGTTAACAAAGGATTACAAAGTACAATTGATTTATATAATTAAATTGGCAACATGAACCTAGCACAACAATGATTTTGAAAGAAAAAAGTATATAGTAATAAGAGCTATATAATTGTTAAATATAACAAAATGAGAATTTAGAATTTTTTTCAAAGAGAGAATTTTACGGGCATGTTTTTGGAAGATTTTTCCTTTTTGCACTTAATTTAGAGACAAATTAGCTTTAAAATTGGATTAGGAGAAAAGTATGCTTTTTTAGAATAAATATTGTGAATACAAAGGTTTAAATATAGTAGAAAACCATTTCAAATATATATATATATACATAGTAGAAAACATTTACCTTTTTTATATATATTTTTTGATACTACTTGAATTCAGAATGTTTTTTTTCAACCGATTTAAAATCACATTGTTGATTAAGTTAGATATTGGTTAACGGTAATCATAAGAATCACTATTTAAATTATATATTGGTGAACCATAATCAATAAGAATACCGACTAAATTATATATTCATTATCCTTATTCAACATACTATAATAACTTATGTATTCTAATTTGTATTGACTTTATAATTTTTAAACTATTATTTTCGTAATATTTTTTTGGGGTAAAATACATTTTTGGTCCATGGTATTTAAACATCGTTTCTATTTGGCTTTTGAATTTTAGAAACTAACATCATTAATATTTAAATTTAATTTTTATTCAATTCTTAAAGTTTTGAAAATGCATATTTCGTCATCAAAGTTTGAATTTAATTTTTAATTGTCCGTCAAAATTCAAATTGATTTATAAAAGGTCCTCAAGTAGAGTTTGACTCTATAGCATTGACTCCCAAAACGATCATTATCGAAATAAATTTGGCCTCCCATGCTGTTGTATAATTTATTCAATTTTTTTAAAAATTCTAGTCAAATTTGGAAACCTGCAAATTTAATTTTCAAAAAGCTAAGATCATAGGCAAGTAGACTTAGAAAACTGAGTTCGGCCAAACTGACCATGAAGTTCTTTCGCAATTTTAACAAATAAATAATAATAAAACTTCGTTCCGTTGACACGAAAAAAGAGTGTTTGAAAGTCAACGAGTAGACTAGTTGGCCTACAATATCTTCTAATATACAATAAAATAAATAGCAAAAAAAGACGAAATGAAGAAAGCCATCGCATTCAATTTCAATCACCTTCGTCCATTATTTCAACCGATGGTTTCAATAACCAAAGACTATTATTTGTTCTTTGATTAAATTGATTCTCATTCTTAAAATAATCATAATAATAATCAACAAAGTTAAAGAGAAATAAAAGAATTATGATTTTGAAAAATATTTGTTTCATAAAATTATAATTTTTTTTGGTGAGGGGTAAAAAATGAATGAATATAAAATTATAATTTTCTAAACAATTCATAGATCCCATTTAATCACGATCCAAATCGATTTTTTTTTCTTTCTTCTTAAGAGATGAATTTGGTACATACATTATTGTTGAGATCAATTTGTTACAATTATACGTTGCAATTTTTTATTAAAAAATTATCAATAAAATAAATAGAGAATTTTTGGATTTTAAATTTATTTCGACAAATCTAGTTATGCCATATTGAGGAAAGTAGTCAATCAAGTATAACTTAGTAGATAAGACACTAATTAACATCTTAAAAGTCAATAGTTTGATCTCTCACCCCACAATTGTTGAACTTAAAAAAGAATTGACGTGTGGAGTAAAAATTAAGACTATATCCATTTGGTTATTTGTTTTTGACTTTTGAAAATTGTGTTTATTTTCTTATCATTTTTCTAACATGAGTTTCATCTTTCTTAATAAGATTTGAATTCTTAACTACATTCTAAAAGCAAAATACCAAGTTTTTGAAAAATACTTTTTCTAATTTTCAAAACTTAGGCTTTGTTTTTTAAAACATATATACAAGTGATAATAAAACAATGAAACTCATAGGTGAGAATAATATTTATAAGCTTAGTTTTCAAAAATCGTATTATACGTGACCTAAATATTTCACATCTTATATATGAGAATTGTGTATTAACCATTTAAAAAAGAAATCTTAATAAAGTTTTAATTAATACAATTATTAGTTAGGGGTATAAATAGATTTCTTTTTAATAATTTTTTAATGTAATAAATAAAGAATGGGAGGATCAACCTAGTAGATATTATCGATTTAATCATAAATTTAAAAATATTTTTTCGATTTAAATGATTTTTTTAGTACCCATTTAATGATTTATTAGTTACTTAAAACGATTTAAATAAAATTAATTGACACTGACATTAGTATTTTTTCCATTTAATGGTATGACTGAACCCTATGGGAGATGAGGTGTGGAAAGAAGCACGTACCGGCTGCCGGGATCTCGACGGCGAACTCAGTGTAACAGAAGACGGAAAGCATGGCGGAGACGCCGGAGACGACGTAAGACAAGACGACCGCTGGGCCGGCGTGTTTCTTAGTCTCGAGACCGGTAAGAACGAATATTCCGGCGCCGATGACGGCGCCGATACCGAACCACATAAGGTCCCACCACGTGAGGCTCTTCTTCATCTCGTGCTGGCTCCGAGCCTTCATCTCGACGAGTTCAGTGTACTCCGCTGACCGGGCCGTGAGCCGGTCCAAGAGCCGGGCCGGCGTCGCCTTCAGCGCTTTTGCGTAATTTCCCCAACTCTGAAACGACTCCTCTGGAAGAAAATCTTCCTTCGAACAACCACAGGATCTTCTTCTGATCCCTTCTCCACCACCGGCGTCACCGTTCGATTGCCCCATTCTGATTTCACACTGAAACAGCCAGCCAAAAAAAAAAAATCAGAAAATGAAATTCTCCCAATTTTGAACAAAATTTTCAAAATGAAAATCTCATTTTCGATCAAAATTTTGAACAAAAGTACATGAATCAATTTTAGTTCCTATATACTCCACTTTCAACTTCTATGCATTCGAGTTCTACTTGAAAACCATTCCTATAATTTCGAAAAACACCGATTCTAAAAGTGTAGGATCTAAAATGAAGAAAATCGAGATTCACTTACATTTGTACAGAATCAAAATCAACAAAACTACAGGAATCGTAGTGAGATTTAAACCTAATCAAAATGAAATTTAAACCTATAGATAACACGAGGACAAAATTACATAAAATGTATGAAGCATTTACGTCGCCGGAAACTACAGAAATACAAATTTCCTCGCCGTGAAACACAGCAAAACCGTCAAGTTCAGTTAATGGAGAAACAGAGACTTTTAAAATCCGCTGAAAAAACTAAAAAATAGAATATGAGACGATTCAACTCGCACTATCACTGTTCCGTGCAAAAACCAAAACAAAAACCGCCATCGCCATCGCCATTTCACAGAACTCCACATTTTCAATCATCAAATGAACTAAAAAAATATATAACTCCACGGATAAAGAGAGAGGAAAACTGACCGTAGGTCGGCGAGAGGTGAGAGAACTCAGGCGATCGGAGAATGAAAGGAGAAGAGAGAGTCCTTAAGGCAAGGCGGGAAAAGAAGAAAAGAGGAAAAGGGGGTTATAAAGGAAGAAGACCGGAAGAAGGAGGCAGAGACGACCGATGACAGCCGGTACACATGAGTGGTTTCTGACTCTGGAATTTGACAGCGAACTGACATCTGTAGGTTAATTAAGAGGTCACATTTGTGGTATCAATCTGTGGTTTCTAAATTTAATTATCTCATTAAGGAAGAATTAGCGAAGATTCAGGTTTTAGTCGAACGGTTAAAAGGGAATATACGACACGTCGTAACTCCGAATCAGTCTGATACGAATCCTTTGCCTTTGAAATCGCTTTGAACAAGTTTTCAACTTCCAACTGCTTCATTTAATTTCTGGTTTGTAATTTAAGTATGGTGTTTTTTAAAAAAAATTAAATTACGATTGCGTGATTTTGTTTTACAAAATTTGAAAAAGAAAAATCTCATGGCTGAGATTAAAATATAAAATAATGTGCGCCAATAAACAAAGATTTCAAAACCCGAGACCAAACTAAAAATAGGAAAGTAAGAAAACGAGGGACAAAAAAAAAACAGGACTTCTGTTTAAAAAATAATAATTTTTATAAAGATTATTTTCATTTCATTTTTATTATTTTTTAAAGCTAAATTATGTAAAATACTCATAAACTTTATGGTAGATTTAAATAATGTCACTGAAGTTTCAAAAGTTTAATTTTCATCCTTGAATTTTAAAATTGTTTCAAAATAACACTTCCGTCAACTATTTTCATTAAAATGAAGACGGAAAAGTAACGTGACGATGACCTATAAAATAGTGGTATAAGTGGTAGACTTCAATTATGCTCATGAACTTTAGGTTAAGTTTCAATTATGTTCTTATCGTTTCAAAAGTTTCATTTCAACTCTTAACCTTTGAAATTGTTTCAAAACAACTATTTCATTAGAATAAAAACGAAAATAGTGTAACGATTAGTTGAAAAATAAGGCTCCATTTGATAACCATTTCAATTTTTTGTTTTTTGTTTTTTGTTTTTTGCTTTTCTATTTTCTTTTTTTGGTTTTCGGTTTTTTAAAAACAAAAATCATATATGTTTTATAACTATTATATTTTTGTTTACTATATTTAAAAAACAGAAAAACAACACATGTTAATAATTATTTTTAGTTTTCAGTTTTTTAAAAATTAAAGAGATGAAGAGATGTTTTAGAGAGAGAAAAATGTGTAGATGCATGGAAACAAAAGTTTAGAGACATAGATATGAATGTTATAGAGAGAAAAGCTAGACATTGTAAATTTAGAGACTTAAAAGAAAAATATTTAGAGAGAGAAAAATTAGAAAGATATGTTAGAGAAAGAATATTAGTTAGACTTTATAAAAAAAATATATTAGTTAGAGATAAAGAAAGAGAAGTTAGAGGAAAAGAGATTAATTTTAGAGAGAAAAAAGTTAAAAAAAAAAAGGAAGTTTTAGAAAGAGAGTAAAATTACGAGTTAAAAGATATGTTAGAGAAATACAAAGAAATGAGAAAAATAAAGAAAAGTTATAGTGAGAGAAAATTTAGAGAGAATTTTTTTTCAAAGAAAAGTTAGAGATATGTTTATTACAGAGAAAATATTAGTTAAAGAAAGAGAGAAATTTATACAAAAAAATAACATTAACACACTAGAATTTTTCTCTCTAAAATAATAATACATATTCAACAAAGAGTAGTCAATTTGAGCATAGCTCAATGGATAAGCTACCAATTATCATCACAAAGGTCGATGGTTTGATCCCTCAACCCCCACAATTGTTGAACTAAAAAAAAGTCAACAGAGAGTATTAAGTTAGAGAGAGATAAATTTTTAAAATTTACTTGAAAGCGTTGGTCTCTAGAAACTAAGAGACTGTTTGGGGCACTGAGTGAGTTATAATAACATGAGTTATAATAGTCTGTAGAATTATATAATATTGTTTAAAATATAGAGTTGTTTAGTCTGGGGTTATAATAGTCTGTGTTTGGAGTGCATAGTAATCCACAGGTTATTACAACACATGTTATTATAACTTGTGCTCCAAACAGCCCCTAAGAGAATAGCAAAGAAAAAGATAGACTAATGAAAGAAGCAGTTTTCATCTTCAAATGTAAGAGATCATTCAAGTTAAATGGCACTTAGTTTCCATTATCTTTGTTTTCTTTGTTTATCTTTTCTTTTTCTCCATTTATGCCAGAATACTAATTTTCTTCAATTGATCGTGAAATAGAGGCTCCAAATTTCGTTCATCCTTTGTGGTATATCTACTCCTTAAAAAATTTGTTTCCCTCTAAATCTTTTAATTGTAGAAGGAGGAAAAATTATTTTACTTGAAACCCCAAATCATATAACTTCATTTCGAATGTGACTAAGATTCTTTGATATATTTTTTCATGCCATATTTTCATTTTCATTTTAAACAGAGAAGCTGACGGAAAATGGTTGTTTTGAAACAATTTCAATAGTTAATGGTTAAAATGAAACATCTGAAATGCTAAGGATATAATTGAAATTTATCCCAAAGTTTAAGGATATAATTGAAACTTACTAATTTGACTAAACATGGTTATAAACTATAAAGACAAAATCAATACATAATAAAAATCGACACCAAATTTTGATGAGATTTTTCATAATATGATTAAATTATTACAAATTTTAAACTACATAGATTAAATTGTTACATACAAAAGTTTGAGGACTAAATTATTATTACCAATATGAAAGTACAGAACTAAATCGTAATAAACTAAAGTTCAAGGATTAAATTGTAAATATTTTTTAACCTATGAATTATGAAAAATAGTTCACATGAGTTTTTTTTTTTTTTTTTTTTTTTTTTTTTTTTACATGTGGAATAAGGAGATTCGAACATTTGATGACCTCTTGGTTGAGGGAATATACCTTAACTTTTTTTTTTTTTTTTAGTTCAACAACATTTGAGGTGAGAAAATTTGAACTTCTCACCTCTTGATTGAAGTTGCATATTAATTACCGTTGAGCTATACTCACTTTAATACCTTAACTAATTAAATTATACTTAGATTGACAATTCACCAGAGTTAAATGTTAGCTTATAAACCATCAATAAATTCATACGGTTTTGTAACAATAGAACAATTTATAGTGTGTTACTACTTTTAAAAAACGATTTCATAAATTTTTATGGTTTTCAATTCCCTATCATGATATTGGATTATGCAACCTTTGGCTAAAAGGGAAAAAATATATATCATCTATTGGAAGTGTTTTTTTTAGTTCAATAATATATGGATGGAAGATTCGAACCTTTAACTTCTTGATCGAGAATATATGTCAATTACCGTTGAGTTATGTTTACTTTGACCATATATTAAAAGTGTTGTATATTGATTTTTAAGTATAATATTTATCACGTACGCGTACCTTATTTATATAAAATAAATACAAAAGTGGACCCATAAAAAATTATTGGAGTTATGATCTTGAATTGTTTACCAGTCTTTTTGGATATTATTTTTATTTTAGATTTTTTTATAAAAAAATTGTGCTGGTTTAATCACTCTTAAAAAAATTAACTTTTTGAAATCGTAGCCAAATCTACATAGTTTTTTTTTAAAAAAAAATATTTAAAAAAAAATAGGTTTCAAATTTTGTTTATAGGTGATATATATAGAGAGTAGATGTTTTTACATTACTAACTTAAGAATAGTTGGAAAAGAAATTAAAGTATTAATTTATTACTTTTTTTGGGTAAATTAATTTATTTTATTACTTCATTGCTATATATAATGAATTTATATTTATGTACTATATTTGTATTAAAATTTTCAAAATAAAGTTCAATGAACTTGGTTGTAAGATATGTCAATTTGGACTTTAATAATTCATTAAATCAAATTAATTAGATTTAAATTGATATTATATTTACTAAATTAAATTCATAAATAAATAATGTTAATTAAACTTGATTGGAAAATAATTAAATTGATTCTAGAACAGGAAATTTATTTTAATTACCGTAAAAAGGATATGAAGTGTCTTACACAATTAAGTAAATATATTATGTCAATCTGAACGTAGCGCACCTAGTCATGTCGTTAACATCATTAGTGTAATGTTAATGTAACATGTGTTATTAGATGTTAGGAGAATTATAAATAATAGAGGAAAATAGAGTAAATATTGAAAAACAAACATGTAGACAATTAAATTGAGACGCGGGTATCTCACTTTCTTTAGGGAGATTCAAACCCTCTGCGGCGTATCTTTATTTATCAACCACTAGTGCAACAATTTTTCTCTGGTTTGTTCCCTCCAGGATACAACAACCTAATTGAAATATTGTGTAGCTCAAACCACTATGCACAAAGAAGTTGAGCTCAAAGCTCCACAACAAAGAACACCCCACTTTTGGCCAATTGCTCTTAAAAAGAGCAAAGTAGAGAAATATGAGATAGTAGAAAGAAGAGAAGATTGAAAATGTTGTGTTGAAAATGTTTGTGAGAGAGGTATTTATAGGATATTTTAGATCTAGTAAATCTATGACACAAGTTTTAACACCTCCTCAATTAACAAAAACATATACATTTTGCACTTAATTTGATAAAAGAAAAACATATCAAAATTACTACCTCATTTAAAAGATAAAACTTCTCTAAAATTAATAGTAAATATTAAAATGTAACAACATTCCCCCACTCATTTTCATATTTAAAATAATCAAAATCAATTGGCCAAAAGAAAGATAATTATGCATCATAAAAATGTGACTATGCATTGAACCTTTACTAGTGAAATAATAATATCTATTCCAGTATTAGTAGTGGTCTCCGACTTGAACTCTAACACTTAAGGGGAAATAAAGAACTATTATTCACACATAATTATCCAAGTGTTCACATAAGCTTTATGGGTTAGCACATTATGGCCATGTGCTGATCCCAAAATTTCATGAGTGTATTTGAGAATAAACCTCATATCCTCATAGAGGGCGGCCCCACTCTCACACTCATATAGGTAAAATCTGTCAAGGGTTGCTCTTAGAACAACAACACCTCACTCATAAGAGCAGCAAATTTTATTAAGAGTTCATTGAAAAACTCAATCCTCCACTACGTAATAAGATAAATGCACTCACATCATATGGATGAATCAACATATAAAGATAGTGTATTTTTACGGCTACCTTATAATTTATTTTTTCCTTTGAACCTAGCCCTTAGGATCTCTGATCACTAGGTGGGTATCCTTATATAAGGCTTATGAAAATTATAAGGGCTTCAACCCCAACCCCTAGATGTGTTTCAGACCCTTTCTCTATTCAAGGCCTTTGTTAATGAATCTGCAAGATTATCACAATATTTAATGTAATTAACATTAATAATACCATTACTCAAATAGGATCTCACATAACTGTATTCTCTTCTTATAGGTCTGGATTCACCGTTGTAAAAACGATTTTTTACTCTACCAATTGTGGCAGTGTTATCACAATTTATCAAAATAGGAGGTATTAGTTTCTCCCAAATTAGAATTTCATATAATAAATCTCTTAGCCAACTTGCTTCCTCACTAGCTGAAGCTAAAACAATAAGTTTTGCTTCCATAGTAGAGGCAATAATTGTTTGTTTTTTAGATTTCTAACAAATAGTACTACCTCCCAAGGTAAAAATATACCCTATAGTAGATAAAGAATCACTTGACAAGATATTCTAGTCAGCATTAGAAAATCCTTTAACAATAACATGATATTTTTTATAAAGTAAGCTATAGTCTTTTGTTCATAATAAATATTTCATAACACGATCTATGACATGCCAATGTTCTTTACCCAGCTTACTCGTAAACCTGCTAAGAACTCCCACTACATATATAATGTCAGGTCTAGTACAATCAATTGCATATCGTAGGCTACTAAATCACGCTAGTATACTATTTTTGATTAATTACACCACTTTCAGTTTCAATGGAAAATAAGTGAACACTTGAATCCAATGGAGTAGGCGTATGTTTACAATCAAAATAATTGTAATTTCTAAGTATTCTCTCAATATAATGTGATTGGTCAAGGAAAAACTCTTATGAGGTTTTAGTTATTTTCATACCCAGAATAAAATTAGTCTCACCAAGATCTTTCATGTCAAAATAGCTCCTCAATAAATTTTTCATTTCATTTATAACGAAAATATTTGAGCAAAAAATAAGTAAAATATCAACATATAGGCTAATAATAATATGTGAATATTCCCATGATTTATAATAGATACATTTATCACATTATTTGGTTTATAACCATTATTTAGCATGCAAGAATCAAATTTCTCATGCCACTACTTTAAGGCTTGTTTTAAGCCATATAGAGATTTAGTAAGCTTACACACTTTGTTCTCTTGCTCAAGCTCTATAAAACTTTTAGGTTGGTCCATATAAATTTCATCTTTTAAATCACCATTTAGAAAAGTTGTTTTCACATTCATTTGATGAATACTCATATCAAAGATTGCAGCAAATCTAATAGATGTCATTCTCGTAACCGAAGAAAATGTACCAAAGAAGTCTAAGTCTTCCTTTTGTTTAAAATCTTTTGCAACAAGTCTAGCTTTATACTTGTCTATACTACCATCTAGTTTCAGATTTTTTCTCAAGACCTATTTACACTCTATAGTTTTACAACCTGGTGGCAAATCAACTCATTTTCAAGTTTTATTAGAAATTAGTGATTCCATTTCATCATCCATAACTTCTTTCCAGAAAATTGCATTTAGAGATGAAGAAACTTGCAAAAAAATTGATGTTTCTTGAATATTATAAACATAAAAATCAGGATCAAAATCTTTCACAATTCTAGCTTTTTTACTATTTTTTTAAAAAATGAAACTCTTTTACTCCTCCTTAATTCAACTTAAGAGTTGTTTTCATTATTATCACTAGGAGTAGAAGAATCAAACTTAGAAGAGGTTTGTTCACAACTTTGACCCCCACTATTTCTTGACTTAAAATGAATTTTTTTTTCGTGAAAAATTGTATCACTTGATTCAAAAATCATGTTATGTTCAATATCAAGAAATCTATAGGTTATACTATGAACTACATATCCAGAAAAACACAAGTGGTAGCTTTAGACCTTAATTTAGGTCTTTTTGGATTTGTTAGCTTTACAAAAGCTAAGCATCCTCAAACTCTTAAATATCCAAATTTGTCTTATACTCTTTCCACAATTGAAAAGGTATAATTTTTTTGACTTTTTATGCAACACTCTATTTAACACATGACAAGCAGTCAAAACCGCTTCACCAAATATTCAAAGATGCACATAATTCTAATAACATAGCATTAGTCAAACCAATTGAGGTTATATTTTTTCTCTCAACTACTCCATTAGAAGCAGGTGAATATGGTGGAGTATTCTCATGAATTATTGATAAGCCTTAGAATTAAGGCTTATTTAACTACCAATTGCTTAAAATATTCTTGTTTTGACTTAAGACCATTTGAAAATAGTTGAAATATTGCTCAAATTTAAGGAAGAAATGAATATGATGGCATGTGGAATAAAATTCTAAGTAAATTGATCTTGTTTGCAGAAATTATGGAAATTGCAAAATCAGATTCTGCAATTCTGGACAGCAAGGAATGACAAGGAAATTATGAAAATTGAAAGGAAAAAAAAAAGACCCGTCGCAAGTAAAGAAACCCATATATGGAAAACCAAATTACCGCCTAAATTGGTGGAATTGGAGCACGATTTTTGGGCAATCTTCAACCCTAATGAAGGCCAATAAATGGGGAAGAAGAAGAGGAGCTCTGAGGAGGAGATTTGGAGAGGAATTTAGCTCGTGGAGTTTCAATTTTTCAATGCTCTGTTTTTTTTTTATGCAGAAATTATTTTTCTGTTTTTAGCATAGAACTTCAATTTCAGTTCAATTTTCTTCAATTTCTATGGAGAGTATTTGCAGAACAATCGTTATTCTTCATTTGAATTCTTCTTGTATTGAGTTTGAGTTTTAATTCAGTCTCTTTTTGTGGGTTTTATTCACATTAATGCTATGTTTTTGTGGGAAATTATGCTATGTTTTCTTCCAGTTTTCTGCTTATTTCTTCTCGATTCTCTCATCCAATTCAAGTCAAGCTTGAATGGTTAAGATTAATCATCTCCTAGAAATAGTGAGACAAATTAGTCGATTGGAGTAAAGGAAGGGTTCGTCGAACCATCATCAACGTTAGTTATTTTCGTTTTTCTCTTTTCTGCTTCATGCTTTAATAAAGTTCCAAGAAGTAATTGCATGCTGAAGGTTTGAGCTGATTTGAGAGTAAAAGGAGGTAGAACCGATTTCCTAATATTGCCCTCTGTTTTCTTTTATTCAAATTGAAAGTTTCTGGAAATTTTGAATTAATTGCCCAAATTTGTGTTAATATTTAATTCCATAGTTGTTTAATCAAGTTGTACTAATTAGAATAGAATTTTGTTTTAATTAGCAATTTGCCCAAGTTTCCCAATATGAACTTCTCTTCCAAAATTAATTTTAAGATTTTTATTTTTAATATGAGCTAAATTTCTTAGGGGGTTCAAGGATGTGAATTCCCTAAGAAGTAATTGTAGCCTAAATTCCAATGAAAACCAAGCCTACATCTCAATTGTTTGCTGGTGTTGATCTAATTTCCGTTGAAATCCTAGATTGCTCAACTAGGGTAGCAACTCAAGCTTAAATCTAATACCGACGGGATTAGTGATAAGCGGATTTCGCATAAGTAATGGAGAAAAGAGCTAGACATAAGTCAATCCTTACCCTAGACATAGGGATTAAGGACTCTAAAACCCATAAAATTGTTAAGCCGAATTATCTAAGATAGAGGAACTATAGACATATAAGTCACTCACTTAGCCTCCTAACACCTAAATTCAAGGTAAATAGGAGAAGCAATTTTGGTTTACAATTGAGTGTGGAGTAGGTTGGAATTGCAATTTAGGCTTGCAATTACGACTTAGGGCAATGACATTCTTGAGCCCCATTTTTATCTAAATTCCTTTTGAAATTTTAGTTTACTATCCAATATTGCCATTTCTCAATCTGCAATTAGATTCTGCAATTCAATTATGTAATTTTTTTTTTGTTATTTCAATTATTGTCATTTTTAGATTCTGCAATTTTTCTTTTTACCAACACACCAACCAAACATTATTTTTGCAATTTAGTTTTCAAGTTGCAATTTTCCTTACACTTTGCTTTACAATATTTTTGTTACACCGTTCCCTGTGGGATTCGATACTTGGTACTCACATACCATTTTATATTACTTCGATCGCGTGCGCTTGCGTGTAACACCGATCAATTATTCCCAATGATTCAACATATGAATTGAAGTCAAATGATTCATATTCTCGACCTCTATCACTTCTAATTCTTTTAATTTTTCTACCGAATTGATTTTCAACTTCAAGGATAATTTTTTTAAAATTCTCAAAAGCATCATTTTTATTTTTCAATAAATAAATATGAGTATATTTTGAAAAATCATCAATAAAAGTGATAAAATATATATTTCATCCTCTAGTTAAAATTCATTCAAATTCACACCAATATGTATGAATTAACTCTAATAATTTGGTATTTCTTTCAACAATTTATGAGGTCCTTTTGTAATTTTAGCTTTATTGCATATTTCACATTTCTCTAAATCATTTTTTAAACTGGGAATTAATCCAAGACTATTCATCAGCCTCATATATTTACTATTTATGTGTTGCACAAATGAGCATGCCAAAAATTTAAAGAAGATAGCATATAAATCGACCTAGTAGATGCTTTATTAAAATTCTCAATGTTCAATTAGAACATTCCATCACAAGCATAACATTTTCCACAAAAATTCTCTTTTTAGTTATCACATATTGATCAGATTCCATAGTTTGCTTAAAACCAACCTTATAAAGAAGATAACTTGACATTAAATTTTTCCTCATAGAAGGTGTATGAAGCACATCTTTCAATACTAAATTCCAGAGGTAAAATTTAATTCAACCTCCCCAGTTCCCATAATTTAGGTAGTATGAGAATCACCAAGCTTATTGTTTTAGGCTCCTTAAAAGGAGTATAGACTTTGAACCAATTTTTGTCATAACAAACATGTCTATTGACTCCAGAATCAACCTATCATCCTTCAACACTTGAACTATATAAATATAAGTTACCATAACCACAAATGGTTCTTCGGTAACATTAGTCTGAGGTACAGGTTCATGTTTTCGAAATTTACAAAATCAAGCAATATGCCCACTTTTGCCATAAACAAAGAAAATTACTCTTGAGTGTTGATGATGTACTTGGTTGTTATTCACTTGGTTTGGGTTTTTCGTATTAGAAAAATGAGGCTTATTATTCTTTTTCATATAACTCTTCTTTGGCTTTAAATGACTATTTTTAGGAATTCGACCCTTAGGTAAACTATCATTAGAAGATATTAGGATTTACCTTAGTGGGATTTTCATTGCCCTCTTGAATCAATGCATCTTGCCCTCTTTGCATTTTAGCATCAAGTCTACTCTGTAAGATTTTCCATATTTCCTTTGCATATGTAAAAATAGTATGATAATAATCATAAAAATAATCAACATAACAACTTTAAAGAGAGTATAGGTAATTGTACTCATCTTTCTCATGTTTATCAAATTTCTCTTGGTGTTTCATGAACTCTTCAATGCTCATGTTTTCAGTATCAATCTTCTTTGGATTTTTTTTTTGTGAGGACATAAGCCACTTTAAGAAGATTAAGGTAGAATAACATTTTTCCCTTCCATCTCTTAAAGTGTGTTCCCTTAAATCGAAAAAGCTTGTTAAGATCTCCAACATTCTCATTAGGCTTCTTAATTATAGACTCCATGATGAATCTCCTTAAAATTGTTGAGAGAATTATAAATAACAGAAGAAAATAGAGTAAATATTAAGAAACAAACACGTAACAATTAGGTTGAAGCGCGGGTATCTCACTTTCTTTAAGGAGATTCAAGCTCTTTGTGGTGTATTTTTATTTAATCAACTACCGGTGCAACAATTATTTTCTGGCTTATCCCCTCCAAGATACAATAACCCAACTAAAACGTTGTGTTGTTCAAACCACTTTGCACAAAAAAGTTGAGTTCAAAGCTACACAACAAAAAAACACCTCTCTTTTGGCCCAAATGCTCTTAAAAAGAGCAAAGTAGAGCAATATGAGATAGTGGAAAGAAGGGAAGACTGAAAATATTGTGTGTTGAAAATGTTTGTGAGAGATGTATATTTATAGAATTTTTTAGATTTAATAAATTTATGACACAAGTTTTAACACCTCCTCAATTAACAAAAACATATACGTTTTACATTTAATTAAAAGATAAAATTTTTCTAAAATTAATAGTAAATATTAAAATGTAACAACATTAATAAAAATGGGCTACTTATTTTGACCAAAAAAAACGTGATAACATTGACTAAATAGAAGTACTATTTAAAGGTTGATGTCACAATTGAAACTTTTTTCATTTATGATGAGATATTGAATGTGAAAACTAAATTTAATTAGATGATTATTGAGTGGATTGGTTCCTCTCTCCGAGTTGGCAATTGGGTCATTGAGCTAGCGTAGGATTTTTTTTTTTCTTTTATCAGGTTTTACTTTTTTTTTTGTGCCCTATTCAAGTCATACATCTTTTTCTTCCTAGTTGATTTTTTGGGACCTCTGTTTTTACATTATTCTTTTAAAACGTATTTTTTTTCCAACTTAATTTATTAATATTGTAGTTTTTATTGAAGAGACAATCTCGTTTAGATGGGAAGATCAAAAGACGATTCACCTTGTATAAATGAAATTCTCTCTTGAAGAGATGACATTGTTTACAGCTAGACAATGTCGTCTCTTCATGCTACATTAAAAAAAATAACTTGCAACAAATGAGTTTCTTCGAATTCATTTGATAATTATTTAATTTTTAATTTTTAAAAATTAAGCTTGTTTTTTCACAATTTTTTTATAATGATTTTCATCATCCTTACAATGGTTTTATTATTTTTAGATAACAAAACAAAGAAACCTATAAGTAGAAGTAGTATTTATAGGCTTAATTTTCAAAAATAAAAAATTGAAAACCGTTATCAAATACTGCCTTCATTTCTTAATTCTATGTTTTTCGTTCTCCACTAACACCACTACATCTTTTTCCTTCCTTCTTCGCTCGCGGATCCCACCTTCGTTATTTCATATTTGTCACCATTGGATAAAACAAATCTTAAAATTGCGGGACCACTAGACTTTCTTAGATATGTGCATCTTTTTTGTTAGGCTAGCTCTTTCTTCTCGTTCCATAGATTTTTTTTTTACTGATTTTTATAGATTTATGTGTTGGATTTTATTATTTGTATTTGTTTTGTTGTGATTTTATTATTTGAAATTGTTTATTTAAGTTTAGTAGTTTATTAAAGTTAATTTAGTTTAGTTTACACAAGGTTAAATTTAGTTTAGTTAATTATTTAAGGTTATATTAAACAAAATGTCCCTGAACTTTCAAAAATATCATTTTTACCTTTAAATTTTAAATTTGCTTTAAAATAACTCTTCAATCAACTTATCCATTAAAATGAAAAAAGAAAAGTGACGTGCCGACGACCTATAGATTAGTAATGGTACACGTGGTATGTCCCCCATCGATTTATCAATCTATATATATAAGAAATCTTGCCCATAAAATTTTTACAACATTTTCTAGATAGGAACTCGATACAAATTTTAAACTACATGGACTAAATTGTTACACATTAATATTTTTTTTTAGTTTAGTTACACATTAAAGTTCAAAGACTAAATTATTACCAATTTGAAAGTAAATGAATTAAATCATTACAAATTAAAGTTCAAAAACTAAATTGTTACTTCAACAATAATACAACGACCAAAGGTGTATTTAAAGCTTCATTTGATAACCATTTGATTTTTGGTTTTTTAAAATTGTACTTGTTGTCTCATCATTTCTCTACAATTTGTTCCATCTTATTCTTAAAAGAACACTTGAATTATTAGCCAAATTCCAAAAATAAGTTTT
This sequence comes from Trichosanthes truncata, assembly GCA_033996785.1. Lineage (NCBI taxonomy): Eukaryota > Viridiplantae > Streptophyta > Magnoliopsida > Cucurbitales > Cucurbitaceae > Trichosanthes > Trichosanthes truncata. Next base: position 31,268,475 of record MU867261.1, read on the forward strand.
TGTGAAAACTACTTTGTTAAGGCCGTGTTTGATAATCATTGATTTTTTGTTTTTGGTTTTTGAAAATTAAGCATATAAATACTACTTCCACCTATAGTTCCCATGTTTTCTTATCTATTTTTTACATATGTTTTCAAAAATCAAGCCAAGTTTTGAAAATTAAAAAAAAATAGTTTTCAAAAACTTGTTTTTGTTTTTGGAATTTGACTAGAAACTCAAATGGAAGATGAGAACCATTGTAGAAAAAATGAAAACAATCATAGAGATTATGAGAAAACAAGCACAATTTTCAAAAATAAAAAACTAAATGGTTATCAAACAGGATCTTATTTTTCAAAACTTGTCTTGATTTTTGAAAACATATGCAAAAAATAGATATCAAAACAAAAAAAATCCATATGTAAAAGTAGTATTTATATACTTAATTTCAAAAACCAAAAACAAAAAACTAAGGGCCTGTTTGGAGCGTTGAGTGAGTTATAATAGTTTGTAGAATTAAATAACTCTGCATCCCAAACACAAACTATTATAACCCAGACTAAATAACTTTGTATCATAAATACATATTATATAACTCTACAGACTATTATAACCAAAACTATTATAATCCAGACTATTATTATTCACTCACCTCCCCAAACAACTCTTAAATAGTTATGCCTTAATTTTTAAGCTCATTCTCACATAATTTAGTTATAATTTTTTTCACCTACGCTCACGAGTAATATGATTAAATCTTTTTATTTAGTTTAATTTTGACTAAATAAAATTGATGACGTACAGCTTAAGAGTTGAAAATCGAAATCCACTTATGTCAAAAAACAAAAAATCAAAATCAAAATCAAAATCCACTTTATGAGTAGAATGAAAAAGAAAACACATAAAAACAAAAATTTAGACCTTTTTCTTTTAGAAAATGTGGCATTGTATAAATTGATGTACTTGACTTACAATTTTTTTTTCTTTCTTCATTTTCCAAAAAAGATGACCTCAGTTTAGTTGTAAATTGTAATGTACCTAATAAATAGAAAGAAAAAAAAAAAGAAAAGAAAAAAACTTTGACCTTATCACATTCTCACTCAATATTTGAATATACAAATTATTAAAGCCATTGATTTTGACCTCATACAAAAGCAAGCCTTGAAATTTCTTGTATGATACTGAGTCTCTTTTCCACACACCAAACATAAAAAGAGAAGATTAAAAAAAATTGGTAATATTCTTTCCAGTCAATGGTATGGAAGATTATAAAATGTTATATATAGAAACTCTAAGATTTGAATTTTTTGATGGTTATTTATATGAATTACATTTAGGCTAAGTATATATTCTAGTATCTGATATTTAGTATCTCAAAAAAAAAAAAAAAAAAACTCTAATATTTAGGTATTTTTTTAATTTAGTCTCTAATGATAAAAAGTTTCAATTTGGTCTTTTATATTTTAAGATTTTCTAATGATAATTAATGAGTTATTAAAAAGAAGAAAATTCGAAAATTTTGCCAACTTTATAAAAATTAGAAAGATGAATTAGAAATTTTCTTGCTTAGGTGACCAAATTTTTTATCGAAATTTCTACCAACTCAATTAATTTGTTATGAGTGTTTATCACGAGTTAATTTTAATATTTTTCAATGATGAGGATATAATTAAAAATTGTTAAAATGTAAGAGACTAAATTGAAAATTTTTAAATATTATGGACTAAATTGGAAAACACTCCAACATTTGGAACTAAAACATATATTTAATCTTATATTTACATGCCAACATGATATAACTCAATTGACATAAAGTATGTACTCTCGACCAAAATGTTAGAGATTCGAATCTCAATCCCCACATATTATTAAACTAAAAAAAACTTACGTTTACATTCAGTTCATCTCATAAGCGTAGAAAGAGAAAAGGTGGTAAGAGCACATTGGTTGAGAATGATTTTCTAGATTTCTTTTTGTTTTAATATGTGTGAAAGATGGCTGAGCTAAAGTACTGCAGCTATTATGAAAGTCAACAATAAGCAGAGACAAGTAGGACAATTTCAATAAAGAAACAGATAAAGTTCATTTTTTTAAATTCCACTAACCAATTACTTTTCTTTGCTTTAGCCTTTAGATGATATTCTGCTCACCAACATTTAATTCCACATTAAAGCAGAAAAAGATATTTAATTTTCGTTTTCAAATTTTCAGTACTTTCAACCCTCAAATTCCCTTTCTTATTTCTTTTCTTTTATTATTATTGTTGTTGATGAGCAAATTTGGCCAAAGAGATCTTGATTCGTATGTGCTTCAACGGGTAAATTGCTTATTTAAGAAAAGAGGTGACCTACAAAACTACGTACCAGTGTGGTGCTTGTTGATAGGAATGAATACTTCACCTTGTAGCGGAAGGCATAGTTTCTAAATAATTTAGAAATCAAATTTTGGTTCGACTTTAATTTTATTTAGAATGAAACAAAATAATTAAAGGTTAAGCAAATAATGACCTTAAAGAATATGGAGATAATTCTGGTGTTGCGGGTCTTTACTTCTTTGTATTCCAATGAATCTCCACAAGATTTTTCTCGCTATAACTCGAACACAGTACCAAAGGTTTGTGGAACCTCTTTAAAAGAAGAGAGAAAAAATTATGAGATAATTCTTAATTTTCTCTGTAGAGATCTCACTTTTGGCTCAACCCAAGAGTTCTATTTCTAGGGACGGAGGTAGAATCCTTGTCAAAATGAAAAAATATACTATAATATCTAATATATTATAATATATATATTTAACATATTTGAATCCCATTCAAATATCTTAAAATCTCATATATTTACTTAGGAAAAAATATATTTTTAGTCTGTGAGTTTTCAACAATAGGTGCATATAGTCCATGAGTTTTCAAAATGAACATTTTTAGTCCTTGAGTTTAGGGAAAAAAACTTTTTTGGTCCATGAGTTTTGGAAATAGACATTTTTAGTCCCTGAGTTTTGATAAATAGGTTTAAAAGGTCTATCGTATTATTATTATTTGTTTTTTTATATAAAATGAATATTCTTTATTAATTTTTAATATTAACGATTTTTTAAATTAAAAAAAAAATCTCTCATTCCTCTCTACCCCATTCTCTCTCTCATCTCTCCTCCGTCTCTACCCCATTTTCTCTCCTCTCCTCCTTCCACCTTCCTCCCTTTTTTCATCCTTTCCCCTTCCCACCATCTTTTTCTTCCTCTCCCCTCTCTCTCAATACATCAATCAATCTTCATAAAAAAAGATAAATGATTTTTTTCTCCATGAATCTTCATAAATCTCAAAGATTTCCTATCATTTTCTACCATAATCTTTCCTCAATCCTAAAACTCAAAAGACCAAAAAAATGGCCGATAGCTACTCCAAAATCAAAGACACCGCTACTGTCGCTGCAACGTATTGAGAGGAAGAGGGAGAAGGTGGAGAGAAGGGGAAGAGACAAAGAAGAGGGCAGGAAGGTGGAAGGAGGAGAGAGGAGAGATAATGGGTAGAGATGGAGGAGAGATGAGAGAGAGAATGAGGTAGAGAGGGAAGAGAGATTTAATATTAAAAATTAATAAAGAATATTGATTTTATATAAAAAAAAATTAAAAAAAAATACGAGGACCTTTTAAACCTATTTCTCAAAACTCATGGACTAAAAATGTCTATTTCCAAAACTCAGGGACCAAAAAGGTATTTTTTCCTAAATTCATGGACTAAAAATGTCTATTTCCAAAATTCAGGGACCAAACGCACCTATGGTTGAAAATTCAGGGACCAAAAAGGTATTTTTCCCATTTACTTATTTGAATCTCATTTAAATTTAATATATATTGTTTCCTTTAATATAATGTATCTAATACATAATAATTATTTTCTTTAATATTTAATGTATCAAATACAATAAATAGATATTTTCCTCATTTAATATATCAAATATATTAAATATTAATTTGAACATTTCAAATTTCTCTTCCAACTAAATTGATCATTTAGTGTTACTATGAGCTAGCAAGAAGACCTTATGGACTTACAGATTATAAGCTTCATTGATACAAAATTAATTAATTAAACACTTTAATCCATCAACTTTCATTCATTAGCTCTAGGTCACTCCACTATAGACCTAGTCACCTAGAGTTGCATTCTTATGCACTGTGAAACAAGTTGTGTCTATGGATATAACCATTACGTGCAAGCTGATCCTTCACAAGTTGTTCATAATTACAACTAGGTCAAAAGTCCGTTTTACTCCTGTAATTACATCTTATACCTTAAGTACCACTGATCCTCTAATGAACAATTTGTTTATAATCCAATTATAAATTAAATCCCTCATGGGCCAGTGAGAGGGTGGGGTCCCATTGTTCAAGTCTCGAAATAAGTGATAACTCTTAAAATAAAAGTTACTGTTTAGACTTTTGAGCTTGATTTTGATGAATATTATTAATCTACTTGAGTGTTATTGTGAATTTCCCATAAATTTGGTGTGTTTTCTAAAATGCTGAGTTGACGAAGCTTGAACTTTAAGTGAGCATTTTAGTGTAATTAATTGAGTTTAATGTTGAATTCAAGGTGTTGAATGAGGATTAATGACAAAGTGGAGAGAGGAGTTAAAGAAGTTGCACTAAACGGTTGAAGAGAAGTTGCAATTAGTGTGCATTGCTGAAGCAATTGGGAAGATAAAGTTCCGCACGAGTTTTCCTGTGGGAGCAGAGCTCATTAATTGAGTTGGCATTATGTCAGTTGAGTCAGCAAGAAGGAACCAATAGGAGAGTGTCATTTCAAGTAATGAAGCCTATTCAACCCTGATAGCAAGAAAGAAGATTATAATATGGAGGAGCCATCATTATTTAAGGAGCTTTTGGAGGAGAAGGACGATTTTTCCTGAGAGAGCAGGTGACAGAGCTTTTGAAGGAGAAAAGCCTGCTGTCGCAACGTCATCGTGACGGCCGACATCCTAACTAGGCGTCTCTTTCGAGATAAAAGGTTTGGAGTCACCACCAATCATCATAGGGTGTGATTGGTCACCCATTTTAGAGGAAAAGGGTAGTCTATGAAACCAGAAATTAGGCCCGGGAGTTGATTGATTTTAGGGAAGGTGTTAGCACCCCTACAACACCTGTTTTAGAAAAACGGTTACCACATTTTATTTCAAAATTATCCTTTTATTTATTAGTCCAAAGAAAATATTTTTATGCTTTATTTTGAATGTCCCAAAATTTATTAATTCATATTTTAAAAATAAAATATGAACTAATAACTATGAGTGGCTCAAGGCCATTAGAAAGACTTGAAATTTATTTTGATATTTCAAAACAAATTCCTTATTTTATAAAAAAACAAATTATTTATGAAAAGAATTTTAAAAACGGAGGGTTCTTATTTCAAAAATCCATTTTTAAAAGGAGACAATTTATTTTATTTCAAATTTCATTACCAAAATTTAATTTTAAAAAAATGGAAGGTTCTTATTTCAGAAATCCAATTTTAAAAGAGGACAATTTGTTTTATTTCAAACTTTTGTTGCCAAAATGCAATTTTGAGAAATTAGAAGGTTCTTATTTCAGAAATCCAATTTTAAAAGAGGCAAACTTGTTTTATTTCAAACTTTTATTGCCAAAATGTAATTTTGAGAAATTGGAAGGTTCTTATTTCAAAAATCCAATTTTAAAAGGGACAAACTTGTTTTATTTCAAACTTTTGTTGCCAAAATGCAATTTAGAGAAATTGGAAGGTTCTTATTTCAGAAATTTAGTTTTAAATAGCAAACTTGTTTTATTTCAAACTTTTGTTACCAAAATGCAATTTTGAGAAAGTTTCAATGAGATTAAATAAAATTTGACTAATTGGACAATTCCCAGGTATAGGTGTTCCCTTTGGTCAGCTTAAATACCTCGACCTAGATAGAACGTTGAGTCCCGCATAATCAAATTTTATTCCAAACTCATTAATTAGTTATAACTTGAGAGCTCATTTAGAAAATCTAAGTTAGAACCAAATTAAAACTTCATTTTAGTTGGAATCAAATTAGAAATAAATCAATTGAAATCGAAATTGTATTTAGAAATTTCCAAATCAAATTCAAATGAAATCATCAAATAGCAAAAATTAAGCAATGTGCAATTTAAGCAATTTGCAATTTAAACGAATTAAGCAATTTTGTAAATTAATCAAAATGAAACAATCAAATAGCAAAATTTAAGCAATTTGCAAATTAAGCAATTTGCAATTTAATTCAAATCAAAACGAAGCAATCAAATAGCAAAATTTAAGCCATTTACAAATTAAACAAATTAAGCAATTTGCAATTTAATTCAAATAAAAATGAAACAATCAATTTCCTATTCAAATCAAATAGCAAATTAAGCAACATACCATAAATCAATTTGCAAATTAAACCACAAACCATGAGTCAATTTACAAATTAAACAACATGCTAATTGGTCAATTGGAATTTAATCAACAAGTCATGGGTTAAATTGCAATTTAACAACATGCTATTGGTCAATTCAAAGATAATCCATCAAATAATTATGATTAATTGAAAATACGCAACAATTCAATGACTAATTGAAACAACACCAACAAATCAAGGTGTTAATTGAAATCTTAAATAGCAATTTAAAACTAATTGAAATTTAAACAACAATTATGGTTAATTGAAATTCAAATAACAATTAAGATTAATTGAAAATCAAACTAACAATGGAAATATTAAAGTGAAATCAATAATGATCCAATTGAAATTCACTCACAAGTTAGGGGCAAATTGGGGATTTAGCACCAAAAAGAGAGGGAAAAAGCTTCTCTCCCTTCACCCACACCCTCTCCTTCTCATACCTTCTTCTTCTTTTACGTGGGTGTTCAATTTTTTCGCCGGAAATGCACACCGGAGGGTGTCGGATTTGTCAAGCTTGTGTCCATGTCGTGGGTGTCGCCGGAAGTCGTGGGTATTGCGTCAGAGTTGGTTTGTGCATGTTACCGGAAGTGCTCACCGTTTCGTCGGAGTGTGGGTCTCGAGCTCGGATCCGTCGGGTTACCGCCGAAGGCTCGTTGGAGCTTGGGTTCGCTGGAGAGCTTGTTGAAATCATGATAAGTCCAGGAAATTCGTAGATCTAACGATTCTTCAATTTCTCCAAGCTCCACTTTGATTTCTCCAACCAAGATTTACTTTTTCTTCTTCCTCTTTCTTCTGTGATTTCTTCAACTCTCTCCTATGTGATTTCTTCAACTCTCTCACCTCCCTCTCTAATCAATCCTCTTTTGGTTCCCCTTTTTAAAACCATCAAACTTACTAAAAAAAGATCAATTTTTTAGTCACAACCACTACAAATCCTCTTTTTGAGGAAGAATGTGGACGTGCAACTACCTATTCTTGTGGGGAAGGAGAAGACTAAGTTTACAAAGAAGAAGAAGAAAAAAAAAAGTGACAGCTAAAACGTAAAAATTGAATAAATAAATATAATAATAATAATAATAAACAAAAATAAAAATCAAATCAAATCAAATCAACATAAAATCTAAACTAATCTAATCTAAAATGATAAAAATAAAACACAAAAACTTTAAATAATAATAATAATAAATAAAAAGAAAAAGATATATATATAACACAAACCAAAAATGAAAGTCAAATCAAATTATAAAAATTACCAGACCAAATACGGTATCTACACCTACGATTGGAGAAGGAGACAACAATGCTCTAGACCTTTTTAGGCGTCTTTATGTTTAACTTTTCTTATCTCTTTCTTTAAAATAGTTTAGTGGGTAAGTAGGATTTATGGCTTTCGGTTTAAGATTTCTTTATATTACCATATGTATTATGATAAGGTAAGGATTAGGGATGTTTGTACTATTTTAAGCTGAAGTTTAGGCTTTGTTTAATTAATCTGGTTTTTGAGGATTTATTATTGCTTATGCTTAGTTTCAAATGGCCAACCAAACTTGGGCAATGTCTTCTTAAGTTTTGAAAAAATTAGGGGAGACTGATTACTCAAAACCACATTAGCTCCTTGTTTGAGTTAGTAGCTAGTTAAGTGGGAAGGTTGGGGATAACAATTCACCTAATGCACACTGATAAGAGTTGGCTAATGGGTGGTTTAATGAGAGTTAAGCCATAATTTATGGAGATCTGAGAAGATTCTGTGAGGAGTGTTGTGTGGGTTAAGAGAGCAAAGCTCTTGCTGCAATTTCTCCTTTAAAAATAATGCAAACCTCTCCCTAATCCGAATATGTTTTGCCATAATCCGTGAGTTAATCTTTTGCTTAAGTATTCTATTTGTTTAAGTTTTTGAATTTATTGTTTCTTCGATGCATGTTTAGTTTAGTTAACCACAAAAATGATTTATTAGTTACTTGTGGAGTTCATTAAAAATTAGATTAAGTTAAGTTTAATTGTGCGTCTAATCCCTGAGGAGACGATAATTTACTTAACACTTGCTGCAATTTCACGTACACTTGCATGTAATTTGTGTGAATTTATTGTTTATTTTGAGTCAAACTATAGAAAGCAATAATCAGCACTTAGAGAACTACTCATCTACTTTCCCTGGAAATAAGTGAATTCCATATTGTGAAAACTTAATTATTCCCAGCTCCCTATTTGCCCAAGTCCCAAAAATGGAAGGCTTATTGAATCAGCTACAAAAACCACTCTCACCTATGCAAATCAAAAGAAAAACCCTCACAAGTAGGAGTTCACAAGTCACTCAGGATTAAGATCGAGTCGAATATGATCATCATGTTGAAATATTAATCTTCTCAATTAACAGATTTATAAAGAGAGATTAAATATTTCATGGTCCAGTCTTATACAAACTCATTGTATATGATACTCCCACTCATATGTCTCCACATGAATGATTTAGACCAAATCATTTATAACTATTACAAAGTGAGTCGTATCAATAGTGTGTTACCAGGATAAGATACCCAACCTTATCCATATACTATAAACTCTTTAGATTATTTCTTGAATATGATCCTCTCGTATGTCAACCACATACTTGACATATTATTCAAGATTACACTAATAACTTTGAATTTTTATGTAATGGATAATATAAATTACAAATAAAATTTATCAAATAATTATTAAATAATAAACACATTAATTACAAGGCTTTAGGGCATAAATCCCAACACTTGTCACACAGGCTCTGATATCTAAGTCAGAAAACAAAGAGTGTAGCAAGCTTTTAGTGAGAGGACTCACCTTAGAGTCATAATCTATTTATATGAAGAGTAACCTAGGTTTCAAGTTTCCTTTTTAAATTAGGATTGAAAGAAGATTTCACTTTCTCCTAAGGAATTAGATTGAAAGAGGTTGAACTGGGCTCAAAAGGTCTCATTGTGCCTATTTGAGCTCGGGTCTATTTCCACTACGGACACTTTTCATTCTAATTTTTCTTTAGTCTAGGGGGGGTATTTTCTTAAGTCCAATTTTACCCATAATAATTATTATTTTTTTTTATGAAGATAATAAAAAGTGGAAAAAACTTTATGTAGAAGTTATTCCATTTTTTTTATAAAAAAAATGTGTTATTCTGAATATATATATATATATATATATATATATATATAGTTTTCATTTTCAACACTGCCAATTAAAAAAAATTGAAATTATATTCAACTCCGGGGGACAAATTTGTAATAGGGGCAATTGCATACATGACAATCTAACACAAAATAATAGCAAATCCAGCACAATCTAAAAGTATTTGTAAATATGGTAAAATTAAATACTATTAGTACCTATCACTAACTGAGGCTATCACTAATAGATCTATTTGATAGATTTATCAATGTCTAAGGTGATCCATCAGTGATAGACCTATAAATGATTGAGGTCTATCACTGTCTGAGGTCTATCAGTGATGGGTGATTATCATTGATTGTTTGCATACTTGTTTGCTATTAGGTTTATTACTGATAGACCTATCACTGTCTGAGGTCTATCAGTGATAGATGACTAGGTATATAAGTAATATTTTACTTCATTTACTATTAGATGATTGCTTGTATGTCCATTTTCGTTTAGGTTTATTATGGATATACATTATCAATAAAATAAAAATACTATATCAATGATATTTAATTTTCGTTTTCTATCTATCATTATTTGTATGCTCATTTGTTATTAGTTTTATCACTGATATATCATATCAATAGAATTAAAAATGGTATATCTATGATATTTGAAATTATTTTCTATCCATAATTATTTGCATGCTCATTTGTTATGAGGTCTATCATTGATTTATCATATCAATAAATTAAAAAAAAAATAAACTTGTGGTATTTACCCTTTATTTTTATTAGTGATTGTTTGTATACTCATTTGTTATTAGGTATATCATATCAATGAATACAAAAAAGGTAAATTAGTAGTACTTAGATTTGTTATCTATCAATAATTATTTGCATGCTCATTTACTATTAGGTATTTCGTTAATAACTATATCAATAAAATTAAAAAAATGTATATAAGTAATATTTCACTTAGTTTTCTACTAATTGTTGTTTTGCATGTTTATTTGCTATGAGGTCTATTACTGATATACCTTATCAATAGGGGAAAAATGGTATACAAGTGACATTTAATTTTCATTTTTAGTTTGTAATAGTTAACATGCTTATTTGCTATTAATTCTATCACTGAAATACCATATTAATGATATTTGACCTCTTTTTTCTTTCTTTTAGTGACTATTTGCATGCTCACTTGGTTTATCATTGATATGCCACATATCAATAGATTAAAAAAAGTAAATCAACAATAACTTAGTATCAATAACAAAAAAATTGATAACAAATAACAAGAAATTACTAATAGCAATGTATCACTAATATACTATTTTTTTAATATCTATTAGTTCTAGATGTGTATCAATAATAAACATTTATCATTGACAAACGATGTAGAAATGCTCTATCAATGATAAAGAAATGTTCTATCAGTGATATGCATAAAAATAGTCTATCAAACACGTAAAAATGATTGTTAATAGACATAAAAATATATAGTCTATCAATAATAAAAGTTATCACTGATGGACATATTAATGATCTATTGACCATAGACATAAAAATTATTTATCAGCAATAGACATAAAAATGGTCGATTAATGATAAACATTTATCAATGATAGACGTAGAAATGGTCTATCAGTAATCGACTATAAAAATGATCTATCGATGATAGAAGTCTATCACTGATAGACTATAAAAATGGTCTATTAATGATAGAGGTCCATCATTGATAGACTATCAAAGTGCTATTTCAGTGATAGACCTAAAAATTTTAAAAAGTGTTATATTTGTAAATTGTTTATTTATGTGACATATTTGTAAATATGACAATTAATTTTGCCACTCATCACATTTACCTTTTGTATAAATCCTTTAAAATTATTGTGTCATCATTATATAAGAATGCATAATTTTAATTACTTCATAAAATAGTTATCTAAATATGTTTTTACTTAATTTTATTTCCAAATACAAAAAGCTACTTTTTAGAATACTCCCCAAACAAACTTATAACTTCCATTCCCATAAAATTAGTGCTGCACATGGCTCATACAAATATTGGAAATTCAACGCTGGTAATGTTGACATTAATAGCAACCTGCAATAATATAGTTCCCTTTTTTGTCTGCAAAACAGCTCAGAATTACAATAAGACACCTGTCAGTAGTAACAATGACAGTTTCCAAAGAAAGAACATGTAACCGTTCATAAATGGCTTGGTTTGAAAACAATTTAATTAAATTATAAATTTAGTCTCTATATTTTAGAGAAAGTTAGAATTGAGTCTCTATCGTTTAAAAGTTAGAATTATCTTATGATTTGATAAAACCTCATAAATAATCTCGATTTGATAAAACTCTCATAGAGACAAATTCTAACTTTTAAAACTATAGATAATAAAGTCTAACTTTCTCCAAATTATTGGGACCAAATTTATAATTTAGTTAACAATTATTTATTTTAAAAAAATAACTTTTACCCATAAATTTATCGAGTTGTATAAATTTTTATTTAAACTTCAACTGAGTCCTAAACTACATATGTTGCAAATTTTGACCCATGTTCAATTTTCACTAAATTCACCCTAAATTTTAAGAAAAAGTAATAAAAGTCTCCCAAAACTCATTAATTTCAACAAAAACTAAGCTTTGTTCAAAATTAAATCTGATTAATGCAAAAGAACAAAGAGATGAATGTTTTAAAACTCAGAAGTTTCAATAAAAATAAAGCTCTAGTGACAAGTTTCTAAGAAGCCTCGTTCATTTCACACTAGACATGTGTTTTATATTCATTTAATGCATATAAAAATAGTTGGGTTAACTACATGGATAGCCCATTTGGGACACCATTGTACATAAATGGCACATTATCTTATTAATATCATCTTTGTCAATTTTTAAGCCAAATATAAGTCAAATATAGGGTCATATTACTCATTTACCCTTGTGTATTGTTTCTAATTATAATAAATAAAAAAATATAGATTTTTACCATAACCATCGATATTCTTCCCTCCAAATAATAATACCCATGATTATATTCCCAAAATTTAGGGATTATGATTTCAAAATCCTCTTTACGGTTCAACTTTTCGATAACCCCAAAAATTAGAGAGGGATTTCAACCAATGACAACAAGGGGTTATTGACGGGGGGTTTGTGAAGGAAGAGAGTTTGATGCCACATGCGAACAAGGAGACTTCGACAACGATGAAAAAAACAGCAGCGAGAGGAGGTATGGTAGTATCGACGGCTTGCATCTGTGGGTTCTCGACGTATCGACGGTGATAAAAGGTATGTCGAAAACAGTTGGTGTACGTTTTTTTTTTCTATTTTGAAAATTAGAGGGTTATCGGCGTTATTTGGTTGCAGTTGTAAGAAGGTTGTCCACGTTTTGGGGTTGCTAGCATCAGTGGGTTGCCGACATCAATGGGAATGTTAACATGATTATAACCTATACACAGTATAAAAGTATTATATACCTACATTAATATAATATATGTCTCAAAACATAAATTAGATTATCATGATAGTCCCAATATATAGTATGATTATAACCTATGCACATGATATATATATTATATACCTACGCTAATATAATATATGACGCAGAGAATAAACGAGATTTTCATGACATGTTCAGATTATATACCGATGTATATATACTATATTTTTATGTATGTGTAGATTGTAGAATATAGTATATATTTAGCATGGTCTATTTTTTAAAGCATGTTCCATATATATATTGACGTTAATAACATATATATATATTTATTAAAAATTAAATCATTTAAAATAAAAAATATTATATACCTAAAAAGTGAGTTTTATGTAGTTAACACTACATAATAAGACCAATTAGCATATGAAAATGAATATAATACATAAATTCATGATGACAATTATATATATGGTGAAGATTATGAGAAAAATACAAAACATAACCTATGTTTTGAATAAAAATGCCATAACATATCTAACAAAACTGAAAATGCAAGACAAATGTTGAATAAAAAATATTTAAAATGAACTATACATACTACTAAATGTAAAAATCTACCAAATAAAATTGACAAACAAAACCAAACATATGGTACATACTGATATGAACAAAAAAAAAATCTAACTTAAAAAACTTAAATTGAATAAAAAAAACTATATATTGGGTATAAAATGGAACTTTGAAATTGAATAAAAAAAGTTTTGGTGCTTCAAACGGCACTTTGAAATTGAATAAAAAAACTTAAATAAAAAACTAAATGAAGGAAGAAGGAAGTGAAATCTTACTCATTTTGAAATTGAAATGAAAAGGAATATAGAGAGAATTTCTTGGTGTTTCAAACGCCACTTTCAAATTGGGTAAAACTATTGATGTCAATGGAAGAGAAAACAAAAGCAATAATCAACTCTAATTTCTCAAATTAAATGTTTTTAATGGAAATTAAAATTATAACATAATTTGAATATTAATATATTGGAGAATAAAATATTTATCAATCTAAAAAATATTTTTATGTAATTAATGGTAAATTTATTTACCTAAATTGAATGATATGATTATGAAAACAATAAATAATAATAATAACATTATTACAATTATGAAGAAAAAAAATCGTAAGGGTATAAATGGAATAAAATGTTCTCATAAATGTGAGCCACGCTAGAGTTGATTTTTTTTTTTTAAATGGGTCATTTATGAAATATATGGTTGAAAACGGGCTATTTGCAATAATTTTCCAAAATATTTTCGTTGGCAGTTTTTCAAATGAAAGTCTATTAGAAGGTAAAAATTGCAACACTTATTCAAATTTAAGGTTAAGACTGCAACATTTATTCAAATTTAACCAAATTTATAATTTAACTAACAATTATTTATTTGAAAAAAACAACTTTTACCCATAAACTTATCGAGTTGTATCAATTTTTATTTAAACTTCAACTGAGTCCTAAACTACATATGTTGCAAATTTTGACCCATGTTCAATTTTCATTAAATTCACCCTAAATTTTAAGAAAAAGTAAAGTAAAAGTCTCCCAAAACTCATTAATTTCAACAAAAACTAAGCTTTGTTCAAAATTAAATATGATTTATGCAAAACAACGAGGTGAATGTTTTAAAACTCAGAAGTTTCAATAAAAATAAAGCTCTAGTGACAAGTTTCTAAGAAGCCTCGTTCATTTCACAGTAGACGTGTTTATATTCATTTAATGCATAGAAAAATACTTTCATTAACTATTTTTCAAATAAAAGTCTATTAGAAGGTAAAAATTGCAACACTTGTACAAATTTAAGATTAAGACTACAACACTCGTTAACGTTTAAGGTGCAATTTGATGAAATTAAAAGTTCATAGTGAATTAATGCACATTGTCAAGGTTAGGGTCAAAATTGATATTTTTCTATTTATTTTCATTTTGAAAATTTTAATGGAATTAACTTATAGAACAATTATTGTTATTGGACACCTTAAATCACTATTTTCAAAATATATTTCAAAGGAAAGAATAACTTAATTTGTTCTAAAACATGCGTTATTCACAACATCCCGCTGGAGCCTTAGAGGGCGTTTGGAGCACCGTTTCGGAATCAGAACCCTTGGAATCGGAACCCTGGAGGGTTTGTTCTGGGGGGTTTGAAAGCTTGGGAATCAGAACACAGTGTTTGGGGTGCAGTGTTCTGAAGCCTGGGAATCAGAAAACAGTGTTTGGGGTGCAGTGTTCTGAACCCTGAGAATCAGGAAACAGTGTTTTGAGTGCAGTGTTCTGAACCCTGGGGTTGTGTAGTTTTTGTTTTTTGTTTTTTCCTTTGCTACTATGGTCTCTTTTTTTTCCTTTCCTTATTTTCTAGTGGCAATCTTTGGTTAGTTGTAGAATCCTTTGTGTAAGTTGGGTAATTTGGTTAGGTTTATGGCATGTATAAAAAAACAGTTGTAATAATTTATTGTTTTTTACAAAAAAAAAATGTGAGTTTCCAATGAAAAATAATTGCTTTGTCAAATATCAAATTTGGTTAGGTTTATGACAAGTATTAAAAAAAATATTTGTAATATTTTATTATTTTTTACCAAAAAAAATGTGAGTTTCCAATGAAAAATCAACATACTTTGTCAAATATCAAATTTGGTTAGGTTTATAACAAGTATAAAAAAAATATTTGTAATAATTTATTGTTTTTTACAAAAAAAAAATGCGAGTTTCTAATGAAAAATCAACATACTTTGTCAAATATCAAATTTGGTTAGGTTTATGACAAGTATAAAAAAAAACATTTATAATAGTTTATTGTTTTTTACAAAAAAAAAAAAACGCGAGTTTCCAATAAAAAATAATTACTTTGTCAAATATCAAATTTGGTTAGGTTTATGACAAGTATAAAAAAAAAAATTTAATAATTTATTGTTTTTTACAAAAAAAATGTGAGTTTCCAATGAAAAATCAACATACTTTGTCAAATATCAAATTTGGTTAAGTTTATGACAAGTATAAAAAAAAAACATTTATAATAGTTTATTGTTTTTTACAAAAAAAAAAATGAATTTCCAATGAAAAATAATTACTTTGTCAAATATCAAATTTGGTTAGGTTTATGACAAGTATAAAAAAAATATTTGTAATAATTTATTGTTTTTTACAAAAAAAAAAAAATGTGAGTTTCCAATAAAAAATAATTACTTTGTCAAATATCAAATTTGATTAGGTTTATGACAAGTATAAAAAAACAAAATATTTGTAATAATTTATTGTTTTTCAAAAAAAAAATATGAGTTTTCAATGAAAAATAATTACTTTGTCAAATACGAAATTTGGTTAAGTTATGGCATGTATAAAACAAACATTTGTAATAATTTATTGTTTGTTACAAAAAAAATGTGAGATATCAATTAAAAAAAACAATGGAAGAGACGGGAGAGAGATAAGAAAACGTGATAATGAAAATAGGTGCCAAATGAATGGCAAACCGGTGTGTTGGAAATCAAACCCCCCCATTTCACTATGCAAAACCATGGGTTTTGAACACAGTGGTCCAAACAAGGGTTTGGGTTTGGATTCAAAAACAACCCACCCAACCCATTGCTCCAAACACCGCCTTAATGGTATGAAATAGAGTACGAAACTTGAGAAATAATAATGGTATATTTAAATGAGGATGAGACAATGGCATACAAATTCAATGACTAATACCAAAATAGTCTAATCAAAGTTGAATTGCAACCCAATAATGGCTATTTGATTTCAAAATTTCTTTGACTAACATAGTAATACAAAACAGAAAAAGGAGGACCTGTGATGGATAGTACAAAGAATGATTGTGATCTAAAATGCTACAAGACTTTGAAGGGGAAAAAAGGTAAAAATGGAATGTCAATATGAACAGTAATCAAGGAATTACCGGTGAAGGAAGCAAGAAACTGAAGCCTACGTGTACAACGTTACAACGTCTCTGCGGTATCCTCTTACGATCAAGAGCCTAGGCACATTCTCAACCAACAAATCCAAGTACTCCATATAGAAATATGCAGGATGATTGACAGGAGGTGGCGGGAGGCTAACGAGCACGACCGCAGCCATCCTTGAGTATCTCAGAATTGTCGAGTTCAACTTGAGAGTTGTATCTAGAAACTTCTCAACCTGCTGCTCATTCACACTGACAGGCTTCCCATCAGCCATTAGTGTGGTTCCTCTGCTCTCAGCTGCTGCCTTCATTTCGCCTAAATAAGTAGCAATCCTCCCTTGAGCAGCGGTGAACGCTTCCATTGATTCGTCTTGTTGCCCGCCCTCCACTTGTGCGTCCCATGATTTGATCGTTACAACGATCACCTCAGCTTGCATCCGGAGATCATACAAAAACTTTTTGACATCAGCTTTGAGGCCCTCAGCGTCAGAATCCTCCTCTGCAATGCAGAACACCTGAATCTTACAGCTTTCAAAGCTCTCTTTAGTAAGGAGAAGCTGGGAGAGGAGAAGCATAAGACCACCATCCCTTACAATCCAATACAAGTCTATAGTTCCATACTGCCTCTGAAATTCATTAGGCCATTCATCCAAACCCTTAACAATAACAACAGCCTTGTTAGCATCAATGCAGTCATTAATTATTCCAACAAAAGTAGCAGGAATCTCGGTTAGATTTTCGCGACGCCATATTTCTGGGTATCGCATGACTACAATATTTGGCTTGAGATTTCCAAGACCCATCGTCTGAACGATCCCCCTGAAACCTTCAGACATTGTGGGAGCCACAACAATCTCTGCCACACCTTCACAACGTTTGTAATCAATATATGTAGCAAGCTGCTTGCAGGCAGCTTTGGAATCTTCAACCCGCTCATGGTAATCTCCATCTAGTATGGAGACAAATATGGACATTCCACGGCCTTTTTTCTTCATGCAGTTTGCAAAGTCTGCAAGTTTAGGGTGACAGGGTACATTTTCTGGCAGCTTCCCCCATGGCCGGCAAAATATCAATGGTATGGGATACCAATTCTTTGGGTGAACTTGGCTCGCTGCAATTTGAATATATTGCTATATTAACAACAACAGGAACAAACATCTACAACAGTACATTCATTCCTATGTAAGCCAATGAGACAACTATTAACCTCGGACAAACAAGCATTACGGATTCCTCAGAGTTGTAACTTTAACATAAACGGTAAGCCAAATTCTAGGAACATTTAACATGATTGGTAAGCTAAATTCCTGGGCCGAGACATAGTTACGTCACCATATTTAAAGCAGATACAGAGCTCTATAAACAAGTGAAAGCATGCAAAAAGAAAAAAAAAAAAAACCATACAAAGCATTTAGGTTACTTTACCCCATCCACAATCAGCTATAACAAAACTAATAACCAAACACACCTGTATCAGTGCGATGGGATTAACTAAATAGCTAAATCAAATTAATGAGCGGACCCTTCACAACAGAACAATTTAAAACGAAAATGCAAATTAATCAAAACCAAGAACACTAACATAAAGCATATGACCCAAAAAATAGAGCAAGATAGCGTTTATCAGCAAGTTATAGTAGTATGCTCACCTCCAAGTGAACGAAGGCTGCGGAGAGCAAGTTGGAAATATGCACTCTTGAAACCATCACCCCAGTCGCCAGCCTTACCTCTAAGGCACACATAATAATATATAAGGCTTGCAAGGGCTAGAGACACTATCGTGAATGACCATGAGATCAAGAACATTATCACTGCAAACAAGAAAAAGAGAATTGAGTAAAAGACAACTCATATTGGTTCGGAGGGAGGGACAGATAGAGGCACGCAGGAGATGACAAGCAAATATTTGGTTCTAGTGACCAGCATAACCTATCTCCTATCCAAGAAATAACATAATCAGTTGATGAAAATTTCTCAATCCTAAGTTTTGAGGAATGCAAGTAGTCGGTCCAATAGAAACATCAGAAGGAAAAATAAAACCCCTTATTTCTCATCCATAATATGTAGAACTTACAACAATTTGTTACATATGTCACACGGATTATAAGGCTATTCATCATTGAATTTATTGGCAATTGTACACACGTAGATAAAAGAAAAGAAAACCTACAGAGATTTCCTTTATTTTATAATTATTATTATTTGTAGAGTAAGCGTGCCAAATAGGTACTCTGAGATTTCTTGAGTAAAGAAACAAAATAGAAATCCAACTTGTTAATTGGTCATATGATACTTGCAAAATTTTATGAGCTAAAATTAGAAAAACTAAACCATACGAAGCACCTGAATCTAAAAAAGTCACTCGCTACGTATTTGAAAGTATAGCATACCTACACAAAGGGATGCTCCAAGAAGAGAGAGGCTCCAGTGATGGAATCTCCATCGTGGACGCCAACTGGGAGCATCTAGTAGATCCAAAAGGAAGCAAGATAAGTTCACACCAGTATAACACAATAGGAAAAACATGGTTACGGTTGGTGTGATAAGATCAAGATTCCCAATTATGACACATCCGATGCAGAGAAATGCAGTAAAGAGGGTTGCAATGTATGGCTCACTGCCATCGGCTACTTTAAAATAGTTTAGAATGGGTAATATATCATCATTGGCTATTGCTGCTAGTAAGCGGGGGGCTCCTGTCAGGCTCTGAAGAGCAGCTCCAAGGGTTGATAAAATAATTCCAACATAAATCATTGCTGGGAAAGGCCACGCAACCGTAGCAGTAAGAAGCCTACATAAGAAATTTTGGTTCAGTATAGAAACATTCTGAACTGCTCAACGGAAGCCTACATAAATACTGTATTAGTATCAAATTCCATCCTCCCCATCTAGAAGGACTGCTCAACTTTCTATTCATATACAACTTTGAATCTGATGCCTAAAAATGACTTGTAAGGGGAAAAACATAATGCTTCAGCTGTCACATATTCTTAAGGATTTGGCCAATGTCGAGATCTTTTCCATCCAAATCACTTACTAGAAAATAGTAATAAATTATGGATAATGCAGTGCCTCACTAGATAGCTATAAGCCACTCAAGTAGTCATGTCTCAGAACTGCCAATGATCAACATTACATTATTTCAGTTGGTACTATGACATATTACCTATCTGTTAACAATTTCTGTCTGGTTGCCAGTGCTCCAAACAGCAGCACAGAGACCAGATACAATGCAGTTGTTGCAAGAGTTGCAGCCAATGTTCCGATAGGAATTGAACGCTGAGTATCCTTCAGTGAAGCTGATCTATTAGAACCAGCCATTATTCCCGTCACAGCAGGGAAAAAAAGACCAACCAATGCACTGCAAGAGAGGAACAAAAGTAGAAAATTAATCCACAACAATTTCCTTGGAAATATTTTATCTTCATTTTTTTTTTGGGTAAGAAACCGAGCTTTCATTGAGAAAGATGAAAGAAACAAGGGCATACAAAAAAACAAGCCCAACAAAAAGGGAGTCCAAGAACTAGCTACAAAAAGCGACTCCAGTCCAACAAAAGCAAACCAATGTCATAATTACAAAAAGGCTTCATGACCAAAGCCCACAACGAGGCGCTAGACCTCACCACCTTCCAAACCTCACTACAAGACCTCTCCACGTCTCTAAAGATCCTATTATTACGCTCAAGCCAAATACCCCACAAAATGGCGAAAAAGCTAGCGTGCCACAAGACTTTGTCCTTCTCACGAAAGGGCGAGCTCAAAAGCACCTCCTCCACCATCGCATAACAACCCCTATTCCAAGACAAGCAAAACCCGAACGACTGCAGCCAACGAACCCACAACGAGCAAACTGACAACCCCAAAGTAAGTAGATACAAATCCTCAAGTTGGCTCCTACAAAGAACACACCATTGCAGGAACAACACCAAAAAGGAATGACGCTAAACTTGGTCTAAAGTGTTGACTCTCCCATATAAAACTTGCCACACCAAAAACTTAACTTTCCTAGGGATTTTAACCTCCCAGAGCGAGGAGAAAACAGAGGGCGAAGGGGGAAGCGAAGGGATAACCATCAAATGAAAGTAAGACTGACACAAAAAACCCCTTGACCTATCAGGGTACCATAACCTAAGGTCCCTCCTCCCACGAGTCACAACCATATCTCGAATAATAAAAGAAGATCCACCACCTCTCTCGCTTCTCTATCGGTAAGAGCGCGACAAAAACCCAAAGATAAAACGAGGAAGGATCAGATGAAGGTAATACAAAAGCCACAAAATGCAACTTCTTACTTGATATATGATATAACAGCGGGAAAACAACACAAAGGGGTTTATTACCCACCCAACAATCCTCCTAAAAATAAACACTCGACCCATCCCCCACCGAACATCTAATGAAAGAAGAAAAAAAGGGGAGACCGGAGGCAATAGCTTTCCAAAGATGTTTACCATGCGTATTAGCACCACAAACAGCCACCCACTCAAAAGGATGCGGGCCGTGTATACTCACAATAACTTTATGCCACAACGTATTAGGCTCAGTGAAGAAACGACACAACCATTTGGCCAGAAAAGCCTTGTTACGTAAATTCAGGCTCCCGACCCCTAGACCACCTAACTCAAAGGGCTTGACCACCGTTTCCCACTTGACCAAATGGGACCCTCCCCCCCTCCTCGACCCCTTCCCACAAGAAGCTTCTCATAACTCTCTTCATCTCCTCTCTAACCCCCATAGGAATTTGGAAGAGCGACAAGAAATAACTGGAAATCCCACTCCTTACTCCTCGAGTTGCCACCTAGAGGAAGACCAAGGTACGAATAAGGGAGATGACCCACCTCACAACCCACGAGGGCCGCCCAGGAATTTAACTTGGACGAACAACAATTCAAGCCAAAAACGAAACTTTTACACCTATTAATCTTAAAAACCTGAAATTGCTTCAAAGAAGGACAAGAAGCCGTTAAGACTCATGAAGGAACTTTCCTTTCCAGAACAGAAGAATAGGGTATCATCAGCAAATTGGAGATGAGAGAGATGAACAGACTCCTTACCCACCTTAAACCCCTCCACCACCCCCTTCTCCACACCCACCGACACCAACCTACTCAAAACATCGACCACGAAAACAAAAAGGAAGGGCAAAAGAGGATCTCTTTGCCTAAGCCCTCGAGAAGTAAAAATCTTCCCTCTAGGTCTCTCATTCACAAAAATGTACAAATTTGCAAACCTTATACAATTTCACATCCACGATGTTCATTTAACTCCAAAGTCTTTCTTCCTCAAAACCTTATTCAAAAAGTTCCAGTCCACATGGTCATAGGCTTTATTGAAATCAATCTTGAAAATCACCCCTTCCTCCTTCCTTGACCTATAGTCCTCAATGGCCTCATTAGTAATCAACACTTGGTCTAAAATTTGCCTCCAAGCGATAAAAGCTCCTTGAAAAGTAGAGATAGTATTGGGAAGGACTTTCCTCAACCTATTCGCCAAAATTTTCGTAATGATCTTATAAATGCTAGTGACAAGACTAATGGGCCTAAAATCCTTCACCTTACAAGTCTTTTCTTTCTTAGGGATGAGGCACACATAGGTCTCACTCATACCCACATCAATAATACCCCTTTCAAAGAATTCGCAGAACATTTTCCACAAGTCCTCTTTGACACAATCCCGATCTAAGAAGCACGGACACGGACACGGGACACGGACAAGACACGACACGGACACGGCGACACGCCAATTTTTAAAATGTAGGACACGGACACGTCGGGGACACGTTATTTTTTTATATTTTATTAGATAATATTAAGAGATCAAACCCAAAATACTTTAGTTTTTTTTTACTAACTATTAATAATAATTACAATTAAAAACAAAAAAAAAAAACTGAAAATTTAATTGTCAATTGAATTTAGTTTAAAATTTAAATGTACATATAATAAGTTATGTGAACCCACTTAAATCAAGTCCAACAGGGCAAAAGTGCCGGTTAAAAGCCCACAAAATAAAATTTATAAAAAAAATTGTAATTTAAAAAATTACTTTCCCTCCTCCCCAGATTCTTCTTTCCCTTTCCCTCCTCCCCAGATTCTTCTTTCCCACCCCCCCAGATTCTTCTTTCCCTTTCCCTCCCCCCACATTCGCCACATTCGCCACCGCCGTTGAAAGGTTTGGATTTTTTAATGGCGAACACATCGACGGCGACAGAGGACGCCGGTAGAGGTGGTCGTCGGCGGTGAACAAATTGTGGTCGACGGCAAGGCGAGTGGGCGAGTCGTGGCGTGGGTATGGGTTTCTTCGTGGTCATGCGAATGGATGAGGAAGGGCAGAATCGAATGGATGAGGAGAGGCATAATCAAAAGTTAGGTAGGGCAGACTGTGTTTTGTTTTTTTTATTATTTTTCACATAAAAAGGCTAATTTGGGCCAACTATTAAGTTGGGCCCATAAAAAACAACAGCCTCCTTTTTCTCTTTTAAACTTAGCCATGCGTGTCCATGAAGTGTCCTTTGCGTGTCCCAGCGTGTCTGAAATTATAAAAAAAAAAAAAAAAAAAAAAAAAAAAAAAAAAAGGACACGCAAAAGTGCGCGTCGGACACGTGTCCGGACGTATCCGTGTCCGACACGTGTCCGACACCGACACTAGCCAAATATGAAGTGTCCGTGCTTCATAGATCCCGATTATCTTGAAAAAAGGCCATCGTGAAATCATCCAGACCGGGCAATTTATTCCTATCAAAGCCAAAAACCACCCCAGGAATTTCCTCCAAAGTAAACGGGGCCTCCAACTCATCCCTCTCCCTCTTCGAAATGGGGCACCAATCTAAACCTTCCACAAAAGGTCTAGGGAAAGGGGGAGGAACGTAGAGATTAGAGAAAAACGAAACAATCTCCCCCCCCCCTCCATCACCACCTCCCCATTGTCCTTTTCCAAGAACTCAATCACATTCTTATTCTTCCTAGCTCTTGCCATATAGTGAAAGAAAGCAGAATTCTCATCTCCCTCTTTAGCCCACTTAACCTTCGACTTCTACCTCAAACTTGTATCTTCCCTTCTGATGAGAGCAGCAAACTCACTTTTTAACGAATCTCTCTCCACGCTTAACTCCAAAGTTGCCCTCCCCTCCACCTCTTGCCTATCTAACACCCTAAGTCTTTCCACAATCTCAACTTTTCTTCTTCTCAAATCTCCAAACACTGCTAGATTCCATTCTTTCCAAATCCCTTTAAGGGCCCTAAGCTTCCTTAAGAACCAATATCCTTCCCATTTTCCTTCACTCTCACATTCCACCAAGACGAGCTAGAAGCTTTAAAATCCAAATGAAACAACCACATATTCTCAAACCTAAACGGATTCGGCCCCAAGAAATCCTACCCAAATCAAGACTAATAGGCCAATGATCAGAGGTAAAACGTGGGCCCAGTGCCTGTCTAGGGTTGGGAAACAAATCCAACCAGCCCTTAGACACACAAATCTATGAAGTCTCCGACTTACTACCCCCTCTCTCCCATTCAACCAAGTAAACTTACCATTAACCAGGGGTAAATCCACCAGATCACACTCCTCCGAGACTTGATTAAAACTTCTGATAGACTTAGTAACTCTCCCCCTATTAGACATTTCTGAAGGGAACCTCGTCACATTAAAGTCCCCTCTAAGCACCAACAGTTCCCACAAAGACCGAATAGACCTCCCAACTCCTCCCAAAAAAGCTTCCTCCCCCTAGGAATAGGGGGACCATACACACCAGTGACCCACCTAGTCCCCAAATTAGGAAACTCGAATGCCACCGATCAAGAAAAAACCACCCTAACCACCTCAATAGCTTTCACCAAGTTCCCGTCTCAAAGGATGAGAATGCCTCCCGAAGCCCCCACCGAATTCAAGGCAACCCACTCCACACTTCTACTGTTCCACAAGCTCCTAACAAATGAACGATTAAAACTCTCCCGCTTTGTTTCTTGTAAGATGACAATATTCGGTCGCTCCCAAAGTAACAGCTCCCTAACCAACCGCCTCTTCTCTCTCCCCCCCCCAACCCTTTCACATTCCAAGAAATCAACTTCATTGTGTAGCCTTAGACTCCCTAGCCTCCACTGAGGCCTTTCTCCCCTCATAATTAATCGTGCAAGTAAGATTTTTCACCTCTCTGGGTACTTTCCTACTACTCTCTTTTCGCTTTGTGACTTTATTCTCCTTTATAGGGAGGGGAATTGGTGTTTCAACGGCCACAATTTGAAGTCTCACACTGTGTAACAAGGCAACCCACCCAAACCATTCGCTCCTAATTTGCTCCTAAAGAGAGTCCCTAGACGGCCTAAGCAAAGGATCGAGGTTACCTAAATCCTCTCTTTGGACAACAGCAAGACTCACTCCCCCAAAGCCCACACCCTGTGCCACAAAGCATGGCGCATACTCTAGCCCAACTCTCCTATCCAAGCACGGAACTGACGTGGACCCAGCCCCTCCCACCTCTGGAAAGCTACTACTCTGACACGAGCACAACGGTAAAGAAGAGCCAACCACCCCAGAAGGGATGCAGCCAAATTAGCAAAAGAAGCAGCCACGAGAGGAGCTTGAATCGAAGAAACAAAAGTGGAAGGACAAGGACAAACCGTCCCCTCTCTCAACCTCGAACTGGAAGAAAAAGTACCTAGAGGAAGAGGACAAACCTAGTCAATTTTACTTGGGAGAGTCTCACCTGCACCGCTCCACGCATGATCCTCCCCAAGTTGCCCTTACGAAAGATCATCCTTTGTACTTTCAACGAGTTGGCCCTCCAAATTTGCCTTCAGAGAATCATCTGATCCCAACCTCATAGCTCCTTCTCCAAAAAAGATGGCTAGCGTCTCCCCCTCTACCTCTCCTCGAACAATCGAAGAGATAAAAGATTTGTCCTCGAAATAACTTACTATCGAAGGATCAAAGGTTGAAAACTCTAGCCCACCCTCAAAGCCTTTAAAATCTAGAGTTACAGCTCTCCCAACTCGCAAGATATCCTTAGAAGAATCCTCAACAATCTGTTTACCTTTTCTCTTCAGCCCAACCTCAGCGACTTGCACCAGCCCATCTCTAGGAGGAAAGGCCAACCCACACGAGGGAGGCCCACCAGAATCTGCTTTTCTTTTTTTATTAGAAAGATTCAATGCATTCCCTTTTGGGCCCAAAATCAAAACAGGCCCACCTCCCAACTGGCCTTTAGTCTCTTTCCCATTTCTTAAAAAGATCTCTGACTTCTTATCAGCCCCCTTGACCGAATTCAAAAAATTACCCGAAACATCGCCATGCACACTAGGCTGAGAAGCTTCCACGTCTCCTTCACCAACGAGGCACCTACCACCACCGGACGGCAACAACCCTTGCTTCTTTTCTGTCGATGAGTCTGTAACTCCCAAAACTTCCTCTTTCCACAGTGCAAATCTCACTGGGTAATCAACATATTCATGGTGAATATAGCACCATTGCAGAATGAACCCATCTCGATTGTCAACCACCTTTATACAAACTTCATCTTCCCAACACTCGCCCACGATTACTCCTTCATCTCCTCCGTCAATTCCCCCACAGAGGGTTGCTAAATTTTGAATAACCCGTAATGAACGAAGATGGGGAGGAATATCTAGAATTTTAACCTAGCCTTTCTTAAAGATCAAACGCCTTCCTTCAGCCACCAAACTCTTACTCCAAGGATAGAAACTAATAGCACAATCATTCAGAACTCCCCTCTCGAAATCAAGAAGTTTTTGTCTCAATTGGCTACTCTCACCGACGACCGCTCTAAATTTCCACAAAAACGTCTCACTCTAAGCTCTTCCCCGACCCTCCTCACTCCATGATCAATGGACAACCACAAATCAGACACAACTTCTTTCACCACAAGCACGCATGCAGAAATGTCAAACACCAGGTCAACTTCGTCCTCACTAGCCTTAACATCCACCGGTAGTGCACTACTACCATCTTTAACCATATTCGCAAAGGACGTCACTAACTTAGGAGGAGGATCCACTTCACAACGTCCAAAAATCTTAGATTGACTTAAAGACTTCAGGAAAAAGCTTTCCAATGCATCCCTAAGGATCCCCAACCTTCCTTCTCCTCACCTTCTGGGACAAACAACAAAGATCTTCTTCATCTAAACAGTTCCCATGCCAACATGCAACACATTCCCCTAGCGTTCGACACTACTTGAACCCAACACAAGGCCTCAAGAGGTCTCCATCGTCTGAAAAACATTCCTCAAAATGAACTCTGAAAGATGCACCCAAAACAATCTCTCACCCACGCGACCAAACACAAACTCAACACCACCCTCGAAGATTTAGATTTACCCAACTCCTCTATCTCCACCTTCTTCCCCAAATCCTTAGCCTTGAAAACAAAGCGCTTTCGCTCCACTCTCACTGAGAGAGTTACCTGCATCGACTCTCATTTTAACTCAAAATCTGTTCTATAAGTTGTATAGATATATGTCATCTTCATTATACTCGAACCACTCAAGAAGCTAAAAATATGGTACGTAATAGTTATGCAAATAAATAGGTAGTTTGACATTATTACACTCAGTGGTCCAGAGAACTCTTTTTTTTTTTTTTTGGGGGGGGGGGGGGGGGGGGGGAGGGGGGGGACTGAAGAACTTGAAAGTAAACAAAATCCATAAAATACTATGCCTTTGCTTTATAGGATAAATGGCAACTAAGTCCAACATCCGACCATCCTAATTTCAATAAAACAAATGGCTCTCACATAAGTGAAAAGACAATTTTGGACTCCATACTGTAGAAATTCAGAAAAAATATGTAATATTAACTCAAATATGCAAAAGCTGGTAAATAGCATCCAAAGCTTACTTGAAATTCCAATATACTTTTCCTAGAGGATCGGGAATTCCAGCACTGTTAGTCATCTGATAATCGGAACTCCAATTTTCTTTAAAAGACTCCAAACTCAAGCCTGTGACGCCATCTGAATAACATTGCAAAAGAAAGCACCAATTCAATTCCTCCAATACATCATCATGCATACCTTTGATAAAAGTTACGAAAAATAATATAACCTCACTGTTCAATATTATGTCATTTGTTAATGATTTATCTATTGGAAAACCTAACCCGCAATAGCATTATTGAGAGACCTTGGCCTGCTGATGGTTAAATATATATTAAGTATCATTACATCCAAGTTTTCATACAAAATTTATTTAAAGCTAAATTAAACCACACGAAAAAGTCCAACACAAATCTTTATTCTTTGCTGCAAAAAGTCAACCAGATATTGTTTCTTGTTCAAAAAAAAAAGTCGACTAGGTATTTCCCAATCTCAATGACACATAAATGAGCTGACATTCAAAAGTATGAAAAAATAAGTTAGAAACATGACAAGGATGGATCACATAAACCAAACACGGTGGAACATGTGAAAAATGAAGGAATCAGCAAGGTTCCTAGTATGACATTGTAAGCAATTTGTAACATCATCATTCAATTCGTAAGAAGAAGAAAAAATGCATTGAACTAACCCAACTACTCTGAAGTCCCTGACCACACAGAGGAAAGAATGACAACAGATCCAAAATAAATTGAAGTCTGCAAAATATGAACCCGATGCCATCTTTTCCAAAAAAATATTGATAAAGAACAAGTAACAATCAAAAGTTTATGAACTTTTCACCTACAAGAATCTAAAGCGAGAACATATAAGTACATTCTTATTTTCTACGTTGGTTAACTAAAGCCAGAACATATTACGTACATGCTTTCTTAAACAATATGCAAGAAAAAAAGGCCCAACCTATTCAACTTTATTACCAGTCTCCTTTCTTAAAATATGTTCTCTTGGAGAAATGAAGGAACTACAATTAGAGCCAAATCCCTCAAACTATTCAATCATACATATATATACACATATTTCGTAAGAAATCAAGCTTTAATTGAGAAATATAAAAATAATCGTCTGGCATGTTAACATATAGGTAATATGTCATAGTATGATACAACTAAATGTATTGTATGAGTTTGGCTTGCGTTTCGATCTACCTCATACGATACAACTCATGTGTCATATGAGTTTAATAACATTTAGAGTAGCTAGTTGTCTCTAACAGACTAGCTGAGCTACACTACACAAATTAATCTAGGACTCTAGGTACCCACAATTATTTATATCAGAAGAGAGTTAGAGGAAACAATTAGGCTGCCATTTGTAACACATCTCCATTCAACTTTAGAGGTAAGTGTAGTGCTTGAAATCTGACAGGTTGATCGTTTGCAACATGCAGAATGCAAACGTAAAGAACGGTCAAATACATGGGACCCGCATATTTAGAAGAAGGACATGATCATAAAAAATTATTTTGCACTAAAAAGAAAAAAAGTCACCTGCAGGGTCGTTTTTCTTTGCCAGAAAAATTCCAAGAAATATGCAAAGTACTGATAACAAGACTGGAATAAGGAAAGCAGGAGCAACCCTATTAATCATTTTCACACCACCAAACACAATGAAGCACAGAAGAATCGTCACAATAATTCCATAAACTTGCAAGTCATGTGAACTTGGACTTTGTATTGGTTCTGCAATGGTTGTTCCATTAACTTTTGTTACAGTCTCTGCATTGCAATAAGATAACAAATGATCAACGTAGTGTAACAAGTCTCTGATAGAATTTAATTACACGTGTCTTGCTAGTACCAAATATGCAAAATATCTAGAATGCCATAGTGTACGACGCGAAAAAATTATAATGGACAAATAACTATTTGTGGAATGGCCAATAGCACAAATTACAATGTGAAAAGTTTTAACGTAGAGGAGAAGGTGGTCAGATATTCTTATAATAAATCTTACAGTATTGACACTATCTAAACCAGCATTATAGAACTCCATATGCTTCTGTATGGGCCAATTGTTTTAAATTGGATTGCCATCCAATCCTTCATTGCAATTCCACCTCTTAAATGATATTATTTGGTACATTTATATATAAAAAAAAAAAATTTAAAAACCCATTATATGTCGTAGAGAATTTAGTAAACCCATGCAAATTACTTCATTGTAAAAAGAAAGCCACCGTGTCTTCAAGAGAATAAACTAGAGTTATAATGCTTCATATGTAAAACTATACCAACCTCACATACAAGACAAATAAATCCTTGATATAAAATAGAAATTAGAAACTAAAAATGTATATATAAATACAAGTTATAAATGCCAAACTAACGAGATCTACAACTGATAACAATATATAAGGGATAAGTAGATGCAGATTATTTCATGTCTACAGCAGCAAAGACTCATCATTACCTCTGAATATCCCTGCAGCTGGTACAGCATTCAAAAATGTTTCTACAGCTCCCAACACATAACTGAACCACCAGATTGGGGAGAGCAGAAGGGGAGAATGCAGAAGTTAACATAAAAACAGAGCTGGTGCAAATTCAAATAAAAAAAAAAAAAAAAAAAGCAACTGGACAATAAAATAATGGTAAGACAACTACGACTCTGGAGTCTTTTATATTATACCAACAAGATATATCAACAACCATCAAAATTAAGTTAAACATATATACTTACAGAGCACCAGCAACGGCATTTCCGAGAAAGAAACATAGCCCAATGCTAACTCCAACCTCAGGACCAAGGGCACGACCTATCAGATAATATGGTCCCCCACCCTAGAAGAAAATAAACAATCAAAAAACTTAGTTGACATCCAAGCATATTCTAGGGAAACGTAGCTGCTATTTTTCTCACTACCAAACTAATGGGGCATGCATTTAATGTGACAAAATGCTCCATGAAACTGTCAAGGAATGGCTGAAAAAAACAATTTTCAATTGGTTAAATTATCAATACAAAATCTTTGGAAAGACCTACTTGTATAAATATTATCTCTAATACCATGTTAAATCGCCAATCAACCCAAAAGCTTAAGCAGATGGGTTACGGTAAATTTAATTATATCAATATTTTAACACAAAAAAGATCGGTGCCAAAAAAGTGAGTGATTACAGACCAATTAGTCTCACAACTTGTCTCTACAAGATTATTGCTAGAGTGCTCTCAAAAAGATTGAAACATATCCTCCCATACACAATTATGGACCATCAATCTGCTTTTGTAGCCAATCACCAAATCCTTGATGCCTCCCTTATAGCCAATGAGATCATCGATGAGTGGAACCGAAAGAAGAATAGTGGAGTGGTCATTAAACTTGACATCGATAAGACTTTCGATATGGTGGATTGGGATTTTCTCGAGAATATTCTTCGAGCAAAAGGCTTCGGACAAAATTGGAAAAGATGGATTAGAGGATGCATCTCTTCAACAAACTTCTCCATTATTATTAATGGAAAGCCTAGGGGTTAATTTAAAGCAACTAGACGCCTTCATCAAGGAGATCCCCTTTCTCCTTTCCTATTCATTCTTGTGGTCGACTGTCTTAGTAGGATGCTTTTATTGGCAGAACAAAAAGGTTTGATAGAGGGGTTCAATGTTGGTAAAGCTTCACAAACAGTTTCTATCACTCACCTCCAATTTGCGGATGACACCATCATTTTTTCATCACCCAACGAAGTCTATCTCCGAAATCTCTTTCAGGTCATTCACGATTTTGAGGAAGCATTTGGGCTGAACATAAATTGTCAAAAATCAGAATTTTTGGGGGTTAGTATCGATACAAAGGAAGCTGACTATCTTGCCTCATTCTTTGGATGTAGGGTTGGCTGCTGGCCCTTTACATACTTGGGTCTTCCGTTGAAAGGCAACCCTCGCACGACAAGTTTTTGGAGTCCAGTCATTGAGAAAATTGAGAGTCGTTTGCATAATTGGGGAAATTCTCATATTTCTAAAGGAGGAAGACACACACTCATCCAAGCTACACTCTCTAATTTACCCACTTATTATTTCTCCATTTTCCTTGCTCCATCTAAAGTCGCAAAAGCTATTGAGAAGCTGTATAGGGCTTTTCTATGGAGGGGTGGTATCGATAAAAAGGGAAGCCGTCTCCTAAAGTGGTCCACTTTACAAGCACCTATTGAGGAAGGTGGGTTGGGTCTCTTTGATATACACAAACGTAACATCTCCCTTTTGACGAAATGGAATTGGAGGTTTTACATCGAAAAGGAGGCACTTTGGAGAAGGGTGATTGCTGCAAAATGTGGTACTAGTCACTACAATTGCAAGCCGGGCAATTTGTCTTTGAAAATTACCAAGGGTCCTTGGAAATCTATCCAGAACTTGCAGAATTTGGTTTACAGAATTTGGTTTACAGCAACATTTAAGTCATTGTTGGGAAAGGAGACAAAACCCGATTTTGGAAAGATGTTTGGTTGGGAGCTCAATCTTTCCAGTCAAAATTCTCCTCTCAATACCTTTTATCTCTTAAGAAAGACTTGCTTGTTGTTGATCATTGGAATCAAAGGGCTGGATCTTGAAATCTCTTTTTAAGAAGAAACCTCAATGAGATAGAAATTGAAGAATCGGTTTCCTTATCTCACCTCTTGTCTTCACTTATTTTCAAAGACCAAGAGGATAGTTGGGTTTGGGCTTTGGAAAAGGATGGTCATTTCTCTACAAGTTCACTAATTCGCAAGCTTGCATCTACTGGGAACTTGGATAAATCAGCTTTTTATAAGCAATTGTGGAAGGGTCACCATCCAAAAAAAGTTAAGTTCTTTGTTTGGGAGCTTAGCCATGCATGTGTCAACACATTTGACAAACTACAGAGAAAATCCCCTGGTTTGGCTATCTCCCCAAATTGTTGCTTTCTTTGTTACAAAAACAATGAATCCCAAATCCACCTTTTCAGCAATTGTGCCTTTGCCAATGCATTATGGTCCTTCATCCAGTAAGAATTTGAGTGGTCTACAGCATCGCCTGGGGATATTTATACATTGCTAGATGTGCTAATCTATGGCCATCCATTCAAAAAGGAAAAGAAGACTCTTTGGATCAATTTCATTTATGCTTTTCTATGGAATTTATGGCTTGAGAGAAATGCTCGGGTCTTCACAAAAAAGCACCAGAACATTCATTCCTTCATAGAATCTACTTCCTACCATGCTTTATCGTGGAGTATTTTATCTCTCCCCCCCCCCCCCCCCCCCCCCCCTTGTAATTATGGCTTAACAACTCTTTTATCTCATTGGAGATCTTTTTTGTAACTATCACAAATAGGACTTCTTTTGTATCTATTTCATCCATCAATGAAATGGTTTCTCTATTTCCTATCAAAAAAAATAAATCAATACTTTAACACTCCCCCTCACTTGTGGGCTTGAAAATTTTATAGAAGGCCCAATATTAATTGGGGAGGAAATAACATTACAAGAGTTTGAACTCAAGATCTCCTGCTCTGATACCATGAAGCTATGTATAAAGATAATATTTTTTCTATATTTCATTGAGGGTAGAAGAATTAGATTTATACAAAGAGACTCTCAATCTAATAAGCAGAAAATATGCAATCAATCTAAACCTATATGGAAAAGAAAAATATAGCAATATACAAGGGAACAATCTCAAATATAAAGCCCTAATTTACAGCTTGATTTTTTACAGTTTGTATTACTCTTTTCAAAGAAAAAGGATATTTTATTAGTATTCATTTGGTGCTTTTGCAAAATTTCTTTGCTTTTTTAAAAATATATATATATAAGAAACAATTTCTTTGATAAAATGAAAATACAACAAGGGGGCGGAGATCCAAGCCCTAGACCAAGGGGGGTTATAAAAAATACACCAATTGATTAAAAGAAGATTCAAACTATAATTATTGAATGGAGGAACATTTTTATACCAAGAGCCAAAAAGAAAAGAGAAACCCTACTGCTACTTTCGAGCCAAAAATACCAAAAATTAAATAAAGTTGACACTCTGAAATATGACTATTTTCATCTTATCTTGCTTTCACATAAATTGAAAGAGGCTAAATTATAAAAAAAAAAAAAAATACCCCTGAACTTTGCCTTTTGTTTCAAAAATACCCATATTCTTTCAAAAGTTGCAATATTACCCTTATCCTTTCATAAAGGTTCCATAACTACCCTTGAAGTAGAAAACTATTAGAATGTTGGATGGAAAGTCAAGGTGGAAGTGATTTGCAACGTCGTGGCAATGACTAGGATGCTTGCCTGGATTAAGTTTGAAAAAATGACATTCTGCTACCTCAACTTTTCGCCAAAATTCTAACGGATTCCTACTCCCATGGTAGTTTTGAAACATTTATGAAAGGTCAAGGGTAATATTGTAACTTTTGAAAGAATAGGAGTATTTTTTTAAACAAAGGACAAAGTTCAGGGTTTTATAATTTAGCCTAGAAAGAAATACAAATCATTTTTATATCTTAAAATTATTGAAGTCAGTTGAATACAAAGGGCATCATTGAATATTTTATAGATGCTGCTATATTCTTCCTCATATAAATTGATGCTCTTAATTGTTCAATGACAAATTAATGTGTTTTGGGAAAGCATGGCCAGAGTTAAAACAGCCGCATCATTTCAAATAATATATGTATTTGAGAAGTTATAGGCTATAATACAGTTCATGACTCTCTTACTAGCAGTTAAATCCACTAGCTTCGCTCACTTCAAGACTTAAAAAAATCACAGTAAAATCTTCAGGATGAAGAAGGTTAAAATTGCAACCTAAGAAATGTACCTTCATTGCACCATTAGTTGCAATAGCACTCAGTGAAATTGAAGTCAAGAACGTACATAGACCACAAAACGCCACCAGCACTAATGACTCACCAATGCCAGCCATGCCGACAATCCTGCATTTTTGTTCATAATAGAAACATCTTTCATTTAGATAAGAGAGAGTGCAACGGATTAACCATTACAAGAAGGAACCCCAATTGTTGATATTATTAAAAAAGAGGAGCTTACAGAAGAAACTAGGCAGTAGGCACATGGACCCATGTTGGTCATAGAATAACCAGATGAAATACATTCATATAAAACAAAATGGCAAGGCATATACCACCATATATCTAAATCACTAAGAAAGATATGTGACATATAGAGGTCTTCTATTCCAGATGGACAATTTAAAAGGACGATGTGTCTTCTCTGTCATATTGACCTACAGAAAGAGGAACATATTGTGGTTTCAACCCAACACGGCTACACTAAATAACGTGAAGTTAGGAAAGCACCTATCAAGCTAACCAGCTTCTAACCAAATAAACGTGACTTTTTAATTGAAAAAACACAACAAACTTCATTAATGTCAAAAAGGTTACAACAAATGGGACACGTCTCCCTTGGAACCCTAACCAAAAACCAGGTTTATAAGAAACACCCTCGATCAACATTAATCAAGAAGGAAATTACAAAAACTTTTTGCAAAAGACTCCAATTGGAAGCAATATATTTTACAGCCTCCAAATAAAATTAAAACAGAGAACCCCATGCTACATGCCCATCATTAAAAATTCTATTGTTTCTTCCAATCTAAAGAAGCCATAGCAAAGCTCCAGCAGTGCTCCTCTAAATCACTCTATGCCTTTGTTCCTCCAAATCACCAGCTTTTCCAAAACTAATATCCAGGAAGAATTTCAGGGAGAATCATCAAAATATCTGTTAGGCAGCACAAAACCAGCCCAAACTTTGCAGGGACATGTCTAACATTTTAATGGAAAAAAGTAGGGAATAAACAAGAGAACACGAGTTTCCTTTTCTTTCCCACAGTTTCAAACAGATTTGTGGGGATAAGGCATGAGGATTCTTTTTCCACAGCACATCTCCAGCATTCAGGATCTTGAATGATTGTGACACAAGAAAAAGAACATTTGTTTAGGAACCTTCCCTCTCCAAATAAAGTTGGTAGCTGCTTCAATTTCAAATCTTTAGAATTACTTGAAATAGAAGCTAAATATCTTTGATTGATTGAAGGCATATTGCTTATTGAAATACAGAGATTTTCTAAAAGAACTATGCCAATATCAAAAGGATTTTTAAATGCTCAAAGGATTTATCGTTTGATATATGCCTTATTCCGAAGAGGTTGGACTCAAAATCAGTAAATGACTATCGGCCTATTAGCGCTTACAAGATTATTGCTAGGGTCTTGTCTAATCGATTAAAGAGTGTTCTTCCAAATACGATTGCTGAAAATCAAATGGCTTTTGTTACAAACATTCAAATCCTAGATGCTTCTTTGATGGCAAATGAGTTAATAGATGATTGGTGTTGTTCTAATAAACAAGGTGTGGTTATCGAGTTAGATCTTGAAAAGGCTTTTGTTAAAGTGGATTGGGATTTTTTAGATGCGGTTCTTCGAATGAATGGTTTTGGGACTTTGTGGCATAAATGGATCCATGGATGTATCTCTAGTGCCAGCTTCTCAATATTATTAATGGGAGGACTAGAGGTCGGATCATTCCAACTAGAGGCATTTGACAAGGTGACCTCCCTTCTCCATTTCTTTTCACAATTGTGTTTGATTGCCTTATCTCATGGCGCTTCCTTGGGCAAAACTTTGACTCATCCTATTAGTGCCTCTTCTTTTTGCTTAAATCATTTACAATTTGTGGATAATACTTTATTATTCTCTACGATGGATCTTGTTGCTTTGGATAATTTATTTAATCTTATCAAAGTTTTTGAATCAGCCTCCGGTTTGAATATCAATTTAGGAAAGAGTGAAATTTTGGGCGTTAAAACTTCTGTGGAGGATTTGGAAACAGTAGCTGGATTTTTTGGTTGCAAATTAGGCACCTGGCCTTCTACTTAGCTTGGGCTTTCTTTGGGTGGGAACCCAAAAAGTAAAATTTTTTTGCAGCATGTCCTTGAGAAGATTTGTCACAAGCTACACAATTGGAAATATGCATTTATTTCCAAAGGTGGTAGGCATACACTTATTCAAGCTACTCTCTCTAATTTTCCAATCTACTACCTATCATTGTTCCATCTTCCATCTAGAGTGGCTCTTTCTTTAGAAAAGCTCTTTGGCAATTTTTTTTGGGAAGGTACACAAATGGATGGGGGTATGCACAATGTAAATTGGAGGACAACTCAACTTCCTCAACTTATGGGAGGCCTTGGGATTGGTAATCTAAAACATCGAAATGAGGCTCTTTTGGCTAAATGGATTTGGCGGTTTCTACATGAGAAAAATGCTCGTTGGCGACAACTTATTGTGGCTAAATATTACTCATTGAATGCTGGATGTTTATGGCTGTCTCCAATTTTGAGGGGTTTTTCAAATTCTCCTTGGAAGCAAGTCTCACCATTGCTATCATTAGTATTCGTATTCAAAAAAGGATTGGAAATGGGCTTCATACAGTTTTTTGACATGACTTATGGTTAAATGGTGAGAAATTAGCCACTGCATTCCCACGATTGTATAGATTATCAATCAGACAGCATGAGGTTATTGCTCCTTTTTGGAATTCAACTCATTCTGCTTGGGATCTAGGCCTTCAGAGGAATCTCAATGAAGCTGAAATTTTGGAATGGACTCATCTATATCAACTTTTATCCCTGGTTAATTTGAGGAATTCAAATGATTCTTGGATTTGGCCTCTAGACCCCTCAAATTAAACTTTTATCCCTGGCTGATGCAGTTTCCCCAGCTTGCTTTTTGATTAATAGAATGCTTTCCTCTATTCTTAATGGTGAGATCCTTTATCGTGTTCTCTTTCCAACTAAATCTTTGTTCCCTATTGCACCCAAAATATTTGGTTGCACTTGATTTGCTCGAGATGTCAGTCCTCATCGTACCAAGTTAGATCCTAAATCCTTAAAATGCATCTTCTTCGACTATTCTCGTGTTTAAAAGGGATATCATTGTTATTGTCCTAGTCTTAACAAATATATTGTCTCTCCAGATGTTACGTTTTTTGAAGATAT
Organism: Trichosanthes truncata; assembly: GCA_033996785.1. Lineage (NCBI taxonomy): Eukaryota > Viridiplantae > Streptophyta > Magnoliopsida > Cucurbitales > Cucurbitaceae > Trichosanthes > Trichosanthes truncata. The sequence continues at coordinate 31,306,257 of MU867261.1, forward strand.
GCCCTTTAGCCCATCACTGTCGAGTCCGTGTCAAGAGGAGGATGACCTACTTATCTATGAGATCGTCTCTCCATCATCCCTTCCTACTCCATCTCCTCCAGTCTCTATCCCTCCTCGTCCACCCATTAAGTTTACTCCCGACAGCCACCACAGCAACCTTCAGACACATGTCCTATACCAGAAGATTCTTCGACATCTGATCCAGGAACAAGTGATGAGCTTCCAATTGCCCTTCGTAAAGGTAAACGCACCTATACTTATCCTATTGCTTCATTTGTTTCTTATCACCGGTTGTCACAACCCACATATTCTTTTCTTACATCCCTTGATTCTACCTCTATCCCTAACTTTGTTCATGAAGTTTTATCTTATTCTGGTTGGCGTAATGCAATGATCGAAGAGATGAATGCTTTAGATGATAATGGTACTTGGGATTTAGTATCTCATCCTGCAAGAAAGAAGGCAATTGGGTATAAATGGGTGTTTGCAATTAAGGTTAACCCTAATGGATCAGTAGCTCGCTTGAAAGCACGCCTTGTTACTAAAGGCTATGCTCAAACTTATGGAATAGATTATTGTGACACATTTTCTCCAGTTGCTGAACTAACTTCTATCCGATTGTTTATTTTCATGGTAGCTACTCAATGTTGGTATTTGCATCAACTTGACATCAAGAATGTTTTTCTCCATAGTGATCTTCAAGAGGAAGTTTATATGGAGCAACCACCTGGATTTGTTGCTCAGGGGGAGAATGATAAAATTTATCGTTTTTGGAAATCATTGTATGGATTGAAACAGAGCCCACGAGCATGGTTTGGTAAATTTAATCAAGCATTTGAGAAGTTTGGAACGAAGAAAAGCATGTCTGATCATTTTGTTTTCTATCGACGATCTGAGAATGATATTACTCAGTTTGTTGTTTATGTTAATGATATTGTTATCACTGGAAATGATACATCAGGTATATCTTCTTTGAATACTTTCCTTCAAGGTCAGTTTCATACTAAGGATCTGGGAACATTGAAGTATTTTTTGGGCATTGAAGTGATAAGAAGCAAGAAAGGTATCTTTTTGTCACAATGAAAATATGTACTTGATTTGTTATCTAAGACTGGAAAACTAGGAGTTAAACCATGTAGTACTCCAATGGTACCTAATTTGCAACTCATCAAAGAGGGAGACTCATTTAAAGATCCTGAGAGATACAGAAGATTGGTTGGGAAGTTGAATTATCTAACAGTGACACGACCATACATCGCTTATTCAGTAAGTGTTGTATGTTAGTATATGTCTTCACCGATAGTGGATCATTGGGTTGCAGTGGAACAAATTCTATGCTACCTAAAAGCTGCACCTAGGCGTGGAATCTTATATAAAGATCATGGTCATACAAAAGTTGAATGTTTTTCAGATGATAATTGGGCAGGACCTAAAGAAGATAGAAGATCAACTTCTGGATATTGTGTTTTTGTAGGAGGCAATTTGGTATCGTGGAAGAGTAAGAAGCAAAATGTGGTTTCATGTTCAAGTGTTGAGTCAGAATATAGAGCTATGGCACAGTCTGTGTGTGAAATAGTGTGGATACATCAATTTTTGACTGAGTTAGGCTTCAGTATTACTATGCCAGCTAAATTGTGGTGTGCTAATCAAGCTACACTTCATATTGCATCTAATCCAGTGTTTCATGGGAGGACTAAACATATTGAAGTGGATTGTCATTTCATTCGTGAGAAAATACAACAAGGGTTGGTGTCCACAAGACATGTGAAGATTGGAGAACAATTGGGAGATATCTTTACTAAAGCCTTAAAGGGAGCAAGAATAAATTATCTTTGCAACAAGCTAGGCATGGTTGACATATTTGCTCCAGCTTGAGGGGGAGTGTTATAATATATATAATTATGTATATTTGTCCTTTATTGTAATTGTACATTCTCTAGTTTAGGGTTTCCTTGTGTACCTATATATATTAGTGACTCTCTAATAAAGAATACATTGAGTATTTTTCCAATATGAAATACAGTTAAAATGAAAAGTGTCTCATTTTTCTTAAAAAGAAAGTGGAAATTGGAAGGAGATTGGGAGGAGGTTTTTGACTTGACCAAGTTTCATTGCTCTTCTGGAATTCTTTGTATAATGACATCTGTAACTATTTCTCCCCTCGTAATTTTTTTTTTTTTTCTGTAAACTCTTAGTGGGGGAAAATAGATTTTGTTTGTAGCTAATCATTGTTACCATGAAAAGTGTCTCCTTTTTCTTAAAAAGAAAGTGGAAATTTCAGCTAAGGTGCATTCTCCAATTTCATTTTGAAAGAAAGTCTATGCCTTCAAGGATTTTCCTTATTAAGCTCACCCGAAGATTCGAACATGCGACCTTTGGGTAGGAATTACTCAGAGACTGTATGTCTTAGCTAATGGGGCCTAAGGGTTTTCTTTCTCCAATTTCATGTAGTGTGTTAAGCATAAACATGTGGGGTTGTTTGGGGCACTGAGTGGGTTATAATAACATGGGTTATAATAGTCTGTGGGTTATAATAGTCTATGAAATAATATAATATTGTTTAAAATGCAGAGTTGTTTAGTCTGAGGTTATAATAATCTGTGTTTGGGGTGCAGAGTATTCCACGGGTTATTATAACCCTTACCCCAAACAGCCCCGTAAAATACAAAAATAACATGCAGCAAATGCATTTAAATGAAAGACTTACCAAGAAAATCGAATATAGTAAATGATTCCCAATATGTTCTGTAAGCATGGGATAAATACACCCATCAATGTACCCGATTTGACTTCATTGGCCTGCATCAAATGTATTGCAAGACAAGCATTAAAAATGTATAATTCAAAGGTTAAGAAGCAGCAAACATCATTTTAACCCACTAATATGATAGAACCCAAATATATTGAAATAAGAAAGATAACAAAACTACAAGATAAACCGATAAATCAAGTGTTCGAGGTACTTGGACCCTCCCTAGCTTGAGATCACTCAAGCCCTAACCCAAATCACTAAATCAATGCTTAACTTCATCCATTCTCACTCCCTCGATTTATAACCAAATACTATAACCAATTCCCTAACTAATTACTAATACCCTTATAACCATTCCTATCATAATAATTGCTTACTAAGTGCATAAAAAAATGTATCCACTGCACAGAAAACTGAAAACACGAGATTTCTCAAGCTACTATTTCAAGCCTAAGTTTATGTTGCAAGAAGAACGTATTGACGCCAATTTCAGAAATGAAACAAGGAAGTAAAATAAACAGAATAGGCCACTTTCTTGGAAAAATATCAGCGCCACAAATTTCTTATATTACAACCAGAGCAACAATATTTTAATATATAGCTGCTTCAAGATTTACTATCATAAACATCTATTAATAGATGCAGAGAAAATTGATCCCAAATACAAATGAAACCAAAGATTTCTGTCTAGTCTTCTTCTAGTGACATTTTCTTTTTTAACAAGAACCTTCTTCTAGTGACATTAAACTTAGCAAATCAACGTCCACTGTAATTGAGCCAATTTCAGGTTTGATTGCCAGCTACTTACCAACAAAGTTAGTAGTAACAGCCCCAATGTTGCAATGAAGGGATCACCTAAAATTAATTTGTTCATGTTATTTTTTACAAAAAAAAAAAAAAAATTGATCAATTTAAGAATCAGGTGAAAATAATGAATGCATTTGTTACAGCTATCAAAAATTAGCTTCCATCACCGATGGTACACAGTGTCAAGATCATATTTGCCCAACTTGATATTGATATAGAAAAAAAAAAGGTTTCGCAAAGCATTTCACTATCAGAGTCTTTTCTCCACAAAAGTTTTAACCATCATGCTGGTTTCAAAGGTCACAACAAGATAGATAAAATAACTAAATAAATAAAAAAAGTTTCACATTCCCCACACTGACACTGTCCACACAAAAACATAGCAAAGCAATTACATGTTTTAACATCCAAAATTCTCATGAACAAGTAATATCTCTTGAGATAGCCGTGACAATACTCAAGATGGATGTTTATGGGGTAACCACAATAGATTCTAAGTGCTTTTCATATTTTCAATAAAGACTTCATAATTCATTGGAAACTTGGTGATATATTTGCCTTATGTTTTGCCTTTACTGTTATTTAAGTAAGTCACTCCATGTGAGATGCTCCATTGCCTTTACTGTTATTTAAGTTAGTCACTCCATGTGAGAGGAGATTTTTTTTTTTCAAAGGAAAAGATACATTATGTTAAGTAGACGTAACGTATAAAAAAGGCCTAAAAATGAAGGCCAGAAACCAAAATCAAGCCCCCATATAACAACCATACACACAATACAAGAAGCAGCCCCAGTCCTTGGTAGTCAATATAGTAGGAAAGCACTAAAGTCTAAGATGGAAGCACTGAAGCAAGCCACACTGCCACCTACCCTTAAAACTTTTGCTTATCCTTAAATACCCTTAGATCCCTTTCCAGCAAGATGATCCAACAAAAGAAAAGAAGCCCACTTGCCAAAATACCTTTCCTCTATCACCAAAGCGTCGCTTTATCAAATTCTCCAACATACCCCTACATTCCTGACTTAGGGCCAACACAATCCCAAATAGTTGCAGGAAACTGGACCACACCTTCCTTGAACAAACACAGCTACAAAGGATGATCCGTATCTTCTGTCTCTTGCTTACACAACATATACCAAAGGGAACACAAGACCAACCTAGAGGACCTCTAGAAGAAACCCGCAGTGTAAATTCTGCCATAAGCCACAAGCCTAACAAAAAAAAAACTTAACTTTCTAGGAAGATTTAACCTGCCAAGGATTGGCAAAGGACACATGGGTGAAGAAGTAATATGTTTCTAAAAAATAATTGCAAGAGAATAAACTCGAAGTCTTCAAGGGGACCAGCAATATGATCCCAAAGATCAAGAAGCAAGCAAAACCCCTAAAGGACGAAGTTCCCATCCCCCATCAAAGTTTTACTATGTCCAAGGAAACCAACGATGCAACAAGACGTGGACTTCCAAGCATTCCTATGAGTGCCACAAGAAGCCACATTTGTACCAACCATAGACAGCAAACCCATTTTTACTTATAATCTTGTCCCACAAAATCTTAAATGCTATTGGAAAGCACCATCACTTCGTCAGAACTCAAAAGGGTAGGGCTCCTAAATCCTAATGACTAAATAACCACCTTCAAGCCACCATCCTCCAAAAATCTAGACATCACCTTCCAATTAACCAAATGAGAGCCCCTTTCTCTTCCAAATTTTCCCATAAAAGACCTTGCATGAGCTTCTCTAACAAAGATCCAACTGCAAAAAGATTTTAAAGATGGACAAATAATAAAATGGGATTCCACTTGGGACAAATTGGACGAGGGTGAGCTACCCCTCCTCCTTCGACATAGGCTTTCTTTCAAGTTTCAAGTTTCAAAATAACAAATAAAATGGAGAAACTGACTAGCTTGAGGCTAGGCTTTAACTAAGTTCTCTATTTATATCCAAAACCCTTTCTCCACAACAGCTTATCCAAAAAGCCTATAGCAACATAGTTATAACTTTCTCAGGCCGTATCTAGTCCCTTCTTGATTCTTGACTTTCTCAGTGGCCCATTTCCAATCAGTATTTTGTCTAGAATTTGCATATCTGCTGACAAACCACCCTGAAAACAGGAGATGGTAGAAGGCAAAAAAAACTGCATCCTTTCCACTGACATCTTGGAAATGATTTATACAAACTATACACTATGTTAATAGGTCTAAAGACTTCTAAATCTGCATCAGCTTCCTCTAATTTCTTTAGGATAAGGCAAATGAAGGTCAAGAATCAGCTAAGCCTCTCTCATTCAATAAATACCTTTAAAAAATTCATCTTATGTCCCAATTTTCTTGAAAAAAGGCCATAAAAAAACCAGGACAACCAGAAGCTTTACTCCTCTCAAATCCGATAACCACCTACCAATTTCCTCAATGGAGATGGTTTCTCTAGCCACTCTCGTAGTTGCCAATCCAAGCCCCCCAAGTCAAGAAGGGTTTGTGAATTTGGCTGTACGTCTATATAGATATTTTTGTAATCACTCTGACTGAAAACAATAGAAATACCCAAATGGAGAATAGTAAGGAAAATAACACAATGATACAAGTTAAGATAGTTTACCTTTGGCAACCCCTGAGTGATAGAAACATTCTCACCATCTCGAGGACTAGGCGGTGCTTGAGTTTGTTCCCCCATCATACTATAATAGCAACAAACATACTAGTAGCGTTACACAAAATTTAGACTGGGTAATTGAAAAAATTCAAGTTGAACGAAGATCTCTAAAAGCAAATTGCACCATATAGAAAGGGATAATAAGCTAGCAATAGTCTTGTGGGCTGACTCCACTCGAATTCTATGCAAAAGGGCCTCTCATAGATGCATTGAATAGATCTAAAGAAATTGCTGGCAAACTACACAGACTACATACAAAGAAAAAACACTGTACCTCTTAAGGCCTAGAATATTGACAAGAGAATCAAAACCAAAAAACTCCAGCTTGGATTCTCGCTGGGGGCCATTAACTTCGATATGAGTAGAAGAGTTCCCTTCTTTTTCATCAGTGCCCGTCTGAGTACCCACTTTTACCTTCCTGCCAAAGAAACAAGAGATATTAAAACACTTCACACTTGAACATATAATCTTAAGTCTCCAGAACTTAATCAAAACCAGGAAAAACGCATCTTAGCATATACAAATTACTTCGTCCAAAAAACAAAATCTAAGATCCTTCTTTAAATTTATAGGTCAAAGACATAACATCTTAAGAACGATTAAGAAACGACGCCCCTTCCTTTTCCCCGGATAGAAAACATCCCACGTCTGTAAATCCACACACAAAATTCACTCTGCCACATTCAAACCCAACAAGTAAAGAACAGCACAACAACATTCACAAGACCAAAGTACAATAAATAAACAGATTACTTCAGAGAATGATGCCGCATGGGAATGGAAGACGAAGAAGATGCGGACCCCGGATCCATGGAAGACATTTCAAGAACAGCACGATCATGGGCTTCAACAGGGCGGTACTTCCTTCCCCTCTGCCCATGAAATTCCTCTTCCCCGCTCTCAATATCACCATTGTCCATTTCAGAACAACCCAAGATCAAATTCCAGCTTACCTCTCGTCAATTGTGAAAACAGAAAGAAAGAAAAAAAAGTGCAGATCCGAAACGAAGACCGGAAATGAATCGCAGATCCAAGTCAGAGAGAGCGTATATAGGAAACAAGCAAGAGGTCGGCGACCAGTGAGAGAAATTGAAAGAAGAAGAAAACCAAGAGAATAAAAGCGAGGATTGAGAAATATATAGTTAATTAATCCGTCATATCCATGGAAATGTCAGAGCGGGCGAGAGAAACGGGTTTGAATTGGGAAAATGGCTCGCGAGGAAGGAACCAGGAAAATATTTTTGTTGGTGTTGGACTGTGTTTTGAAACGCAAACGCAAACCAGTGCGTGAGGTTCACGGATGAGAAGGCGCGTGGACAAACGCTGATTTTTCTTACGGAACTTAGCTCGGTTTTCGTCCGTACGGTGGATTAAGAACAGTATTGTGAAATACTCTCAACCGAAATTTTGGGCCTAGGCTAACTGCCTTTTTTTTTTATTTTCTTTTTCCTCTTTTTTACCACAGATTTTTTATCCTTTCTTTTTTAGTAAAATATTTTTTTTTTTTGTATTTTATTAATAAGGAGATTTTTAGCATAAGTTTGGATGTTTATTTTCACTTGCTTGAGTTTTTCGTTATATTTGGATATTTGCGTGGTTGAATTTGAACATTTTTGTGGCTTCATTTTGAATGATTTGTTGGTTGATTTTTGTTTGATTTTATTGGTTTGTGTTTATAATTTGGTCTCAAAGTAAAATTAGACATTAATTTTACCACATTTTCAACTCTGGGCTTCATATTAATGAAACTCAATGTTTGGAGTTCAAATTAATTCATTAAATTAATTACCTGAGTAAATATGAATATTTCTGTTTTTTTTCTCTCTCTCTCTCTTACTCTCGTATTCATTTACTACTTCAATTGGCCATAAGAGTTCAATTTGATACATTACACAATCGTTGATGGCTATTTGGATTAATTTTGCAATTGAATTATTATCAATTTTTTAAGATTAAAATATATTTTTAAATACATCATAATAATTTTTCGTGCATCGAACAAAGAGAGAGTTACGGGAAAAAAAATCCAATGCAAATAAAGATTATACATTTTAATGGATTAAAATTAAATACATTAATAAAGAAGTGATTTTTTATTTTTATTTTTTGAGTTCATTAATACAGAAGTGTTGTTATTATAATTTATCTAATCAATTCTTTCATAATTATCAATTTTCAAGACTATTTGAACTGTTTCTCAAAGTTCAAAAAGAAGAATCCTTCTAAACCTCAAAGATAGAAATTGTATTATCTCAATATAATGGCATTGAACTCTTATTTTTTTATTTAACGCGTGAAAATAGGTATACATATCCGTTTTAAGTAACGAAGCTACATTTTTTTATAGAGTTGGTATTGACAAGACTCAAAACCAAATATTATATTGTTGGTTTGGATAGATCTAACTTTTTAGGATCTAACATGAATAATATTACAATTTGGAATGCAATTCAAATTCACTAAATCAAATGAATTTAGCTAATGTGGATTTAATTTTCTTTTAAAAATTATTTTTAAATTTTGTGATCCAAATAGTGAAAATTTTAAAAATAAATACAATGTATCCATATCATAAATCTGAAATTTTCAAATGTAAAATTACATTAAAAAAATAAAACTTTGATAAATAAATTATTTCATATCAAAAACTTATTTAACTTCTATTCAAATTAAAATAGGTATATCATGATATTTTATAAATTATATAATATTGTAAAATAATAAGTGCACCAAATTTATAACATAAAACATATTCATAAATCAATTATGATGGTTGAGATTCAATCAAATATTTAGTTGATAACTACAACTATTTTTATTGTTTATATATATATTACCAAACACATTTTGAACAACTTTTTAAATTGAAACCTAGTTTCTAAATCTACTACCAAATACATATTTGAAAATACTTAAAATATGTAATAAAACTCTATTTTTTTTTTTGTTGAATCTCTTATTTTCATATCACTAACCAAACACATTTTGCCAACATATGCATAGTTCAACTAACATAAAACATGTATCATCGATCAAAAGGTCAAAAGTTTGAATTCTCCATCCGACATTTTGAACTTTTTAAATTAAAATGTAGTTTTTAAATCTACTACCAAATACATATTTGAAAACACTTAAAACATGTAATAAAACTCTATTTTTCATTGAATCTCTTATTTTCATATCACTAATCAAACGTACCCTATTAACATAAGCATAGTTCAATTGACATCAAGCGTGTACGTTCCACCTAACAAATTGTAAAAAAAAACAAACGTATCCTAACATTTCTGCAAATCCAAAACTTCAACAGTTACATTGACCTTGATATTTGACTAATTATTACTCAAAATTAGAAAAATGATTAAAAATATAAAATTTCATTGAAATAATCACTTTTTCTTACATTTTTTAATGTTCTCTTGCTCCACAAGCCATTTAATTTATTTTTAAAAAAAATCATAGAATTGCATTGAAAGAAATAAATATTCATGAAGTCATACAAAAATCTCTAAAAATTTAATCACAGAAAAAGAAAAGGGCATTGCGATGGATGGAATTTGATACCAAATTAAGCCGGCCCTACCATGATTCTTCATGTGGCACATAATACAATGTGGCTAAACAAATAGAGACGTCTGTTAGAATCAGAGCTACCACATCAAACACAAATTTTGGAGCAAACAGTCCCCATACCTGCAAATATTTAAAATGTCAAGCCTATGGCAAAATAATTATATTATTTATATTATAACTTAGAGGTTAAATTACAAGTTTAGTCCCTGAACTTTCACGTTTGTGTTTATTTGGTCCATAAACTTTAAAAAGTGTCTAATAGATCCCTAAACTTTTAATTTTATGTCTAATAGGTCCCTAATCTTTAAAAATGTCTAATAGGTCTCTGAGCTATCAATTTTGTGTATAATAGATCCTTGACATATTCAATTTTTTCCAAATTCAAATTTTTTCAAAATTAACTTAACTGTTATATATAATATTAAATTTATGTCTTATAGAATCCTAAACTTTCTACTTCGTGTCTAGTAAGTTTATGGATTTTAAAAAACATCAATAGATCAAGGACCTATTAGATACAATTAAAAATTCAGAAACTTATTGGATACTAAATTGAAAGTTTAAGGACCTATTAGGCAATTTTTAAACTTAAGGGACCAAATAGATATAAATATGAAAGTTCATGAACCTATGAGACACTTTTTAAAGTTTGGAACTAAACTGGTAAAATAACCTAACTTATATACCATTGTCTTGTATTTCATCCCAGCATCAAGAAAATTTCTATTGAAGACAGGAGATTGGTAATTTGAATGAATTTAAGTTAGCTTTTGAGGGTAATACTTTGAGGTGAATCACTAATTATGTACTATAGAAGTACTCAAAGAATGTTTTTCAATGTTTTTCAATGTTTTTAAAATTTTTAAAATTAGTTTTTATTATATCGTAAAAATTTTAAAATGTTATTAATAAGTCAAAAACACTTCTCATTTTCTAATTCATACTAAATCTCACTCTTTCTTCAGAGAAAAGGAAGGTAACTGAGGTAATTACCATCAAATGCCGCCTTTGAAGTATGACACACAATATAGTGGCTGTAACTGGAACCGCCATTATGAGCCCATACATCAAGTAAGCCTAAGTGATGCCAGGGAAAATGAAAGTGAAATGTTTAAAGCATGTTGCAATTAAACAGAGTTTCATACTTCAACTTTGAAAGATCAAAAAATAAATAAATTAACTTACTTGAGATAAGCGCATGAAGAGAGTGCTTTCCCCTTTTGCAGCCTGACTAGATGAATATTTCTTCGCAACAATGGAAGGAAGTCCAAAAATTGGAAGGATGATAGAGAAGCCAAATGTATCAATCGTGAGAAGGATTGCTTGGCGAACTAGAACGAACTCGTCGAACCTGGGATTAGGGCTTCAAGTGTTGAGGAATTTAAAATATCTTCTATCATGTGAATATTAATCTAAAAGAACAAGGGGCAGTAAAATTGACATTGTTTTTTAACAAGAAAAAAAAATCTCATCAACCAAAAAAGAAGAATACAAATGGAGGGGACTAGGCATTCTCTTAAAGCAGCAAAGTATAACAAGAGTGAATGTTAGTTCAAAGTTTCAAACTAAAGAATGAGGGAAGTACGAAGAAAGAATCTCGAGCCTTACTACTATAAAATAAATAAATAAATAAGGAGCTATTTGGAAACCGTGTTTAAAGACAAGATGTTTCTAACGCAATAAAAATATTTGCCAATAGCTTAAAACAACTTCAGAATAAGAAAAATAACACACACAAAAAGAAAAAACAATATTTCTATTTTTCTGTACTTCCTGAGTTAGTTTTCTAAAATGATTGTACATATATAATCATTAACTTTACTTTCCCGTATAAGGAGACTAAAATGTATTAATTTATAAATCGATATAAAGAAAAATACATGAAAACAAAAGTACAAAGGAATCTTTTGACACAGCTTTTTAAAAAAAGAATAAGAGAACAGGTTTTTTAGTTAACATACACGAAGAAAAATATTCGTAAACTGGCTTCTATAAACAATTTTCAGAATATAAACCTAAACAGAAATAATTGAAAAGTGAAAACACTAGCTTTGTAGCAACACTGGATGTGATATGCATGCATGCATGAGTATATAAACCTAAACAAAAAGATATGCATGCATGCATGCGTACAACTGACAACACACCAAAGCTGAAATAATTGAAACCACTGAGTTTTCGGCAATAAGTATAATGTGCAGACACGCGCACAACTAATGACATACCCAATAAATGCAGCACCATAGCGAAGGCCATCAAAAGCACACCTACAGGAATATCCCATGGGTAAGCCGACGGTAATATTATATAAGAAACATTTAGTTGTCGAATAGAAAACAAACATTCAAAATTGCAGAATTGAAGGTATTTAATGCCATGTTGACTGAAGTAGAACGAGAGGGCATCAGCAAAATGTTAGATTCAAATTAGAGAAGGAATTAAATACCAGTGGCCAGAGCTAAAAAAGAGACAGATGGCAAACAAGCTCCACTGCGTTACAGGAAGACAGCCAACTCTCAGAATTCTACCATTTCCATCCTCTCCGTGTTTTAGATTGTCCATGCCTATTATGCAATATCCTACCAAGATGAACATATATAAATCAAGGACGGGAAATAGATGGAGAGAAATATTAAGAAAATTAAAATTAGCGACCAAAAACAGAGCCCAATCCCTACATTTAAAAAGTGAGAAGAATAATAGCACATAAGCTACAGCAAGGGTGAGTAACAATATTATGCGTCGGAATGGTACAGCTTAATACGTAATTTTTTTCTTTTTTATGAAAGCTTTATACACGAACCAATTTGCAAAATTGTATAAATAATGCTTAATCACTCCCCTATTCTAAAAAAACATGAATAAATCATTTGAGTTATATATCATGGCAGAAAACATACAGCAGCATATATTTTTGGTGAAGACAACCAAGAAAAGGGATACAATTCAGTAAAATGAGACCTAAATTACCAAAAAAAAAAAAAAAAACAGCTTCGCGACTATACCCACAGAGAGACATAGAACCTAACGAGGGATCAAACGTGCAGCAGCATATGTAAGAAGATTATGGGTCAACAATAATGCAATTTATTATATAGTGAAGTCCCAATAAAATTTCACCTCCAATAACAGATGCCAAAGCGACCAGTGAACCTTGCTTTCCCGCTAGAATAATAATTGTTGGACTCCATGCAGCTAACATGGCGACTGTTTTGGTTACTAAAGTTATTATGCAGTCTAAAGGCTTGTCTTCACCAAATAGTTGCCTAAATAGTAGTAATGACAGTTGTCCTAGTCCAATAGCATATATTATTCTTGGAATGCAATTTTTTCCAATGCCCACAATAGTTGGAGCAAAATGCAACACATCATTTTCTAGAACCCAATGGAATCCAGTAAGGATATAACACAAAATTGTTCCATACATAACAAACTTCCATATTCCCTTCAAATGGCTGCTAGCAACATTTTTAAGAAGCAACTGTGCCAATAATATCAGTGCAATAATTGGCACAGCTTCTGATACGTAAGTCCAACCAGGCAGTAGGGATGCAATTTCAAGCACCCATGAAGGATAAACTTTCAAGAATGCAGAAGTATCGGCCTGCTTCAATAGACCAACTTCAATAGTAAATCTACAGTAGATCATCAAAAGAAGGAAAATGAAGACCTGCAATAGAAATCTATACGCAGTGAACACTGATACTTTCAATAAAGTATTCAAAGTAAAATTTCTGTCAACGTAAGCTTAAATACTTACTTTCAGAAAATGTTTCTGCTTTGTGATTGAATATCGTAGCATGAAAACGCCAGTAGTAGCCAAAAGAAAACTTGTAACTTTTCCTTCTTCCACTGATCTCAAGGAATTTGGGGAGGGGAGAGGGGGTGGAAATGTGAGTGATCGTATGTTATATCCCAATAAATTTAGATCTGAGAGATTTCCAACTTACAAATGAAGCTATTTGAGAGAAAGCTGCATGCACGAATTGCCACCATAAAGCAAGAAAGCATTAACTCAAAAGTTGTTCCACAATCTTCAGTTGCAAAAGAACTGCTGCATTGTTTGCTAACCCTCTTAATAGCAAGGAAATGGACAAAAAGTGATGCTAACATAATGCCAAAACCAAGAGTCATTAATTTTAAATTGAATTCTGTCCATTTAGAACGTGCTAGCTCAGCAACGCTTGCTAGGAAATTAGAGTATGCGTCAATTTGCCACTTAAGAGAAGGTCCAATGTCGCTTCCCTCATTATTAGATAACAATCCTTTTGTAATGTGAGACCAATTTCCCATTGCATCAGCATACAAACTACCAGTGTGAAGCAAGTCTTCATCAGAAAATCCAATGACTGATGAAGCAGTATAATTATCAATATACCTTTTCACCTACAAGGCAAGGAATGCAGTTGCATCAGATTGAATGACGAAGAAAAACGAAAGAGGATCATATCCTACATAGCAGCATGATCGACTAGAATTACAGTATGCTTGAAACATAAAAGAGAAAACCATTTTCAGTATCCTCTATGTTGAAGGAAAAGTTTTCCATATCTAAATTCACAGTTATTGTACTTTTTAAAGTCTGCAAGCTACAGCTAAATCCTTATCAACTTCATCGTTCAAATGAACAGCCAGATTGAGGAAACTATTGCTCTACCACCAAGCAATAGAAGAATGAGCCAGTGATAGGCAATGGCTTGGTTAAGAAAACCGACTAGAGCTATAGCAAAAGCAATCTTCATATGGTTCTTGTCACTACTTATAGAACCGAACCTAGGCGGTCTATCAATAACTCGGATGAAGTTTGGGAGAGCTAAGTGGAGCCCTTCAATGTTTGTTAACCCATTCAAAAGCAACACTGGACCACGTTTGGTAATTGAAAATGATGTGATCATAGAATTTGGGGCGATCATACAAAACATAATATTTGGGAGGGGGAGGGAATGAGATTTGATTTTGAAGAAGTTTTTAGAAGGAAAGGAAACGGCACTTAAAAGACAAAGGAAAGATTTATACATGGCAAAATTCCAAATTTCAAACACAACTCAAATCTCCTATGGATCAACATGGTTTTTGCCACACTTTGGGAAGTTTGGAATGAAACAATGGGTCATAGGAGAAATTTGTAGATAGGAGATATTCATAAGGAATTAAAATTTAAGAGAGACTTGGGAGAACCATGTCCAGGTAGGCATAGGTTTCTCTCACTGACTACTTGGAAGTAATTTTCTATTAGACAAGCTATTAAAGCAACAAAACAGAAAGAGGTCGAGGAATGAGTACAGCAATTATCATCAAATCTGACAATGATACACATTTTAATGGAAAAGTAATACCCTCGGAAGAATAGAAAGTGGACAAATACTCTGCATGTTGCGTAAAGCAGCTTTGATGTCATATCTAAGCGCTTTCCAGATTTTCTAGGAAGGCAAGCAGGTGAAAGATTGTAGATCATATTATGTGTGCTGGATGTATGCTCTTGAGGTAAGAATGGTTCAGGTTATCAAATTTATGAAGTTCGTTATAGTTTATAAGTATAATAACTGTGCTTTATATGTTATAATAATGAACATAACAAAAAAAAATTATTTGAGTGGCATTGCCATCAAAGCAAACATGAGAGCTGCTTATCATATACCTGCCAGGAGTTGATACAAAGTACATTGACGTAATTCTGCATCCATTCTTTTTGTTCTCTCAGATTTAGGTAGTCTCCAACCTTCACACCTTCCAACTTCCATGTACCAGCACCTAGAGCATATAACTCAGGATTTACACGCCCAATGCTGAAAAGATAGCAATGCAAATTCGTGAATTCCTGATATGTTCGCCCAGGAATTGGAAGTGCAGGATACATCTACGAGTCAAATTTTCATTGATTTTAAATTTTATTTACTTAAGATTTAGTTTAAAATGTTTTGCTATGTTTTTAGGATAGTTTAGATTGATCAAAGTCCAAGATGTATAAGAAGTCATTATCATCTGAAAATCCTAGTTTTAATTGCATTATTTTAATTCAAACTGGATTTTTTTTATAAGAATTCAAACTGGATTTCTAAGTCCTAGTCTAAAAGTAACACGTTTGAAGGATGGGTTAGCTTTTCAATACAATGCTCCCACTTAACCGAATGAAGCCAACCTCTTCATGCTCCTACAAATGTTCTTCATAATTTTTTCCCAAATTCCAACTAGACACTAATATAACAAGGATCTTTTAAGTATAAAAAATAAAAGACTTTTTTTTTAAAACAAAAACAATTTTCATTGATAATAGAAAAGAATGAAAAGGAACACTGATCAAGTTACATGATTACAAGACTCTCTTTAGGAGAGAAGAAAGAAATAAGATGAACTTGAACGAACCTAAACGAGACCGCCAAAAAAAAGAAAAAACAACAATAAAATTGACAACCATTACAAAAAAACCCTCCCAACCATTACAAAAAGAGATCCTACTCAAATGGATTGGGTCAAGGTAGGTTATCATTCTTTAAAACTGCACTTTCTTCCAATAGGAGAGATTTTTTTTTTAACTTTTTCCTCCATGGGGTCAAGCCGGGTCCTCATTAGCAATCTAAAGTGAGGAAATGAGAAAGCAAATACAATGCACATAAACATAACATACAAAGGATGGTATTGGCATGATGCTTACACTGCACCTTCCAAAAGGAAAAGGAATTCCAAGCAATGCAGATAATGTCACTGGGAAATCAAGCTGCAGAGAGCAATTAAAATTAGTACAAGAGAAGCAATAACTTGAATTTTTTTTTTTTGTAAGAACTTTAAAATGTGGAAAAAGATTTCTAAACAAGCCATAGATAGCACTATTCTAACCTGTTGGATGGAGCTGGTACATATCTCCCTCCCTTCCTGAAAAAGAAAAAGATGGACAGGGAAACCAATTAGCACACACAAATTTGGTACCCATACCCTCAATTCTCACTATTATGTCATCTTCCAATTCCTTCAAGTGATTTTCTGGCAAACGCAGATCAAACTGTTGATAGAGTAAAATATTTGGTTGTGCCAGGCACAGCAGATCATGATTTAAATCAAGCATATACTTGAAATGGGTATATCTATATCCTAATTTTTCTAAAATGCAGAGAGTTTGACTCGTACAATACATAGGTATATACTGATTTTGGCACTGTCTTTTGTTAATTTTGTATATAAATGAAATAGTTATCACTAGGATTGCTTTGTCTCACTAAACAGCCTCTTGAGCCAATAAAACGGTACTCATTATTACACCATAGTTCTACTAGCTAGTACTTCAAACTTCATTAACTTAAAGTTGTAGACAGACCAATGAGTCAAAAAGTTTTCGACTTTACACTTTGAATGAAGAAAATGCCATTTAAACTTCCATCGATGGAAGAATTGATGATAGCTCTACTATGGAGCTCACAAAGACATAATCTCCTACCACCTAACTTGAAAGAATATCTTAGAGAAACCATCTGATTGGGTAGACTTAATTCCATCCAATATCTATGCTGAAAAGCACCTCCCTAATCTCCTCAAACTCAATTATCCAGTATTATTTTGTAGTGTTGAAAACCACGCACTAGTCATTCTTGCTCACTCCTCTAAAGGTCTGCATCGATCTGCAAATCCCCCAATGGTTGCATTCATCAACCCAAGGTTATCAGCCAACTGCTGCATTGAAGCCATAAAGCTTTCTATTATAGTCGACTGGGGGGTAATGCTTTCATAGGAAGGATGGATTTGTTCCCAACTGAGTATGATAGCATGAAAATTAGATGCATACGGGTTATTACCCAAGCCCAACCTTTTGTTCTTCCCTAAGCACCATGGCTCTCAACACCCAGAAGTTCAATCAAAGTGACTATCTCGACTTCAAGGCTTTCTGACTATTAATGAAAGATTCTTTGTCCCCCCCCCCCCCCCCCCCCCAACACACAAACAAAAAAATAACAATAATAATAAAATCATGGTCAGACATTTAGATGCATATTGCAAAGGTAGTTAGGCACTTCACCGTTCAGTTAACAGAAATCAACTACAATTAAGAAACTAACAACTCATTGTTCCATTAATGATACTCACAGAAATCTAATAGGCATTAAATGATAATGCGAATTTGCCTATAAGTTTATAGATACTACTCTATAAAATTTTGTTTGTCTAACTGGTAATTCTTATTTGGTTTATTAATAATTAAGTCAAATAAGTAATTTATACATATTAATGGAAAAAAAAAAAGATCGTAAAATATGCACATCAATTTTTGTTAGTTCCAATATGGAACAATGATTTCAAAGATTAATCTGAACCATTCCTTCAACCTGGAAAACGTCCCTGATGGAACTTAGGAAGAAAAATGATTTATTCTCCAAACTTTAGAGTCTAAAAGTGTATTTTTCCAAAGAAAAAGCCTAAAAGAAATTTACATCCACTTATATCTGTAGAGTTAAGAGAGAGAGGAAATACCAAATCTAGTTGACAAGAAGAAGTACTAAATTCAGATGGTATGGATGCTGGAGGCTTCTTAAAGCTCATAGCAAATAGAGATGTCTCAACCTGCAAGGTATCACCACCAGAGTAACCATTCCAGAAAAATGTGATCAAACACAAATCGAGTTTCCCTTAATAATGTATATTATACCTATAAACAAGAGAGATAATTTTCTGTATATTATTATGAGAAGAAAGGGGTTATTAAATAGAAGAAACACCCATTTACAAAAAAGGAAATAATATTCCAGCAATATAATACAATAAATACTAATTAACTACAAAAAGAAATAACCAACCCTCCCCTTCAAGCTGGTTTGAAGATATCTTCCATTGCCAGCTTGCTGATCATTTTGTCAAATTGTAACTTAGGGAGCCCTTTTGTTAATACATCAGCAATTTTCTCTGTCGTAGGAAGATATGGAATGCATATTACTCTTGCATCAATCTTCTCCTTTATGAAATGTTTATCAATCTCGATATGTTTCGTCCTATCATGAAGGACTGGATTGTGGGCAATGGAAATTGTTGCCTTGTTGTTATAATAAATACGCACTGGCATCTTTTGAGGGAATTTTAATTCTTCCAATAGTCTCTTTATCCATATACCCTCACAAATACCATGGGCTAAGGCCCTAAACTCATCTTCAACACTACTCCTGGCCACTACACTTTGTTTTTTGTTTCGCCAGGTAACTAGGTTCCCTCCAACAAGAGAGCAGTAAGCAGAAGTAGATCTTCTATCTGTGGTGTTGCCTGCCTAGTCAGCATCAATGTAAACTTCAACATGCAGATGTCCATGTTTCTTAAACAGTATACCTTTTCCTGGAGTACCTTTCAAGTATCTGAGGATTCTATATACAGCTTCAAAGTGAATCAGTCTTGAAGCATGCATAAACTGACTACCATACTAACTACAAAAGCAATGTCAGGACGTGTATGAGACAAGTAAATGAGTCTTCCCACAAGTCTCTAATATTTTTCTGTCTTTTACTTCCTTTTCTGTTGCAGTTTGCAATTTTAAATTTGGCTCAATGGGAGTTTCTGCTGCTCTACAACCAAGTAATCATGTCTCTTCAAGTAAATCAATGATATACTTCCCAGGTCTTTGATTTGGAATTCATTAGCTAGTTTTTTCTTCAAGGTAGTCAGTATGCCTCATCATTCCCTATAATAATAATGTCATCAACATATATTATTAAAACAACAATCTTATCATTCCCAGTATGTTTATAGAAAATAGTATGATCTGCTTGACTTTGAAGAAATCAATCGCTCACGACTACTTTTCCAAAACATTCAAACCACGCTCTAGGAGACTGTTTAAGGTCGTATAAAGATTTCTTTAACATGCATACTTTGTTAATCCTGAGATCTTCCTCAAAACCAAGTGGTAGGTTTATAAATACCTTTTCTTCAAGCTCCCCTTGAGAAAAGCATTCTTGACATCAAGTTGATAAAGAGGCCAATCTGCATTGACAGCAATAGATAACAGAACTCTAATGGAGTTAATTTTAGCAACTGGGGCAAATGTTTCTTGATAATCAATTTCATAGGTCTGAGTGAATCATTTAGCAACAAGTCTGGCTTTATATCTTTCAACGCTACCATTGGCTTTGCATTTTATGGTAAACACCCATTTGCATCCTACTGTTTTCTTATCCTTGGGTAATTCTACTATATCCCATGTGTGATTCTACTTAAGAGCATTCATCTCCTCCATAACTGCTAACTTCCAATTTGAATCATCTAGAGCCTCTTGTATATTCCTTGGAATAAACAAATTTGTTATCCTAGAAGTAAAAACTCTATGACTATCAGACAACCTATGGTAAGAAAGATAGTTTGCAATAGGATATTTGGTGCAATTTCGGATACCTTTCCTATGGGCTATTGGAATATCAAGATCAGGCATGTAAGATAAATGATTATGAATAGATGAAGAAGTGGGAATAGAGGATCTGTTACCTGAATCTTCATAATCATTCATTAGAGTATCAGATTGTTTTTGTGATAAGTTCACTATCTGGTCCAGACTCTTTTGATTCAATGCCCTTCTAGTATAAACCTGAAGTTCAGGGTTTCGATCAATTAGATCACTTTGTAGTGTTTCTCCCCCGGAAGAAGATTTTCCATACTTGGCATTAAATAACTAGAGCTAGTAACCTCAGGGCTAATGATGTTAGGGGAAGCAGAAGTATCCCATAAATTATCTTCTAAGTTAGGTATTATCTCCCCCTGTAGATAATTTTTGCTAAAAAAATATTAATTTTCCAAAAAAGAGACATCCATACTTTCAAAGTATTTTTTGGTCAAAGTGTCAAAACATTTATAAGCTTTCTTGTGGGAGACATAACCTAAAAAGATGCATTTAACAGCCGGAGGATCTAGTTTAGACTGAGAAAAACTAGGAATGTGAAAATAGGCAGTACACCCAAAAACTTTGATCGGTAAATCAAAAAAGAAGCGAACCGTTGGAAAAAAAGTTTTAAAGTGATCCATAGGGGTTTTAAAATCCAAAATTTTTGTGAGAATTCGATTAATAAGATATGCAGCCGTGAGGACAGTTTTTCCCCACAAATAAGAAGGAACGTGCATAGAAAACATAAGGGCACAACCAACATCAAGCAAATGATGATTTTTTCGTTTAGCAATACCATTTTGTTGGGGAGTGTCCCAACATGTAGATTGATGAAAAATTCCATTAACTCGCAAAAAGTCAGTTAAGTGTTCATTGAAATATTCAGTTCCATTATCAGAGTGCAGAATGCTAATTTTAGTTTTGAACTGAGTTTCAATCATGTTGTAAAAACGAATAAAAACCTCCAACTTTTTTGTTAAAAGATAAATCCAAGTTAAACGGGTGTGATCATCAATGAAGGTGACAAACCACCGTTTTCCACTATGAGTTAAAACTTTAGAGGGTCCCCAAACATCACTATGAATTAAGTAAAACGGTTTGGAAGTCTTGTAAGGTTTTGGCAAATACGCGGATCGATGATGTTTTGCAAAGATACAACTTTCACAATGGAAAACAGAACAATCAATTCCTTTAAATAAATCTGGGAACAAATACTTTAAGTAAAAAAAAAAAAAAAAAACTAGGATGTCCTAGTCTACGATGTCAAAGCATTATAGTTTCTTTACCAGATGAAGAACTAACAGTACTCAAACCCTGAGCTTTTTTATGACTAGTCAGAGATTCAACAAAGTAGTAGAGACCATCGAGCATCTAAGCACGCCCAATCATCTCTCCCGAATCCTGATCTTAAAAAATACAATGGGAGTCAAAAAAGGTCACACGACAATTAGCATCCTTAGAGATTTTACTAACGGATAGCAAATTACAGGCTAATTTAGGAACATGAAGGACAAAATGTAAAGTAATGTGTGAGGTCAATCTAATAGTTCCTTTTCCTACAATAGACGTGAAACTACCATCGGCAATTCAAATTTTTCATTACAGTACAAAGGGAAGTATGATTCAAATAGTTTTGAGAAACTAGTCATCTGATCAGAAGCTCCAGAATCTATAATCCACGGAGGTGAGTTGAGACAAGATAGAGCCTGAGGGTAAGTACCTATTTGTGCCAAGGAAACACTAGGATTACCAGATGTTGAGGTGGCCTTTAGCAGTTTCAGAATTTGATCAACTTGCACTTTGTTGAATGGGTTGGAGTCAACAACATTAGCGTTGGAAGATTGTTGACTGATGCTCTTCTCACCTTGCCTAGTACTCTTCCAATTTGCAGGTTTTCCATGAAGCTTCCAACAAGTATCATGAGTATGCCGAGGTTTGTTACAGTAGTCACACCAGACACGAGACTTTTCATGGATCTTGTTTGATTGATCAGAAGCCTTGTGTGCAGTAGCTTCAACCACCAAAGCAGAACTTTCAACTGAATAAGTGGGTTTCTTCTCAATCATAACATTCCGACGGCTCTATTCCTTGTGTACTACGGAAAAAACTTCATTAATAGTTGGGAGGATTGTTTTACCAAGTATTCTGCTTCTAACCTCATCGAATTCAACATTGAGGTCGGCCAGGAATTTATAAATGTGACCACCCTCCACTATTTTCCTATAGTGCTTTTGATCATCTGTAGACTTCCATTCATATGTATCAAAGAGATCGAGGTTGTCAAATCCTCTTTAAGGAGTGAAAATACTGTGTAATTGAGTTTTCTCCCTGTCGTATGTCACCCTATTTGAGATTCAACTCAAATACTTGTGACTGATTTCCCAAATCTGAGTACATCTGAGTCACGTTATCCCATAGTTTCTTTGCAGTAGAGTAACACATATAGTTACCGTTGATGTCTTCTCCCATGGAATTGATTAACCAAGTCATAACCATGGAATTTTCGGCATCCCACACGGAAAATGAAGGATCATCTTTTGCGGGCACTATTTTATCTCCAGTAAGGTAGCTAATCTTCCCTTGTCCACGAATATACATTCGAACACTTTGGGACCAACGAAGAAAGTTGTCTCCATTAAGCCGAATGGTTGTAATTTGGACAGTAGGACTGTTGGAATGGATGCGATTTTCTGAAACTTTAGTAATTGAAGATTTGTTTTCGGCCTTTATTGCTAAAAATGACAAAGAAAAATCTGGGCAAAAAATAGAAACCAAACCCAAAATAGAAGGCAGTCGGAAAAGTTGACACAGTAAAAAAAAAAAAACAAGAACAAATCGCGCGGCACGTTGACTGAGCAGCAGCGACTTACCGGCAGAGGCACGGCTTACCGGCAGTGCAGATAGCAGCGACCAGCAGTTACAATAGTGGTGGTCAAACGTCGAAGGCGGCAATGAATGGTTCGCGGAGGATCAACAGTCACAGATTGTGAACTCGGTGGTCTTGCGTGCGATGGGTACCGCGCGATCGTGATACCCAGGGGTAGACGGCTCTGTCTGTAGGCGGCAACGGCGTCGTCAGTACCAGGCGGCTAGGATTAGGGTTAATTTTTGGTGGTTTCTAAAAAATTAGGGTTTTTGCTCTGATACCATATAAAATCAAGAGAGATAATTTTCTGCATATTATTATGAGAAGAAAGGGGTTCTTAAATAGAAGAAATACGCATTTACAAAAAATGAAATAATATTCCAGCAACATAATATAATAAATACAATAAATACTGATTAACTACAAAAGGAAATAACCAACAATACCTCTTCTGCACTTCCTCCACCGTGATCACCATTCAAAGTTTGTCCATGATCACCCATCACAAGAAGAAGAGTGTTTTCATGTAACCCACCCGGTTCAGATTGGCTCTCCAACACATCCACTACTTTCTGAGAAGAATGGTGGTTAGCTATGGTTGAACTAAGAAAGGCAAAAAAGAGACGAGGCAATGTAAAAGGATAACATAATCTTTATCGGAGAGACTTATTTGAGCTCACAATATGCCTCAATATACCCGAGAATTTGGATAAATAACACAGAAATGGGTGTATTAGGGATTGAGACCACAAATAACTCTTCCCTTTCGTATTGCTAGAGCATACCTCTAAAACAGAATTATACTGCTCCAGCTTTTCAAACATTGGACTAGAATCAACACCAAATATATGCCCAGCATGATCCTATATCACATACATTCAGTTAATTGTTTCTCACATAATACACCAAGCAACAAATGTTGGAACTTAGAGGGAGGATCAAAGTTTCCCATCTTCACAATTAAGGCACGATATAGACGTGAAGGAAGCAAGAAAAGTAGAAAGAACCAACACAAGATTTTACAGTGCACTTCACACACAAGAAGGGGAAGAAAGTTATTACCACACCAAGAAAATGTGCGATAAGAACATCCCAATCATCTTCATACAAGGATGGAAGAAGATGTTCGATGCATCCATTGTCTACCTAAAAGAAAATTCTTAAAAAAATTTAGCTGCTCATTATGCCTTGAAACTATAGACAACATTCTCGATGAAAGCGAAGTTTTCCATTGAAAAAAAAAATTAAAGGGAAAAAGACTATCCTAAAATGAAACAAACTCGCTGTAAGAAAGAAGTAAGACTTCATAAAGCATACCGTATGAAGATCTTTAACATTAAACGAGGGATAGGGAAATGCTTTTCGAAAATGATGAGGAAACAATTGCATCCATGTGTCATCCCCCATCATCACCACATGTTTTCCATTCTGAACAAGCTGTAAATGGATCCAAGTTGATAATTAACGAAATAGCCTCTAGATGTTTAAAATAATAAACACATGTGCACTTGGAGATAGTGCTTAACCAGCATCTGTACAAGTAATAGATAGTTTAGTCAACAGAGATGCAAGATTCAACCTGATGAATCAAGTTGTCTTCAATAATTGCTGGAGCACCAAAGCTGTTTCCAACATCAATAAATGTTGGCAGTCCACCAGTCGTAATGCCCTGAAAAAAATACAACAAAATCAGACAACTTCTAAACTATAATTTGATAACCCCACCCCACAAAAGATGGGAGCGAAAAGAGAACAACAGAGAGAAATAGCTGCAATTTTGACTTACTCTTGCCAAGCCAATCAACAAGACAGAGAAGGTTAAATTTTTAGTATAGTTTACAAAAGCATCAAAGTAATTTCACTAAACACGTTTACCATGCAAACCAGTTAGAAGCATAAACAGTTTATAAGGGCCACGGAGGAAGCCAAAGTTTTAATGTGGCCTATGTACGCATTCTTGAACAATAAGTTATGTTTGACTACTAGGGAGTGTGCCATCAGACATACGAAGGTCATTATGAGAAGCTAAGACCCTGTTTGATGACCATTTGGTTTTTGGTTTTTGAAAATTGTGTTTGCTTTCTCATCATTTATCTACAATGGGTTTCATCTTTTTTTTTTTTTTGATAAGAAATAATTTCATTGATGTATAAAATTTACAAAAAGGACAAGAAGTCCGTGGAGGTTACATGAAGCTTTCCATATATAATCAAATCAAAAAACTTATTGCACGTCTGTTCGCATTCCATGAAGACTCTTTGGTTCCTTTCCTTCCAGAGAATCCAAAAGAAGCCACGAGTGATGTGCAGCCATAGCAATGCCTTTTCATTTTTCTTAAGCAAACATTTGAATTCATAGCCAAATTCTAAAAACAAAAAATAAGTTTTTGAAAACTACTTTTTTTTAGTTTTCAAAACTTGGCTTGAATTTTGAAAACATATGTATGAAGTAGATAACAAAACAAGGAAACCCATGGGTGGAAGTAGTATTTATAGGCTTAATTTTCAAAAACCAAAAAACAAATAGTTATCAAACGGGGCCTAAAAGTTAAACTCTCTCAAGTTCAGATATAGCACAATAAACATGGCATCTGAAATAACCAAAAATATATGACCTTCAATCGCTGCAAACTCGTCGTGGGTGGATCAGCAATAGCTTTAAAAATCTTGGCAGATGAACCCCGTTCTGATGCCATCTTATGCAGTACCCGTAACTTATCCATCCATGGTTTCGATTCTAGGGCACAAACATATGAGTGATCAGTCTTAATTTCGACATCACGGATCAAAATATGACAAAAGCCACATCACTTGAGTTAACGAATGACATTTTAGAAACAGCCACCCAACACTGGTACCACAAGTCACACAATTCAAAATACGAACTACGAACTTGAAAAACCACGTACATAATAAACAATAAGGCACATTGGTGTAACTTAAACTAATTGAGACTAGTTACATGCTAAACTAGCAAAGCAAGAGAGCTAACCTTCGAAGAATGTACTGGGAGCCACAAAATCAAACCTGATATACAAATTGACATAAAAGAAAACAAAAAGAAGATTAAAGAACCAGATCATAGTCAACGAATAATAAAGCATGACAAACAAAGGGGAAATGAAGAAAACCGTAGAGCATCCAAAACAACGATGAGGATGCGGTTAACGGCGGGCTTGGTCCAGCACCGGCTGGATTTCGCTGCATCGGAGGTAGGAGGAACTGAAGGATTGCTGTCAGAAAGTGAATCGGAAGTGAAACAAGGAGATTGAGAAACATCGGAGCAGTGACTGAAATAAGGAAGCTCAGTACGAGTAAGAAGAAATCCTTTGATGAATATCAGAATGGCAACGCCATGAACAACCGTTATGGCCCAAAACGGCCATAACAGATTCCATTTCCTCATTGTTTTTGCGCGAACTTGAGATTCAAAACACCCTCCAGTTTTCAAAAGCTAAACGATGAAGACAGTGAAGCCGCGAGAAAGAGGAGAGAGAAGAAAGGAGGAGCGAGAAGGAAAGTCGAACTTAGTCAAGGTGAGGCAGGCCCATTAACTTGCTTCCGGCCCATTATGTGAACGCCTCGTCCCGGCCCAAGCAATTCCAGATTCTATTGATTGCAATTTTAGCACTATCAATGAATTTAGGTTTGTTGAATATTCATATTTTATATATGTTTTTTTTTTTAAGTTCAAGAAATGTGAGAGTGGGGGTAAAGATAAATATGTCGTCATAATATGAGTTTATAGTATTAATATTTTTTTTAATCAACATGAGTATAGTTTAGCAGTTAAGATAAATACTCATTCCCAAAGATTAGAGCTTCAAATCTTTATTCTCACATTTGTAATTCTTGAAGAAAAAAATAAATAGTATTAAAAAAATTATTCAGCAATATGTATACGTACCTCTTTGTTTAGATTGTAGGTTTAAATTCTCGAAATTACAACTATGTGAGGGATAAATTAAAAGGTAGTGTTACGGAAAAAAGACTTAGTGATGCTCTCTCCCTCACTCTTCCCCTTCTTCGACCTACCCACACCATCGACCATGGCTTCATTGAACACCATTGAAATTGACCATAGAAATTGAGAGAAGGGAACAAAAATCACATAGACAATTAAGAGTTTGACCAATTCTACTATGTAGAAATATGTAAGAAGTTTAACCAATTGGACCGTGTACAATTTGACAATTCAACTAAAATTCTATTTGAATCAACATGAACATAATTCAATGATTAAAGTATATTTATTCTCTCTAAGCCATTATAAGCTTGAATTTCCTATCTCATGTGCTATAACATTATTATTGGAAAAAGAAAAAGAACATAAAAATATATTTGGGGTTTATTTTGCCAAAGTAAAAAGTGATTAGGAGATTGTTTTAATTGGCAAAGTGATTGTATGTTAATAATAAAATTACTTTTTTAATTACATTGATTTTGTGAAATCCCATCTACGGTAACTTTTGAGTTGGTTTCTCGAAAAAATGTATGCCAATGTTAACAAACGTGTAAAAGTTTTTATTTCATATGTATTTTCATGTTTAAAATTAAAATTTATTAAATATTAATCTAATTCTTTCTTTTATTTCTAGACAATATTATAGTTGACATTTTAAAAGCATAATTACAACAATTATTTTACTAACTGCAACAATATTAATCTAAACATAAAAATGTATAAGTTATTTATCTACCACATCATGCAATATTTGTCAAAATTAATTTAATGAACATATTACATCTATGTAATAACATTAACAATTTGGACAAAATAGAAATATTATCCAAACTTCTTTAAACTAATTGATTTTTTTTTCTTAGTTTAGCAACATTTGGGGTGGGGGATTCGAACCTCGAATTTCTAACCTTCTAGTTGATGGTGCATGTCAATTACTTCTAAGCTAGGTTGACTTTGGTCGATGGATTCTCTTTTTTAAGTTGAAAAATTACATGTACATATAAAATTGAAAGAATAATAATTATCTTTCTTCACATAGGAGCTATTTAGGACGTTGAATGAATTATAATAATTTGGATTATAATAGTCTGTAGATTATAGTAGTATGTGGAGTTATATAATATATGTTTAGGATAATAGTCCAAACTCCAAGTGCATCATAAACATAACACACCATATTTCCTTTTTCTAATTTCCTAGTGGCGTGTCCAAGACTCCAAGTAATTAAACACCAGCTTTTGTATATTAAATAAATAATAATAATACATTTTGTTTAGATAATGATACCCCTTTTCTGATTTTGCAATTTGTAAAAACATACCCAAACTGCCTTAACATATCATTTAAAAAACATTCCATTTTATGGCATTAAACATTGGGTTTTCCTGCAAAAACGAGCATAACTCAGTGGTAATTGACATGTACCATCAACCAAGAGGTTAGAGGTTCGAATCTACCACCTTCAAATATTGTTGAACTCCAAAAAAAAAAAACATTGGGTTTGCCTTTACAAGGTTAGATATTAGGTTCTTTTTTTTTTTTTAAGTTCAACAACATTTGGGGGAAGGGAATTCAAATCTCTGACCTCTTAATCGATGGTACATGTCAATTACCACTGAGCTATGCTAACTTTTGACTAGATATTAGGTTCTTAGTTATGTAAGATTGAGCCAAAGTAAGTATAGCTTTGCAATAATTAACATGTAATTTTTCTCTTGTAGTTGGAGGTTCAAATTCATATACCTCACATTTATTATACTAAAAAAAATATGTAATATCGAATTTTCAATTATCTTCTAATACGATCGACATAATGCATAGCTCAACGGTAATTGACATGTATTTTTTCCTTTGAAGTTAGAGGTTCAAATCTTTATATCTCCACATTTGTTGTACTAAAAAAATTCTCTTATGCAAAAAGTAAAAAATAAAAAAAGGATAAAAATAGTTCGATGTCACATCAATAATGTTCGACAATTACAGGATTGGAGGATTAAATCATTGACCTTTGAAATAAAAATTGTTGTCTTATCCAATAAGCTAAGTTTAGATTGACAATGCCACGTCAATAAATGACAGTACATTTATAAAAGATTATATATGCTTTTGAAATTGTCAAGATGTTAGCTTAGTAGTTAAGGTATTACTTTATTATCTTCAGTTCAAAGATTCGAATAATCTTCATGACTGTTTTGTTAAACTAAAAAACAAGTATGAACTAGATGCATGGCTTGATTTATATTCCTTATAATAAAAATGGAAAGAAAACTATGTTAGATTGTTCTTAAAATTTATTTTACTATTAATTTGTTTTTTTCTTCAATGGCTTGTTTGAAACAGGCCCCCCCTAATTTATTTTTTTTTACTTTAAATTGTCTATATAAATGAAACCAATGAAAAACCTAAAAAAACTTAATGGCTTGGTGGTCTGCCTACCACTAGCTTCCCTGGTGCCTTGAGTTCCAGTATTTTATTTTTCTTTGGCTCATTCCTCATTTCAAATTTTCTAAATTTCTTTATATATAATAAGTTCAAATGTTCTTTTTTCGTTTTAGATTGAAATAATATCTCTTTTGTAATATATTCAAGTTTTATTTTTATAAAATTACTTTATATAAATATCTCAATCAGGAAAAAAATGAAAAAAAGAGAAGAAAATATATTTGTGGGATATTCAAACCATATTTCTCTAAACTTATATTGTTTTTCACCACTTTCAAATGATGTAGCTACCACTTATAAGGTTTTAAATATGAAATCTCGTAGAGGACAATTGTGATGTACGAAATTCATAGTGCAGTTTATTTACGAACTTTTATGAATTTTTGAAATTGTTTACTTATAAATTAGTTTTATGGAATTTTATATTAAGCCCCATGGATAAAAATTCTGGATTTGCCACTGTTTGAAATTGCCAAAGTTATTTATTCCTTCAAAGGTATAAATTTATTGAACTACATTGTATCCTTAATACATCTAAAATACAAATATGGTTGTTCTTAAAAGTTATATCATTTTTATCAATTTGAACATAACTTAATTAGTTAAAATATTATATATATTTGACCAAAAGGTCAAAGAATTGAATCATCACCTCCACACATATTGTTGTTGAACTAAAAAGAAAAGTAATATGCTTTCTAAAAATTCATTTGTGCATTATTAACAAGTTCCCAGTTTATTAATTAGATATAAATGACAAAAGTTATTATCCATTATAAAATTATTAATTCACGAGTAGCCATTTTAATCTACTCAACAACGTCAATCTAATGATTCTAATCACAATTTTTTTTTGAATTCAACAATATTTGGGGATGGGGGGATTCGAACCAATGATCTCTTGGTCATAAGCATATACTTCATGCCAGTTGAGCTATGCTCTTGTTGGCATTCTAATCACAAATTTTAGTAACGGCTTAAAAAATAAAATAAGTTTTAAAAAATAATAAAACAAAATATACTTTCAAGACGATTACCAAACCACCCCAAAGTATTTTAATTTGATTCAATCTATTCGAAATATCAATTTAATTTATTTTTCCAAATCCCAAATATTTACCATTCCATCCTATCTTTACAACAATTTTAAATTTTAGGTTAAAATATCATTTTGGTCCTATACTTTGAGTTTTATTCAATTTTAGTCATTATACTTTCAAATATCCAAATTTAGCCAATGTACTTTCAATAAATCTTTAAATTAGTTGCCAAAATGAGCTTAGTTCAGTGGTAATTGACATGTATCATCGATCAAGATGTCAGAGGTTCGAATCCCCCCACTCCTAAATATTGTCAAACTAAAAAAAAAAACTTTAAACTAGTTCATACTATTAGTTTGAAGTTAATTTTTAGGCTAAATTATAGAAAATACTCCTAAACTATGGGTCTCGTTTCAATAATACCCCTGAACTTTAAAAGTTTCAAAAATACCCCTGACATTTAAAAAATGTTAAAAAAATACTCTTATCATTAAGTTTTGGATGGAAAACGTTAAGGTTTCATCAATATCCTTGTCCTTTCAAAAAAATTCAAAAATACCCTTACTTAAAAACATTTCTTCTTCTTCCTCTCCCTGCAAATTCTTCCTCCATAAAAATTAATGACAAGCTTTGCTTATTTTCCATGTATTCATAGATCATATATTTTTCTTCTTCTTCAACATAGCATTCTAAGAGCCTGGCCGAATTCTTATGTTGAAGCTTCAATATGACTTTTGTTTCATTCTTGAATTCTTCATGTTCTTGACTTAATTGATTTTGTTGATAGCCCTTTTACTACTATTTCCTCACCGGTCGCCACCCATCAGCTTTCCCTAAATTCATTTTAGGCAAAATAAATGAAAATATTGTCATATAGTGGTTCTAACATTTCTTAAATATTTAAAAAAATCGTGTATCAAACCTTTGATTAATTAACTTTGTAAACAAGACCAAACTAACCTTCTTCAAGTTTATTAGCATTTGAAAGGTTGTAGCAACAATTTGACCAAATAAGCTCTAAAAATCCAAAATCTATAACCGTAACTCTCCAAAGATTAAAAAAAAACTTACATCTCTCTTCCTTCACCACCCATTCATCACAATTGAAAACTACATTAATCTCTTGCTTATCACTAACACACACAAACAGAGATAGCAAAAAAAAAAACTTTTGTTTTTTCCTTTCACTTATCTTCTTTACACTTTTAAAAAGAGAAAGCTCTATTTCAAACATTATTTTCATCTAGTGTTCTGTTGCACATAGTCTTTATAAACAATATTTCACATTAATTTTATGGAGGAAGAATTTGTAGAGAGAAGAAAAAAAATGAAACGTTTTCTAGTAAAGGCATGTTTGAAATTTTTTGAAAGGTCAGAAGTATTAATGAAACTTTTTAAACTTCAAGGGTATTATTGAAACAAGGTACAAAGTTCATGGATATTTTCTATAATTTTGCCTAATTATTATTGAAATTGGTTAAATGATAATAATAATAATACTTTTTATGCAAAAAATACACAATGTGAATATATTTTCAAAATTTATAGAGGGATGTAAGAAGCAGTCCGTCTTCTGGATGTCGGTGATAAGTAGGTCTATAAGGATGATTCGATCATCCTCCGCCAACCCTTCTATTACATACAACTGGTCGACTACCTCCTTTTGCCGTGCATATTCCAATTCATATTTTTCCTTCTACCAGAATAGAAGTGTACGCATGTGAGATATGTGCATGTCCATCGCAGTCTGCATAACATCCAGAACTTCATATTGGAAGGACAATCTCTTACTCTTACTTCCACTCCCTCTAGTAGATATGCCAGATGGAGTACGCCTACTAGTAGGGTTTTTTGACAACTCTTCATCCCCTACATCCCTGATGCTTGGGTTCTCTACATGTTATTGTTATGGGCAGAAAAAGTCTTGTGATCCCAACCAGATCTCCTCCTCCATATGTTCAGCAGTATTGGAGGCCATTTCCATGGATGTCTCTACAGCTAACCTCGTGGCTCGATCCTTGCCAAACACGATTGCCAGCTCATCATAGTGCGAGAATGGCTTGTTTCGCAGTCCCTTGGCAGCAGGATGGCCCTGCATGTGAACAGATAATATATTAATATACTTAAAATAACGAGAATATGCTATAATAGTACGATCTTACCCTAACTCATGCATCAAAAATCTCTTTCTCCACCTCAACACATTTCAACTCTTCGTTCCAGCCAAATCCACTGCATGCACTACTCAGCATCTCCGCGATTGCCCCGTACTGCTTTTTCAGATATCTGATCTTGCACTCTATCGTATTTTGGCTTGGTAAAGAATTTGGTAATTTCTCAGCTAGAATTCAGTGGAGATGCTGTAAATACCCAAGTCTAAAGGTCTCGTTATCAAACCGCCAACCACCCTCTACCAACGCTATTAGTGACTCCACCAACTTTGAATCATCCACCTTCGTCCAAGTGTGTGATGTACCTATCATGTTGCTACATGCGTACATATACCCAAGTAATGTTACATTGAATACAATAAATAAATTTCTGTTCGGGAATACAAATGGTATAAAACAAAAAAAAAATTTATATTACCACATAAGTAATATATACACATAGGAAAAAATGAGAAAGTTGTCCATTACGACACCATAAAACACCTCAAAAAACATAAATTACATCTTAGTTTGTGTTCGATTGAAGACAAAAGAATTACAGAAGTAGAAAATTCATCATGATTGTTCCTAAGCATTAAACATTCACTCAACCAAGCCATCCTTGAAACCATGACATGGTACTACTTAGATGTGTGAATACAACAGAGGCCTACTAGATTATGAAAGAAATTCACGACGAAATTTGTAGGGCTCACGCTAATGAACATATGATGGCCGGACAAGTCTCGAGGGCTGGATATTATTGGTTGACTATGGAAACGGATTGCAACAAGTATGCAAGAGAATGTCATAAGTGTCAAATTTATGCAGACAAGGCCCATGCTCCAGCGTTTGAACTACATGTCTTAAC
Organism: Trichosanthes truncata; assembly: GCA_033996785.1. NCBI lineage: Eukaryota > Viridiplantae > Streptophyta > Magnoliopsida > Cucurbitales > Cucurbitaceae > Trichosanthes > Trichosanthes truncata. The sequence goes on from MU867261.1 coordinate 31,339,715, forward strand.
AGCTCCTTGGCCTTTCTTCATGTGGGTAATGGACGTTATTGGTCCTATTGATCCTAAGGCTTCAAATGGACATCGCTTTATTTTGGTAGCCATAGATTACTTTACCAAATGGGTAGAGGCATTTTTTTATCGTGATGTGATAAATGGAGTTGTGATCAAATTCATTAAGAAATAGATCATTTGCCGCTATGGCCTCCTCGAAACCATAATCTCTGACAATGCCATAAACTTAAATAACAAGATGATGAGTGAGTTGTAAGAGCAGTTCAAGATCAAAGATTTCAATTCAACCCCCTACAGACCGAAAATGAATGGTGCAGTTGAGGCTGCCAACAAAAATATAAAGAGAATTGTTGAAAAGATGACAGTAACATACATAGACTGACATGAAATTCTTCCCTTTGCTCTACATGGCTATCTTACTTCGGTTCGTACCTCAACCAGGGTAACGCCATTCTCTCTAGTTTATGGTATGGAGGCAGTCCTTCCAATTAAAGTAGAAATTCCTTCGTTGAGAGTCCTTATGGAAGCTAAGTTAGAAGAGGTAGAATGGGTCCAGAATCGTTATAAACAACTCAATTTTTTAAAGGAAACGAGACTAACAGCATTGAGTAGAGGTAAACTCTACCAAAGAATGATGATGAAAGCCTACGATAAGAAAGTCCGCCCAAGAGGGTTTAGAGAAGGAGATCTTGTGCTAAAAAAGGATTCTTCCTTTCCAAAAGGATCATCGAGGCAAGTGACTCCAAATTATGAAGGATCGTTTGTAGTGAAAAAGGCTTTCTCAAGAGGAGCTCTAATCTTGACCAATATGGATGGTCATAAATTATCAAGCCCAGTCAATTCAGATTATGTTAGTAAATATTATGCATAGACCCTCAGATCACTTTCTTTGAAGGCTAGACAAAGTTACAGGAAATTCAACAAGTGTTTAGGAACGTTACACCTCAATTTCAGTATTTTGTTTAAGAAGTTTTTCTCTTTGACCTTGGGCTGGAAATTTTGCTATTTGTAGAAAATCTTCTTACTCAATAAATCTTTCTTTCCTTCCTATCTCTCTTTTCTAATGTTATGGTTGCCTTAATTACTATTGCAATTACGAATGAAATTGGGCATGCCTGAGACTTTTAAAAGCAATGATGTCTGTTCCACAGAATTCAAGTCAAGCTAGAAAGTCGTGGCGAAGGAACCCAAGTATATATGTTTCGTCCAAATAAGAGAATTGTTAAAAAGGTAAGGGGGTCCCTTTAAGAGGAATTGGGGCAAAACTGTTATTGTCAGTTTGGTGGCAAATCAGGATAAAGTTATCCTCGTTACAAAGGAAGTTTTAAACTAAGGCAAAACTCTTATTGTCAGTTTGGTGGCGAATCAGGATAAAGCTATCCTCGTTACAAATGAAGTTTTAAACTGGGACAAGGTCGTTATCGTCATTTTGGTGGCAAATCAGGTTAAAGTTTTTCATAGTAAAGAAATTTATGAACTGGGGCAAAACCGTGAAGCTTTTTCTTTTCTTGATACGGTGGTTGAGTTGTTTTGATTCTCCCAGCATGGTGGATTTGTGTTTTGCATTTTTCACATCATTTGTATGCTGCATGCATTTAAATAGCCTCACTCTTGAAAGTTTCAAATGCGAAACCTTTGCATAATTTGAGTTCAGTCCTTTTTCAAAGTTGAGTTCTTTTAGTCAAGCAAAAAATTATTGGGTATTAACACTCTCATTTCATGCATGTAAACATTATCTATTCAGGAGAATTTCCAATTTGTTCAATAGAACTCTTTTATTTTAAGGCTTGTTTTTGGAAGGTTTGAAACCAATCTCTAAAATAAGAAATCTTTGTTTTATGTTTGATTTTTGGCAATAAAGTTTTGAAATAAAAACCTTTGTCTTTTAAAACAAGTCCCTGTTTTGTTTTGGTTAAATTGAACCCTACTATTTAGTAAAGGTCGAAGACTGTGTCAAGCCATGTCCATTCTTTCCTCTTTTTGGTTAAATCGAACTATACTATTTGGTTGAGGTCAATGTCTTTGCCAGCTCGATTTCATCACTCTCTCGAGATAAAAATTCACCATCCAAATACTATATCTTTTCCTTTGTCTAACCTTTCAATCCTTCAAGGATACACAAAGGGGGGCAAACTATAGATACCGTATTTGGTCCATTAATTTTTATAATTTGATTTGACTTTCATTTTTGGTTTGTGTTATATATATATATATATATATATATATATATATATATATATATATATATATATATATATATATATATATATATATATATCTTTTTCCTTTTATTTATTTATTTATTTTATTATTATTATTATTTTAAGCTTTATTTAAAGTTTTTGTGTTTTATTTTTATCATTTTAGATTAGATTAGATTAGATTGTATTTTGATTTTATTTGTTTTGATTAGATTTTGATTTTTGTTTATTCATTTATTTATTTATTTATTTTAAATTTTTACGTTTTAGCTATCACTTTTTTTTTTCTTCTTCTTCTTCGTAAACTTAGTCTTCTTCTTCCCCACGAGAATAGGTAGTTGCACGTCCACATTCTTCCTCAAAAAGAGGATTTGTAGTGGTTTTGACTGAAAAATTGATCTTTTTTTTAGTAAGTTTGATGGTTTTAAAAAGGGGAACTAGAGAGACCAAATGAGGATTGATTAGAGAGGGAGGTGAGAGAGTTGAAGAAATCACAGAGGAAAGAGGAAGAAGAAAAAGTAAATCTTGGTTGGAGAAATCAAAGTGGAGCTTGGAGAAATTGAAGAATCGTTAGATCTATGAATTTCCTGGACTTATCACGATTCCAGCAAGCTCTCCAGCGAACCCAAGCTCCGACGAGCCTTTGACGGTAACTCGACGGATCCGAGTTCGAGACCCACACTCCGACGAAACGGCGAGCACCTCCGGTAACACGCACAAACCAACTTCGGCGCAATGCCCACGACTTCCGGCGACACCCACGATGTGGACACGAGCTTGACAAATCTGACACCCTCCGATGTGCATTTCCGGTGAGAAAATTGAACACCCACATAAAAGAAGAAGAAGGTAAGAGAAGGAGAGGGTGTGGGTGAAGGGAGAGAGCTTTTTCTCTTTAACTTCCATTTTGACCCTCTCTTTTTGGTGCTAAATCCCCAATTTGCCCCTAACTTGTGAGTGAATTTCAATCGGACCATTATTGGTTTCACTTTAATATTTCCATTGTTAGTTTGATTTTCAATTAATCTTAATTGTTATTTGAATTTCAATTAACCATAATTGTTGTTTAAATTTTAATTAGTCTTAAATTGCTATTTAAGATTTCAATTAACACCTTGATTTGTTGGTGTTGTTTCAATTAGTCATTGAATTGTTGTGTATTTTCAATTAATCATAATTATTCGATGGATTATCTTTGAATTGACCAATAGCATGTTGTTAAATTGCAATTTAATCCATGACTTGTTGATTAAATTCCAATTGACCAATTATCATGTTGTTTAATTTGTAAATTGACTCATGGTTTGTGGTTTAATTTGCAAATTGATTTATGGCATGTTGCTTAATTTGTTATTTGATTGGAATAGGAAATTGATTGTTTCATTTTGATTTGAATTAAATTGCAAATTGCTTAATTTGCAAATTGCTAAAATTTTGCTATTTGATTGTTTCATTTTGATTAATTTGCAAAATTGCTTAATTCGTTTAAATTGCACATTGCTTAATTTTTTCTATTTGATGATTTCATTTGAATTTGATTTGGAACTTTCTAAATACAATTTCGATTTCAATTGATTTATTTCTAATTTGATTCCAACTAAAATGAAGTTTTAATTTGGTTCTAACTTAGATTTTCTAAATGAGCTCTCAAGTTATAACTAATTAATGAGTTTGGAATAAAGTTTGATTATGTGGGACTCAACGTTCTGTCTAGGGCGAGGTATTTAAGCTGACCAAAGGAAACACCTCTACTTGGGAACTGCTCAATTAGTCAAAATTTATTTAATCTCATCGAAACTTTTTCAAAATTGCATTTTGGCAACAAAAGTTTGAAATAAAACAAGTTTGCCTCCTTTTTAAAATTGGATTTTTGAAATAAGAACCTTCCAATTTCTCAAAATTGCTTTTTGGCAACCAAAGTTTGAAATAAAACAAGTTTGCCCTTTTAAAATTGGATTTCTAAAATAAGAAGTTTCCAATTTCTCCAAATTGCATTTTGGCAACAAAAGTTTGAAATAAAACAAGATTGTCCCCTTTTAAAATTGGATTTATGAAATAAGAACCTTCTAATTTCTCAAAATTACTTTTTGGCAACCAAATTTTGAAATAAAACAAGTTTGCCCTTTTAAAATTGGATTTCTGAATTAAGAACCTTCTAATTTCTCAAAATTGCATTTTAGCAACTGATAATTCTCAATTATGAGAATTATTCAACTCTAAAACCAAGTTGTTCTTGCTAATTTTGAGGATTTTGTTGATTACCGAGCAAGATAAAAGTAATATTTTGTATAAATTCATGAAAGCTTGTTAAAACTTGATGAATAAAAGAATTTTAAGAAAAGATAAAGAAAGTAGCTCAAGTTGTTGTCTTTTGTGCAGAATTGGAGACTTTGCAATTGGAATGCGATTGCAATCTATTTGCAATATAACCAGAAGAACAGAGGAAGGGAGATTGCGATTGCAAACCAATTGCATTCTATGGAACAACAAGTCAAGCTCGAAATTCGCGGGAATCACCAAGATTTGCGTGATTTGCACAGTTTATGGAGAATTTGGATTTGAAGAAATGAAGACTTTGCAAAAGGGAATGCAATTGCAATCCATTTGCAATGTAACGTGAAGAACAGAGGAAGGAGAATGCAATTGCAATCTAATTGCATTCTCTGGAATTACAGACCCAGTCCGAAAATCACGCAAATCACGCCAATCATGGATTTTGTGCACGATTTTGGAAGATTTTCATCCCGATTTGATTCCTAGAAGTTGGCCCATGGATTGAGGATGATTTATATGGAAACCCTAGCCTTCAACGCCTATAAAAATGGTGGAAAACGAAGCAAATGGTGGCTGGGTTTTCTGCTGCTCGCCCACAGTTAGAAGTTCGATTTTGGGTTTTTAGTCTCTGTTTTTCTTTTACCCGAGAGCAGTTTTTCTTGGGATTCCTTTATGTTCTTCTCTTTTAAGCAATTGTTCTGTTAGTTCTCTTCGTAGACAGCGGATATTTCAATTCCATGTTGTTTTAGATCAGTTTCATTTCAATTTGGTGTTTAATTGTTACATTGTACTCACGGAGATCATCCGATTTTCAGCTTCAATCGACAAGAAGGAGAATTTTCTGCATTGTTACTGGTTTTTCCATTATTTTTTACATTGTTCTCTGTTTCTATCATTCTCAGATCTGTCCTTAGTATTTCTTTTGCATTTGAATAACATTTGCCACTCTTCGAAATTTCTAGCAGGTTTTCGTTGAAATAGAAATTTAATTTCAGTTTTTCTCGCCTCTGTTCTCCCGTGGGTTTTCATTTTTCTTTTAAAACAGAATTTTATTTCCAGTATTTTTTGGTTTTCTCCCGTGGGTTTCCAGTTTTTCTTTTTAGAAATTGAATTATAAAGTTTTTCTTATTTTACCCATATGCTTCCCTTTTTCTTTTGAAAATAAGATTTGTTTCCAGTAGCTAATTTTAGAGAATTTGATATTTTCCTTGTGGTAATTTAATTAGGTTTCTTGAAATTATTTATCTCCTCTTTAAAACTATGAATTTTTCAACAAATTATTTTGGGATTTTTACTTTTTCTACAATGAGCTAAATTTCCTCTAGGGGTTCAAGTTGGTGAATGCCTTAAGGAAAAATGTAGAGCTCTAAAGCATAAACAATCTAGTTAGCATGTGTACTTTGTTTGTTTTTGTTGAATTTAATTTTGGGTAAACCTAGCCGGCCAACTAGTGCTTGCTCATCTAGCTCGAACTTAATATCGAAAGAGTTAAGGGAAAGCTGATGTCACAAAAGCAATGGAGGAAAAGGCTTAGAAATAAGTCCTGAACATCGACCCTAGACATAGGGCGAGACTCCAAGACCACTAGGGTTGTGTGCGAAGTATCTAAGTTAGATTAGCCATAGACATATAGGTTTAATCACTTAGTCTCTTAAAGATTTTGAATCAAAATCGAATAGGAGTTGAACCCGGTTTACTTAGTCTCACATGTTAACTATGATTGCAATTGCAAAGTGAGTTGCATTCTTCCAAAGGTGCTTGCATCACTTGAATCCCTATTTTATTCTTTGAATTTTTACTCATTTGTTAAAACCAAACTCTCACATTTTGAACTTTCGGTTACCCCCATTGTGATTTGCAAACATACATTGTGACTTTCAAAATAGATTTTGTTAAAACCGTTCCCTTGGGTACGATACTCTGGAATACTTCCAGTTTCTTTATTACTTCGATCACGTGCACTTGCGTGTTAGCGGATCAGCAACATAAGTTTGAAATAAAACAAGTTTGCCTCCTTTTAAAATTGGATTTATGAAATAAGAACCTTCCAATTTATCAAAATTGTATTTTGGCAATAAAAGTTTGAAATAAAACAAGTTTGCCCCCTTTTAAAATTGGATTTCTGAAATAAGAACCTTCTAATTTCTCAAAATTGTTTTTTGATAACAAAAGTTTGAAATAAAACAATTTTGCCCCTTTCAAAATTTAATTTTGGTAATGAAGTTTGAAATAAAATAAATTGTCTCATTTTAAAAGTGAATTTCTGAAATAAGAACTCTCCGTTTTTAAAGTTCTTTTCATAAATAATTTTTTTTTTGTAGAATAAGGAATTTGTTTTGAAATATCAAAATAAATTCAAAGTCTTTCTAATGGCCTTGAGCCACTCATAGTTATTATTTCATATTTTATTTTTAAAATGTGAATTAATAAATTTTGGGACATTCAAAATAAAACATAAAAATATTTTCTTTGGACTAAAAAATAAAAGGATAATTTTGAAATAAAATGTGGTAACCGTTTTTCTAAAACGGGTGTTGTAGGGGTGCTAACACCTTCCCTACACTCAATCAACTCCCAGGCCTAATTTCTGGTTTCATGGACTACCATTTTCCTCTAAAATGGGTGACCAATCACACCCTATGATGATTGATGGTCACTCCAAACCTTTTACCTCGAAAGAGACCTACGAGGAGGATGTCGGCCACTCCGCGTCGCGATGACGTTGCGACACACATCATTTGTGGAACATAATTGTCTACTTGAGCATTGTTTCGTGATTGAGACATTCTTACCTCTCATAAAACAAACTTGCAAAATAATGACATAACATGTTTATACTACTTCATCTATACTTATAATTAATTAAACTATATTGCTAATACATTAATTAAATCATATTTATTTATTGGAATATCGGTTAATTATTCAATGTATTACAACTACTTAAAATTTATATATCAATCTCACCAAACAAATATAAATATCATTTGTTTGTAAAAAAAAATCTGATAACATTCTTATCGCCATGACGCCATCTTATTTTTAGGTATTTATTATTTTCAAACATCTATTATTTATGGACATCCGATCAAACTTTAAACCAAACCGCTTGCAGTAGGTTATAGGTAAACAGTGTGTGGCATGCGATGTTTATAAATTTTCATAATAACCTGCACATGAAAGCACTGTAGATTGCTTTTGAAACTTTTCAATTTAAATTAATTATTGTGGGACATTATTATTATTATTATTCATAAAAAAGGGCCACTCTTTCACGCTTCTTTTTAGTCTAAAGTTTCCAGCCCCTTTAAAGACACTTTCAGGAGATTGAGGAAAAAAGGACACGTTGGCTTGCCCATCGCTTTTCAAGCTTTTTGGTTGGTACCAGAAAAGTTTGGTGGGATCATCTCAAACATTTTTAATATAAACATTCGAATATTGGTGATTTTAACTTTTCTTTTAGTAATATTAATGATTTTAATTTTATTGGTTAGAAATTATACTCATGACTGATGAATGCCAATTCAAACTTAGTTTGGTAGTCAACACGAGCATAGTTCAATTGACACAAAGTATATACTATCGACTAAGAGGTCAAATGTTTGAATCTTCAACTCTATATATTGTTGAACTAAAAAAAACATAGTTTGATAAATGCATATATTTCCTTCGTTGAATATGTATCGCAATTAAAAATAAGAATTATACTTTTCATTAACATTTTCATTTATTATGTAATCTATTTTTTAAAAAAAATGCAATTTACAAATTTAGTTCCTATGATTTGGAGAGAGATAGGATTTAGTCCATATGGTTTTTAAAGTTAGAATTTTGTCCCTATAGTTTGATAAAACCACATAAATAGTCTCCACCATTAGAAACAACTAACGGATTGAGTATGTGATAGTTAGTTATTCATATGTTAATGAAATGATCTTTTGTATTTAGATGACATGATAAAAAAAGGGTTGGAAATTGATAATTTAATGCAATTTTTTTTTTATCAAATCAGCTACTTAACCCACACAATTATCTAGATATAAAAGACCACATCATTGACACATAGATAACTAACTGTTATGTACTGCATCTAAAGTTAAAGACTATTTATGAAGTTTTATCAAACTATAGAGACGAAATTCTTACTTTTGAAATCATAGGGACTAAACTAAAAATAAATAAATCATAGTGACTAAATTATAAATTTTTTCAAATCGTAAAGACTAAATTTGTAATTTAACCTTAAAAAAAATGTTGAATTTTGAAATTTATAAACAAAATCAACCCTATTTTTTAAAAAAAAAATTATTTCAACATGTGGAATGAGGGATTCAAATTTTCAACATTTTGTGATGGAATCAAACATCAATTAAAAAGATGAAAAATTGGAAAAAATATTATTTTAATAAAAATGTGGGAAGTTAAATAAATAAAACATGGCTATATAATTAGCTCTCATAAGCTTTGTATTTAAGTATAAAAAAAATTATAGGTTAAAATATCATTTTGATCCATGTACTTTCAAATGTTCAATTTTAGTTCTTGTACTTTCAATAAAGTTTAAAATTGATCTCTATTGTTAACTTTCCTAAAAAGAAATTAGTCTCTATTGGCCTTCATTCTATAAATTTTGAAAATATGTTCACATTATATATTTTCTTCTATGAAAATTATTATTATTATCAAACTAAGTTTGGAAAAAAAAAAAAAACTTCAAACTAACGAAAGCGACCAATTTTTAAATTTATTGAAAGTATATGGGCTAAAATTGAACATTTGAAAGTATATGGACTAAAATGAAATGAAACTCAAAGTATGGGGACCAAGATGATATTTTAACCAAAATTATATTAGAATTGATGTCAAATAAGATTTAAATAGACAATAAAATCAACCAAGGGTAAATTATGATATGCAATATAATTTGCTACAATGAAGAATTAGAAAAATGGGCAATACACGTTTCAAAAAAAAAAAAAGAAAGAAAGAAAAAATCAATTGGACCAGAGCTAAGTGGATAAAGCACCAATTACTATTCAAAAGAGGTTTTAATTCCTTATTTCGCAATTGTTGAACCAAAAAGACAAAAGAGAAAACGTAAAATGGGTCATACAAAAGAGAAAAACAACATTGATATGCTTGTATTTTGCTTTCAATTGAGGCTTTTTTAGAGTTCGCCATTGATAATTCTCATTCATGAGGATTATTTGGCCTTTAAACTTAGTTATATGTGTGATTTTTATTCATATTATTTGATGAAAAATAAAAAAATGTTTGAATATTAATCACATGATTGATGGAAGACCTTTAAATTAAGTAAGTTGAGAAAAGAAAACAAAAGAAGAAAAAAATTCACACTTACTTAATGTTTTGATGCAGAAATTTCGTGGAATGCAACAGCAGTGCAAATGCTATGCAATTGCAATCTGGCAGAATCTGGAATTTAAGTAAAAAACGAGAATTTCGGGATTTTGAAGGAAATTTGACCCACGAATTCAGCAAGATGATTAGCCATGATTATCCATCAATCAAGAGGGAAACCCTAGCATGAGATCCCTATAAATATTGAACAAAGAAGCCAAACAAAGAGAGCTCGATTTGGAGAAGATTTTAGTTTATGTTTTTGGGTTTTCTTTACTTTCTGCAAGTTTTCATTTTTTCGTTGCTGTTTTGTTTTAGTTTCTTGTAGATCTTAGTCCGAATTTCTTCCTCAATCTTATCTCAACAAGTATATGTTGGTAGAAAGCAATACTTATTCGATTGTAGAAGATTTTCTGGGGAGAAAAGCTTTTTTTTGGAATTTGGGTTTATTTTCTGCCGATAGCTATAGATTATCCGAGGGTTTTATTTTCTTTCTTGTTCTTCTCTTGAATTCCCAGAATTCTTTCTCTCAATCCCACAACAACGAAAGTTGGTAGTGGTCAAGAGCGAATTTGCTCGATTGAGCCGAAGAGGATGGGTTTTTACGAAGAAGCCTAATTTTCTGCATTTGAATTGCTGTATTTTGGGCTACAATCAGCCTATGTTATCTTTTAATTCTTCAATTTTTACCTTCTGCTATGAATTTAAAGTTCAGTTTCTCAATTTGAGTATTTGGTAATTTTTTCTTTTTGTTGTTTGAAACTTTGGAGGCCTTCTGGAACATGAAATTCTTGCTTACAAGCTTTTTGTTCTGAGCTATATTTGGGTTTCAATTCCAGCACTGCACCTCTGTCGTTGGCATTTTACGAAATCAATTTTTCCATTAAACAAGATTAATTCAGTTTTCCCGTAAGTTAATTGGTAGTAGAACCATTGGGTTGTTTCCTTGAAATAGTCACTTGCATAGCATTTGTAATTCAATTGCATTATTTCCTTTGAGTTTTTTTTATGAATTTTTACCATTCTAATTTACCATTTCTAAATTATTCCATTATGACGAGCTAAATTTCCTTTGGGATTCAAGTTTGTGAATGCCCTAGAGGAAAGATGTAAAGCTCGAGAGTAAAAACAATCTAGCTAACTCTTGGACTCAAGTTTGCTTTTGGTGAGTAAATTGTTGGGTAAAACTAGCTGGCCATCTAGTGTTGCTTGTCAAGCTAAAACTTAATACCGAAAGGGTTAAGGGAAGCGGATGTCGCAAAAGCAATGGAGGAAAGGGCTTAGACATAAGTCTGAAACATCGACCCTAGACATAGGGCGAGACTCCAAAACCACTAGAATTGTGCGCAAAACTATCTAAGTTAGATTAGCCATAGACATATAGGTTTAATCACTTAGTCTCCTAAAGATACTTCAAAGAAGGTCGAATGGGAGTTGAATTTGGTTTACTTAGTTCCTGAGTTAGCTACGATTGCAATTGCTTTCTTGTTGCATTTTCTTTCCAAAGGGGCATTAGCATACTTGAATCCCTCTTTATTTCCATTGAATTTTCAAACACATTTTTAGTTAAAACACCTCTCAATTTATTTTCATCCTTGGTTACTTTGAATTGCAAATTGCCAACAATTTCGTGCCAACTGAAATTTATTTTATTAACTCCGTTCCCTTGGGTACGATACTCTGGAATACTCCAGTTTTTATTACTTCGATCACGTGCACTTGCGTGTTAGCACCGATCAGCCATCTCAAAACCTCTTGAAGTGATACAATTAATGATTTAGGCTCCGTTTTGACAATCATTTTAAAATTTTGTTTTAAAAATTAAACTTATAAACACTACTTGTACATATAAGTTTCTTTGTTTTGTTATCTACTTTTTACCAATATCTTTGAAATCTAAATCATTTTTGAAAACTAGAAAACGTTTCTTTGTTTTTTTATCTACTTTTTACCAATATCTTCAAAATCTAAATCAGTTTTGAAAACTATAAAAAGTAATTATTAAAAACTTGTTTTTTGTTTTTAAAGTTGGGCTAAAAATTCACATGTTTCTTTAAGAAATATGAAAACTACTGTAAAGAAATTGTGAGAAAACGCACACAATTTTCAAAAATAAAAAACTAAAAACCTAATAGTTATCAAATGAGACTTTAGTGATTGATTTTCGATTCTTGACGTATTCATACTTTTTAGTGTTTACTTAAAGTATAAATGCAATGTGGAGGTTATATAACATCTAGATGTACTTTGATTTTAAAAGTTGACATGAATTGATTAACTTTTGATATTGACCAAAACATCATTAAATTATTCATTTTACTTATTTGATAAATTTATAATTGACTTTAAACATTTAAATGACGTCATTTTTTGTTAGTTCAATAATATGTGGGGGTAGAAAATCGAACCTCTGACATATAAGATGAAAGTGTATGATTTAATTCTGAACTATGCTCAAGTTGGTTAAATAGCGTCATTTATGATAAATGGGAATTTTACATATCTGAAAACCATCTTCCAATGGCTGTATAATTATTACTCCTGCTTGCTAGCCTTGTGTTACCATTTTGCAAGTCTTTTGTTTTGGTTGACATTTGTAATATTCAGTTTTTTCTTTAATCAATTTTGAGCTTTTTTTTTTCCTTTTTTTAATCTTTTTAATATACATGCATGCACTCACAATAAAAAACCAATGACTAGACATAGTTGGAAATATGGAATATCTTAGTCTATTAATTGTTTGTTTTTTCATTCTAACCACTAAAAAAATGTACATCAACATGAGCATAGCTCGCGACAATTGACATCTAATCCTTCTTTTAAAGTCGAAAGTTCAAATCCTCATACTCTAATTTTGTTATGCTAAAAAATAAATTTAAGTTTAGTGTTACTCACCATTTTTTTAGTACAACAAATGTGGGTACGAGATTGAACCTCCGATCTCAAGTAAAGGAGTAAATGTTAATTACTGCTGATCTATACTTACTTTGACAATGTTACTCACAATTTTTAATGAAATGAGATCAAAATTTTTATAATGTAAATTTCTTTCAACAATCATTGCTACCACTTACCTATTGGTTTGTTACATTTAAAACACATCTATAGCTTGACTACATTTACGCTCAAATACTACAATGGGAATAAATCATATATTTGAATAAGAAAAATGAACTAAAATCCATTAATTCCATACATTTGCTTTAGAATTATGTTTTTTTAATAATTAACCATAAGATATTAATATTGACGATTTATTTTAAAATGTACACTATACGATGAACCTAAAAACTAGAAGATAATCTAATCAAACTATCTATTTTACAAAATTCAATTAATTTACAAATTGTATCCAAAGTTTTAAAACTATCTTCCCTTACTTCTATCTAGGGTGTAAAAATATATATTTCTGACCATTTTATGCTTCAGGTGAAGTTTATGAACCGTTTTCCTTCTTACTTATAATTTCCACTTTTCAAAACAGGCATTAGAATATTATATTGCCTATTTTGAAGAGTAATTTATTATTCTTTCAACATTTTATAATTTCCAACTTGTAAGTATTTAAACAGAAAAATTAAAATCTTTTAATAAAGTTCCAGTGCCGTATTTTTGTATGACCCACAAGTCAAAAAGGACAATAATGGCCGAAAGACTTAAAAGAAGGAAAAGGAAAAAACTTCTAATGCTTTAAAGTATAAAAATAAATATTATTAAAAAAAAGTATAAAAAGAAATTATCGGTCGTCAGTCATAGCTCATAATCAGACCTTTGGAAAAAGTTGGGACAATGGAAAGAGAAAAGGGAGGCAAAGCCGGTAGCCGGTTGCCGCATGTTAAGATGACCAATTGCCTTTATTATTAATATTTGTGCTTTTTGTTTTTAAATATTTATAATTAATATTTTATAGAAGTTGAAAAGGAGTCTATTTTTCATTTAAAAGAAAAAAAAAGATTTCTTTTTGGTTGTAAATTTATTTTACACTATAATAATATTTTTTTTTGGTTAAAATAAAACAGCACTATAAATAATATTTTGTTGTTTTTATATATTTTCTTATGTGCTCTATTTTAAAAAAAAAAAGTTTATAATGTATTCTACCAACTTCTCATAAAATTGTTTGATCCATTATCCATCCACCTTTATTTTACGCAAGTGGTCTATTTTATTGTATAAGCAAAGCCAAATCATGTCAAAGAGCTCAACGATAATTGACATGTATTATTTCCTAAGTTTGGATATTCATTTTTTCACATTTGTTGTACTAAAAAATAATAGTGCCAAATCATTTATTACTAGTCTAATTATCATGTCATAACATGTCAATATTTAAATAATAATATCAATAACAAGTATTGATTAGAATTGAAATAAAAAGTCCAATGATATAATCATTTTTTTAAATTTAATAGAATTAAAATCATTGCACGTTTTTAAAAAACTTGTGAAACTGTATATTTGGTTGTTTTTAAGGTTTTCTTCTTATCACAACGAATTTCACTTATTATTAGACATTACCCTTCTGTCTAGGTGACAAATTATGCACTCTCTTATTTCTTATTTCTTTCTTGAATGACCATTCTCGCTTCTAATTAAACTTCCATTTATCTTTGTTGGCTAAATTATAAAAGATACTCAAGAACGTTGCTATTTATTTAAAAAATACTTAAAATCTTTCAAATGTTACAATATTATCATTGATTTTTCATAAATGTTTCAAAACTATCATTAAAATAAAAATTCATTAGAATTTTAGATGAAAATTTGAGCAAAATATTGTTCTTTTAGACTTAATTCAGACAAGTGTTCCAGTCACTGATATGTCGTTTTAAGTCACTACCATGTCAACTTTTCGTCCAAAATTCTAACGGATTTCTACTTTAAAGGTAGTTTTAAAACATTTATGAAATGTTAAGGGTAGTATTGTAACTTTTGAAATATTAGAGGTATTTTTGAAACAAAGAGCAAAGTTCATGAGTATTTTTTATAATTTAGGCCACCTTTGTATAATAACTTTGCAAGCTGAGTTTCAACCATTTTGGGGCGTTTTGCCCACCGTTTCAAAATCAGAATCCTTAGAGGGTTTGTTCTAGGGAGTTTGAAAGCCTGAACATAAGAAAACAGTGTTTGAGATGCAATGTTATGAATCCTGAGAATCAGAAACAGTATTTGGGGTGCACTGTTCAAAACTCTAAAACCATTTTGGATTTGAATTTCAAAACCAACCAAATCCAAAACGGTGGGCCAAACAACTCATTTTAAGTCTATGTTAATTTGGTACTAAAAAAAACGTTGATGTTAATTATTATGAATTAATGATTTTAGTTCATTGAAATTGAATTTGTTACCATTATGAACATTAATTATCTGTGATTAAAAAAAAAAAAAAAGAATTTTAAGAAATATCTCGTAAAATAGAATATATTTTGCATTCAAATGTTCTAGCAGAATCAAACGAATTTTGGACCAATCCTTTTGAAACAGTAAAAAATTTCATGTAAAAGAAAGAAAGAAAGAAACAGAACCGCCATTGATGACGGGTTATGAATAATTGCAATTGGTAGGTACTAAGATAAGCTTTCCAATTCATTGAATACTTCTCATTTCTCGATTTTCGAGCTCACGCATTATCTCTCTAAAACTCTCATTCTGTAGAAAGAACGAACAGATAAAGGGGACACTCTTCTTGAGGTACTTACAATCTTCTTTTTCGATATTACTGAAAAATTTCCTTTTCTGTTTGACGATTTTTCAGAAACCAACTATGGTTGTCGCATTATCCTTCTGCTATGGTTGTTGTTGTTCTTCTTCTGGGTGGGACGGGGCCGGTGGATTCTGCGGCTGACAGCTTCTACATGTCAGAGCGACTGTTCTAATGTTCTTTTTCCATCACATCATCAATTAAAAATTCTCCTGGAGAAATTTTTTTCTGCGAGACTGTTCTGAGCTGAGTCTGAGACAGTTTTTTAATATTTTACGTTTGTATTTTTAGCTGATTTGTTTGTTTGGTTGTGAGCTTAATGAGCTTTTGAAGCTCTGCGGTTCTGGTTTTTCTTCTTCTGTTGTCTTTTCTGTGAATCCTTGGGCCAACCAAACGCTGTAAATTGTAATGCACGGGTTTGATTGAGCATAGAAGATTCCAGTGGAACCGTAAGAGGAGTCAAAGTTTGAACCTCAGCTAAGAAAAGCATCGTCCGGTTGCGGTGGTATTTTTTCTTTTCTTCGATCTTGTAATTTTGGCGCTTGGGGTATTGCTGGTTATGAAATTTTTTGCCGTTCGTTTGAGTTTTCGAATCACCTGAAATCAAGGAGGGAGAATAGCTTCTTTAAAGGGTTTCTGAGGCCAAATTGTTTAAGTTAATTTGGAAATCCTGCGGGGAAGTTGAGTTATTCATACATTATCAAAGGTACTTGCTCAATAAGAGTTTATTGGTTGGGAGCTTCTGGTTTTGGGGTTTCTCCCAAATGATTGTGCTGCTTGAGTTTCTTTCAATTGGGTCTACCATTTCTGCTGCGTTTGTGATTGAAATTCTATAGCTGATATCTTTTATTTGGCACCCATTTGGTGAAATGGGTTGTGCTGCCTCAAGTATTGATGAGGAGGAGAAATTGAAGGCTTGTAGGGAGAGGAAGAAGCTAATGAAACAGTTAATAGGGTGTAGAAAAGAATTTGCAGATGCTCTGCTGATTTACTTGAGGGCATTGAAAAATACAGGTGCGACCCTTAGACAATTTACTGAATCTGAAATATTGGAGCTTGAAGGTACTATTTATGGCTTGGCATTGCCTCCATCACCACCTCCCCCCTTGCCTCCCTCTCCACCCCCACCTCCGCCTTTTAGCCCTGATTTGAGAAAGCATGGAGCTGAAGATGCCCAAAAGGATGAATTTAACCAAGAAGGAAGCATTGTTACTGATGATGATGAGGATGATCACACCCCACCACCTCCAATTTTGAGCTCATCTTGGGAGTACTGGGATCCTTTTGAGCTTTCTGCTGTACATCAACAAAAAAAGAGTGAAATTGTGGGGCCAGTTGAAGAGGAAAATTGGGCAGAGACTATGAGTGAATTTGAGGAAGAGGAAAAGGAGGAAGAAGCTGTAGAAGATGTTGTGAATCCAGTACCTAAGAACCCAGAGCAAGGGGAATTGATAAGTTGTATTTCTTCTACAACTAGCTTGCATATGAAAGTCACTAGAGACATGGGCATGATATCATGGAAAAAGAAGAAAACCTTGGAAGCCGTGGTCAAGGAACTCGATGAGTATTTTCTTAAAGCATCCGGCGGTATAAAGGAAATAGCTGTTCTCATTGATATCAGCGTTGGAAATGATTTTCTGCCGCATAATTTCAGGGAAAACAAGAGTAAATACACTCTTTCTTTATCCACTTATTTTCCCCCATTGTGCAGTTTATCTCATTTATAACTTTCATATTTGAATTTCTTAGAAATTGTTGAGAAATTAACTCCCTTGTTTAAAAAGAAAATCAACTAATAGAATTGGTATGGTTTTATTTATTCCCTATGATTATGGCATTGAACTTATTTGATGCGGTTAATATTGAGCATGGTGCCGCTGCATCCCTCTTGCAATTGTAGTCTGTGCTTCCAATGTATTTGTCCTTGACTATGAGAGCATTCAACACTTGCGGATTTTGTTATGCCGATGTTTTTGTTTTTAATATCTTTTTAGTTTGTTATGCTGATATTTGTTACTTTGTGGTCGAGGTCGCAATCAACTTCTCTTGGCTTTTTTTGGGTAGACCTTTTTCCACATTTATTTCTTGGATGTCACCTGCTTTTTTCTTATTTTGAGATGCATACTTTGAGGTTTGGCAAAATATGTGGATAACCAATAAGGGTCAGGATTTTGTTTAACCTCAATTTAAGATAATATGATGTTTCAATTATGAGTTTGGTCCCTGAACTTTAAAAATTATCTAATAAATCTATGACCTTACAATGTTGTGTCTAATAGGTCTTTAGATCATTGAACTATTAATTTTGTGCTTAATAGATATTCAAAGTTTAAGCATCTATTAGATACTTTCTAGAGTTTAAATACCTATTGGAGACACAATTCTAAAAGTTTAAAGACTGAACTTGTAATATAATCTAATATGATCTTTCGTCATGTATATGCACTATGTAGCCATGTTTGCTTTTTAGTTAAATATATGTCATTGATGAAAATGTCAGGTGGAAATCCTCTGAGAGTTGTTCTGCTAGTGGAATGGGGTCAATGATAATCCTGAGTTGCCCTGTCTTAAAATGTTATCTTGGACTGGACAATCATTTTGTTCATCTTTAACTTCATTTTTCATTATTTTGTAATTTTTTTGCATTTGAATTAGAAGTTTGTTTCTTGGTAAAAAAAAAAAAGAAAAATCATATATTTTTTTTCGTAAGGTCTATTAATTTAATCTGTCACCAAACATGTTTCAGTTCCCATTATTTTTCTGCAAATCCCTTAAGCAATTCTTTAACCTATGATTTACAGGGAAGAGAAGCAATTCTGCTAAGGTCTTCAATGCACTATCACGGAGGTGGTCATCTAATTCACTTCAATTTACAACAGATACAGTTGAGTTTTGTGGTCCCAATGAACCATGTCGGCCTGGAGCTCATTGCATCACCCTACAAAAACTTTATGCAGCAGAGCAAAGACTTCAAAAAGATGTAAAGGTAAATAAAATTAGAATCGTGCTGATATGAACTGGTGTTCAGAATCTTAGAATATATGTTTTGTCTGTCTCGTCATCGCCAAAATAGTTTTAAATTTTGATGATTTATGTCCAAGAGAAACCAATGAAAGCAAAGAAGTGAAATATAGTCAAACATTATGTGATCTTCTTGTTGGTATGAATACCATCTTTAAGATTAATATCTGCTTCAAGAACCGTTGGAACTCTTGAAATGGAGTTTGATCATTATGAAGAAACTCCTCATCCATTTCATAATCCGATAGATTAGTTTAATTTGAACCTTTTACCCCTCATCTCCCAAGACCCACTTTGCTTGTGTCATGTGGAAAGCAACTGCCAAAAGGCATCCTGATATGCAAGATGAGGTCCAGCCATGATATTCTGTCATGCTCATCTCCTAATTGGTGTTATTTGTATAATTGGTGTTACTTGTCCATTATACCTGAAAGTTGTGGACCAAGCTCTAACAGATTTTTCATTGGACCACAGTTTTTCCTAGAACGTGACATGCATAGCTCTTCTTTCTCGTGGTCAACATTTCAAGAAGAATACTAAAATCCAGAGTGCCTTCTACTTCCTATTTATTAAGAAAGATATGAAGGGATATATGAGTGAAGATAGTGTATTTAGAGTTAGCCTAAATTTTATCATTTTCGAACTTGGAAAATTTATTAGCTAGTTAGTATACAATGTACTTCATGTTTGAGAATGAGAACCGCAGTTTAGTATAGACATGAAAAGCTCACTTTAGTTTGAGTTCGCAGGACCAGTACCCTATTTTTTTTTATGGGAAGTCTTGTAGAACATTGGAGCAACTGTTTTCATTCAACGAAATTTTTTAACCCAACTCGTGTTTCTGAACTGGAACCTACTGCAACTTCATGTATATACTTCATTGCTCTTTAATTTTTTTTCCTTCTTTTAAATTGTTTTTTAAGATCATAACTTACGTTCAATGCAGTTTCGATTGACATATCAATACTGGTGGTGGTGGTTGTTCAATGACTTGCAATTGATTCTGTATCCTTCATAAAATTTCATTGAGAACTTTTTTATGTCCTTGTTTCTTATAAATTTTCTTCGTATTTTATAGGAAGAAGAAGTTACCAATCTAGAGCATGAGAAGAAAGCTTTGATACTGCAAAAACAAGAGGATGAACACTATGATTGGACCAAGACTGAGAAAACTCGCCAGACTGTTGAGAGTTTGGAGACTGACATAATACGTTTGCGGCAAGCTATAGGTGAACATTGTGCTTCTATATTGGCGCTAATGGATGAGGAACTGTATCCACAACTGGTTGCTTTAACTTCAGGGTAAATGCACATATGTTTTAATTGAGCCCTAGCGAGAAAATCTTACCTTCCTTTATATACATATACGGGGATATTCAACACTGTCACTTTCTGAATGAAGATGAACGAACACTTGTTTTCTTGTTCTCCTCGGTTTTCCTACTGTGACTTTTTTTTTAAAAAAAAATTTCCCTCACCACCTATATTTTTTATTTGCTTATCATTCATGTGCCTCTGCACTCCAATGCTCCTGTAAGGATTCTCCCTTACTAACTTGGTATTCAAAATGAGAAGGAACAGCCCTAAAACTTTACAAAAGATCCAGCCATTTAGAGAGGGCTGGTAAGCTCTCTTTCTCCCTAGCCTGCTATCCTTTCACAAAATAAGACATACCCTTCCTACTTCTATCCTGAAATATGTATGCTTACTGCCCACAGTCCGTACGTCCTGTTCTACTCACTAATGGTCGGTGGAGAATGTCCTTTGCCCTTTCTTGTGGTATTCACCCGGGGGGGGGGGGGGGGGGCGCGCTCACAGATCCTTCCTGGGATGAAAAAAAAAATAAAAAGCAAAAAGCCATGGGTAACTTGGCTGCTTGCATCTATTCTTCCCACTAAAATGTTTTGATCGTCATTCATTATGTCATGTTATTGGAGTTGCAGGAGATTTTCTGGACTGCATATCTGTTGTGAACCAAACCTGGTTAAACTTACAAAAACCATACTCGAGCTAAAATAATCTCTCCACCTTTAGCCTTTTGATAAAGATCTGTATTGTCGTGTAAATTGAGTCTTAGAATTATCTGTCGACCTTTTTCATTTTTCTGCTTCATTCTTGTACAGGTTATTGCACATGTGGAAGATAATGTCTGAATGCCATCAAATACAGAATCAGATCTCCCAGCAGTTGAACCATCAGATTAACGATCATGACGTAGATCTAAGTACCGATTACCATCGCCAGGCCACAGCTCAGCTTGCAGCTGAGATAACTGTATGGTACAGCAGCTTCTGCAATCTTGTGAAATATCAAAGGGAATACGTAAAAGCCCTCCATAGGTGGACTCAACTTACTGACTTCCTTGTAGATGACGATAGACGGAGTGTTTCTGCATCTGTGGTTCTTAACCTCTGCGAAAAATGGCAGGATGCCCTTGAAAGATTACCTGACAAGGTACTTGGTCACAGTGTAATTTTTAGTTTGTGAGTGCTTTGACCTTGTTCTGATGATTAAAGGTATGAATCAATGGAGAATGTTGTCGTGGCAAATGTTGATTTTTTTGTTCAAAGTTCGAGCAAAAATTAAAAAAAAAAGTCAAATTCAATCCTAATTGAGCATATCCTTTTGAGTATATTATACCAATCACATGTGGGTGGAGGGATTTGAACCACGACCTCATAGAAAAAGTAGAGATTCCTTAAACACCGAGCTATACTAATTTTAGCCTCATTGAGCATATGTGAAATTTATCTTTGGTGGAAGATAAGATGCTTTCTTTGGCAAGTCATACTTTATATTATTCTGCATGTCTGTCTAATCATGTGCTAAAAGATTGTAATCTTCTTTTTATCTTGTTTTTTTTTTTTTACAATTATTAATTAATTGTTTATTTATTTTACTCTGTGTCTGTTTTGGTTGACTCTCCTTTGTTGCGGGCTTCCTTTTTTGTGTTACTCGCTTTTGTTCATTACTGCCATTACAGACAGATGTAATTGATGGATTTCTACTCACCAAGTGAATGTTTTACCTCTGCCACCATTAATTACTTAAAAAGTCATTGAAAATTAGCCTACTTTAAGTAGGTTTATGCATTTTCCTATTTACTTTGCATGAGAACCATCAAACTTCTATTCTCTCCTCCCCTCCCCCTATTGTTATTCACTCTGCTCCCTTCCTGTCTTTCTTACAGGCAGCTTCAGAGGCCATCAAGAATCTCTTGTCTGCCGTAAACTCCCTACTACTCCAGCAAGTGGAAGAACAGAATCTCCAAAGGAAATATGAAAAGCTGGATAAGAGGCTTCGAAAAGAGATGGACTCGCTGGCGGAGATGGAAAGAAAACTAGGGGGAAGCTTTCTGTCCGAAGATGGAAGTGAAAATTTGAGCCCCAAGAATCCTTTGTCACTAAAGCGTGCTAAAACCGATGCCTTGAAGAAGCTCGTCGATACCGAGAAGGCCAAATATCTAAACTCCGTCCAGGTTAGCCGGGCCATGACCTTAAATCATCTGAAAACAGGCCTCCCCAGCGTTTTTCAGGCACTTATGGGATTTGCTAGTTTCTCTGTACAGGCTATGGAGTCTGTTTGTAGTAATGTTACACTCCAGGAATGTTGTGATGATGCAACAGTGAGCTCTACAAACTGAGATGGCAATGGCCCCCATAGAACATGTTTTTAGCCACAGAATTTACTTGCTTTGCAAGTTCTTATTTTTGTTGGATCTGAGTTTAATCATCATATCAATACATGAAGTCCAGATTTATATCATGTAATGAAATGACAATTTTTCTGCACATTAGGTTTGTCGAGTCCCTTCCAATTAATTTTATCAGACTTGATGAAAGAACGGTCACTTAAAGATAGCATCAAGTTCGGCTAGAGTGAGTTTTCAAAGTTGTATTCTAGAGTGAAACTACTTTTCACGCTTTGAATAGTCATGTCAAACTCATTGTCAATAAAATTAGGACCATCCAAATGGTGTATTATCTGAAACTAATATTGAACGATTATGGTTTTACATCCCATTAATTTTATTACTTTTTTTTGCAAAAAAATAAAAAAATAAAAAAAAATAAAATCTAGATATGATAGTGATAGAGATACCCAAAAATCTTCAATATGAGATGCTGCACAAATTTTATCAAAAGATTTAAAAGTCAAATTTGATGATTTCATTTATATAAATTTTGTCTAAGTTCAAAAGGTTTTTTTTTTTTTTTTTCGCTAAAGTGCGCATAGCTCAGTGGTAATTTGCATATCTTCCTTCCTTGAGATTAGAGGTTCAAGTCTCCATATTCCACATTTGTTGTATAATTTATTTTTTTATTTGATATCTAGATCAACTTTAATTTGATATCTAGATCAACTTTAAAGTTTGAAATTTACCTCCAAAGTGAGCATAGCTCAGTGGTAATTAACATATCCTCCTTCTTTGAGACTAGTGTATTACCACGGGCAAATGCACGTGCATATTTTTTTAAATTTTAAGTATTAAGTACTATTATTTAAAAATTAATAAAAATTAATTATAGCATGTTCTTTCGTCTTTTATTTAATTTTCTAGGTTTAATGATTTTATGTTTTTTTAATTAAATTAAAATTAATTTAATTACTTAATTTAGGGTTGGTATTTTTATAAATATCTAAGTTTTATGTCTTTATTAAAGTTTTGAAATTATTTAGTTTATTTTCATTACTATTATACTATAATACTCTAAATTATAAATGATTTTTTTGGGTCAAAAAATTAATATTATAATCATAATATTAATTGTTTTTTGAATTATGATGCTAAAATATTATTTAATCAATAATAAATTAACATAAAGTAAATTTATTGATTGCAATCTCATTTGATGATTTGATTTTGATAGTGAAGTAAGTATAATTTATTTATAAAATAATATTTTAAACTTAATTTTAATAAATTAATAAATTTGAAATTAATTGAATAGAAATTACACAATTAACATTATAAATAACTAAATAATTATTAATATTTAATGTTAATGACATGTTTGTAAATGTAGAAACTAATTAAGGAAAATGTATAATAGTCTAAAAATATTTTTCAAAGATGGTGGCTTTTTTGTATTATTTTTAAAAATTAAAAAGTAATTGTATTACAGTAAAGTAAAAATTAAACAAATGTAAAAAGAAAAGAATATAATATTTTCCCAGAAAAAGCTTCAAACTAACGTGGCAAAATCTTGAACTTGCCATCAAACAGCAACTCACAGCTTTACTCCTTTGTTCTCTTAGAATCGGAAATTTAACATGCAAATTTCTCTTGAAGAAATTTACAGAAGGGTTAAAGTTTTCTGTTTGTTCTATTAATAAGGTAGGTTAGTGCCAACAAATAATTGGTTCAAATGTGGGTTGTTGCATTCATCGACAAATCTCTGCCGCTAGCAACTTCATCCATATCGTCACACTGTGTTGATTTCGTCACTTGCAATCCTCACATTGTTAAGCTTCTTCAAGAGAAATGGATCAATTAGAGTAATTAATTGGATACTGAAATGGATCAATTGGTAAGATTAGCTTTAATATGCAAATTCATTATTCTTAAAAACTCTCCAAAAATCAGTTAACAATGTTGAAACTTGAGAGATCCAAAATCACAAAATCACGAAGACAAATGCAAAACAGAGAGAGAGGAAGGGAGGTTGCAAAGACGGAGATGCAGGAGAACTTAAATTTATACATTTACAAATGAGAATTCAATTAAAGATGGATTTATTTTCAGTTTTTTATGCATTTAATTTTGTGTGAAATGTCTAATTCAATCAATAGATTGATGGTTTGTTATTTTAGAATTAGAAATGGATTGAGAAAGAATGAAGAGATTAGGAGGATTTAATTTATGTTCTTCCCTTATTTAAATAGTTTTTTCTTTTAATTCATTTCAAGTGAAGGGTAAATGAGGTGTTAACGGTTAATTGATATTATTATTACAAAAACCTCTTCCGCGTATTCTCTAATTAAAATAAATAAATGTAGTAGTTCTAACTTTTAGTTAAATTAACTATATAATTTACTAATTATTAAGAGGGTAATTTGGATGAATATTGTATTTTAAAAAGAAAATGAGGTAAAACAAGGCTATTTGAAACAATTTAGTAGAAACGGGGTGGTTTTTTGTTGGTATTGCAATTCGTCTCCTGAGAATACGCACTCAACAAAAAAAAAAAATTATTTTTAATGATTTTAGTTGTGGGTTGACGGAGGGGTGGTTGGGATTCATTTCTTGTAAAACGAATTCATTCAAACTTTTTTTTTTAAAAAAAAATAATGATTGAAACATAGTGATTTATTCTTTTAATTTTTATTTGGTTCTCAACCCAAACCTTATTTTTTAAATTTTTTTTTTCAAATCATAATGATTAACAACATAATTATTTATTGGTTAAAATATCAATTTTGGTCTATGTATTTTGGATTTCATTTCATTTTAGTCCATGTACTTTTAAATGTTCAATTTTAGTCCATGTACGTACTTTCAATAAAGCTTAAAATTGGTTCCTACCGTTAGTTTGAAGTTGTTTTTTTTCAAAATTCGTTAAATAATCATAAAAATTTTCTTGCAATAAAATACATAATGTGGACACATTTCTAAAATTTATAGAATGAAGGCCAATAGAGACTAATTTTTTTTTTAGGAAAGTTAACAGTAGAGACCAATTTTAAGCTTTATTGAAAATACAAAGACTAAAATGGAAGAAAATCCAAAGTATAAGGACCAAAATGGTATTTTAACCTTATTTATTCCTTTAATTTTTAATTTGGTTTTTAACCTAATGATTACAAAATAATTGTATTTAGATAATTTTAGAAATTAATTTTGAGCATAACAATTTTAAAATTCAATTACACTATTCAAAATTACACTAATTGAATTTTATTTAAAATTAGCAATTCACCAGCAGTATTAGTGTAATTGGATTTTGTTTAAAATTACTCACTACACTAATTCACAAATGGTATTAGAGCAATTGGATATTGTTTAAAACTACTTAGTAATTTATTTCCAAGAAAAAACAACTTATAAAATTGTTATGCTCAAAATTAATTTCTAAAATTATCTAAATACAATTATTTTGTAATCATTAGGTTAAAAACCAAATTAAAAATTAAAGGAATAAATAAGGTTAAAATATCATTTTGGTCCATGTAATTTGGATTTCATTCCATTTTAGTCAATGTATTTTCAATAAAGCTTAAAATTGGTCCCTATTATTAACTTTCCTAAAAAAAATTAGCTTATATTGACCTTTATTCTATAAATTTTAGAAATATGTTATGTATTTTCTTGCACGGAAATTATTATGATTATTTAACCAATTTAAAAAAAAAAAACTTCAATTTAATGATATGGACCAATTTTAAGCTTTATTGAAAGTACATACAAAAGTACATGGACTAAAATGAAATGAAATCTAAAATACATGGACTAAAATTGATATTTTAACCAATAAATAATTATGTTGTTAATCATTATGATTTGATTTTTTTTTTTTTTACAAAAGGTTTGGGTTGAGAGCCCAATAAAAATTAAAAGAATAAATCACTATTTTTCAATCATTATTTTTTTTAAAAAAAAAAGTTTGAATGGATTCGATTTTACAAGAAACGAATCCCAACCCCTCCGTCAACCCACAATTAAAAATCATTAAAAATAAAATTTTTTTTGTTGAGTGCGTATTCTCAGGAGACGAATTGGAAACCACCCCGTTTCTACTACATTGTTTCAAATAGCCTTGTTTTACCTCATTTTCTTTTTAAAATACAATATTAATCAAAATTACCCTTATTAAGAACTAAAAAATAGTAATTATTATTAATTAATTATGGGTGGCATACTTTATAAATTAAAGTTTGACAGAGGGGTAAAGTAGTCCAATTTTTTTTTCAAAGATTGTAGCTTTTTAATATATTATAGATTAGAGGTTCAAGTCTCCATACTCCATATTTGTGGTATAATTTTTTTTTTATTTGATATCTAGATCTACTTTAAAGTCTGAAATTTACCTCCAACATTCAAACTTTTGTTCTAAACCCAAAAAAGAAAAAAAAAAAAAAAAAACCTTATTGGCCATCAATAGTGACATGTCATTTTGCAATATTTGGCAGAATGGATTTTCTTTGACTCCATTGATGGAAGAAAATTCATGGGAGTCTGACCATTTTGTTCTGATTTGCAAAGTGTGGTTCTCCAATATTCATAATCACATTTGCCAATCAATCACTATCTAATATTGACATCCAATATCTCTCTAGAGGCTTTGGAAGACAGTTCTTAGTGCTAATGGGAAAGGTGACAAGTATTGTTCAGTTCTCTGTTACCAAATAATCACACTCCAAGTTCAATGTTTCAGCCAATAATTTGAGACAAAACTCAAGGACAAACCTTTCATAATCATATCAACAATTCTCTAGCAAACCCCTAGTAATGAAAATAGAGGTCAGTGGGAAGCCTGCTACTGTGTATTGATGGTGTTTCTTGACTTAGTTGAAGCTACTCTGTTCCTTTTTTTTTTTTTTTATTTGAAACTATGTTCTTTTCATTTGATACGATTTTGTTTTTAGTTTTGTCAAAAATACGATTTCTTAGGTTTGTTTTCTAGCTTCTGAAAGTATGTTTGTGGAAGAAATTAGCATAGAAGGAAAGAGACAAACACTTGAAAGAAAGAAACTTTTATTAAGAAAATACGGAGGACACTTTTGAGAGAAGGATTTCTTACTCTCTTGATACTTCACTCACTCACTTTTTCTAACTTGACTCGCTTATGGGACGCACTTCCTATTTATAGGCATTAGATCTTTCGATTTTTCAAGGCTCTTTTTGGATCTAAAATATCTTCGATATTTCTTTGAAGTTTATCTTTATCTAAAGGAATTTTCAGAATTTCTTGGAGGCTAAAGAAAGGCTAAAAGATCTCTAGAACCTCTTTTAGATATCTATTTACAATATTCAAGATAAATCTATATTTGAACACATTTGAAATATTAACCAAATTTCAAAACCAAAAAATGAATTAGTAAAAGGTTAAAGGTCCTCCAACCCATCATTCAACAGATTAATCACCTCTAAGCAATCGGATTCTACTGAATTGTGACCAAGCAAAAGAGGAGGAATATACTTGTATTTTTGGAAATGTAATGATTAAGTTCTTAAGTTCAAATTTCAATAAAATCTTGAATGAAAAATGACAGATGCATACAATATAGGTAAGTGAATGAAGGAGATGAATTTTGTACGATTTCAAGTCAAAGGAAAATTATTTACACATTCAGATGACCTTGATTTCAACTAGATTTTAACTTTTTTTTTTTAGTACAACAAATGTGAGGGTATGAGAATTTGAATCTCTAACTTTAAGGAAAAGAGTACATGTCAATTATCGTTGAGTTATGCTCATATTAGCAACTAGATTTTAACTTGAGAACTCAATTGTGAAACTAAACCATTATAAAACTAAACTTTCTAAAAAGAAGTATATAAATACTAAAATGTTGCTAAAGTCAAAATTTAGAGACTACAAATATATTTTAACCTTATGATTATCTACATTTTTTTTTTTTAAAAAAGAAAAGTTTTTAGAGCTTTTATCAAACGGAATTTTAGTTATTGTTCCTCAAAGTTTGATATGTTCTAGAATTTAGAGGCTCTCCAATAGAATTGGGATAAGTGCATTTCTTGAGTCAACTAATTACTTTACACAAATAAGGCTTGTTATAGAGTTTAGGTCTATTATTCTTTTTTTGACCACTAAAGAGTCTTTCTGTTTAAAGTTTTATTGGATGCTCGTGAATAATAACTACTTAGAAATAAAATGTCTTGGAATAACATTATTGGGTGTCGAGGTATCATAGGTAATTATGTTTGGTTCTACATGAATATGTTATCAATGTTTTATAGAAACAAATGATATTTATATTTGTTTGATGAGATTAATACATAAATTTTATACAATTGTGATACATTAATTAATGGGTTAATATTTCAAAAAATAAATATAATTTAATTAATTATAAGTAACAAACTAATAATTTTAATTGAATAATAATTATTAAATAATCCATACAACAAATTAATTTAACAAATTAAAGTGAATTAATTTAAACTAATAGATTATTAATATTTTCAATAAAATACTTAACTGCATTAGTTTAATATATTATTATCAATAAAATTAATTAAGTATATATTTTAATTAATCAATTATTATTAATTTATTACAATTGAATAGAATAATTAATTAGGTTACTTTAATATATTATTATCAATTAAATTTTAATATGATCTGTTTGATTATAAATTTAATTTAACGTTTAAAATTTTAAATTAAATTAATATATCAAATAGAAACAAGATGCTGATAAAAGATAAGAGGAGAGAAGAAGATATTAAGAAAAGAGATGAGAGAGAAAGAGATTTCGAAAACTCTTACTTTTGGAAAGTATCAAATACCCTTATATATGAGTATGAAGAAAGCATGAAAATGACTTATTTGCATGTCACATCTTTCAAATCTTATACCAAACAAGGGATTATATATCTCGTCTCCATTTTCATCTTCATTCTCATCCCTATTTCCTTAATCCGAACAACCCTAAAGAAGTTGGACTAGAGTTTTATTAAAGCACAATTTTGGCAATTACTTTTGCATTATACTTTATGGGGAGTGCCTTGAAGAATAAAAGCTAGAATTAGATGCATTAATTTTGTAGCCACCAACTATTTTATTACACCCCATTAAAGTAGTATAATATATAATGCTTTGTCTGATCTTATTACATTGAAACTTCTATCGACAAAAATAATTATATGATTTCCCCCCAAAAAAAGCTAAGTTGGGCATCTCTATTTACCTTTAGGAAAGAGATAAAGGGATAGAATATTGGTAATTGCAAGGAATAGGACTTTTGGACCTTCTTCATTTTGCCATTGCTAAATGCTATCAACAAGATTAGGCTAAATTATAAAATAACCTCGAATTTTTTTCTTTGTTTCAAAAATACCTCTACTCTTTCAAAAATTGGAATATTACCCTTGACCTTTCAAAACTACCATTGGAGTAGAAATCCTTTAGAATGTTAGATGGAAAATCGACGTGGCGATGACATGAAACAATATGACAGTGATTCGAGTGCTTGTCTGGATGAAGTATGAAGAAAGATATTGAGACACATCGACTTTTCATCGAACATTCTAATGATTTTTCTACTCTGAGTAGTTTTGAAATGTTTATGAAAGGTCATGAGTAGTATTGTAACTTTTGAAAGAATAGGGGTATTTGAAACAAATGGCAAACTTCAGGAGTATTTTTTATAATTTAGCCAGGAGATTATGTGAATAGGAAAAATATGGATGCATAATTATGCCTTATAATTAGGATTTCTCATGTTGTTCTCTCTAGGAAAATATAATATTGTTCATGAAGTTTGAGAGAAGAATCACACTTCAAAGCCATCCCTGTTTCTCAAAGAGGAAGTTTGAACAATACAAGCCAATTGCTTAGACTTACAAGTGATTCTATCTGTTCAACTCATACATATATCATACATGATACAAGACTTGTCTACAAAGTTGAGATATGTCCATGTGACAAACAAATCACTAACGAAATACCACATCTTGAGTCCGCTTTGCTGCATCGCGATCATGTTCTAAGTGTTTGGGAGCTTCATGAAAATTTGAAATGATATTTTTGCTGTTTATATTTCAGGTATGGAACATGAGGACAGCCTTGTTATAAGAACTGCAGAATGATAGTAGTTTGGAAAACCTCATTTTGGGCACATATAATTGCAGGATCAATATTGCTTCTCCCATTCAACATGTCACTTCATATTTTAAGTGCAGGCACATTTGACTTTTGAGCCGTATATATAATGGAACTAGAGGAAATCATTCTCACCTAAGAAGCATGAAAACTTCAATTTGGGTAATGTATCTGTGCCCGAAGTGTCTGACACTCAAATAGTAACACTTATTGGACACATATCGGGCGCTTACAATACATGTGCATCAAATACTAGTTGTATAAAGGGAATATGGAAAGACATGTATCGAACACTTGGTTTTTTGATTTCAACAATATGTGGGGGAGGGGGATTCGAACCTTTAACCTCTCTGTCAATGGTATATGTCTTAACTAGTTGAGTTATGTTCAGGTTGACATCTATGAACAATTGTTAAGCGTAATAGATAGACACAAATAGACAAAAATAATAAGATCTAATAGCAAACTACATCAAATTTGTTTCTAGATTTTTAAAAAATGACATATCATCGTCTCCGTGTTGTGTCTTATACGTGTCTCGTGTCTTCGTATCTGTGCTTCTTAGATTCTCACAATGTGTTTGGATGACATGTATTCAAAAGAAAACAACTGTGGCGTTTTGATTTCAAGTTTTTGTTGAAACCACTAAGTCTCTAGGAGTGCATATATTAGATCTACCAAGCATCCATTACTTTCCTTGTGACTATACATCTTTTTGTGAGATTTGACATGTTGTTCCTCAAGTGCCATGGAAATAGATAATAAATGGGAGAGGATTTTTATATTGTTTCTAAGGCAAATATTTGATTCCAAGATATTAGACAGATGGTTTCTCGGCTGTAGTTGCCTCAGCTTTCTCTATCTCTCCCTAACTCTCCAAAGATGCTCAGCACTATAGATTAACAAGAAAGGCATCGTGAGATTTTAACAACCTTTCCGATATTGGTCCTTATAAACTTGTGCTACATTTCAAACGTCAGCGTTGTGACGATTCATGAGCTTATTCCAAACATATGACTGTTAAAGGTTCTAAAGAAAGGGAGCAGAGACAAAAATGAAAGAACATCAAGATATTCTGATTCAAGTTGCTTTTATAGCAGTGGTACAAGTTGAATTGTTTTATATCATTTCCATTTCCCTATCAGAAAAAAGCTAAGCTTATAAATATGACTCTGCTTTCACAACTAAAATCATATTTTAGAAGTCTTTGGACAGGCATCATATTGTAGAAGCAAAAAAGGTGAAAAAATGAAGCCTGTTGTGGTAATGCTTTCAATTAATCTTGCGCTTGCAGGTGTGAATATACTACTCAAGGAGATTCTTAGTGAAGGGATCAGTCAGCTACTAATCGTTATGTATCGGCAAACGATTTCCGCTCTTTTCTTGACGCCGATTGCTTATTTTTGGGAAAGGTAAAGGCACCTTGACTTCTCCAACTTTAGAAAATATTGCTTCCTTTACCATACTAGAGTCTGCATTTTCCTTCTTGCTTTCCAAGTTTGCTTTGTTGTGTGAAAAGGTTAACTGCTACAAAACTATAAAGTTCTCCTTTTTTTGGTGAAATGCAGAAAAACCAGACCTCAGCTGACAGCTTACATCTTATTCCTCCTTTTCATCAGTTCCTTACTTGGGTTAGTAATGGCATCTTTTGTAAACTTTACCTTAACTTTACGATGTTATTATTATTATTATTATTTTGAGTTCAACAACATGTGGAGGTGGAGATTCAAACCTCTAACTTTTTGGTTGAGGATATAATGCATTAACTAGTTGAGTTATGCTTAGGTTGGCATAACTTTATGATGTTATTGTCAGTAAGAAACTTTGGAATGCCTAATGCAGGTTAACGCTAACATTATACTTATTCCTAATTGGTCTGCACTACACATCTGCAACTTTCTCTTGTGCATTTCTGAACCTGGTGCCCGTAAATACGTTCATTCTAGCCATATTATTCCGGTGCGTACCAAAAAACCATAGTTCACTTTCTTTCCCAATGTTGACTGAAATGTGATGATAGTAACAATGGTTTCAAAATCTTTCTAGTATGGAGAAAGTGGACATGAAAAGCAAGGGTGGAAGAGCCAAAGTGCTTGGGACTTTGGTGTGCATTTCAGGAAACTTACTTTTGATTCTGTACAAAGGAATGCCGCTAACCAGCCCCGGATCAGAAACCGGGAAACCAAATGGAGCTCGTGCAATGGTTCAAGCTGAAACACCAGGAAGATGGTTAATAGGTTCATTGGTTTTGACTGCAGGCTGCTTTATGTGGTCCTCTTGGTTCCTTATGCAATCAAGGGTTGGCAAGGTTTATCCATGTCAATATTCTAGTACCTGCATCATGTCCTTCTTCAGCGCCATCCAATCGGCTGTTTTACACTTGATTATAGACAGGAAGAACTCCGTGTTCGTTGTGAAAGGGAAGTTTGCCATCTTAAGTCTCATATATGCTGTAAGTATCAGTTTGTTTTCTAACTTCAGTAGCTATTTGTAGCTAAATTTCTTTCAAATTTTGATGTTGTTGTAATGGGTTTAACAGGGATCAGTGGGTTCAGGGTTGTGCTATGTGGGGATGTCTTGGTGTGTAAAACAGAAAGGGCCAGTTTTCACAGCTGCTTTTACCCCTTTCATGGAGATTTTTGCAGCCATATTTGATTTCTTCATCTTGCATGAACAGATTCACCTAGGAAGGTCTGCTTCTTTCTTCTTCTTTATATCTTTTTTCCCTATTTCTTGATCGAGATTCAAGACTGAGAAAGCTTTTAACTTTACTCTCTTGGGAAAAAAATACAACAACAACCAGACTTAACAAACACAAATTTTGTCAATACAACGACACTCTCTTCTATATCAAAATCTTCTATTAGAATCCAAAATACTACAAGGAAGATAAATTTTGTTTGGCTAAATTATAAAAAATACCCTTGAACTTTGCCATTTCATAAATGTTTTAAAACTACCCTTGAAGTAGAAATTCATTAGATTGTTGGAAGGAAAATCGATGTGGCGGTGACCTGGAATGACGTGATGATGACTAATATGTTTGCCTGGATTATGTCTGAAAGAACGATACTCAGACACATCGACTTTTCATCCAATATTCTAATGGTTTTTCTACTCCAAAGGTATTGTTGAAACGTTTATGAAAGGTCAAGGGTAATATAGCAACTTTTAAAAGAATAGGGGTATTTTTGAAACAAATGACAAAGTTCAGAAGTATTTTTTATAA
This sequence comes from Trichosanthes truncata, assembly GCA_033996785.1. Classification (NCBI taxonomy): domain Eukaryota; kingdom Viridiplantae; phylum Streptophyta; class Magnoliopsida; order Cucurbitales; family Cucurbitaceae; genus Trichosanthes; species Trichosanthes truncata. Next base: position 31,373,291 of record MU867261.1, read on the forward strand.
TTTAGCTATTTTGTTTCTAAAAAGGAAGCTGGTTGTCTACTAACTATTTCCTAGTTTTATATGTTATTCTTTGAAAAGACTTGAAATCTTAACCAAATTTCGAAAATAAAAATGGGCCTTCGAGTAAACGACAGTAAAACATCATCAAACTGGCTTGAAAAATTGCTGATTCTACGTCTAGAGACAGAAAACAAACTGATACTTACACTCGACTTCAAATTCATTAAGATCAAAATTTAAACTTTGGCAGACTTCATGACTTGATTCATGTCCAAAAACTTTGACAGAGTTTTTAAAAAACAGAAAAAACATTGCTGAAAAATGTGAGGTTGTGATGTGGCAGTGTTGTGGGGTCAGTTTTGATCATAAGTGGAATGTACATTCTTCTGTGGGGTAAAGATAGAGAAGCAAAGGAGTATGCAGTGAAGCAAACTGTATCAGTTGAAGAAGGCTATCATAATTCAAACATGCCATCAGCAAATACAGATGCAGTGGAGCAGATATAAATAGATGTGCATTTTCCTTTTCATTTCCTCTAAGGTTCCCAAACTTTGTTAGATTGGAAGAGCCCAAATAAAGATATGCTAACTTTATATATATATTATGCTAAAATTTTAGATGAATATGAGGGTCACTAAAATAGTATAAAGTGGCAAACCTGATGATAACTCAACTGGTTAAGGAATCATAAACCTCTCTTTAAAGGTTAGATGTTTGATCCCTCACTCCCACCGCTCGGTCTAAACTTTAAAAAAAAAAAGTTAAACGACAAATTTAGTCTCTGAACTTTCAAAATGTTGAATAGTCACTGATCTATTCAACATTTTTTTAATAACATTATGGATCTATTAGATACAAAATTTAAAGTTTCGGGTTCTATTAGACCAAAAAATCAATTTTATGTTCCATAAATTAGTTAAATTTTGAAGAAACAAATATGTCATGAACCTTATGGACATAAAATTGAAAGTTCAAGGACCTATTAGACACTTTTATAGTATAGAGACCCATTCGACATAAAATTGAAAGTTTGACTTGTTAGACACTTTTTAAAATTCAATGACCTATTAGACACAAACTTGAAAGTTTAGGAACTAAACTTGTAATTTAACAAAAAAAAAAACTAAAATAGCATAAAGTGAGTTGGTTACATTTTTCTTTTGAGAGAATATCACAATAGTTTTTTTTTTAGTTCAACAACATTTAGGGTCGAGGGATTCGAACCTTTGACCTCTTGGTCGATGGTACATGTCAATTATTACCGAGCTATGCTTCTTTGGCGAGAATATCACAATAGTTGATTATATTGTCTTGATCTTCTTAGATTTTTATATTTTGTAAAAATATATCAAAGTTGTGTGAAAAATATATATTATTTTCACAAATTTAAGAGAATAAATAATAGAGGAAGATAATCGTTTATTTTTATATTTTATTCTATCAACTTTTCTTTCATAAATTAATTAACGTCATTCAACTCATACTCCCACCATTAAAAATAAAATGTTACTAATATCTTAACTAGTTGAAGAAATAATAGAGGAATATAATCGTATATTTTTATATTTTATTCTATCAACTTTTCTTTCATAAATTAATTAACGTCATTCAACTCATACTCCCACCATTAAAAATAAAATGTTACTAATATCTTAACTAGTTAAATCATATTCAGGTCAAGAGCTAATGGATTTTGAGACATTAACCAAATGAAAACCATGTTAGAACATAGAAATATATATTTCAATTTTGTATGCTTCAAAAAAAATAAAAAATTAATTTTGTATCTAATAGGTCCATAAACTTAAAAAGTGTCTAACAGGTCTTAGACTTTCAATTTTGTATTTAATAAGTTCCTAACATATTCAAAAATTTAAAAAAAAAAAAAAAAAGACCTATTAGACACAAAATTGAATTTTGTTTCTGATAGGACTTTCAACTCTCAATTTTGTGTTCAATAAGTTAATGAATTTTAAAAATGTCAAATAGGTCAATGACCTATTAGATACAAAATTGAAAATTCAAAAATTTATTAGACACAAAATAAAAAATTTAATAACCACCTAGACATTTTTTTAAGGTTAGGAATCTATTAGATACAAAATTGAAATGTCATAAATTTATTAGGATTTTTTTTTTTAAATTTTGTTTTCAAAAACTCATTTTTCTTCCAATCTCATTTTCCCCCTTTGACATATCTTTGTCCAACAATTTTTTTTCTAACTCTTTTCTCTCTAAAACTTTTTTTTTCTAGCTTTTTTCTCTAAAACTTTTTCCTCTCTAAATTTCTCTCCCTAAAATATTTCTCTCTCTAAAATTTTCAACCTATATAATTTTTATTTCTCACTTTCTCATGTTTATTTAACTTTCATTTCTCTCTCTTCTAGAATACCTCTCCACTTTCTCTCTCTAAAAATTAAATATTCTTTTCCAAAATTTTAGCTCTCTAAACTTTTTTCTCTAACTTATCTATTTCTAAAATTTCTCCCCTATCTTTCTTTCTCTCTAATAAGTATATTTCTAACTTTTTTATTAAAAAACATTTTCTCCCTAAATTTTCTCTCAAACAATTTTTTTAAATTTTTTTTCTCATTTTTCTTTATTTCTCTATCATGTCTTTTACTCTTAACTTTACTCTCTCTCTAAAATTTCTCTTTTTATTTAAGTTTTTTTCTCTCTAAAATTGACCACTTTTCCTTTAACTTATTTTCTCTCTAAATATTTTTCTTTCATGTCTCAAAATTTACTATGTCTAAATTTTCCTCATAAAACAATTATATCTATGTCTCTAAATTTTTATTTACATGTCTCCACACATTTTTCTCTCCCTAAAACATATCTTCATCTCTCTAATGTAAAAGAAAAAACTAAAAACCAAAAACAGATATCAAATAAGTCTGGTTTTTTATTGTTTAAAAACATAAACAAAAAATAGAAAACTAAAAAACTAAAATAATTATCGGTCGGGGCCTAAACTTGTAATTTAACTATTCTTTTCTCAGGGTGAAAGATACGAATACTTATAAAATAAATAAATAAATTTTTAAATACAACAAAAAAACAAAAGGAAAAAAATAAATTTTGACCATAAACTTGGTAGGTTGTATCAATTTTAACCCTGAACTTTCAATTTTATCAATTTAAACCTCAAACTTAGCATGTTGTATCAAATTTAACCCTAAACGTTCAATTTCTCAATTTAAACTTCAAACTTGAATAAGTGTATCAATTTACACCCTCCGTTAAGTTTCTGTTTCAATCTCCGTTAGAAATGTTTCTCACATATGTTCAAAGTCACGTGTTGCTCTATAATATATACGTATTTGTTATTTAAAAAAATAAAAAATAAAATTGTTGAAGAAAATTGGAGTAGACTAATCATGATGTTTTTCAATTTTAGACATAGCTTTTTTTCAATTCTTATCTTCTCTAATTTTGTTGCTTTTTACATTTTATTAATTGAGAGTTTTTCAATTTTAAGGCAAGATTCTACTTGATCTATAGCTGTCAGTAGAAACAAAGTTTATTTGCACCATGTTTTTCCTCAATGAAGTACTCACATTCTTGAATCAGTCGCCAATATTGATTTTTTTTAATTTCTTGTTGGCCTCGAGCTCGATTTATCCTCCATCTGTCGCAATGAATGTAGGGCTTTCGAAATCTCCCTTGTCGGAATCCTTGTCCTCTTTCTCTCTAGCATCGATGTCACATTAATCCTCCGTAAGACTAATGATGGGGCCGAGAGACCAGTTCATTGCGTTCATAAGCATCATTCTGTCCACCACCGTCCTTCTATGTTCTCTCCTGCATTTTAGTCTAGCGCAAACTCCTCACCACCGAAGTTGACGAAATTGCCATGGTTGTTGCCGTCTTTAATAACGTCACCGCCTGGATCTTCTTCACACTCGTCGCTGATATCGACACCAAAGGATAGGGGAACACAAGAGTCCATTTGTTTTCGTGTGGGTCCTACTTTCGAAAGTCGAGTTAACACGTGGCTTTAGACATGTGTGAGAAATTTTTTTAAGGATGGTTGAAACGGAAACTTAATTGAAAGTGAATTGATGCACTTCCTTAAGTTTAAGTAACTTAAGGTTTAAATAGATGAAATTAAAAGTTAAAATTGACACAAGATTAGTGTCAAAATTGATTTTTTCCCAAAAACAAACCTTGGTTGCAATACTTCTGTCGGGCTATAAATGCTTCAGAAACCACTCGCCTTCGTCTTCCCCACGCATCTGCCCTAGCGAAGAACTCAGAACCAGTGTGGCTGCAACTGCAACCAAATGAAGCAAGAAGAAGTCAATCACTGCCAAATTCAAGAATGGTATCCCAAATTCAAATCCTTCTCCATCAAAACCCTAATTCACGAGCTTCCAGAATCTTTCGTTCAGTACCTTCTCGACGACTCCGGGCCTTTCCTCCTTCCACTTTCCATCTCAAACGAGGACGCTCTTCCTAATAGAGTCGTCAATCCCGAAGAAGAGGAGGATTACCAGTTGAAAGAAGGATCCGATGATGAATCGGAGCAATCCACTGCGCCTCCTTCGTTTCCGGAGCTTGAATCTGATGTTAAACAGTCGATTTGCTCTCTCGGAGGTTCCGTCTTCCCTAAGTTGAACTGGAGCGCACCGAAAGACTCTGCGTGGATTAGCCCTACCGGGACTTTGAAGTGCTCTTCGTTCAGTGAGATTGCGCTCTTGCTTCGATCTTCCGATTCGCTTGTTCATGATCTCTGTCACGCGTACGATTCCTGCGTCGATAAATCTTCGTCGAGGCCATCGAGATTCTTCCTGGCGCTTCGGAAGTGGTACCCGTCCCTTCGGCCAGAGATGGAGTTTCGTTGCTTCGTGAGGAATCGGGACCTGGTTGGCATTTCGCAGCGCGAGGTCACAACGTTCTATCCTGCGTTAGTGGAGAAGAAGGAGAATCTGAGAGAACTCATCCGAGAATTCTTCATCAACCATGTGGAGTCAAGCTTCGAATCGGAGAATTACACGTTCGATGTGTATGTGACGAAAAACGAAGCTGTTAAGGTACTGGATTTCAATCCATGGGGGGCATTCACACTTCCATTGCTGTTCGATTGGGAGGAATTGGAGGAGAAGAATGAAGGGATTGAATTGAGAATCGTGGAGAGCCGGAGGGCGGTGAGGCCAGGATTGAAGACTGCGGTTCCATTCGATTACTTGGATACGAGCCCTGGAAGTGGTTGGGACCAGTTTTTGAGAAATGCAGATCAAGAATTGCAGCAGCAAACCAGAGACGATGACGGATTGAATTCCCTATTCTGATTCTTCTTTCTTTCTTTCTTTCTCCCGATTGATGAATATAAGTAGCTCAGATTTTTTTTCAGAAGTCGAATGAGATTGAATTATTGAAATTATGAGACTAGAAAATTTTCTGTAGGATTTTGCACTAATACACAACCAAGAGCAATTGAGGGTTTTGGCTTTGAGTTATTTTACACAAACGAAAACTCTGCCTATATTAAGAATGACCACTTGGATGGATCATTTCTTAATTTCTTGTTTCCACACATTTTTAAAATGTCCTTTTTTATTGATTAATTTCTGATCCTAAATTTATTTTTAGATTAGTCACTATGGTTTTAGAAATTAGAGTTTCAAACCTCATAGTAAGGAGAGTAAACATCTAAGCATAACTTATAATGACTTAAACGAAAGTGGTGAAATTTCTTGCATGGACGACTATCAATTTCCCACTAGTACTACATGTAGTTACAAAATCTTGCCTTAAAGCAATACTAATATTTCGTTTCTCAAGGCAAAACATACTGAGATTCTAGGTGTATGAGAAAGTCTTGAGACATTTTTTTTGAGTTCAACAATATTTGAAAGTAAGAAGATTCAACCCTTTAATTTGTTAGTCGATGATACATGTTAATTATTACTGAATTAGGCACAAAAATGCTTTAGGACAATTAAAAACGACAAATTCACTATGACATTTGAAAATCAGATATGAGTCACTTCAAACGTCACTGGCAAATACAATCCAAGTCAAGACAGTGAACTGGCAAAAAAAATCCAAGTCAAGACAGTGAACGACCATGGAAAGTATTTGGGAGTTCCTTCTTCATCTCAAAAAAACAAACAAACAAAAAAGCTAAAATTATCAAACTAAAGCTGCTGTCACCGGATATTAAAAATATACTTGACATTAATTCCAATGTGTTTAGACCATTCTGAAATTCTAAAATTGGCCCAAGGGTCTCTTAATTCAAAATAAAATCTATTAGCTACATCTTGAACCATATACTTTGTGACAAGGCAGAGCAGACAGAATGGCTCTATGAACAAAGATAACCAAATATAGCCAAAGTGAACATAGTTCAGCTGGCATAAAGTATGTGTTAATGAAAAGTGGTCTATAGTTCGAATCCCCCACCCCATATTGTACTAAAAAAAAAAGACCAAATATACAACACATCAGTTTAGGACTCTTATACCAAAACTAAACACTGGTAACCCAACAGTAATTCAAAGTCCAATCGTAATTCTTGAAAAGTAAGAAACAAATGAATAAATAAAATTGAATAAACGTACAGCCCGGTTCGAATCAATGTAACCTCGTCAATTCCTCTACTCTCTTGCAAAGCTCCTCAGCCGAAACGCCCATTGCCCGAGAAATTTCTTCCATTTTACTGCGGTTGAGGTCGAGGAACGACTCGATTAGATCTCCGTCCAAGAAATTTTTAGCTTCGGCAGTTCTCTTCTCGTTGTTGAAAGACCTCCACTGCTCATGGCTCAGTCCTCCTACACCCTTAATCACTTTCCTCAAGTTGGACTGGAGCTTCTCCAAGAACACATATTGCTCGTGAGGAAGTGAAGCAATGACCCCAATTACGCCATTGACAGAGCCAAAAATGACTGTTGGAATCTGGCCCACGTCGGAATCAGGTAAACGCATTACGAGGGAGCCATGTCGGAACCGGTTAACAAATTCACCTAGGTGGTATTCACCAACCACCTCTAGGCGGCTGCGCTCCTCATCAGTTGCTCCTTCGCTATTCTTCCGAACAGTGAAGAGGTTGAAGTAATTTTCAGCACCGAGGTAAATGTCGTCGTCGAGAATTTCAACTGCTGACATCCAATTTGCATTGTAGTCGCGGGCTCTCTCCTCAATAGCACCTTCCTCATGCTGGTACAGAAGTAACAACAATCTCAGTATTCAGAAAATAAAAAGTCTTGGACCAAGTGGATTTTGGCCAACAAATAAATAAGCATCCAAATTGATGCTTCTCTTTTCTTCTTGCAGGGAGAGGAGGCTATATTGAAGACGAGCAATACATGACTTATGGGATAGTGACTAACCTTGTAGATTAACAGGGATATGGACTTCATCAAATCACCAACAACAATGAAATCTCCACGGGTTTGCACGTAGAGAGCGAGTATATGTCCATGGTGCCCACATTCAGATTGTAACTCACGAGTACCATCATCTCGAAGTGTCCACTTGTATAATTGAATTTTCTGGTTAATAGCCGCCAGCAGCTTTCCATTGAAGGCATTCAAGGAATAAACAGATCCCTTGGTTTCTTTCTCAGCAATAAGCTGTAGCTTACCTTCCTCAACAACAAAAACCAATATCCGGCCCTAGAGTTGAAAACAGAAAACAAGAGATTAGAATGAATAGAAAGGGGTCCTACTCTCAGGTGTTTAAAATATATAGTTTGTGCTAATAATACCTTGGTTGGTTCATTTTCTTCCGGCATAACATATGCAGTTCCAACACAGTAATATACATTACTATCATCTGAGAAAGAGCAGCTAAGAATAGAACACCCATACTCATAAGTGTCAAGAGCATAGGTTGAGATGGACTCAAAGGTTTGGTCATCTAATAAGCGAATAAAATGCATTTCAGTGTCCTCCGTGCCTGATTGGTTATATCTCAAACAACAAATGGCAAATGTTCTGGACTGCTCCTGATGGCAGATACGGCGTGCATGCTCCCCAAGTGGGATAGAGCGGATATGAAGCTTTTGAATATCATCAATGGTGCCAATTGTAAGTTCTCCTTCTTTTGCAATTGCAAGGCTGACAATCAAAACAAAGAATAATTGGGAAAAAAGCCATTAACGGACAATCCTAATATAAATTGAGAAAAACAAGCCCACATGAAAGTAAACAAAAGAGAAAGAAGGGGGTGAAGAGTAAATGACACTTCCCAGCGGAAATTTTTTGATATGATGACTCCTCCCATGTATCAACCACCAAATTATCATTTAATGTTAATTGTTTAGAAAATACTAACCATTTCTCAACACATCGGCCATATCAAAAACTGGCATCATCTCAATTGGCCCACTTCCATGGTTTACCAACAGGATTCTAAAACGAACTAACATGAGATTGTAGGTTCTCTCCGTGTTATACACAATAGTATCATAAAGAAAGAGTTCTTTGACAGACTTGTATTTTTGCTGTGTTTTGGGGGTTATGGCTAGGAGGAATAGTAGGATTTTTAGGGGCGTGGAGAGGTCCGCAAATGAGGTTTGGGATATTGTTAGTTTTAATGCCTTGTAGTGGGTGTCAGTCTCTCCATTTTTTTGTTATTATCATATAGGTTTTATTCTTTTAGATTGGAGTCCATTTCTTAATTAACTTTTGGAATTCCTTTTTGTGGGGCTGTTTTTTGTACACCCTAATGAAAGCTCAGTTTCTCATTTTAAAAAAGGAAAAGAAAAAAATGTAATATATTATGTAGCTAACTTATGGTTATTTTCTTAATATGGTAACTTTAAATAATTATATAGCTAACTTATTTCCTACACATCGTTTTACTTTTAAACTAAATTACGTAAAAATTTATAAAATTAAAAAAGAGAGAGAACAAAGAGAGAAAGAGAGACTCCCATACATGAGAGCCCTAAATACAGAAACATAATTTCTTCAGCAACAAACACAAACAAGTACCTGTCTGGAAAAGCAGCAGAATTGAAAGGACACATATGGCTAACTTCCTTCAGATTAACATTGCTGTAAAGTAGTTTCTTGTTGCTGCTATAAATGACTGTAGGTCTATCTGATGCAGCAAACACGTGAGTAGCATTCTTGGAAGAAAAAGTACGGAGTGTTATAGGTTGGGTTCCAAGAGAAACCTTTTTCCTGTCCATTAGCTCACAAGAATTTGAATTTGTGTTTAATATAAAGTTCAACAGATGACCATCTCCAAGGGCGCACAGCAAGTAAGATATCTGAAAAGAAAATGTCACACAAACTTCACAAACAGGAAGTAAAAAGTTCGCAAGTTACTTCCTTGGAACTCAAGGAAACAATGTTCAAGTTATTCAACAGATTCGGTTCCAGTAAGGTCGTGAAAGTCAGCAAATTATTTGATACCATGGATTTTTAAATTTTTTAGTTAGCATAGGCAAGACTCAATAATACAAAATCAAGTTCAATTAACACGGGATAAAATCTAAATAAATAAAATTCCATCTGGCCAACAAGTAGGCGACATATAGATTCCTTCCATAACAATTTTTTTTTTTGATAAGAGATTCCATAACAAGTCCAAGAATACATCATGAGCATGTATCTTCCTCCATCCCACAACCAATACATTACATGATGGCTCGTCCATTTTAATAAAATTATTCACATTTCAGATCCAGATTTGACCTAAATAAAGCAAGGTAGAATAAGCAGGGGAAGAGTAAGCACACATACCCCTTCAAAAGTACAAAGAAGAACTGAACGAGGTATTATCTCTCCTCCCAAATGTTCCTTTGTAAGGAGATTCAGGTCAGGTAGCGAAAATATTCTGACACTTATATCTGTCCACATTCCAACTGCAGCGAGCTGACTACAATTAGGGTTGTCACCAATCGGGTTTATGTCGAGGCATGAAATCTCATGCTCTAACTGTATATGTTTCTTTTCAATCAATAATCCATCGCAAATTTCTAAATGAACTAAAACACCACCGCCAGTTGCCAATAAAACCTGGTATTTAAGAGAACAAGAAACGATTAATTGCCTTTTCTTTTAATGACAACTTAATATTAGAAAACACAATATTAAGAGATAGAAAACATGTGCAAGAAAGATATATGCAATTCTTAGAGATGGAAATTCACTCCTCGCTCATAGATCTTAATCCATGAAAAATATCATTCAAAAGAAGAGAGAGACCAATCACTTCATATCAGACAATAATCTCTTATGTTTCACAATTTCCACCGGTAACTCATCCACGATGGAAATCTGAAAAAACATAATGACTCAAACTAATATAGGAGTGTCCAACAAAATTTCTTGTGGCATGGGAGAGTTTTCAGAGAATAAAGAAGTGAATGTCAGTGAAAAACTTGCTAAACAAACAAAAAAAAAATGCAGAGGCTTGGGGATAAAAACAAAACTCTTTTAAATTCAGATCATGCAGCGCAGGTTCACTCAATAAGCTGCAACCGGTGTTTTTCAAAACTCAAGGCTCAATAACCCTCTAGAGCATGAACATGAGATTAGATGAGACAAAATATTAAAGAAAATAAAACAAAGAAACGAGGGCTTCATTTAAGAGATCAATAAACTTTCTTTAAAGAAATAAGCATCCTGGCAGCTATTTGACCGATCAAGAAAGTGGGCTAGAAGCACTAAAATGCATGCCAAGGAGAAGGATCTTTTTGCTAATGGTTCTCATAATGTACCAATGTTAAATATTTCTAGCTTGCACGAGACTTTAAATATTTTGCAGCTGGCTAAGAATCTAAATTTAAACATGCTTTAACAAATGTAATGTTTCTTATTCAGAAAATCAAAAAATGGAACTAAAGAACGGTTTTCTTTTTTCCCCAAAAGTCGATGGTCAAGAGCATATTGAAAAAAATGATGTCATCTAAAAATCACTATTCCTGACAAGTCTCTCCGTATTTATTCTTGTGAACTGGGAAGTTGAAATGAAAAAAGCCAAAGTTTCTGAGTTTCCATTTTGTAATAATGAATTTTCCATTCAATAACTATCCAAAGTTGAGGCATAAAGTGGAACAGACAATACAGCTTGAGCAACACTTAGTTTCCACCAAAATTCGTTCAAACATAAAGAGAAATAACTTAATTAAATTAACAAAAATAAAATGAGCACACCTGGGAGGCATTAGCAGTGGCAACATTGATAGAGTAGTTTGACGGTGCATTCCATTCATTGCGAAGGTCTCTAGTGGTAGAACTAACTAATCTTACAGAGCTTGAAGTAACCTGACATAGCATTTGATTTTAATTAGCAGGTATCTCAAGTTCAAACTTCAGTGATGGAGAAAAAAAATCCAACATCTAATACAACAAGATGATAAAACTTAGAAAATACATAGGAAAGAATCAATTTTGACCATCAGCTGGATGCATCATTTCATATACCATTATGTGAGAGTACTAGTAGGGATTGTATGTGGGAGATTCGTAGTATATCAATAAGGGGTATATTGGGAATTATCTAGGGGTGTCTTGGTTATAAATAGGAGTGTTAGAGTCCTTGGTTGGGGGGGATCATTTTAGTGGAGTGTCCATTGTGGGAAAGGATAATGCAATGATACCAGATTCCTAACAAAAATTGGGGGTATATTTACTGCCTGAAAGTATTACAGCATCTAAGAGCACAAATATCACTAATCAAGAATCCCTGTTTCAAATGTGGATGGGGCAAGGACAAGGAATTTGTTTCCTTGTTTTGATTTTGTAGACATTCACGATCTCCTACCCCATCCCTGTCTCCAATCCCAAAATTATAAAATATTGTCAGTTTTAATGTTATAATTACAAGAAAATAACAAAATATATGTTCGTTGTATTACAGAAGTACAAAAATATATCACATGATATTGAATTATAATCTAACAAAACCTTTTTCAGCTTGATTATAATTTTAATTAAAAAATTTATACACATTAATGGGAAAATTTGCCTGAGGGGAACACCGCAAGGCATTCCAGACCCTGTCCCCACCCGATTTTTTTTCAGACAGGAAATGACTTGGAGGACAGGGATTTCAACCTGCACCTATTAGAGACAATGATTACAGAAATCCATGTATAACTCCCAAGCTATTTGATGAAGAACTGCAAATTTAGTCAATTCTTTAGTTACTCAGAGAAGAGAAATCTACCTGAACAAGTTGATTATATAGTGCATCATGGCAAAACAATGTCTGCACTTGAGAGTTGAAACCTTCTATCTCTGTTTCCTCCAATTCATCCTCAAGATTCATTGCCAAAATTCTAGTCTCACTAATAAAGCTTACAACAAGAAATGTATCAAATGGGTCATCAGTAGAAGATCTTAGTGACCACATTCCTTTTATTCCTTGAAGTTCCACAGATGCCTACAGAGGCCACACATAATTATTACATGAAAATCGTGTGGATTGAATGAAGATTTATCACAAACATAATACATGACTGATAAAAATAGGCAAACCTGTTCATTAATTCCAATTCCGTTGCGAACTACACGAAGAGAACCGTCCTTATAAGCTCCAGAGCATGTTACAACCTGGCCTTGGCCTTGCCTCTCAAGGTCTACCACACAAAAATCAACGATAGGCCCCAAGTTGACATACCTCTCCAAGACTTCTACATATGATCCTTTTGCGTCAGGTTGTACATTTAGCTTAACAAGCTGCATTTGCACCATCACACAAAAATATGCTATCATCAATCCAACCACCCACATGAATTACCCATTTCATTGTGCGCACAGCCAAAAAACTTATGTAAACTTTTCATAACTGACATGGATACTTCATATCAATCCCTATATGCATGCTCAGGCAATCAGTTGTATAGATTCCTATCAAAATGAGAGGTAGAACGGCCATATGCTGTGCAACATCCCACAATATCAAAATATGTTTTTTAAAAAAAGTGATGATGAGAAAAGACTCTAGAGCAAAATCTATCCTAATAATTTTACCAAAATTTACACTAAAAGTTAAAGATGATATTTGTATCTACCATACCTGTGAATCCCCATAGCTTGACCCAATATATACAAAAGCATTATCGAGATATGATATTGTAGAAGCAATAGATGTTTCCCCCAACAACTCAATCTTAAGTCCAGTAACCCTACAAATGGATACAAATTGAAACGTCAAGAAGATCCATAGAAACAAACAAATCCAATTAAGGATGTTACAAAAAAATGCCATAAAACTATGAACGAGGATTAGGTACCTTTCTTTTTCATGAGTTATGACAAGTAGATGAAGTAGACCAGCATGATCACCAAGCAAGTACCTTGAACCATCAGCATCAACCCTTCCATATGCTCTGGTGATGGACTAAAAGTGAAAAACTTATAAGAAAGCAGGTCAAGAAAAAAAGGTATCAAAAGTCATATCTTTGAACTACAGAGATTTAGTATTAGATATCTAAAATACTACTAATTTTTAGCAATAGCATACAGGTCTAATAGGTATTGCTTTAAATGCTGTGGCACTGCAGTAAACAATTGTCTCTTCTCCAATAATGATGACACCACACAGTGGCGGGGGCACAGGTATCAGCACAGCAGCCCCATTGTCGAGATTGTTCTGGGACCATGGACCTTCAACAAAATCCTTGTCCTTTAGAACAACCTCATAGGTTTTAACATGCCTAGCATCTTTGTTATCCTGAAAACATAAAATGAACTGTAAGCACCACATAATCTTGCCAAGGTACATAAAGAATATGTGAATAAAAAATATGTAACACATGCATCATTCAGAAGAAAAAAAACAATTCAATCAAGAACCAGATTAAATAATTACTCTACAAGGTCTGATCAGTCGAGTAGAATTGCACTACCAACCATTAGAAAGAACAGTGTACATTTGAAAATTTTCTCTTAACAAATTAGGAAGATCTTTTGTAATCACGGATTCCATATTTTGTATAACATAAAAATATATATAATATTAACCATAAACAAACAAACATAAGTGGATACAAAAAACACTGGCTCTCTTTTTATTGCCTATCACTGATCAACATTCTTCAAGTAGAAAAAGTTCGGTTCGCTCAAATTATGACAGAAACAACAGAAGTTCATAAACATTCCCTTAGGAAATGTTTTTACAGATCCCATCGGTCACAGCCAACATCATACTAGACACCCCTGGCTTATTCCTCTTGGTCTATTTTTGTATCGTCAAGATGTGATTTGCATTGTGCTATAACTAAATCCAACCAACGAAGACATGAAAATCTTTCAACCACTTTCATCCTAAACAACATTATATACCTACAAATTTTCAGCTACTAATGTTGTGTTATCTTCATTTCAGAGTATAAATGTCAAGAGTGAGAGGGAGAATTGAATAGAAAGAAAACAGTACAAAGAAGCCGTAACTTCTGTTATAAGGGAGATGCAAAAGGTAAAATGGAGACCTGATAAAGAACTACAATTGTAGGTCTTGAACAACCATAAAGAAACTTGATATCCAAAACTTGAAGTTCCTCAAGCCTGAAATAAATAGCCACAAGAATAAGCAGTAGCCAGATGATCAAGACAATAAAATCCAATTTACTTCAACAGTAGATTTAACACACTTTAACAACCTTTTTGAAATAATACATTCTAACAAGATCTTTCAATTTCAGATCACAGATGAAAATAAAAGTGTTCCCTTTTTATTTGCATTTCACAAGATCTTATTAGGCCAATTAGTCTAGTCACAAGCCTTTATGCCTTTATAAGATCAACGCGATGGTTTTGGCTAACGAGTTGAGAAAGGTTTTACCAAGTACGATCTTAGCGGCACCAAAGGGCAATGAAAGAATACAAGGACATCCAAAAAAACAAGCCACAAAAAAGGTAGTCCCATTAAAGAAAGGGACTCCAATCCAGTAAAATTAGACCTAACGATTAATTACAAAACAACTTTGTCACCGATGCCCAAAGAGAAACATGGAACCTAGTGAGGGACCAAACATCACAAGGGCCCTCCCAACCCCCTTAAAGGTTCTATTGTGCAGAAGCCTTCTATCAAATCATCTCTGGGATATCTTTCAAGAAGCGAGGATCATTTGGTTTTGTGCTGTGACAGTGCTCTTGTGGAAGCTTTGGCATGAAAGGAACTTGAGAATTCTCCAGGGAAGGGATTCTAATCTTGAGACTTTTGGGGACCACATCAGGCTTTTCTCTTCTACTTGGTGCACTCTGTACAATGATTTTTGTCATTAGTCTTTCGCAAATTGTTGCCAATTGGGAATCCTTTTTTAATCCCCTGGGAGGGTCGGGGATATCTCATCTCTGTTTTTTGTATATCCCTTTTTCTGGTTCTCTAATGAATTTGGTTTCGTTTCTTATCTAAAAAAAACTATCCTTTAGGTCTTATTATTTTGGATTGGAGGTATTTTCTATCACGATAGGTTTATAGTTGTGGTGGGGCCTCTTTTTGTTGGGTGCTGTTTTTGTTGCCCTTTGTATTCTTTCATTTATTCTCAATGAAAGCATGGTTTCTATAAAAATAAATAAATAATAAATTTTTAAAAAATCTGTTAGATCACTCTAAAAAAACAAATAATTTTTTATGTTTAATAATTAAATGAAAATCTAAGACAGTCCAGTTAAGTGTTGAAATATAAAAGGTAACGAAATTACAATATAATTCCCCAAGTATTCAATGTGCTTGGACCTCCCCACCTGAGATGTCACCCAAGTCTAAAACCACCCAACAATTTTCCTCCCTTCGATCTTTCTCACTCATTCTACTTATAACAAAATCCTCCGGACAAACTCCTAAGCTAATTACTGACATACCTTTAATACCTAATAATATTCCCATTTCTATCCTAATAGCATTCCTGTAAGAGACATAAAGGCATTAGAGATTCAATATCAACATTACATGGTTTTAATCAAAACAAGGACGTTTTCCTCATATATCAAAAACTATTACCAGGTAATCTAATATTCTATAATCTATGATCTAGAAGTCTAACTAACAAAAGAAATAAAGGAGAAGAAACAGAACAAATTATCACACAACTATTACTAGTTATTTCATAAAATTAGATGCAGAGAAAACAATAGCAAAAGAATAAACAACCCCCTAGAAAGTCCTAAATTTCATTTAAAGGGAATTTCACAATGTCATAAGGCCAGTAATTTAAATTGAGTACCTAATGTTAAATGCTTCTTTGAGCTGTCCTTTATTGTCAAAAGGAATAACCTGACAAAAGAACAAATGACTTTACTCATCATCCAAAGTGGTCAAAAGTCAAAATGATACCAATATTTGAAAGCTTTGGTGAGCATTTATTTGAAAAGTGAAACACAAATATAAGATATCCAATAGCATATCTCATTGACATCTATTAAAATTAAACACCTTGAACAGACCATCATATAAATGAAGTCCAATCAATCTACAGTCTGGGTCTATAATGCCAATCTGCAGATAAAAGAAAAACCATAATAAAAACATGAAAGAAACTCTTCACATGTTCTGAACTATGTCGAAATACTAAAAACTTTTCAAGAAAAAAATTAATAAATTAGAACCCCAGAAAACATGACAACAAAATGCGCAACAGTTTGAAATGAATCCTAAACAAGTGGTACCTGACCACTGTCAGTAGGACGACCAATGCGATCTGAGACATCCCCCATTGCCCTGTCAGACATGCCAAGAAAATTGTGAGGACAGAACGCTTAGAAATATATTGCATATAAGACAATCCAAGTTTAATAGATTTTATTGTGCAAGTAGAAAATTAAAAATAAGAATAATTATTTCAGGCTTAACACTCACAATCTACTTTCTTCAGGGATCAATGTATTAGGTTTACTGAAGTAATTTTCTGATCAATTATGCAGAAAATAAAATCGTTTTGGTAGGATGCAAATTTCTAATCTATTATACAAAAAAACAAAAGACATTGAATAAACAGAGATACGGGAATCTTTATCAATTATCAGATGCCGCCAGAAGTTGTAGAACTTCTTAAGTCCAACTTCACAAAATGGATGAAATGAAAATAGGAAAGCAAAATGTTCGTTAGCTTCTTTTTATAGTTTTATTTTCTCCGTAAAACATGGCCACCATATATCCCATTCCATAGATGGCAGTTTTTAGATGATAAGTGGTAACCAAGTATCTTTACAAACCTACCAAATCATCGTGATCATTAGGAACTTTTTCAAGATTACTAAAATAAACACAACCATAATCCAGCATACAGACCAAAGTAGCACAGAGATCATACAAGGTTTTCAATCATCATACAGGAAACTTTAAACAATCTATGTAACTATTAAAAAAGGGGCATTTAAAAAGTTCCCATGATAATCTTATTAAAAAAAAAAATTAAAAGTTCCCCTGATGAAGAAATAGTTCCAATGTCTTAGATAGCCACAAGATTCATTACGTGCTTACCAATAACAAGCATCTTATTATCAAATAGGTCAAAGTAGTAAGAACATTTCAAAGTCTCATTAACGAACCAATAAAATTAAGCTTAAACGAACAGACTCACATGAAAAGAAGATACCAAACAAATCTGAAAATAATTCACAGAAACCAGAATAAATGCAGTCACGTTAAAGAAAGAATAACAGAGAGAGGGGGGGGGGGGGGGGGGGGGGGCAAAAAAAACAAACTTGAACCTTGTAATAAGCTCAGAACTCTCAGCATCCCATTGAAGAACACAGAACTTGTACCGCTCAGTTGCTATGAAAAGAAAATCTTGTGCTTCACCCTATTTAATGCATGGAAAAGAAAATCACGAAAAGAAGGAAAAATACATTGAATATTGCCATTGGTTATCAGGGCTTGGAAAAGATATAACTCACATGAGGGCGAAAAAGTTCCAGTGTTGCAATTCTCCCATATATCGGAACATCCAACATAGGCTGCAGTGAAAATGTAGCTAGTGAGGCATGGGCCATGTGACCAAACCAAGGCACACAACTTCAAATAATAACCATTCAGAGTTTTCAATCCTTGCATTTGTGGTGGATTATTGACAACTTGATGTAGATATAAACTTACATGAACTATAACGTTCCATATCAATTTACATAACCTATTCAACTTCAAACTAAGATAAATGAGCATATCTGAAAATAAATATCTAATGAAATGAAATTTCAAAGCCAAAAAAAAAAAAAAAAAAGCAAATCTAAAACCCCTAAAACTGAAACATCTTCAGTTCCCCATGATTGAAATCATAAAAGATGAATCAAAAGCAAGGTAGAGAAAGGTAATACCTGCAGGCCTTGAGCAGTAAGCAAATGAATTTCAATGCGGGTACATTTCCTGAGACCCAAATTTAGGTGTGAATAATTCATCAGCATTGCATAGCATTCTTAAAGTAAATCACAACAACAACAAGAAAGCTTATACAACAATTAAATGAGATAACATGAACCCCGCAGCCAAAATCTGAAGCATCAGCAGTAGTTGTTCCATTCTTAACATAGAATTATTAAACCATAAAACCTAAACACACAAAAGGCTAATCGTTTACGAAAAAAAATGTACCAAGAAAAAATAGACCGGGCCAAATGGAGAAGGAATGCATTGTACAAAATGATGAACAAACGTGCATTAGCGGAAATCAACAAGCCGAGAGATTAAGAAAATGAACTTCTAAACTTCTTATGCCCAATTTGATGTTCCAAGGGAGTAAGCCAAAAAACTTCCATGTGGGGGAAAAAAAAACATAATTCGGAGTAGCTTGGTTCATTACCAATTTCCATATAATCCTAAAGACAGAAATAAAACCCTAACTCCTCGTTCGAGAATCAGCACAAGAGAACTCCTAAAAATCAAATTAACAACTGACCCGTAAAAAAAGAAATCGAACTTGGTAGAGAAAATAGCAACAGATTAAGGAAGGAACATTCAAGGAAAACACGCAATCCAATCCAAACTCCTAAAAAAGCACCGCATATGTTCGAATTAGAGACCGTGAAAAGTTCGATCACAGAGACGGAGAAAAAGAGGGGGGGGCATACGCTATAATGAGGTTGAGTTCCTGGGGGCCGGTGAAGTTGCCGACGCAGGAGTGAGTGACGTTGGTGGGCTTGTGAGCGGTGACGACATAGTTCCAGACGCTCATCTTCAACCTCTGAGGACTGCGATTGCTCCGTCGGCAAAACCCTACCCTAACCCTTGCCGCTTGGCGTTGGTTTGTCGAGGTTTATTGGGCAAAGGCAGTAATGGCAGTAATGGCTTCGGAATTCAATATTGTATTATGTGTGTTTCACTTTCAACGAGAGTGTCTCTGCGGTGGGAAATTGTCAGAAATAGGACCATTTTGAGGGTATTAAAGAGATTTAGGATGAGTTTTAGAGTTGAAGAGAAATAGGACTTTTAGGGCCATGAAATTATAAATTTGCCCTTTTTAAAAAATTACATAACTTCACTTATCATTTCTGCATTCTCACGAAATTTTCTCATTCTTCCCTCATATTCCTTCTTCTTCCTTCATCCAAGCATTTGAACAGGCGACGACAGCAGCGGCGGCGACGACAGCAGGCGGCGGAGGCGGCGGCAGGCGGCGGCGACAGAAAAATTTGTTGAAAAAAAAGCTCCATTTCTTGAAATATCTCTTTGGGTAGGCTTGAGAAAATTTCTTCACAATTTTATATTTTTTGTTGATACAAAAATTTGCTTATCTTTACTTTGTTGAATGAGGAACATATTTTATTAGTTTTTTTTTTTTTTTTGATATAAGGTAGTTGAGTATGAATATTTAGTTGTTATTTTGGTTTGTGCTTTTTCTTGCTTTGATTTATAAGTATGAAATCCTAAGAATGAAAAAAAAAGAAGAATGCAAAAGCTTTTAACTATGATCAATTTTTTTTATATTTATATTGAATTTTTATTATTGTTATTTTGAGTGTTTAGAACAATAAATAGTTGCTTGCTTGGTACGTTAATTATGGGCTTCATCCTTATTTTGTTGCGTTGTTTTGTGAGTACGATAAATTATGAGGAAAAAAAAATAACGCAAGTAGTAGTTGTTGTGGAATGTTTAGCCATAAATTGTTAATTGAAGCTTTGATTATGGTCTTTCTTCCTCTATCTTGCCTCATTTCGTTTTTTTTTTTGTTGTAGGAATTAAAGACTTTGTTATAATTCAAGAATGACTCATGTTCGTGTGTTAGTTCGTTATGGTGGAGTGTGGGATGACAAAGGAAGAAAATATGAAGAGGGTTTGTTGAAAGGTGTTGTCGTAAGTAAAGAAATCACGCACAACGATTTAGTGGTTGAAATATATGCTCTCACCGAAGTTGACCCTAAAGAGTTTAATATCAAAATGAGATGCATATATGAGATAAAATCTGAAAATCAAACTCCTCCATTTGAGATTAGTAATGACCGTGATTTGAAATTTTATCTTATGGGTGAAAATTTGTTTGAAGTCCCCATGTACATCTCATTTGAACCTATGAACAAAGATTTTACCTCAGCCAAAGATTTACATGTTGAAGGTAATAAATCTATTGCTGGGAGCAATCAAGTTAAGAACACAACTGTTTCGATTCCAGTGCATGCAACATTAGATAATGTAGTTCAAGTTGGCTTAGGTGATGCCATAAATGAGAGCTCCATATGGGAATCACATGATTCAAAAGAAGATAACTTTGTCATGGAGTTTGATGAGGCCGAGAACTTTACTTATGAATCCTATGACATCCCACAGGAAAGAAGTACTGCAAAATATTGTAAAAGAAAACGTGTTGTTGAATGCCAATCAAGTAGCCAAAGGACATGCATGAATACAAATATTATTTCGGAAGGAAGCTCTACAAATGACGAGTTGGAGGTTGGACAAATATTTTTTGGCAAGAAGGACTTATCCATGAAATTAAGTGTGATGGCAATGAAAAAGAACTTTGAATTTAGGGTAAAGAAGTCTACCAAGGAGATTCTTTATGTTAGATGTGTTGATGATAATTGTAAATGGAGACTACGGGCAGTCAAATTGAAGGGTTCAGACATATTCAAGATTTCAAAGTATGTAAATGTTCATTCATGTTCACTTGATATTTTGAACCATGACCATAGACAAGCAAAAGCTTGGGTAGTTGGGGAAATAATAAAATCAAAATTCAAGGGAATTGGTCGTCAATACAAACCACGAGACATCATAGAAGACATGAGACAAGATTATGGTATAAATATGAGTTATGAAAAAGCGTGGCGTGCTAGAGAAAATGCATATATGCGAGTACGTGGATCACCGAAAGAGTCATATAATCTATTGCGTAGGTATGGTGAAGCACTTAAACTGGCAAATCCAGGTACATTTTATGACATTGAACTTGAAGATGGGCGTTTCTTCAAATATCTTTTTATGGCATTAGGTTAATGTGTTCGAGGATTTTTAAATTGCATGTGACATGTTATTGTTATGGATGGAACTTTTTTGAAGTGTAAATATAAGGGTACTTTGATAATTGCCACTTGCTTAGATGGTAATAATCAGATTTTTTCCCTTGCATTCGGAATTGTAGATAGAGAAGGTGATGATTCGGTAAAATGGTTCTTGGAAAAGTTAAAAGGTGCCATAGGTGAAGTTAATGATTTGGTTTTTGTATCAGATTGAAATAAAAGCATAGCAAAGTCCATTGCTTCGGTATTTCCCAATGCATTTCACGGTCTTTGTGTGCAACATTTGAGAGAAAATTTGAATAAGAAATTCAAGAATGAAACAATAGAACATTTGTTTTGTAATGCTTCAAGAGCATATCGTGAGTCAAAATTTCAAGAATTATGGGGCCGCATTCTAGCATTTGATAATGGTGTAGGAAAGTATTTGGAAGATGTTGGCCTTTCACGTTGGGCACGTATGCATTGTCCAAGGAGGCGTTACAATATGATGACTACTAATATAGCAGAGAGCATGAATGCTCTTTTGAAAGAACCCAGAGAATTACCAATTGCCGCATTTGTTGAACATTTGAGAGCTTTACTACAAAGGTGGTTTTGGGAGCGTCGAGATGAAGCTTCAAAAGTTACATCCGTCTTGACGAAGTGGGCAGAAGGAATTGTACATAACATCCAAGAGTAGTCTTTAACAATGAAGGTTGATTCAATTGATTGTTATCAACTACAAGTGAAGGATATGGATGACGAGGAGACTGTTGACCTTAATACTCGGGAGTGTAGTTGTAAGGAGTTTCAACTAGAGCAATTGCCATGTGCCCATGCAATTGCTGCTGCAAGAGCTCGGAGTATAAGTTTATATAGTTTATGTCATCACTATTATACTAATGACTGTTTGTTGGCTGCTTATGCAGAGCCTATTTATCCAATCGGTAATGCCTCGGAGTGGAAAACACCTATAGACTATGTGGAAATGGAGGTTTTACCCCCCAAAGTAGTGGCTAGGGTTGGTCGGCGCCAAAGAAAGAGAATCTCATCAAGTGGTGAAACTCTCATATTGCATAAATGTGGCAGATGCGACAAACGGGGCCATAATAGATTGACATGTCGTAATCCTATTGCATATGCCGAAAAGTAAAATGCGAGATTAATGGACCACTTGTTTGTTATGTTGAACGCTTTAGTTATATTAACATGTTGTAGTATTGAACACATTTGTTATATTAATTATTCTATTTTATCTTAGTGTACAATTGATTACTTTTGCATTCTAGTTTTCTTTGCATTCTGTTTCATGCACCTACAAAGCAAAAAAAAAAATGGTACTTTAAAAAAAAAAAATTCTCGTAGTTCATCGTACCTAAAAAACACTCAAATATATCAAAGTTGGTACTTTGCGTTATGTTTGTTTTCTCGCAGCTTTCTCGCACCTAAAAAACGTGACAATTAATAAGGAACAAGCTTCTTGACATTCAAAAAATGTACTCAATATACTGAAATTCTCATTATAATATATATTGAAGTATTGGTCACTTAATACATTGGAGTATTTGTCCATAGTTGGAAAGCCAACTGTTTTCTAAAATATGGCATGTTTGCCTGACATAAAGTTACAAAATAAGAACCAGTTACAACATATTCAAAAACTTTAACGGTGAATACACCACAATCACAACAATTATTCTGAACTGGAGCCGACTCTACCATTACAATAGGCCAAGGTTCTGTATGTCTAGACTCTCCACCTCTCTTTGTGAAAAAACCGGTACATTGCAATATTAATGGTACCAAAGTTCGCACTGGCTCCAACATCGTTGTCATCTCCTCGATCGTGGTGTATGATGGGAGGGAATCCCATACTTTGATCTCACACTGTATTAGATCAAAGCAAATCAACACCCAATGGCTTCCCTTTACGTTGAACGGTGCGTACACACTATCAACGTCGACCCATGCATCCTTGAAGTCAGGGTTACTTCCGATGACATAATCAACCAATCGGTACTTAGTTTGCCAATCGAATGCACGCTTCTCCTCGATGCACTGTTGATATAGGGGCCACTTTGATTGTAGATGGCGCTGCACACACATATATTAGTGAATATGATAAACATATATACATTTAGAAATGGTTTAATCAAATGCACATACCATGAACACCGTGTCCGTAGTTGTAAAGTTCTGTGAACATAAGTTTTCATTGGCCTTCAGCTTCAAGCGAATAAATAGGAAGATCGTGTCTAGGTGCTGTATAAAAAAATGAACCATATTTAATACCAAAATTAAATAACATACTAATGGTACGAAAATAGTAATTTACCTCATCACTCAGCCAATGTCGACACATGAACAAGTCTTTAAAAAATGTCTTTGGCTTTTCCCCAGTGATTGTGTCCCAGAAATCACTGTTCGTTTTCTTGTTGGTGATCCATTTCCTAAGCCTTTCCAACTCGCTGTTTGGTATGATGTGCATTGGGTTGTACGCATTTGCAGCATCCATTGATGGTTGAACAGTGTTGGAAACTTTAGGCCGTTTACTTAGGGCCGTAAAGGGAGTAGAAATATGAACGCTTGCACGCTTCTTACGTGCAACGCGAACATACGGATGTATCACTTTGAATGGTGATATCTCCGTCACATCCGACTCCTCACGATCCTTGGTTGAAGTATTTTGGGTCGGGATCTCATTAACAGGGGCACTCACCACGACTGATACATCGTGTTTGCTTACATCTTGTACTTCATGTTCATCCGCCCCGTAGTCATCCCTTGGCATTTTCAACCATGACGGTGTGCTCGGCATTTCAGTTTTGGGCAAATCTTCTTCCATCCTTTGAATTATCGGTGTGCCCACAACATCATCCACCTTTGTTTTTTCATTTTCTTCAACCTTTGCTTCACCGTTCTGTATTTAGAAAATAAAGTTTGAAAAAACATCCATATATTGTTGAACACAAACCTCTTTAAATGTATAATAAAATTGCATACCTGTTCCGAAAGGCTAAGGCCTTTTAAGACCCTTGATAACATCACCTTAAGCTCTGCAATACTGGATGTCATCCGCTCCATACTAGATGTCATCCGCTCCATGCCATGCTCCAATTTCGTGACTCGCTCATTTAAGTCCATGTACTCCTTCGAAGTCATGGATTTGGACTTATGTTTCCTCTTCGAGCCACTTCTTTTCTTCTTTGATAGTTTTGCTGGCACTTCATCCTCAATTGGCATATTTGATGTTTGGCCCAATGAGTCATTGATACCCAAGTTGCAGGGGTGGGACGCCTGTTCGCCCCTAGCCACATCTTTGAATAATCGTTCCTCTTCTGTTGGCTCAAGGAACACTTTTATTTTCATCTATAAATTTGAGAACGATCGTTCCAGTAAGTGCAAACAACATAACTATGTAATATAAGAAATGTAAGAAATTTATTATGTATATTTGATATACCTTTTGTAAGTCAAACAC
Organism: Trichosanthes truncata; assembly: GCA_033996785.1. Taxonomy (NCBI): domain Eukaryota; kingdom Viridiplantae; phylum Streptophyta; class Magnoliopsida; order Cucurbitales; family Cucurbitaceae; genus Trichosanthes; species Trichosanthes truncata. Next base: position 31,398,111 of record MU867261.1, read on the forward strand.
TTGACCTTGTAGAATATCGGCGGATGGAGATTGTGTGCAAGACCACCGTAACATACGGGGTATAGCATCGTCGCTTATTTTCTTTGCAACACAACCATCTATGGTCAATATTATTTCATATGCCCATACCTATGATACATAAGAAAAAACAATTAATTGTAAAAGCTAAGTATGTAAAATTTATGAAAATAATGTTTGTACCTGTAACGCATGGGGAAATCCAACGATAGTATACCGGTCCATGGTGCCTTTCCGTTTTTCCTTCGCCATGATCAAGGCCTTTTTCAGCCCCAAGAGTGTCAAAAATGAGAGAGCCCCAGTCATAACTATTGAATGTGGGCCAATCATCAACGATATCCCATAACATCGTGTCGACTTTGAGTTTTTTCTCTTTACCCAACAAACCCAATTCCAGTAAGTATAGTAGGGCCAGTTTTACACAATTCTCGTCATCGCCTTCGTATTTCAGAAAAACATTCTCCAATTCACTTGCGTAAACAGTAGACTTATCTTGAAAAAACTTTTTCCGCAATCTACGATTTACATTAGGTTGAAAAGTAGAATTGCTATGACTGCACCACAAGCCAGTTACCATATCAAACTCTGATCGACCAAATGTACAAACCTCTCCTCCTATCATGAAACTTATGCAACCACCCCTATCCTCCTCTACTTTTCTCAATAATAGGTAGTGGATGAGTTGCCCGTTAAATGTCACATCTAAATCAATAAATTGACCAAAGCGAGTAGATGTAAACATTTCTTGTTGATCAGAGGTGAGCTTGGACTTAATGTTCTCAATTGTCTTCCCAATGTGGGATCGACTGCTAACTTGAGACCGAAAGTGACCAGATGGCTTAATCAAGTACTTGGGTGGGTTGCTCAACGCCATGGATATCCAAAATCTAAAAGTCAACAAGAAAGCTATTGTTAATATATGGACCACCAAGACATATTCATAAAGTACTTAATGGGCATGTGACAAGTGAAAGAATTCAAAAAAAGTAAGGCATTATGCATTCTGTTTTTTTTCTCGCACCCTTCTCGCACCTAGGATAGAATGCACTACACAATCATAAACAACCTAGAAAAGCTATCCAGCACCCAAACATATTCAGAAACTACTTAACGGGCATGTCACAAGTGAAAGAACTCGAAAAAAAAAGGCATTCAACATTCTGTTTTTTTTCTCGCACCTAGGATAGAATGCACTACACAATCATAAACAACCTAGAAAAGCTATCCAGCACCCAAACATATTCAGAAACTACTTAACGGGCATGTCACAAGTGAAAGAACTCGAAAAAAAAAGGCATTCAACATTCTGTTTTTTTTCTCACACCTAGGATAGAATGCACTTCACAACCATAAACAACCTAAACAACCTAGAAAAGCTATCCAGCACCCAAACATACTCATAAACTACTTAATGGCCATGTCACAAGTGAAAGAATTCAAAAAAAGTAAGGCATTACATTCTGTTTTTTTTCTTGCACCCTTCTCGCACTTAGAATAGAATGCACTTCACAACCATAAACAACCTAGAAAAGCTATCCAGCACTCAAGCATATTAAAAAACTACTTAACGGGCATGTCACAAGTGAAAGAACTCGAAAAAAAAAGGCATTCAACATTCTGTTTTTTTTCTCGCACCTAGGATAGAATGCACTTCACAACCATAAACAACCTAGAAAAGCTATCCAGCACCCAAACATACTCATAAACTACTTAATGGCCATGTCACTAGTGAAAGAATTCAAAAAAAGTAATGCATTACATTCTGTTTTTTTTTCGCACCCTTCTCGCACCTAGAATAGAATGCACTTCACAACCATAAACAACCTAGAAAAGCTATCCAGCACCCAAACATACTCAGAAACTACTTAATGGGCATGTCACAAGTGAAAGAACTCAAAAAGGAAGGCATTGAACATTCTGTTTTTTTTTCTCGCACCCTTCTCGCACCTAGGATATAATGCACTTCAAAACCATAAACAACCTAGAAAAGCTATCCAGCACCCAAACATATTCAGAAACTACTTAACGGGCATGTCACAAGTGAAAGAACTCGAAAAAAAAAGGCATTCAACATTCTGTTTTTTTTCTCGCACCCTTCTCACACCTAGGATAGAATGCACTTCACAACCATAAACAACCTAGAAAAGCTATCCAGCACCCAAACATACTCATAAACTACTTAATGGCCATGTCACAAGTGAAAGAATTCAAAAAAAGTAAGGCATTACATTCTGTTTTTTTTCTCGCACCCTTCTCGCACCTAGGATAGAATGCACTTCACATCCATAAACAACCTAGAAAACCTATCCAGCACCCAAACATACTCATAAACTACTTAATGGGCATGTCACAAGTGAAAGAATTGAAAAAAGAAGTCATTCAACATTCTGTTTTTTTTCTCGCACCCTTCTCGCACCTAAGATAGAATGTACTAAACAATCATAAACAACCTAGAGAACCTATCCAGCACCCAAACATACTCATAAACTACTTAATGGCCATGTCACAAGTGAAAGAATTGAAAAAAGAAGTCATTCAACATTCTGTTTTTTTTCTCGCACCCTTCTCGCACCTAGGATATAATGCACTAAACAATCATAAACAACCTAGAAAAGCTATCCAGCACCCAAACATATTCAGAAACTACTTAATGACCATGTCACAAGTGAAAGAATTCAAAGAAAGTAAGTCATTCAACATTCTATTTTTTTTCTCGCACCATTCTCGCAACTAGAATAGAATGCACTTCACAACCATAAACAACCTAGAAAAGATATCCAGCACCTAAACATATTCAGAAACTATTTAATGGCCATGTGACAAGTGAAAGAATTCAAAAAAAGTAAGGCATTACATTCTGTTTTTTTTCTCGCACCCTTCTCGCACCTAGAATAGAATGCACTTCACAACCATAAACAACCTATAAAAGCTATCCAGCACCCAAACATACTCAGAAACTACTTAATGGGCATGTCACAAGTGAAAGAACTCAAAAAGGAAGGCATTGAACATTCTATTTTTTTTCTCGCACCCTTCTCGCACCTAGAATAGAATGCACTAAACAATCATAAACAACCTAGACAAGCTATCCAGCACCCAAACATACTCAAAAACTACTTAATGGGCATGTCACAAGTGAAAGAACTCAAAAAAGGAGGCATTAAGAAGGGCAAATTTGTGATTTCATAGCCCTAAAAGTCATATTTCTCCTCAATCCTAAAACTCATCCCAAATGAAATCTCAAAATCTCTAGATACAATCCTAAAGCTGTCATGGATTGAAAAACCTTTGGCCGTACTTAGATATTATATATCTTGTGAGTAAAACCTTTCACAACATCGTACAAATGAGAGCAAAACCTTTTACAACATCGTACAAACACAATAATCAAGATAAACTAAAACTAGCTAAACTATAATATTTAAGAAATTGCAATAAATCCCAAATAAAGAAACTTTCTTGTTGAGACTTTAAACAATTCTCAAATATTCTAGGGCATATGACCAATAAAAGATATTTTTCTTATTATAAAAAATTTGGATAAGCATACGAGTTCCTTTCAAAGGCAAAAATAGCCACTTAGAAACTTCCAAACAAAAAATTCAACCAAAAACCTCGAAGTTGAGCCCAAAAAATGACAACCCAAAAAATGACAACCCAACTAAATATTTAAACTCAAAAAGCCAAGATTCAAATATTACCATGAGCTCTAAGAAGTAAATGAGTTCCATTCAATGGAAAAACACAACCCCTCATAAACTCCCAGACCAAAAACTTAACCAGAAATTTCAAAATTAAACTCAAAAAACAACAACCCAACAAAACATTGAACTACAAACAGAGCAAAAATAACAGAAAATAGAGAAAACTCCTCACTTGGTGAAAGAGTTACATATCTAACTATGTAATAAATTAGAAAAGAAATAGTTAGATAATATTTTTGACAAACACTATAGTAAAAAACTTCTAAATTCGTTGCAGTGCATAAGCCAACTGATATTATATGATTATAAAAGCAGCAAAGTTTCCAATCCACAACAAATTTCAATCCATAATAAATTGGTCAACCGCTTGACAATACCAGTTCAACAAGCGCGAAAATCTCAGCGATTAAGTGAGGGGGAGCTGCACAGTTTGGCGAAGAAGCTGTCGGGCGTGGGGAATAAGTCCGGCGGTGTGCTCGTGGCTCTGCTTGCGGCAGCTGGTCAATCGAACTCGATATCTCTCGCCGTCAACCGAACTTGGAGCAACAACCACCGTCAATCGAACTCTCGCCGGTGTAATCTATCGGACGCTTGTCTTCAATGTCAGTCGGTGAAGAAATCGGCCTTCAGTTTGGGCGTTTTCGATCGAGTGAGAGAACAGAAGAAAGTAAAAAATTAGGGCACAAGGTAATATTTGGGATTTTTTTAAGAAGGGTAAATTTGTAATTTCATAGCCCCAAAAGTCCTATTTCTCTTCAACCCTAAAACTCATCCTAAATCTCTTTAATACCCTCAAAATTGTCCTATTTTTGACAATTTCCCCTCTGCGGTGCGAACGGCTCCCCTCCACAAGTTTACTAGCAAGCGGGAGATGGGAGTTTTCTCAATAGCCAAAGGAAAAGGAATAATAATAATAATAAATTTACCGTCGCGATCAACTTCATAATGATAAGTTGATAACTAGGAAATTAAAATGGATGACAATTTCCTTTTTAAAAAATGTCAAATTTAGTTGCCATATTTACAAATTTGTCACATAAATATCACAATTTTTATATATATATTATTGTTTACTGAACTTTCTAGAAAATGAAGTGGTGTCCTAACATATGCATGTGCTGGCTAGTTTACTAAAATCCTATTTGATAACCATTTATGAGAATTTCATCAAACTATATGGACGAATTCTAATTTTTAAAACTATAAGAACTAAATTCTAACTTTTTCCAAACCATTTAGAGACCACATTTGTAATTGGCATGTATCTTTGACCAAAAAGTTAGAGGTAGAGATGTTAATTTTTCTCGCGGGGACCTACTCCTAACGAGACAGGGAATCCTTATTTAGGTGGAGAATGGGGGAGGGAGTGTGGAGAAAATTTTCTCCATTAGCTAAACGGGGACATGGATGGAGAATATTCCCTATCCCTGCCCCGTTCCCGTCCCTGCCCCAATTTCTTTAATTTCTTATATATATATAATAGACCATAAATTTAAATTTTTATAAAATATTATTTTGTTTTTTTAAGGAAATTAAAAAAAAATGTTCTCTTTAAACAGAAATTTCTCATTAAAAATTAACAATTTAAATAGAAAATTTCAAAAAAGAATATTTTATTTAACCAAAATTTTAAAAAAATGAAAATCATAAACAGGAAATAATTTCTTGTGGGAAACTTGATACCCGCGAATTCTCCATAGGGAATCCCCGTCCCATTCCTCGAGAAATTAAATGAAAACTTTTGCGGGGACGGAGAATGAAATGGGGGCGAAGATGGGGGACAAGAAGTCGTTCCCCAGCTCCACTCACCCCGTGGACATCTCTCGTCAAAGGTTCGAATCCTTCACCCTAAATGTTGTTGAACTAAAGAAAAAAAACCTTTTGGCCTAACCATAGATTCAATCACACACATTAGAAATTTAACTAACATGTTATAACCACTCTAATTAACATTTTTTTAAATAAAAAGGAATTACATTTTTTAATGGTTAATTATGACAATTTTATTATTAAAAAAAAAACTTAACAAATTAACTTTAAAAGAAATAAAATGCTCTTTTTTTTAGGAAATAAAATGCTCTTTTAATTAAAAGTGTCGACGTCATAATAAAACTTGGTTTAAAAAACATTTTAATTTTAAAAGGATTATACAACATACCCATCCCTAAGAAAAGAAAAACTTCCTCATTTTGAAAAGGGAAAAAAAAATTAAATTTAACTCTAAACTTAGGTGGTTGTATCAATTTATAACTTAAACTTTTAATTTCACCAAATTGGACTCTAAACTTAAATAAGTGTTGTTAGTTTTATCCTTAATTCAAATTCTGCCAATTCGTCCACTAATTTTAACAAAAAAAATAATGTAAAAATCTTCATAAACTCATTAATTTCAATAAAATAAAATTCTACCCATAAATAACTTTGACCAATGTACAAATTAACCATTAAATAACTTTGCCAAAATTCATAAATTTCAACAAAAAATTTAGCTCTAATGTCGTTTTTTCTAAATTTTTATCAATTTCATATCATGCATATATTTTATAATTCATTGCATGAAGACTTCCTTTAACGATATTTGGAGCGAGAACTTATTAGAGGGTTAAAATTACAATACTTTTTAAAATTTGAGGTTAAGATTGCAACACTTATATAAGTTTGAGGTGCAATTTGATGAAATTGATAGTTTATGGTTAAAATTAATACAACTTGACAAGTTTAAGGGTCAAAATTGATTCTCTATTTTGAAAAATGGCTAAACTCAAAATCTAAGGAGTTTTTTTTTTTTTTTTTTTAAATAAATAAAAATATACTTATTTTGAAACTATTTATTTAAATATTGTAGTTTTAAATCGCTGGATAGAGTTTGCCTCTTAAAGAGATGACCTCTACCATATAATCGGGACAAGTTTGAGAGAAGAATTCTAAAAAAAAGTGACAAACACCTTAAGTTGATAGGGGGGTCATGTAGGCACTCCCTTATTTACTTGCTCCTTGGTTTGAATCCAAGGGGCGCATTTATCTTTTTTTTTTTTTTTTAAATTAACTTTTTACTATTTATTTTTAAAAAACAAACCAACAATTTTTTTCCTCTTCTTTTTTCTTTTTTCTTTTTTCATTTTTCTTTAAAAAAGTTGAAGTTTAAATAAATACCAATTTTTTTTTCTCGTTTCTTTAAAATTTTGAACTTTAAATATTTTGTCTTCTTTTATAAAATAAAATAATTACAATTTCTTTTCCAAATTGAAATTTAAATATTTTCACCTTTTTATAAAATAAAGTAATTACAATTATATAAAACTAAAATAAAAAATTGATGGTATTTACTTCCTTATAAAATAAAATAATTTCAATCTATACTATATTAAAAATCAAGGGTTTCTAAAAAAACATTTTTAGATCCAAATACCCTTTTAAAATTCAAATAATTACATAAATTAAATCCCATATTTGATAATAATTTGATTTAATTTCAAATTAGAACAACAATATTGAGATAATTTGCTTCAAGATGGAATTTAGATATATATTTTTCAAATGAATTTGAATCAAAATTCCTAATTTGATAAGATATGATTGGATTCAAAATCAAATCAAATTACAATTTGAATCTAAATTCGTCTATACATTGGCCATCTCCTCCAATTTTTTTTTAAGCAGGCAACATCTCTGATTTTCAGGTGTCTCTCTTTAAAAAAAAAAAAATTGTTAACAGCACCAACTCCCCATCTTTTTTCCCTTTTTCCTTAAACTTCAGGATATGATTTGATTCAAAATCAAATCAAACTAGGATTTGAATCTAAATTTTCTCTATAAATTGGACACCTCCTCTAATTTTTTTGCAACTTTAGAAGTAGACATCTCCTCTCATTTTCCATTTGTTTCAAGTATCTCCTCTCTCTCTCTTTAATTATGTTAACAACACAAGCCCCACATTTTTTTTCCTTCTTGCTTAAGCTTATGGCCTCTTTTTTTTTTTTTTTCAATTTCGAACAACAATATTGAGATAATTTGATTCAAAATATTTTAGTTCTAAGACTTGGGCTTATTTTTTGGTAGAAAAGTCAGAAGTTTTTGCAACTTTCAAAAATTTCAAGAATTGTGTTGAGAAATAAACCAGTTTCACATATAAAACGTCTTTGTACTGATTGTGGAAGAGAATTTACATCACACGAGTTTTCAAATTTTTTAGGAGAAAGTGGTATTCATAGACAATTGGTAGTTGCATATACTCCTCAACAAAATGGAATTGCAGAGAGAAAGAATCAAACTATTATGAATATGTTTAGAAGCATACTTTTAGATAAAAAAAACTTCCAAAAACTTTTTGGCTTGAAGCTGTAAATTGGATTATCAATGTTCTTAATAGATGTCCAACGCTTGCAGTACAAAACATGACATTTGAAGAAGGTTGGAGTGGACTCAAATCGTCGGTTGATCATTTTCGAGTTTTTGGTTGTATTGTCCATGTTCATATCCCTGATTGTGCAAAGAGGACTCATCTTGATGAAAAGAGTGTGAAATGTGTATTACTTGGAGTTAGTGATGAGAGTCCAAAGCCTATAGATTGTATAACCCATGTTTAAAAATGATTATAGTAAGTAGAGATGTGATTTTTGAAGAAGAAAATAGATGGGAATGGGACAAAGGTCATGAAGACACCACTTTAACTCATTTAGATTGGGAGGACAGTGACAAAGATACATGTTCTAGAGAAAATAATGGTGAATAAGAACATAATCATGGTGATGGAGAACATATAGAAACTTCTGGTAATCTTGATAACAGAGTAGAAGATGTGAGAAGTGAAGAGTTCCTTGATGGTCCACCTGCTAGAAGAACAAAAAAGGTACCAACTTGAATGAAAAATTATGAATCTGGAGAAGGTCTTTCTGAAGAAGAAGATAATGATTATCTTGCTATATATGTAGATAGCGATCCAATGTAATTTCAAGATTTGTAAAAAGTGAAAAATGAAGAAATGCAATGACTGCGAGATAGAAGCCACGTAGAAAAGAACAATACATGGGAATTAACAGATTTACCAACTAAAGGGGAAAAGGTTGGAGTTAAATGGGTCTACAAAACTAAACTCAAATAGAAAGGAGAATGATGCAAAAACCCTAGAATTTTGAACATTGGGAACCTTTTGTTTATGTAAACCCCTAATTATAAAATTCTAAAACCCCCAAAATCAATTTGATTTCAATCTCCAAGGAAAAGGACTATATATGGATTACCTTTTGATCTAAAACCAAGAGATAAGAAAACTAGTTCCTCACTCAAGGTTTGAACACTCCACAAGCAAACTGATCAGACCTACTTGAATGTTCCTGGCTTGCAACTCTAGATTCAAGAATTGCAAAGAGATGATGATATGGCTCAGACATCAAACACAAGAAACTTCATTCTCCAAAAAACTAAGTTTTTGCATACAGAGTGCCTTTAGGTTTCTAACCTAGTCATTTAGCTAATTGGCTAAAAGACCAAACTGCCTCTCAACACAATTTCCCAAACCAACTAAAATAAATAATAAAATAAAACCCTAATTAAAGCCATAACTTAAGCCAAACATAAACACCTAAAAAATAATAAAAATAAATCTTCCTACTAGAATTACAATAGTAAATTTCCTAACATAAAGCTCTATTTTCTTCCTATAGCATCATCTGACAGAGTGTATAGAGCTTTTGTTCCTTTTTCTTGCCTTGACCTTCATTAAATGAATTTACCACTATTTGTATGTGGGAATTGAAAGCCAATTGCAGTTGTTTGGCCCTTGAACACGTGATTGGTTTTGGAGGTAAAGCAAAGAGCATCATGGTTCATATCATCTTCTCCCCCTTTTGAAGGATTAGTCCTTGAATTAAATTCTTCACCTGCATCAAAAAGAGTCAAGTCAGAAACATTAAAAGTAGCACTCACACCATACTTACCTTCTAGGTCAATTTGGTAGGCATTATCATTGACTTTCTTCAACATTTGAAGGGGCCATCTCCTCTTGGGTTTAACTTGGAATCTCGTTTGATGTGGAAATCTTTCCTTTTGAAGGTGGACCCAAACTCAATCTCCCTCCTTAAAGATCATAGGTTTTTGGTGTCGATTGACTTTTGCAGCTACCTTTGTATTTTGCATCTCAATTTTTTCTTTAACCTCTTTATGTAGCTCCCGAATGGCAATCACTTTTTTATCTGCTTGAAGATTCACAACCTCATTAGAAGGCAAAGACAACGAATCAATAGGTGATAAAGGATTAAACCCATAAACAATCTCAAATGGAGTACATTTAGTGACACTATGGACAACCCTATTATATGCAAATTCGATAAATGGTAGACAGTCTTCCCATGTTTTCATGTTTCTATCTATTATAGCTCTAAGCATAGTCACCATTGTCCTATTAACTACTTCGGTTTGTCCATCAGTTTGGGGATGACATGTAGTAGAGTAAACTAATTTAGTACCAAGTTTCCCCCAAAGCACTCTCCAAAAATGATTGAGAAATTTCACATCTCTATCACTAACAATACTTTTAGGAATGCCATGCAATTTAACCACATCCTTGAAGAACAAGTCAACTACATGTTTAGCAACATTAGTTTTATTACATGCAATGAAATATGTCATTTTGCTAAACTTGTCAACTACCACAAAAATGCTATCCCTTTTTTTTTTTTTTTTTGTTCGAGGCAAACCAAGCACAAAATCCATTGAAATATTTAGCCCCAGTCCGCTAGAAGCTAGTAAAGGCAAATAAAGTCCTGTGGTTTTGACCTAGACTTAGCCTACTTACATGCAATATATCTCTCACACTCCTTATGTATGTCATACCTCATTTTAGGCCAATAGAAGTGTTCATCTAACATGTCATATGTCTTAGCTATATCAAAATGTCCCATTAGAACCCCCACCCCCCTATGAGCTTCTTTAACTAATAACTCACGAATAGAACAAATGGGAATACAAAGCTTATTCTTTTTAAACGGGAACCCATCAAATATCATATAATCAGGAACCACACGTTTTTGCATAAAAGATTCAATAATAGGTGCAAAATAAGTGTCATGTGAATACAAAGTCTTAATGTGTTCAAAGCCAAGTAATTTAGTGTGAAGGGAGTTTAGCAAAACATACCTCCTAGATAATGCGCCAGCTACCATATTTTAATTACCTTTCTTATACTTTATCACATAGGGAAAAGTTTCAATGAATTCTAACCATTTAGCATGTCTTCTATTTAGCTTGTTTTGGCCCTTCAAATATTGCAAACTCTGATGGTTAATGTGAATAACAAATTCCTTTGGCCACAAGTAGCGCTTTCACCAAGGCATAGAGTTTCTTGTCATATGTAGGATACTTCAAGGTTGCTCCATTCAGCTTCTCACTAAAGTACATCAATGGCCTTTGATCATGCATTAAAACAACTCCAATCCCTATTCCACTGGCATCACACTCAATTTCAAATGTTAGCTCAAAATTAGGTAAAGCAAGCAAATGTGCATTACATAACTTATCCTTCAAATCATTGAAAGCACGTTCTTGAGCTTTTCCCTACTCAAATTTTACATTTTTCTTTATAAGTTCATTAAATGGTGCAAATATGGAACTAAAGTCTCTAATGAACCTCCTATAGAAACCAACTAGTCCATGAAAGCTCCTAATCTCACTAGCATTTTTAGGCGTTGGCCACTCTCTAATGGCCTTAACCTTCTCAATATCAACTTCCACTCCATATTTAGACACTACAAACCCCAGGAAATTTATCTTTTCCATGCAAAAACAACATTTTTTGAGATTGGCATAAAACTTTTCTTTTCTAAGTGCAACCAAAACACACCTAACATGCATAACATGATCTTCTAGTGTCCTAGAATATATTAGGATGTCATCAAAATAAACCACTACAAACTCTCCTTAAAAGTCACACAATACATGGTTCATGAGCCTCATAAAGGTACTGGGCGCATTAGTCAAGCCAAAGGGCATAAATAGCCATTCATATAAACCATGTTTAGTTTTGAAATCGGTTTTCCATTCATCTACAACATTCATCTTAATTTGATGGTATCCAGATTTTAAATCTATTTTTGTAAATAGGCTACATCCATATAATTCATCAAGCATGTCATCCAACCTAGGAATAAGATGTCTATACGTAATTGTAATTTTATTTATAGCCCTACAATCTACACACATTCTCCAAGATTCATCTTTCGTAGGCATAAGTAAAACAAGGACACTATAAGGACTTAAACTCTTATGTACATACCTTTAGGCAAGCAACTCATCGACTTGCCTTTGAATCTCTTTGGCCTTTTGTGGATTGGTCCTATAGGCTGGTTGATTTGGAATCTGAGCACCTGGAATGAAATCAATCTTGTGCTTTATGTCCCTTAAAGGTGGTAATTCCTTAGGCAACTCCTCCGAAAAAACTTCTTTAAGTTCCTGCAAAAGAGACACAAAAACGCTAGGCAAAGAGGATTCGAGGTCCTCGATTAGTAGGTAAGGTTCTTTAAATTTAACCATGAGTATGGTTCTTTTTGAAAACATAGCTTTCCTAACCTCACAAGATCTAGCACTCCAGCTTGCTAATTTTCTCTCTTTTTTCTCTCTAGGTTGCGAGCTACTCTCTTACTTTTCTCTTAATCCCTTATTTTCTCTCAAACTCTCTTTTTCCTTTTCTTTTTTGCTTTCTCCTTTTTCTTTTGTTGCAACCTCTTCGTTTCTTTTTTTCTAATTTTTCTTGATCAATAAGTACGTCTTTAGGGGATAGGGGTACAAGTATAGTTTTCTTACCATTATATGTAAAAGTATAACGGTTAAGAAAACCATCATAAAGAACTTTTCGATCAAACTGCCAAGGTCTACCAAGAAGTATATCACATGTATGCATTGGTACTACATCACATAGCACTTCATTCTTGTACCTCCCTATGGAAAAAAAAAAAAAACCTTCACCTGCTTAGTCAACTTGAATTCTCCACAATCATTAAGCCACTATAGTTTGTAGGGTCGTGGATGAGGTGTAGTATCTAAACTCAATCGCCAGACTAAACTAGAGCTCACGACATTTGTACAACTTCCACTATCAATCACTATGCTATAAGGTAAGGTTTGTGCAAGGCAACGTGTATGAAAAGGATTCTCTCTTTGATTCTCCAAGTCATCATTGTTCATGTATGTACTTAAGGCCCTCCTAGTGACTAAGGATAAATGGGTAGTATTCTCCACTTCTTCATCCCCTTCATAGTCACTAGTTTCTTCATCTCCTTCATAGTCACTAGTTTCTTCATCTCCCTCACTCACATTTGTGATTATTTCTCCTTCCCTAATGATTATTGTTCTCCTATTAGGGCACTATCTGCTTATATGTCCCACCCCTTGGCATTTCCAACAGTTAAGGTCTCTATTTCTAATTGTGGGTGCTTCAGTCTTTGGTTTTATTTTAAATGAGGTCTCTCCCTTATCTTTAATTTTATCACTGATTGCCTTGGCCTTAAGCTTAAGATCTATGGGTTTTTCATCCCGTTTCCAAGAAGAAAATTAGTTGAAAAAAGTTTTATTAGAAGTTGTTGGGTGGCTGCTATGCAAATGCCAAAAGAAAGCACAAGTACACGATGTCACAAACAAGTAATATATGGAGTATTCCAAGTATTAAACCCAAAGGAACGGTTAATAAAAACTTTCTAGTTAACAACATAATTGCTCACAAGTTGCAACCGAAGGTAACCAAGAAAACAAAGATATTTTGGGGGGTCTTGTGAAAACAAGTAAAAACAACTAAAACTGAAAGAGGCAAGAAAACAATGATGAGAAAACAGGGGATTCAATTCTGGTTCAACCCTAAGGAAATGCGCCCGCGAAATGCTCAACTAAGTCCGGCTAATTCAGAGATCATGCCTATTGCGCCAACATGCTGACTTTGTAGAGTTCTGTACGGTTCAGACAGAATGTTGTTGAAATGCGCCTTCAACCGACCCTTTTAAACACTTAGCTAAGTAAATTAAGTTCAGCACCTATTCGGCTCCTTTTCCAAGAACCTTTAGGAGACTATGCAATTTAAAACTCATATGTCTATGGCTAAATTCACTTAGATAATGAAAAACACAACTTCACGATTTTAAAGGTTTTTGTCCTATGTCTAGGTACAAAAAGCAAAGTTCAATGTCTAGACTATTTTCCTAGATTATTTTTAGGAAAACGTGTGTTGACTCCAACCCTTTTAGTATTGAAATCTTCACAAATTATGCTAACTCAAATGGTCAGTTTAAGCTAACAATGAAACTTTAACTCACTAAAAGTAAACTTAGCTAAATGTTGAGCAAATCTACAAGAAATGCATGGTGATTGTTTATCTCCTTTTTAGGGTATCCACATGATTAAATCCTCTCCAAGGAGTTTAACTACTCATCGGAGAAATAAATAAAGTGCAGAAAGTAAAAAAACAGCAAATAGAAGAAAGAACACAATTCATTGAAATAAATAAACTTGAATACACTTTAAAGTATGAATCCAAGAAAGAACTAAATGGAATTGAAAAAGAACTTATAACTCAAATTGAAAGAAAATAGAAACTAAAAAGAACTTCTCCTCTTTTAGGTTCGTCTATAATAGGGTTATTTTCATACTCATCCTGCTCTGAACCTTCTTTATCCTCTGAGGAACTCCTCAACTTGTCTCCTTGCTTGAGGTCTATCCCTAACTTGGAGTCTTTGTTCAATCCTATCCAACCTCTCATTGATCATAGTTTCCACATTCTACATGACTTGCTCAAAGAGTCGTTCTTGTTGTTGATCCCCTTGTGGCACATTTCCATTGTTAGGTTGATCTCTTAGATTTGACATTGTTGCAAAAGAAAAACAAGTGAAAGAAAAAAACATGGACCTCACAATTCACTCCTGATCAACTGAAAACATGTGGGGCTTTTAGAAGAAAACTTTTGAATAGAAAAAGTCTCCAGTCTAGTGCAAGTGCACACTGTCAAACAAGTAGTAAAGGAAATATTCCAAAGTATCGATTCCACAGAGAACGGATGTCACAAAAATAAAAAATGAAAGAAAAGATGTTCACACAAAGCAACCTCAGTAACCAATATTAATAAATCGAGAAGGTTGTGATTGTACTAAAAATCAAATGATAAAAAGATGGAATCTGAACATGCTTTTGTCCCTTTAGAAAAGAATTGTGACCTAAAATGCAATTGCAATCTTTACTTAAACACCAAGCAATGTAAACCGAGTTCAACTTCTATTCGATTTTAATAGCAAAACCTTTAGAAGCCTAAGTGATTAAACCATATGTCTATGGCTAATACAAACTTAGTTTAATGAGAACACAACCCTTGGTTTTAGAGGTTTCGCCCTATGTTTAGGATGAAAAACAAGTGCTTATGTCTAAGCTCCTTTCCTCTATTGCTTTGTATGAACGCGTAATCTCGTTTAACCCTTTCAGTATTAAATTCGATCTTTGTATGTTATGTGATCGAGCTAGATTCACAATAAGAATGATAATCAATAAAAGCAAACAATGCTATGGAATCGAGTACAGTTACTCTTTAACATATTAGGCCAAGCTTCCAATCCTTAGGGCATCTACATATCCGAATCCCAAGGATGGAATTATCTCATGATGAAGAAAATAAATAACAAAATAGTAAAAGAAAGAAAACGTATACTGACTTTAAAAGAAAGAAAAATAGAAACTGGAAAAATTAAGTGTTGAACTAAAAGGTAAAGAATAACTTAAAGGAATATGAATGAACTTTATTAAAACCAAACTTGTTGTGCATTAAAGAACTAAAATTAAAGACAAAGACTAGAAGTAAACAGGATGTGAAATAACAAAAGTTAAAGTGCTGGAATTTAAAACTAAACAAAAAACTGAACTTGCGATTACAGGGGAAAAGTCAAACTGTAAGAAGATAACTTCCACCTCTTCAATCGATCTAAGCTCAACCTTTTTCAAGAAGAGTAAGATCTTCACAACCCTAGACTTTTGACAGGGTTGGATTGAAGTTTAGGTAGCGTTCTTCCTCTTTTAAGTCAAGAAAACATAAAATAAAAAGTGCAGAAAGTAAAGTGGTCTTCCAATCGGAAAAACGATTGTTGACAGCTTTTTCATGGCTTAAATCTTCATATTTATAGCCTCCAAATGCTAGGGTTTGCTCCATATATGTTTAAGGAAAGAATCGAATCTTTATGAGCTTGATTCGTGGAGAATATCTTCAAATATCAGCACAAAATCGAATTTTTAGATTTCCTCATGATTTTTAGGAATTCTGTCTCTAGGCAAAATTGCAGTTGCAATTAGAGTTGCAATTCTGACAGTTTATAGTTTTCTGCATAAAAACATCAAAAATCAATAAAACTCAACTCTTTTCCTCTCATTTCAGATCTCTCATCACAAAACAACACTTTTACAGATTTGTGTTATTCTCATATCAATTTGCTAACAATTATGGACATATAAGCATGAATTCTTACAAATAACCTAGGTTTAATACATAAAATATGAGACTCATCAACTCCCTCATGTGTTTCACTCGATAGATGGAAATCACTTGTGTTTACTCTCTTTAATGTAAGCTCTCCCTTACAAAGATGCAATCTCTCTCAAAAAGATAGGGTGATGAGCCAAGACTTTGCAACCAAGATCAAAGAAGCAAACTAGAACCAAATCAAAAAAAAAAAAATGATTGTAAAGTGTCAAACTCAAGCAAAGAAAAAATAGAATATTAAAAAAAAAAACTAGAAATCAAGAACCTAATGTTCAAGATCCAACAAACTAGGAATAGAAATAACAAAAATAAGATATCTAGAATCAAGAATTTAAGATTCAAGATTCAAGGAATTATGTGAGATGAACAAAGAAGGAAAACAATTAGATAATTTTTTTTTTTTTTTTAAGTTCTGAAACTACTTGCAAGTGTTTGGAATTAAGATAAGCGTTGTAAACAAGCAAGAGTTTATGCACAAATTCACAAAATAACCCTAATTAACAAAAATACCTTCTTAGATCACAATTGTCAAAAACTATAGGGACTATGGTTTATGATAGGGGTAGGTTAGTAAATTTGATAAAAATGGTTAGGATATTAGAATTAGGTGAAATTTAATACACTCAAGGTTAAGTGTGTTAAAATTACGTGCAAGAAATTTGGGCTTAAAAGGAATAAGGTTGGAAAATAAAAAGCTAAGAAAGAAAAATTGCTGCAGAAAAAAAACTTTGGGCTGTCGTAGAGCTGAGTTGGTCTGGTCGGTTCAGTGTCTTTCGGTGTTTTTCTTTGGGCCAAAAATTTTATGGTCCTCCGGACTCATTAAAGGACGTTGGCGCAAAATTTATGCTTAAAACTCTGTTGTTTGACTAATGTAAAAATTTTTCAAATTTGATCAAATAAGATTTTCAGGATTTTCCAAATTTGAACAGTAAACAATCAAATGATTTTTCTTTGATCTTTTCTCAACTCTTATTCAAAATAAATATTTTATTCTTCAAATATAAGTCAATTATATTCACTATAGACACTGGAATCATGCAATTTGGAGTTATGAACACTTAATTAAAAATAGGCAAATTAACAAAATTTTGGAGATATGCAATTGAAAAATTTTATGTGAACAAACTTCAAAGAAAATAGGTGTTGCTTTGGGATCTAATCTCTGAATCTTGAATAAGATGGCCTATGGCTAAATTTTTTCCAATGTGATCAAATAAAATATAATTATTTCAAAGAATTATGCATAAACTGATGAAGCACAAAGATCAAATTGTAAGGTTTTTTTTAAAATTTTTTTTTTTTTTTATCAATAAGTGGACTGAATTTAAGAAGCAAATAAAGTCTAGAATCTGAGATGAGAATAAAAGAAAAATAAAAGAAAGATAGATCCGATCTTGAGCCTAAGCTTTGATACCAAATGATGCGAAAACCCTAGAATTTTGAAAATTAGGAACCTTTTGGTTATGTAAACCCCTAATTATAAAATTCTAAAACCCCCAAAATCAATTTGATTTCAATCTCCAAGGAAAAGGACTAGATATGGATTACCTTTTGATCTAAAACCAAGAGATAAGAAAACTAGTTCCTCACTCAAGGTTTGAACACTCCACAAGCAAGCTAGTCAGACCTACTTGAATGTTCCTGGCTTGCAACTCTAGATTCAAGAATTGCAAAGAGATGATGATATGGCTCATACATCAAACACAAAAAACTTCATTCTCCAAAAAACTAAGTTTTTGCATACAGAGTGCCTTTAGGTTTCTAACCTAGTCATTTAGCTAATTGGCTAAAAGACCAAACTGCCTCTCAACACAATTTCTCAAACCAACTAAAATAGATAATAAAGTAAAACCCTAATTAAAGCCATAACTTAAGCCAAACATAAATACCTAAAAAATAATAAAAATAAATCTTCCTACCAAAGTTACAATAGTAAATTTCCAAACATAAAGCTCTATTTTCTTCTTGTAGCATCATCTGGAGAGTGTATAGAGCTTTCTTCCTTTTTCCTGCCTGGATCTTCATTAAATAAATTTAAATATAAGGCTCGACTAGTAGCAAAAGGTTATACTCAAGAGTATAGGGTGTAGATTATACTGAAGTTTTTGCTCTCGTAGCTCGAATGGTAATCTCTCTTGTTGCTTTACAAGATTGGAAAAATTTTCAATTGGACATAAAATCTGCTTTCTTACATGGTGAACTACATGAGGAAGTATTTTTAGAGCAACCTCTTGGATATGAAGAGAGAGAGAGAGAGAGAGAGAGGAAAGAGCAGAAAATTTATAAATTAAAAAAGGCATTGTATGGATTGATCAAAAAAGCTCCTCGAGCTTGGTATAACTGTATTGAAACTTATTTTGTTCATCAAAGTTGGAAAAGAAGGTAAAATTTTGATTGTGTGCATTTATGTTGATGACCTTTATTTACTGGGAATGATGAGATTATGTCTGTTATGTTTAAGAAATCTATTATGCTTGAATTCGACATGACTGATCTTGGAAAAATGAGATGTTTTCTTAGTATTGAAGTGGTGCAGGGAGAAAATGGCATTTTTATAACTCAAAAAAAATATGTACAAGAAGTTTTGGATTTCATATGATAAATGCAATCCAGTTCACAACCCTATGGTTCCTGGTTTCAAGCTTATAAAAGATACAAATGGGGTAAAAATAAATAAATAATACACACTTTATAAGCAAATTATGGGAAGTCTTATGTACTTGACAGCTACTCGTCCAAACAATATGTTTGTGGTAAGTCTTCTCAATATATTTTTAGATTGTCCTACTGAACTTCATTGCAAGCAACAAAGAGATTGTTAAGGCCCCGCTTGATACCATTTGGTTTTTGGTTTTTGGGTTTTGGAAATTGTGTTTGTTTTCTCATCAATTCTCTACAATGGATTTAATCTTTCTTAAGAAAACATTTGAATTCTTAGCAAAATTCCAAAAACAAAAATAAGTTTTTGAAAACTACTTTTTTTAGTTTTCAAAACTTGGCTTAATTTTTATGAAAACATAGGTAAAAAGTAGATAACAAAACAGTAAAACCCATAGGTGGAAGTAGTATTTATAAGCTTAATTTTAAAAAATAAACAATAAAAAACTCAATGGTTATCAAACGGGACCTAAGATATTTGAAGGATACTATTGAATTTGTTGTGTTGTACAAGGAGGGAGGAAGTGATGAACTAATTATTGCTTATTTAGATAGTGATTATGTTGGAGATGTAGATGATAGAAAAAGTACATCAGGTTATGTGTTTATGTTGAGTTCAAGAGTTGTGTCTCGGTCCTTAAAGAAGCAACATGTGGTCACTTTGTCCACCACCGAAGCTGAATTTATCGTTGCAACTTCGTGTGCTTGTCAAGCTATATGGTAGAGAAGAATTCTGGAATGTATTGGACACGTTCAGCATAATTCTACAATAGTTTTTTCTTTTTTTGTGACAATAGTTCAACGATCAAACTTGCTAAGAATCTAGTGATGCATGGTCGAAGCAAACACATTGGTGTTTGTTTCCACTTCCTTCGAAAGCTTACAAAGGATGGAGTTGTGAAGTTAATTTATTGTTATACTCAAGAGCAAGTTGCAGACATAATGACTAAACCATTGAAGTTAGATGATGCTTTTTTTAATATAAGAGATTTGTTAGGTGTCTGTTCACTTCCAGATATAAACTGATTGCTGGAGCATTTAGTTTAAGGCAGAATGTTAAAGTTATTGTGTCTTTTTAGTAGTTAGTTTGCTATTTTCTATAGGCTAAATTATATATATATAAAATACTTCCGAACTTTGCCTCATTTAAAAAATACTCATATTCTTTCAAAAGTTGCAATATTACCCTTAACCTTTCATAAACGTTTCAAAACTACCATTAGAGTAGAAAAACCGTTAGAATGTTGGACGAAAAATCAACGTGTCTAAATGCATTGTTCTTTCAGACTTAATCCAAAAAAGTGTCTATCGTCATGCCGTTCCACATCACCGTCACGTCAATTTTTTGTCCACCATTCTAAAGGATTTCTACTCCAAGAGTAGTTTTAAAACGTATATGAAAGGTCAACGATAATATTGCAACTTTTGAAAGAATGTGAGTATTTTTTAAACAAATGGCAACACGTTCAAGGGTATTTTTTATAATTTAACTTTTAATATATTTTGGTTTTGTAATCCCTATATATGGGATGTGGAGTCCTGGGTTAGGTACCTATTTTCATGTAGGGTTATATACTTAGCCGCCATGCTTTTTCTGTGTACTGAATAATCAAAGTTTTTGTCAGATTTCTTTCTCTGCACTTTTTTTTTTTTTTTTTGAAGAGAAACTACATTACCCAGAAGAGGATAAACCATCCTCAGAAATAATACACCGAACCCAATAGGGAAAGTTAGAAAACCAAACCGCTGGTTCCTCCTCCGAAATGGAAGAAGAAAACCTAACAGAAGGCTCCAAAAAAACTGCACGCGCCAAAAGATGGGCGGCAAGATTACAAGATTTGGGACAAAAGCTAAAGGAGATATTTGGCCAAACATAAGCCAAAGACTCTATATCATCTAGAATAGTTTTAGTTTCCGAGAGATCAGTACCCGGATAACGGAGCACATTCACAACCTTCAGAGAGTCGGACTCCACAATGATCACGGAGGAAGTGCTAGGATTCATTCCTTGGAGCGCTTTCAGGCCTGCAAGGATAGCAGCGGCCTCTAAAGACTTGATTGACATACGCCTCTTCCACGGCAACACACCCACACAGAGGGGAGCGCTACAGGAGTCACGAACCAGCCACCCTAAGCCACCTTTCCCTGAAGCTTCACACCAAGACGCATCAACATTTAGTTTCAGAGCCCCAGTTGGCGGCGGAGTCCACGACGTAGAGCTCGCAAGGTCCACGGAGCAGGGCTGCAACAAAGGACCGCGATCCTCCACTTTAAGCTCGTCTAAGTACTTGACAGCAAAAGCCAGAAGACTATTACTGACAGACCCTGATCCTGCACGGGAAATCGAATAAGCATGATTTAGAGAGTTTCTGAAATTCCAAACACACCACATAAACGTAATAGCTTTAGAAATCTCCTCTGCTTTTAAAACTTTTATCAACCATCCCCAAAAATCTTTAGCAATCCAATAGTCCATGCACACAGAAAATAAATCCCTTAAGCCAGGGAGCAAAGAAAGCCACACTTTAGAAATTAGCTTACAAGTCCAGAAAACATGAGTAGTAGACTCCAAAGACTTCCTGCAAAACAAACAAATATCGTTAGTTTGAATCCCTCTCTTTTGGATATTCTGAAAAGTGGGAAGAACATCATTTATAACTTTCCAGGCACAAGTTTTTGCCCGGGGAATAGCTTTAGACTTCCAAATTGTCTTCCATAAAGACTTGCCAACACCCAATTCCGAAGTAGAGGCTTGGCCACACAGCTTGAGATTGGAAGCTAGGTGATAAGCACTCTTTACCGAGAAAACACCCTTTGGGTTGTAATGCCAGATTATTTCGTCCTTAGAATTACACCTACCCAGAGGAATGTTGAGGATTTCTTCCGCATCAGGAGCAACGAAATTAGCCATAATGAAAGACTCTTTCCACTTGCCTCTTTCATCAATTAAACACTTGACTCTTTATTTTTTAGCTCTTCCGAGACCCAAATAGGGGATCTACTACCGTTTATGGCAAGCCAAGGGTCTTTATTAAGAAAAATATGGTTACCGTTGACCACTTTCCACCTGAAACCACTGGAAAACAGCTCCTTACCCCATAAGATGCTCCTCCAAGTTAAAGAAGGATTTTGACCTAATTTTGCGCCAAGAAAGTCCCCATTTTTGAAGTATCTTCCTTTCAAGACGGACACCAGCAGGCTCCCAGGGTTTCTAAGAATGCGCCAGCTGTGCTTTGCTAACATGGCTTGATTGAAGCGAGAAAGATCACGAAACCCAAGCCCTCCCTGCTCTTTGCTTTGGCACATCTTCTTCCAACTAACCCAGTGGGCTTTCTTCCTATCAATGGAGGAGCCCCACCAAAAGTTAGCACAACACCTGTTGAGGTCATCACAAATCGATAGGGGAATACGGAAACAACTCATTGTGTAAAGGGGGATCGCTTGAGCTATCGACTTAATAAGGACCTCCTTTCCTCTTTGAGAGAACAACTTTTCTTTCTCTGCACTTTTTAGTAGCTTACACGAGAAATTAATGTAAAATTAAGTATCATGTATTAAATTTTGTATAGATATTTTAATTGGGGTAGTTTTTTTTTCTTGTACAAAAAATGTGAGGTGTGGAAATTTGAACTTCTGACCTTAAGGAAAGAGTACATGTCAATTATCGCTGATAGCCAATCTAAACATAGCGTTATAATATTACATTCTCAACCAAAAGAGTAGACGTTCAAATCTTGTAGTGAACTAAAAAAATGCATAAATCTAATGTAGATTATGCTAGATTTGAAAATACACATTATTTTATGCTATTTATATAAATGGTTTTATTTTTTTTATTTAGTAAAATAAAATGACGAACTTTACCTTTATATCATGTATTACCAACTAGTCTTTAATAAAATGACAATAAAAACAAAAAGTTCGTTGTACCAAAAAGAGAGAGAGAGATAAAGAGTTTGTCCTCATTTGTTAGTATTATTATTTTTGTTATTTTTTAAGATCCATCTCTCGCTTCTTTTGTTTTTCTTTTCTCTATGAATATTGAGAATATCTCCATTAAGCCTTTAAATATTACAAAATACACAATTCACCTTTGAAATATAAGGATTGTTATAATCAAACCCTAAAACCGTAGAGAATTGTTACAATTTAACCCAAAATTTTCTAATTCTATAAAATTTACCTTTTTAAATTTGGTTTTTCAATTGATTTTGAATTGCATCTCGATTTAAGGGAAAAAATAACAATGCTATAGTTTAAGGATTTGATTGGAAGAACCATTTATTGTTCATGAGTGGTCCGTGCATTTTGTAATATTCAAGAGGTTAATATTGCAAAATTACCTTCATAATTTTAGGAGATTAGTTAATCAAATTAAAATTTTAAGAATGTGGTCTAACAATCTCTATAATTCAAGGGGAGTTTTCATATATATATATATATAACTCCGTTTGATAATCATTTGGTTTTTGAAAATTAAACTTATTTTCTCATGATTTTTCTGCAATAGTTTTCATCTTTCTTAATTAAACACTTGAATTCTTAGTCATATTCCAAAAACAAAACACAAATTTTTGAAACTACTGTTTTTAGTCTTCAAAATTTGGCTTGATTTTATAAAATATTGATAGAAAGTAGAAAACAAAACAAATAAACTTATAGATAGAAGTAGTGTTTATAAGTTTAATTTACAAAAACCAAATAATTATTATACGGAACCTAAACAATAAAAGAAGACAAAGATGTTTTGCAGAAAAACCCAACACAGCCTGTAATGGAAAAGTGACTTGTCAACTTCGCAAGTAAAAATAAACCACGACATCTTACGCCCAGTTGAAAATTAATATGTAACCACTAATCATAAGAGCAAATGCACGGATTAAATACCCACGGGTTTAGAAGTAAAAGCCTAATGGAACGCGCAAGAACGTTGTTAATTCTAAAACACTTTTCATAACACTCAGTCTTAGGGGTGTGCACGGTTCGGTTCGGTCCGGTTTTGACCAAGACCGATGACCGAACCGAACACGTCAGTTCTGAGGTGTCATAAATCGAGGAAACCGATGTTTTCTTCGATTTCCGTTACAAACCGAACCAATCGATTTCGGTTTCAACCGGTTCGGTTCGGTTTTTAACCGAGTTTTGCTTACATGTTTTACCCAAGTCCCAACAAAGAGAAGCGGCAAGAGATGAGGTCAAGCGGCAAGGGAAAGATGAAGTTATCGGCGGTGAGAAAAGAAGAAAGTAAGTAGCATAGCCGGTGGCCATAGGTGGTTGTGGTGGTGAGACGTTGGTGGTGGCTGCGAGAGTGAGACATTGGCAATGGTAGGGGCAAAGATGAGGAGGAAAAGAAGAAGATGAGATTAAGTTGGAGAGAAAAAAATGAAAGGAAAAGAAGAAGATGAGATTAAGTTGTATGAGAAAAATGAGAGGAAAGAAGAAGATGAGATTAAGTTGTATGAGAAAAATGAAAGGAAAGAAGAAGATGAGATTAAGTTGTATGAAAAAAATGAGAGGAAAGAAGAAGATGAGATTAAGTTGTATGAGAAAAATGAAATGAAAGAAGAAGATGAGATTAAGTTGTATAAGAAAAATGAGAAAAAAG
The DNA here is from genome assembly GCA_033996785.1 of Trichosanthes truncata. Lineage (NCBI taxonomy): Eukaryota > Viridiplantae > Streptophyta > Magnoliopsida > Cucurbitales > Cucurbitaceae > Trichosanthes > Trichosanthes truncata. The sequence continues at coordinate 31,422,592 of MU867261.1, forward strand.
AAGAAGATGAGTTAAGTTGTATGAGAAAAATGAGAGGAAAGAAGAAGATGAGAAGGTGAGAAAGGGAAAATCGTAGAGGGAAAGAGAATAAGTAATGGAGATTGAAAGGAATAGTACAATCAATCTATCAAAGTGACACCTAGGGTTTTGAGCTTTGGGTATTAACCATTAGATTGTGGATTGGACTAAAGGTTTTTTTTAAAGTTAATTATAAAGTTTGGTTCGGTTCGGTTTTTTTCGATTTTTTAAAAGGATGAACCGAAGGCCGAACAGAAAATGTCGGTTTTTTAAAAGTTTAAACCGAAAAAATTAAAAATTTTCTAGAAACCGGACCGAACCAGTCGGTTCGGATCGGTTCGGCTCGATTTGTCGGTTTGGGTCGGTTTTTGCACACCTCTACTCAGTCTTCATACTTACAAAAGAAAATATAGCCGAAGGCAAAAGGACGACGACATGCAATCATCATGCAAAAATTAAAAAACATATATATATATATATATATATATATAAAAGATTACGTATATCCTTCAAATGTCATGACTCTTTATTTTTTTCGTTTAAAGTACAACAAATGTAGGGTATGAGAATTTGAACTTCTGACTTCAAGAAAAATATTACCCGACAATTATCAATAAACTATGCTTACTTTGGCCTTAAAATGTCATCACTCACAAGTTTGAATTTCTATAATTTTATTTGAATTGTAATACTAAATTAGGACAAAATGTCTAATTTCTTATTGACTATATTATCACTTGTTAAGGACAATGACCCTCAACATATCTCCACAATGGTATGATATTGTCCACTTTGGGCATAAGCCCTCATGGCTTTGCTTTTGGTTTCCCAAAAGGCCTCATACCAATGGAGATAGTGTCCCTCACTTATAAACTCATGATCTTCCCTTTATCTAGCCGATGTGGGACTTTGGTCGCACTCCCAACAATCCTCCTCTCGAACAAAGTACTAACCGAGCCTCTCCTCAAATAGTCATCTATCCGTCTAGCTCTTATCCTGGCCAACTCTTTTACAGGAGCACACCGCCAGTCCAGGCCAACTCCTTTACTGGAGCACACCGCCTATCCGATAGAGCTATCTACCACGGATCTCCACCATGACTATGCCTTCGGGGCTTGCCTCCTTTGTTTGGCACCCGAGGATTCTACCAATCACGGCTCAAGGGCATGGCTCTGATACCACTTGTTAGAGACAATGACCCTTAACATATCTCCACAATAGTATGATATTGTCCACTTTGGGCATAAGCCCTCATGGCTTTGCTTTTCGTTCCCCAAAAGGCCTCATACCAATGGAGATAGTGTCCCTCAGTTATAAACCCATGATCTTCCCCTTATCTAGCCGATGTGGGACTTTGGTCGCACTCCCAACATCCTTGTTAATGTAATTTATCTTTTTATTATTAGTTTTTTAAGTTCAACAATGGTAGAGATGGAGGATTAAACCTTCAACCTCAAGGAAAGTAATTGATGTCTTATTGATAGCACACATTGTGAGCTATCTTTAGACCCTATTTTATGCTAGTTTGAAGGCTTAAATGTGTACGTTTACATTCATATTTGTTTATTTTGTAGAAATCGAGCATTTGGATCAAACAAGACATTTAGAAGATTTATGATGAAAAATGAGCTAATTGGACATGAATTTAAGAAGTCAAGTAAAGAGAAATGAGGAAATCAAGCCAAAAAGTCCAAGGATATAGTGTTGAGACACTACAATAATATAGTGTCGAGACGCTACGGATTGAAGAAAGATGCCTTGTTCACGCAAAGTAGTGTCGAGCTATGCTCGATGCTTGGTAGCATCCAGGCGTTTTGCTCAATGATCAGCTAGACACTACCTTTCCTTTTTACGTTTTTTCCTTATTTGAGGGCAGTGTCTCTCTATTCCTATAAATATAACATGTTTGCAATTGTTTTGAGGGAGCCAATTTAGAGAGTTACAACCCTATTTTCGATTTCTACATTATTTGGAGAGTTGGAAGAGACTATTGGAGCAAGAGGAAGAGATTTTCAAGCTTGAGTTCGTGAAGATTGCAACGGGGATGGGAGATCGACACGCAACACTAGTTTAATCTTTCTTTCCCTTTAATTTTGTAGTTTTTGTTATAAGATTGTTTTTTAGTTTAGATTTTGCAATAGTAAACCTGAGTGGCTAAACTCTTTATCTTAGGGATTGATAGTCATTAGACCTTATGATTTGATTAATTGAATGCTTGATTGATTGCTTAATTTGCTTCCATTCATGCTTTTATGTGCTTAATGTTTGTAATCTTTTGGTCATAGATTATTTTATTATTTGGTATGAATTCATGTTTGATTAAGGGTAGTTTAAACTAAAACTTAATCGTATGACTAAGGGTAGTTCTAACTTGTCAATGATTAGGACTCCTTTAGAAGTTGTTAAAATAAGAGTCTTAATGTCTTGCATATTATTAAAAGCTAAATAATAATGTCGGTTTTATAATATTGCAAGAGAATTATATGTCCTCATTAGAATCATTTATGATTTACGACTTCTTGACTAATTGAATCGTTGGTCTAATAGGTGAAATCAATTCTTTATGATGTTTCTCTTCTGATTTGTCTCAACCTTTATTTTCAGTTATTGTTTGATTTTTGATTCCATCATTTCTTTGTCTAAATAAAATTGAGTGATTGTATCTATAGTATTTAAGTGAACTAGAAACCCAATCCTAAGGACGATACTCTGACACTCTTATCACTATATTAAAACTTAACTTGTACACTTGTGGTATTGCATTGAAAATTATGCAACTATAGTTTCTAAACTTTTTTAGTTATTTTATTTTGAATCTTTTTTTTTAGTTCAACAACGTGTGGGAGTGAGGGAGATTCGAACATTTGTCATTTTGGTCGATGATAACTGAACTAGTTGAACTATATTCAGTTTGGCTGGTTCATCTAGTTAGATTCTTAGCTTTCAAGTGTTTTTGTTTTGGTTTATAGTTCCAACATTTTTGTTACTCATTTGTGAAAAAAAATCCAAATATGTTTTGAAATCAACGTTTTTATCCATACATTTTGGCATCTTCTCATCAAATAAATGAACAAAAGAATGTACTATGTCGGGTTTTTATTAAATAATTTATACAAAAATCAATGGTACTGATTAAAATGATTTTTCATGTCGAATTGAAAGACGAAAATAAAATATTTAAAAGTTTGGACTGTTTTAAAAAATTTTAATTTGTGATATCCTCATAATTTAAGAGAATGTTTCCCTCACGATTAAGAGGTCATCTAACATGTGGCTAAACTATAGCATAAGAAATGTTATAAAACTCTAAATAAGCCCATATTTCTTATTTTGTGTTGGATTTTATAGTAAATGTGTGTGTTGGAATAGAAATTTTGGCCAATCAGAAATTGCCATGTCATTAATTAAAACTTGGTGACAAAATTATTTCTTTAATTAGGGATTATTTAAATTTGCAAGTATCCCTAAATTAAATTAAAGTAAATCCCAATATGCAATTGGGTTATATGAAATTTGGGCCAATTTTAGACTAAGCCCAAATAGGAGGCCCTAATCCAACAAAGTCTAGGCCCACAGTCAATAAGTCCCAGCTCACAAGGCTAGGCCTAAGGTTAATCAGGCTCAGTCTAAGGACCAAGCCCAAAGTCCACCGGCCCAGTCCAATAGTCAAGCCCAAGCCCATCTGGGAGCCTTGGGGAACTCTATAAATAGAGAGCTCCCTCCTCCATTTTGGAGGTTCAGAAGTTGAAACTCTCCAGAGAACTTAGAGAGAATTCAGAAACAAAGACCAGAAAACTCTCTAAACCTTTGAAGATCAAACACTATCTGAATCAGAGTCTTGAAGACTAGAAGACTTTAAAGATCGAGAACAAGCTGCAAAAGCCCTCGAGATAGATCCACATTCGAGAACAAGTTGCGAAGCCCTCGAAACAAATCTACATTCGAGAACAAGCTGCAAAAGCCCTCGAGACAGATTCACATTCGAGAACAAGCTGCAAAGCCCTCGAAACAAATCTACATTCGAGAACAAGCTGCAAAAGCCCTCGAGACAGATGTAAATTTGAGAGAAAGAATCAGAGGAACAAATTAGAGATTGTACTCCACTAAATTGAAATTAATACAATTTAAATTCATTTACACGTGTCTCATTTCTCTTTCTTTGTTGAAATCTCGTGTAAACAGTGTGAAAAGAAAAGTATTGGTTTGAAACATCAAAATAAATTGATGTTTTCATTTACAAATTTAACATATGGAAGTTAAATTTGTTGTTACTTGATTTGAATTTCAAAAGTTTCAAAATGATTTGAAACATCAAAATTGTATTGGTGTTTCATTTACAAATTTAACATATGAAAATTAAATTTGTTGAGTTATATTTGAATTTTGTAAGTAACTACTCAAGTGAATTATATTTGACATATGTTACTATGTTTATATTTATTTTATTTTATTTTTGGAGAGTTACTAAGTTGCTAGTCTATAAATAGCAATTTGTTTCTTCATTTGAAGTATCCTATTCCTTTTGAAAAGTTCTTATCTCATCTCTTTCTTTCTTTTGGTCTTAAGTTGAGTTGAGAACAAGTATCCAAGAGTTCTGTCAGTCCAGGTAGCTCGATGTTGTTGTTCTACTGGAACTAGTCATTGTATTCTGCTGAGACGATCGTTGTAGCTTGCTTGCAACCCGTGCAGAACAAATAATTGTCTTTAGGACATCGTTTTATAAGTGTGTCTCGACTATTTATCGTCTCCATCTCTTTAGTTTTAGAAATTGTTATTATATACAGTATATGTACGATTATTTACACTGTAATTATTTGTAGCCAATAAAGTTGTAATCAATTTGTTAGTATTACTCAGTTCTTATACACAACATATTATATCCAATATTTTGTGCTCAAGGAATAAATTTTAGATTTAAAAAACTTATAACATATGCAAGTTTCACAAGAGAAAAATTCTAGTACAACTGTAGTATGAAAAATTTTCCATATTATCTCCATCCATTACTTGTCAATATAGCAATATTTAAGAATATCGTGATCGAGTCCATTAAATAAATTAATATATCATTTAACGACGTGTCAAATTATGAATGAGAGGAATAAATACTACAATAGTACTAGAAATTATTTTCTAGTTTCACAATCATAAATTTACTGAAACAAATCTACACATTAGATATAAACTCGATTACACATAAATCTAACCCACAAGCCAAATGTTTCCAATACTATGTCAATTGTCATGGTCAAGAGGTAAATTTTGGTTTTTTTTTTTGAGAAAAGCATGGTCAAGAGGTCAATATATACATACATACGTACATATATACGAAGAAGCCACGTGACATGCACAGTACTTTAATTAATCAATCAATCAATTAATTAATTAGTACGTGCTATAACTAGTTTTGGAATTTATAAATTCTGTTTTTAAAGAAATATGTATATATATAATCATTCCAATTTCCAGGCATAAAGGAAAAGGCAGAACTCGGTCTGGTGGGACGAGTTCCTGCTCCGAGTCGAGTAATAAACACTGCCGTCTTCACTCGCCTCCAAGCCACCGGCGCCGCCGCTACCTTCCTTATCGCTCTCGCAGTCGGGCGGGCCGGGTTTGAAAATGAACAGGCCGTGACCCGTACCCGGATTACTAAAGAGCCAATCGTGAACGTCCCACAGGACTTGAACCGATTGCTTGTTGACCACAACCGTCTGATTGCCCCGAAATTTCCACTGCAAATTCTTGACCTGAACCAGCACGATGCCGTCGATGCTGATCCACATCTCGGGATCTTTGGCGCCGGAAGTGGAAATCTCGACGACAATGTCGCATTCCTTCCGGCGTTCGTCGAATCTGGCCCTGGTGGAGAAGCACTTCTTGGCGAAGACGTTCTCCTTCTTGTAAAGCAAAAGCGCTTCGAGGAGAGCGGGCCTGGATTTGGTGCGTTTGTAGGCCTTTTTCTTGTAATCGCCCAAGAGCAAGACGACCTCCTCGTCGGCGACCAAGGCGACGTAGAAATCGGAGTAGGGCTCGGGGCCGGTGGAGAATTTGGCGGAGCGGACGTCCCAGTAGAGGTCGATTTGATTACCGTCTAATTCAAGGGATTTGAAGCCCTTTTTGCTCCAAAAGTGCCAGGGCTTGACGTCGATCTTGTAATTGCAGTGGAAATCGCCTTCGAGTGTCTGGATGGTGATGGTTAAGGTGTGGTTCATCAAATTCTTGCACCAGAGGACGGTGACGTTGCGCCAGAATCCGGCGATGTTGGCCTGGTAGAAGCAGGTGACGGTGCTCTGAGCGGTTTTGTTGGTGATAGGCTCTTCGGTTATTTTCTCGGCTAATGGGGGCGGATTGGCGAGGGATTGGGAGCGCATTGAGCGGCTAAAAGACATGGTTGGGAGAGGGAAAAAGTTGCATGGAGGAGGAGAAGGAGGAGGTGGAGAAGATTCATTCAATCGGGAAATGGATTGAGATTGTGATTGGTTTTGGTTTTTGGTGGGAATGGAATGTGACAGAGGGAAGGTTAGGGTTTTTTTTTTTTTTTTTTTTTGTGGAGAAAATTTCTGAGGGTTTGAGGTGGAGAAGAAGGAGGTTAGCGAGACGAAGGGGATGTGGGAGGAAGAAAGAGGATTGACAGATGTTTTTTATTCCTTTTTTATCCATTCCCATCCTAAAAGCTAAAATTGTATTTTTCCACCATCAATCCTTGCTATGCATCTATGTGTCAATTGTGTTCATGATTTTATTTTATTTTTTTGAGCTCAAACAATTGTGAGAGAATGGGAATTATCCACTAACTTTGAAATTGATCAAAAAATATATTTTTGTTGTTAAATAAAGGGTGGGAATTGGTGTGTTGGCTGATGTATAAAAATCAAAAGACATACATGATATTATTTACAACTGTATAGAAGATTAAGATCATTATTACTAGCTAAAGTTAGTATAGTTCAGCAATAATTGACATGTACCATTGACTAAGAGATCAGAGGTTCGAATCCTCCACCCTCAAATGTTGTTGAACTCAAAAAAAAAAATATCGTTGTTACTATTTCTTTCATCCAAAAAAATATTATTAAAATCATATTTTACACATCAACTATCACGTCAATTTACATGAATGATGTCACGTATGTTTTCTAATTTTAGTTGTCACATCAATTTCCATTTTATTTTAATGACAAAACTCTCCAATAGTATCTTTTGGAACCACTTCAAAGTTCAAGGATAAAATGAAAATTTTCAAAGTCTAAGAGTATAATTGAAACTTACTCCAAAGTTTAGGGATAATTTGTATAATTTGACCTTTAGCACTACAAGAATTTTGAATTTTTTTCGACGCTAAAAAGCGTCGCAAAAAGTCCAAAAAGTGCCGGAAAAGTTTTTCTGACGAAAAAATGGTCATCGGCAAATGCGTCAGCAAATCCTTGTCGACAAATGTGGTCAAATTTGAAAAAAAAAAAGAAAAAATCAAACAAAAAGGCTGCTTAATGAATTATAGAAACATCACAACAAATTTAAACATACCTTGGTAAAAATGTGAAGCAACAAATGACAAGTCTTGAAATCACCAGAGGGAAAACAAAAATTGCAAGAAACGAAAATAAGAGAAATGTTAGTTGTTGAAATAAGGAACAAAATAGGAGAGGAAGAAACAAGCAAGGTTCGAAATGTCGATGTCGATGGAAATATCGAGGTCCAAAATTTATGAAAATGTCGATGAAAATTTCGGTGGAAATTTACGGAAATCGTAGAAATTGATGGAAATTATTTGAATTAGCCAATGAAACTTAGATTTGGACTTAATTAAACTATAATGGACTATTTTTAAGCATCACATCTAAAAATTAAGATAATATTTAGATATAAATGTCAATTGAAAATTTGAAATGTCAATGCGAGTAGGAATTTGAAAAAAAAATATATGGAAATTGATTTAAATTATTAAAAAATTTTCATGAAACCTTAATTGTGACTCACAATTAATTGTGAGTCGTGACTCAATTATAGTATAATTGATTACTCTTAAGTCTTAACATCATATATTTAAATATATATAATATTTATATTCAATTAGACAACTATGAAGGAAATTTGAGAGAATTGAAATGAATTTAAGAGAATTTGAGGGAATTTGAGATAATTGGAGGGAAATTAAGATAATTGGAATTGAAGTGTAGAAATGCTTTGAACCTATTATCTAGCGCTTCGAATGACCAAGTACGAGGGTCTCGTTGACCGGTCAGCAAGTCGGGGTCCAGGGGCGAAGCGCCCTGGTGGGGGTTCGGGGGCAACGCCCCCGAAACCTAAGTGATATGTAAATCAATTTATTTATACACCATTTAAACTCTTATCTAATTGCTCTCTATATTTTGTACTCAATTTCTCCTCAATATAATAAAATTCTCTCTCCCTCTACCTGTGGACGTAGGCTATTACTTATTATTTATTAACAAAGAAAAGATTAAATTCGAAAATATATAATAATAATAATAATAATAATAATAATATAAAAACCCTCCTCTCATGTTTGTAATATTATAAATAAATAAATAAATAAATAAAAACCTCGAAATATGGACGACATGTCGTCGACACCTCGAAATGTCGAGGTGTCGACGACATGTCGTCGAAATGGGGGGGGGGGGGGAAACGACATCCCCCCCCAGGGACGACATGTCAACCGAAATTTTCCACCATGGAAACAAGCCTTAAAAAAAACCTTTTCGCAATCAAGGTTTAAAATGTCGATGTCGACAGAAATATCGAAGTCTCAATTTTATGGAAATGTCTATGGAAATATCGATAAAATGTCGATGTCGATGGATATTTCTGGAAAATTTTTAAAAATAAAAATTCAAAAAAAATATTTAAATTAATAAATAAACATTTTACACTTTTTGAATGAGTTAAAATACTTGTTACAATATTGAATTCACATTAAGTTACATTTTTATGCTATTTTTTTAATATTTCATCAATTTTATACGGTATAGTGGAAATGTCGATTTCCCTTATGTCAATATCGAGCCCATGGACATGTGAAAATGTCGATGGAAATGTCAACATATCGACAGAAATTTAATACTATGTTCGCAATTAACAGGTTTGAAACAAGGGAGAGGAGGTGACAGTGGAGCTTTGGGCTTGAGATGGCAAAAATAATGGTCACGCTGATGGCCTGCCTTGAGGCGGAGCGATTGTAGCTCCCTCGAGCTACGGCCTCCCTTGCAAGTGTCTTTTGGGCAAGCGATGAAAAAAGAAGAAATCAGCAACTGGTTGGACTCCAACAGTGGCGTTAGTGGCGAGCAAACAACGCAAGTGAATGATGGAGAAGAAATCAAAAAGTTGGAAGAGGGTTGCTACATGATTGAGAAAAGAAGAAGAGGAGAAATTTAGGTTTAAAAACATAATAATTGTCGACTGTTTTTAAAACTGTCGGCAATTCATTAACTTTTGCCAACAGTAAATACATAACATTGGAAAAAGTGGTCCTTTTGCAGACGATTTTATTTACTATCAACAAAATGGTCACTTTTGCCGACTGTTTTACTTACTGTTGGCAATTCCTGTTTCTCCCGACAATTCTTTTGACATCGAGCAAAAGAACGTCAACATAGGCCAAACTTCTTTTAGTGTAAGTTAAACAAAAAAAAACATTGGTCCATGTACTTCCATTGTAATGATTTAATTTCGAAGGTTTAGGATGTTACGATTTAGTCTTTATCATGTACAGTTTTTGTTACGATTTAATGTTATATGTGTGTGTGTGTGAATTGATAAATTGTTTGGGGATCAACTTGTTAGGATTAATGCCCTAAAGCCTAGTAATTAATGATTTATTTAATAATTAATAATAATTTTGATTATTTTATTTGCAATATAATATTATCAATTATATGAAAAATCAAAGGCTATTAGTGTAATCTTGAACAGTATGTGGTTGACATACGAGATGATCATGTTCAAGAAATAACTTAAAGGGTCATAGTATATGGATAAGGTTAGGTGCCTTATCCTGGTAACACTATTGATACGACCCATTTTGTAATAGTTACAAATGATTTGATCCAAATCGTTCATATAGAGACATGTGAGTGGGGGTATCTTATACAATGAGTTTGTATAAGACTGGACCACAAAATATTTAATCTCTCTTTATAAACTTGTTAATTGAGAAGATTAATATTTCATCAGGGTGATCATATGTGACTCGATCTTAATCCTGAGTGAGTTATGAACTCCTGCCTGTGAGGGCTTGTCCTTCGATTTTCATGGGTGAGAGTGACTTTTATAGCCGATTCAATAAGCCTACCTGATGCGATAGAATTTTGAAAATTAGGAACCCTTTGGTTATGTGAACCCCTAATTATAAAATTCTAAAACCCCCAAAATCAAGATTTCAATCCCAAGGGAAGGAATAGATACAAGATTACCTTGATGATCGAAGAACAAGAAGTAAGGAGAACTAGTTCCTTACTCAAGTTGAACACTCCACAAGAGAGGTTGATCAATCCCAATTTGAATGTTCATGCATGCAACCTAGAACTAGAATTGCAAAGTGGCGAGGCTCATGGCTCTCAAGTGCAAAAACACTCTAATTTTTTTTTATTCAAAACTCAACCTCCCTACATTAAAATAACTTAGGCTTTAAATAGCCAATTTTATGGCTTAACTAACCCTAATACTAGTGCTAAAAAATAAAACCCTAATTTGATGACCAATTCATCATTCTAAACAAAATGACTCAAAATGCCCTTACTTAAACATGCTTAGGAAGGGTAAAAATGAAAAATAACCAAAACTCTTAAATAAAAATGTGAACCATAATTTGAAGTCATATATTGGTTCATATCATCCTCTCCCCCTTTGAAGGATTCTTCCTCGAATCTAAATTGTCACATTGGGAGAAAATTTGTTGTCATGAGATGTCAACAATGTTGCTCTCTTTGGATTCCTCTTGAACTTTCGACTAAGGATGAGTTCATCAACAAGCTTTGAGCAATATTTCTTAAGTAACATCTTTGTTTTGTACTTCACATGTGGGCAACATTGCTCCTTCACTAGTGCTTTCATTTTCTGCAAAAATTTAAAATAAGCAGTACTAGATACACCAAGATTAAGTGCACCTAGGAGATAATAAGTTCTCTTATGTACAGGCTCAAAGATGAGTCGTTTTGAGGAGATAATTTTATCCTCACACACTAAAAAATTGGATTCACTACCTTGAACTCTTTGTCATTTTCACTAATTTGTACACTGTTCTCAAATTATTCTTTCACAGTCTCTTCTTCTAGTGTCTCTACCTCCTCATTCTCTCTCTCTAATTTTGATTGAGCAATGTGTATCTCTTTACTCTCAATGACTCTTCTTTCTTCATCTTCAGAAATATTCCTATTTAAATCTTCTTCTCGTGTTTTAGATGATCTACTTGTTCTTCTTCTTGGGTGGGCCGATCATGTTCTTCTTGGCATGTTTGTCCTCTCGATGCTTGGCACAACAAACTCCATTCTTGGATGGATTCTCTAACATACTTTCTTATCAAATGATGCAGTTCTACCAATTCTTCTTGTATAGCCTCTCTAAGTCTTGCATATCTACTTCAATTTTCAACATGTCTCCTTTGTTGGTACATGGCTGCAAAAAAGAAACAAGTAAAAGAAAAGTGGACTTCACGATTCACTCCCTCACATTGTTTCACTCAATAGGTATGGTTCACTCATATTTGCACTCTTTAATGTATGCTCTCCCTCACAAAAATGCAATCTCTCTCAAAGATAGGGTGATGAGTCAAGACTTCACAATCAAGATTAGAGAAGCAAACTAGAAACAAATCAAGCAAGAATGATTGTAAAGTGTCAAACTCAAGCAAAGAAAAAGTGAAATATCAACAAAAAAGAAAACTAGAAATCAAGAACCTAATGTTCAAGATTCAACAAACTAGGAAAGAAATAACAAAAATAAGATATCTAGAATCAAGAATTTAAAATTTGAGATTCAAAGAATTATGTGAGATGAACAAAGAAAGGAAAACAACAAGACAAATATATATATATATATATATATATATTTTAAGTTCTGAAACTACTTGCAAGTGTTTGGAATTAAGATAAGCGTTGTAAACAAGCAAGAGTTTATGCACAAATTCACATAATAACCCTAATTGACAAAAATACCTTCTTTGATCACAATTGTAAAAAAATTATAGGGATTATGGTTTATAACAGGGGTAGATTGGTAAATTTGGTAAAAATGGTTAGGGTTCTTGGAATTAGGTGAAATTTAATACACTCAAGTTAAGTGTGTTAAAATCACGTGCAAGAAATTTTGGGCTTAAAAGGTGTAGGGTTGGATAATAAAAAGCTAACAAAGAAAAACTACTACAGAAAAGAAATTTAGGCTTCTGTAGATCTAGGTTGGTATGACCAGTTCAGTATCTTTCGATCCGGTTCTTTAGGCCAAAAATTTTATAGTCCTCCGTGACTCACTAAAGGACGTTGACGCAAAATTTGGGCTCAAAACTCTGTCGTTCTAGTATTATAAAAAGTATTCAAATCTGATCAGATAATATTTTCAAGATTTTCTAGATTTGAACAATAAACACACAAATGATTTCTCTTCGATCTTTTCTCGAATTTTATTCAAAATAAATATTCTTTTCTTCAAAGATAAGTCGATTATCTTCACTATAGATACCAGAATCATACAATTTGGGGTTATGAACACTAAATTAACAATAGGCAAATTAAACAAAATTCTGGAGATATGCAGAAGAAAAAATTTTCTAAGAACAATTTTCAAAGAAAATAGGTGTTGCTTTTGAATCTAATCTCATTTGAATCTAATCTCTCAATCTTGAAACAAAAGGCCTATGGCTAAGCTTTCTCCAAATGTGATCAAATAAAATATAATTATCTCAAAAGATTATGCATGAATAAGCTCATAAATAATTATTTGTCTAGAATGATGAGGCGCACAAAACAAATTGCAAGTATTTTTTTTTTTATCAAAATAAGAAGACTGAATTTAAGAAGCAAATAAAGTCATAATATGAGATGAGAATAAAAGAAAATAAAAGAACGATAGGTACGATCTAGAGCCAAAGCTCTGATACCAAATGATGCGAAAACCCTAGAATTTTGAAAATTAGGAACCCTTTGGTTATGTAAACCCCTAATTATAATATTCTAAAACTCCCGAAATCAATTGATTTTAATCCCAAGAGAAGGATTAGATACAAGATTACCTTGATGATCGAAGACCAAGAAATAAGGAGAACTAGTTACTTACACAAGTAAAACACTCCACAAGAATCCCAACTTGAATGTTCAGGCATGCAACCTAGAACTAGAATTACAAAGTGGCGAGGCTCATGGCTTTCAAGTGCAGAAACACTCTAATTTTTTTATTCAAAACTCAACCTCCCTACATTGAAATAACTTAGGCTTTTAATAGCCAATTTTACAGCTCAACTAACCCTAATACTAGTGGCTAAAAAAGAAAACCCTAATTTGATGACCAATTCATCATTCTAAACAAAATAACTAAAATACCATTACTTAAACATGCTTAGGAAAGGTAAAAATGGAAAACAACCAAAACTCTTAAATAAAAATGTGGACCATAATTTGAAGTCCTATATTGGTTAATATCACTACCATTTTGGAGATTTGACCAAATAGGGAGTTGGGAACATAATCTCACAAAATGGAATTCATTCATTCTCATATAGGGTAAGTAGATGAATAGTTCCCTTAAGTGTTGATTTCGGGACTTGAATAATGGGGTCACACCTTCTCACTGGCCCGAGAGGGACTTAGTTTATAGTTGGATCATAAATAAATTGTTCATTAGAAGATCAGTGGTACTTACGATGCAAGATGCAATTATAGGGGTAAAACAAACTTTTGACCCAGCTGTAATTACGAACAACACGTGAGGGATCGACTTGCATGTAATAGTTATATCTATGGACACAACTTGTCCTACAGTGTATAAGAGTGCAACTCTAGATCTATAGTGGAGTGACCTAAAGTTAATGAATGAAAATTGATTAATTAAAGAGTTTAACTAATTAATTTTTATATCATTGGAGCTAGTAATCTGTAGGTCCATAAAGTTCCCTTGCTAGCTCATAATAACACTAAAAGATCAATTTAGTTGAAAGAAAATTTTGAAATGTTCAAATTAATATTTAATATATTAGATATATTAAATATAAAAGAGGAAAATATATTTATTGTATTTGATACATTAAATATTAAAATAATTAATGTATATTTGATACATTAAATAAAAAATATTTATAAAATTTGAACAAGATTCAAATAAATAAATATCGTAGGAGATTTGAGTGAGATTCAAATAAGTATAAGATATATTTTAATATATTAGATATTAAAATATAATATTTTAATTATGGTAAAGATTTACTCTTGGTCTCTATAAATAGGACTTTTGGGTTGAGTCATTAGACATAACACACATCTCCACAATAGATAATTAGAAAATTCTCTCTAGACCTCATCCTCTCCAATCCCTTGTAGATTTTCTTTCAAGAGGCTCCCACAAGCCTTGATCCTGTGTTTGAGTCATAGCCAGAAAGATTTTGTCGAGGAGATAAAGATCCGCCAGAAATATCTTCATATTTACTACAAGTAAGTTTGCTTAATCTTATTTTTAGTTTAATTCTAAATAAAATCAAAGACGATCCAATGTTTCCGTTGCGGAGTGAAACGTTCATTCCTAACACAACTGTGTTTATAAACTACATGGAATAAACTGTTACATAAATTAAGATCAATACGTTGCCTCGATGAACATTTTTATGATATGGACTAAATCATTACACATTTTAAACTACATGGACTAAACTATTATATATTAAAGTCTAGGGACTACATTGTTACAAATCAAAACAAAAAAAAAAGGATAAAATCATTGGATATTAAAGTTCGTGAGCTAAATTCTTGCTTCAATGAAAATATAGGAACCAAGAGTGTTTTCTAACCATTACTTTATTAATTTATTGCTTGAGTTTAAGTTTGATTTTGGTCTTTCATCCATCAAATGTCGAATTTAATTTAGGTTTAAATATCACTTTGGTCCCTATACTTTGAGATTTGTTCCATTTTAGTTATTTTAATTTCAAATGTCCAAATTTAGTCTTTGTACTTTCAATAAATCTTAAAAATAGTCTACATCGTTAATTTGAAGTTAGTTTTTATCCAATTTGACAAAAAAACATAGTTACAATTTTCATTCAAGAAAATGTAAAATATGAATATGTTTCCCAACTTCTTAGAGGCAAGATATATAGGTACTTTTTTTTTTTTTGTAATGGTTTAATCTCTATCGTGAAAATTAATGTGAAGATTTAATGGAATTTCTTACATAGGTAGATCAATAAACTAAATTAGGGGTCCAATACATTTACAAGCTACAAAGTCTAAATCATTAAATAATAAAAAACAACATTTAATTTTGATAAAAAAAAATTATGACAATGATTAAATTGTTACAAATTTAAAAGTATAGGAACTAAATTGTTACATATTAAAGTTTAGGGACTAATTTTTTACAAAATTGAAAGTACAAGGACTAAATCGTTACAGATCAAAGTCTAATGATTAAATTGTTACCTCTAGGAAAGTTTAGGGAAAAAAAGTGATTTCTAATCAACTTTATTTTATGTGCCCATATCAACATATTTCAAAATCGCATTATCAATTTGACATTTGTTCAACCATTTTTTTTTAATTCAACTATATGTGGGGTTGAGGAATCAAATCTTAGATCTTTTGGATGAGATTATAATATCTTAGTTAATTGAGTTATACTCAGGTTGACTACATTTGTTAGAGGAGTCTCATGAGAGATTGAAATGAGAACTTCAATTTTAGTTTTTTGCCTCTTCCTCTCGAGTTTAATGGTGGAGTGGAAAATCAAACGTTCCAACTAAAAAAAAGAGTAACAAGTGTCTTATTTACTAAACTATATTCAAATTGACATTTATTTTAGATAGATAGATAGATATATGTATTTAAAAAGTAAGCATGCATATAACTCTAGTTATATTTGACTATGTTTTGTTGGCAGGACAAAAGCATTTTTTTTTTCTTTTTTGCATCAACAATACACTTTACAACATATATTTGAGACTTGAGATTAACAAAACAAATGCTTATCATTTATCAAAAGGTTAAAAACACTTAGCTTAGCTCAACAGTAATTGCAATGTATTACCTCCTTTGAGGTAGGAGGTTCGAATCTCCATTTCCCCACATTTGTTGTACTTAAAAAAAAAAAGTTAAAATAGTTTGTCAAAAAAAGCCTTTATAGATTACTTTTTGTCTTAAGTGTCAACTAAAAATACTTTAAGAAAGTACATAATCCAACATCAAAATAATTTGTCACAAAAGGTGCTAAAATACTTATGCTAACAACACTTATTTTAAAAGCACCCCAGTGCCATTAATCTTTTTGATCCATAACAAAACATAGTTGTTAAAAAATTGCTGAGTCCATGCAAATCAAAAAGGAATCTTTCCTGCCAACTCTTTCATAGCTTTAAGAGAATTTTATATCCACTCAATCTAGTACTAGAATATGTTTCAATTTAAATGTTTTTTTTTAGTATTTTCAAAAATTCAAAATCATTTTTAATTATCCTGCCAAAACATAAGAACATTATAAAAAATGATTTTTAATGACTAAAAATACTTTTTACTCTTCCAAAAATCATCTCAGAACAAAGACGCAAAAGTTTTTTTTTTTTTTTTTTACCTATCTAATTTATACACAATATAAATAATAACTTGCCTCCATCGCTAAGGAAACTAACTTCCAATCTCTAGAATGGACGAAAACAAAAATAAAGGCAAAGATCATACCAAAAAAAAAAAAAAAAGTAAATAAGAATAAATTAAGAATAATGTTGAAAAGGAAATAGAGAGGGCTAGATTCCTAAACCATCGACAAAGAGAAGAATAAATAAAACTAAGCAAAATCACAATTTACAAAATGCTAATTAATTAACCCATCCATCCTTTGCCTTTTCCTTTTGTCTCCTTTCCTTCCATTTGGCATATATCAGATTCACTTGGCCTCTGTCAACTAATTAAATTAATTGATTATGAACTTCCAAAATATAAATTCAAAACCATCAATACCCCAGCAAGCAATTTCAGGCAGACATGGCTTGGATTGTTCTTCAACTTTGAAGGTGCTGAGCTTGTTGAACTGAGGACCATTTTCCACCCAAAAAAAAAAAACTTCAATATTATTTTTGTAGTTAATTTTGAAGATATTTTTTAGGTTAAATTACAAGTTTAGTCCCTAAACTTTTAAGTTTGTATCATTTGGTCTTTGAACTATAAAAAATGTCTAATAGGTCCATGAACTTTTAATTTCGTGTCCAATAGGTGTCTGAACTTTAAAGAGTGTCTAATAGGTCTTTGACCTAAGACCTATTTGACATTTTTTAAAATTCACAGACCTACTAGACATGAAATTGAAAGTTTACCGTCTCATTAGACATAAAATTCAATTTTATAATTAATAGATCGGTTAATTTTTAAAAATCTTGAATATTCAAGGGACCTATTAGATTAAACAAAAAATGAAAGGATTTATTAGACATTTTTAAAGTTCAGAGACTTATTAAACATAAAATTGAAATTTCAAAAATCTATTACACACTCTTTAAAGTTAAGAAACCAAATAGACACAAATCTAAAAGTTTAAAAACTAGACTTGTAATTTAATTTTTTTATTATTATTATGATTCTTAAATTCCATGTGAAGTAAAAATACCTGGATGCTGAATAGTCACATTTCCCGTAACCTGTAAAAAAAAAAAAAGAAAAAGCCTTGTAATGAGGAATGGTTGATTACACATTTAAGTTCGCATTGTTTTTAAGATTGAAAAATATCAATTTTCAAACTTCAATCATTATTATTTCATTTTAAAAGTGAAGCCCACATCATAATTGTATTAGAGATTAAGATTTACCCATTTTCCCTTTTCGACTCTTTGATTTAATTTTTAGAATATCAAATTTAGGACCAATTATTCAATGAGGCTACTATTATGAGACTGCTTCATAGTAATTGTTAAACGTGGATTCATTAATTTTTATGCTCCTTAATTGCTATATATAAATTTGTGGTATTTTTCTTTCTCCATCCAACGGTAAAAACTTGTCAGCCACGGAATAATTTTTCCAAATTCAGGTCTTCGACATTTTTCAACTCTACATCTAATTTAATTTTTGGTTAAAATATCATTTTAGTCCCTATATTGTTTCATTCTATTTTGGACTCTACATCAAATGTCTAAATATATTCTCTATACTTTTAATAAAGCTTAAAATAAATCCCTTCTAAGAAGTGATACTTATCTCTTCTTAGGTTGGTTTAATGACCACTATTATGTTTTTAATAATTAAATGAGAAGAATGCAGAAGAGGAGAGAAAGAAGAGATATCATTTATTGGATAATACTTCCTGCTACTCGATCAGTAGCAATCTTCTATTGACCATCATTATGTCTTTGACAACTAGGAGAGAATAACATATAAAGGAGAGAGAATAAAAAAAAATCCTTTTTTTTCAAAATAATAAATAACTGTCAATGGTGGTCAATAGAAAGACTTGTGGTAAGTATTATTTTTTTTTTTCAAAAAATAAATATCTGGCAAATTTTTAATGGCGGTCACTAGACAAATTTCTCGGATGGGTAAATATTATTCAGTCCTAAAAGATTCATTTATAATCTCTATAGTTTTTGTTTTTATTTTTTGGTCATCTATAGTTTAATTAAATCTCTCAAAACATCTCTATCAATAAGAAAAAATAATAATAATAATAATAAGAAAAATTTACATCGAGACATATTCTCAAGATGCAATAAAGAGAAGTGATAAGATCACTTCATGACGATGCTTAAAAGTTAAAGAACATTACTTGACTGCACACCTACGTGTATCATATTATTCACCACCATTCAAATGTTGGTAACTAAGAGAGATAATTTTTTTCTCATTTTCTACATTTCTCTCTCCTAACTATTTGAACGGTGGTACGGGGAAAGATACTTACACACTAATGTGTAGCTAAGTATTATTCAAAGTTAAATAAAATGATCTACTTATTACTTCTCCTAATATTCTCACATTTTTCAATACGAACATAACTTAATAGTTAAGACGATTGTGACCCTCTAAAAGAGATCGAATGTTCAAATTCTCCCACTTCACATGTAATGAAATATTTCCAAAAAAAAGAAAAAAAAAACCCCACATTTCACTCAAACTAAACTAAAACGAAGGTGAAACCATACCAACCCAAAACAATAACTTCAATTCAACCCAACATTGCATTTGATGTAAAACAGAGAAAAAGAGAGAGAGAGAGAGATTTTACTTGGGTTTTTTTTGGTTAAAGTAGCAGAGCCACCAAAGTTGCAAGCAATATCAGAGTTGCCATTCTGCTGATAGTAGCTATTAAATGCATAAGAAGCATGAGACAGCAGCGTATCCGGTTGATAGCAAGGCCCTCCCTTTTGAATGGCTTTGCAATTCGCCTTCCCCAATCCACAGGCCCAATCCAGCGCATTCTGCAGATCGATCTGCGATACTCCTGGTTTCGCCACGCACCATGAAGTCCCGTCTAAAAACGTCGTGTTTCCTTCCGGCGGCGACCACGTCGTCACCGGCATCGTCGCCTCCGCCTTCTCCACCGTCACCGCCATCCCTTCCCCTGCTTTTAACGTAGCAAACAAAACAAGGCTTGTGAGAATATTATTCACCTGGAAAAACAGAAGCCTTTAGAAGACCCATGCTCTGTTTTCCTGGTCTTGAGAATGTTTGAAGCAAAAAATGACACAGAAATGGAGTCTTCGATGGAAAAAAAAAAAACATACCCAGAAGGAAATATTGCAGCAGAAGGAGGGTCTCCAAAACCCAGATTTTTTTTCTCATTTTCTGTCTCTCTCTCTTGGTTTGAAGTTGAAGGATGCAAAAGAAGGAAGAAATGGGGATTATAAATAAAATGCAGGGCTTTTTTGGGGTGAAGAATCATTAGTTTCTTCAAATGAAATTATCTTCTTTTTCTCTCTTTCTTTGCTTTTTAAAATTTTGAATATATATATATATATATATTGAAAATATTTGAGATGGGATTTAACATTTATGCAGAATGTACGTTGTTGCAGAAGCTAAGCAGCTACTTTTTGACAGAACCACAGCGGTGGATTCCATCAACCTTTCAATGGAGCTTTTTTGAGAAGCTGGTTTCGTTTCATTTCATTGCACCAGAGAAAAACAGGGTTCTACATTACAAACTTGCTCCAATACTTTGGGTATATTTTGGATTTGATGCTTATAATTTAAAAACCTTCAATTAATGGTCTAGTTTCTGTTAGAAATAAATTTTTTTTTATCTTATAACAATAAGTTGATATTTTCTATTTTGCTAACAACAGTTGGACCAAAAAAATTATTAATGAGGCCGCCTCAAGTCGATATAATGTGATTGCTTCTTAACATTTATTGAATATAGATTAACAAATCTGCATGCATATAAATTTGAAGTACTTTTGTAGTCTGCCTCTCATACAACAAATTATCCAGTGAGACTGTCTTTTAACACTACAAGAATTTTTAGATTTGCCGACGAACTT
Source organism: Trichosanthes truncata (assembly GCA_033996785.1). Classification (NCBI taxonomy): domain Eukaryota; kingdom Viridiplantae; phylum Streptophyta; class Magnoliopsida; order Cucurbitales; family Cucurbitaceae; genus Trichosanthes; species Trichosanthes truncata. Next base: position 31,443,290 of record MU867261.1, read on the forward strand.
TTTCCCGACGCAACACTTTTCGTCGGGAAAAGTACACTTTTCCCGACGCAAAGTGTTGCGTCGGGATATGTATTTGCGCGCTATAGCTCGTCAATTAAGTGAAACGAGCGTTTTGACTTTTCCCGACGCTTTTGTGACCTATGCCGACGCTTTTTTGCGTCGAAAAAGTATTTTTGCCGACGCTTGCCATATTCGTCGCGAAAAGTATACTTTTCCCGACGCAAAGTGTTGCGTCGGGATATGTATTTGCGCGCTATAGCTCGTCAATTAAGTGAAACGCGCGTTTTGACTTTTCCCGACGCTTTTTCGACCTATGCCGACGCTTTTTTGCGTCGGGAAAAATCGGCGAAAAAATAAAACCCTAGCCCTTTCTTCTTCTTCTTCTCCTATTCTTTTTCTTTTCTTTTTCCCTCTTTTTCTTCTTCCTTTTCTCTCCGCCGTCTACATCTAAAACTCCATATGTCTACCTCATTTCTTCATATTCTTCTCCATTTTCTTCCATTTTCCTTCCATTTTCCTTCACTCATGCTCTCTATCTTCTATTTTCAGTGTTCTTCTTGTAGGTTTTGACGGCATGAGGTGGAAGTCCGATTTTGGGCTTTTTGAGGGAAAAGATTTATGGAGTTTGCTACTTTGGAGGTATATACAATTTTTACATTATGTTTTTTTTTTAGTTTATTTAAGATTTAAACTTAGTTATTAAGTCTTTTGAAGTTTAAAATTTTACTTTGAATGTATTATGTAATCAAAGTTTTCTTCTCCATTTTCTTCCATTTTCCTTCACCCATGCCCTCTATCTTCTATTTTCGGTGTTTTTCTTGTAGGTTTTGACGGCATGAGGAGGAAGTCCGATTTTGGGCTTTTTGAGGGAGAAGATTTATGGAGTTTGCTACTTTGGAGGTATATAGAATTTTTACATTATGTTTTTTTAGTTTATTTAAGATTTAAACTTAGTTATTAAGCCTTTTGAAGTTAAAAATTTTCCTTTGAATGTATTATGTAATCAAAGTGTAATTTGGAGAATACTTGTGTGATTTGGAGGCTATTTATGTGATTGGTGTTTAGTTTGGAGCTTATTGTTGGATTAAAGTATGATTAAATCGTGATTTTGAATTTATCGTGTGTTCGAAATGTGATTTGTAGCGTAATTATTTGATTAAATTGTGATTTATAGGCTCTTTATGTGATTAAAGTTTGATTTGAAGCTTATTGTGGGATTAGACATGTGGTTTTGAGCCTATATTTGTGTGATTAAATTATGACATTGAGTCCAAGTGTGTGTTTATTTGATTTTGAGCATATTGTGTGTGATTAAAGTTTGATTCTAATCCTATTGTATAATTTGATTTGTAGGCTTTTTTGTGATTTTTATCCTATTGAGCCTATTGAACATTAAAATGTAAGTGTTAATTTTTAGCTTACTTTAAGGTTATATATTGAGTTAGAGTGCTTCTTTTGAGCTTAGTGAAGATTTTATTGAGATTTTATTCTCTTAAAATTCCTAAGTGCCTTGTATATATATGTACTTGGAACTAGGTTGGTGCACAAAATGTTATACTCAATGACACATTTCTTTAATATATCCTTGGATGGTTAGAATGAAATTTGTACATTAGACACTTTTGGAAGATTTTGGAGCGAGTTAATCATCTAAAATTTGTACATTAGACACTTTTTAGTGAATTAGACACTAAACTTGCATTAAATTTTATCTATAATTAATAATAGTTTCGACTTTTGATTTTTAACGTCATTAATAAACTTTGTTTTATAATTTTCTATCTATAATTAGTAAAAGTTTGTCAATTTTTTGAAGTAGGCTTATTTTGATCGTACAATGGCATACACACAAGATGGTCTCTTCTAACTAGGTATGGATAATTTATTTGATGTCATAAAATTATTATAAAATTTATTGTCTTTTATATGTTTGGTTGTATTTTATATTGTATTATACGTTTAATTATTAGCTTAAGTGAATTAAAGTTCTTCATTTACTGTCAAAGTTTTTGCTTGGTTATATGACTATCCTGCAGTTATGGTAGACATTTAAATAGAGAGTTAGTTTCAGTGAGTTAGACACATTTTTTTAAGGGTTATATATTGGATAAGTTAGTGATTTTAAGTAAGAATAGATAAGTTATACATTTTTTTAGGTTAGTTTGGGTGAGTTAGTGAGATGTGTAAGAAAGTTGTTTGAGTGAGTTTGTGATATTTGAAGTAAGAGTTTCAATGAGTTAGGAATGTTTGTTGGTTTTTAAAATATGCTTAGGCACGTTTAAGACACTTTTATAGTATTGGAGGGTGTGTTGTGTACTTTAAGTTCACTTTAGACATTTTTCTAGCTTTCTTTAAGGGTCAAAATGATACTTAGACTCTTTTCATACACTTTTTGATAACTTTGTAGGTTTTAAGGAGCATAGTAGACTCTTTTAGGTCATTTTGAGTTTTTTTTTGGGTTGTGTGCTTTAGGTTCACTTTAATTTTTAGGTTCCTTTTGAGAGTTAAAATGAGACTTATACTATTTTTAAGCAATTTTTGGCCAATTTGTAGGTTTCGAAGGGCGGAGTAGACACTTTTAGGTTGTTTTGAGTTAGCTTTTTGCCTTAAAGTATGCTTAATCATCTTTAAGACACTTTTGTAACATCAGAGAGTTAGTTGTGTGGTTACAACATTTTCTACGTTTATTTAAGAATCAAAATGACACTTAAACTCTTTTTAGTCACTTTTTTTGACCACGTTATAGGTTCTAAGGGGCGAAGTAGATACTTTTAGGTCGTTTTGAGTTTTTTTTTGCCTCAAAGTATGCTTAAGCACTTTTAAGACACTTTTGTAGCATCGAGGGGTTGGTTGTGTGCTTAAGTTTCACTTTAAGCGCTTTCTAAATTTCTTTGAGAGTCAAAATGATACTTAGACTCTTTTGTGTTTTAGTTTTATTATATGAACCTTATTTTATTTTTTGTTTTATATTTAAAAATTTTCACATTATTTTTTTTTCAGATTTGTAGTTGTGTAATCTTGAAGACCTATGTTCTAAAAATGAAGACGAAGACGAAGACGAAGATTGAAGCCTTCAAGATTAATTATTTTATTTATGATGTATTTTGTTTCTTTCGAACTCTAGTACAAGTAGATATTGAATATTTTGTAATCACATTATTGCATATCAATACTATTATTTTTTATGATATTATTTTGTGTTTTAACATGATACTAAAATGAACTATCAAGTAATTAATAAATAAATAAGAGAAAAAAAATAGGATTTAGAGTTTTGCCGACGCACATTGCGTCGGGAAAAGTCAACTTCTGCCGACGCATACTATGTCGTCGGCAGAAACTTTTTCCCGACGCAATACATTGCGTCGGGAAAAATTAACTTTTCCCGACGCAACACCGTTTTCGTCGGGAAAAGTTTTCCCGACGGCTCTATGCCGACGAAATCGCCGACGAAAATTTTTCGTCGGCCAAGATTTTTCCCGACGCAATTTAGACTTTTCCCGACGCTTTGTTGCGTCGGGAAAAGTGAAAAATTTTGTAGTGTAATAAGCATTAGATGTAGATCTAAAAATATATTTGTTCTCTAATAACTATTGGATACAAAAACGAAATAATGTTATAATTTCTCTCTCATATATCTAACAGTGCAAAACTATCAATCACATTGTGGCAGTTTTCTCAAAAAAAAATTCTCCTCTCACACATCTAATGATGTAAAAATGTTGGCTGCATTATAGCATGGGCTAAGATTACAATAAAGTCCTCTAAAATGTATTTTAAAGTTAATAAATAATTTTTAAAAAATCAAACCCAATAATATTGGTAACTCTAAGAAGACTCAACCTTCAATATTCATCCCATTTTGTGTTCTTCCTATTCGCAATCGATCCATGGGATTCATTTACAATGTCAACATGAGGCTTCGTTAATCTTTGTTCCACTTTGAGGGTGTCTCTGACACTCAACTAGGTTTACCATGGCTCTAATACCAATTGATAAGGACAACAGTCCTCTACGTATCTTCACAATGGTATGATATTGTCCACTTTGGGAATAAACTCTCATAACTTTACTTTACTTTTGGTTCCCCCATAAAGCCTCATACCAATAAAGATAATTGTTCTTACTTATATATACCATGAATCTCTTTCTTCCCTAGTAAATGTGGGGCTTTGTTAGCACTCCTAACCAAGGGAATGTAAAAATTCTTTTTCATGGCATTGTTTTTTCAAGAACATGATGAAATTGAGGAAGAAAATGAAGGAAAGTAATGGGAAACAAAGTCACTATTGAAGGTAAAGTCGACTAAGTTCATAAGCCATGAAAACTTCTTCTTTTTTTTTTTATACAGTATTATACTCTTTTCATTTATATATTTATTTATTTTTGAAATAGTGTGGCTCTCTCCTCTATTCACGTAAATATATGAATGCATATATTTACGTACAATGTTAGAGGAAATATTATAATAGAAATTTCATAATACTTCTATTACAATTTTTCTACTAGCGTTCTTCTTGAGTTGTTTTTTTCTTTTTTTTTTAATTTGATGTTTCGAAATTTTGATTTTTTGAACGTGTGAAATTTTTAAATGGTATGTTCTTTTAAGGCTCTTTGGTCAAAAGTTTAGAAAAAGAACAAGTCATTTCATTTTTATTTGGAGCAATTTTTGGATTATTGGACTAATCATTCGCTTCAATTGTGTGGAAAATATCATTTATAAAGACTATTGATGACGTCATTTGAGGTGACAGTGAGTGAAATTCTGCTAATTTTCTTAAAGCTCATGGTTTTTATTTCTTTTCGCATGAAAACTTTATTATTATTCAATAAACACATATAATCTATTGGCTATAGCTAAGGATTGGAAAATCATGCTCAAATTTTCTTCGTATGATTAAATATTTCAAACAAAAATATTCTTATATTGAATATTTGAAGAATTTTCAAGCTGTAAAAAATAGAGATATGTATATATTCTTTATATTAGAAGAATATTTAATATATAATTGGTATATATGAGATTAACACGCGTAGTAGTTAAAGTAAAAATAAAAACTTATAACACTCAATAATTCTTTCTATCATAATTTTTTAAAATAAAAATGTATCTCCAGAACATTATTCTTATTTTTTATTAAATATCTCGACTTAGAAATTTATAGTTGAATATTTCAAGTACATGTGATATATATGATATTAACTTCTATATTTTTCAAAAAAGAAAAAAATATTAATGTCCGTAAATAAAACTAAAATTGTATATATAAACTAAACAAAATAAAGTTCATAAAAAATAAAATGTGGTAATTGAAAATGTGTAATCTAGCCAGAAAACAAAATCCACAATGAAAAAAAAATAGTGTTTGTGGCAAGCACCACATCAGTGTGTAGTTTTTTCTTTGTTTTGCATGCTACCTTTTTTCTCCAAATTACAAATTCACTGTTGAACCATGTGCAGATCAGGTGCATTTCCTTTGTTCAAATTTGTGCATCAACAACTACTAAAGACGTTGTTGACTTATGAATTTATTATGTAAACAATTCTATTACACAAATGGTAAAATTTTTGCTATAGTTAAAACGTGGTTGTACTTTCAAATGTTCTTAATGGTAAAATTATTACCATTACACAAATGGAAAGATACTAAAAACGTGGTTGACTTATGTATTTGTTATGTAAATAATTTTGGGTTAAAATATCTTTTTGTTCTCTATACTTTAGATTTCATTTTATTTTAGTCCTTGTACTTTTAAATGTTCAAATTTAGTTCATATACTTTTAATAAAGCTTAAGATTGTTCCCTACTATTAGTTTATTGTTAACTTTTCTATAAAAAAAATTGCCTCTATTAGTCTTTCATCTATAATTTTTTTAAAACATTCGCATTAAGTCTTTTCTTGCATTAAAATTATTATTAATATTTAACCAATTTCGATTAAAAATTAACTTCAAACTAGCCATAGGGACCAATTTTAAGCTTTATTGAAAGTAAATTAACTAAATTTAGACATTTGAAAGTACAAAGACCAAAATAGTATTTTAACTAATTCTATGGCATAAATGGCAAGCTTCTTATCATAATTAACATGAGTAAATACAAAATCTATGATATAAAATGGAAACAGTGAATCAGAAAAGTAAAAAGTTTGTCAAATAACAATGCCCTCGTGACCTATGAAGTCCACAAATGAGAAATTTCAACATAATGGACATTTTATGAAAAAGGGGTATCATTTTTTTTAGTATAAACATTGGAGTGCATGTCAATTATCGTTAAGTTATGCTCACTTTGGTAAAAAATGGATATCTCCATTAACACCGCCCTGCATAATTTTTTTTTTCCTTATATACATAATTAACAAAAACTTTTATAAACTTGACCTCCCAAAATAGATAAACATTTTTCTTCCATTTATAGGCTTTAATCGAGTTGAGTTTATATAAATTGAAATTTCATGGATGGGGTTGGTTCTTCCTCTCAAATTCATATATATAGTATTTGTAATTACTTTTTTAAGAAAAATACTATTTTTATAGTTATTCTTTTATATTTATAAATACTTAGAGAAAAAAAAATAAAAAATAAAAAAGGCTACCAAATAGGATTTTGGACCTGTTTTGCAAGGCCGCCAACTACATTGCAGCCTTTACATGTTCCATTTTAATGGATTGGGCTTTGGGCCCAACTTTGAGATGTTGGGCCTTTGATACTCTGGCCCATCCAAGATCCAATTTACTTCCATGCTTCCTGAGTTGTTTGGATTTTGTACAAGTATGTCCACTAGAAATTGTTTACAAATTTTATAATTAATTATTGATCTACATAATTAAAAAAACATGTATAAGAAAGTATGACTATTGATAATAACTTACATGATAAAAAAATATATTAAATAATTGATAATAACCTTCATGATAAAAAAATATTAAATAACTGATTGAATATTTTTAATTATTTATTAAAAAATAAAGTTCTCTTAGGTAAATCAATGATTTAACCTATCATAATCAACATACTCACTTTAGATGCACAACTGATTATTTTCATCATTATTTATGTTTTGATTTGTTTTATAGATTTTATTATTTTTTATTTGAAGATTATAATCTCTTGGGCTGGTAGAAAAAAAAATTACCTTATTAATGTAAAATTAAGTTTATCGATGATCGACGTTATATATACTGATCATAGAGTTTTTTTTTTTTTTTTTTTTTTTCGTCTTATCGCTTAATACATCAACGGCAAGAATATGCAAATTTATAAAAATGAATAAAAATAGTTTTTTTTTTCCGAATCTTATTAATTGACCTATGTTAAGGCTGGGTACATTGTATTCCAACAATCCTTGATAGATTAGTGTATTTGTATTAATGTAATGTTTTTTAATTATATGTCGATCATCATTAACTAGCATACTCAATGTTAAAAAGCTTAAAATCAAATCGAATGTGTAATAATTATAAAATTCAATAAAGAAACTGGGCCACCATTACAAATTTTCTGAAGATCTATTTGTTATAAAGTTTTGAGGGCCCAAAGTCAAAATGGGCCCATCAAATTTTCTTTCATATTGTAAAGAGATGATATAAGGTTTCACCAACTCATAAATAAATATACCTAAAAGGAATTAAATATATATTTATAAATTTTCCAGACAGAAAACTCATCAAATTTAATTTATAATCAATGACTTGATCGAATTAACTTCCAATACGTAAGACAAATTTTCACATGTGCAATTTATGCAATTTTAATAAGCCTTATAAAAAATAAAAACTCAATCTTTCTATTTATTATATGTTTTATTTATTTATGGAATAATGTTGGATATCGTTTCAATGTTCATGAACAGTTGTTATATTAAAAATCAACAATCTCCCATAAAGTATATGTTATAATATTATTTATTTAAGTGACAACGACCTTTTATCACGATGCATTTAAATTGGAGATGCTAAATGTTACTTTATCAATCAAATGAAAATGACAAAAGTCGTGGGCATTCTTCTTCATATTTTTGTCCTGAACAGCGCAAACACAATAAAACATTAGCATTTTTCTTTGTCATAATGATGAAAATAGCTTGAATAAGAACTAAAGACAAGAGGATTTTTATTTTGGATTATGCTTTAATTATCAATAAATAAAATTATATTTTGAGATATTGAAAAAAATATGTATATGACATAAAAGAAAATAATTGGTAGCATTTGGGGCATAGGACTACTTGTCTCTCACCAAATGGTCATAGGGTCTAAGTTAATAAATTGGGTTCATGGCCCTCAATTTTTTTTAAAAAAAATGATTTGTTGTTGAGTTTTATTATTGACATTATATAAAGTATTCAAAGTTTCAAATTTGTAGCCAAATCCAACTTGTGTTCTAATCTTCTTTTTTTAAAGAACTTGTCTTCTTATCAAATTATTCATAACACAAGTGAAGAATCAGATAACAAAATCTTGTTGATTGCAAATTATCCTACTTATTTATACATTTATTAAAAGAAAAGTTAAAATTTATCTTTGGTGTGTTATCAATTATCATAAAATCTAAATGAAATTAGCTAAAGAATTTGAGTTTTTTTTTTTTTTTTTAAATTTTTAAATGAGACTAACTAAAATTCAAATTTTCAATGTCATATTGTTGATGAACTTTTCAATTGTTTTTAATTCGATATATTAGATTATATTAGGGACATGTTACAATTTTGAAATGACCAAAATCACTTTTGCATATTTGGAAGTGATTTAGTCATTCCAAAGCCACTTCCAAACATGCCTTAATTATTATTTGCTACCCTCAATTATTATTTTTTTTGTTTAGTTTTACTTTGTTTTTCTAAGTCAAACTATCAATGGATTCCATATAGGTTTTTTACCAAACAAAGAAGAGACCCAAAATATTGGGTATTGATTGAATAATGTTAGAGAAGACAATGAGATGGGAATCTCAAGATACTCTAAGTAAAAGCTTACTATTAAAAGTAAGCTTTGGAAGGACCAAAACCAACTGCTTATCTCTTAAATATTTTATATTCCAAAAGAAGAAAAATAGATATGAATCCAACAAAATCATAACATGCCACTTTGAATATAAATGTGAAAATCCATTTCTATATATTTGTCAAACATGATATGTACTTTGGTCTTGATGCCTAAGTCTTTGATGGGTTTTGAATTTATAGTTCATTTCATTCTTCAAGTTCCAATGAATTATTGCAAGTTAATCCATGTGGTTGTTTCTTTAATACTTGTGTACAATTAGTCAACTCCAACAAATTATTTTGAGTAATTAAATATCTAATGATTACAATTGGTTGATATTGAAAGTAACCGTTATATGCAACTCAAACAAATTATTGATAGTAATCCAAACAGGTAACGATTACGATATATAGTATGATAGTGAAAGTAACTAAACCTCTAATTGTTCTATTATAATTTGAATTCTAATATATGAGAAACAACATTTCTTTTTACTTAATATTTTATTTAATATGATTAAAATAATTTATAGATAAAAATTCAACATTATTCTTATTCTTACAATCCATGAGAAACATCAATAGTTTAAATAATTAATTGTCAATAATAATATTTTTCTATATAGATAATACTAAATAAATATTTTTAAAAAGTTGTATCAAATTACTCAATAGATTCTTTTTTAATATCAAAATAATTTTGTTAAAAAAAACGATGGACAACTTCTGATTATGAAAAGACTTCTTTATCAAACATCAAGAACTCTTTATTTTCACCTTGAAATTGACGGTTGATGTTATTGAATTTAAAAATGACTAAGTTTATGTATTTAAATAAATCTTACATATAAAATTAAACAAACAATATACAAATATTAATAAGTTAGATGTGAGACAAAATCTAGCAATTAGTTAATTACATAATAACAGTATTTAAAGCATAGCTTCAAGTAGACACAAAGACATGCAATGTGAAGAGCTTTGGGGACATAAGGCATATGCTATATTTTCCATGGTACCAAGAAAAAGAACTCAGATTCCTTCTCTTCAAATATATTTTTCTATTTATGGGTTAATCTTGCTGCAGCCATCATATATATATATATAAACAAATATTTCCCATGGTCTTAATAATTTTGAACTTTATTTTTCTTTGAACTTCCAAATTTATTTCATTTTACTTCATGAACTAACAAAACATTTATTTAATTTCCAAACTTTTAAAAATTAATTATTTTAGGTTATTTTACTATTAATTATTCAACAAATGGATAATGTAACTCCCACCATGTGTATTAATGTGCTAAGATAAGCATACACTGAAGCCATATATATTATTGATTAAGGCATATATAAAAAGATAAATATTAGGTGTTTGAATGATTACCATGATCAAAATGGTTATTTTTTAAAAAAATTAAGAAGACATTAAATTCAAGGATTAGGATACTGATTTTTTTTTTAAAAAAAAAAATTAAAGATTAAAATAGACATTTATAAAGTGTAAAGACTAGAACAGTTGAAACTTTAGCCATCTTAGTAAACAACAATTTTATTATAATGTCTTATTGTACCCAAAAAAAAAAACCTATAAAATAACACGAGTTGGGAATGGGTTTAATATTCAAAGTTGATGCCATGATTTTCAACTACAAAACTATATTTTATTAAATATAATATAAGGTTTTGAGTGTGTAAATGTGACAAATTCTGCCTAGGTGTCTGCCTATCAAAACACCGGGAATATTGGCTCTCTGTTTTCTTTTTCTTTTACTTTCTTTGGTTTTCCAATTTGCCAAAAGCTCTATTAAACCTTTAATTAATTAATACACTAATTAATTAATTATCTTGTTCCTTTGATTATATAGTATGTAGACATTGTCATTTCCTAGGTTTCTAGAGAAGGCATTTTTAGGGCATTTTTTAAAATGTTTTTTAAAAAAGAAGAAAAATAGAATATGCCTTCCTCTCATATATATTATTAATGGATATAATGTTTAAAGCATAATCTTGATGGGGCCTATAAGAATATGAGTGTGTAAATTAACTTAATTAATTAATTAATTGATGTTGTTTTTTTCTCTAAGGCTCTTTTTGGCAAGCTTTCTAAAAAGAAGCCTGAGTTAAAGGGTGCATTATCTTCAGATCTTGGGAACTTTTTCTTCTTTGTTTATTTTTTTTCCTTTTAATACAAATCAAGATGTTTGAACGATTTAAATTACAAATGAAAATTTTAAACCAACTAAATTTTATCAATTAGACTAGACTATCCCTAGTAAGTTTACTAGTAAACTTGATTTAATATATACGTTATTATTATTCATATGAAAAGAAAAAGACAATACATAAGTACTACTATAATTTAGGATGAATTTGATAACAATTATATACATATATATTTTTTAAAATTAAGATTGTTTAACTGTTTATTGATTTGTTTTTCACCTTTTAAAAATACCTTTTCAATTCTCTGTCAAAATTAAAAGTAAAGATTTTCTTTAAAATATGAAAGTAAAGTTTAATATGATAATCAAATTGATACTTGGTAATATATTAGGATATGGATTATTATGGACTTTTGATTTTTAAAATGATTTATGGGTGTAATGAGTTGTATGGGTTTTCTTTTTTCTTTTTTTTTTTTAATTAATTTAATGATAATGCATGTGAAAAGTATACAAAATGTCTCTAAAACATATTTTGTATAGTACGAATATTACTTTGCAATTTTAGTATATTGGAGTGTGTGTTCCATTACGTTTTAAGAATAATAAGGAATTGAGAAAGGGAGAATAAGAAGAAAACTCTAAACATAGTTTATTGTAAGATAAATTAATTAAAGATATGATTAATTTATAACATTCAAATAAAAGTTCGAAAAAGAAACCATTCAAATTTTAAAAAATAAATAAATCTATCTATTTATGAGATTTTTACAATATATGTTCAAAATTTAAAAGACAAAATCAATATTCTTCTCTAAACCTAGTTTATTTTAAGATAAATTAATTAAAGATATGATTAATTTATAACATTCAAATAAAAGTTCGAAAAAGAAACCATTCAAATTTTAAAAAATAAATAAATCTATCTATTTATGAGATTTTTACAATATATGTTCAAAATTTAAAAGACAAAATCAATATTATTAGGGATTTGTTTTATTACATATCTTCCTTTATTCTTTGTTTGTCTATTCCTTTTAAACACAAATATGTCAGTATTCTTTTTCAAGATCAATTTCTCCAAAATTAAATTAAAAATCTCATATCTATCTCGATTAAAGCAAAGAATCTTTACTAGAGACCTACCTAATAAATAATAATCCCTAATACTTAAAAAGGGGGAAAAAAAAAAGGAAAACAAAACAAGCGTAAATCATGAAAATTATAATATGCAATGGTAGATTTCAGAGTACAAAAGCTCTAAAGATCATATGATGTGGAAAATCAAAAGAAAGAGAAGGGTTAAGTGGGTTCGCATGTTATTAAATGTTTTAAAATATATTATATTAATTAATTACACCAAGTTGTAAAGTGAATAAGAGTTAATTAAGGTTTTTAATCTATTAATGATGTTTTAATGGGATTTAGACAACCAATAATTGTTGTCATTTTGCATCACTATACACATAACAAAATATGCCAATAATAGTAACAAAATTTCTTGTGGTTTGTGCTTAATCACCAAAGTTTTAGGGTTCATAAAGTTTTTGGTCCTACTTAGATGTTATTTTCTTTGAAATTTCTTGACTATACCCTATCCTATCATATTTTGTTGCTTTCTAGTGTTTGAAATTAACATTATGAATTATCATGACTATCAATTATGAAATGTAGTGAAATCTAATAAGCAATCTCAAGGGAAAAAAAAGAAATTTGACCAAGAGAAGAAATCTTGACCTACATTATTGGTTTTTGAATTTGTCAAATTAAACCAAGCTTAGTAATAGAATTCCATTACTTGATTAATAATTGAAAGAACGAACTTTATTGAATTGTTTAGATTGTCCAATTTCTCCACATGATCCCACCACCTCTAAGAAAGTTAACGATCATCTTGTGACAACTAAGCTAATCACTATTCTTGGACATTAACTCAATGAGATGTGCTTATGGCCATACTCATCTAACTTGAGCAACCTCGAATAGACATAGCAACATGCCACAAAGCCATGTAACTCTCATGCATCCTTCTCAACTCAGTGGAGACTTTATTTGACCACACACGACAGTACAAGACAACTACTAAAAGAAACTTTCAATCAACAATGTGGTCCAAGAAAAAAGCTTGAGCTAATTTGTAATGCATGAGAGTGAAGACTGTCCCCATAAACTAACATGTGTCTTTTCAACATGCTTTGTCCTCACTCACATGTTTCTTAGGAAAATTCTTAGAAGGTCACCCAACATAGGATTGCTCCAATTTAAGCACGCTTAACTTTGGAGTTCCTACGATTGAGTTACTGAAAAGGAATGTGCACCTTCTTGGTATAGGTAGTAACTATCAATTCTTTTAAGTTTTTCTTAACTATACTTTCATATTCTCAGGATCTCTCTCATTCAAATGTGGTCACGGTTCATTCATGTACCTCTCATGAACTTAGGCGTTACATAATTAGTCAAGTATCTTGTAATTTTCTAACTCATAATACTACATTAGGTTTAGACAATAAGGAAACATAATGCAGGAAACGTCAAATCCTCTCTACTTACCACTACTCTAAAAAAAATCAAGTACATTTGCATCTAACACATTTATGTTGTTACCTAAAGGTGGCATTAGTCAATCTTTCTTAACTTTACAATTCAACAGGAGGTATAACTATTATTTATAGTATGTCATTGAAAGTTTATCAAACGAATCTAAAGTGTGAACTGAATGACTATTATCTAAAATGAGATTACATTTTTCAGGTAATGGATTTCAAACACAACAAATTGAAGTTACATGCCTCTAAACAAATAAAATAGAAAAGTAGGGAAATTTCTTAATGAATATAACCCAAACAAGACCATCAAATAAAGTTTTGGTTTGATAGGTTAATCTTAGTGGGAAGTTAAGTTAGTCAAGCCCATGTGTGTAAATAGTGAAAGTTTGGTTTTCTAATGATAGTTCAAGTTTGGCATTAATCTCACAAACAAACAAAGCCTAATAATAAAACACAATGGAAGGAAGGGGGTTTTTTGGGTAGAAATACAAAAACCAATCCTTTTGTTGCACTTTTTGTTGGGCTTTTGAAAAACAAGCAATTTCATGTGGAAAAATCATGGGACCCTTAAGGGGGGAGAAATAAATAAAATATTGTATTTTATTTTTATTATTATTATTTGAAAGAAAAGATTGAAAGTTATTGTAGTGAAATTGAGAGTTGAAATAAAAGGCCAAGAAACATTGCTGGTCTTTTTAGGGACTTGTTATTGTCAAAAGAAAAGAAAAAAAGAAAAAAAAAAGATTGGGCCCAATTTTCAAATCAAAATCAATTCAAGCCCCAAGTGAAATGCACATCTCATTCAATTGCTTCCAATATTGATGACATGTCATGTAAGTACTGTTGTCTTTGGCCATGTGGGGATCTACTATCTGTCTACTCTGTCTCCTCACTATGTCTTATGTTTCTTTCATTCATTACTTTTTCCTTTAAAATAAATAAAATATAACATCTAAAATTAAATCTTATTGAATTTGTTTTATATTAATTTTTAAGCCTTTAAAATTATTCTAGTCTTTTTTTAAAATAAAAAAACTTATTTAACAAAAACTTTATTGGGGAACTTTTTTTTCGTTCAATTATTTGGAGAATAGATTATATGTTGATAAATGTTTGTAGTCATATATAGTAGGAATGTAGGATAGGTATTTGGTTTTTAAATGAATTTGGATTCTTATTAGGGTTAATAAAAAATTATCAATAAACGTTACGATAATTTTTCGTTCAATATTATGGTAAAAAATGGAATTTGAAAGACGAAGGACTATAATGAAATATTTTAAATTTATTTTAGTCCTTCTCTAGAATTTTGATATTTTAAGGTGAATTTTAGATTTTGGATGGCATTATAAAAAAATTATAATTTATAAGTTTATATATACTAAGAGGTTGTAGGTTAAAATTTCTCACCTCACATATAATATAACATATAAAAAAATCTAAATTACAAATTTGGTCCTTATAGTTTGGAGAAAATTAGAATTTAGTACTTATAATTTTAAAGGTTAGAATTAGTTCTTATGGTTTAATAAAACCCTCATAAATAATCCCTACTAACCATGGAGACTAAACTCTAATTACAAACTTTCTCCAAACTATTGGGACTAAATTTGTAATTTAGCTTTTTTTATATGTTATATTATATGTGGGGTGAGAAATTTTAGGGACCAAAGCTAAACTACAAACTTTCTCCAAACTATAGGGAATAAATTTGTAATTTAACCTAAATATTAAAAAAAAATGAGAAGAAATGAAAGACCCAACCCATTATTTGGTCCTTGTTTGATTTAATTTTTCTTTCAGGCCTTTTAGTTTTTAAAAATCAAACTTTTTTTTATACAATATCTCTTTTTTCTTGTCTTCCATAAAAGTTGAAAATGAATAAGTTTAATATTTTTTGATCTCCCAATGAAAATTTAACTTTAAAAAGCACACACACTGAATAAATAATTTATATACCCTCATTTATTTAAAATTTATATTTATATGTATCCTCATTTTAATATATATATATATATATATATATATATAATATCCAATTATTAGGACAATAAAAATAAAAATTAGATTCAGTAAAACGAACAATATATATCCACGAATCTGCAATTCTTTAAAAAAAATTAAAGATAGTGTATTTTTTAAAAAAAGTCCAAATCCAAATCTATTCAAATTTCATCCACTGAAAAAAAATGTATCTAAATCTTTTATTGAAATGAATGTATGGTTTAAAATTAAGGATTGTGGGAAACCAATGGTTATGTCTGAGGAGAGAAGAGGATATTATTCTATGTCTCTCTTACAAGATATTTTGGTCCACAAACCATGTCTTTCACTCAATTTATTGCTTTTTCCTTCTTTTTTTTTCCCCTTTAGAGAAAATAAATAAAATAAAACCATGATATCATATTTATAGCATCACATTTTCAAATTTACAAAAACAACAAAACATAAAACTATAAACTAACCATGAAAAATAAATTATTTTATCTTTTATCTTTTATCTTTTTGTCAATTTCATAATTTTTGAAAAAGGGAAGGGAGAATTAATGGGACTTTTAGTTATTCTGAGAACAAAATCTATCTATTTTGTGGTATCAGAAAAAGGTAATATATGTTGAATAAGATGCTAATTAAATTATAATCATTACAAATATATCCTTATCAAAATGATCAATTTCATTACCAAAAAAAAAAAAAAAAAACAATTGGGAATCCAACTAATTTTGTTCTCATTCTTTAAAAAAAAAATAAAAACACTAATTTTGTTCTCTTTTTATTGTTTTTCTTTTTTTCATCTGCCTTTGCAAATTGCACCCATAGTTTTCAAAAGAGTATATACCTTATATTATAACGTTGCTGTTATATTTTAAAAATAAATTATAACCTTTTCATGAAGTATTTATTATGATATATGTTGCATTATTTAAGATTTTAAAATAGGGAATAAGAATGAACCTTAGTTATCTTATGGAATATTGAATATCGTTATCGAAGCTCTTTCATTACGTCCATGAAAAAGAATTTAATGCACTCTGAAATATAAGAAAAAAAAAGTTTTAAAGAATTTATACTCTATAACAAAGAAAATAATCAGTTGAACTACAAAAAACAAAAATAATCCAGATTTGATAATGTAAGCTTTTTATATTTTCATTCAAAATAGTTTTTTTTTTTTTTATAAATTTTTGGTTAAAGTACAAGTTTAGTTCTTACTTTTCAAGTTTGTGTCTATTTAGTCCTTAAACTTTCAAAAATGTCTAATAGGTCTTCAATAGGTTTTTGAACTTTAAAAATGGTTAATAGGTCCTTGAACTTTTAATTTAGTGTCAAATAAGTCCTTGACATGTTCAAATTTTTAAAAAATTAATTGATCTATTAAAAATAAAATTGAATTTTATGTCTATTTGACACAAAATAAAAAAATCAAATATTTATTGAACACAAAATTGAAAGTTTAAGGACTTACTAGACATTTTTAAAACTCCAATGATCTATTAGACATAAAATTGAAAGTTTAATAACTTACTAGACATTTTCTAAAGTTCAGAGACCAAACGGACACAAATCTAAAAATCTAAAGATTAAACTTGTAATTTAACCTAAATTTTTTAAACACGATATGCAAGATTTTCTTTTTCTAGAAATTTATATATGTGTGTGTGTGTGTGTGAGATATTGTGGCTGCTTGAATCTAGCTTTGTATTATATTATTTTTGATTAAAAAGGATCAATTTTAAACAGTTTATTGATCCACAATTTTTTCTTCTAAAAAATAAACGAAATAGAAAGGTGATTCTTTTAAGGAACGATGAGTTGACTTTAAGCATGATATTATAAATTCAAAATTTTTAATTGCATTGGATATAAATCAGAAAGCAATCAAATAACAACCTATGTAAGTTTGTTCATCAAATCCTAATTAATTAATGACATTCATAGTTTTAAATCTTTGCCTTTACATTTGATTTGTAACACAATATATAAAATTAAAATAAAAAATAAATAAAATAAAGTTTTTTAGAATAAACTTCAGTTAAGAATGTTAAGAAAAACAGAAAATTGGCTTTATTCTCCCCTTACCAAATATGCTAATATATGAAGGGATGGCTTCTCATTATTATGTATTTATAAATTATTTGAATAATATATATTCCTCCAATAATCATTTATTAGATATAATTACAATTTGAAATATACCTTTTCCTCATATAAGATAGAGAAATATTTAAGGGGGCGTTTGGCGTGCAGAGTTGAGTTGAGTTGGGCAGAGTTAGTTTGTCAGTGAGTTTAGAAGTCTGTGTTTGGGGTGCAGAGTTGAGTTGAGTTGAGTCAGAAAGTCTGTGTTTGGGGTGCATAGTTGAATTGAGTTGTCAGGGGCATCTGGTGCAGTTTTTTGTAACCCAAAGTAGACTGATTTTTAGCTGGCTATTTTTGTTTCCTTTATTTTTATTTGTTCAAATCATTCATCTAGAAACATATTTTTCCAACTTTCCAACACTTAATTCAGATGTCCATCTATATATATATATATATATATATATATATATATATATATATATGTATGTATATATATATATATATATATATATATATGTATGTATGTGTATATATATATATCAACATTGATTTTTTTAAAAAAAAAAATCATTATTTATCTTTTTTTTTTTAGAAATTGACTTCTTCCAAACTATAGGCAATGTAACATTGTTTTATCTTTCTGCTACGCATTGAACTTCTTTCAATTTATAGAAATCAAATATTTGCATTACACATTGAATTTCTTTCAATTTATAGAAATCAAATGTTGTATTCTTTCTAACAACAAATAACAATTGATGAATGAAAAAAAGGCAATGTACCTATTTTTTTTTCTTTAAACACAAATTGAACTCCTATCAAAATATAGAAATCTAAGGTTTCATTTTCTAAACACACATTGAACTTCTTTGAAACTTACAAATGAGGACCTTATTAGGATATTTTTCAATTACTAAGAGGGTCTTCATTATGAGGGAGTTTTTTTAAAAATATATATATATATTGACCATTACATATTGTTTTGTTTTGTTTTTTGTTTTTTGTTTTTTGTTTTTTTTTTTTTTTGTTTTTTTTTTTTTTGCAAAGGAACATTGTTTGTTTACATTTGTTTAAACACATGTACCAAATTGAACATCTTTGGAAAAGAGAATGCCAGTAGTTTACTTTTTCAAGATGACAAGAAAATGACAATATATTTCAACATTAGTGTCATGTAGGAGTAGAATATTCACAAAATATTAGTAGGACATCCAGGAACTATTTACATGATTCACAAAACATAATTATGGTTCACAAAATTTAAGTAATGGTCAACAATGGGTCAAGTTTGTAAGTCCGAAGAAAGATTGTTGGAGCAGATAGTCAAACCAACTAAGTACATGTGCATTTCATATTATTTTGAACCATGGGAATGTCGTCGGTTGCTGGAAATTGTTGCCGAGGATAGTTGTTGAAGACGATGCAGGCGGTGAACGCCGGTTGCTGAATATGGTCGCTAACGATTGCCATTGATCGTCGGAAAAAGTAGTCGGTAATGGCTATCAGTTGTCGCATATGGCAGTCGATCGTTAGAGAAGGTCGCCAGTGGTGGTCGTTAGTTGTCGGAGGTGGCTGTCGGTCGTTGACGATCGCCGGAGAAGGTGGCCGGAGGTCGTCGGTGAAGGTTGCCGACAGTGGCGGCCGGTCGTCGGAGGTGGCCACCGATCATTGGAGAAGCGGTGATAAAATATGTTAATAGGGTTACTGTACAAGTCGGTGGAGTTAATATCCTAACACTGTAGCAAGTCGGTGGAGTTGAGTTTTTTTGTGGGGAGTTAATTTATCCATGGGCCAAACGGTGAGTTGGGTTTAAAACCCAACTCAACTCAACTCAGGGGGCCAAACACCCCCTAATAGATTTCTTTTCATTTATAAACAATAGAGACGTAAGTGTATCGGTTTCACTTTATTTTTGGTGAAAACAAAATTCAAACTAGCCTATCCATTAAGAAAAATGCAAAAACCAACATAAAATTTATTTTAAAAAGAAAAAAAAAAACTAAAACTAAAACTATTGAACCAATCAAAATGACCATCAAACTAAACCTAACAAACTAAAGCTAATTGAGTCATTTTTTCAATTTTACATAGAATATAATCAAATCCAACCCAATGATATGTTGACATATAAGAAAACAAAAACAAAAGACCCAATTAATCTATAATTAAACCTACCAAATCTATCCATCATATGAAATTGTAGAAACAAATTAAAATCAATAAGTTATCGTTAAAAAAATGACAAAAATAACTCAAGCCATCAAAATCTCCCAGCTAAAACAAATTCAATTTCAACACTTAAAAAAAATCAAATTCTAATCACATCGACATTTTCATCAATCATTTCCAGTTTGAATTTATACCATCAAATCATTTTTTTTAAAAACATAGTCAAATGAGTTGGAAGTTTGTGATTTTTTTTTCTTCTAAAAAAATATATAGAAATCATGAGAATAAAGTGTAAAGAAAAGGGCTAAGAAAGATTAGCTTAAAATTGGCCCCCAATTCAATTGTACCTAAAAGAAGAAAAAAAACACTTGCCCCTACCATTCTTGTCCATGTTACTTAGTTGGGATACACTTAACCCTGTTTCCAAACGGTCCATTTAACTTCCATGAAGGTTCAAAGCTTAAATTAGGATCCAATATTATTAATTCCACTATTGTCCCTTTACAAATACAAGCTTCTGCCAATTCTCTATGACATGTTTCTTCTGTCCCTACTTATTTGAATCATTTTTCAATTTTTAGTCTAAACCATGTGATTTAGTTAAGGAACTGCACATGCATAATGTTTTCAAAAAGTAGGAGGCCAAGTTAATTAAGTATGTTTTTAGTCCAAATCCATCTTAAATCCATCATTTAATTAAAATTGATTTAAAAAGTCGAACTAGCTGAAACGATTGCCAAGTGGATTAAAATTGAATTGCATCATGTAGGTGTGAGTTTGCCATGCCTACTAGTTGAAACACTTTTAATATATATATATGTTTTTTAACAAAAAAAAAAAAAAAGATTGATTTTAGTTGATTTGTGTGTTTGGTTATATCGTCTTAAAAGTGATTTTAATCACAACTTTGTTGGTTGGTTGCACAAAGTGATTCTATAAATTCAAATTACCATAAAGAGAGAATGAGAAGAGATGAAGCTTTAAATTGGAGGGCAATTTTGTAATTTCAGCATTCTTAGAGTTTATTCATGTGGATTTTGATTTTTTTTTTTTTTTAATATGAAGAGGTTTTTTTTAGTGATTCTAAAGTGATTGAAGTGATTGACCAAAAATCACTTTGGAATTATTTTGTTTATAGTCACTTTTAAACTGATTATTAAGAAAATTATTATTAATTATTTTAATTATTTCAAAAGTGATTATTTTTTGTTGTCAAATATTTTAGTTTTTTTTTTAAAAAATATTTCTAGTCTTCATAATCACTTACAAAATTATTCTAAACACACCTTTAAAGACATGTTTGGGAATGAATTTAGAAATAGTGATTTTAGCATAATTGAATTCGTTTATAATTGATTTATTAAAAGTGATTTTCATATAATCATTTTAACGTTTGGTTGTACACTTTTAATAGTGATTTTCATATTAGTAAAATTGATTTTCAATGACTAAGGGCGTGTCTAAGAGTGACTTTAGAATAAGTGTTTTAAGCTTAGTGATTTAATTATAATTAGTTTTGTAAAAGTGTTAGTTACAAATCATTTTAATATTCGGTTCCACACTTGTAAAAATGATTAATGATTGTTTTCAAAGGTGGTTTTAGAATCATCAAATTACTAAAAATAGTATTAATTAAATTTGAGATTAAAAAAAATAGAAGGGGGTAGACAAAAGTTATAAAGAGAGATAAAAATTTAAGAGGAAAAAAATAGAAAGCTAGAAACAAGTTTCAAAGAGAAAACAAATGTTAGAGATAGGGAGAGATAAAAATTTTAGAGAGAAAATTTAATAGAGAGCAAAAATTTAAAGATAGAAAATTAAAGTTAGATAGATATACCAAAATTTGGGGAGAATGACAAAAGTTTTAGAGAAAAACTTTATCGAGGGAACAAAATTAAGAGTCAGGTACAAAAAAGTTCGAGAGTAAAAAGTTAGAGAAAGAGGTAAAAAAATTAGAGAGAAAAAATTTAAAGAGATGCAAAAATTATAGAGAGAGTAACAAAAAATTTAGAGAGGGTTAAAAGCCATTAGAGAGAGAAAAAGTGAGAAAAATGAATAAAATTTGAAAAAGAGAATAAAGTTAGAGATAGACATTATAAAAACTTTAGAGAGAAAAATAAGAGAGCGATCAAAATTAGAGATAAATAAAGTCAGATGTGAACAACAAAATTAGAAAGGAAAAACAACTTCTCTCAAAATTTTAGGACAATATAATGTGAAATAGGAGGGGATTTTTTTAATATGAAATAATAGTCATTTTAAAAATAAAATCACTTGACAAAAATCACTTGGGAATCACTTTTCAAGTGATTGATCGAGAATCACTTATGCTCAGACATCTATTATATCCAAGGGGTATTTGGGATGAGGAGTTGGGTGGAGTGGACCACTTCACTCCTTGTTTGGCCAAATTATTTTTTAACTGATTGTAGTCGTCACAAACTTATTAACTTCTACCCAACTCTCGACCCCATAACTTATTAACTCCAATTCCCCTTTGTGGCTCCAAATTTTTCTCTCATCTTTTTTTCACCTCACCTCATCTTATTCATACATTTGTCTCTCTTCTCCACTCTCCCTCCATTTCTTTTGCATAATTTTTTTAATTCCCTAATTTACAAATTTTTCTTCTTCTTCTTTTTTTTTATATAAAATTTTCTCATTATTTTACTAATTAATAATTTAAATCTAAATAATTATTAACAAAAATATTTTTATTTTTATTTTTATACTATAATTTTAATAAATTTTTTTAACAAAAGTAATTTTCTTTTTATTCTATAATTTTATTTTTTAAAATATAAACTATATAAAAATATTTTAGATATGATGTCATTATTTAAATTGAAATTCTAATGTAAATTATAGTACTACGTAATAATTTTTTTAATTGATAAAAATCTCCTTGTCTCACTTCTTCCACAAGTTATCTACAATTTTTTTAAAGTTTAAATTAAAATTACTTATAACAAATAACAATCTTATCTTTTTTTTTTAAATTATTTTTTTTATTAATAGCTCAAAAATATATATAATTTTATGATTTTAAGATAAGGAAAGTATATTTTAAACTAACACATATTATAATTTAAAAATTAGTATTTAAAAAGGTTAATGTATTAAAATAAAAAATATTTGATTTTCAAATTAATCATATTCAAAGTAAATAAATAAATGGTCCCTTCTTTCAAACTTAATAAAATAAAATTATTACAATAAATAACATAAATATATATGGTATTTTGAACAAAAGTGTAGGTATGATATTCATTTTGAACTTAATTGTATCAAAATAGCATAATTCTTTGATGTTTTATTTTTATCTTAGTTATTTTAAAACTTCAAAGAATATATTTTATTTTAAAATTAATCAAACTTTAGATAATTCATTTCACTATTTAGTTAGAAATTAAAATCTTAGATTATGCAAAAAAATATTATAACTTTTATCAAGCTTGAAAAGTAAATCTTAAATTAAAATTTTAAAATTAACAAAAACAAGTCTCTATTTAATTTTTTTTTTTAAAAATGAGTGAACTTATCTTATTTATAATAATCAAAATTGATATATTAAAAAAATTGTAAAATATTTATAAAATAATATAACTTAAAATCTCAATTTTAGGATTGATGAAAACAAATCCATATTAATTAAATTTTGAAAAGAAAAAAGAAACATTTGAATCTAGATCTAATTGTATAGTACAAAACTGGGGGAAAAAAACATAAATTCAGATTACACAACTCTAGGTTAAACAATTTTACACCCCAAATAAAAATTTCATAACTCCAAACTAAATAACTATGCACCCCAAACATAAACTCCATAACTCCTTAGACTAAACAACTTCAGGTTAAATAACTCAAGACTAAACATATTTTCGCCCCCAAACGCCTTTTAAAGTGATTTTGGATGCTTTCAATATTACTTACTCACATTTCTAAACAACACAATTTTGAAAGAGAAGTGATTTTGGTCATTCTAAAATTACTTCCAAACATGCCCTAACACTGACTAAAAGTAAAGTGCCTACAAATTTTTATTTTGAATTTCGTAAGGTCAAGTTAAGTGATATGTATTTTTGCGTAAATCAACATGGTTTTATCAATTTAGTTGTTTTAAAAAAAAAATTATTAGCTTGGCATCCTATTTGAATTTTTTTGTCAACCAAATTATGATAGATGAAGAGATGTTTGTGTTGGTGCGCGTTGATAATCAAAATCAAACTAATTTTATTTTTTTCAAATTTTTATTCTAAACTTAATTACTAAAGCAATTCATAAACGTATCAATGAAAACGATTTCAAATATTTAATCTTATCAATAGTAGATAAGATTACTAAATAAGTCATTGTTCAAAGAATGCAAATGTAACAAAAAGTTCGATTCCATCTTTGAATGATACTTTTAAAAAAATATATATTTTTAGACACGTAACTCTATCAGAAAGAATATTTTTCGAATATTTCTGAAACCGTTTAAAATATCCATAAAGAAAAAGTCATTATGTATTAATTTCATTAACATGTTCAAAATGGCTTCTTGTACATATCAAATCATCTATTTAATGCAATTTTATATGGTGGACCCTTCTTTTGGATTTTCAATTTAAATGTGGTAAAGAATTTAAGCATTCTATTTTCCTTGTTATTCTAAACCTTCCACTCCTATTTTTTTCTTCTTTTAATTTTGTTTAAAAGCTTAGCAAAAATGTCGAATTTGTTATTTAGGATATCAAACCAAACACGTCTTTTCTCTTCCATGGATAAACTACATATTATCTAATAGAATAATTTTAAAATATTTTAATTGTTTTCTAGAAATGAGATTATGCTATTATTTAATTTTACTATTGATTTATTCAATTGTACACTATATCACGTCATTTCAATAAAAAAAAATGTCAAATGAATATGTAACATTGATATTCTATTAACCATGTTAATAATATAGATTAAATAAAAACGAAAATTAAAATCTAAATATAGTAATTCATAAGTTAAAAATAGACCTTGCAAGTAAAATCCATAAATGTAATTTAAAAAAAATAAATATTAAATTTGTAACTTGTAAGAAACGGAAAAAAAAAAGTATTATTATTTAAAATAGGTTGGAAATTGCACAGGACGGCAAAGGGTTGG
Source organism: Trichosanthes truncata (assembly GCA_033996785.1). NCBI lineage: Eukaryota > Viridiplantae > Streptophyta > Magnoliopsida > Cucurbitales > Cucurbitaceae > Trichosanthes > Trichosanthes truncata. The sequence goes on from MU867261.1 coordinate 31,468,377, forward strand.
CCCGTTAACCAATGAGGAGAAAATGAACTGCCAAAATCTTTCACTGTTAAAATTAACTTAAAACACGGCTATTCACGCGCCTGTGTTATCCACGCGCTTCGATATTTATTAATATTATATTAAAAAGAAAATGAGAAGAAGCAAGGTATGCCACGTGACAAACAGCAGAAACTACCTCCTTGCACGTGCCAATTTGATTACGTCATCTGCTGCTAAAAACGACCTATTGCAATTCCTTCGCCTTCGTTCTTTTTCGACGAACCTATTCCTTCGTTCGGTTCTCTAAACCGGCCTATACCATTACTGACTTCCACCCGCACGTGCCAAACCTTAGTCACGTGCCAACTTTTAAAAATTTGACTCATTTTATATATAATATAAACATATACATTGAAAAAATTCCATTTTTATTTTTGAATTTGTAAGTTGTATCAATTTTCGCTATAAACTATCAATTTCATGAAACTGGACCCTAGACTTAGATAAGTATTGTAATTTTTACTTATGTTTAATCTTCACTAATGCACCCACTAATTTTAATATAAAGCAATGTAAAAATCTCTGTAAACTTGCTATCTTTTATCAAGTTAAGTTTTGCACAAATTTAAGTTTAATTAATGCACAAATTAACAATGTCACTTTTGAAATATCAAAGGTTGCTAACCTGAGCATAGTTTAACTGGTTAAGACATATTTTCAATCGAGAAGTTAGAAATTCAAATCCTCTCAACCTCCACATATTGTTGAACTCTCAAAAGAAACCTTAACGACCAATTAGAAACACATTTCAAAGTTTATGAATCAATTAGAAACCAATTTCAAACTTTGGAAACTAAATATGTCGCTTTTAAAATTTTTAAGTCCATATGAAATTATATTCAAATCTTAAAAACTAAAAGTGTTAGATTCAGAAACTCAAGAGCCAAATAGAAATTTTAAATTCAAATTCCCTTGACCAAAAAGTGTATTTTACCTTAATATTTTTAAATTATATTTTTCTCAATATGAGTTTGGTAGAAATTAAGCCATGTAAATAAAGATAAGTCAAAGTTTTTTTTGGGCAACTCCTTAGAAATTTGGAGGATGAATTAGAACATTTTTCACTTACATATGATCTAGTTTATTTTCTAAATTTATGTCTGATTTACTAAGTATCATGCATGGTAAACTTATCATAAATTAATTTTAACATTTACCGACAATAATGATATAATTAAAAAATGTTAGAACATCAAATACTGTAAATTTAAACTTTTTAAACAATATTGACTATTTTTTTTTTGAAAAAAAATTAAATATTAAAGACTCAAATACACATTTAGCCCAAAAGCAATTATCGTTCTAGTAATTTTGAGCTCTGTAGAATGTTCTTCTTTGTTTTCCTCTTCTCCTAGTTTTAAACTTTTAAATGAATATCAATTATTCTATTTTTTAAAAAGCATGAATATCATTTATTATTGTTTTGTAAAGAGGATCTTACAATGTTTTGTTTAGGTCGAATTATTTCAAACAATGTCTTGTGCTTCTTATTTTTGTTTTAAAAATTGGCTAGATTTGGTGACGTTTTTTAAAATTATGTACGTTTGATATTTTGGTATTTCTACTTTTAATTATTTTTATATCGGTCTTTATTATTCTTCTTCACCTTTTTTAATATTAGTCTTTTTACTTTTATCCATGTGTAGACCTAATCTCAATATTAATAAATCAATTAAGTTTGTTGAATTTTTTAATTTAATATAATTATTAATGTGACCCACGTACATTATTTACACTATAGTGTTTTAGGCCCACTAGATTAGTGGGCAAATTAATTAAAAGGTAATTTCCTTAAGTAACACAATGTTGGAAGATGTATATACAAATATAAAAACTCAAGGGATTGGTCATCTGCCTAATTAAGTAGAATTTTCTATCTATCAAAAAGACCTAATCAAGTTCTAATTTAAAGATCTTACTTTTATTGAATTATACCATTAAAGTTTTATTGTATAATCATGCAATATAAAAATTTACAAAGGTGTGATTGATAGATACGGTAGATAGACAATTTGGTTTGCCTTAGTCTTTCAATTTTTTTAAAAAATCCGTTGGTATGTCATATATATAACATATATATAGAAAAAATGAAACCCTAAGTCATCATCTTTTACAAGATACATTAACAATTTTATGAGAGTATTGATAAGGAAAACGAAACCCTTAATCTATCTCTACAATGGTAAGATATTGTCTACTTTGGGCATAAACCCTCATGACCTTACTTTTGACTCCATCCAAAAGGCCTCATACTAATAAAGATAATTGTCCTACTTATATATCCACGATCACTCCCTTCCCTAACCAATGTGGAGCTTTGTTTGCACTCCTAACAATCCCTCCCTTAAACAAAGTATCACTTGAGCTACCCCTGTCGATCTGATCGGTCCACTATCCCGCAACGGATCACATTGTGGGATATTATCTGATGGCGTCGATCACCTATTGCACCATCCACCTCCTCCTCCCCTTGAACAAAGATTTACTCCTCTATCAAGGTATCATTGATAGAGTCATACTTGCTTCTACCTCAAAGTACATTTGTCTAATATGGAGATTCATCTACAATGTTGTATAACTATAAGGCTCATGAACTTTCTTTGTTCAGAATCTAAGGATTTCTCCAATACACAGCTAGGTTTAGACCATGCTCTGATACCAATTGATAAGGACAACGGAACCCTCCACCTATCTCCACAATGCTCTGAGACTAAATTGTTAAACTATTATTTTGATGAAAGTTTAGGGACTAAAAGTATTTTTTAACTTGATGTTATCCTTTCAATTTCTAGATTGGCAAAAGGTATAAATCTTTTATGACATCTTATTATTTTAGTGTTTTCGAATATTTTATATATATATTTTAAAAGTATTTTTATTTAAACGTTTGCTTAGTTTAAAACTAATACTTGATTTTCAATCACAACAAATGAATGCAAAATGCAAAATAATTATTATGAATCTCATTTCTATTATTTTTTCATAAAAATAAAATACTAATTTTTTTTAAATAGTGAAACAAAAAACAAAAAATTGTTTTTTAAATGAGCACACAAGTCGGCCAACAACTATTAAGAGTAGATGAAAATATTATTTTGGTCTCTGTACTTTAAATTTTGTTTTATTTTGGTTATTGTACTTTCAAATATCCAATTTTAGTGCATATACTTTCAATAAAGATTAAAATTGATCCATACTCTTAGTTTATCGTGATTTTTTCCTAAAAAAAAATTAGTCTCTATTAGTTTCTCCTCTATAAATTTTGGAAATATGTTTACATTGTGTCTTTTTTTGTCCTAAAATTATTATTATTATTTAACTAATTTCGATAAAAAAATAACTTCAACTTATCTTAAGGACTAATTTTAAAGTTTATTGAAAGTATATAGACTAAATTTGATATTTGAAGATACAGAAACCATAATAAAATAAAATTCAAACTAGAAAGACTAAAATTAACTAGAGAATAATTACAAATACAATAGTCATACCAACTCCCAAGTCTTTACTTTACTGCTCCTTTTATTTATTACAACAAATATTTATTGTTATGTAAAGAAAAATTAAAAAAAAAAATGGCATAATAAATAGACATCACATCTCAATTAATTGTATTAAATCACGACAAAAATTTGAGTACCATACCATTGTACTATTAATATATATTCTTTTTCCAAGGGAAAGAAAAAACAAATTCTTCTCTATATATAAATAATATATATATATAAAGAAAACATTACTCCAATTAAATAGCCTGGACAACTATTTTAGCCTCATTATTTCTAAAAGTTGTATTTAATAAGAAGGAAATAATTTAAATTTATAAGATTAAAATACATTTCGTATTTTTTCTTGAATTGTATTTTTTCTTAATTCAACTTTATTTCTTCATATTATTTTAAATATTTATTAAATGTTAAAATTTATTTATTTTTTCCTGAGTTCAACAAATACAAAGGTGATAGGTGTTCATCCACTAAAATGTGTTTGGATTGATATTAAAATTTAGTTTAAAATACTATTTTGGTTTGTACTTTCGATTTCATTTTATTTTAATTTTATACTTTCAATAAAGCTTAAAATTAGTTCCTAGGGTTAGTTTATCGTTAACTTTTCTAAAAAAAATAGTCTTTATTAATTTTACTTCTATAAATTTTAGAAATATGTTCACATTGGGTCTTTTCTTGCATGAAAATTATTATTATTATCTAATCAATTTCGAAAAAAATTTAACTTCAAACTAATAATATAGATCAATTTTAACCTTTATTAAAAGTACATAGACTAAAATAGAATGAAACCCAAAGTACAAAGGCAAATATGGTATTTTAAGATAAAATTTATTAATAGAGGATGATTTTGCATTAAAATATATTGTAATAATAGATCATCAACTTTTAGAAGCCACAACTGATTATAGACATATACTTCCAATCAAAATGTGAGAGATTCAAGTCTCTCACATCATATGTGTTGAACTAAAAAATAAATAAATTATAATCTCACGTTTTTAATTTATTAAATCAAACATAATCATAAAATTGAAAGTTTACTTATCTCCTATAACTAAACTTGTAACAGCCTTCTCACTCCCCGTTAAAAGTACACATTTTAAATGTTAGCATTGTCACCATCAATTGAAAAAAAAAAAAAACTCAATATGTCAATTATTAATATAAGAAATGACACATCATCAGTACGACTACCTTGTTATGACTTAACTCTAGTCACTAGTTCTACTCGACCTTTATTGCATAGCATTGTAGTTCAATAAATACAAACATATATTACCATCTCAAAGTTTTTCATGATTCGATTTCCACCTCACAATTGTTGAACTAAAAAAGGAGAGAGAAATAGTAGGGTTTAAATGGAAAATACTTGGTTGCCTCGATGTATAGGAATCTTCCTACTCCCTACCATTTAATTGTTGACAACAAGAAGAGAGAAAGAGAGTAAGGAGATTCTTACACACCGGGAATAGCCAAAGTATTGTTGGGGTTAAAATTTTAGGATTGGGGTAAAATTGAAGATGTAGGTTGGAGGTAAATTTGAGGAATAAACCATGGTTAAGAGAGGGATTTCAATTTTGAACCAGGATTGCGAATCAAAACGTCCGTACACGTAAGCATAAATACCCCCACAACTACTTCTCGCGCTTCCATCTCTCTTTTTAGTTTCATTTTCTCTCTCTAACATTGCTTCTGTGTGAATCAGAGAGAGAAAGAAGAAAGAACAGAGCCAAAACGCAGGCCAATTTCCCTTCTTCTTCTCTATCTTCTGCAACCAGTACAGACTTCTTTCTTCGCCTACACAAACCCTAATTTTCAGCTCCCATCGAAATTAAAACCCTGCAATCTCTGATTCCACTTCACGACAAAATACTCAACCATTCTTCCCCATCCTCCCATTCCTCTGCTAACCAAACCAATCCTAAACCCTCATTCGTTTTAGTATCCGATTCGAATGTCAACACTGCGTCTTCTACAACCACCACGATTCATTGTTTCTGTTTCGATTGTGTAATTTTTGGAGGCGATTTTCTTTAAGCGCACAGTGTTTTGTAGATTCGATTCCTTCTTGCCGCCCTGTTTGAACGCTTTGTGATTTTTTTTACATAAGATGTTAGAAGAGCTCGCCCGAGGATCAGACGGGGAGCTAGGTTACGAAGCAGCTGTTAATTCGAATTCGAGTCAAAATTCTATGAGCAGTGAAAGTTGCAGCAGCTTCAGTCGCCTCTCGTTCGATGCCGCGATTGATTTTCCTACCTCCCGATCCTCGCCGGAGAGTCTCGATTTGAAGCCTCACCGATCGTCTGATTTCGCTTACTCCGCCATTCGTCGCCGGAAATCCAAGCTTACTTTCCGTGATTTTCGCCTCCTCCGCCGCATCGGCGCTGGCGACATTGGCACCGTCTATCTTTGTCAGTTGCGGAACTTGACCGACGGTTGCTATGATGAAGAAGACGACGATCCGTGTTTGTACGCGATGAAAGTGGTGGATAAGGAGGCGTTGGAATTGAAGAAGAAGGTGCAGAGGGCGGAAATGGAGAGGAAAATATTGAAGATGCTGGACCATCCGTTTTTGCCTACTCTCTACGCTGAGTTTGAGGCCTCTCATTTCTCTTGCATCGTTATGGAGTTCTGTTCCGGCGGCGACTTGCATTCTCTCCGCCATAAACAGCCGCGTAAACGCTTCTCTCTCAGCTCCGCAAGGTACCATTCATGTCCATACAAACAAATCATATATGCTTAAAACCATCACTGCAAAACACTGGGATACCATGTAGATTCTTGGAAAGCTGCAACTCTTCTGGAACGATTGAAAATAATCATTCTCTCTGTGAAATTGAAAAAATAAAATAAAATAATGTGTAATATGTACATAATTGAATTTACAGTTTTCAGTATGTTTTTTGTTTGCTTGTGGTGTGAAACCTGAGATGTTACAATCTTGTCTGCTTTAGCTTTCTGTGATGTCTCCTTCAATAGAAATTATTAAATTTCTTTCTCTCTCGGAAATTTAATTTTCTTCGTTTTTTAAAATACTCTGCTCTGCAGCCGAGATTGCTCGGATATCTTCTGACTTTGCCGCATTTTTGCTAGTATTTAAAACAACTTCCATTTTCATCGAGTATGGGGTTCAATTTTATTATTATCCTCTGGTTTTCTCTTTCCCTGTTGCATTTTCTAGATCAGGAAAATTTTAGTTGCGTTCTTGTGCAAGAAATTACTACAAGGCAGACATTGCCAATTTTTTTTCCTTGAGAGAATATCCCTTTGGTTTCCGGGAAATTTTGAACTGTCCACATTTTGTTTTGTTCTGTTTTGTATTTTGGTGTTACTGTCTTTATGTAGAAGCAAAATCTCACTACTGCAATACGATACAATAAAATAAAATACCACTCCAGAAACTGAAAAAGCTGAATTTTATCCTGTAACTCGGGTGATTTATATGTAATTTTGTGCATAATTTTCAGGTTTTATGCTGCTGAAGTTCTCGTTGCTTTAGAGTACCTTCACATGCTTGGAATCATCTACAGAGACCTTAAGCCGGAGAATGTCCTCGTTCGATCAGACGGTCACATCATGCTGTCGGATTTCGATCTATCTCTCTGCTCCGACGCCACCCCCGCCGTTGAATCCCCTGATTCCTCCCCGAATCCGGCATTCCCCGATGCGACGGCGTACCCCAGAACCAACACTGCCGCCGCCGCCACTACAACCCCGTTTTCCTGCCTCTACAACCGGCTTTTCCGGTCACGCAAGGTCCAAACCTTGACACCCAACTGGCTCTTCGTCGCCGAACCCGTCTCCGCCCGGTCCTGCTCTTTCGTCGGCACCCATGAGTACGTGTCGCCGGAAGTCGCCGCCGGCGGGTCCCACGGCAACGCCGTCGACTGGTGGGCCTTTGGCGTATTCCTCTACGAGCTGATCTACGGTCGGACGCCGTTCGCGGCCTCATCCAATGAGACGACGCTAAGGAACATCATAAAGATGCCGTTGACGTTTCCGACCGCCGCGTCCTCCGGCGCGCTTGAGCACCACGCTCGGGACCTCATATCCGGTTTGCTCAACAAGGACCCGACCCGGAGACTCGGGTCGAAACGCGGGTCCGCCGACATCAAGAAGCACCCGTTCTTCAAGGGCCTCAACTTCGCCCTCATACGGTCGCTCACTCCGCCGGAGGTCCCCGGCGTACGACGGCGGAAGCCAGTGCCGGCGCCGGTGTCCAAACCCAAGGACAAGGCAGCTCATTCGGCCGGGTTCGATTACTTCTGAATTAATCAACGGTCGGATCCAACGCCACGTGTCGCAACCAAACTGCCGGATTTTGTCACTGGCAGATGACAGTCAAAACGTGTATATTCGATCTGCTCCTATTTTCCACCTCTCCTCGTCGACTTTGACGTATGTTTAAGTGACCTCGTCGTGATATTATATTATATTGCGATTATAACTTCGGGAAAAAAAAAAAAAGACAAAGGAAAAATTCACGTAGAGGAATATTAAAATTCTGAAATTACTATATCATTTATTCGTACAAACAAGACATTTTCAAATTATTTCTTTTTTTTTTTTTTGAAATATTCTTACGATATTTACAGCTTAAATTGAAAAAGACAAAAAGAAAAAGAAAAAAGAAGTTAGATTCCTTCATTATAAAGTGTACAAGTTGTGCTATGGTTAAAATTTCAATCTCATTGTCCATAAGGATAAGGAAGTTTATTTTTTATTTATTTTTTTATTTATTTTTTGAAATGGATAAGCAAGTTGTTTATTGTAAACAAATCAATCATATCTTTGCATTATATCCGCTCAATCCATTAAAGGGAAAAATAAAGATAATTATTTAGACCATAAGTGCAAAAGAGAGAGGAAATAATAAAAGATAATTAATTATGCATGTGAAGTAATTTAAAGTTACCCAAAAAAGATTAGTTACAAAACAAAAAACCTTTCCCCTAATTTCGTTCTCCTTTTCACTACAAATCCCCAAGATTTTGCAAATGATATGTAGTTCCTTTTTTATTTTTAATGTTTGTGGTTTTAAATCAACCTTTCTCAATCAATTTGACTTAAGTTTCTTTTTTTAATTTATTAAATTAGTTTAGAAAAAATAATTTATGAACTAATTCTTTTTATTGTTTGCCGAGAAGGTTTTGGTTTCTTTTTTTTGGAGTTCAATAATTGCGATGGTGGGGGATCAAACCATCAACTTTTGAAATGGTAATTAGAGTCATATCCACTAAATTATACTTGGATTGACAACAATCTTTGGTTTTAAACTTTAAAGCCTATCACAATGTATTAAAAAATGTAATTTAGAAGTATAATTTTAACTAATAAATATTTGACTTGTAATTAAAAAAAAAAGAAAATAGAAATTAAAAACAACAAATTATAAAGATAAACCATGAGGAGATGCTCTAAATAATCTTATTTGGTTTAGAAAAAGGGCTCCACAAATAGCAATGCTTAGACATTGAAGATATTCATCATGTGAGATATTAGAATCATGTGGGGAATAAGTGGGGCAAAACCAAAGCATCAACGGCTAAGATTCTCCCATCAATCCTTTTTTTTTTCTTTTTTAATTTTCCTTTAATTTCACAACATTATTATTATTATTTTTTAATAAAATAAAGATTTAAATCATTACAACAATTATAGCATTTGAGTTTAGAGGTAAAGCCAAAGCAAACATACCATGTAATAATAAAATTGAAAAAAAAAAAAAGCTACATAAGCTAAAAGATTCTTTAAAAAAATAATTTTAATTAATACAAAAAATTATAAAAATAAATTTTCATAAGTCGAGGTTGTAAAGATAGGCAAGCAATGCAAAAACTTTCCCACGCTCCGGGAGGGGTTTTAAGAGCCACGCGCCAGATGGAAAGGAGTGGGATTGGGCGCGTGTCGAACACGCGAGATGAATGGGACATGTATTTTGATGAGAAGTATCAAGACGGGACCGTTTTGACAACACATGGAGTGTCCTTGTGATCACCTGCCAACCAGGCAGCCCAAACAGCCATCTTTAAAGCACTGTCTCCTCTTCTTGTCTTAACACTTCCCAAACCAGACAATACCTTACCTGTCCCAACCCACCAATCACCTTTTGCCACGTCGTCTATATTTTATCCTAATTTTTCCAATTAATCATTTTCTCACTTAATACATCCAACTTTCAAAGTACTTAATTCGCGTGTCAAATGTCTCATTTGAGCTTACCTTAGTGGATGAAATACTTGTTATGTTTGATTTTTCATTTCTACAATTGTTGAACTAAAAAATTCATAGGTTAAGTTTGTATTGATTTTGAAGTTAAGATGTATCGTTTTTTTGTTTGGTATGACTATATATATATTAAGTACGAGTTATACCGACCTAAATTTTTATAATGACAACTTATTTTTATGTAAAATCCAAATATAAATCATACAAAAGCTTAAGCTTCTGAATGGTTAAAGTATTAGGAACGTTTTCTACATCTTAGAAGTTTGAATTCTCACTCTCACAGTTGTAATGCTAAATTCTTTAAAAAAATCAGTATTTAATAAAATCATGAGTCAAATATCTCTTAATTTGTAAGATAATTTAGTGTGTAAATTTGAATCGAAATGAATGTTAATGTAAGAAGAACAAATATTTTATTTTTTGCGATAGGAATCTAGTTATGGTAAGGAGATTTAAATCTAGGGAAAAAAACTTAAATTAGTTGGATTTGATGGATTGATTTATTATTGGAAAGTTAAAATAAAGAAAAAAAAAAAGGAAAGAGAGTGAATTAAAGGGAAAAACATGAAGTATATAAATTTAAAAAGGGATGATAAAGATTAAAAAAAAAAGGATGGGAAAGGGGGATTCTTGGGGGACTTTAAATGGTGTTTTTCAAAAGAGCCAACTAAGTATAAAGATTCTCTCAAGACATGGGAGTTGACTTTGGTGTTTAACATAACATGAACAATAACAGCCTAACTTTGGTCAGCTGATCATTTGCTTTTCCAATGCACTATCAAAATCTTCCTAATTTTAGTTAGGGCACACCATTCTTTTTTTAAAATAAAAGTCGAATTCTTCTATTCTCAATATTGAATACTCTTGTATGCTTAGTCTAATAAATTTGAATACTCTTGTATGCTTAGTCTAATAAATTAATATGAATATAGTTCTACTAGTTAAGATATCACTAACTCTTTATAAATCAAATATTTAATTTTCATTTGTGTTTAATATATATTAAAAGAATCTATAATTGCAACTATTTTGCATTCTTTAGCAAGAGTTTGGTAGACATGAAATATTAAATATGTGTACGTGGTAAAAATATATATAAACTATTTATTTGGTTTATTGGGTCATCTACAATGTACTTGTAGACTATTATTCTTTGTAAATTATTATTCCTTTTTGGAATGTAACATTTATGAAATGTAATTTTCTTTTTTCAAAATTTCATCAATAATAATTAAAAAAATACCAACGACACAGTTATAATTAGACAAGTAATTTATGAATCATACAAACATATAAAATTCACAAAATATTAATCGCAGCATTATTAAGAAGGTGAGACACATGCATTTAGTCATAAATGATTCATTTTGACATCACATATCCAATTTCATTCATTTTCTCATCATATATATAATAAAAATAAATAAATAAACATTTTCGTGAATACCAACATACCAACTCTTTGCTCCAACCAATGTAAAATTGTCTTCGGTAAAAAGTAAAAAAGAGAAAAGTAAAACTTGAAGTGATATGATATTTATACATGTGTGCATCACAGAATTCTAAGAAGAAAAAAAAGGACATTTCAACGAGACCACAATAAATTAACCTTCAATCTTACTCAAAAGTTAAAATACAAATAAAAATATTGATGAATGTGACAAAATAGTTAGGGACAAAATTAAGAGCAAATGATGGGAGATTAGACAGAGTTAATTAAGAAAAATAATGAAACAAAAGACAGCAATAATTACAACGTGGTAGAACTGCAATCTCAAGGTCAACCAGACAACACTATGTCTTACTTACCTCAACAACTACGTACCCAGTAAAACTGTAAAAAAGTAAAAAAAAAAACAAAAAAACAAAAGAGAGAGTTAAATAATTGAATTTTTATTTATTATTTTGGTACAATAATTTCTCAACGACAGTACATCAGATTGGCGTCAGAATTTGAACCGTTGGGTCGGGTCCCCCCACTCCCAATGAGTCGGTTTCTTCTTCTTCATTGCAAAAACGGCGTCGCAGACCTATACTACTCTGACCCTAATTATTTAATTTTCCTTTTTTCCCAATTATTTTCATCTTTTAAATTATTGTTCTTTAAAGTTAGATACTTTAAAAAAAAAAAAAAAGAAAATCTGGGAGCTGTGGTTTCTTAATTTTCCTTTTTCTTTTTGCAATAACATTATGTGAGGAATGAAAGTGATTGAGTTTGACCATTTCAGTTTTGAACTGTACTATATTCATAATTGGTAATTTTTTGGTATTTTATATGTTTTATTTGAATATGGTGGAAAGAATTTATGAACTTGTCACTTAAAAAAATATATATCATATAAGAAAATGTCAAATATTTTAGTTAAGGGATATGTTTAAGATGTTCGACTAGATCAAGTTAAAAATTCATAAAATTGTGACGCTCAAAATGATACTACTATGCAAATGTTATAGCAGCTAAGATGGTAATTTAACATTTTCATTTTTCTTGTAATGTTTTGGAAAATAAAATATTGGTTTTCTCTCCTAAAAAAAATATTTGTTGTTAGACTTTTATGGTTGTTCTATTTAATAATTAACATGTTGGTGTATGGAACCATAAGTCCTATAAGAATAAACATCCAAATTGGTTATATATTAAATGCATTAGAAATAAACAAATAATAATACACCACATAAAATAGACAATATAATGTCCAATTGTATGATTATTATTATTTAAACTATGTAAAGAGAAAAGTAGAATTGATGTAAAGGTCAAACTTCAAAAGGACTGAAATATAAACTAAAATAAAATAATGGGAATAAGAAAATTGAGAATTTTTATAATAGGTGATTTTGAAAAAGCAAAATGAATTTAATGGGGTGGGTCACGTGAGGTGGGCATGCACCGAAACTTGTGCCTAGAGAGAGAGGGAGTAAATGAGAGCTAGACCTAGTGTTTACGCGGCCTATTCCTATGGATTTCTGCGTAAATAAATAAACAAAAATATTAATTAAAAAAAAGAGAAAAAAAGGAATAATAATTTGAAAATAATTCGGAGAAAAGGAGAGGAGAGAGAAAAAAATAGGCCTGCTAAAGTGACAGGTAGGGGTTGTACTGTTAGCATTGATAGAAGGAAGATGAAGAGATAGACAGAGAGAGTGGGGTCACCTAAGAAAGTCACTGTTACTGATTACCACGTCTGTATTTCTCATTGGTCATTTATGGACCTACCATCACTTCCCCCGTCACCCTAGACTCTTCCTCCAAGGCCACCTTTTTTTGTTTTTTTGTTTTTTTTTTACTGACTGACACATTTCGTTTTCCTATTCTGACCCGCGTTTGAATTTTGTGGATTTTTGTACGTAAAATGGAGATTATTTTCTATTCGTTGGGGCTACGCTCGCTGACAATTAGCTTTATAATTACATTATTGCCCGCTTTAATTATGACTCAGAATAGAAAGCTGCTGTTAATTAATTAATTACCTTTACCAATTTACATCTACTTTCCTTTTCTAAGAAAATTATTTGTTTGCCCTTTACTTGAATTTGTAGGTTTAATTATAAGTTTTCTCCTCTAACTTTTAGATGATCTGTGTTTATTTGCTTTTACAACTTTTAAAATGTACCAAATAAATCTTTCAAATTTAAATTTTGTCTGAAATAGTTCATTCAACTGAAAAAAAATGTGTAATCGATTATTCAACTTTTAATTTTATGTCCTATAAGTCTTTGAAGTTTTAAATTTCTTTTATATAATAGTTGCTTGATTTATTCAACATTCTTTTTAAGCTTCATGTACCTACTAGACACAGAAATGGACTTACTTAGAGACTAGCCTCCCCCAAATTTTTTGAATTTAATACCTTAGAATATACAATGGAAAAACTAAAATATAACGTGTTAGTATTATATATATCACCATACTTAATGAAAACTTTTTGTCCCAGTGGTTTTAATAAGTAACTATGCGTGCTTGGGTTCAAAACCTTTTAATGGCACTTTTGTTGCCTTTTTTTTTTCTTTTTTTATTCATATATATATAAAGTTACTATTTTTATTGATTTGAAAATATATAGAAAATTATTCCTAGGAATAATTTAAACCTATATATATATATTTTTTATAAATATAAATGATAAATCACATTTTATTTAAAGAATTTTATCTATAAAATATTTACCATTTACAAATATTTTTCAAGGTTAGTAAATTAGTTTTTAATATTTAATTTATAGGAAACTATAATATTATATCCTTCACTTATTGGATATTGTTTAAAATTTAGGAATTTATTAATACAAAATTGAAAGTTTAGAGATCTATTGGATATATTTAAGGGCTGTTTGGGGCACATGTTTGAAATCAGAATTTTGAGGGGTTTGTTCTGGGGGTTCTGAAGCCTGGGAATCAGAAAACTGTGTTTGGGGTGCAGTGTTTTGAATCATAGGTTTGTGCATGTTTTTTTTCCTATTTTTTCCTTTAGTTGTTTTATTCTCTTATTTTCCTCTTATTTTTAGTGGATGTTTTGTGAATTGTAGAAGCCATGTATAACATAAATGAGTTACAAAATTGAAACTCTATTTTATAAATTAAAAAATTAGAAGTCTATTTAAGAAATTAGGGAATTTAAAACACTATTTCACAAAGTATTCAGAAACTTATTTTTGGAACTACATTTTAGAAATTAAAAAATTGGAAGTCTATTTAAGAAATTAAGAAATTTAAAATTCTGTTTCACATAGTATTCACAAAACTATTTTTGGAACTCTATTTTAGAAATTAAAAAATCGGAAGTCTATTTAATAGATTAGAGAATCTAAAACTTTATTTCACAAAATATTTAGAAGCCTATTTTCGGAACTCTGTTTTAGAAATTAAAAAAATTGGGAACCTATCTAAAAAATTAGGAAATTTAAACTATATTTTACAAAGTATTCAAAATCCTATTTTTGGAACTCTATTTTAGAAATTAAAATATTGGAGATCTATTTAAGAAATTAGGAAATTTAAACAAAATTTTGTACTGTATGTTGAAACCTATTTCAAGGATAAATGAGTTATAAAATTCGAATTCTATTTTAGGAATTAAAATATTAGAAACTCTATTTTGCACAGTATTTTGAAACATATTTCAAACATAATGGGTTAAAAACTTTGTTTAGTAGCAATTTTTAGTTTTATTTTACCTTATAAAAAATTGACTAGGTGGTCGGATCACTGGGGCGATCGTTGGAGTGTCCGTTTGGATGGTAAGGTCGATGGGGTAGTTGCGGCGCAAGTAGTGGTTGTAAGGTAGACGAGTAGCTGGAGTAGTTGCTGGGTGGTTGTCGGTAGTGATTGTTGGGTGGTCGGATTGCTAGAGTGGTCGTTAGAGTGGTCACCAAGTGGTTGTCAACGGTGGTTGTTAGGTTGTCCGGGTGATCGCTGGAGTAGTCATCGGGGTAGTTAGGTTGTTGGGGTGGTCAGATCATCGGAATGGTTACTAGGTGGTTGTCGACAATAGTTATCAGGTGGTCAGGTTTCCGAGGTGGTCGCCAATGGTGGTTGCCGGATGGTCAGGTCGAGGGAGTGGTCAGGTCACTGGAGTGATTGTCGGATGGTCGTTGTAAAGGGAATAATCAAATTAAACCCACAGCGGAAGCGTTGGAATCGACTTTGATTTTATTTTAGAATTAAACAAAAGAAATATTTTAAGCTAAGTAAAACGTACCTTTGAGATAAATATAGAGATATTTTTGGCGGATCTTTATTTCCTCCATAAAATCTTCTTGGCTATGACTCGAACACAGGACCAAAGCTTGTGGGAGCCTCTTAAAAGAAAATTCACAAGGGATTAGAGAGAAAGAGGTCTAGAGAAAATTCCCTAATTCTCTATTGAGGAGATATGTGTTATGTCTAATGGCTCAACCCAAGAGTCCTATTTATAGAGACCAAGGAAAAATCTTTGCCATAATTAAAATATTATATTTTAATATCTAATATATTAAAATATATCTTATATATATTTGAATCTCAATCAAATCTTCTACGATATTTATTTATTGTATCTTATTCAAATTATATAAATATCTTTTATTTAATGTATCTAATATACATTAATTAATGTATCAAATACAATAAATATATTTTTCTCTTATATATTAAATATTAATTTGAACATTTCAAATTTTTTCTTTCAACTAAATTGATATTTTAGTGTTACTATGAGCTAGCAAGGGGATTTTATGGACCTACAAATTATAAGCTTTAATGATACAAATTTTGGACCTATAGGTCACTTCACTATAGACCTAGAGTTCCACTCTTATGCACTGTAGGATAAGTTGTGTCCATAGATATAATCATTACATGCAAGTCGATCCTTCATGAGTTGTTCGTAATTACAGTTGGGTCAAAAGTCTGTTTTACCCCTATAATTACATATTGCACCTTAAGTACCACTGATTCTCTAATGAACAATTTGTTTATAATCTAATTATAAACTAATTCCCTCTCGGGCTAGTGAGAGGGTGGGGCTCCATTGTTCAAGTCCCGAAATCAGCGTTTAAAGAAACTACTCATCTACTTACCCTATATGGGAATGAATGAATTTCATCTTGTGAGATTATGTTCCCAGCTCCCTATTTGGTCAAGTCCCCAAAATGGTAGGCATATTGAATAGGCTACAAAAGCCACTCTCACCCATGCAAATCAAAGGACAAGCCTTCACATGCAGGAGTTCATAACTCACTCAGGATTAAGATTGAGTCGCATATGATCATCCTGATGAAATATTAATCTTCTCAATTAACGGATTTATAAAGAGAGATTAAATATTTCGTGGTCCAGTCTTATATAAACTCATTGTATAAGATATCTCTACTCACATGTCTTCACATGAACGATTTTGATCAAATTATTTATAACTATTACAAAGTGGGTCGTATCAATAATGTTACTAGGATAAGACATCCAACCTTATCTATATACTATGACCCTTTAGGTTATTTCTTGAACATGATCATCTCGTATGTCAACCACATATTGTTCAAGATTACACTAATAACCTTAGATTTTTCATATAATGGATAATTTTATATTGCAAATAAAATAATCAAAATTTTTATTAATTATTAAATGAATCATTAATTACGAGGCCATAGGGCAAAAATCCCAACACGTTGGCAGTGGTTGGGAGTAGGTCGAGTCGCCGAGGTGGTTGGGTCATCAGGGTGGTTAGGTTGTTGGGGGTGGTTGGGTCATGTGGGTGGTCGTTAGACTAGTCTCTAGAAATGTCATGGGAGTGGTTGTCGGAGGTAGTCATCAGGGATGGTCGGGTCACCGGTGTGGTCTTTGAAGTTGTCGTCGTTGGCGATCGTTGAGTGGTCGTTGGAGTTGTTGTCAAAGTGGTCGCCGACAAATGGAAGAGTAAAACATGACACAAACCCCATGGGGTTGCACTGTTGCAACCCATGGGGTTGTGTTTCAAAGCCAAGGGTTTTGAATACTTTGGGCCAAACATAGTTTTGAGTTTGGACCCAAACCCAAAACCATGCCCCAAACATCCCCTTAAAGTTTAGGAACTTATTAGATGTTATATTGAAAGTTTAGGGACACATTAGACACTTTTTAAAATTTAGAGATCGAATAGACTCAAACTTAAAAGTTTATTTACTAAACTTGTAATGTAACTTTTTTTTTCTTTTTTTTTTTTCCGGTTTGATAAGACAACGAGATAAGCTAAATTATATTATGGTACTTAAAATTATTGGAACTTAGTTAGAAATTTTTGGTAGACCTACCTATTATTTTCACCAATAACTTTTTTTAGGTCAACATAATGTGGAGATGTAGATTATTCGAACCTCTAACCTTTTGGTGATATTTATTTATTTATATAGCATAATTTGTCGACCCCCCCCCCCCCCCCCCCCCCCCCCCAACATTAGTATCTGGGTCTGCTCCTAACTAGACACAACGTTGAAAGTTTAGGGTCTTATTAGAAACAAATTTAATATTATATCTAACAAGTAATTTAATTTTTATAAATTTCGAATATGTCAAGTACCTATTAGACATTTTTAAAAGGTTAAAATACCATTTTGGTCCATGTACTTAAGTTTTGTTCCATTACCAAATAAATACATACATTTATTTTACAGACATTAATTATCTTACATATCCAAATACAAACATTTTATTATCTCCAACATTTAAATTTCAGATATTTAATATCCATACCCATGAAACGTTATCGGCGATCCAAATGGGCCGTAATGGATAATAGGTATGTTTTACATAATTAATATCCGTGCCAACAAACTTTTCCCTAATCTTATATATATTTGTAAAATAATGTAGAATACAAACTATGAAAATTACATTGTGGAGAGATCTTGCTAAATATGAACGACAATCTCTAGAAGACAACATGGATAATTATCCAATCATTATTTATTTAGTTAACTTATATATATATATATATATATATATATATATATATATATATATATATATATATATATATATATATATATATATATATATATATATATATATATATATATATATATATATATATTTATATATATATCTATATATTTATATATACTAGAAAACTTTTACGTGCGTTGCACGTGTAATTTGTTTTAACATACGTTTCTTTTTAAATTTTAGAATTTGAGAATATCATTTTAATTTTAATTTTAATTTAGATATATTAATATACATGTATATAACGATAGTAATTATATTGTTATTATATTAAATATTTATTTAAATAATTCAATCTTGAATTATGAAAAATAAAATTAAAAGAAACAAATGTAGATTGCCTCTTTAGATATGATAATGAATTTCAATACTTCCCATTTCTTAGTTTGGTACTTCTCAATAAATTTTTTACAAATAATACTTGCTATGAAACTCCAATTATTTAGTGATAGGTTTGAGATCCCGCATTAACATACACTTCATTGTATCTACAATTTCACAATTAAGAAAAGAACAATTATGAAATAATTGGTTTGAAATTTAAATAAATTATAACAATTTCAAATTGTAGCCTAAGAAGAAATAATGGAAAAAAAAAACTTTGAATCAATTTGGTATAAAAGGAAGGCAATCATTGTATACGCTTAGCATGATTTTCTTAAAAATAAAAAAATAAAAAACAACTTGGCATAAAAAACAAAAATTACATTTTATTAGCGCGACTTTAGCAAATGCAACAAAATGTAACATTATAAATTTTAAATAAAATTAATGTGAAAGAAAAACATAAGATGGAAATATACCTTGAATCAATCAATTTGGTGGAAAAAAAATCTTTACTTAACAATTAGTCTCAATACAAATGCATAGAACTATTTATAGAAGAAGCAAGATGTCTATTATAATGGATCACTTGATTTTTTGTTATGGAATTTGAAAAGATTGATATTTATTGCATATACTTTAATATACTGTTTTGTTTTATTTTTATTCCACGCTTTAATCGTGGATAAAACTCTTCCGCTCTACCCTAAAAAGACACTTTATCTTTCCTTCACCGTAATAACATACTTCATATTCCATGCATTTACTTAAAAAACAAAATTAAAATTAATGGCTGTTATAGCAATAGCATCAATCTAATTAAAGAAAAGAAATATTTCATATTTCGTAAATACATCGTCTCAAAAGAAAATGGAGAAAAAATCTTTTTAGTAACCTTGATGGAACAACCTAATAATTAAAAAAAAAATGCAATTTAACAATTCAGTGGAATAATTAAAGACCCACGTTGAACATTTTTTTTCTTAAAACAAAAACTGAAAATAATAATAATAATAACTGTTCAGTGGAATAATTTAAAACTCCACTTTATGTTCAACATTTTTTCTTAAAATCAAAATTGAAAAAATTGAATTTTTTGTTTTTAAATTGTTCAGTGGAAGAATTAATACCCACGTTCAACATTTTTCTTTAAGATATAAGGGGAAAAAATGATTAAAAATATAAATAAGTAAATAGACTAAGAGGGAATTTATTGGACTAAAAAAAATAGACTAAGAGAGGGACCCTTTTGAAATAATGAAATTAGAGTTGGGACAAAATAGTCTAAAAAAGATTCTCCATCCTAGCAATTTTTTAATATTGTAAATAAATGTAAATGTAAATGTAAAGATAGAGATAAAAGATGTAAAGATGTAAAGGTAATTGCTATTTCATAGCGGAAAAAAAAAGTGTCGTGGGATATTACACTCCACCCTATTTTTATTTTCAATAGGACTTATAAATAAAAGACAACAAAAACAAATTACGATCATTCATCTTTCTTAATCATATTTTCCAGCCACAAAAGGGTTATTCTTTTAAAAGTTGTACATTTGCATATTTAGTCCTTGCATGTGTTGTCAGTAATGGGCTAATATTACTACCCTCGCTTTAAATATGCAGGTTCCTCTCCAATGAGTTTATGTCCCCAAATACTAAATATAGAGATTTTGAAAGAAGAAATTGAGGCAGAAAGAAAAACAAACGAAGAAGAGGAGACTCAATATTTTGTAGAAAAAAAGTAGGGAAGAACTCTTATATAGTAATAGAGGTTGAAGAATGTTACAAAACTTTTGAAATTCCAACATTTTATTAATTGGAATCAAATGTAAAGTCATCAGTTTTAAAATTAATTTATAGAAAATAAATGAATAACTCATCTAACTTTTCACCTTCTTTAAGTCTTATTTAAAAATTATTTTATAAATTTCAATATTAATTGTGAATAAAAACATTACACACACATATATAATTGATATTATATACGAAACTAAAAATTTAGAGATTATTGTATTTGCAAAATAAACATCTAGTTTCGTTAGAAATTTTTGCATGCAAGTTTTTTTTTAATACCATTCAAATTATTATATTAATTTTATAAGAACTCACCAATGAATTTAACTTAAAACATACCTACGCTTAGTTTGAAACGATAGAATATCATCCTCAAGCTTCCTTTTTTGCACATTTTCAGGTCTTTTCTTAAACTACAAATGATTAACACTGCAACAAAAGAAAAAGCAACATGAAGGTTAAATTAAGTAATTCAACAAAAAAATTATAAGGCAAAGCAAGACAATGAAGAAAAGAAGAAAAGTAAACCTAAACATAAGAAAAAACTCAAATGTTTGTACAAAGAATGTTGAAAAGAGCTCTATATATAGTTGTAGGAGATAAAAGTTACAAAACCTTTGAAATTTCACCATTAAATATAATTAAATATAAACTCATAAATTTTGAAAATTAAGTTATAGGTTATATATGAATGTGAGAATGTGAAAAGATGTTAAACACAATTAATGTTAATTTTGTTGTATATTTTTAATTAAATAATAATAATAAGTGATAAAACAGTTCTAAAAAATATAATAATTTTTTTAAAAAAGGTTGAAACTTGATGCACCTAGGGATGGGGTAGAACTTGTTTTTTTTTTTTGTTAATCCATTTTTTAAGTTTAAATCAATTTTGTAAGGTTATTTCAAAATAAAAAATAAAAACCAATTTAGTAAGGTCAATTTAGGTATTATTTTTAAAATTAAAAATAATATTGTCAAAAAAAATGTTCCATGTTTTAGCTTTTAAAATACTATTTTATGAGTTAAATTAAATATATAAATTTTATAATTATTAGTGGCATGTTTGTAAATTTAAGATTTGGCAAATGGACAAAATAGTCTAAAAATGATTCTCCTCCTTAGCCACTTTTTAAGATAGTAAGATATTTGTTCCTCTTTTAGGAAGAAACAACTTCAACTCACAACTGCAAACACATTAGAATATCGAATTCTCCAATCCTTAAGAACAAAGTGTAATTCTTCATTTTCCATATGTATAAGATCTTTATTGCAATTTTTATATGTACATTGCATTTTCAACCTTATGAAATACGTGCATCGCACATAGTTTCCAACTACTATTTATAAACTATAAAAATAATTGTGGTTACCAACTAAATATTTTATTGAATGTCAACTATTATTAATTAATGTATCAACATATTTTATGTTATAAATTTTGTATAATTGTTCTCTTACAATATCATATAATTTATAATATATTATATTATTCATATTTTTATTTAACAAAAATGAAATGAGTTTATACCATGAAATACTATATTTATCCAAGTTTTTATCTTTTTAAACGTAATTTTTCATTTTAAAATTTCAAATTCAAAATTCAGATACACTGAAATTATAAAAATGTTGTTTTGAAATTTTTTGCAATTTTAAAAAAATAAATATACTAAACGAATATTCTTTGAATCTATTTGATTTAATACATTTAAAACATAAAACATAACTAGATTGCATACCAAACAGGAAGAGAAAGTTGCAAAAACTACATATGAACTATATCCATTGTTGCAATCACATTTTTGAACTTTCAATTTCATCCATCAGTCTATAAATTCAAGAAATTTTACAATCAAGGCTTTGAAAATTGTAAAATTCAGAAGCCAATTCTGATAAAGAGTGTTACAATTAATCTCTCGAATTATATGATTGTTACAATGAAACTCGATTTTTTAACCATATAAATTTTAAGAAGTATAGACATTAACCATTAGAAAAATGTGGTGATGCTGAACTGCCATCTGCATTCAAGAAAACAAAAAAATTAAATAATTACGATTGATTATGACTATAAGTTGGGGCTAATCTGGCTATTCGCCTAATAATAATTTTGCATTATTGGCAAATTTGATTATGACTCAGAACAGAAAGCTGCTATTAATATCTAAAAAAAAAAAAAAAAAAAAGAAGAAGAAAAAAAGAAGAAAGAAATAAAGAAAGAAAGCTGCTATTAATAATGTAAAAAAAACAAAAAACAAAAAACTGTTGTTAATTATTTACGTTTACGAATATATTTTTCTTTAAGAAAATTATTTTTATGATGTTTAATTCTATAGTGCAAAAAGTTTTGCAAAACCACCTCAGAACAAAACCATTGTTGAAATCACATCCTTAAATTTTCAATCTAATTAATCACTCACTAAACTTATAAGATTTTCTAATTAAATCTTTAAATATTATAAAATGGACAAATCACCATTATTTGAACTATAAGAATTGTTATAATTAAATCTTCGAATTCTATGATGGTTACAATTGAACCCATTTTTTTTAAACTTTATAAAATTTGAAAAATACAAATATTAACCATTAAAAATTTTGGTCTTCAAATTGATGTTGAGTTGCCATATTAATTTAAGAAAACCAAAAAAAATAGTTAATTACGATTTGATTATGACTATTCGTTGGGCAACCTAATAATATAGCTTCACATGCCAAAGAGAGCATAGCTCAACTGGCATATCGAATGTGTTAACGACCATGAGGTCTGTGGCTCGAATCCCTCAATCCCTATTGTACTTAAAAAAAATAGTTTCACATTATTGGCAAATTTGATTATGATTCAGAACCGAAAGCTGCTGTTACTTAATTACAGTTACGACCATAAGTACTTTATTATTTTTTGAAAAATACTTGGTTGCTTCGGTGTGCAGAAACCTCTATGCTCCTCTCCATTTAATTGTTGACAACAAGTAGAGAGGAAATATTTTTCACATTTCTCTCTCCTTATTGTTAACAATTAAATGGTGGGGAGCAGGAGGATTCTTACCCATTGAGAGCAGTCACTATTTTTGTTTTTGTTTTTTTGTTTTTTTTTTAAGAAAACTATTTTTTCTGGTTATCTAAAAAAAGTGTTTAATTCTATAATGAAAAAAATGAGAGGAAATTGCAAACACCGCTTCTAAACTATATATATGAATTGTTGCAATCAACCCTTAAACTTTTAATTTGATCAACAATTTCTAAACTTATGAAATTTTACAATTAAGCTCTTAAATATTGTAAAATGCACAAACCATCCCTAAATAATAATGATTGCTACAATCAAATCCCTTACCATTGATTGATTTATTTGTTTTGTTTTTAACTTTATAAAGTTTGAAAAGTACAAATATTAACTATTAAAAAATTTTGGTCTTCAGATCGACGTTGAAATGCCATCTCGATTAGGTTTGATTGTAACAATCTTATGGTGGTGTTTGGGGGATGGGTTTGGGTTTGGGTTAGATTAGCTTCTAAACCCAAGCTCATGTTTGGGAGATAGGTTTTCCATCCAAACTCATGGAATTTCTCCTCTAAAGTTCTAAACCTATGAGTTCTCTTGAAATTACAAAAAGTTAGTGAGACTCATCACTTTTCTCTCAATTATGGTGGGTCCTACCACTTCTCTCTCCATTTTTTTTTCATAATTATGATGGGTCCCACCATTTCTCTCTTCCTCCCTATCTATCTTTCTCTATTAATTTTTTTAAAAATTACAATTATATAATTATTATTCAATTAATAATATAGAGTTACATTATCTTAATCTAAATAAATTATTATTTTTGTTTATTTATATTTAATTCAATTAACAATAGTTCAAAATATGTATAATTTTTATTTTAAGATAAGAAAAATATATTTTAGACGACTAACTTATATTAATATTTTAAAAAGGAACATTTAATTTTAAGTTAACATATTAAAATTTAAGCCTATATTTTATTTTCAAATTAACAATATTCTATGTAACAAAAATAAATGGTATTTTATTTTGAATTTATTAAAATAAAATAAATAATATTTAATTTTAAATTAGTTATAGTCAAAAAAAAAATTTAATTTTCAAATTAGACAAAAAAAAAAAAAAACGAAAGTATATGTATGATATTAATTTTGAACTTAGTTATATTAAAATAACTTAAATATATGTTATTTTATTTTTAATTTAGCCATTTTAAAATTATATATAGAATGTATTATATTCTAATTTAATCAAATTAAAATTAGAGAAACTATATACATTTTGCTCTATATGTAACTATATACTAATTTCACTTTTTTCATAATCATGTAATTTTTTTCTCATTAACTACTTTAACTTATGACACCTATTAAAATTTATGAAAATTTGGAAAAATACTTGAAAAAAAAAAAATTCATTTATCAATGTTTAAACTTTTTATCAAACTACTTTGTAAAATATACTTTCAAAATTCTAAAACTTTAATAATACCCTTCTTACTTTTAACTTATTTATTCTATACTTTTGATAATGTTATTTAAATTGACATCACCATGAATGGAGTGAATGACATAGATTAGAGTTACACATACTACAAATTATATAATTTTAATTTGAATATGGCTAGGAAAAAATCTTTTAAATATTGATATGCAAATTTTCACATAAATTTTGTCAAAATATTGATATGCAATTCAAAAACAAATTATTAGGTCATAAAAAATAGAAATTAAAAAAAAAAAACATAAAAAATGTCTTTAAAAAAAAAAAAGCATAAACAGACCCAGCCCAACTCAACCTTGCACTCCAACATAGGTTTTAGCAAACCAA
The DNA here is from genome assembly GCA_033996785.1 of Trichosanthes truncata. Taxonomy (NCBI): domain Eukaryota; kingdom Viridiplantae; phylum Streptophyta; class Magnoliopsida; order Cucurbitales; family Cucurbitaceae; genus Trichosanthes; species Trichosanthes truncata. Next base: position 31,493,574 of record MU867261.1, read on the forward strand.
ACAGACTCAACACCGTACCCCAAACACAGTAATGAGTAATCTCAAGGTTTCTGATTACGACACATGATTTTTAGAGTTCTTGATTCCAAGACTGCGCACCAAACAACCCTTATAATTTGATAGTTTGATTGAAACCAGTCTTATAATTCAAGTGGTGGTTTGTGTATTTTGTAATCTTTAAATGCAACAATTTTTTTTTGATAGAATTGCAACAATTTTTAAGCTTAGGGGGTTGAGTGATCAAATTGAAAGTGTGATTTGTAACGACCCCTATAGTTTAGAGGTGGTTTTTGCAATTTTTCCAAAAATAATTAAGGAAAGTCTCTAAAAATACTATAAAAATCTTTTGGAGAAAACGTTAATGGTAAGAAAAATAAAAATAAAGATGAAAATAAAAAATAATGGCAATCTTGAAACGACTTTTATTATAGTGAAATGTTTTTAGATTAAAAGTAATCAATTTTTGTTTTTTAAATTGCTTAAATATTTTTATCTAAAAACACTATTAACTCAATTACCATGTCGACTTACACTTACAACTTTAAGGTAAGTGAAAAATAAGATTAAATTACAAGTTTAGTCCATGAACTTTTAAGTTTGTGTCTTAAGGATCCTTGATGTTTAAAAAGTATCTTATAGGTATCTAAACTTTAAAAATGTCTAATAGGTCTACAAACTTTCAATTTTATGTCTAATAGGCTCTTGACATATTAAAAAAATTTAAAAATTAACTAATCTATTATATATAAAATTAAAATTTATGTTTAATAAGATTTTAAACCTTTAATTTTCTGTCTAGTAGGTCTGTAAATTTAAAAAATATTGAATAAGTCAATGATCTATTGGACACAAAATTGAAAATTTAAAGATCTATCTGACACACAATTGAAAGTTTAAGGACCTATTAGACACATTTTAAAGTTCAGAGATCTATTAAACACAAAATTAAAAGTTTAGAGCATGTTTTGTAGGCAATCTGGATTCTTTTTATGTTTCCGGATTCATTGAGTTCAGTAAATCTGTGTTTGACAGATGTGTGTTTCGAAAACTGTTTTCGAATTCTGTGATCCAAATAGTGAAAATTCTGAAAACAACATTTTTATGTTTTCATTGTATCCTGATTTTGAATTTGAAAATTTGAAATGCTGAATTATACTCAAAAAGATAAAAACTTTAATAAATATAGTATTTCATGTTATAAACACAATTTATTTTTGTTAAATTAAAATATGTATAATATAATATATTATAAATTATATGTATTATAAAATAATAATTATACAAAAATTATAACAAAGAAACATGTTCATAAATTAATTAATAATAATTTATATTCAACCTAATATTTAGTTTTGCAAATACAACTAGTTCTATAGTATATATATATATATATATATATATTATAGAACACATTTTGAACAATTACTTTAATTAGAATCCAATTTTTAAATCTACTACCAAACACATATCTCAAAACATGAAAAACAACTTTGTTTTCATTGAATCCCTTGTTTTTAAAATTATATTTTCAGATGGCCTACCAAACAGGCCCTTAGAGACTCATTAGATACTTTTTAAAGTTTAGTAACCAAATAGATACAATTCTAAAAGTTTAGGAAATAAAATTTGCAATTTTTTTTTTTAAATTGCCCTTAAAAAAGTGAAAAAAAATAAAGGATCTTTGGAGATAGGTTCAAATTCCACATTGGCCTACTCATGAAAAAATTTATCACACACTTACTTTAGGGTTTATTTCAAAAAGTAATTTTAAAAACATTGTTTTTCAAGTGATTCCAAACTCACTCAGTCAAAATATGTTAAAAATATAATTTTTGTTATACTTATATTCTAGTTGAATTAGATGGAACCTTGAACTAACTTTGTTTGTTTACTAAATAGGTTGAGATTGATTATAATTAACCAATCAAAATACATTTACAGTCCGTTTAAATTAACTTTTCAAGTGTTTATTTTTGAATAAAAGTCATTTTAATAAGATTTGTAGTGCTTGACAACCACTCAAAATGATTTTTAAAAAAATGAGTTTGAAAAATAAGTTATTTTGAGTGAAATCCTTGAAACAAAAGGGTTTTTAGGTGTTTAACTTGGAATCCCTCCCAAATTTTCATGATATATGAAAATGACTAAAATACCCTCATACTACCCCTCCCAAATCTCTCTCATCTTTCCCTCTCCTCCCCACCTTCACTTTCACTATGGCTGTTGCCGCCCATCGCTAGCGACCACTACCACCTACCGCCACCTCACTGCCGGCGACCACTCCAGTAACCATCGTCGGCGACTCCTTCGGCGGTTGTCATGAGATGGTATGCCGACGATAGTCAGCAGCAATCATGGGGTTTTTGTACGGATGACCATTTTTCAATGGGTTAATGCGATCTGGTCTGTCATCCCAATTCAATGAAATATGACCCATTCTGACGTAGCAATGCGTGCAAAATTACCCAGAAGGGCAGTATGAGACCGGCTCGCTTGTTCACGCTCTCGGATAGGTTAACGCTCTTGTTGACTATTCTCGCTCTCGCTCTCGTTTGCCACGTTAGTAAATTTTCTCGCACACGTTGACTCGTTCTCGCACTACTCGTTCTCACTCTCGTTTTCGTTCTGCTCACTCTTGCACTCGAACATTATTTGTTGTCACTTGAACGCTGTACTCGTTTTCGCTCTCGTTGTCGTTCTTTTACGTCACTCGTTCTCGTTCCGCGTTTAACAACATTTTTCGTTATATATTGCGCACACGTTGACTCGTTCTTGCAGGACTCGTTCTCACTCGTGACTCTACTAATGTTCTGCTCGCTCTCGCACTCAAAAATTATTTGCCGTCACTCAAACGCTGTAATCGTTCTCGGGCTTGTTGTCGTTCTTTTACGTCAATTCCGTACAGACACTGTGGTTTATCCCCCGAAAATACTGACAAAGAAAAGACCTCAATCAGTTCTACACCTACTTTCAACATCAACATTTCCCAATAAACCTTTTAAATAAATAAATTAAAGAAAATTACTATGGTTTATGTCTAACAAACATAATATATTGTATTCCTTGGCTTCCTTCGTTTTCTCATTTGTTCAAACTTACTTGACTTTAAAACTTTTTCTCCTTTCAAGTGTTTATCGCGTATAACCAATGAGTCAACGTGTGCGAGAACGAGAATGAGTCAACGTGTGCGCAATAATTAACGAAAAATGTTGTTAAATGCGGGAACGAGAATCAGTTCAACGTTCGAGTGACGGCAAATAATGTTCGAGTGCGAGAGCGAGAAGAATGACAACGAGAGTGAGAACGAGTAGTGCGAGAAAGAGTCAACGTGTGCGAGAAAGTTTACTGACGTGGCAAACGAGAACGAGAGCGAGAAAAGTCAACGAGAGCGTTACCCTATCCGAGAGCGTGAACAAGCGAGCCGGTCTCATACTGCCCTTCTGGGTAATTTTGCGTGCGTTTCCACTTCAGAATGGGTCATATTTCATTGAATTAGGATGACATGTCATATCAATTAACCCATTGAAAAAGGGGTCATTTGTACAAAAACCTCAGCAATCATAGTGTTTTAAATACAAATTTGAACTTATTAGTTTATAATGTTTAATAGTCTTCCTTTATAGTAATTTGACACGAGTAGAAGCATTTTAAGTATATACCAAACCAAACAAATTTATGTATAAAAATACTTTTGAGAAAACTAGTTTTAACTACGTGCAGTGCACGTGGTTTACAAAGTATAAAATACAATTTAGTTATATAGCAGTTGAAATACGAAAAAAAAGCTTATGGAAACATAAAATTTATCATCCATACCTCCAACTTATTATGAATTTTTAGATTAGATTTACTTAATTTAAGAAAAATCCATAACTAAAAAATAATTATAATAAATAAATGAAAAAAGAAAGGAGCAAAATGGGAAGATAAAATATCAATACTGAGAGAAAAGATAGAATATGAATACACACCATTGGTATTATATTATTATTTTTAATTAAGTAGTGGCAGTCCTATAAATAAACAATAACCTCATACTTATCCTTCACTCTAGTTTAAAATTTTATTTCTAACTTCCTTTAGTTTCTACCTTCACGATTGAAAATTGAAAGACCTCTTCTCTTCTACGGTAAAGAGATAATTTTCTCTTTTAGCAAATTCTCTAAGATTTGCTTGCCATGACGAGCTTTGTTTTGAGTTGTCCTCTCTCATTATTATCACCATCTGACTCCCCATCAATAAATTTGGTTTGTATTTACATATTTAAAAAAAGAAAAAATATCTACAAAGTACATAAAAAGTAGCAAATTACATAAAACCACTATTTTCTTTGCCATTTGCACTAACACTTAGGAAAAGATGTGGCAACCATTAGAACTCTCTTTTGAAATATATATCTTCATTTTTTCTACTTCCAATAATTCACTCCTCATCTTATAAAAATATGGAAATGATGAAATGATCACTTGACTTTTGCCTTGATAAGTGTGGGTACTTATAGGTTACATACAAGTACAATAAATAAAAAATTAAACGCTTTGAAATTTATAGGAAGATCCTAAATGATTTAAAAAATTAAAAATTAAAATTAAATATATATATATAATTACCTCGTTATTGTTGTTTGAATTTGAAATTAAATCGAACTACAATGATTTGATTGATGTAATTAACTAAAATTTAAAGAGGTATTTTGACATAATTTTTTTTTTCAGAAATCTTTACTTTTCAATATAGATAAGTAGGTGTAATTAAATATATGACTGATTTAATTCTTAACGATTTTTATAAAAAATGGCATTTTTGAAAACACAATTAAATTATCCAAATATTCCCTTAGTTTTTCTCAGACTTTCTATTGGCCTGACCAATGGAACCAACTTTGTTTGTTTATCCAAAAATTGGAAACGCAAGGCAAGAATAGAAGGTCTTGTTGGGCTGGACTTGTACAACCTTGTAGACTCACTACGGCCCAATAAATATACACATTTTCTTATTGAAAATTGTTATTTTTTTTTCCCAAGTAACGGCCAAATAAAAATGGTGCTATTGTATTGATATATAGCCAAAAGTATCGAAGTTTATAGCTCAATGGTAATTAACATGGACTCTTTTTTTTTTTTTTTTTTTTTTTTTAAGATGGAGTTTCAAATCTCCATGCCCTACATTTATTATACTAGTTTAATACCACGTGCATTTGCACGTAATACTTATTTTAATTTATTTTATTTACAAAAGGTTATAAGAAAATTAATTATATTCTTAGATAACATGTATATTATTAAAAATTAGTATAATTCTTAAAATATAACGGAAATAATATGGTAAAAGAATACTTAAAAATATCTTACGAAATAGGTTTAGTTGTGTTTATATATAATTTTTATTTTAATGAATGCAATGATGTTTAGGTATAAAATTCAAACTACATTCGTTATTAATAATTAATATATAAATTATTATTTTAAATTGTAAATTTTATGATTTTTTAATATATATATATATATATATATATATATATATATATATATATATATATATATCATTTTTATTGCTTTGATAAAGAAATCTATGATATAAAATTTCACAATATATTAATAATGTCAAATACTTAAAAAATACATTTTATCTTAGTAAACTAAAAAGATGTTTTATTTAAATAATCTTTTAATTGAATTAAAAAAAATAACCTTTTTAAAATGTTAAATTTAACTTTTAGTAAAAAAGGAATTTTAAGTAATTTTATATAGCTTTATTGTATCTTATCTTACTATCTTAAAAAGTGGCTTAGGGGGAGAATCACTTTTAGACTATTTTGTCCCTTTGCCAAATTTACAAAGCATGCCACTAATAATTAGAAAATTTATATATTTAATTTAATTTAACTCATAAAATAGCATTTAAAAAGTTAGAATATGAAAAGTTTTCTTTTTATTTATATAATTACTAATTTTAGTTATAACTATGGTAAATAACAAAGATATTAAGAGAGTTAGAAAGGTGAAAAGTTTTCTTAGTTTTTTCCATTTAATAATTCTTTAATTAGATTTTACTTTCTTCTATATTATTTGTATTATTTAAATGATTTTCAATTTTGTAAATAAAGACATTGACTCGTGTTTGGTAGAATTTGAAAGGATATGTGTGTGTGTGTCTATGAGGATAAATGATTTATTAGTTCCTCACAATATACTCATATTCCCAATGATTTATCCCCCATAACCAAAAAATGAGTGGTCCATTATAATATATCTCTTGCCTTCCTTATAAATATTTTCATGCATTTATAATACATTGAATTACATTTTGAAAAGTCTTTTTTATTTCTTTTTAGACCACAATTTAATTTATAATAGTTTTTAGTAATACGTATTGTTGTAAAATTGTAGACATAATGAAGAAAGATTTTTTTTTTTTGAGTTCAACAATAAATAAGTGGAGTAGGGAGATTTGAATCTCTACCTCCTTGGTCGAGCCAATTGAGATATGCTCATTTTGGCAAGAAAAGAGAGTTGTTGAGGATGAAAGCATACTCTTAATAATACATGATCTGAATGTTTCAAAATACTTGCAGTTTAAAATCAAGTGTCATATGTAAAAGTTTTGTTGAAAAGTATCGCTCTAAGAAATGAGAATTTCTAGAGGTATCGAAACTCGTTGTCGTGCATAAAAGGACATAATGAAGAATTGATACCTATGTTTGAGAGTATTTTGTTGAAATATCTTTGTCTCTCATTGGTGCATAACACTACTCCTTCATACAAATACCAACTTAGAAACGTTGGGAGAATGAATTGAGAGAGAAAGAGAAACAAACTAAGAAGAAGAGACTCAAGTTTTTGTAGAAAAAGAGTAGAGAATAGCTCTTTATATAGTTATGGCTAGGAGTTGAAGAAGGTTGCAAAACCCTTAAAATTCCATTATTAAATAAATTAAATGTAAAGTAATTAGTTTATGTTTAATTTATAGAAATTAAATTAGTAAAACTTTTTATAGTCTAACCTTTCATCTTCTAGATTTTTATACTTTTATTTTAAATAGTATTTTATTAATTTAAATGTTAATTAGACGTGATGAAAATATTACATTTATTTGAAAATTTGGTTATATATAATTTACTTTTTGTAATATATATATATATATATATTAATTAAATAATATTTAAAAAATTCTCATACTATAAATTTTATTTATAACAAAAAAAATCAAAAGCAACGTAAATTTATCACATATATAAATTTTAGAGCATAACATATTTGTTTGTTTTTTAATATAAAATATTTGTTTGTATTTAAATATCATACTTATATAAATATATAATTAATAAATAATAACTCCTTTTTTAAAACCAAATAATAACTTCTTTGAAGTGCCCATTCCCGTTAATTAAAAAAAAAACTGTTCATTGCCATTTTTACTTAATTAATTATTAATAATTAATGTATTTTAAGAATTATAAAAAGTTCATGAGTTACTTATGTATTATTATTAATTATTAATTTTAATGGCATGGTTGTAAATCTAAAAATTAAAGTAAGGGTATAGTGGTCAAAAAATGTTTTTCAATCATCCTTGCTTTTTAATATAGTATAGATTAAAAAAAGATACCAAATCAAGTATGGCCAACCACATTTTGATGAATAATAGGAACACCAAATAAAAAAAGAAGGAGAATTGTAATGGGTAGCAAAAAATATTAGGATATTTGCAAATCTAGCAATGATTTTTCAGATTTGCAAATATAGCAAAAAAATTTAAATTTGATTTTCGTTTTTCTCATTATTTCAAATTTACCACATTGGTCTATCAATAGGTATATCAGTAGTATATATGATATACTTTATATTTGGTATATCAGTGGTATATCTAATGTACTTTATATTTGGTATATCAGTAGTATATATGATATACTTTATATTTTTTGTTTCACATTGTTTTTTTTATATTATGCTTTATGTATCAGTTCATACCTTGTTTATTAGGTATATCAACGTTAGGTATATCAATAAAAATATATATCTAAAATAAACTATATCAGTAGCATATTACTGATATACTTCATTTTAAGTATATATGATATACTGAATATGAATTATTGATATATTGTTGATATACTTCCTATTAGAAATATCATTTCATTGATATACCTAAATAAAGTATATTAGTAGTATATCACTGATATATTTCAGTTTAGGTATATCTGACATACTGATCAATATGAATTACTAAATTGATATACCTAAATAAAGTATATCAATAGTATATCACTGATATATATCATGTTAGGTATATTTGATATACTGAATATGAATTATTAAATTGATATATCTAAATAAAGTATATTAGTAATATATCATTGATATAGTTCATTTTAGGTATATATGATATACTGAATATGAATTACTGATATACGTACTCTTGATATACTTTATATTAGGTATATATGATATACTGAATATGAATGAATATAAATTACTGATATACTCTTGATATACTTCATATTACGTATATATGATATTCTGAATATGAATTACCGATATACTATTGATATACTTTATATTTCAATGTCATTTCATTGATATACATAAATAAAATATATTAGTAGTATATCATTGCTATACTTCATTTTAGGTATATCATTAGTATATCAACAACATATCACTGATAGACTATTGATCTACTTTGTTGAGGGCTATTTTCGACTGGGTTGGGCCAAATTTTTTTGCTACGTTTGCAAAAGGAAAAAAATGATGGACATGCGTGCAATTGGACTAATTTTTTTTTTCTATTTTTGCAATTGCCCCAAAAAAGAAAGAGGCTCATTGTTTTTTATAGTTCAACAACATATGTAGGTAGGGGGATTTGAACCTTCGACTTCTTAGTTCAAAGTATATATTTTTTAACTAGTTGAGCTATGTTCAAGTTGGCAATAAAGATACTCATTAAAAGCTTTTATGGATACATAAGACAGTAAGTTGTCATTTACTAAAATTTTCAATCTATAGTAAATACCATGAAAGTTGCTATAGGGCTTAATAATGTTCTTAGGGCTTGACAAGAAAAGTGTTGAAAGAACATGTTGATTAGTACTATGTCATATTCAAAGTATATATTTATAAATACAATGAAAATATATTTATTTCTTTATCAATTAACCATAATTTAGTTTGTTATAAAACTGAAAAAGTTGGGTCAATTTCACATGCAGAGTAAATCCTTGGAAACAAATCAATATATAACATTAGTATATTGATAGATAGAGCATATCAAACTATTGACGTAAAATAATTACTAAGTGTACAAAGTATGAAGTATGTTAAAATAGTTTAATATACCTAGACTTTTTTCAACCATAATCTACCATGAAAGATGAAATGAGATCATACAATTTTTCTAGAGACTCCTTAATTACTCGAAGTGTAGTATTATTACCGTATTTTCATACTCTATTATTGTGTTTTTTGAGATCCTAATTTTAAAATATAGTAAATTTTAAATTTTACATGAAGTGGATTGGCCTAGCTAGATACATGTACCTGTATCTATCTTCGTATCTTCTCTTTCATTTTCAAACTTTTGCTGTTGAAGAAGGGCAGATTAAGGGAGAGGGTTGATGTGGGTAATATAACCTATATATCTACAAAGTGGTGTCTTAATATTGGATTTTAGTTCTAACAAGCACCCTATGATATCCCTATCTTCATATAAGACGTTCGTTCTTTTCCGTTCCTCTAAGTTTAACAAATAATCGATAATTTTTTCCATTTATCTTGTATTTGTTACATTTATACTACCTAGATGACTACTGTCGCGTTACACGTACCATTTGCAAGTATAAACAAGAGTCTTAGGATATATTTGTCTTCAAATAGTCTAATTATGACTAACTAGTTTAGTACCACGTGCCATTACACGTAATATTTTTTAAAATTTTATTTTATAATAACACCAATAAAGGTTGTCTTAAAAAAAATACCAATAAAGGAACAAACAAAATTCCACTAATTATTAAGAAAATAATAGTAATAAAAAAGAAAATTAAGGAGTATCTACACAATTATGATTCCATAAACATCAATATACATTTAACTTGATAATTTCTACACAACTTCATCAATTTGCATGTATTTGATAAATGCATGCATCTCATTCTCTCGAGATGTGTCAAGAATATCTTGAGTTGATTTCAAGATTAAAGAGGCCAATTTTAAAAGCAAAGAAACCAAGAGAAAACTAAAAATAGAGAAAAACAATGTGAAGTTCAAATTATTGGAAAAGAATGGTGGGAGTCCCTCTTTTATAGTTGTGGAGAATTGAAACCTTACCAAACTTTAGAAATTTCTACCCAATTAAAATTCTATAATTAATTATAATTAAAGTCTCAAGCTTTGAATTTTTTTGAAAATGAAAAGACAAAACTTTTCATATTTAAGCTTTTAAATTTCATATATTTATCAACTTAATTGAACATTAAAAATAAATATATTTTTAAAGTATATACAATGTAATGAATTGTTAGTCTAGTTTTTAGCATTATCAATTTATCAATTTAAACAAAGATACATGTTTTTTTTTAATAAGTTAATTGTACTCATTTGAGTTTGAATTCATATTATATTTGTTTGTTTAATTAATTAGTGAACTAATATATTAACCAAGTTCAATTTACTAAATAGAACATTATTAAATTATAAAATAATAATATTATATTAGACTAACGTTTATGATATTTATTTTTAGTCTACTTTTAACTTATTATAGTACATTGATTTTAATAATAAATTGACAATCAAGGAAGGGAAACGTCCCTTTAGAATTTAATAAATTAACAATTAATTAATTAACTAATTATTGATCACCACGGTAAGTAAAACACACTTTGTAAAATTAAAAATTAAAAATAAAAATGGTCCATAAATATTTTTCAAATATATTATAGTTTTAAATATATTATGGATTATATATATATATATATATACACACACACACACACTTTATAATCCATAATATATAAGAGATGAATAAGTTGTAGAACTTTTGAGACTCCAATACCTTTAAAGGTTAAATGCACAATTTTTTAAAATTAATTTATAAAAATACATGGAAGCTATTTAAATCTTTAACTTTTTATATTCTTATTAATTAAAGTTATCAAAAATTAAAAATGACATGTTTAGTAAATTTAAAAATAGACAAAGGAACTGGTCCAAAAATTTATTTCCAAAACATGGTAGCTTTTTAATAGATTATAGATAGATTAAAATATAAATTTGGGAAAATTTTTCATATTCACTATTTTAAATGTTATTTTATATTTTATGATTTAAATTAAACTATACTTTATTGAAATGGTAAGACTTTTGAGCTAGATTTTAAGACTTTAATATCCTTGTTAATTACATTAGAAATTATATAAAAAAAGGAAAACTTTTCACATTCTAGCCTTTTAAATGTCATTTTGTGTGTTAAATTAAACATATAAATTTTATAATTATTAGTAATTTGGCATACTTTGTAAATTTAAGACTTGGAAAAGCGGTAAAATAGTCCAATTTTCTTTTTAAAAGATTGTGGCTTTTTAATAGAGATTATAGATAATATTATATATTATAGATTATAGATAGTGTAAATTTATTACCCAGACAAAACTTATATGTTTTTTTTTAGAAAAAAATTGTTATAAAAATAATAGGAAATAATATAATAAACATATTAAATTTCTTATAGAATTTGATAACAGTAATTACAAAATAACAAAAAAAGGTAATGAAGAAGAATATGAAGATATGTCAATACACAACTTCCTTAAAATTAATTTACATTTTACTTAATAATGGTAAAAATCAAAGGTCATATAATTTATCAAACTTAGAATTGAAAATTTGGATATGGTTCATCTGACACATGCATTCTATGCTCTCTAAATGAATCTTGTCACATCTGGAAGTATTTTCAAGATTGAAGTGATTTAAAAAAAGCAATGAAAGAGAACTAAAAGTACAGAAAGAAAGGAAAAAAAAGCTCTAAGTTTTCTTTTTCCTATTTTGTTCGAAATACAACAAAATGAAAATAATAATTAAAAACAACAAACAAAAGAAAATTAAAACTGTTGGAGTTACTATTTAGCTTCAAGTTCAAAGACCGTTTGCAGAAATTCTTGGAAAAATCTTCCATACATACCAGATCCATTCCATCTCCTTGTTGGTGCATTTAAATTCACATTTATTTAAAAGCTAAAATTTTATCAATTACTTTTTTTTATTAAAATATTTAATAATTTTTTCTTGCTATTTTTAGTATGATTAACATATCCCTAAATTATTATAAAAAAAATATATTCCTAAATTTTTATCTAAAAAAAACATATCTCCAAAGTCTATCATATAAATTGTTAAAAATAAAAGAGGTCTGTCTACACGTAATTTCAAAAGAAATAAGACATGTGTAAATAAACTTGTATTTGAATTAATTTGAATGTAGAGGAGTATAATCTCTAATTTGTTCATTTGATTCTTTTTCTCTCATGTACAAATGTTTTGAGGGCTTTGTAGCTTATTCTAGAATGTAGACTTGTCTCGAGGGCTTTACAACTTGTTCTCGAATGTAGATTTATCTCGAGGGATTTGTAGCTTGTTCTCGAGGTTGAAGCTTCAATCAATCTTTAAGGTCTTCAAGTCTTGAAGAGTCTTTGGTCTTTAAGGTATGTTCAGTACTTAAGAATTTCAGGGAGTGTTCAGCACCTAAGGATCTTAAGGATTCTCTCTAAATTTCCTGGGGAGTTTAATTTCTAAACCCTTCAAATGAAGTAGAGTTCTTCTATTTATAGAACTTTCCATAGGCATGTAGGTTTGGGCCATAATGGCTTTTTGGGCCTAACCATTGGACTTGGGCTTTGTTGGCTTTGGGCCTAACCATTTAGATTTGGGCTTTGTTGACTTTGGGCCTAACTATTTGGATTTGAGTTTTATCTAACTTTGACCCAAAATTCATATAACCCAATTTGACCAAATTAACTTTAATTATTTAGTCAAGTGAAGACATGTGGCATTTTAATTTAGGATTTGCCAATTTTTGTCTTCAAATTAAATTTGGGACACATGTCAATTTATAATTGGTCCCAAATTTAATTATTTGTAGTTTCATCATTGATTTGGAATAATGACGTGGCAATTGGAGATTGGCAGAAATTTCTCAGTCAACAAGCTCGTATTGTTTTTATTTTATCTGTTTATAATAAATTTTAATGAATTTTTAAAGTAAACTTTATTAATTGAATCTATAGTTATGGGTGTATTCAAATATTGTATTAACGTAAATATTTAATAAAATGACTTTTACATTTTTTTCATTACTAATATAATATAAATACTCTAAATTACAATATTAAAAAAAAAACTCTATATTACTTTGTAGTAAAAAAAAAAAAACTCTAAATTACAAATGATATATATATTTTTTTCCAGAATATGAATATTATAACTATAAATTTATCAATTACAAACTAAATTGATTTATAAAATAATATTTGAAACTTATCATATTAATTTTAATAAATGAATACATCTGCAATTTTTTTTAGTACAAAACACATTTGCAATTAATTGAATAGAAATTATAATTTTAATATTTAAATAATAAAGAATTAAATGATTATTGATATTTAAAATTAATGACATATTTGAAAATGTAGGAAATAAAGTAAGGATACATTAGTCCAAAAATATTTTTCAAAGATTGTGGCTTTTTAATATATTATAGATTATAGATATAGATATATCGATATAACATGGTAAATAGTGTGCTAAGGATACAACTTACTGAAACGTTGTTCACACGCGTAATTTCAAAAGAGAAATGAGACACATGAAATGAACTTGTATTTGTATTAATTTGAATGTAGTGGAGTACAATATCTAATGTTTATCCTCTGATTCTTTTTCTCTCATGTACAAATGTCTCGAGGACTGGACAACTTGTTCTCGAGCACGTTGGTTCTTTTTGATCGGCTTTGGCTTATTGATCTTGTTGGATTGACCCTTGACTTGTTGATTGTTGGATTTGCCCTTGGCGTGTTGATCGTTGGATCGGCCATTGACTTGTTGATTGGCTTGGAGGATCGACCTTTGACTTGTTGATCCTATATGAATTTGTCGAAGTCTTGAAGTTTTTTGATATTCAAAGAGTGTTCAAGACCCAAGGACTTTAGAGAATCTTCTCCTGAAGAGTCTTCGGTTTTCATGTTTAGCACTCTAGTTCGATCTTCAGTAGCTTCTGGAGTCTTCTGAGTTTTGTTTCAGAAATCTTTATGAACTCTTCTTTTGAGGTCTTTCACTTCTGACCCCTTCAAATAAAGGGGGACGCTATCTATTTATAGAGTTCTTCAGGCCCCAAGTAGGCTTGGGCCTGACTATTGAATTGGGCCAGGTTAGCCTTGAGCCTAAACTTCTTTGAATTGGGCCTGGTTGATTTTGGGCTTAGCCCTTTTGGCTGAGACTTTGCTGGATTAGGGTTTCTTATTTGTGCTTTGTCTAAAATTGATCCAAATTTCATATAACCCAATTGCATATTTGGATTTGTCATAATTTAATTTAGGGATGCTTGTAAATTTAATTAATCCCTAATTAAATAAATAGTTTTGTCACTAACTTTAAACAATGACATGACAATTTCTGAATTCTGATTGACCAAAATTTTTATTCGTAGCTTGCACAATTCTATAGCTTTAGTAAGAAGAAATGTGTCACCCAGCAATTAAGCAGGAGGAGTTCAATTTGTAATGATAAACTGAATTTCAAAGAATAAAAAATGAAAAATAAAAAATAAAGTGCATACATTATTTAAAAATAAAAATGAAATAATAAAGAAGAAAATGTGAAAATGAAAAAAAAATGTTGAAATTTCTAATAGGGTAAAATAAAATCTCAGATGTTGAAGATTCTGTTTAAAATTTAAAATGTAATCTTAGGGGGTTGTGATTTGCAAATGTAAATCTCATGTAAGTAGGAAAGCATATAAATCGAAGCTGAGAGGGCAGAAGTGAAAAAATTTGTAATTTTCCTTTTGGCCATATTGAGAAATCTGTAATATTTAGTCATTTTTTTTTTATAATGAGGATATAAATTTGGACATTTGTCCATTTTTTTTCCTTTTTTTAAGCCATTCGTATTGAAGTAACTAAGATATGCTTTTTTCTTTTTGTTCGACCATCATGAAGTTGAAGATTGAACCTTCAACCTTAGAGAAGAAAAAGACACTTTAAATCTAGTTTGATAACGATTTGGTTTTTATTTTTTACTTTTAAAAATTATACTTATTTTCTCACAATTTTTTTTAAAAGTTTTTCACCTTCTTTAAAACATTTGAATTCTAAACTAAGTTAAAAAAAAAAAAAAAATCAAGTTCTTAAAAACTATGTGCCCATTTAATAATCATTTAGTTTTTGAAAATTATACTTATTTTTTTTACAATTTTTTTACAATGATTTTAATCTTTCTTAAAATATTTGAATTCTTATTCAAATTATAAAAAAAAAAGTCTTTAAAAACTATTTTTTTTTTAGATTTTTAAATTTTGGCTTGGATTTTGAAAACATTTCCAAAAGTAGATAACAAAATAAAAAATTTATAGGTAGAAGTAGTGTTTATAAGCTTATTTTTCAAAAAAAAAAAAAAAAAAATCAAAGTATTACTAAATAGGCATACTCTTTTTTAGTTTTTAAAAGTTAACTTGATTTTTGAAAACGTTTTCAAAAAGTAGGTTATAAAGCAAAAATGTAGGTAAAAATATGGTTGAAAATGCTGGATTTCTATTTTTATTTATTTTTT
Source organism: Trichosanthes truncata (assembly GCA_033996785.1). Classification (NCBI taxonomy): domain Eukaryota; kingdom Viridiplantae; phylum Streptophyta; class Magnoliopsida; order Cucurbitales; family Cucurbitaceae; genus Trichosanthes; species Trichosanthes truncata. The sequence continues at coordinate 31,509,398 of MU867261.1, forward strand.
GAGTTAAAAAATATAGTGGGGGATCAAACCTCCTGTTATGAGTATTAGTTACTTGAAACTAATTTCTGCTATTAGTTAAGAGTTGTTGAAATTGGTTTAACAGTTATGTGGCTTTGTGAAGGTAGTATGATATTTAATTCGGTTAAGTTGATAGGCTTATTTAAACATGATATTGTATTAGTTTAAGTTTAATATGAGAAAACACTTTTCACAAATATCATGTAAGTGATTTGCATTTTTCTCTCAAACATCCAATTTGATTTCTCTTCGTCTCGATTCCACAAATTTTGTTTTTTAAGAATTTCAACTTCAGGCGATCTTGGAGGCTCATAAACCTTTTTCGTTTCTTTGATAACTTGTCTATATATATGCCTTGCCCCTGCGAAAACTATTTTTTCGACTTCCGTCATCCATTGATTAGCCTCAAGTTAATCCTCTCTATGGATGATTGGATAGCCAAAGATCAAGCACTAATGACACTGATCGATCAAAGGAAATTGTTTTGGGAAAGAGGAACCAACGTGACGACTTTCGATTAAATTTCTTTTTTCTTCGGGATTTGATGTAGCTACAAGATTTTTTGAGGATTAATGAATTAATTTATCTTGATTTAATGAATATGATAGATCTATTTATGTTTTCTATTCTATTCATACCTTTAATATACTGGTCATAGGTTAATTGATCTTAGAGTTAAAGATTTTATGTTTGAGAAAAGTGATTTAAAGTCGTAATTGAAGGGGTTTTAAGATCGGAAGATCTATAATTCCTTTAGAGGTCATTAAAAAATTTGTATATTATAAAGACTTTACATGTTATTCGAATTAGATTATAAGAATATTAGTTTCTTAATTGACAAAGAGAACTAACTGGCACTCGAGAGAGACAATTGAGAGTTCATAGTTCTATACCCTATACAATTAATATTTGTTCAATCTTAATTAAATTGTGTTAGTTGATTCATAGTACATGTTGATGAAATCAATTCTTTAAGATCGTCTTTCCATTGATTTCCTGCAGTCCTTCATGATTATTTGCATTGTTTTATTCTCTTATCTTACTATGATTTGATTCCCTAAATATAATTGAGCATTTGTATTTTTGGTACTTGAGTGAGCTAGAAGTCCAATTTTGAAGACCACATTCTTATCATTTATCACTATATTAAAATTTGACACAGTATATTTGTGATTAGCAATTTTAGCTACATATTCATATTCGGAGCCACGTTATTCACCTATTTAAACAATTAATAATGAATGAATGACAAAGGCAAAAATAATGATTAGCAATTTTAGCTACATATTCATATTCGGAGCCACGTTATTCACCTATTTAAACAATTAATAATGAATGAATGACAAAGGCAAAAATAATTATTATTTTAAAGTGTATAGACATAAATAAACCTTTCGAAAGCCTAGAAATGAAATAATTTTAAAAGTTCCTGATTAAAATCCCTTATTTAAAAATCATAAACAACGGATGGACTTTGTGGATTTGTAAACATTATCACAAGAAAACAATCCAATTAAATAGGGAAAAAAAATCCAAGTTCGTTAAAAAAAAAAAATCAAAATTTCTCAACACCAATAAAAAAGTCAATGGATGGCCAATAATTGCGCACCATCACAGGCAAAACCGACCATTTTCAGACATGTTTGCACCAACAAAACGTAGAATATTTGTTGAAATTCAACGAAAACAAACATTAAAATTAAAAAAAAAAACTCAGTTTTGCAAACAAAGAGAGGAAAAGGAGAGATTGAGCCAAAACCAGTCTCTCTTTTTCTTCAACTATTTAAACCTTTCTAATCTATTTTCCCCCCAATATTTGCAATAACTTTCAACTTTGTTCTTTCCTCTCTGCTCTTTTTGTTCTGTTTTTACAGGCATTTGATGTTTCTTTGCATCTTTCCCATTTAACTGTTTCATTTGGTTACCTGTTTTTTCCTTCTGAATTCCTCTCCTCATGGAATCGATCGATGTCAGCCGCATTCGAGCATTGTCGTCCCCCGAATTAGCAAATGCCTTGATCAGCCCTCGACAACACCATGTCGATCAAAACTTTGTCGGTATGTCGTGTTTTGAATCATTGAAATTTACGCATTTTGGAATGTCTTTTTGATTGCTGTTGGTTTGATTGTTTAGGAGTATCTACCAATGTGAGGCTTTTATTGAAACAAATCCACGAGTACAAAGAGGCTTCCGTGAAAGGCAACAATGAAAGCAGAGATCAAAGGATATCTGAAATGATGCTTATAATTGATGATGTGAAATCCCAAATCCAAAAATCTCAATCTCTTGGTAAGAGAAGGGAAGCTGAGCTTAGAAGGTGCAACACGGATCTTAGGCGAAATGTTCCGAGGGACAAAAAGACTAACGAACCGATAACCGATGAGAAGGAGAAGTTGAGGAGAGAGCTGAATGCAAGCGTGGCTGCGCGGAAAAGCCTAGAAAGCATATGTTCGAGCATCGGAAAGGAGAAGGAGATCATTGCGAAGGAGCTAGCGAGGACGGTTCAGCAATTGCACGGAATGGAGGAACATGTCAATGATCTCAAAGCACAAAATGAAATGCTGATGTGCAAAGTTCAAGCTTGTATGGCAGAGCACAGAGTTAAGAAAAACAATGTACCTGATGCCCAAGGCAACATTGAAGCCCTCCAAAAGAGAAACAAAGTGTTGACAGAACAACTTCTCAAGTCGCTCGACGCCTACCGATCCTTGAAGCGAAAGCTCAAAGAATATCAAGAGAAAAGGAATGGGGCTAATGCAAGAATGGAAGAAATGGGATTCCGAGTTCGAGCCGGACTCGATAGGATTCATAGTTTCAAAGAAATGATCACCCAAAACGATGATGAAAAACAGATTGACATTGAGCACGAGATCTCTGCATTGGAGCACATGTTCAAATGCTTCGACTTCGAGATATCCAAGCACGTCAAGATCAAGAAGCACCCCATTGATTGTAAACACGACCGCGTCAATGCCGATAAGTCACCTGTTCCTGCTTGAGTTTACAATAGATTCCTTGTCCCAAAACCTACTTTTGCAGCCCCAAACACACAACATCAGAGTTCCCATGTTTGGAAACAACAGTTGGGGGAGGGCCTTGAGAGTTGAGAAAAATAGAAGTAATTGATTAGTGATGGTACATTGACACCCTTGTTTTGTTGTCATGTGTGCAAATGTACTAGCTCAGTTGCTCTAGTTTTGATGTACTGTTTGAACCTTAAACCATTCAATAACTCAGCAGGGACTTCTAATTAAACTACTGCCCCTCATTCACTTTTTCCTTCTATGTAACAAAAACACCACAACCAATTTCGGATCGATTTGAGTACATAACATCGTCTGTTTTGCCGTTTCACTACGCTGAAAACTCGAAAGACGACATCACACATCAGTGTTCATAATTTTTTGGAAACTAATTATATTGGGGGAGAAAAGTAGCTCGGTTTTGTCTCCAAGCTATTTTTACATACAAATCTGAGAGAGAGATGAAACAGATTAGAGATCAATGAGAGAGGTCCAGCGATTGGTGGTGGAAGGATGAGGATCAAAAGTCTCCCATTTGGTTGTAACAATGACTGGCTTTACAACTTTCACTCTCGCATTTGTTACCTTCAACACATCAAGCATTTCCACACATTTCTGCACTCGCTTCCCCTACAATCATAGAACCAGAAAACAAACATATATGTTCAATCGACTGAAGATTGCTCGGTCGAATCGAAATAGTTCGGTTGGGATCATTTTTTGATGACTCAAGTAAGTTCTACTCCCATTATTACTATAGAATTCGACATTTTTTTTTTGAATTCTACACCATGTGAGGGTGGGAATTTGAACCTCTAACATTTTAGTTGAGGATATATGTCATAACCAGTCAAGCTAAGTTCATATTAGCTGATATAGAACTTGATATTGAAAGTACTATTGCTATCAAGAACATGGCAGCCTCTCGGCATTGGGGGTGCTGGCTTTAATGGTTAACGTTCGTTTGGTTCGGTCGGTTTTGGTTTGTTTTATGGTCAGACCTGAGAGTCCATACAGGAAAGAAGAGATATGTTACCTGCAAAATTTTCTGAGTAGAAGCATCTCCTTCTGCAACAATGCTGTCAAGCTTGATGGCTTGCATCATCAGCATCTCAATCAGAGTGGTGATCTGAATTTCTGGAACCTTAATTCCATTTGAGATTGATTCTTCCATTACAGAAACCTGTTCACAATTTCATTTCATTATTATTATCCTTAGAATTTAGAAAATTTTTGTAACATTGTTTTTATCCCAAAAACATTAAAGCACATCTCAACTAATTTCATAAGTTAACTGTTTCATCACAGTTGACATTGAAAATATAGCTATATGGCCACTATTGTTTGATTGAACCCATACTTTTATGTTTAGTTCATATCCTTTTAATTTTGTTATCTATAGGATCCCAATGCGCATTCTTTTTCTAATGTTGTCTCTATCAGGCCTATTTTTTTTTTAAATGATTTTCAGATCAATCTTTTAAATTACTTTCTATTTTAAAAAAGAAACTGTTTGAAAAAAAAATATTTTTATTTTTAATTTTGATTGATTCCATCTCCATAACAATTTTTATACAGAACCCTTCAAGTTAAAAGCCAATACACTAATAAAAGTAATTAATAATTATATATAAACTAACACCGAATTTAACCAAAAACATAAGAGATAAATTTTTTCTTGAGTTTTAAAAATATATCTAACAAATTTATGAACTTTCAATTTTGTGTCTTGAATTTTAAAATGTTAAATAAGTCCACAAATTTTCAATTTTGCGTTTAATATATCTATGACATATTCAAAATTTTCTAAAATCAATGACTCTATTAAACATAAAATTAAATTTTTTGTCTAATAGGGTACTAAATTTTCAATTTTATGTCTAATAAATTTATGAATTTTGAAAGATGCACACAAAATTGAAAATTTGGAGACTTATGACACATTCGAAAGTTAAGAAATTTATTAGACGTGTTTTAAAATTTAGAAACCTATTAGACACAAAATTAAACGTTTAAATACCTTTCAAAAACTAAATTGGTAATTTAACAAGGATCGAAATAAAACCAAAACCACAAGATATCAAAGCCACGTTCATTTTCAACTCATTAAATGGGCACCCTAAACCCTAAACCAAAAGGAAAAAAACAAGAAAGAAAAGAAAAGAAGCAATGATTAAAAATGAAGAGTGACCTGCTCCGCCAGCTTATCAACCTCCATGGACACGTCGGAAATGGCCCGATGTGCGCTCTGTATTTTAGCATTCCTTTTGGTCTCTACGTATCTTCTTTCTATGCTCGCCGGATCCTCAACCAGCTCCACTTTGGATCTGTTTTTCACTCCACAAGCCTCCAAATACTCCCCGTTTTCCCTCTCTCTCCCTCTGTAAATCAGCTTCTGCTCCGCCGCCTCCAGCCCCGTCTCCGCCGTCAGCAGCCTCTTCAGCTCCCCTGTACCCAAAAAATGTTCAAACATTTGTTCTGTTTCGACTAATTAATCAAAACTACGCAAGTTTTTCTTACCGAATGTGGATTGGGAGTTGATGGGGATCTCTAATCGGACGGCCCCGAATGCGATTTTCAAGCGGAGAATCGGCGCCGGAGACTCGGATTTGTCGGTGCGCTTCTGGACCAGCATTCCGCCGGGCCTCATTTCCCATTTGATTGGCATGTCGCCGGCGGCGGACGAAGATGAAGAAGACGACGTCGTTGAGGACGACGATTCACTGCCTTTACCAATTACCACGTTGTGGTTCTGATTGGACCTTCTCTTCATCATTTTCGACCCTGTACCGACGGACGGCGGTGGCTGTTTTTTTTTTGGCCGGAAAGTTTTAAGGGGGAAAAAAAAGGAGAAAGTTTGATTTTTTTTTTTTGTTCCGAGGAATTAATAATGTGATGAAATGGAGTGAGTGGAGTGGATTTTTGTGCCGACAAAAAACAGAGTGTAAGTTGTTGAATGGAAGTGGGGTTTTATACTGCCGGAGAACTGTCGTGTTGGTCAGACTTCCGGGGAAGCTGACTGGAAAGTTTCCATGACCAATGGGAACCTGCCACGTCATGTGTTCAGCTAGATTGTTTTGCAGTGACAGCTAAGCTGGAAAATTTTGCCGACATTTTAAGAAAGCATCCGAGAGAAGAGAAGAAAGAAATATAAATTAATAAAGCGGGGGAACCTTGACACGTAAGCAGATTCCATTGGAAGGTGACTGACTGTCGAAGACAGCCAGGTCACTTGATCTCTCTCCCTCTCTCCGTCTTTGAAAGAATCCAACTTTTATGTGTTTTTATTAACTAATTTGCAATTAATTTTTCTTCCTATTATTGTGATCTGAAGTCTGAACCTACGTTCGTACTTTTTTTTAATAAGAAAAATACTAATATAATTTGGAGGATTAAGAAAAAAAAGAGTTTGTTTGGGTTCAAATATTCAATTAACCTATTTAATTTAAGTTTGAACATATGTAAGATTGAAATGTTTCAAATTCAAAATGTATCTATATTTTTTTTTTGGGTTCAACAACATATATGAAGATAAGAAATTTAAATATTTTTCTTCATAGTTGAAAGTGCATGCTTTAATTAGTTAAACTATAGTCAAGTCGACTAAACGTATCTAACTTAATCTAGCTTAGGAATATTTGTATATAAAATCACCATATTTGTGTGTTTTTAAAATTTTATAATTGAATAAAACTTAAAGTAATTTAGAAAATCTAATATTGAAGATTGTCCGATCTTCAAACCGAGGGATTCCTTCCTGTCTTACATGTGTTTCTGTTTTTTTAGTGGAAGTGTTAGATATTCTATAACGTGCATTTTCCGCAAACTAAGTTTTAAGTTTATATCTAGGTAGCTTGAGCATAGTCAAGGTATTATATCATTGACTAAAAAGTTAGAGATTTAAATTTTTATTCATATTTGTTGTTGTACTTAGAAAAAACTTAGTATGTACTTCCAACTATATAGTTAATTATCTTTTTAATAAACAAATTTTCTCTAAAAAAAATAGAACTTTTGTCCTATGATTCTTTATTCTCTAGGTGTAATAATTTATTAATTTATAGTAAAAAAAACCAAAATTTCAACATCAAACTAATAATAATAAGACAGAAAAATTAATTATGACCCATTCAAATGAATAAAATCAATAAGAATAATCATTAGAACCATCATTTTCTTACTCAAATTTCTACTGATTCAACCTTCTAAAAAAAATTGTTTATAAGAATAGATAATTCTGACAATTTAGGGAATTTTACTACTATTTCAAATAAAATCTCCAGTCCATTTCAAATTTAAACTAATCTAAAATGATAGGAACAAGTTATTCAAACTTAACCTAATCTAATTTGAACTATCATTTCAAATTATAAAATGATCCCATGAACAATGTCCTCCCACTTGATCAAAAGAGTCATTAGTACTTATCTAAGGGGAATGTCCTTTTGCTAACTTGAGCACAACTGAATTGGTTAAAGCATATATTCTCAATCAAGAGATCAAATGTTCGAATCCCTCGCTTCACTTGTAGTTGAACTTGAACTAAAAGAAAAAAAGAAATGTCCTCTCAATCCATCAAAATATTCATCCATACTTATCCAAGGAGGTTGGTTTGGGATGCAATTGAAGCTGAAGTAATGAGGGTCCACAAAAGAATAAAGTGATTTTGAGTTTGTGAAAGCCTTTGGAGATTAAATTAAATTTAGTGATAACATGAAAATGATTGACAAATCACAGCCGTTGAAACTCCAATAAGGGTTCAGTTTAATCCATGATCCAAGGGTGTGGAGGAATTTTTTTTTATGTGATTTATGGGTGTAGATTGTTGCTTAGAGTTGTAAAATGTTGTTAAACAAGGGGACAATTAAGTCTTAACAACTTTGGAGATAATTAGGGTCTAAGTCTTGAAGAGTTTGGTACTTGAAAGGGAATCAAGTGGGAATTTTTGGAGTTACCTCTTTGGAAAATTTCATCTTCATTTGAGTAGTTGGATTGCCAAATTAAGAGCCATTTTTTTTTGCTTTTGAGAGAAATTAAGAACCATATTAATTCTAGCTGGTATACTTTGCTAAAAATATATTTATATGCAAATCTGTATTTTTAGATTCATAAGATGAAATTGTTACAAAAGTAGTATTAGATTGATTCTTCTCTTGTTTCACTAATTCTTTTTAATTATATCATAATGATGTTGATTTAAAAAGTTATGTGGTTGCATATCTCTTAATTAATCTTCAATTTGAATAGCTGTTTAGTTTTTATTATCAATAATGATAGGGATATGTTTTTTCTTAAGCTATAATTATTTCTCTTTTTCTTTTTGGACCAAAGCTTTAATTCAACTTGCTGTGTGTTAATGTAGTAGCAACACCCTAGAAAATATGAGAACCTATGCTGCAAAAGTTTGAGATCTTTTTGGTATGCATTTATTGATTTTTTTTAATGCTCAATAAATAAGCAAGAACAATTGCAAGCAAGTAATTTAATGAGGAAAGGGGTATTTTAAAGTTCAATTTTGAATATTATTGTCTTTTCAAAATTTTTTGGGTATATTATTGGATCAGAGGAAATCAATGGGCTTGAATTCAACCAAACCGATTTATTGAACACAAGTTCATAACTTGAGTGAATTGAATCTTTAGAAATCAAATTCGGTTTGATTTTGAAGTTTAGTGGTCAAATTAGCGGTGGGAGTTCAAAGTATGAAACATATTCAAATGGATTTTTTAAGGAGAGAAAAATAATCGATTTTAATTATATATACATGTAATGTTTTTCTTACCTTTTTTTTTTTTTTTGAATCCCTACCGCTAGGGATGTGCACGAATCGGTTTCTTCCAATTTCAATGGAAATTGATGACCAATTCAGTCGTTCTTAAGTGTTCTAAATTGAGGAAGCTGAGATTTCCTCAATATTCGATTAAAAACGGACTGGTTCGATTCCATTAAATTTTTAACCAATTTATGCCTTTGTTTTGTCACTAATTAAATTGGAAAAGAGAGCGAGAGGTGAGTGGTAAAGGGAAGGCTATTTTGGCATTGAATTCGAATGAAAGATGGTGATTTCAACCATGATTTCGAACGAAATAAGTAAAATATACTATGTCAGCATGTCGTCGGCAACAATGATTTTAACCATGACCATGCAACGTGGTAGTGGCAACATATATAGGTACTGTAGGATTTTTTGACAATATATTAGAAGTGCAGTTGTTCTACATCGGGAATGTACAAGAAAGTCATGAACTCCAAGCACTATAAAAGAAGTCTATGACTTTGGTTTCAAATCATCACAGTTAGAAACGCTTTAAGCTTGGTGTACTAACTCTAGTTAAATTCTCTCTTTGTATTCTCGTTTGAGAGTGAGGAAAATGGTGTGAGTGGTATAAAGCTTTGGAAGATTGTTTTTGTAATTGCAGTTGGAGAGAGAATTTTATGTGATTGTAATAATTTTTCACATAATGGAGTTTCTTTCTGTTCGTGGTTTTTTTCTCTAATTTTTGGAGTTTTTCCACGCAAATTCTTGTGTTTATTATTTTATTGCTTTTTTTTTTTAAAATTTCTTAGTTATTTTTCTATTTATTTAGTAGTGGGAGGTTTTTCCCATCAAGTGATATCAGAGGTTTAGGTGTGTAGTTTCTTGAGTTTTTGAGTATGCTCTGTGGTTGCAACACTATCTAAACTTCCACATCAGAAATGATTTCTTAAAACGAGCTACAGCTAATATTGTGAATAGTGTGAGTTGTTCACTATTTGCATATTCGTTAGGAGTGAAGCAGATATGTCAAGTTTTATGAATCTAGTAAAGATTGACGTGGAGAAATTTGATGGAAGGATAAACTTAGGCTTGTGGCAAATGCAAGTTAAAAATGTGCTGATACAATCTAGGTTAGTAGACACATAAAGATGCTTTTGTACAAATCGATGACTAACCCTAAGGGACAGATGAACAATTCTACAAACGCATAATTTGATATCTTCTACATCAATTCCCATCTCTCTTCAATACAACGAGATTTGACCTAGCTAATCGAAAAAAAATTAACAATCAAGATCAAGATTAGAATCAGATTAATCAATAAGAAAAAACAGGATTCCCTAAGACAACAGATGTCAAAGACACGAAGCAGAAAAATGGGATAATTGAAACGATCTAGATTGTTAAAAAAACTACAATAAAATTAAGAGCTGGAAGATTGATAGAAGCACTTTCGAATCGCAGTATTAGCGTTCTCCATTTTTAGAAAATCTTTGTATTGGCGATTAGCAGAGAAGAGAGATCCTCAATTTTAGGGCACTATCTTTTGAATATTGAGAGACAAAATAGCAAACAGGTAGCCAAAGGAAGGCTGGACTTAAAAGCCTTGCCGAAATTTCTTCCTCTCTCTCTCAGATCCCTCACAGGCGGTAAGGCCACAGCAGACTGGCAGCTTTTCCCTCACCGACGGTGGACGCACAACCCTTGCGATTTCTTCTTTGCTTTCAATCGAAGCCTCACACTTGATTTCTCTCTCAACAATCAAAATTTCCTTCACAATCGGCGCAATTGATGAATAAGAAATTCAAAAGAAAAAAAAAGAAGCGCAAAGCGAGACAATGTAAAGCGTAAAGCATAATATATTTAAATATAATATAATATATTTTTCAAAGGTTTTTAAGAACCTTTGATAAAAGGTAGATATTTATCAAAGGTTTTTAAAAACCTTCGATAAAAAGTTGATATTTTTCAAAAGAATTTTAAATACCTTCGATAAATAAAGATTTTAATGATATATATAATATATTTTTCAAAGGTTTTTAATAATCTTCGATAAAGAATAATATAATTTTCAAAGAGTTTTAATTGTCTTTGAAAATTATAATATTTTTTTCAAAGGTTTTTAATAATTTTCGATAAAAAGTAGATTTTTTTCAAAGGCTTTTTAAACACATTCGATAAAGGATAATATAATTGTAATGCCCCACGTTACAAAATTAGACTATTTTAGAATAGTGGATTTATTCATTAGCGTTCTAAATTGGAAAATTAGAAATTCAGGTTTAGCTCCTTACGTTTGTTAGATTAAATCTCTATAATTTTGGAAAAACGAGATTTTGAATTAAATCTTTAATTCCAAGGTTTGGGTATTTAATTTTAGATTTTATTCTCCAAGTTTTAAAAGGAACCGAATTCTTTATCAGATAAATTTTTCCTAAATCTTTTAGGTTCCTTATTTGGATTTTTATCTTTGGTAAAGATAGATAAGAATTTGAGATTTAAATTAGCCCTAAGGTCTTTTCCTTTTAAACATTGGGTTTTTTTTCCTTTTTTTTTTTTCCGTGTATTTGGGTAAAGGAAAGAAATTAAAAGAAGAAAAGAAAAAGCCCTAGCCTCCACCTTGTTTTTATTTTCTTCTTCTTCTTCACCAACGCACGCAAGTCCCTCTCCCCCATTCACCAATTTCTTGTACTTCTTCTTCACCAACGCACGCACAGCCCTATTGTCGTTCGACTCCTTCTTCTTCTCTGTCTTCCTTGTCAACGGGCACACATTAGCGAACTGGTAACCTTCATTCCCCCTTCCGCTCGTGGTTTGGTGACACAAGGTTAGTGGCAGAGGAGTGGGTGTGCGATTTTTGGCAAGGACTTGAAGTAATCGTGAGCTACTTTAAACAGCAGCGACACCTTCTCTTCCTCTCGTTGTTCTCTGGCAGTGGCAGCAGCATGGGTATGTGTTTTCCGACAAGTTTTGGCTGCACGTGAGCAACGAGCTTTCGGCGACCCAACGACCGACCGACCATGATTTGGGGGTTCAACAAAAGCGTCTCCTCTTTCTAGTGAGGTTTGGTTGTGACCCATGTTAAATCGACTTCAAATACGTGTTACCCACTCTCTAATGACCTCAAATTTACAGGTTAGGCTTTGTCGAACGCTGTCCAATGGGTATTCAAACTTGTTCGGTGTCGTTCAGTAAGTTTCAACACACCTTTGACCTTTCGCAAATCCATTTAAGTGTTGTACCTTTGGTTCTAACATGTAGGTACCTTCAGTTTGCAGTTTAGGATCGATTTAAACACATTCGAACAACAAACATTAAGTGTAAGAGCTCTTTCAGTAAGTTTCAGCACGTTTCATCCTTTTCACAAATCACTTAAAGTACTATGATTTAGTTTCTAACCCTTGGAAGTATCTTTGTTGTAGTTCGAACCAATTCAGAGTTACTTTGATCACTTTTCAGTATTTGAATATGTTTTTGTGAGTTATATGTGGTAATACCCTATTTAGTCTTTTCGAACTCTTATAAAGTATTATTAGATAGGATTCTAATGCTTGGATACTCCCTATTGGCAGTGTCGAGCACTCTCAGCTATGACCCACATCTCGATTAGCTTCGTGTTGGTTTGCCCATAAAACCTAGAAGTCAGATTAACACGTTTGGGCTGAATAAAATGCCAACCCGCGAGCTTTTCAGCCTTTTGAAAAGCTTCAAGTGGTAAACTCATACTTTGACCATTTTGAATTCATTTAAGGTTTTTGAACAAAGAGTAGTCTCTAAATCTCATCTTTCCTTATTTAGGAACCTCATCGACTCGCCTTAGGAGCACTTTATGACATTTTGTATGTAGTTTCTACTTGTGGAGTCTGTTTGATTGTCTGCAAGCATGTTCTGTGTCTTAAATTGTGTTATCCTTTATGATATATGAAGATTCCTTTTAAGTATCTATATATGTTGAGATGTTTGTTGTACTGAATTGTTGCTTGAAAAGTTTTGAGATGAGCATGTTGTGTAGTTTTCTTTATGATAACATGCTGCCTTGTCGAGATTGGTTTGATATTGTGATGTGTATGCATGATGAGTTATTGGCCTTGATTCTAAAAGCCTGTCATGGGTGTTGCATGTATTTTTGGCATAAGCATGGTCTAGAAGCATGATGTGTGGGTTTCATGCATTCTAGTGAGTTTAGGTGAGGTTAGAGAACCTTGAATGAGATAAAGGAAAGCTAGGTGAATACTAGTGCGCCTCTGGTAAAAATGGTGGAGGGGTAGTATGTCACCATCAGATTAAAAGAAGCATCGAGACCTTGGTAACTCTGGTCAAGGGATAATATGTTTTACTAGGTCGTCGATGCCTTGGTAACTATGGGTAAGGGTTGGTGTGATTAATCTTGAGGCAAGTATTGGAACCTTGGTAACTATGGGCAAGGGACAATACATTGCTAGGTCGTCAATGCCTTGGTAACTATGGGCAAGGGTCGATGAAGATATCGAGACCTTGGTAACTGTGGGCAAGGGTCGGTGTGATGAATCTTAAGGCAAGTATTGGAATCTTGGTAACTATGGGCAAGGGACAATACGTTGCTAGGTCGTCGATGCCTTGGTAACTATGGGCAAGAGTCGATGAAGATATTGAGACCTTGGTAACTATGGGTAAGGGTCAATACGTTGCTGAGTCATTGAAGCATTGGTAACTATGGGCAAGGTTCGATGCACAGTTCGAGACCTTGGTAACTATTGATAAGGGTTGAACGTCGAGCTTCATAGAGATGTGTTGAAACCTTGGTAACTATGGACAGGGGTTGATGCTTCTCGAAGGGTCAATCTTGGAGAGCTTTATGAGGACTAAATTATGCACGTTGAGAGATTTAGTGGAAACTAGTGAGTTCGTAGAGCTTGAGTATAGTTCGAGTATGCATAGCATGATATTTTAAATTCATGTTTTGAATGTTGAAAGAGCATGCTAGTTGGATGTGAATAGCATGATGTTGCATTGTATGTTGTATGTTGTTTGATGGCTCCTAAAGTGTGAGCTACTTACTAGTACGCGTTATGTACTGACCCACCAACAGGTTTTGTAGGTGATGATGAGTACCACGACCTTGGTGATGCTGAAGAGGAGGCATGAGAGGAGAAAGACCATTGATGGATACTTACTTTCTTTAATAGTTGACTCGTTGAGTTTAAATTGAATTGATTTATATTTGTAGTTGCCTTGAGCTTAAGGTTTTAGCACTGTCGTTTTTTCTCTCTATAGAGTAGATTTATAAACTTGTTGAGTAGTTGGAATTTTAGGTTTGTGAGACTTGTTTTATGAGGTTTGAGGGTTATTGGTTGGTTATGTTCCTTTTATTTGAGTTGGAATACTTCTGGTGATTCATTTTCAAGTTGGAGATTGTTATAGATTTGTTAGGTTGCTTTGTCTTTTAAAGTTTGAACTGTTTGAAGTTTATTAAGGAAGTTTTGTTTTGTTTTTGTTTTGCATTGTTGAGAAATCTTGAATTTTTAGTGGTTATGGAGTTGAAGTTTGGATGGTTTTCTAGTAATTATTTGGCTATAGAAGTGTGATTTTCTGCCTAACAGGTATTAGAAAAAAAATTTGGTATTGTTGTAGTTATGTCGTTGTGCTGTTGCAATTTTTGGGGCATAATGGTTATTGGTTTAGTAGCATTCCCTAGATTAAGTTAAATTTTGGGGTCGTTACAATAATTTTTGAAGGATTTTAATGTCCTTTGATAAATATAATATCTTTTTCAAAAGTTTTTAATAACATTCGATAAAAAGTAGATATTTATCAAAGGTCGTTTAAATACCTTCGATAAAGGATAATATAATTTTTAAAGGATTTTAATAACGTCCTTCGATAGAAAATAGATATTATCAAAGGCCTGTTAAATACCTTGGATAAAGGATAATATAATTTTTCAAAGGATTTTAATGGCCTTTGATAAATATAATATATTTTTCAAAGGTTTTTAATAACCTTCAATAAAAAGTAGATATTTTTCAAAGGATTTTTAATAACATTCTATAAATATAATATTTTTTTCAAAGGTTTTTCTTACATAAAGCACAGAAAACAAATTGAGAGGAAAAGCTAATTCCCATTGTCTATTTGAGAACAAAACTCCTCTGTATATATACACATTAGTAAGACTAAAAATAGAAGGAAATCTTAACTTACTAATTTGACTAAAAGACTAATTCTAATATGTTACATTGGTTACAAACAAATTGTAGTTACAAAATAACAACCCACAGATGATATATCTCTAAAACTCCCCCTCAAGATGGAAGGTGTAAATTCAAAACACCCATCTTGGACATGAGAAAACAAAGCTGAGTAGAGCCCAAGGCTTTGGTGAACATATCAGCTAACTGGAAAGACGAGCGCACAGGAAGAAGCTTAAAAAAACCATCAAGAACTTTGTCACGTACAAAATGACAATCTATCTCAATATGCTTAGTACGTTCATGAAAGGTTGGATTCGAGGCGATGGAGACAGCAGCCTGATTATCACAAAATACAACAGCAGGAGGAAGAGATTTAATGTGAAGATCACCAAGGAGTTGAGTAAGCCAGACCAATTCACTAGTAACACTAGCTAGAGCACGATATTTAGCCTCAGCAGATGAACGAGAGACATTTGGTTGTTTCTTAGATTTCCAAGAAACTAAAGATTCCCCCAAAAAGATACAAAACCCAGTAACAGAGCGACGTGTGTCAATACAAGAACCCCAATCAACATCAACGAAAGCCCGAAGCTAGAAAGAAGGGGAAACTTTGAGTAAGATTCCTTGTCCAGAAGTACCTTTGAGATATCGTAGTAAATGATGGACAGTAACCATGTGGTCTGAACAAGGTTTCTGAAGAAATTGACTGAGGCGATGGACTGGAAAGGAGATATCAGGGCGATATTTGAAGATAGAGTAAACGACCAATGAGGCGACGATATAAAGTGACATCATCCTCTGAAAGGGGCTCACCAGAGGAGCGAGACAACTTAAGGTTTTGGTCCATGGGCAAAGAAACGGGCTTTGCACCAAGGAAGCCTGTGTCCTCAAGAATCTGTAAACAATATTTGCGCTGGGACAAGTAGATGTCTTTCTTAGAGCGGGAAAGTTCCAGACCAAGAAAATATTTCGCTGAACCCAGATCTTTGATCATAAAATGAGAGCGAAGAATATCCTTCACAGAATCAATTTCAAAGGCCACTGGGCCAGTTAAAATAATGTCATCTACATAAACTAATAGAGTAACAAACATGGAGCCAGAACCACGAATGAAAAGAGAATAGTCTACCTTTGATTGAAGAAAACCATGAGCGATCAAAGCATTTGAGATCTTGGTAAACCACTGTCTAGATGCCTGCTTTAGACCATAAATGGATTTGTTTAAGCGACAAACCAATTTCTCTCCCTTACGAACAAATTTTCAGTCAGTTTGTAACCCAAAGGAAGAGTCATATAAACCTCTTCAAAGAGATCACCATTCAGAAAGGCATTGTTGACATCCATTTGCGCTAAAGGCCAAGAGAAAGAGGCAGATAAAGTTAATAGTTGATCGGTGCTTTTCGCTACAACACGCAAGTGCACGTGATCGAAGTAATAAAAACTGGAGTATTCCAGAGTATCGTACCCAAGGGAACGATTTTTAACAAAATCTACTGAGACGACACAAAATATGTTTGCAAATTGCAATTGTGGTAACCAATGGTGTGAAAATGATTGAGTGGTTGTTTTTGCTAAAGAAAATAAATAAAAGTGATAAAAGAGGGATTCAAACGTATTTTTGCTCCATTGAAAGAAATTGCGGCCTAATTACAATTGCAATCCTTTGACTCAACACTTAAGCTTTGTAAACCGAATTCAACACCTATTCGACCTTCTATGAAGTATCTTTAGGAGGCTAAGTGATTAAACCGATATTTCTATGGCTAATACGAACTTAGTTAATTTCGCAACACAATTCTTTTGGTTTTAAAGGTTTTGCCCTATGTCTAGGATCAAAAACAAATTCCTATGTCTAGGCTATTTTCCTTTATTGCTTTTATGAAAACCAAATTTTCATCTAACCGTTTTAGAATTTGACTCAATTTTTATATACTAATCTAGGTGATCAATCTAGACTAATAATAAGCATTAAAATCAATAAAAGCAAACAAGCTA
This sequence comes from Trichosanthes truncata, assembly GCA_033996785.1. Lineage (NCBI taxonomy): Eukaryota > Viridiplantae > Streptophyta > Magnoliopsida > Cucurbitales > Cucurbitaceae > Trichosanthes > Trichosanthes truncata. The sequence continues at coordinate 31,526,362 of MU867261.1, forward strand.
TAGAAGAAGCAAGGTTGCTCTCACAATTGGGCCTTTATTCCTATCTTTAGGGCATCCACATGCTTGAATCCCAAAGAAGAAATTAGCTCATTACGGAAGAAATGAAAATCAACAAGTTAGAATATTGAAAATCCATAACGAAGTTGATAAAGAGATGAGAATAATAAGTAAAACTCAAAGAAAAATTTAAATGAAAGAAGCTTTTATTGAATCAACTCAATACTCAGTTACATTCAACAACTTTAAGCAACAAATTTTAACAATAAAAGTGGCAGTAACTAATCCTAAGAAAAACCGAAACCTCAACCAAAGACTTGAAAACAAAAATACCCAAACTAAACTAAATCCTTTTTTGGCTCATGTCTCAATCGAACTCAATTCCTTCTCTTTCAAGAGGATTTGGCTCGTAACAACCTTCACTTTCTTGAGGAAGGATTGAGATGTTGAACTTTGAAGTTTTTTTTTTTTAAAAAATGAAGAAGAAGAAAACAGTAGCAAAGTAAAAAAAAAACAGCAGAAAATTAACATAAAAACAGTGCAGAAAACCCATAAAAAGAAAAGAATGAAATTCAAAGATTCAATGTTTAATGAAAATTTAACAACTTACAACATTTAGATCAAAACAGAAACTAACTATAGACTAAACAATGAACAAAAATAGAGGAACATTGCTGGAAAAATGATAGAAAAACACTGCTACGGAATGTGGGCGAGCAGAAGAAAAATCCAGCCACGTTTTGGATTGTTTTCCTCATTTCTAGGGTTTCCATCTATATGCTCCTTCAATCATGGGTCAAGGGTTGGGCACGAGTTCGGGCTTGAAATTCTCCATAAATCGAACAAACTGTGTGAATCTTGGTAAATTTCCTTAATTTCCGTAATGACTGATAGGTGTAGAGAATGCAATTGCATTGCAATTGCATTCTTCTTATTTGTTCTTCACCTTGCCTTCCCAAGGAAATGCAATTGCATTTCATTTGCAATTTCTTCACTTCTTCAAATCTGCACAAAAACTCAACTTAAGAGCCATCTTTATTGCATCTTTACACTTAATTCCTTCTTTTATCATATTCCAACAAGCTTGCTTGAATTTATAAAAAAAAGTTATTTTTTAGCTTGCTCGGTAATCAATAAAGCCTAAAAAAATGACAAAAATGACAAAAATGACAAAAATAACTTAGTTTAGGGTTAAATAATCCTCATAAATAAGAATTATCAATAGTACCTTGATCGTGACGAGTTTCGCAATAGGAGAGAAGGTGTCAAGGAAATCAATTCCTTCTTGTTGGTTGTAACCTTTAGCAACAAGACATGCCTTGTATCGATCTACTGTACTGTCAGATTTATGTTTGATCCAATACACCCATTTGCAACCAATAGCGTGCTTTCCAGGAGGAAGAGGAACAAGAGACCAAGTGTTAGTTCACTCCATGGCAGTGATTTCCTCAACCATAGCAGACCGCCAATGAGGAGATTGTACCGCTTGGTGATAAAATGTTGGTTCAACCTCCGTAGAAACATTAAGAAGAAAGTGACATTGGTTAGTACTAAATTTATCATAAGAGAGATACTCTTGCAATGGATAAGAAGATGAAGTGGGAGCCATGTTAGAAGATCCAACTAAAAGATTGCAATGAAAATCTTTTAAATAAGAAGGAAGTTATTTTACACGTGTTGAACGACTTAAGGACCCATCTTCAAGAGCCACAGAATCGAGCGGCAAAGTGGATAGTGTCGTGTTCTCAGAATCTGCATTGGCCAATGGATTTGGACGCGGTGCCATAACAGATAGTGTGACAATTGCTTCAGGTGTTAAGCAGGCAGAGTCTGGTGTAACAACAACTTCAGGTATGATAGCAGAATCAGGGCTGATAGCTGGTTCGGTGGTGACAGCAATGGCAGGAGTTGTCTGGGATGCCTCAAACATCGAGAAATTCGAAAAGTCACCGAACATTGGAATCCCTGAATGACGTGAGGAAAAATCAGCACAAGAATCAATGGGCTGAGGTAGAACAACCTCAGCAAATATATCAGTAGTAGAATCAACATGCTTAATTGTGTGGAAAGGAAACAAATCTTCATGAAAAACCACATCTCGAGATATGAAGACCCGTCTCTTGGAGATGTCATAAAGCTTATATCCCTTTACACTAGGGGGATAACCAAGAAAAATACATGGTGTTGCCCGGGGATCAAACTTAGTGCGATGGGCTGCCAAAGTTGATGCATAAGATAAACATCCAAACACACGTAAGTTAGAATAATCAACATTATCTTTATAGAGAACTGAGAATGGTGAGAGATCATTCAACAATGCCATGAGAGTGCGGTTGATGATATATGCTGCAGTTAAAACACAATCACCCCAAAACCGAAGAGGGACTCGAGATTGAAAATAAAGTGCTCGTGCTACATTCAATAAGTGTTGATGCTTGTGTTCAACCATAGAGTTCTGTTGAGGACGTTCCACACAAGAGAATTGATGCATTGTCCCAGTAGTGGCAAAAAATTCATCAAATTTCAACTCAGGTGCATTATCTGAACGAAACACTTTAATCACCTTTGAGTACTGGGTCTCAATCTTTTTAAAGAAACGTGGAACAATGGTCAAGGCGTCAGACTTCTTACGCATAAGATAAATCCATGTATAACGGGAACAATCATCAACAAGTGTCAAGAAATATGAAAATCCATTATAATTTGGAGTATTAAATGGACCCCAAATGTCACAATGTACCAATTCAAATGGAAATTCAGAGACATTATTATTCGATGTAAAAGAAAGTCGTTTATGTTTGGCAAGAGCACAAACATGGCATGGAGAAGAATGAAAACAATCACCAACAATGTTCAAAGAATCTTTCAAAGTGGCTAAACGTTTAGGTGATAAATGTCCTAAATGGCTATACCATGTAGCAACAGAGACTTTACAAACCATAGCAACATCATTGAGCAAACAACCAGAGTGTGCAGGGAGCAGATACAACCCTTCAGCACAATTAGCCATGCCAATCATCCTCGATCGCAACTTGTCCTGAATAGAGCAAGAATTACCAGAGAATTCAACCAAATAATCACCATTCTTTATTAAAGAGCTCACTGAGAGGAGGTTATAAGTAAATTCAGGGACAAATAAGACATCCTTGAGAGTTAGATCATCAGAGATACGAATATCCCCCATATAATTAACAAAAACCCGAGTAAGAGTAGACAAAATAACTGACACACTTTGTACCTTCCTTAAACTGAGAAATAATTCCCTATAGTAACTTATATGGCTGGAGGCACCTGAATCTACTATCCACCAAGCAGTTTCATTTGGCACAATAGAAGAGGAGGTCGAAAAACAAGTACCTGTGATGTGGGCAATTGAAGGTGCACTTGTTATTCTCTCTGAACTAGCTGCTGGTAGATGAGACTGAAGTAATCCCATCAATTGTGCATATTGTCCAGCATTAAGACTAGCGAAAAAAGCAGACTGAGGTGATGGATTCATCATAGGCTTGGGATGAGAATTAGAAGTTTCACCTCCTGGAACTCCTGTGGAAGATTGAGGGGACTGTGGGGTGGTGTGTTGTTTATAGCTCGGCGAATAGCCATGAAGCTTGTAGCAACGATCAACTGTGTGTCCTTTGATTCCACAATGAGTACATACAAGGCGTTCTTTTCCTTTGCGTAAGCGATCAATTGCTTGTTTCTTGGAGCTATCTCCAATAAGGAGTGAGATGGATTCTAAAGGAGTTGTGTGACCAACGTTATGTTGACGCTCCTCTTGTATGATCAGAGAAAAGACCTTGTTGATTGACGGAATAGGATCCATAAGAAGGATCTGTGCCCTGACACTTGCATAAGAGTCATTTAGTCCCATCAAAAATATCATAACATATTCAGAATGCAAATAATCTAAAATCTTTTGCAAACCACCACAAGAGCAAACGTCAATTGGACGATGCTCGCTAAGTTCCTGCCAAATAGTTTTTAACTTTGTGTAATATGCTTCAATTGACAATGAACCTTGGGTGGTAGTTAGCAAATCTTTTCGAAGTTGATAAATTCGAGGGCCATTATTTTGCTGAAAACGCTCCTTAAGCTCATCCCATATTTCTTTTGCCGAACCAGAATATTCAATACTAGCCGCAATTCCCTTTGATACTGAATTCAAAATCCAGGATGTAACAACATCATTGTTACATTTCCAAGTAGTGAGAAGATGACCACTTGGAGGTTTCTTAATTGATCCATCAATAAAACACACCTTATTCTTACCAGAAAAAGCAATCAGCATTGCACGGCTCCAGGAATTATAATTATCTGTGTTGATTAATTGCTCTGAGACTCAGGTGGTGAGAGTTGATACAGATGTTTCGCTAATTTCAATGGCCGTAAGATCAAACCTGTTGGAGGCTTATCTGCTCAAGGTTGTCCAATGGCGGACCTCGTTGCTTTTGATCCTTTAAATGCTGTTTGAGACACTGAATGAGTTATAATAGTCTGTGGGTTATAATAGTTTGTGGAATTATATAATATTGTTTAAAATGCAGAGTTGTTTAGATTGAGGTTATAATAATATGTGTTTGTGGTGTAGAGTACTCTACAGGTTATTATAACTCATGCTCCAAACAATCAATTTGAGTTTTGAGATACATCATATCACAAGGAAAAAAAAAGGGGGTTAAATTACTATTTTTTTTGTCTAATTATTTGATTTTAATTTCATCACTTTTATAATTTTCGATTGAGTTCTTCTAGGTTGGTTACCATGTTTTTAGGAAAATATCCCTTTTTACCTTGAATTTGGTAAAATGCATCCATTTTTACCTCAAAATATTAATTTTATTAAATTGCACTTTAAATTTTAGGTGTGTTTGAAGGGAGGAATAGACATTGTAAAAAATATTAATTTTATTAAATTGCACTTTAAATTTTAGGTGTGTTTGAAGGGAGGAATATACATTGTAAGTTTGGATTAAAAAAATCTGTGTATAGAGTTTATTAGATTTGAATAAACCTCAGGGTAGGATACGTGTGTTTGAAGTGCAAGTTTTAAGAAACCAATATTTTTAATGAATGCTTACAAATACTATGAATCCAACATCCAAATCTATAAAAAATATCTTTTACCTAAGTTAATTTGAGTAATTGTTTCCAAATGTATTATTTTATTATTTTTTTAAAAATAAAATATTTTCTTCCATAAACAATCAAATTGAAATTATTTCAATTTTTATTTGTTTCTATTAAATCGGTTGTTGGATTTTAGTTTTTGTTAAATTTCTATTTTTAATAATTTACTTTTGTTCTTATTCAAATATTACTAATTTCAGCTAAAGTGAGCTTAGCTCAATGATAATTGACATGTACTATATCTTTTAAAGTCGGAGGTTTGAATCTCCATTCCTCCACATTTGTACTAAAAAAATTACTAATTTCAAAATTAAAGTCATTCCTTATACTTTTATTATTTTAATTAGGCTTAACTTACAAATAAAATATGTTCCTTAAGTTATTTTAAAATAACGAAGTTAAAAATAAAATATACCATAATTTAGGCTATTATAGGTACAACAGGACTATATTCAAAATAGATACCAAACATAACATATATATACTTTTATTACTTTTAATCAGATTAATATGAAAATATAATTTTAAGTTTCGTACAAATTAAATTCTTATATTTTCAATAAAATTTAAAATTAGTGTATATCTATCTATCATGATTATTTTTTTCAGAAACAATTTGATTGATCAAGCTAGCTAACCTTAGAAACATTTTTTCAAGAATAAAATTATTATTATTATTGTTTTTCCATTAATTAATTTAGATAAAAATTAACTCCAAATTAAGGATGATGAGTAATATAAGATTTATTGAAATGCAGAGATGGGAGTTCACCTGAATGCTAATGGCGGTAGCACTAAGAGTTGGACCAGGCATGGCGGCGGCGATAAAAGCAGCTACTGAAATCTTATGCGGAAAACTCTCTATAGCTCTTGCAACGCCCAACCCACCGAAGCTGTGACCGACTAGGACCACCCTTTCGTCTGAATCTAGACCCGCCTTGAACGCCGTCAACGGCTTAAAAATACTCCTGAGGTGCCGACAGTGTCTTTGCCTGGCGCTGGTCGGTGCCGGAGGCAGCCATGTCAAGCGCAGTGACGTTGTGGCCCCTCGATTGGAGTATGGTGGAGACTTTGCACCATGACCACGCCCCATGGCAGGCTCCGTGCACCAGTACGAAGTAGCTCTTCTTTGTGGGTTCGTCGGCCGGCGTTGAGATCGTAGCCGGAGAGGATAAGATCAGGATCACAAGCAAAAGGGATTTTTTAGAGAAATAGGTATGTTTTGAAAAGTTATTATAAAAAACGAGGGAAATGAAAACTATTTACACAAAACATGTAGTTTTTTTGTTTTTATTAGAATATGTCTTTTGGAAAGACGCATTCAGTACTGAACACGTCTGTCCAAAAGACGTATTTTTCTTTACCATTCAAACAAGTCAAAGAAAACGGTAAAAAAAGGGTAAGTTAACGGGCGGCCATGAATGCGTCTCTAGAAGAGACGCATTCATCGCGTAAAAAAAACGAATCACGCAACTCGAAGTCACATGCCTGACGAAAGTTAATGCTGGCGTTGATCGCGTTGAATGCGTCTCTTCTAGAGACGCATTCAAACCAACACGCTTTTTCGAATGACTTCGAATAGACATGCCCCTGACTTCGAATAGACTGCCTGACCTCGTCTTAGAACTCAACAGAATCTTTCTGATCAAGTTAATTACCCATTGATTTATTTTAATCCAACCAACTACATGCATTCCCCTACCACCGCCGCCCCTTAAAAACGCATTCCCCTTTCTCATTTAGAAAAACCACCAACTTTCCCTCTCTCATCTGATTTCTCTTCACATACAGCATCCGAAATTCACTCTCTTCCCTTATGATCTCTCTTCTCATCTGCATCCATCCTAAATTTCTTCTCTCTTCCCCATCTGCAATCCAAACTCCATTTCCTTTAATTTTCCTCTTCTTCTGTCTTTCATTTCCATTTCTATTGCTTTTATCTATTTTTCTTTCCCGCTTTTTACTATTTTGTTTTAACTTTTAGAAGAAGAAAAAGAAAACATTTCATCTTCATTTTAGTAAGTTATTTAATCTTTTATGCTTATTTTTTGCTATATTAAGTTTGATATTACACTAATTTTTTTTTTAAAATTTGATTCTTATTTTTTTACAGGGAGAAATACGTGGAAAGCAAGTTAAGAAAAGAATTTGATTCACCTCGGTAAAAAGTATATCTTTTTTTTTTTTAATATAAAAATGTATATAAAAAATTGTACAAATATGTGTATGAAAAATGTAGAAAATTAATGTTGAAATATATGGACAAAATTTATAGATTTCTATAACGATTTCTATGACTTTTAGATTTAGGGTGATTTTCGTAGCTTTTAATTTGTTTAGTTATTCTCATTTCCTATTTTTTGTTCTTGTTTCTAAATATCTATTTTGAAATTAAAAGTGAAAAAAAATTAGGGTTTAGATGTAGGAATATCACAACATCTTAAAAAGGGCATAGTTATATGTAATTATAAATAAACAAAATTAAACCAACATTATGAGAATGTTTACTGTTTTGTAAAAATTATATGAACTTCCCATGTTTTGAACTATAAAAATTAAACTAAAAATGAAACTGACAAAAAAAAAAAAATGAGAGAGAGAAAAACTAATCATTGCATGTAATATATAATATTATATATATATTAAATTAAATTCAACTAAAAGTAACAATAATAAATAATAAAAATTAATATGATATAAAGTTATTTAAAGAGGTAGACAATTTTTATTATTGTTGTTGTGATTATTGTTATTTAGGATTTAGTACAATAGAAACATAGTTATATGCCTTTATTAGTTTGCGACATTAAATAGTGCTTGTTGCTTTTATTTTATTAATTTTTTTTGATAAATTTTGCAATAATGCCTCTCTTTAGTACATCATTTTATTTATATTCATCCCTAAACATAAGAGAAACCAATAAACTATCAAAACTATTTAAAAAAAAAAAGAATAAAAAGTTGAACCCTAAAAAATATTAAACCCAAATCGTAATACCCTAAAACCCTAAGCCCCAAACCCTAAAAATAATATTCATAAATACTACAAACCCTAACCCCTAAAAAAAAAACCTTAAACCCTAACCTCTAAACCCTAAAATAATATCCATAAACCCTAAACCCTAAATAGTTATATGTCTTTATTAATTTGCGACACTAAATAGTGCTTGATATACTTATATTTTATTATTTTGTGATAAATTATGCAATAATGCCTCTTTTTAGTACATCTTTGTATTTGTATTCTTTCCTAAACATATGAGAAACCAATAAACTATTAAACTATTAACCCCAAATCATAATACCCTAAAATCCTAAGCCCTGCACCATAAGCTCACAACCCTACGCCCTTAAAAAAATACCCCTAAATCCTAAAAATAAAAACCCTAAATCCTACAAACCCATAAAACCCAAATCTTACAACCCCAAACCCTAAAAATCTTACACCCTAAAAATAACCCCAAGAATAATAACCCTAAAACCACTACAAAAGTTTCAGTTTTTCCCGACGCAAACTTATTGCGTCGGTAGTTTAATAAGCTATCCCGACGCAAGTAGCGTCGACAAAATCCTAACTATTCCGACACGGATGTAAGCGTCGAGAAATTCACACTCTATCCCGACGCGTGTTGCATCGGGATAGCTTTAGACATATTTATTTATTATTTTTTAATTTTTGTAGTTTTTTACCCATGCTTGTTAGCTATCCCGACGCAAATTTGCGTCGGTATAGCCTTATATATATATTTTAAAATTTTAATTTTTAAATTTTTAAAATTTTAGTTTTTGTAATTACCTGTTTTAATAGAAAACAATGATACCATTTTATTTTTAACATGAATGTAACATAATAAAAGTTAATATATGGAAACATAATATTATTCATACAAAATTATCATCCAAAGTTCGGTCTAATTACAAAAAAAGTAAGAAAATAAATATCAATGTTAATATCATAAAAAAAAGTCTAATTAAAGTGTTCCGCACTTGTTGTCTTCATATATGTTTCCAATAGTAACCTTCAACATAGCTACAAACTTGAAAGGAAAAAAATAAATAGTATGAAAATTTTTAACGCATAAACTAGAAAATGAAATAAGGAAAAAAAAATGCACAAAAGTTTTTCAAAAGAAATTCTAAGTTTCATTTGACCTTAAAGCATTAAAGAAACAAAAACCCAACTCTAGAAAATCTTAAAACATCTACCCTGCCCCCCAAAACTTCTAAAGTTGCCTAAAAGTGTCTAAATAGCCTAAAAGTGCCCAGAAAATGCCTAAGTGTCCAAAGGAGGTGAAAATGAACTTAAACGTTTCCTTGAGAATCCTCATGCGTTGCACTTCTCTGCCCCTCCCGAACCTAAGCAAGTGTCCTGAAGATACAAAAATGTCCTAAGAAGCAAAAATATAACTCGAAACGAGCTTTAAGAGTCTACCTCACCCCTCGAACCTACAAGCTATCCCAAAAGTGGCAAGAAAGTGCATAAGTTTATTTTAAAGGCCAAAATAGACTTCAACATACTTCGAACGAGCCTAATGCACTTTTTCACCCCTCCCGAACCTACACAAGTATCCTAATGGTGCAAAAGTGTCATAGGAAGAAAAAACCTAACTCAGAAACTTGCTTAAAGAGTCTACCTCGCCCCTGAACCTACAAAGTATCCCAAAAGTGGAAAAAAAGTGCATAAGTTTATTTTGAAGGCCAAAAAGTGTACAAGTGTATTTTGAAGGCCAAAATGGACTTCAATGCACCCTAAGAGAGCCATATGCATTTTGTCGCCCCTCCTTAACCTACCCAAGTGTCCTAAAGGAGCAAAAGTGTCTTAGGAAGAAAAAATCTAACTCGAAACTTGCTTAAACAGTCTACCCTACCCCCAAACCTACAAAGTATTCCAAAAGTGGCTAAAAAATGCACAAATTTATTTTGAAAGCTGAAATGGCCTTCAACGCACCACAAGTTAGCCTAATGCACTTTTCCACCCCTCTCGAACCTACCCAAGTGTCCAAAAGGAGAAAAAGTTTCCTAGGTCGGAAAAACCTAACTTGAAATTTGCTTAAACAGTTTATCTCTCCCCCAATCCTACAAAATATCCCAAAAGTGGCCAATTGTACATAAGTATGTTTTGAAGGCCAAAATGGACTTCAACGCACCCGAGCGAGCCTAATGCACTTTTCTGTCCCCCTAAACCTTCTCAAGTGTCCTAAAGGAGCAAAACTGTCATAGGAAGAAAAAACCTAACAAAATTATTTTTATAAATTCACTATATGCATGAATTGACTACCATAGCTGCAGGATAGCCAAAATGAACTTGCAAAGAACCCTAAGCGTGGCTCGAATACACACTTAACCCTCCGTCCCAAAGCTACATTAGTGGAATGACTACCATAACTGCAGAATAGTCACATATATACCAACAAAATTACTTTTGTAGATTCACTACATGCATGAATTGCCTAGCATAACTACAGGATAGCCAAAATGAACTTGTAAATAACCCTAAGCAAGCTAAACACTAAAACATACCTAGGTGTTTGAAGGTCCATCCTCTCGCTGCCCTCAGCTCAACATTCTGTGAATTTCTGCCCATTTATCTTCCCACGTTGTTACTTGAGTACTTAACGCTACATTTGCTTCCTTTATTTCCTCGTAATTTGCCTTCATCTGTACCATGTCTCCTTTCATCTGTTCCACTTGCTTTTCCAATTCTTTTTCGTATTGTGAAGAGGACGTGACACTGGATGACGAGCTAGGTTTTGGGTCCCAACCAAGGCTTTTAATGTGGCTTGATCGGTGACCCAAAACCTGTTTACAAACCTCTGCACTGGTCATTGGTGTCGACCCTTCTTGAGATGATGCTTCTATAAGCTTTTGCATTTCCAGCTACATTCATGTTGGAGCGAGGAGGTTAAACATATAAAGAAATACATAAATTTAAGCAGGTATGATATGGAAGAACTTACATATGCATCTCTTGCTTTGTCGTTCACCCAACCATCTTTTACACTGAAGTGACTTTGATGGAACAACTCCACTTGGTCAACGTCATGACCCTCTTTCTCTTTATGTAAATCACATATATACAAACTATGAGTCATAACAATGAGATCATGTAAATAATAATGAGTTTACATCTTACCATTTCACTTTGCACTTGGGCAAACGACTTTGACCTAGTTCGATGAAGGTAAGGGACACTTGCTCAACTCTTCTTGTTTGTCTCCGTTGTTTTCTACAACAGTTTTTGATTAGTACAATTGAGTTATGTATATAAGTACAATAACAACAAAAAACGTACCTGCCATTCAGGAGTCGCCCATCTATTGCATAAAATATTCCAATCTTCTGGATTTGTTAACCTTTCAGGTGGACATGCGAGTGCTTCTTCTGGGCTCTCAAATTCACAGTAGTACCTGTATAATTCCGCTCTATATTCTTTGAATGTATTTTGAAATTTTCGTAGTACGTACTTTTTGACATGCTTTTTTGTCACATCACAATCAAAAGTGCCTGCATTGTTAATAATAAATGTGTAAGCATACTTATCTGACTTAAATATTACCCAAATGCATAAAAAAGCGTGAACTTACCAACAATCGATCTATGGCATGATCCTGTACTTCTTGCGATACCTCATTCCAGTCTTTACAATGCAATGGAATTATGCTTCGAGCGATGGTACCGATGGCCTTACTAAATTTCGTGGCATTAGCACATACAGGTTTTCCAATATTCTCATCAATCTCAATCTTAATCCTCCCATAGATATTGACATGACGGTCCAATTCAATGTTCCGACTATGTCCTCTAGTCCGCCTTCCTGGTGATCTTGAGTCTCGCCCTCGCCCTCGCCCTCGCCCTCGCCCTCGCCTTGAGCTTGATCTACATCCTGAAACAAGGACAAATTTACTTAATTAGATAAAAAAATAATATTTTTAAGTACAAACTTTCATATGATATAAAGATTACCTGATGCCTCTGTCGTGTTCTGCTGAGTGGAGGAATCAATAATCGAAGGGTCATTCTCCTGAAGTAGCAAGTGTGTCTCCTGCTCTTGCTCAGGACGTGCCATAACTCTAGAATCTTACAAAAGATTAAAAAAAAAATGAATCTCAACGTATATGAAGCATTCAAATATAGAATGTGAAATTGAAATACAGAAGTTATACACTTATTCGTTATTCTAATCATTGGAATCTAAATGTTGAAGTGAACCCGAACTCTCTTCAGTAGATGTTTCTACATCCTCAGGTTCGTCGTTTATAAAATCGTCATCGTGTAAGGATGATACACTCTTATTCAATTGTGTTTGAATTGTTTGACGCTCAACAACACTAGGGTCAACATCATCCCTACATAATGTGGCATCCTGGATGGATTCATCGACTCCAATCACATTGGGTACTTCTACCAAATCCATTTAATCATTTTCTATGTCTTTAGCCTCTAGAACATCCCATATGTGTTTATTTTGGATAGTTTGCACAACTTTCCAATTATTACCAAGTTTAGGGTCATTAATGTAGAAAGTTTGTTTGGCTTGAGTAGCAAAGATGTAAGGGTCATCCATATACCAAAAATGAGATGTATTGATTGACTTAAACCTTAAATCCACGTGCAATTTATTCTTTTTAGCATATGTGTCAAACCATTTACATTTAAAAAGGATCACACGTCTTCTCTTGGTATATTCTAAGTCCAAAACTTTATGCAATACACCATAGTAATTCATGTCATCTTGTTCAGTTTCTCCGATCACCATGATTCCACTATTTTGAGTGGCCCGACGATTGTCACATTCTATACAGTGAAAACGGGCTCCATTGACAAAGCAACCACTGTAAGTGCGGACTAGATTACTAGGCCCCAATGCTATCGAGTAAAGACCATCAGATGCTTCTCCTCTTTCACGTAATAAGTACATCTGTTTATATAAGTTAACATAACTTAGATTCAACACGTTACTGAAGTGAAATATTCAAACATGAAATAACTACACTTACATGTGCTCTAAGCCAATCAGGAAATTGATCTTGGTGCCTTTTATATAAGTCTGATGTGGTATCTGTTCTAGTACGAATCATTCTCAAATGTTGTCTATTTAATTTGTAAGAATAAAAAAAAGAAAATAAAATTTGGTCTTAGGTATTTATATACTTTGAACTTGAAAAAAAAGTATATGAACTAAAGTTATAATATTCCAAAAGGTACCTGCGATAAGACTCTATCTCAGAACAGTTGTTCAATATATACCAATGTGCCATTCGCTTCCCGTTTTCGGATAGCGTTCTCACAACTGAACCCCCCAATGGTCGTGCACTCTGCCTGAAGCATTCAAAATTCCCAAAGATCTCGTGTTCGGGTATTGAGTCATCGTTACGTGGATCCCTTTTGAACCTTGTTTCTATTTTATTCAGATACATGGAGCAGAAAGTCAAACATTCATCCATGACGAATGATTATGCTATGGAACCCTCGGGTCGAGCTTTGTTTCGTACATATTGTTTCAAGGTCTGTAAGCTTCTCTCTACAGGGTACATCCAACTATAGCTAACTGGACCAACAATCTTTGTTTCATACGGTAAGTGAATTGCAAGATGGACCATTACATCAAAAAATGCCGGTGGAAAGATCTTTTCGAACTTACAAAGTATGAGCACAATATCTGCTTCCAACCGGTCCAAGTCACTGATGCGTATTATTTTCACACATAGATCACGAAAGAAATTACATAACTCAACAACAGCTGTACACACATCCTTTCGTAAGTAAGCTCGAACAACAATAGGAATAAGTCGTTGGAGCAGAATATGCGAGTCGTGAGTTTTCAACCCATATAGTTTCCCATCGTTGACACTCACACATCGTGATATGTTAGAGACGAACCCGTCAGGAAATTTAACTGATTTCAAAAACTTACAAAAATCAACCCTCTCTCTAGTAGTCAATGTATACGCAGCATGTGGTTTTACGACTTTAGTTCCTTGCTTTTGTAAGTGTAAGTCTTTTCGTATATTCAAATCTTCAAGATCCAAACGAGCGTTTGTCGTGTCTTTTGTTTTCCCCTCAATGTTCAACAAAGTTCCGAGCAAATTGTCAAATACATTTTTTTCAATATGCATGACATCCAACTTATGTCTTAACAGGAGTTTAGACTAATAGGGGAGCTCAAAGAATATACTATTTTTTGTCCAATTAATAGTACGCTTTCTTTTATTGTCTTGTTTGGATTGATGCTTACTTAACACTGAAAAATTTAGTGCGTTTACTTGTTTTAGGATCTCATCTCCATCCATTACAACTGGTTGAGGTCTACACTCCAATTTTCCATCATGTTGTTTACTCCTACACCAACTATGGTTATTTGGAAGATAACGTCGATGTCCCATGAAAGATATTTTTCCTCTTATCCTAAAGGATGACATGTCTTCTTTACAAATGGGACATGCTTGATAACCTTTAGTACTCCATCCCAACAAGTCTCCATATGCAGGGAAATCATTGATGGTCCACAACAAACATGCATGTAATTGAAAGTATTTTCCACTAATGCAATCATAAGTACGCACACCATTATTCCATAACTCCTTCAACTCCTCAATCAATGGCTGCAAATAGACATAAATTTCTTTTCTAGGAGACTTCGGTCCAGGTATAAACAAAGACATGAAAAAATTAGATTGCTTCATACACTTCCAAGGTGGCAAGTTGTATGGAACAAACACCACATGCCACATGCTGTATGAAGTACTCATATTTCCGAATGGATTGAATCCATCTGAAGCTAATGCTAACCGAACATTCCTTGGGTCTGAAGCAAACAAAGGAAACTCTTTATCAAAATGTTTCCACCATGCAGCATCAGCTGGATGTCGTAGCACATCCTTAGTTTCAACTCGTTTATCCTTATGCCATGTCACTTCAGAAGCAATATGTTTCGATGAAAATAATCGTTTCAACCTTGGTATTAGTGGAAAATGACGTAAAATCTTATGTGGAATTTTCTTACCCTTCCCATTCTTTATTTTATAACGAGACTCACCACATACTGGACAACTTTGGCAATCAGCAAACTCTTTCCAAAATAATATACAGTCATACTTGCAAGCATGAATGAACTCATATCCTAACCCTAAGTCACGTAGCTTTCTCTTAGCTTCATAGAACGTACCAGGTATAGATGCACCGGTTGGAAATGCGTCTTTCAACAATTCTAGTAACATATCAAAGGACTTGTTACTCCAACCATTGAGTACCTTGATATGCATCGACCTTACCAAGAAGTTCAATGAGGAAAATTTAGTACAACCAGGGTACAATTGGTTACATGCTTCAGCCATCAACTCCTCAAAATTCTTTACAGTATCCTTTTCTTCAAGGTTAGCAGGCATTTCATCTCCAAAGTCTTCTTCATCATCTATATCCTCTTCCCCTTCTATCATCGCCCCTTGCAAATCATTTAGAAGGTCAAACATCTCCTCGTCATCACTGTGAGCAATACACTCTCTACTTAATCCATCATCTACTGAAGAACTCGCGTCTCTTTGAAATCGAGCTAAGTTTGCTGGTTCCCCATGATAAACCCATTGAGTGTACGAGGGAGATATTCCAAATGTAAATAAATGTCGTTCTATCCCATCCAATGAATGTGACATTGAATTCTGACAATTCTTACATGGGCAACTCGTTTTTCCTGCCTCATTTAGATGACACTTTGCTACTTCTAGAAATTCTGCTACTCCTTCAATATATTCTCTTGAGAATCTATCTCTAAGCTTAATCCAATCCTTATTCATCCTTCAATATACTTTACAAAGAACTTTGTGAATTGGTATGTACAGACAATGTTCAATCCTGTAGGAAATAGGACAAAAAATTAAATTAACTTTATCCAAAAACCTAAGGATGTTCGAAGAACAACTCCTAGGAAGCTCTAAAGGTACAAGAACTGCCAAAGAAGTGGTTCAATTATGATCAAACCTAACAAAGATCCTAAAAAAGTTGAATACCTTTCAATACTTCTAAAGATCGAGCAATCCTTCCAAAGAAGTCGTTCAAATATGATCTAATTTACCAAAGATCGAGAAATGGTTCAAGAACAACTTCCAAGAAATTCTAAATATCCAACAACTTCCAAACAATGGTTCAACTATAATATAACCTATTAAGTGGTTCGAGAACTTCAAAAGTGCCCAAAAAGTGCTTAACTGTCCAATGGACACCAAAATGAACTTAAACGTTTCCTTGAGAATTTTAATCCACTTTCCTGCCCCTCCTAAACCTATGCAAGTTTTCGAAAAATGCAAAAGAGCCCTAAGAAGCCAAAACCTAACTCTAAACGAGCATCAAGAGTCTACCCCACCCCCCGAACCTTCTAACATTGCCTAAAAGTGTCTAAATGGCCTAAAAAATGAAATATTAGTAAAAAAAAAAAATGGAAACCTACCATGGCCAGTAAAAAATATTAGTAGAATGAATCGATTTTGGAGATGGAAACCTACTATGGCTAGTGAGAGCTCAACTCCACTTGTAACTTCCAAAATTTGTAGGAGAAAAATTCAGGGTAAGAGAAAAAAAAAGTACCTATATACTAGAACGGGAGGACCGAGAGATCGGCTTCTACTTGTCCTTATCCTTATCTTTGTTAGTAGCTGGGGTGTTTGTAGCCAAAAGTCCCTTCTCGTCTTTCAACAGAAACTTTATCGTGTGTATAGAGTTTCAATAAAAACCAAAATAGAACAAACAAATCAAAATCCCACCTTTCACACAAATGTGATCTCAATTATCAAGAAGTCAAAAAACAAAAACCAAAACAAAATAAAGAAACACACCAAATCCAAAAACTTTGAAGGCACATTAGTAATTGACTTGAAATGAAAAAAAATGAAATTGCAGAGAGAGAGAGAGAGTTAACTTACCGAGAACAATGCAAGAACATAAAGCTGTTTGGAAACAAAAACTAGCTTAGAAAGCATCTTAAGGTCATGTGTTGTTCACAGTGGTTCAAATATGATCGAACCTAACAAAGATCCTAAAATAGCCAAATAACTTTCAAGAACTTCTAAAGATCGAACAACGCTTCCAAAGAAGTTGTTCAAATATGATCTAACCTACCAAAAATTCGAGAAATTGCACAACCTCAAAGAAGTTCTAAAGGTCCAACAAAGGAGGATTGATTTGAAGATGGGAAAGGGAGCTTCTTTTATTGGAGAGACCAATTTGATTGCTTGGCTTTTGGGAGTTGGTTGCATTTTTGTGGTTAAAAGTTCTTTTCGAGATTTTTTTTGTTTACTAGTGGTGGAGACTCGATTAAAAGAAATATTGTGGTGTGGAAAGAAGAAATAGGGTTCCTTTCGACTGAGGTGGAACTTGGATGAATTATTACTGTCAGCACAAAACTTTCCTCCAAAATGTGCTATCAAGTATTTTCGGCAAAGTGAAATAAGAAAATTTTACGAAGTGAAGTTACTGTTTTGAAATCAAGTGAAATTACTGTAATGGCACATACATGTATAAACTTCAATTTAATCCATAATTAATTAATGTTATGATTATTTCTAAAACAAAGGCAACAATACGTGGCTAACTGTCTAATACACAACATTTGTATAAACTTAGTACTCTTCGTTGTACATGCAAACTACAGGTTAGAGAAGGAAAAAGAAAACCCACTTAGAGATCCAAACCTAAATAGTTATAAGACGAAGAAAAAAAAAGAAAGAAGAAAAAGGACTGCTTGAATAACTTTAGGTTGGCCTCCTCGAAAGTCGAAGCTGATCTCTATCCCGCTTGGTGAAAAACTAACACAACCCGCAAGCCCAACAATAACACATCAAAGTTTTGTTGGGTTAAAAAAAAGCAAATCAAAAACCAAAAGATTGAAGTCAATACAGCCGCAAAGAGCATTCCACTCATAGATGATAGAACCAAGCAGAGAAAAGACAAGCAAAAGGAAGAGGAAAATCGGATGTACCAACAAAGAAGCATAACAGTGATTAATTATGGAAAGTTAAAATTGGATGAATTTAAATTAGTAATTGACTTTGGAACTGTACAAAATTTGACCATCTTCGTCTAAAATGTGTTAAAAGTAATAGCATTTTATTTTGAAGAATATCAAGCAAAGCAAATACAACTTTTTCAAAAAGAGCATGTTTGATCCAAATCAAAGAGTACAAAAATTTTTGACCAACCACCCAAAAAAAAATACGAACTACCCTCAATAATGTTGAACAATGCCCCCAAAAAATAATAATTAACCTTATGGAAAAAATGCAGCTATCGGAAGCAATAATAGTCAGAAATCAGAATAGAAAAGCTAAAAGATTACTCTTTATCAGAATAATAATCAGAATAATAGTCAAGAGATGAGAACAGAATGTCTAAACATGTCAAAATAGTCAAAGATATACAGTTTCGAAAATACTCAAAGAATGCCTAAAAATGTCAAATTTATATACTTCTTTTTAGTTTCCAAAACACAGCCTTGTAGGAGACAATTAAAGAAGTAAGTTTATAAAGTACCAAAAATCATGGTAAGACAAAAGGAGCTTGAGAGAGAGAGGCAATCAAATTACTTGTGAGCTCAATAGAAAAACGATTTCCAATTTGAAGACTTAGCGACGATTTTGAAAAGTAAGGTTTAAATCTTTAAAGAAATAAAGAATAGTTTCTTTACTAACATATTTGATTTTTTTTTAAAAAATTAACCTATCACTTAGACCTAAAATTAAATTATGTCTAACAGAATTCTAAATTTTCTATTTTGTATCTAATAGATCCATGAATTTTAAAAATGTCAAATAAATGAAATTAGATATAAAATTAAAAGTTCAAGAACCTGTATAAACACTATTTTAAAAAGTTTATGAACATATTATGCAGAGATTTGAAAGTTCATAAACTTATTAGAAACTTTTTAAAATTCAGTAACTTATTAGACACAAACTTGAAAGTTTAAAGACTAAACTAATAATTTAACCTATAATATGTAATAAACTTACCATATATCTCAACAAAGCATTGGAGCAGAGGAAGAAGCTGAAGCAGAGATAAGGAGATGAAAGTCGATCAGTGATTGGATCGGTGCTCCGATGAGAGGAGGGAGGAGAAACAGTGCGTTTTGAAGCTGCAAAAATGGCGTGTGACTGTGAGTGAGAACCAGAGAGAGGGAGAAGGAAGAAGAGGAATTTCCATCTACCAAACAGGAACTTAATCCAAGCAAGCCACAAAAATAACTAATAAGAAATAGTTTTAACAAAAGAACACAAAAGTAAGTAGATCTATAAGATAACCATCATCCAAAAAAAGATGTATTTCTTCAAAATCTCTCACGCAAAAATAGTGATATAAATACAAGAAAACTAAAACACGAAGCCCAAGTAGCAAAGTTAAGTAGGTCACGTGAAATAATCATCTCAAGTGTCCAACATCCAACAAAAATGGAAAGTTAAGCAAATCCCACCATGAAGTTCTGAAATATGGAGCTCAAAAGAGGATATATATATATATATATATATATATATATATGCGTGTGTGCAGCAAAAATCCAGTCTGTTAAGGCAAAATTCGTTAAAAGTTAAAATTAGGCACCATGGAAAGAAGACAGAAGAAGAAGAAAGCGATAAAGAGAGAAATTTGTTGAGTGAATGGCAAACCAATGATCAAAATATTATCACTATTCATATACTTTCTCTGTCATATAACACATGGCTTTGGAAAATGTATCAACTCTAACTACAGTTTCTGAATTGACTGTAATGAGTCATTTTATTTGATAGGAAGTTTAGGGTCAAAAATCATTAATTTTTCTAATTTCTACTATGTCAATCTCCATCTTTCGAGAGAAAAGACCAAGTGGATAAAACATTAAACACATGGTAGTATTTGTCTAATATTTACTATTTAGGCACTCAAATGGAACTTTCTAATATAAAGTATAAACATTTTAAAGTTCAAAAGTTACATAGAAATTTACTTAGATTTGATGGAAACTATATTTATGATTTAATCAACCTTAAATAAAGAAAGAAAGAAAGAAAATGTGGGAATTGACAACATAAACCCTTCAATATACGGATCCCTCTTTCACCAAGAGCGGCAGAATTTGTCGTTCTCAAGTCCAAACTCCCCCTAATAAGCAGTCCTTAGATTATACTTAAAAATCGAACTCTACCCCTCCCATTCCTCGAAAAAAAAAACCCAGTTTCGAGGAAAATACAAGACCAACCCGACCCCACTATATTAAAAAAAACCATGGGCAGTTTCAAAAGCTTCAGCAAGAAGAAGAAACATCACTAAATCAAAATCAACAAACGAAATCAACAAATGCAAAACTTTCAAAGCGAACAAAGAGCAAAAATTGCAGGTTGAGCAAGCAAATCTAACAAAATGAAATCGAGAATACAGCATAAATTGCAAGTTGCAAGAGGAATAACAACAACTAGGGTTATTATAGGAAGCTAACCCGTGCAGATTCAGTCAACAATGCGAGGAAGCCATTGGAGTATGGAAGCTGAGAGAGATTGAGCGGAAGAGACGAAATGAGTAGATATATTCAGTGAAGAAGTCGTTCGCGGAATGAGGAAGAAGGGAAAATGAGCAGTGCCATTCACAAGAAAGAAGGGGAAATGGAATGAGAAAAGAATAGGGTTTTTTTTACCTTTCTATCCCAACGATACAAAGTTTTTTTAAAATACATATCCCAACGCAAGTTGCGTCGGGAAAATTAAAAACTCCCCACGCTAGTTATTGCGTCGGGATAATTAAGTTTTATCGACGCATTTGGTTGCGTCGGGAAATCAAAAAATTCTTGTAGTGAACCCTAGACCCTAACCTTAAACCCTAGAAATAATAACCCTAAAAATGTAGATCCTAACCCTACACCCTAAAAATAATAACCTAAACCTTAAACCCTAATAACTCTATACCCTAAAACCGTAAGAATAATAACCATAAACCCTAAACCCTAAACCATAAAACCCTAAACCCTAAAACCCTAAAACCCTAAACCGTAAACCTTAATAACTCTAAAATCCTAAAACCCTAAAAGTTTGTCCAGACGAGACACGAATGAGGGCTAAAGGTCGTCCATGTACGTCTCGTATACGGAACGAGATGGATTGGAGAGAGCCAATAGTCAAACAATGTTGTGGCATTTGCGGATTGGAAGGACATAATCGACGAAACTGTCCCAGTCAAGCGCCTAGACGTTTTGATTAGTTTATAGCTTCTTGTGAACCCGGTGCTTCTGTGCTGTAAAATCATATTGTGTAATACATTTTTTCCATTAATGTTAAACATATGATTCTCGTATATATTCAATGCAAACTTGTTATTATATCCAAACTCTTTGAATGTTATTAAATGTTATTAATGTCCAACATATAACACAATTTTGTCTATTTAAATGTCATTAGATGGAAAACGACATTACGATAGGACCATATGACCCTTCCGTTCTACACTTCCAGGCTAGCCATCGATCTCAGTTAGCTTGGGAAGACATATTTTCTGGTGCATTATTGCACTGTAGGCTTCGAGAAGCTGTATTAAGGAGGTTGGCTGCACAGCCAGACCCTCGCATCGAGCCATATTTACGAGCGTCTGGGTTCTATGGTGTTTCATGCATCAAATTTATCCAATATGATTGGCATTTATTGACTGCACTCGTGGAGTGTTGGCGACAGGAGACACACACGTTCCACCTGCCGCACGGGAAGGGCACAATCACACTACATGATGTAGCCATCCAGTTCGGGCTACCTGTTAATGGGCGGGCATTGATTGGTTCGATCCGTCATAATTGGACTAATGTTTGTCTTGACCTATTGGGAGTTACGACCGATGATAATGTACTGAAAGGAGGTCGCCTTAGCTTGCCTTGGTTGGCTGCCCAATTTAATAATTTTGCGCATCTACCAGAGGACACCGATGAGGACGACATCCAACGATATGCTCGCGCTTATATTTTGTCAGTTATAGGAGATGTTCTCTTCCCATATAAGTCTAACGATCGGGTCCACTTGATGTATCTCTCCCTACTAGCAAATTTACATGACGCGAGGATGTATAGCTGGGAAGCAGGATGTCTTGCATGGCTATATAGACAGCTATGCAAAGCTGCAGTGATAGATGCGAAGGATGTGAGCGGGCCCCTGATACTTTTACAAGTCTGGGCATGGGATCGATTCCCTTTTCTGGCACCTAGGCGAAGACATCGATACGAGAATCAGTTGGGCGATAGACCACTGGCAATACGGTAATAAACGTTAATGAGTTTACCTATAGTCATACATTTCACATATGTTGCACTAATATTCAATTTATTATATTTATAGATGGAACGACAAATTTTCAGTTACCAGATCGGCTACTCATGTATTGGTCTAGTACAGATATATGTTAGATACTATTAGGCCTGATTAGGTATCATTAAGTTCATTTATGTATTGTTTTTAATAAAATTGTTTTACTTTAGTTCATGTTGGTGAACTTTTGTTCAACAAATTATGCAGATTTGTTGGGAGCCTTATAACCATTTGCTCCAAATCTTGCCGGAATATTGTCTTGTCGGTAGTCACATATGGGCAGCTAGAGTTCCACTCATTTGTTTTCATGTAGTTGAGTGGCAGTTCCCAGACCATGTGATGCGACAATTTGGGTGGGTGCAGTATATTCCTATACCTTCTAATACGGATATGCAATTGCACTCATACGACTTACGAGACAGACAGGAACGTGATTGGGTATCGATTTTGGCTCCTATTATAGAAACCTGGGAAGACAGAGAAAATTTTCTTATTGTTGGACAATTAATCCATATGGGAGCCAATGTTGGGCATAATTACGAACAATGGTATGCAACTATTTCAAGAAAATACATAACACAACCAGGAGCATCATATCATTATTTGGTAAGAATCATTTTTAGGGTTGCCTAGATGATGTATGTAAGTATAAAATTTTCTTGATTAAATTTGATTTTACTTGTTTGTTCTTTCAGCACAACTTACCCCAAATGACTCCCCTTGGTAGAAGGTGTCTATAGAATTTAACGTTCATATATCGACTACTAGACATTAATGAAGGTCATCATCCATATGGAAATGAAGATTGAGTCACTCCTCAATATTGCTCTGCAACTTTTTTAGAGGATGTTAAGATGTTAATTTCTATCTTGGAAAGATAATCTAAATTAATAACAAAAATTGGAATGTATTATCTTGAGTTTAAATCAACAACTCACAATTGTTTCGTCTCAACAATCGTATCTAGCTCCAATAGTTGCTTATAAATAATATTGAGCACTTTTTTACTTATAAAGAGGGATGATAAATTAATTAAATGTATAAAAAAATGGTGACACGTGGTTCTTTTATAAATAAAAGTGAATTATATGTTGATCCAATTTCAAGTGAATATTTATAGTTTAAACATATAATTTTAATAAATTAATTAAATGTGTGTGAGAGATGGTTTTTTAAACATATAATTTTAATAAATAGTAGCTTGAACTTTGTAAAAAAAAAAAATTGTTCTTTCAGTCTCCTTTTTTTTCTCCGTACGTTGATGTGATAAAAAAACTTCAAAAATTAACATGAAGACAAACGTAAATAAATTCCCTATTAAAGTTAGATTGTTGATATCAACCATAAATACATTTCAACTGAGTTTTGTCTTCTTAGTTATATATTTTTTTAATTTATTAATTAATTTATATAACACTTTAATCATTGTTTACATTTAAAAGAGAGGCTTCTTATTTAAAAAAAAATGAAATGTTTGGTTAATGTATTTAAAAAAATAATAACCAAAATTTTAAAAAAAAAAAAGAAAAAATAAATATTTTTTAAAAAGCATAATAAAAAAATGATTGATAAGTGTATTTTAGCAAATTATAATTTTTTTATGAGAAATAATTAAGAAAATGATTAGTGGAAAATAATGATAAAAAATGATTGGTGAATGATTGGATAGGAATGAAATGTTTGTTAAATATTTATTTTAAAGAAAAATAGTTAAATAAATGATTGGTGAGATTTGATGGGTTGTTAAATAATGATTTGGTAGATTTGATTGTTTATTAAAGAATTATTTTTAATCTAAAATATTATATTTTCGTTTGAATTGAAACAGAAGGGAAGGGTCAAAGGCAGTCAACGATGCGTATGGAATGCATCTATTTCACTGACGCATTGTACATGGAATGCGTCTCTTCAAGAGACGCATTCCAATAAAGACAAAAAAAATACATGTTTTTTGTAAAACGTTTGCTTGTATACTCGTTTTTTGTAATATGTTTAAAAAAGACCCTTATTTCTCTAAAAAGCCCCAAGCAAAAGTAATGGCAGCAGGTGCCTCTGCAAAGCTAAGTTTTTTACTTCCATTTCTTTCTTTTGGCCTTCGACTTGATTGGGTAAGGATTTGAATTGAACGGAGCTTCAGCCACCATAAAGGAACTATGTGATTTTTTTAAAAAAAATTTTTAAAAAGAAAAAAATAAATACGTTGTTTTGACTAAAAAAAAAGAAAAAGAAATACTTTGTTTTGTATTTGTTTGACATCCCGTTTCAATGATGTGACTAGATAAACTAAAAATTATAATTTAACAAGAAAATTACCTTTTCTTGTTTCGGAATTTTGAGCAATAGGTTGTTTGGTCATTAACTTTCAAAATCTTACCATTTTTTTATGGTTTAAAAAAAGAAAAAATTTGGGTGTCTTGAGCTGCACCTATCTTTTTGCAGCCCATCCAGTTATGCATCCACAATTTACCACGTGACAAACTCTTTGGGGGCGTTTGGAGCACTGTTTTGGAATCAGAACCCTTAGAATTGAAACCATGAGGGGTTTGTTCTGGAGGGTTTGAAACCCTGGGAATTAGAAAATAGTGTTTGGGTGTTCTGAAGCCTGAAAAATCAAAAAACAGTATTTGGAGTGCACTGTTCAAAACCATGAGGTTGTGTTTCAAACCCATTGGGTTTTAAACACAGTGGCCCAAACAACGTTTTGGGTTTGGATTCCAAAACCATTCAAACCCAACACGGTGCTCCAAACACCCTTTTTTTCTTTTCTTATTCTTTCTAAATATTTTTGAATTTTTTCTAGTATGTGCTTAGGGTGGGCTACAAAAAGATAGATGCAATCCAGGATTCTTCACGAGTTTATTTATTGAAAGTAAGATGTATGTTGTCCAATTCATAACTCCCTTAAAGTTTTTGGGGGAAGCTGTTGCAACGACATGCTACATTATCAATAGGAGTCTGTCTATAGCCATAAATCTAAAAATACCACAAGAACTTTGACAAGGTAGTCCCCCGATCTATCACACATGAAAGTCTTTGGGTGTTTAGCTTATGCTTATTCAAAAGAGGGAAAGCAAGATCCAAGGGCTAAGAAATGTGTCTTTCTAGGGTATCTTGAAAGTGTTAAGGGGTACAAATTATGGTGCCTAGAACCAAATTCGTACAAGATCCTAATAATTAGAGATGTTGTCTTTGATGAAAATAAAATGGAGTATGTAGAAGAGAAAATTGAGCCTAACCTTGAAAATCCAACTAGCATCATTGAAACTGTTTTAGTACCTTCCCTAACTACTTCCCAAATAGATCAAGTAGATGAAACAATTATAGAACATGATACTGCAACATCTACCTTAGAACATATACCCACACAAAAAGTAGTTAATGAATAGGGGATAGAGGATGACCAAAACTTGACTGATTACCAGTTAACTAGGGATAGGGTGAGGAGGACCATTGTAGCTCCCATTAGATATTAGTACGCTAACCTTATATATGCCCTAGTGATAACTAATGAGTTTGTTAACCAAGAACCACAAATTTTCAATGAGGCCATAAATGATGAAAATAAAAGTAAGTGGTGGGCTGCCATGAAAGAAGAGCATGATTCCTCGATAAAGAATCAAACTTGGGTTCTAGTTAACAAACCATTAGATGCTAAATCAGTAGGTTGCAAGTGGATTTACAAAGTTAAAGAGAACCCTTTAGAGGCCGTTTGGTACAAGGATTTTGAGGATGGAAATAGGCAAGAGCTTTGGATACCCTTGCTTGGTACAAGGTTTGGAGGCTTGGCCATGAGAATGAGTTATTCCCATGGGTTTTGTAAACCCATGAGTAAGGGTATTTGATACCCTTGCAAAAGCATGAGTTTTCTTTATACCCTCATCTTTCTCTCTCTTATTTCTATAAATATTCATCTTTCTTTTGAATATATTTATTTATTCTATTAAAATTAATCAATTTAGATTAATTTTTATAATCAACCCGATTATATTAAAATTATTTTATAATAATGTATTGAATTAACCTAATTAATTATTTAATTGTAATACATTAATTATAACTAATTGATTGATTAAAAATATACACAATGAATTTTCATTTAAAAAAAAAAATCAATTTTTACACCTAAGTTTGTCGAGTTGTATCAATTTCTACCCTAAACTTTTAATTTCATCAAATTGTACCCAAACTTAGATAAGTATTGTAATCTTAACCTTAAACTTAAAAAAGTTTTTCAATTTCTATCATCCAATAAGTTTTCTTTTGAAAATTTGCTAAAAAAAGTACTTTCATATGCTTTCAATGAATTATACAAGACATAGGTATGATACAAAATTGATTAGATTTCAAAAAAAAAAAAAAAAAAGTTAGAACAACATTTTGTTAAAATTTGTGAGTTTTGGTAAAGTTATTCATTAGTTTACAGGTAAAAATTAAAAATTTAGAGTGAAAATAAATTAAATTAATGTAATTGTGTATTTATTGAAACTTTAATTAATTAGTAATCTATTTAATTAATTGAAATAATTTAGTATTACAAATTATAATTTTTTACAATTATTTATTCAATTAAAATTATATATCTATTATGATCAATTAATTTACATCTATTTGTTGAAGAGTTCATTAATTAATGCATGATAATTATATAAAATTTATAAAATTAATCTCATAAAAAGATAAAAATATCATTTTTTGTTATAAAAATTAGCATTCTCAGGTGTATAACCAAACACAGCAATCAATGATTCCCAACAATCTTATTCCCAGGCATCTTATTCCCAAGTGTCCGTTATTCTCAGGCATATAAGAAACCTTGAACCAAACGACCCCTTAGAGAACAACAAGCCTAGGTTGGTAGCAAAGGGGTTTACTCAAAGGGAGGGTATAGACTATGATGAAGTTTTTTCTCACGTTGTAAGACACACCTTTATTAGAATTTTTCTTGTCTTTGTTGCTCACTTTGATTTTGAGTTGGAGTAGATGGATGTTAAAACAACTTTCTTTCATGGTGAGCTTGAGGAGACCATTTACATGGACCAACCTCCTAGATTTGAAGCTCCCAACAAGAAAAGAAAGTTTATCTTCTTAAAAAATGGTCAAATTAATATTTATAATACCAATTCGAGCTAAATATTTATAGTAATTAACAGTGGACTGAGTCGAACCACAGGGAACCAATTATCAATTTCTCTAGTTAGATTTCTTATTGACCGGACAAAAGGGAGAGGGGTTTTTGACATAAAGTGAGAAAAACATAAAACTAAAGCAAGGAATGATAAAAGGATCTTACTAAGGGCATCGATTCAGGGTATGTCGACTAACAATGTAAAATTTGATCATAGAAACCAACATGAAATTCAATTTTGCAATTTATTGCTTGATCGACTTAATTGAAAAAAGTCGGAGAAGCCCCTAAGCTAACTTAGGTCCCCTAATCAAGCTAACTCAACCTAGTATAGAATTAATTTCTAAATTAGCCTATTTGGTTGGGCACGATAGCGTTCCATACTAACGTAACTAGTAGCATTACGCTCTAGGGGTTGATTATGACGTGTTTTTTAAACAGGATAGCCATATCTAACTAGAATGTTCTCTTAATCCTAAGGTTTATCATGCAAAATATGAAAAGGGATGATCATCCACCTAACGCAAACATGAGCCAACCAACTTGCTACTTTAAGTAGCACAATGAGCACGGTCAACGCGATTAAGTCGTCAATTTAATCTACGAACATGCTCAAAATTAAAGCGAGAATCAAAAGACAATAAAGCTACTGAAAATGATAAAGAAATATAAACATAATCTCAAAAAATTACAAAGTTACCGATAATATACCCGAACTGACGTCAAAAGTTTAGTCGACCTTCGAAACGGCGAAACCTGATACTGAGGTTCGATCAAAACTCCTAAAACTAACCTAAATCTAAGGAAAACAGTAAAGAACAGACTAAAATGGTCTTATAGCAGCAGAAAAATGAGAGATAAATGATCTAGAGTTGGAAAAGATTCTTTTATACAAATCAACGTAGCATCGAGATGCTGCTCAACATTTTGGCTTAGTTGCTCGATACTTGACTTGTGTAGCTTCGAGATGCTAATCCTTGCGGCTCGACGCTAACTTGTATTTGCAACATTCTATCTTCTTCAGTGTCTTAACACTATCTGGGGCATTGAGACGTTCTCTCTTGGGGCATTTTGGTCATTTCACTTCTTTTTTATGCTCGGTTGCTCAAATGACCTCCAAATTGATCTAAATTAATTCTAAACTGATGCAAACTCTCCAAAATATGCCATTTGCTCGAATTCCTACAAAATCAACAATTAAATTCATAAAAACCAACGAACTAGCATTAAATTAGTGAGATAAAATAGAACTTTTTAGGTCGTATCACGACCTCCAACCTAAATCTTGCTAGTCTTTGAGCAAGGCACAAACAAAACAGTAAATAGATTCATTGGTTGCAAACACATGACTCTAACTTTGATGCTTAAGATAATAAATCATTTGCAAAAGAAGAAGCAAAGCTCATGCACAATCCATCCATGAGAAATTTAAAAACTTTTCTTATCATTTCTTGCATGTGTGTGCTTAGCTTCCCTCATGTGGTCTTTACAAGCATGGAGTAGGCTTACAGGGTCCTCAATTTATCTTCCCTCTATACTGGTTCTAAGCACTAATTATTTAGACTTCCCAACAATCAATAGGGTAATAAGTTACTAAGTGCCTGAAAACTATCCCCGGGGTAAACTTGCATCACTTTGACTCAAGAGTACTAGCTTTCACACTATTGTTGCAGGGATCCTTACCTAGAGCACTTGCTCGATGGGTAGCCTAACTGATCACAACAGAGGTAGCTCTTTTTACCCTTGATCACTAACACATTACAACCTTATTTTCTTCTTTATTTTCTTCATTTTTTCTCAAAATAAAAATTTTCTTTCTAAGCTGATTTTTTTTCTTTTTCTCTTTCTTTTCTTCTCTTG
The DNA here is from genome assembly GCA_033996785.1 of Trichosanthes truncata. Classification (NCBI taxonomy): domain Eukaryota; kingdom Viridiplantae; phylum Streptophyta; class Magnoliopsida; order Cucurbitales; family Cucurbitaceae; genus Trichosanthes; species Trichosanthes truncata. The sequence goes on from MU867261.1 coordinate 31,555,774, forward strand.
TAGGCAAAAAAACATGATTTTCTCCCTAAGTAACACATTACAAATCATCATGGAAAGTTGCTTTCAAACTAGTTCTTAAGCCTATCGGGGTGACAACAAACATATAGACTCCCTAAAGCTACCCCAGGCCTTCAAGACAACAAAAGGTAGGCTAATATGCTCAGGACATGCAAGAAAATCAAAGAAAATGTTTTAAATATGCCCAAGTAAGGACAACTTGCTCAACTTCAACAAATTGCAAATAACGAGCTATAGAAAGCATCTCATAGATTGTCCTAATCATGAAGCATACATCCAACTCATCAGACAAATCAAGCTCAGAATTCTCAAAAAATTTCAAAATTTTCTCAAAAGCTAAATAGTTCGACACACAAATGCTCAAGACTCAATATTATGCTCTAAAACAATAAACTTCACTCCCAACCTAAAACGATACATTGTCCTCAATGTATAACTTAGTAAAAGAATAAGGACAAATAGATAGAGGAACATAAAAACTCCCCTGATATGTTCGCGCGTAGGTGGTAGTGTGACGTCTCCAAGAATGATAATATTTTTCTCAATGGTCAATTCATGTAGTTCCGAAGAAAACGAGAATTATTGTGGTAAGGAATAAAAAACAATGAACTTGTACCCATGCGTGTGCAAAATGGTTGGAGAATGTGTATTGATTTTAGAAAACTTAATCAAGTGACTAGAAAAGATCATTTTCCTTTACCTTTCATTGACCAGATGGTTGAACGATTAGCTGGCAAACCCTTCTTTTGTTTTCTTGATGGTTTCTCAGGTTTCTATCAAATCCTTATTGCACAAGAAGACAAGGAAAAAATGACATTCACTTGTCCCTTTGGGACCTATGCTTATCGATGAATGCCTTTTGGTCTTTGTAATGCTCCATGTACGTTTTAGAGATGCATGATGAGTATTTTTTCTGAATATATTGAGAAATGCATTGAAGTATTTATGGATGATTTTACTATATATGGGGATTCATTTGATGAATGCTAAGATAATTTGACCAAAATTACGAAAAGATGCATTGAAACTAACTTGGTTTTAAATTATGAGAAGTGTCATTTTATGGCCACCCAAGGCATTGTACTAGGGCATGTTGTATATTCTAGGGGTATAGAGGTCAATAAAGCGAAAGTGGATATTATTGCAAACTTACCTTACCCTACCAATGTTAGAGGAGTGCATTCTTTTCTTGGACATGCAGGATTTTATCGTAGGTTTATCAAGGATTTCTCAAAAATTGCTTTGCCAATGACGAATTTACTGCAAAAGGAAGTTCAATTCGAGTTTGGAAAAGAATACAAAGAGGCGTTTGATAAGCTAAAAGAGTTGTTGACAAGTGTACCTATTATTCAGCCACCTCGATGGGACTTCCCCTTTGAAATCATGTGTGATGCAAGCAACTATGCAGTGGGAGCAGTTTAAGGCCAACGGGTTGACATGAAAAGTCATGTCATCTATTATGCTTCTAGAACCTTGAATCCCGCTTAGTGCAATTATTCCACTACGAAAAAAGAGCTTTTGTCAATTGTTTTTGCTTTAGATAAATTCGATCTTATGTACTTGGTTATGAAGTTGTTGTGTTTTCTGATCACACAGCTTTGAAGTATCTTTTGGCAAAGAAAGAATCGAAACCGAGGTTGCTTCGGTGGATTTTGCTTCTTCAAGAGTTCAACATGAAAATCAAAGACTGAAAAGGATTGGAGAATTCTGTTGCAGACCACCTGAGTAGATTGGTAAGAGAAAAAGAGGATCTACCAATCAATGATGATTTTCCAGATGAGAATTTGTTCCAACTCAAAGGTATGATTCCTTGGTATGCTGATATGGTCAATTATTTGGTTACAAGAAATCTACCTCATTGTCTTAGTAAGTCTAGAAAAGAAAAAATAAAAAGTGAGTCAAAATATTATGTTTGGGATGAGCTTTTCCTATGGAACTTTTGTTATGATCAAGTGATTAGGAAATGTGTGCATGAAAATGAATTCCAGTCTATTTTATCTTTTTGCCATGATTATGTATGTGGAGGGCACTTTGGACCTAGACGAACTGCTAGAAAAATCTTAGATAGTAGTTTGTATTGGGAATCTATGTTTAAAGATGCATTTCAATTTTGCAAGAGTTGTGAGAGATGCCAAAAAGTAGGTGCAATAACACGTAAGAATGAAATGCCTCAAGTTCCAATTCTTATTTGTGAAATATTTGATGTATGGGGTATTGATTTCATGGGCCATTTACCCTATTCTTGTGGTTTTTCTTATATAGTTTTGGTTGTGGATTATGTGTCAAAATGGGTGGAAGCAAAAGCCACCAAAACTAATGAATCTCAAGCTGTTGTAGGTTTATCAAGGCTAACATCTTTAATAGATTTGGAATTCCAAGAGCCATCATCAGTGATCAAGGAACTCATTTTTTCAATAGAACGGTCGAAGCTTTGATGAGGAAGTATGGAGTGAATCACCGAGTGGCCACCACCTACCACCCTCAGACCAACGAACAGGCTGAAGTTTCCAATAGAGAAGTTAAAACCATCTTGGAGAAAACGATAAATCCAGGAAGAAAAGATTGGAGCCTTCGTTTGGACGATGTGTTGTAGGCTTATCGAATAGCCTACAAGACTCCTATAGGGATGTCTCCTTACTGGTTGATTTTTGGCAAGGCATGTCATTTACTAGTGGAGATTAAGCATAAAGCTTATTGGGCAGTTTGACGATGCAACATGGACCTAGACAAAGTTGGAGCGTCAAGGTTACTGCAATTGCAAGAATTAGAGGAGTTGCTGCTGGATGCTTATGAGAATTCAAGAATTTATAAAGTGAAATCCAAGTTGTTTCATGATAATATGCTTGTTTGAAAACAATTTGAGATTGGTCAAAAAGTTTTGTTACATAATTCTCGATTGAAGTTTATGTCTGGTAAGTTTTGTTCTCGATGGATTGGCCCATTTGTTATTACTAATATATTTCCTTATGGTGCAGTGGAAATAAAAAGCTTGGATTTAGGCAAAATTTTCAAGGTGAATGGTCATAGATTGAAAATTTTCCATGGGGTGAAATTGCTCCATGTCTCATTAGCTTCCAGTTGGATCGACCCACTTATTTGGATGATTGAAACCTTTTTTGGCTCCGTCGAGCAAAATGACATTAAATAATTGCGCTATTAGGAGGCAACCCAATGTTTTCTTTACTTTTCCTACTTTTTATTTTCTCTCACTTGTTTTGTTTTGTTTTAGTTCTTTTTGGGGTTTTCTAATTCAGTTTTTTGTAAGGCATTAATTTTAATAAGGCGTGACCACTCCTTCTCTCAATACCACAAACTATCCAGTCCAAGTTGTTCGTAAATCAGGGGAGTTTAAATTCCTTCTCTTTTTCATTTCTTTTGTGAGCCATATGCTAGTTATACATTGAGGACAATGTATAGTTTAGGTGTGGGGGAAATTTTTCATTATACAATTTCTTTTCTAAAAAAAAAAAAAATTGCTTTGAATTTCACATGCTTTGTTTCATACATGCTAATTTTTCTTTTGAAACCTTGAGTCTTTATTGATATTGTTGAATGCCTTGTAAGTTAAGGATGAATCTTTGGTTTGAATTTTAATGCATGAGAGAGACGAGCATGATTAGTGTTTTCTTTAAAAATTATTTGATGGTGTCTCATTGATTTATTGATTGAAAAGTGCACAAGGCTTGATGCAAATTACACCTCCCAGTTAGCTTTTGGGCCTATGAGCAACTCCTTATATTTTGCTCCATTTATTTCATGTTGAGGGTTGTCAAACTGAGTGTGCTTATTCTAGAACTTGCTTGTGAATGCATTTTGAGACTACATTTTTTTTTGGATTGATGCTTTATAATGACAAGGGAAAATTAGGATTAACCAATTTTTGGACTCTCTTAAAATACCTACCTCTATGTTTTTCCCTTTAGTTAGCCACTTTGAACCTATTTTCTTTTTTTTTTTTCTTTTCTTGGTTCTAACACATTATATTCAGCCTAAGGCCATTTGGTTTGTTAGCCTCAACATTTGTACCTTTGCCAAGACAAGAGAAAATTTTGCATGGTAGTTAATGTTTGAGTGAGAGAAAAAAAATCAAAAAGAGAAAATTTGTGAAAAAAATATAAGGCGAAAAAAAAAAAGTGCCTTAACATCAGGAAAAAAAAAAAAGAAAAAAGTGAAAAAGAAAAAAAGGGTGAAGTTTTCAAGAAAAAAAAGTGGAAAATATATATATTTGGAGAAAATTTTGCCAAAAGCATTTGAATTATTAAATGTTACTTCTCCAAAGTTCTTAGTGCTTAAATGAGACATGAGAATAAAATTCAAAGTCTCGGGTAGTGTGTTTTGTGATTGTTATGTGACATTGATATCATGCAAGTAAATCACTCTTTGCCTTGATTGTGAAAACACCTTAAATTTTCCTCCTACCATATTCTTACATAAGCCCCATTACAACCCTTATTAAGTCCCTTTGATTTTTGCATTCAATTCATCTATATATAGTGGTAGAAATTTGATTCATTTGCAAGCCTATGGTAATAACATGCTATGTTTTGATTTTGAGAGTAAAAGCACCCTAATTACTTTGAGAGTATTGAGTGAAACCATGTGAGGGTGTTACGTCTTGTTGCATTTGATTTTGGTGGATTAATGAGATGCTAGAGTTCTTCTCTTGATTCTCGCTACAATTCAACATTGATGTGTAATTGGCTTTATTGGTATACTTGGATATTGAAAGAGATGAAAAGGGAGTAGAGAGGGGAGTCGGTATGTTAAGTTAAAGTATGCTTGAGGACAAGCATGGATTAGGTGTGGGGGAATTTGATAAGTCTTAATTAATTATACTTATTGTGCCTAATTTCTTTACATTTTGATTGAATATTGTGCTTAACTATGGAAATTGTGTTTAATTTAATTTAAGGGGTGAAATATAAAATTTTGGTAGAATTTAGCTTAAAAGTACTTTTTTAAACATAATAAAAAATAATAATAAGAAAACTAGAAATTAAATTGAAAATTAAAATCTAGAAAGTTTGAAAAATAAAAATAAAATAATAAAAGAAAAATAAAAGAAAACAGAAAATTGAAAAGTAAATAAATACATAAATATGTATATGTTTATTTAAAAGAAAAAAAAAAAGAAACGTGAATGGGTCATAATTAGGCCCAATTTTTCTTGATTTCAGGCAGAAGATATTTGATTTTGAGTCTTCAGTTTACGGAAGAAGCTACAACAACCGGAGGAAAATTTTAAACGAGGTGGATGATTCTCAAGGCTCAAGTCGTTTTCTTTGCAGTAAAAATGAGAGAGGAAGACCTATTTTTATTCTCTCTTCAAATATAAATAGGAGACTTGAGTTCTTTGGTTCGAGGAGTGAAGAGTTTTAGTGTGTTTTGTGAAACAAAAGCTTAAAGAGTGTAAATAGTGTTTTTAATTTCTTTAATTCTTTGAGTTTTTTTTGTGCTTTTTTTCCCTTTACAGTTTTTATTACTTTTCCACCATGTGTGGCTAAGTTTTAATTTCTGATTCAAGGGTGATTTAATTTCTAATTGTAATTTTGTGAGGCTTTGAGCCAAATTGAAAATTTATATTTAATTCATGAATTCTTTGTTTCTTGTTCTTATTTTTATGATTGATTGTTGTTAAATTAAATTGACGCCTTAATTTAGTTTCAATTGATTTATTGCTATCTATGATTTTGTGATTCGTAATTGTCACAATTGATTAAAATACGTAGCAAGGGTTGGCTTATGTGTGTGTAATTATGGCTTTTCCATTTTACATAGCTTGCATAATAGACTCTAGGAAAACAAAGAAACAAAATTAATTAATTTGTAGCTATCTCGATTAGTTAGTTTTGGTTTAGTCATTTTCATTATTTTTAATGCTATTATTTAATCGATATGGAATGCTTCGTGCCTAATTAATTAAATGGTAAGTTTTGATTTTGATGTTTGGTCAGAGTCAATTCAAATAGGAGAATTTACACTTGTTATGACTTTTCCAAATAAGTAGACTAAGTTCTTGAGTTTGAGAAATTGAAATTGATTTTTTTTTTTTTTTGGTTTTAAAGCTTATGATCAAGATTACAATTGGATGAAATTTTTACCCTTGAATTGGAAGTTTCATAAAATTGATTTTTTTAATTGATTTTTTATTCATTATTTAATTAATTACAATTTTTGTTCAACAATTCAAATCTCCCCTTTTATTTTTTTAATTATTTTTTAACTTTGAGAAATTAATTTGATTGGTTCCTTTGGGAGTCGACATGGTCCACTATTTTTACAAGTTAGATCTAAAGAATCAGTAAATATTTTGGAGGGCTTCGACAACCCGACCACGATCATTCTAACAATAACGTGAAAGCGTAACAATTATAAACTAAACAGACTTAAACAAATTCAGTAGAAGCAAATTCTTAGAAAGGATTTCTAAAATAAACTATCGAATTTTTAACAACAACTTTCTAAGTCTTGTGTCAGAATGCTAAACTTCACTTCTTTCATAACTATCACTTGATCCTTCGTCTGAAAATATTTTGAAAAAACAAAAATTAGTACAGAAATACTCAATATGCAAATTCCACATCAAGTTCAGAAATTCATTTTAATGAATCATTTCAATAGTTGAATCAAATGTCAAATTTTCATTTGGTCATTTGCTTTCAAAACAGTCGTGAACAAAAATACAAATATCCTTGCAAAACTTTTAATACAACTATCCAAACTTTTAGATAATCGATGCTTTTAAAAAAAAAATAGAAATCTTTCAATCAAACAAGCTTTGAAAATCAAACCTTTCAATTGAACAAAAATTTTCATTTAACCAAAACTTTCAAACTAAAACTTTCAAATGTCAAAACTTTCAATTCAAACAGTAGCTTCAATCAATCAATACTTTCAATTCAAACAGTACTTTCAATCAATCAATACTTTCAAATATTAGACTAGGAAGATGCATTATTTGGGTAGCCTTTAGAACATATATAATGGTTATCCGTCGGTAACACCAATTAATCAATCAGAACATTCAATCAAAGTTGTCGATAAAATTCGACCAGAACATTTAGTACAATTACTTAAGTGTGAGGCCATCTTCATTCCAAAGGAATGCAAAACCACAAACTGTGCCTTCCCACAAATAAGTTTCAATCAATAAGAGCTTTCAATAAGAGATGTCGATAAAATCGACCAGAACAATCAATATAATTACCTAAGTGTGAGGCCACGTGAGTAAATAACACACACATGAATCTTCATTCCAAAGGAATGCCAAACCACAATTGTGTCTTCCCACAAATGTGTCTTCTCACAAATAAGTCAGAACAATTCCATCAATTTCAATTTAGGCTACTACCACAAATAAGCAAAACATTCCCAAAAACATAAAATTGACATATTTGGATAGCCCTATTGAATTAATCAAAATACTTTTCAAAACATTCAAAACAATAAACATACTTTCATTTGGCAAAACAATTGGAAACATATAAAACAATTTCAATCAATTTCAAATCATGCTTTCAAACCATTGTCAAATAAATAATATTCAAAACATATAAAACAATTTCAATCAACTTCAAATCACAAAAAAAAAAAAAAAAAAAAACATGCTTTCAGATATTTTGTCAAATAACAATAATCAAAACAGAATTATTCCAAATTTTCTATTTTGGAAGGGATGTGCAAACTGTTGGGATTTATGCCCTAAAGCCTTATAATTAATGATTTATTTAATAATTTATAATAATTTTGATTATTTTATTTACAATATAATATTATCCATTATATGAAAAATCCAAAGTTATTAGTGTAATATTGAATAGTATGTGGTTGACATACGAGAGGATCATGTTTAAGAAATAACCTAAAGGCTCATAGTATATGGATTGTTGGGATTTATGCCTTAAAGCCTCATAATAAATAATATATTTAATAATTAATAATAATTTTGATTATTTTATTTTCAATATAATATTATCCATTATATGAAAAATCCAAGTTTATTATTGTAATCTTGAACAGTATGTGGTTGACATACGAGAGGATCATGTTCAAGAAATAACCTAAAGGGTCATAGTATATGGATAAGGTTGGGTGTCTTATCCTGGTAACTGATAACACACTTTTGTGAGCTATTTTTATAGTTTAACTATTACTATTTTTGATGTTTTATTGGGTATTTTCACGCCGTATCTGTTTATTTTGCAGGTATTAAGCATTTGGAAGAGAAATCAGAGATGAAGACAATCACAGGACAAAAATGAGGCAAAATTGGGCAAGAATTGGAAAACTAAGAGAAAGGAAGAAGAAAAGGCACCAGTGAGACCCGAGGGGGCAGCATTGAGACGCTGTCCAACAACGTCTCAACGCTGCCATGATGTAGCCAGGCATGCTGTGAAGACAGCGTTGAGACGCTGCAGCGTCTCAACACTGAAGGGGACCGCGCACTTATTTTTTCGTTCGTAGCGTTGAGACGCTGTCCACAGTGTCTCAATGCTACCCGATTTCCCTTAATTAATTTGTGCATTAGGGCACAATGTCTCAACGCTGTCCCGAGTTTATAAATTTGGGATTTTGATGCGATTTGGAGGAGGCCAATTGGGGAGAAACTTAGCTACTTTCGAAAATTGAGTTTGAGGACGGTGAGAGGAGATTCTGTGGAGCACAAGTAATAGTTTCAACGTTCGAGATCGTGATATTACAACGGGGATGAGGCTCACATGACGCATTAGTTCTATCTCAAACCGTTTACTTAATATTTTTGTGGGTTTTGTATGCAATTTTTGAAGTGTTATAGTGACATGAGTAGCTAACTGTGTTTCCTTAGGGGTAGATGGAACCGTTGGGCCGAACAATTTGTTGATGTGACTGATTTGACTATTGTATTTCTTCCTATTCATGCAATTGTTCTATTAATGCTTATGAACTCTTGATCAAAGTTTATTTGCCCTCATTAATTTGAATTTATGCTTGAAAAAGATTAATTTAGATTTGACTTCGATTGCATGACTAGTAGTTATTGTAGCATGAAAGTGACTAGATTTCTACTAGAAATCATTAAAGAATTTGTTCTTAATGTTGTGCACGCTTATTAAAGGCTAGATAGATATATTAGTCTTATAAATCGTGCATGAGATTCAATTGTCTTGATAGGGCCAGTTGTTATTTGCACTTCTTGATTTTTGGCATGGAAATACATTAATTCATCTTTCATTCAATTAAATTGTTAGCTTGATAGGTGAAGTCTAGTCCCTAAGATTTTTTGTCTCTTGATTGTCTCAATTTTATCTTGTTTCACTTTCACATATTTTAACTCACCATTTGATTTTTATCTCTAAATAAAATTGGAAGGTTAAATTCATGGTAATCAATTGACTTAAATAACTCAATCCTATGGACGACACTTGTACTCTATCTCACTATATTAAAACTTGACCGTGCACTTGCGGTCTTGCAAATTTATTGCAACAGTAACACTATTGATACGACCCACTTTGTAATAGTTACAAATGATTTGATCCAAATCATTCATCTGAAGACATGTGAGTGGGGGTATCTTATACAATGAGTTTGTATAAGACTGGACCACGAAATATTTAATCTTTCTTTATAAATCTGTTAATTGAGAAGATTAATATTTCATCAAGATGATCATATGCGATTCGATCTTAATCTTGAGTGAGTTATGAACTCCTGCCTGTGAGGGCTTGTCCTTTGATTTGCATGGGTGAGAGTGGCTTTTATAGCCGATTCAATATGCCTACCATTTTGGGGACTTGACCAAATAGGGAGCTGGGAACATAATCTCATAAGATGGAATTCACTCATTCCCATATAGGGTAAGTAGATGAGTAGTTCCCTTAAGTGCTGATTTCGGGACTTGAACAATGGGGCCCCACCCTCTCATTGGCTAGAGAGGGACTTAGTTTATAATTAGATTATAAACAAATTGTTCATTAGAGGATCAGTGGTACTTAAGGTGCAAGATGTAATTATAGGGGTAAAACGAACTTTTGACCCAACTGTAATTACGAACAACTCGCGAAGGATCGACTTGCATGTAATGATTATATCTATGGACACAACTTGTCCTACAGTGCATAAGAGTGCAACTCTAGATCTATAATGGAGTGACCTATAGTTAATGAATGAAAAATTAACTAATTAAAAAGTTTAAATTAATTAATTTTGTATCATTGGAGCTTATAATCTGTAGGTCCATAAGGTCCCCTTGCTAGCTCATAGTAACACTAAAAGATTAATTTAGTTGAAAGAAAATTTTGAAATGTTCAAATTAATATTTAATATAAAAGAGGAAAATATATTTATTGTATTTGATACATTAAATATTAAAAAATTGAAATGTTCAAATTTAATATTTAATTTGAAGTGTTCAAATTAATATTTAATATATTAGATATATTAAATATAAAAGAGGAAAATATATTTATTGTATTTGATACATTAAATATTAAAATAATTAATGTATATTTGATATATTAAATAAAAGATATTTATAGATTTTGAATAAGATTCAAATAAATAAATATCGTAGGAGATTTGAATGAGATTCAAATAAATACTAGATATATTTTAATATATTAGATATTAAAATATAATATTTTAATTATGGCAAAGATTTTCTCTTGGTCACTATAAATAGGACCCTTGGGTTGAGCCATTCTACACAACACACATCTCCTCAATAGAGAGAATTTGAGAATTCTCTCTAGATCTCTTCCTTTCCAATCCCTTGGAGATTTTCTTTCAAGAGGCTCCCTGACGCGAGCTTGTCGAGGGCTCGCCAAATTAAAATTTATAAACCGATCCTAAGCTACTTGTAGCATTGAGTGGACCAGGTCGATCTCAGGGAACCGAATATTAATTTCTCAAGTTAAATTTGCAAAGGAGAAAACAATTAAAAAGGGGGGTTTTGTGTTTTTATAAATAAAATAAAACATAAACAATAAAGATAGAGATAGATCAAATCTTATCAAAATCCAATCCAAATGTACGATTCTACTCAATTGCAAAAATTGATCATAGGCATTCAAAATATTTAAACTTAACAATGCAAGCACTTGGTCAACTTATTAGGAAACCCCAAAAAGTAGCAAATTCCCTAAGGTCATTAACTCTAACAAACGTCAAGTTAATGCTAATTACCTAAAAAAATTTGACGAAACTGCTCCAAATTATTTAGATAAAGGCATTAAGTGCTTTGGAAGGACCAAGACAACAAATTAGGTGAAATAACTTTAATCTAATTAAGATGCTCCTTTAATTCCTAGAATTAAACATGCAAGCCATGTAATATGGAAACCCACAAAACATACACATGTAATAATCCTAATGCTACCGGTTCATTCAACATGACAATTACGGATCATGATCATGACTAGCAATCAAACATGTAAAGCGATTAAGGCGTCAATTCAATCAAAATACATGCTTATAAAATTAACACGGGAATTAAAGAATACTTGCAATTGAAAGAAAACTACGTTAAGGTTCAAACCTCACAATATTGCAATTGATTACAACCGACCTCTGAACTGGGAACACGAAGTTTAGCCGAGCATCGTGATAAAATTTGATACCATTATTGTCTAAGGAGAAAAGAGAAAAGGAGTCTAAAAACTCTCTAAAAACGTCTAGGCCAAGAGGACAAAAAAAGATCCCCCTTCGCTGTCCATAAGAAGGCTTAAATAGCCTTGAAGTAGACAACTTACACAAGTAAGAAACCCTAAATTCTAGAAATATATTTTTCCAAAACAATTAGGGAATAATATTTAAAATAAAATAAAGTAAAGTAAATAATGTTCTCTCTTGTAAAATGCTGGAAAATACATCTAAAACTTGAAAATTCTTCCCTAAATTCTTAAAACAAACATAGAATGTTGCAAATAAGGAAAGTTTTTGGATTGTGCAGTCTTCATTATTTTGCCCATAACGTCTTCTCCAAACCTTGGATCAACGTGATCTTTATATGGTTGGAAAGATAATTCTGAGATCTTTAAAACGATATGTAATATGGCTATATTTACAAACGTGAGCAGCAAGATAATGGGAACGGAAGTTGGCACAAAATATTCTCGGGTACAGCAGTTTTCCAGCAGGAGTAGTAATCACTCAAAATGCCATAACTTTCATAATACTTATTGGAATGTAATGAGTTTTATAACGTTGGAAAGATAATTCAATAAGCTTCGATTTGATACCAAAATTGAATATATTTTCATCTCGAAATATCATGATATGATCGGTCAAATTTGGTATAGAAATTCAGTTGCTCGAATCACCTCCAATTTGGTCCGAATTAATTCCGAAATGGTGCAAACTCTTCAAAACACGTGAATTGCTTGAATCCCTAAAAAATAATAATAAAACACATAAAATCCTTCTAATTAACAAGAAATAAGTGTAATTAAATAGGACTTTATAGGTCTTATCACTCCCACAAGCCTTGGTCTTGTGTTCGAGTTATAGCCAGGAAGACTTTGTGGAAGAGATAAAGATCCACCAGAATATTCTCCATAATATTATTTTCAAGCTATTTATTGCTTAATCCTTGTATTTTAGTTTAATTCTAAATAAATCAAAGATGATTCCTATGCTTCCGTTGTGGGTTTAATTCGATTATTCCCTTCATGGATAAGGTTGGGTGTCTTATCCTGGTAATACTATTGATACGACCCACTTTGTAATAGTTACAAATGATTTGATCCAAATAATTCATGTGGAAACATGTGAGTGGGGGTATCTTATACAATGAGTTTGTTTAAGACTGAACCACAAAATATTTAATCTTTCTTTATAAATTCGTTAATCAAGAAGATTAATATTTTATCAGGATGATCATATGTGACTCGGTCTTAATCCTGAGTGAGTTATGAACTCCTGCCTGTGAGGGCTTGTTCTTTGATTTGCAAGGGTGAGAGTGGCTTTTGTAGTCAATTCAATATGCCTACCAATTTGAGAATTGACCAAATAGGGAGTTGGGAACATAATCTCATAAGATGAAATTTACTCCTTTCCATATAGGGTAAGTAGATGAGTAGTTTCCTTAAGTGTTGATTTCGGGACTTGAACAATGGGGTCCCATCCTCTCATTGGCCCTAGAGGAACTTAGTTTATAATTAGATTATAAACAAATTGTTTATTAGAGGATCAGTGATACTTAAAGTGCAAGATATAATTACAGGGATAAAACATACTTTTGACCCAGCTGTAATTACGAACAACTTGTGAACGATCGACTTGCATGTAGTGATTATATCCATGGACACAACTTATCCTACAGTGCATAAGAGTGCAACTCTAGGTCTATAGTGGAGTGACCTATAGTTAATGAATGAAAATTAATTAATTAAAGAGTTTAATTAATTAATTTTGTATCATAGGAGCTTATAATATGTAGGTCCATAAGGTCCCATTGCTTGCTCATAGTAACACTAAAAGATCAATTTAGTTGAAAGAAAATTTTGAAATGTTCAAATTAATATTTAATATATTAGATATATTAAATATATAAGAGGAAAATATCTTTATTGTATTTGATACATTAAAGATTAAAATAATTAATGTATATTAGATACATTAAATAAAAGATATTTATAGAATTTGAATAAGATTCAAATAAATAAATATCGTAAGAGATTTGAATGAGATTCAAATAAATATAATATATATTTTAAAATATTAGATATTAAAATATAATATTTTAATTATGGCAAAGATTTTCCATTGGTCTCTATAAATAGGACCCTTGAGTTCGGTCATTAGACACAACACATATTTCCTCAATAGAGAATTAGAGAATTCTCTCTAGACCTCTTCTTCTCCAATCTCTTGTGGATTTTCTTTCAAGAGACTCTCACAAGCCTTGGTCCTGTGTTCGAGTCATAGCCAGGAAGATTTTATGGAGGAGATAAAGATCCGCCAGAAATATCTCCATATTACTCCAAGTAAGTGTGCTTAACCTTAATTTTTAGTTTAGTTTTAAATAAAATCAAAGATGATCCAATGCTTCCACTGCGGAGTGAAACGTTTCTTTCTTCAATTGGTATCAGAGCAATCTTTGAGTTTTATTTAGAATTAAAGTTTTGTGATGGTGGGTATTTTAATTATCATATATGTGATATATTGTGGTTTGCAAATTGATTGTTTAGGCTATTTGACATTAGATTTATTGCTTTGATTAGATCATTGTAAAACCCATAAGGGTTAGGATTTCATGTATTTTACTTAAATGACTACAATTGCTGCAAATTTCGATTATATGGGCTGAAGAAGTTGACGACAAAAAAGATTCACGAAAAAAAAAAACGTGAATCGAAGTCAATATTTCTACTAAAAAGTTCATAACGAGATCCAAGAATTTGTGATGGTTCATCGGTGAAGGGATGCTTGTTGTTATACTCCAGGTCTAAGGTTTGAAACTTGGGTTATGCAGTTTTTATTTATTTATTTTTGCGGCGACTGGTGCAATAATTGGAAGATAAGATTTAGGTTTCTAAATTCTAAATTTGGATGGCCAAATAAGGAAGATATTAAAGACCAAGATATGTCTTGGATTTAAATTATTGTAATTTAAATTATTTTCAATTTCTTAGGATATGCCAAATATACAGGTCAATTGTGCTATTTTCAATTTAATTATGCATGAGATGTATGTTTTAAATTGTTTAATTGTTGCATAAAGTATGCCATTTAAATTTAAAATCTCACTATAGGTTAAGCATGATCATACATTTTATCTATTTTTGAATATACTTGTTATATTTGAAAATTTTGATTAAGTTGTTTCCTAATAGAGTTAAGATTAATTTTTTAATATAATTTTTATATTGGAAAATTTGATTATGATGATTCATAATAGAATTGAGATATTTTTTTAATACGTTTATATTTTCCATATCTTTGAATATAATTGTTATATTTGGAAAATTAAATTAGGATATATCCTAATGAGATTAGGATTTTCTTAAAATATAGATATTTATAATTCATGCTTTAAATAGTTTAAATTTTCAATTTAATATATGTTTATTTGTTTCTAATAAGATTAGAATTTAGGACAATCTTTTAATTTAGTTTTAAAGGTTTAAAATGGTAGAATTTCAAGATTATCCATAGTTTAAAAATTGAATTTAATTCATCTTTATTTGTTTCCTAATAAGATTAAATTCTTTTAAAATAAGGTTAGATCTTGTAATTTCAAAATAAGATTAGATCTTTTAATTTCCTAATAAGATTAGGTCTTCCATAAAGAAAGATACTTTAATTCAAAAATAAAATAGTTTAAGTTTTGAATTTAATTTATCTTTTATTTTTTTCTAATAGGATTAGAATAAAATATCTAGGATTATCTTTTAATTTATTTTAAAGGGCTTAAAATGATGGATTTTTAAGACAATTCAAGTGAATTATTTTTTAATAGGATTAAAAACATTTATTTATAAATTCACTTATGTTCATTAATCTAATAATTAATAGTTAATTAAAGATTGAAGAATTTGAAATAAAAATTGACTATAAGGGAACTTTGTCTATGGAAGGTTCTGTTGAGACTGGGGTATTTAAGCTGACCAAAAGGGAACACCTCTAACTGGGAACTGACTTGGGAGTTGAATTAGTCAAATTTTATTTAATTTCACTAAGCATGCTCATAATGTGATTAATTTTTTTTTATAATTTAAAAACTTAGTAATTCACATTAAAATCAATCTAACAACATAAAGGTTATGAAAGGTAGATTGAGGAACTTAAATAAATGAGATTAGCCTAATTTTTCTAAGTCAGAGAAAACCCTATTTCAAAATAGTAAGTGGGAGAAGGAAATGTGTGAACATATTCTAGGTCTCCAACATTGGTTCACATTGTGAGATTTATGGAGGGCCTCGTGCTGGCTTTTGGACCGTCCCCTTACGGAATGTGTTTGCATAGGTCAATATCAGGGTGAACTCCTGAGAATGTGAGTTTTGTAATACTACCGTTGTAATATTATGTCGTTGTACTAGTATGTTGTTGTAATATTATGTTGTTGTAATAGTATGTTGTTGTAACAGTATGTCGTTGTAACAGCTGCTAGGATTTCAAGAAAAAAAAAGGATACTCCTCCTTCTAGAGTTAATTGAGTAACTAGAGGCAGTCATGACACCCATGATTTCCTCTGCATGAAAGGTTAACTTAGGAAGTGAGTATGTGAAAACGGTCCTAGTAGTGATTTGTACTCGTAGTCAACTACTTTCACCACAAAGTGTTAGTAAGTTGGAATGAAGGTACAAATGACAGTAAGACTCTCATAAAAAAAAAGTTCAAAAGAAAAAGAAAATGAGGCCTAGCAGCAGCTTTACATAAGTTTGGAGGAGAAAGAAAAATGCTTGTAATGTGAGCGAACTTAGCCTGTTGAACAAAGAAGACCACCCTAGACTCTATGACCATGACTTAAGTAGGATAAGCATAATAGGTGGGTTTGCATAAGAATGTTTTATCTTGAAAAAGAAAAGTAAAAGTTTTATGTGAGAAAATCTTGGAATTGTGTAAAGTGTTAAAAGTTTGAGACCTCTCATGAACAACATTTTCCTTTTCAAAAACACCATTTGAAATCATTTTGTGAAGTGTTTGCTTGTGTATGTTGCTATTTGTTTTCTAATTGCTTGAGGACAAACAATTTCTTAAGTTTGGGGGCTTACTTGATCGGTGTTACACGTAAGCACACGTGATCGAAGTAATATAAAATGGTATGTGAGTACCAAGTATCGAATCCCAAGGGAACGGTGTAACAAAAATATCGTAAAGCAAGTGTAAGGAAAATTGCAACTTAAAAACTAAAATAGCAAAAATAAGGTTGAGTTGGTGTGTTAAGAAAAATTGCAGAATCTAATTGCAGAATCGAGAAATGACAATAATAGAAATAACCAAAAATTGCAGAATTGAGAAATGGCAATATTTGATAGCAAACTAGATAGATTTAGTGAATGAAAATTCAAAAGGAATTTGGATAAAGATGGAGCTCAAGAATGTCATTGCCCTAAGTTGTAATTGCAAACCAAAATTACAATTCCAACCTACTCCACACTCAATTGTAAACCAAAATTGTTTATCCTATTCACCTTGAATTTAGGTTTTTAGGAGGCTAAGTGAGCGACTTATATGTCTATAGTCCCTTTATCTTAGATAATTTGGCTCAATAATTTTATGGGCTTTGGAGTCCTTAATCCCTATGTCTAGGGTAAGGATTGGCTTATGTCTAAGCTCTTTTCTCCATCACTTGTGAGAAATCCGCTTATCACTAACCCCGACGGCATTAGATCTAAGCTTGAGTTGCTACCCTAGTTGATCAACCTAAGATCTCAACGAAAATGTATTCAACACAAGCAAACAATTGAGATGTATGCTTGGTTTTTTTGAAATTTTGGCTACAATTACTTCTTAGGGAATTCACATCCTTAAACCTCCTAAGAAGTTTTAGCTCAAATTAAAGATACAAATCTTACAACTAATTTTTGAAGAAGAATTCATATTAGAAATTGTGTAAATTGTCAATGAAGACCAAGGTTAATTGAATTAATGTAAATTCTTAGCCTGAACATCCCTTGCTTTATTGCAACAATTAGGACACTAATTTGAAATGAAAACTGGGCAATAATCTCAAGGATTTCTAGCACTCTCAAATTAACTTAAAAACAGAGAGTCAAAGGCTTCAATAAGAACTTCAATCTCCTTCCTTCTACCTTTGATTCTGATGGTTTATAAATATTCCAACAACTCTTGAAATTTAAACAGTAATAAAAAAAAAACAGAATAACTAAGAACGAAAATCATCAATATTGTTCAAGAATTGTTACTCCATTCCAATCGACTTAATCTCTTCGCTATTTCTAGGAGATGATTAGTCTTAACAATCTAAGTATCTTGAATTGGATTGGGTAAACTGAAGTAAAAACATAAATTAAGCAATCTTGCAACAGAAATATAAAGATTGAATCCAAGAGGAACTCCTCAAAAACTCGCAAACAGAGGCTGGATTAACCAAAAACTTAATGCAAAACTGTTTTCGAATGAAGAACAAGTGTGTACTACCAAGGACTCTTGGTCATACAAGAAGAACAATTCTGAAAAATAAAAACAAAAGGCTGAATCTTCGGTAAAAACAGAGTAACAAAAATCTGCAGAAAAATATAGTGTAAACGTTGAAATAAACCCACGAATAGAGATTGAATTAAAACTTAAACTTACTACAAGAAGAATTCAAATGAACAACAATTGTACTACAAGCAACTCTCCATAATACAAATAAAATATGAAGAGAAATAAGACAGAAATTCAAATTCTAAGCTAAAGACAGAGGAAGAACAATTGCTGCAGAAAAAAACTTTGGGTTCCAAAATACTCTCCAAAAAATGAACCTCTTCTTCATCCCTCTTCTTTCGCCCTTTATAGGTCCTTTCTAGGGTTGATTCATCCAAAATTTGTGCTCCAATTTCCCCAATTTATGCGACAATTTAGGATTTTCATAATGGGTTTTTCTGTTTTTTTTCTTGCACCAGAACTTTCTTGCTTGAATTTTTCTGCTGTCCAAATTGCAAAATCATGATTCTACAATTTGATTTTGTAATTTCTGTATTTCCTGCAAACAAGATCAATATATTTAGAACTCTATCCCAAATGCCGTCATATTTATTTCTTTCTTAAATTGAAGCAATATTTCAACTATTTTCAATTGGTCTTAAGTCAAAACAAGAATATTTTAAGAATTAGGGAAATAAATAAGCCTTAATACTAAGGCTTATCACATTTATTTATAAATTCACTTATGTTCATTAATCTAATAATTAATAGTTAATTAAAGATTGATGAATTTGAAATAAAAATTGACTATAAAGGAACTCTGTCTATGGAAGGTTCTGTCGAGACAAGGGTATTTAAGCTGACCAAAAGGGAACACCTCTAACTGGAAACTGACCTGGGAGTTGAATTAGTCAAATTTTATTTAATTTCACTAAGCATGCTCATAATGTGATTAATTTTTTTTTATAGTTTAAAAACTTAGTAATTCACATTAAAATCAATCTAACAACATAAGGGTTATGAAAGGTAGATTGAGGAACTTAGATAAATGAGATTAGCCTAATTTTTCTAAGTAAAAAAAAATCCTATTTCAAAATAGTAAGTGGGAGAAGGAAATGTGTGAACATATTCTACGGTCTCCATCATTGGTTCACATTGTGAGATTTATGTGGGGCCTCATGGCGGCTTTTAGACCGTCTCCTTACGAAATGTGTTTGCATGGGTCAATATCAGGGTGAACTCCTGAGAAGGATATGATTGTAGTTTTGTTTCCAATACTTGACTTACCCTGCGGTGGCACTTGTTGGGATAAAACTACGAGATCTAAAATTATGGGTCACACTTATAAATAGCTCATTAAAGTTGATAATGATGTCCTTGACCAAACTAATGGTAACTAAATATTATAGGAATAGGAGTTATTTTAGTATAATACTTGGTTGAGATTGTCTCAGTTTAGTGAAGGAGTACTTGACCTACCCTACGGCGGAACTTGTTCTAACTCACTAAAGTACCATAACATTAGAAATGGTTTATAGGGTTCATTTTTCAAATTGTTTGATTTCTATGCTACAATTGAATGGATAATTGTTTGCACGATGTTAAATTATATATTTTATATATTTCAATATTATGTCAGTTTCTTTCATAATTTTTAATTTTATTACTGATAAGTCAAAATTGAGAAATTTTATTACTTGAAAAAAGTAAATTTGATTTACTAGATTTTTGGTGAAGAATAAATAACGCCACCTTGATAGTTGATACAAGATCCACTATCAAGATTTATTCTTTATTACATTTAATATGTAATTTTTGGAAAATACTTAACATGTAGAATAGTTTCTAAATGTTTATTCTTTTGCTAGCTTATTCACTCTTGTCTTTGAATACAACTTGGATTAGAGGTAATTCATGCTTTAATTAATTTTACAACTTAAGTACACATTCATTCCACTCAACCCACTACAGATCACACGACATTCTCCTGAATTACCTAAAATATATTATTTCATTCCGATTACTATAACAACAGTTTAGTTCATCGTATTGTGTGTGCATTAAGTGAGTGATTATCCCTAATCCCATCACTTAGCTAGTTACTAACCCTAACATGGAGCTAATTTGGTTTTTAAGCTTTCAGCTCCTCCGATTCTTTCCAGAAATCAGAGAAATAATGCTACAAATCGGTTGGCCAAACGGAAATGAGCTATTGAAATAAAACCTCTTAAAAACCAGAATGAGGTAATGAAATATACTCAACTGTAAGATTAATCAAAAGCAATCATCCTCTAATCTTCACCGTAAGGTGATTAGTTCATAATGTAAAACATACAGCAAAAAAATCGAAATACAGACATGAAATAAAACGATGCAAGAAAAACTAAATAGAAGAAGAAGAAGACAAAATGTTGCCCCAAAAAGCTCGGTTCAACATCAACTTCAGCTGCACGGGAGGAAACCTTCCTTATTTGGAAAAGCAATCACCCATGGCATCCAAAATCAGAGGTTCTTCTCCTTTTCTCTCTATCTCCTTTTTTAGATTTCTCTCTCATCTTCCTTCTCTTTTGAAAAATGGTTGCCCAAACATTATATCCTTTCCTCTATGCAAATCAGGGCTGATTGAAATGGGGAGCTTCTATTAGCTAAACAAAACTGATTGTTCTGACATCTTCCAGCTCATTTAATGAGATGACTTTCTCACATGCGAAATTTATGTTGTCTTGAACTATCAGATTTGCTCAAGCTTTATAAATCTGCTGCCCTTTGCTTCAAAAGTCTTTCTTCCTCAATAATTATGTAACCTTTAAACATACCCTGAAGTAATCAAATAAGCTCATTAATTATTTAAATCATACTCTAACAAGAATTTTACTAAATCAGAAGTAACCAAGAGAAAAATAAATGAAAGCTAGGGGTTTTCCTTGATAAAATGAGGTAAGATATGACAAATCACTCCCATAATGATAGCCCAATAACTCTTATTTTAAGAGTTATTAGTGCCTTATCTTGGTAACACTATTGATATGACCCGTTTTGTAATAGTTACTAATGATTTGATCCATATCGTTCATGTGGAGACATGTGAGTGGGAGTATCTTATACAATGAGTTTGTATAAGACTAGACCGCGAAATATTTAATCTCTCTTTATAAATCAGTTAATTGAGAAGATTAATATTTCATCATGATGATCATATACGACTAGATCTTAATCCTGAGTGAGTTATGAACTCTTGCTTGTGAGAGTTTGTCCTTTGATTTGCATGGGTGAGAGTGGCTTTTGTAGCCGATTCAATAAGCCTACCATTTTGGGGACTTGACCAAATAGGGAGTTGGGAACATAATCTTACAAGATGAAATTCACTTCTTCCCATATAGGGTAAGTAGATGTGTAGTTCCCTTAACAATGGGGCCCCACCCTCTCACTAGTCTGAGAGAGAATTAGTTTATGGTTGGATCATAAAAAAATTGTTCATTAAAGGATCAGTGATATTTACGGTGCAATATATAATTACAGGGGTAAAACGAACTTTTGACCCAACCGTAATTACGAACAACTCGTGAAGGATCGACTTGCATGTAATGGTTATATCCATGGACACAACTTGTCCTATAGTGCATAAGAGTGCAACTCTAGGTCTATAGTGGAGTGACCTAAAGTTAATGAATGAAAATTGATTAATTAATTATTTTTGTATCATTGGAGCTTATAATTTGTAGGTCCATAAGGTCCCCAATTTCAATTTCAATTGAAATCATATTTCAATCCATTAACCCAACTGCTTTTGATTTCATGCAGATTCACATATGAAATTTGAAATCCTATTTCAATTTCAATTTGAATCCTATTTCAATCTCCAATTTGAAATCCTATTTCAATCTCCAATTGAAATTCAATTTGAATTTCAAATGAAATTGAAATTCAATTTCAATTTCAAATTGAAATCTAATTTCAATTGAAATTCAATTTGCTATTTCAATCTCCAATTGAAATCCTATTTCAATTTCAAATTGAAATTCAATTTCAATTTCAAATTGAAATCTAATTTCAATTGAAATTCAATTTGGTTGCTTATTTTGAGAATCCTCCAAAATCAGCACTCCTTTTTCATATTGCGGCTGGTTTACCGTGAAGCAAATCGAAAAAAATATATATATCATTGGCAGCTTCAATGGGGTGGATTTTAAAAAACAGAACTTGCACCACTGACACCACTGAGACCACTGACAATTGATTAACGAATGCGTGAATTCTTCTCATTGGGTGGATTCTTCATGCGATCAATTCAATGAATGACATAAAATTACAAAGAACCCTAATCCTTATGGATTTTACAATTAATTTAGTCAAAGTAATAAAACTAATGTCAAATAGCCTAAATAGTCAATTTACAAACCACATATCACATACATGAAATTAAATTACCCACCATTACTAATATTTAATTCTAAATAAAAAATCAAAGAAAGCTCTGATACCAATTGAAGGGAATAATCAAATTAAACCCACAACGGAAGCGTTAGAATTGACTTTCAATTATTTAGAATTAAACATAAACATACAAGGTTAATCAAACTTACATTGAAATATATAGAGATATTTCAGGCGGGTCTTTATCTTCTCCACAAAGTCTTCCTGGCTATGATTCAAACATAGGACCAAGGCTTGTGGAAGCCTCTTGAAACAAGAGATTGGAAAGGAAAAGGTCTAGAGAGAATTCTCTAATTTTCTATTGAGGAGATGTATCTCTTATGACTCAACCCAAGGGTCCTATTTATAGAGACCTAGGACAAATCTTTGCCATAATTAAAACATTGTACTTTAATATCTAATATATGAAAATATATATTACACTTATTTGAATCTCATTCAAATCTCTTACAATATATATTTATTTGAATCTAATTCAAATCTCCTACAATATATTATATTTTAATATCTAATATATTAAAATATATATTATACTTATTTGAATCTCATTCAAATCTCCTATAGTATATATTTCACTTATTTGAATCTCATTAAAGTTGCATATATATATATATATATATATATATATATATATATATATATATATATATATATATATATAAATAATGTATCCAATATACATTAATTATTTTAATATTTAATATATCAAATACAATAAATATATTTTCCTCTTTGATATTTAATATATTTAATATATCTAATATATTAAATATTAATTTGAACACTTCAAATTAAACATTAATTTGAACATTTCAAATTTTTCTTTCAACTAAACTGATCCTTTAGTGTTACTATGAGCTAGCAAGGAGACCTTATGAACCTATAGATTATAAGCTCTAATGATATAAAATTAATTAATTAAACTCTTTAACTAATCAATTTTTATTCATTAACTCTAGGGTCACTCCATTATAGACCTAGAGTATGTTGCACTCTTATGCACTGTAAGACAAGTTGTGTCAATGGATATAACCATTACATGCAAGTCGATCCTTCACGAGTTGTTCATAATTATAGCTGGGTTAAAAGTCCGTTTTACCCTTATAATTACATCTTATACCTTAAGTACCACTAATCCTTAGTGAACAGTTTGTTTATGATCCAACCATAAACTAGGTTTCTCTTGGGCCAACGAAAGGGTGGGCCCATTGTTCAAGTCTCGAAATCATCACTTAAGAGAACTACTCATTTACTTTCTCTATATAAGAATGAGTGAATTCCATCTCGTGAAAATTATGTTCCCTGTTGCCTATTTGGTCAAGTCCCTAAAATGTTAGGCTTATTGAATTGGCTACAATGACCATTCTCACCCATGCAAATCAAAGGACGAGCCCTTACAGGTAGATCATCCTGTAAAATATCAATTTTCTCAATTAACGGATTTATAAAGAGAGATTAAATATTTCGTGGTCCAGTCTTATACAATCTCATTGTATAGGATACCCCCACTCACATGTCTCCATATGAACGATTTGGATCAAATCAAAAAATATATAACACGATGTATGTTTGATCACACAAATCTTAATTATAATTTTCTACTTATTAGGAAAAAGGTTCTCAATTATAATGAGTTGTTTCATTTTTAATAGGTCCAAAGTGACTCATATTCCTTTGTCTAAAGACTAATTTTCATATTCTTTGTAAATCCCCTCTTCAACTTGTTTCGAGTTTAAATAACTAATAGATGTTGCAAATGACACAATTCATTTAGAATGTCATTTTAAATTTTGTACCTTGTACTTTCATTTTATAGATGTTTATTGTTCATCTGTAATTTTCTTTTTTTAAATGGAATTGTATTAAGATTGTGGTTTTGAATTTTGTAAGTAATAATTTGAGAATTTTGAAGAGCTTCAGGCTAAGTGAGTGACACACCAAATTCATGGAGGGAGATTTTACCTTTTAGAGAGTGTTGAATTATAGATTGATAAAGTTTATGTTTTGTATCATCTCCAAGTTGATATTCATTACTATATCTATTTTTGTGAGACAATGTGTATCTTGTATGAATGATTATGTAGATAAAGAAATTTTGATTGCATCTACTTTTATGGTTCATATATTTATATTTAACTTTTATTATGTACCAAGGTATATGAAACATGCAAGGACAATAGCATTATAAACATATTAGAAAAGTTATAAAAGATATGATAACAACATTCATCAAATGCCTATACAAAGTTTATAAATGTTACCAAAAAAAAAAAAAAAGTTAGCCATTCAAATGTTTATTATAGCTTTGATTTAAAGTTATAAATAAATATATACAGTAGGAAATAAATGCTATCATTGACAAATGATAGATTTTTATTTTTGCTATAGAAAACTTTTATAGCGTTTATAAAATGCTATCATACATTTTATGAAAAAAAAATTATGCTAGTGAAAGGCTTTTATTATAGCACTTTTATAACTTTTATAAAACGCTATAAAAATTTAGACTTTTTATAGCTTTTATAAAATGCTATAAAAAGTCTCCTACTTTTGATAGCATGGGCTGTCATGACTTTGCGTAAAATTCTATAAAAAGCCTATAATAGCGTTTTTTTTAAACTATTGTAGATCTTTTTTCTTGTAGTGAAGTGACCTTTGATTTACTCAGCTTTTCCACTAAAGCTCATTGTATCACTTATTTTTCATTGTTCGTTTAGTTTTCCAAGCATTTGTGAATTATCAGTTCAAAAGGATTAGTGTTTGTTTAGTTTCATTGTTTGGAATTTTGTGGCTAAATGATGGTTAGAATCTACCTATTAAGTACTCTCTTAATTATTATTCCTTGGTTCGAATTAAGTTAGTTCGGTTTAGTTTTGATCTAGCTCTTAATATACTTGAAAACCATCTATCTTATTTTTGGGGTGAGTGAGGGATTATTTGACTTGTTTGGATGAATTTAATTGTGTTATGCTTGTGTGTTTAATGTATTAGAATTTATTTTTATGATAAGTTTGTTCAGGATATATGTTGTAAGTTGTTATATTTTTTTCTCTTTATGTCTAAGTTTTCATGTTAAAAGTTTGTTAGAGTGTTTAATATTATGTTATTTACTTTATGTTTATTTCCAATATGTACAAGCCCATTGGGCCTTTTAGCTTTTATATCTTGGCTAGTATTTAATGTTGTTTTACAACCTCAGTGTAGTGTGGCTAAAATCCTAATTCTATACGGCCTCCATTATTCTTCTTTCTCTCTTTATTTTCTATGATGGTATCAGAGCCCAACTTGAGCATTTTTCTTCCTTCTTAACGATGGTGTCTTCTTCAAACAACTTCCAAGTCGAGAAAAAGCTGGTGATAATTCTCATTCATGAGGATTATTTAGCCTTTAAACTTAGTTATAATTGTGATTTTTATGCATATTATTTGATGAAAAATAAAAAAATGCTTGAATTTAATCACATGATTGATGGAAGACCTTTAAATTAAGTAAGTTGAGAAAAGAAAACAAAAGAAGAAAAAAATTAACACTTACTTAATGTTTTGATGCAGAATTTTCGTGGAATGCAAAAGCAGTGCAATTGCTATGCAATTGCAATCTGGAAAATCTGGAATTTAAGTCAAAAACGTGAATTTCGGGATTTTGAAGGGAATTTGACCCACGAATTCAGCAAGATTATTAGCAATGATTTTCCATCAACCAAGAGGGAAACCCTAGCATGAGATCCCTATAAATATTGATCAAAGAAGCCGAACAAGGAGAGCTCGATTGGAGAAGATTTTCTTTCACGTTTTTTTGGGTTTTCTTTCTTTCTGCAGTTTTTTCATTTTTAGTTTTTAGTTGCTGTTTTGTTTTAATTTCTTGTAGATCTCAGTTCGAATCTCTTCCTTAATTCGTTCTCAACGAAGTTGATGTTGGTAAAAAGCAAAACCTTATTCGATTGAGCTCGATTTGGGAGGAAGATTTTCATTTTTTTTTTGGGTTTCTTTCATGAACGATACTGTTTTCTCCATCTTTATTTTCTGTTTTTATTTTCTGTTTTTAATTTCTGTTTTTAATTTCTGTTTTTAATTTTTGTTTTGTTTTTATGGTTTTTAATTTCTGTTTGTTTTAATTTAAATATAGCTACTGTCTTTGGTATTTTCTGAGATCTATTTTTCTATTTAGCAAAGTTAATTTAGTTTCTCCGTGAGTTAATTGGTATTGAATCCGTGGGTTGTTTTTCTTAACTATTCACTTGCATAGCATTTGCAATCTAATTGCATTATTTCCTTTGAGTTTCTTTTAATGAATTTTTACAATTCTAATTTATCAATTCCAAATTATTCCATCATGAAGAGCTAAATTTCCTTTGGGATTCAAGTTGTGAATGCCCTAGAGGAAATATGTGAAGCTCGAGAGTAAAAACAATCTAGCTAATTCTTGGACTCAAGTTTGCTTTTGGTGAGTAAATTGTTGGGTAAAACTAGTTGGCCATCTAGTGTTGCTTGTCAAGCTAAAACTTAATACCGAAAGGGTTAAGGGAAGCGGATGTCGCAAAAGCAATGGAGGAAAGGGCTTAGACATAAGTCTGAAACATCGACCCTAGACATAGGGCGAGACTCCAAAGCCACTAGAATTGTGCGCAAAACTATCTAAGTTAGATTAGCCATAGACATATAGGTTTAATCACTTAGTCTCCTAAAGATACTTCAAAGAAGGTCGAATGGGAGTTGAATTCGGTTTACTTAGTTCTTGAGTTAGCTACGATTGCAATTGCTTTCTTGTTGCATTTTCTTTCCAAAGGGGCATTAGCATACTTGAATCCCCTCTTCATTTCCATTGAATTTTTCAAACATATTTTTAGTTAAAACACCTCTCAATTTATTTTCATCCTTGGTTACTTTAAATTGCAAATTGCAAACAACTTTGTGCCAACTAAAAATTCATTTTATTAACCCCGTTCCCTTGGGTACGATACTCTGGAATACTTCCAGTTTCTTTATTACTTCGATCACGTGCACTTGCGTGTTAGCCGATCAGCTGGCCTCCGAGAAGTCGACGATCGTAGCTGAGAAATCTATGACAGAGAAGAAGCCAAAGACTAGTAAGAAAAGATGTCGAAGGAAGGCGACGATGACACCAGAGATATGAAGAAGTAGAGATCCGTACATCAGAATCTCCAGCAAGGCAATGCACGCCGTTTTTTGAAGGTACAAAGGCGATTATGGGCTACACATCCATACAATTTCCTATTCTCCTTCATCTCAAATCTATTTTCTCTTCAAACCTTAAATCTAATTTTCTCTAATTCTATTTCTAGATTTTTTTTTTCTCGCACCTTTATTAAAACCCAACTTCCCTTAGTTTTTTCTTTGTTTCTTCAATGGCTGTGGAGGACAAGTTTTTCTCTCAACCTCTTCTTCCTGTGAAAAATCATTCTCCAAATCTCCTCCATTCTTTAAACTTCCAGACCTTGCTCTTTCACCCCTTTCTCTCTCCTCCAAATTATGTAGAGAGTCCCCAAAACCCTAGAAGGAATTTCAAATTTCCTATTTCTTTCCAGTAAAAAAAAAAAAAACCAGTCTTAACACTTTTCTTTTCGAACCCTCGGCGGCTATTAAAATGCTCAAGTGGGAAAGAGCTTTAAAAATCCTCTCCCTTCAAACTCTAAACCATTTTTTTTCGTGTTTTTTTTTTTAAAAAAAAGAGCACTTTCACTTCAATTATTTTTGCCTTTTTCCTCCTTCCCCTTTTCAACAAATCAAATCCCCAAATATCTCTTATTCTTTAATTAATTAATTTTGACTTTCTTTTTCTTTTTTGTGCAGCATTCTAGCCACCCCCTTTTCTTTTTTCATTTTATGACTTTTCCTTCTTCCTCCCCTACACCTTCTACCACTTGCCACCTACCACTTGTCACAAGGCAACCTACCATCCCACCAGCTGTCTGTTCTTCTGACCTTTCTACTCCCTCCATTATAGAAAACCCATAAGGGGCCGTTTGTTTTTAGGAAATTAGGATGTTCGACATCTTCAGATGCCTAAAATCGTAGATGTCTAGAATTTTAGATGTCTAGCATCTTTAGATTAACATGTTTGTTTTACAGGAAAATTTATAAGGATGTCTGGGAATATTTAGATAGCCATGTTTGTTTTGCAGGATTTATGTATGGGAATGTCTTAAGATTATGTGTTATACCAATAATGTCCTTGCTAACCTTTACATAATTTACTTATTAGGTTAATATAATTAAATTGATATCACATGCATTTTGGTGTTTGTTAATTTAATATTATATTTGTATATCAATTTATTTTATACTAATATTTATGTGTTATTTTGTAGAAAAAATTAATTTATATTAGTTTGATATTTTTATAAAATATTTAATATTAAATATTAATTCAATTTTAAATAAGTTTTATTTTATATTTAAATGTAAAATATAAATATAGTTAACTACATATGATCATTTATTAGTGCATACATACATTAATTTGTTTTTAAATAAAAATAAAATGTAAAATATAGAAAATTGATAAGGGGCAAATATGTCATTAGCGGATGCCCTCAACATGGGAATCTTAGGGCATCCAAATTTAATCATATGCCCCCGAATGGATATCCTAAGATACTCAAGCATCTTGATATGTCAATGTATCTTGCATTCCTACAAAACAAATGAAGTAATCCAAATATTCATTCCATGGCAATCTTAGATTACCACAAAACAAACGGCCCGTAATGAGTTATCCCATCACCCTTTTATGATTCCCCCTCTCTCCACCTCCACGTACCACATACCTGCCTTCCCAATGATATATACCTACCTTTCTCCAAAACTTTTTTTTGCTCTCTCTCACTTCAATTCATTCTCACTCATTCCCTTCCCAAAAACACCACTCTCTAATTTAAATCCAAATCCCTCAATCTTCTCCTTATTTAAACCCAAATTCCTTAAATTTCTCTCCCCTTAAATTAATTCATTTTTCAATATCCTAATTTCTCTATCCTCTCAAATTAGTTTCACCTAATTTCTCTCTTCGATTTTTATCTTCTTCACCCAAAATCTCCAAATTTTCTCCTACCCCAATTTCTCTCTCCCCTTAAATTAATTTCTCTTCTCAATAATCCAATTTCTCTCTTCCTTTAAATTAATTAATTTTACCAATATCTAAATTTCTCTATCCAACATCTCTACAATCTTTTTAATCTTTTCTCCTTATTCAAGTTTGTTTTAATCTCATTTACACTTTCTCTATTTCCCTATTTGTCCTTTTTCTCCAACATCTCTACAACTATCTCAACCGATAATACATTTTCTCCATGATTCACAAGTTTGCGTATCAAGCACTAAGTCGTTCAAAAGCCATGTTCGCTTGCGGGGAGATGTTAGAGTTTTTAATATTATGTTATTTACTTTATGTTTATTTCCAATATGTACAAGCCCATTGGGCCTTTTAGCTTTTGTATCTTGGTTAGTATTTAATGTTGTTTTACAACCTCAGTTTAGTGTAGCTGAAACCCTAATTCTATACCGCCTCCATTATTCTCCTTTCTCTCTTTATTTTCTATGAAAGTTCATTAAGTTTGAAAAGTTGATCTTAAATTTAAGATCATGTCCAATTATTTGCTTGAAAGTTGAAGGAACCTTTTGACTTGTTATGATGTTGAGTTTGTTATTAGTGTAGGAGGTGAGTGAAAATAAATTTTAGGTATTTGATGTTTCTTTTAACTCAGGGTATATACAAAATTTCACAGAGTAAAAAAAAAAATAGATTTCAAAAAGTCAAGATAATTTCTGATAAAGTTTTTTTTATTTTAAGTTAATTTGGCAATTTTCCCTATAAGCCCAATTTTACTTTTAAAATCGCCTTACTATGTTACACTTACACACGAGGAGGAACAGATTGACAACTGCCGACTAAAAGGAGGGGGCAAGGGAGAGACGGTAGCGAGCGGCGCCAGCAGGATCAAGTGGCTGCTCCCTTGAAACCTCCTTCATGTCTCCTCCTTCAAGTCGGCACCTAGAGAGAAATGGTGGGCAATGCGTTGGAGTTGATGGGCAAGCTCAAGTGGCTTTGACGCCATGGCCATATGGTCCGACCTTCTAATTTCCACTGTAATATCAGGTGGGTTGTTCTCAATCATCCACATTTGAAGTTCCCTCTTGAACGTTAAATCTTTTTCTGTCACAATGAAAGCCCTTTTCACAAGTCCATATCTTTCTGTCGTGAACACGAAGTTCGTGTCATTCATTTCAAGCAGAGGATGAGGCCTCACTAAAGCCTTCGCCAGTGTCAAATCCTGCCCCACACCACACAGATCAAATGATCTAATTCTTTAGATTTGATTTGATTGATATCTAGGTGATGAGAATTATTGAGAGTGAGTAACTTAATTAGGATTTCTTCTGATATATATACCTCAGGTGGTGAGAGTTGATATAGACGTTTCGCTAATGTCAATGGCCCTAAGATCAAACCTGTTGGAGGCTTGTCCGCTCCATTATCATATATAAAATGGTTGTCCAATGGCGGATCTGGTCGCTTTTGTTCCTTTTGAGAGACATCATATGAAAAAGGGAAAAAGAATAAGATTTTTGTTTTAAAAAAGATAATATTATTATTTGTTATGAGAAATGTTAGTTTAAAATAAAATATGACCAGTGGCATGTAGAAGAAATGAGAAAGTGGAAAGAATTTCCTATTACAATTTTTAATACGATAGGAATCGCATGGAAATCTAACTCAAAATTGAAGATAATATAAACTTGAAAATTTATTGACTTATAAAAATATAATATATTTTTTCAATTAAAAAATGGTTATGCAGTAGTATAATTTACATCACAATTTTCATTTGAACAATAATATCACTATATTTAAAATACTTTTATTTAAGCCAACATGATCATGGCTCAACTGACATCAAGTGTATATTTTCGACCAAAAAATCATTTTTTTTTAAATCTTCTATCCCATATGTTGTAAAAAAGAAATATATATTTTTTTATTTAATTTAAATTTTAAATATATAATTATAAAATCAAAAGATAACATTTTTATTAAAAAAAATATTTTTTAATTTTGATTTTTATTAAGTTTTTTTAGTTCTTTCAAAAAGCATTTTTAATTATTAACCTAAAACAAACTATTTTTATTTTAATTATTAATACCAATGGGAAGATGTTTGGAGGAGGAGAAATTATTTGAAGAGACCACCACATTGTTGCTGATAGTTTTGCATCGTTAGATGTAGGAGAGAGAAATTGAAAAAGTAGTTTGATTTTTTATTCAGTGGTTATTAGAAGACATGGAGATTTTCGAATCCATATCCGATACGACGTTATTAATAGGTAGCCACATTGTGCTGGCCTCATTGAATAATTTTTCATGGAGCGAGGATGTGTGAAGCAGCAAAAAGTTTTTTTGGGGGTTAAAATAATATTTTAAATCTCGACACTTCCAAATTTACAAATTCATTCAATGTATTTTCAATAAATTTTAAAATTAGTTATTAATTTATGGTTAATTTTTTTTAAAAAAAATTTAGTTGATATCAACCTAACTTTTAAGAAATATATTCACAATGTGTTTTTTAAAATAAATTATTATTAGGGTTGTTTTGCCAATTTAAACAAAAATTAACTTTAAACTAACTATGAAGACCAATGGTAAGCTTTATTAAAAGTGCATAGACTAAATAAGAATATTTGAAAGCACCATGACTAGAATGAAATGAGTCCTATAGTAAAAAGAGTAAAATAATATTTAACCTCGTTTTTGTTAAATTACAGTTTTAGTTCTCAAACCTTTGTGTTGGTGTCTAATAACATCTAAACTTTAAAAAATAGTCTCTAAATTTTTAATTTTATGTTTAATAAATTTTTGAATTTTAAAAATATCAAATAAATTTATAAACTTTCAATTTTTTGTTTGATAGATTTATAACATATTCAATATTTTTTAAAATTAATAAATCTATTGGCCATTAAATCGAATCTTTAGTTTAATAGGACAATAAAATGTCGATGTCAATAGATATATTTAGAAAAATCATAAAAACAAAAAATTCAAAAAAAATAAAAATAAATAAATAATATTTTACACTTTTTAAATAAGTTAAAATCAACATAATTAGTTACATTTTATTGCTAATTTTTTTTATATTGCATTGACTTTTTTATCATGTAAATGTTGATTCACTCTTTATTTTGATATCGAACTCACGAATATATGAAAATGCCGATGGAAATTTAATACTCTATTTATATCCAATACATTTGTAGTTTTTAAAAAATGTCGTATAAGTCAAAGATCTTGTAAACATAAAATTGAAAATTCAAAAACTTAGTAGACATTTTTTAAAAGATTAGAAACCTATTTGATACAATGTTTTGAACTTGTAATTTAACTTTAGTTTTCTTTTTCTTTAAAAAAATTTAATGGACAGAACTAGGAATTGAATGGTTCGAAATAAGAATAGAAAGTTTGAACCCTAAAACAGAAAAAAGTTTTCCCCAAAGTGAAGATTGAAAGGAGGAGGAGGGGAGGGGGTGGATGGGGTTTACGTTTACCTCAATCCCAATGGCGGTAGCACTGAGACTCGGACCAGGCATGGCGGCGGTGACAAAAACAGCTACAGAAATCTTGTCCAGAAAAGCCTCCATAGCTCTGGCAACGCCCCACCCACCGAAGCTGTGACCGACGAGGACCACCCTTTCATCTGAAGGTAGAGCCTCCATGAACTCCGTCAACGGCTCAAAATACTGGGAAGGCGCCGACAGTGTCTTCGCCTGGCGCGGGTCGGCGCCGGAGGCAGCCATGTCGAGCGCAGTGACGTTGTGGCCCCACGATTGGAGGATGGTGGAGACCTTGTACCATGACCACGCCCCAAGGCAGGCTCCGTGCACCAGCACGAAGTGGCTCTTTTCTGTGGGTGCTGAGCTTGAGAGTGTTGCCGGAGAGGATATGATCGGGATCATAATAAGCACTAGTAAAGGCAACAGGTGCATTTGCAAAGGTCAGTTTTTTCCAGCTTCCATGTTTCCCTTTGGCCTTCCACTTGATTAGGTAAAGGTTTGAACTCTGAATTTCCGAGCTTTGAATATGCTTGTGGCTGATTTTCAGCCACGATACAAAAACTATGTGACTTTTTTGGAAAAATAAAAATAAATACATTATTTCAAAGGTAAGTTTTTTCTAAGAGTTCTTTTTAATGATTTGATGTGTCTATCTAACTAAAAATTATAATTGAATGAGAAAAGTTTTTTTTTTTTTTTTTTTTTTTTTTGCCTAGGTTTGCATAAAAGAAATGTTTTGTCATTAGATTTCAAAATCTTACGCAGTTAAACATACGTGTTATTGTTTTTAATGATTTGATGTGTCTATCTAACTAAAAATTATAATTGAATGAGAAAAGTTTTTTTTTTTTTTTTTTTTTGCCTAGGTTTGCATAAAAGAAAGAAATGTTTTGTCATTAGATTTCAAAATCTTACGCAGTTAAACATACGTGTTATTGTTTTTAATGATTTGATGTGTCTATCTAACTAAAAATTATAATTGAATGAGAAATTTTTTTTTTTTTTTTTTTTTTGCCTAGGTTTGCATAAAAGAAATGTTTTGTCATTAGATTTCAAAATCTTACGCAGTTAAACATACGTGTTATTGTTTTTAATGATTTGATGTGTCTATCTAACTAAAAATTATAATTGAATGAGAAAAGTTTTTTTTTTTTTTTTTTTGGCCTAGGTTTGCATAAAAGAAATGTTTTGTCATTAGATTTCAAAATCTTACGCAGTTAAACATACGTGTTATTGAAGTGGCAGATGGGATAGGCTTTAAAATTAAAATATGTTAAAATATAATTTTGATCCATCTACTTTAGGTTTCATTCCATTCTAATCTCTCTACTTTCAATGCCCAAATGTAGTACTTGTACTTTCAATAATATATAATGTTATGTTGATATTTAATTTTAAAGTTTTCATAAGATAATTAATTTAAATTTGATATGATATAAATTACAATATTGTGTTTAGTCTAGATATTTCTATATTTTGATAAGAAAAAAATTTCTATAAAAAAAAATCATATTGAAAAACAAATGTTATTTCAATTTAAATAAAAAATTAAGAAAAAAATAAATTCAATTGAATTAAAAATAATATAGAAATAACAAATTAAATTTAAAATAAAAAATGAGAATTAGTGGTGAATCATGCCTCAACAATACAGAGGTATGAGAAGATAAATAGTTAGTTAGAAAAGCTACAAAATTTTTAAAAAAACTAAAAGTGAAAAGCTACTATTAATGGCTTTTGCAAACCTAATTGAAAAAAAGTACTTTTATATAAATTTATTTATGATCAATTTTACCAAATACTAAAAATGGTTAAAATTCTTTTCTAAGCACTTCTATGGTCTTCAAAAGCAATGCTAAACGCAACCTAAAAAGAAACTCCAAAAACCTTTTCTAGTGGTTTAGCATCAAATCAATTGTTTTTTTTCACATAATCTAAGGTGCACCCAACACCTTAATACAAAACCTAATAAAAAAAATTACTCACAAAAATTACCCCTAAACAGGTAAAATATACAAATTTGAGCACAAGAAAACACTCCAAATTTTTTTTACAAAAATACAATGATCAAGTTGATGAATTTGGGAGAGATTTGACATTTGTTGAGCACTTTTTGGAGAGAAAAGGACAATAAAGCTTTATTATTATTATTATTATTGCTAAGAGGAGGTTAGGAAGAAGATGAGCATGTGGTTGCAATTTTAAAATTGAAGAGTTTAAAATTCAGCCATTTGATTTAGGGTAAAAAAATAGATGGTGGAGATGAAATGGTGAGAGAAAGGAAAAGATTTAGGAATAAAATGGGAGAAATAAAATAATTCTTGCTGAAAAGATGAAGACCATGCGCAAAGAGGAGAAAAAAAAAACGCAACTGGAGCGTTTGCAAGCCTGCGTGAAGGAAGCAGAGCATTCCAATTTTTCTTTCCTTTTTGTTTTTTTTTTTTTTAAAAATAAATAATAACGAATTCTCCGCCCATTTATTATTATATATATTCTTATTTCTTTTAAACATCCTTTCCATGTGTTGATTTCTTATTGGTCCATGTTTACACTCCAATTTGAACAATTCAAGATGCGTTGAAATCATTTTTCCGAGCTCTACAAAGATAGATATGTTATCATCAAAATATTTAGTTTGTTTGAAGTCTAAAAGCTAACAACTTTTCAGCATTTAATTTCATTTACGTATTAAATAAGTTTATTATCTTGATCTAAAAATAAGATTTTATATGTTATAGATTTGATTAGATATTTTTTCTCTTTCTATAGATCCCTTAATTTTAGGTATGTGTTTATTTGATTTGTTAGGAATGGTTTTTTAGATTTTATATTATAGGGATTTGGTTAGGTTTTTGTTTTTCTATAGATTCCATAATTTTAAGATTTTGTTTATCTGATTTGGTAGGGAAGATATTTTAGTCCAATTTATTATATGAACTAATATGTCAATTTATGGTTTGACCAATAACACAACATTTTACCACTTTTCAAAACAACTAGTTTAATTTAGCTATCTATGCTTTTACTCCTATTATGTTATTCCAACTGCTTTGCGAGAGGTAGTGCAACTTGGATACACTGTTTTTTGCAGCATCAGCATGAGGTACGCGATAAATTGATAGAATTGGCCCAAAAGGCAAAAACTTCTACAAAATTACTTGGTTTTGAAAATGTAGTTTGTTTTAACCTTTTTCTTCCACTCTAGTACCAGCACCCCTCCTCCCCGCTAGCCCCCACCCCAATGCCTCTCTCCCTCATTCCTTCCCCATATCTGTGTAAACATTTTGATAATCAAAAGGAATTTGAAAGATTCTAAAATAAAATAAAAAGAATGGTTGAATTAGAAATTTCGGGTAATCACAAATCGCTACGTCATTATTGATAAATAAATGAAAAAAATTACATATTATTAAATTTGGGACCAATTATAAATTAACACGTGTTCCAAATTTAATTTAAAGACAAAAAAGGACATGTCTTCATTATAGTATCTTGGTCAAGCTTAAAATAAAACTCAAATTCCAAATAGTTTGGCCCAAAGCCAACAAATCCGAGCCCAAATGGTTAGGCCCAAAAGCAGTCGGGCTCAAGCCCACATGGAGCCTTAGGGAACTCAATAAATAGAGGGTTCCACCTCCATTTCAATGGGAGAAGGTCAGACATTCATAGAAGACTCAAGTAGAAGATTGAGGTTTGAAGACCTGAAGATAGAGTTTAAATCGTCCTGAAGATTAAAGTTTGAAGACCTGAAGACAGAGTTTAAATCTTCCTGACGATTAAAATTTGAAGATCTGAAGATGGAGTTTAAATCTTCCTAAAGACTGAAGATCGAAATTTACTCTTCCTGAAGATTGAAGATTGAAACTAAATCAACCTGAAGACTGAAATTAAATCATCTTGAAGACTAAAGATTGAGATTAAAACGTCTTGAAGACTGAAGAATGAAATTAAATCGTCTTGAATACTGAACTTAATTATTCCTAAAGATTGAACTTAAAGCTTCCTGAAGACTGAAATTAAATCTTCCTAGAGACTGTAATTCAATAGGCTAGAAGTTGAAGAGCTTCAATAAGCTACAAGCCGAAGACCATTAATAAGCTACAAGTTGAAGAGTTTTAATAAGCTACAAGTCGAAGACCTTCAAGCAGCTAAAAGCTTAAGACCTTCAAGAAGCTATAAGATGAAGCTTTGACCCTCTTTGAACTCATGATGTGTATATGGTGAAGGGAATAATCGATTTAAACCTATAGCGGAAGCGTTGGAATCGACTTTAATTTTATTTTAGAATTGAAGGAAAAATAATTGTAGGCTAAGCAAAACAAATAATTGTAGGCTAAGTAAAACATACATTGAATGAAGTATGGAGAAAGTTATGGCGGTTCTGTACTTCTTGTGTTCCAAGACTTCCATAAAGTCATCCTTACTATGATTCGAACGGATTGGAGAGGAAGAAGTTTAGAGGAGAATTCTCTAATTCTCTATTGATGAGATGTGTGTTATAATGGTTCAACCCACAAGTCCTATTTATAAAGATATGGGGCAAATATTTGCAATATTTGAATATCTACTATATTAAAATACATATAGTTAATCTATTTGAATCTTACTCAAATCTTTTAAATTCTTCTATGATATTTATTTCTTTATTTGAATCTTATTGAAATTTTATAAATATCTTTTATTTAATGTATCTAATATACATTAATTATTTTAATATTTAATGTATCAAATACAATAAATATATTTTCCTCTTTTATATTTAATATATTTAATATTAATTTGAACACTTCAAATGAAAAATTAATTTGAACATTTCAAATTTTTCTTTCAACCATATTGATCTTTTAGTGTTACTATGAGCTAGCAAGGGAACCTTGTGGACCTATAGATTATAAGCTCCAATGATACAAAATTAATTAATTAATCATTTTGCATTCATTAACACTAGGGTCACCCCACTATAGACCTAGAGTTGCACTCTTATGCAATGTAGGATAAGTTGTGTCCATGGATATAATCACTCTATGCAAGTCGATCTTTCACGAGTTGTTCGTAATTACAGCTGGGTCAAAAGTTTGCTTTACCCCTATAATTACATATTGCACCTTAAGTACCACTAATGCTTTAA
This sequence comes from Trichosanthes truncata, assembly GCA_033996785.1. NCBI lineage: Eukaryota > Viridiplantae > Streptophyta > Magnoliopsida > Cucurbitales > Cucurbitaceae > Trichosanthes > Trichosanthes truncata. The sequence continues at coordinate 31,593,994 of MU867261.1, forward strand.
TGAACAATTTGTTTATGGTCCAACCATAAACTAAGTTCCTCTCGGGCCAGTGAGAGGGTGAGACCCCATTGTTCAAGTCCAAAAATAAACTCATCTACTTACCTTATATGGGAAGGAGTGGATTCCATCTTGCGAGATTATGTTCCCAACTCCCTATTTGGTCAAGTCTCCAAAATGGTAGGCTAATTGAATCGGCTACAAAAGCCACTCTCACACATGCAAATGAAAGGACAAGCCCTCACAGGTAGGAGTTCATAGCTCACTCAAGATTAAGATCAAGTCGCATATGATCATCTTGATGAAATATTAATCTTCTCAATTAACGGATTTATAAATAAATATTAAATATTTCGTGGTCCAGTCTTATACAAACTCATTGTATAAGATACCCTCACTCACATGTCTCCACATGAACGATTTGGATCAAATCATTTGTAACTATTACAAAGTGGGCCGTATCAATAGTGTTACCAGGATAAGACACCCAACCTTATCCATATACTATGACCCTTTAAGTTATTTCTTGAACATGATCATCTCGTATGTCAACCACATACTGTTCAAGATTACACTAATAACCTTTGATTTTTCATATAAAGGATAATATTATATTGCAAATAAAATAATCAAAATTATTATTAATTATTAAATAAATCATTAATTATGAGGCTTTAGGGCATAAATTCCGACCATCTCCCACTTGCACTAAAGCCACCGAGACATATAACCTAGGGCATACTCTATACCCAACAGGCTCACCCCTTACCCTAGCAAAGATGAAACATATCTTGTAATCCTAGACATTCACTACTACAAATTTGACCTTTATTGACGCGTGACTTTTTTGTATAGTTGACGCTTGTGACAAAACACCGTCAATAAAAGGTTCATTTTCACTTTAAAAATAAATTATTAATTAAAAAATACATATATTGACGGCTATTGAACGTCAAAAAAGGTTTATATTTAAGTTGACGCAATAAATCGTCAATGTTGATAGCTTTATTGACGGTATTTTCGTAAAATCCCGTCAAAATAGGGCCAGCTCCGCATTTTTGTGTTTGTTGATGGTTATTAGATGTCAACTATTCAGTGTTTTATTGACGGATGAAGACCGTCAATAAAAAGGTAATTGTTGACGGTGAATAACCGTCAAGATAGACTAATTTTCTTGACAGACAATAGCCGTCAATAAAACCTATCACAAAAGGCGCGCGTTTAGTGCTTATTTTTTCAAAAAAATAATTAAAAAAATAAAGTAAAGGCGGCAAAAATTATTAAAAAGAGAAGTGTTGACGGTCAATAAGTGTCGAGAAATAACGTTTTATTGACGGATAAAACCATTTAAAAGAAAAGAAAAAAAGAAAGGGTAAAAGTAAACCCTAACCTCATCTTTTTCTCCCTCTCCTTTCTTCTTCCAAAAGCCGCCAACCGATCTCCCCTTCTCCGACCAACGCCCACAAGGTCGTAACCACAAGACTGGGTCTTTGGCGACGGTAGCTCACTGGCAGCGGCAGCAGATCCCTCACTGCTTGATCTCACCCTTTGGCGGCAGTAGCTCACTTGTGCCACTCTTCTCCGGCAAGCAAGTACTCCCCTTGTCGAACCATAACCTGTGACTGCGACAGACCCACCAAGAAGGCAGCCAACCCCCACGAACACCCCTGCAGCAACCCTCTCCCTCTTGGAGCGACTTCCCAGTGGTAAAAATTAGTTTAATCAAGTTATTTAGGGTATACTACATCGATTCGATTTTTAGAATTTGACTCAGTTAGTTCTGAAGACCCTTATTTCTGTTTATCAATTTCAAATCATTAAGAATTTTAGCGTCCTAAAAATTCTATCTAGCACTTAGTGCTCGTGTGTTGTTTGTTTGATTGCTTTATGATTTGCTTTCCTAATAAATGTGGAGTTGAAAAAAGAACACTTGATCAAAGAAAAAGTATTGGGTTGTTGTCGAAAATAGAGAAGTGAAATACATCTTGTAGCAATGCCATTTTATTTTCTCTGTTTAATCTTCTTCTATTGAAGGTAAGGTTTTGGGCATTAGATTTTGAGATATTAGACAATTTGCGTTGAAAATCAACATTCGTGCAATTTGTGTTTAATCATCTTCTTTTGTCAATTTTATTCTATAATTTCCTCTTTATATTTGATTTCTAGCAGAAGATCAGCTTTGATTAATTAGTAAAAAGCTCCCTTCTCCCTTTCTGGTTCTGTTTGATTTTGTTAATGTACTATTTACATTTTAATTCCAGCGTAAGAACACTTTTATTAGTTACAAAACTCTCTTTTCACTTGGCAATTATTCCTAGCTATTTTGTTAATTACAAGATCTCACATCCGATCAATGTGTTCCATAATATCTTGTTTTATAATATATGATCTACTACTACTAGTTTAATATTGATCTTGATTCCACCATTTTCATCAGCCATCTCTTTACTTCCTCTTGGCTTCCTCTTCTCCTACTTTTAGAACAAACTCATTATTCGTTTCTTGAGAGTGAAATCAATTTTGCAGGTGAAAATTGACGTAAACTAACTAACACCATTTTTTTGTTTCCATTTCATTTCATTCAAATTTCCAAGAAACGAAACTAATTAAATAATCCATAAGCCATTATACTATATCTCTTCTTCAATATAAAACACACCAACTAGGCCTTCCTTAGTAAAAACCATTTTTTATTTAGTAAAAAATACTCAAGCAATATGGAAATGCAAAGATAAAAACAGAGCTATATATTATAATTGCTTGCACTTGGAATGAAATTATTTCCAAATCCTTGGAAGCCCGAGCTAGGATGTTAACATAAGAGATGATGTTGGACATTCACTCTTTAGGACATCAATAAGTGGATAGAAACCATAAAAGAATAACTAAATATGTTTACAAAGAAAGAAATGGGCAAGCTGGGTGGATACCAGATAACTTGAATGAGGGCCATTTGGATTTCTTCTTTTTATTGTTGGTTGGACTCAACTTCTTGAATTTGTTGGTTTACATTGTCTGTGCCAAACGCTACCGCCCAAAGAAGACTTCTTAAGTCTTAAGGTTGAAGGAGATGATGCTGTAAGCCAAAAAAAAGGCCAAGAAGCATCTTTTGGTTATTATTTTGGTCTAGTGTATATAAATTATAAACGACCCTCATGTCTCTTTTTCTTTTCTTTTTTAACTTCAAATTCATTTTTTTACTGCAGATTGATGAAAAATTGATGTTATGTGCTTCAAAATGTATGGATTATCAACCATCTTTGGTGCTTTGTTGATTTATAATTGGCTGATTATTGTGTATTTAGAAACCATTGGATGTTGGTGGTTATATCATTGAAGAGTTCTACAGTTTGGTCGATCGACTCCATCGGACATGACATTCGCGACTATGTGAAAACTATAGTTAATACGTAAGTATATTATTATTTTAGCATATGTATGTTTCTTATTAAAATAATTATTAACTTCTTTTTATTCTTATTTGTACGTAGGGCTATAAAGATTTTTTATGTTCAAACCAATATTAGAAGTCCAATTTTTAATTGGGTAGCTGTTCAGGTAATCATTTCAATTTATTTGTTTACTATCAATATGTATACAAGTATGTTTATTACACGTTTTAAACTATTTATATAGTGTGCTAAGCAATTGGGTAATACGGAGTGTGGGTACTACACTATGAAGTTTATACGAGATATAATAACCCATAGAAGCAGACTGATTACAGATGTGGTACAAATTTGATCATATTTTTATTTTTTTAATTTTTTTTAATTTGTTAAACATTTTTAATGTATTATGTACACTTATTTGTTTGCAGTTGACAAGAGAAGATAAATTTAGCCAATCAGAGTTCGACGAGATTAGAGTTGAGTTGTGTGATTTTGTATCCCAATACACGTGATGAATCTTTGGTAACATGTATCCCAATACACGTGATGAATCTTTGGTAACATATACATGCCTCCGATGTTAGCATTTTTGAACAACTTGCTTGGAATGATGCGTTTAGTTTATTAGTTAGTTAATGAAAATTTATTGGTTCATTTGTGATTCTAATTTTGGATGAAATCTGTAGCTAGCTGTGTCATTGTTGAGTTGCAATTGAATTATTACCTAGTTTTGTGTGAAATGCAAGTTGATAATTGTTAGCTAGTTCTGAAAATGCGAATTTGATAAATGTCTACATATAACTGCAGGTTGTAGAGGAGGGGTGAAAAATGTCCAAATTTTTTTTATTTTTTTCAAATACGTATAGTTGACGGTTAAAAAATGACATTAAAAAGATTAAAATTGACGGATTATGGTCGTCAATAAATATGTCATATTTGACGGCACGCAATGTCAACTATAGTTATCGATGACGGCTAAAACACGTCAAGTCATACTTATATTGACGACCAGCACGTATCAATAAAAGGAGTATTATTGACGTTTTGCATAAATGTTGACAGTGAAAAAATGTCACCTATACCCTACATTGACAGCTCAAAAACGTCAATAACGATGTTATTGTTGACGGTTGGGGGTTATAATTGACGGCTATTACATGTCAACGATACCCTACATTGACGGCTTACAAACGTCAATAACGTTGGTATTATTAACGTGTTTAGGTTATAATTGACGGCTAATACATGTCAACTATACCCTACGTTGACGGCTCAGAAACGTCAATAACGATGTTATTGTTGACGGTTGTAGATTATAGTTGATGGCTAATACATGTCAACATTACTATTATTGATGGTCAAAACACGTCAATAAAACCATAACAGTTGACATGTATTAGCCGTCAACGAATATAGAAATGTTGACGTTTGATATATGTTGACACCGCCATTATTGACAGCCAAAAAGCGTCAACAGAAGTGATAGTTGACATGTTTTAGCTGTCAATAAAGTCCAAATTTGTAGTAGTGATTCTAAGTGACGTTCAAACACTTTAGCCTCTAAAGTTTTTTTATATAGATCCAAACGACTACCATTAAAAGTCATCTTGGTCACTACTATGATGTTTTCTCTCTCTCGATATGATTCTCTATACATTAGTGTTTTCTAATTTCCTTAATATTAGTCTTTGAACCACTATTATCATAATAAAGAGGGTAGGCTGAATCATATCTGAAACACATTTCAGATTTTCAATGAACTATTTGAGTCAGACAAGTCATTTTGTTGCTTCACAAGCAAAATAATTTAACTTTGTATACCATACTCCACCACCTATGGTAAAATTTATCTTAACATAGATTTCCCTAAATCTTTGTAAGAACTACTGAATCTTGTAAAGATCAAATCTTTAACTCCATACACAAAAATTTCTCATTATCCATATGTAATTTGAGAAAGTTTTTAATTTTCTACTCAATGGTCAAACCATTGTTTAACTAATATATGCTAACCAACTTTGTATTAATTGTTAAGTCTCATTTATGCATTAATTGTCTCCCACTTAGAGTAGATAATTTTTGAGATATCTTAGGATACTATTCCTTAGACATAAATATCAAATATTTGACAACAATTTTGTCAATATAAGATGTTTGAGATAAAGTTAATATTTTGTCCATAAAATCTCCATTTTGGACATGTAAAATATACCGAGTCATTCCAACTCACTCATTTGGAATTAGTTACTTAGTCAACTTTTTATATTAGATAGACATCTTACATCATTCATAATGAGTAAAATATCATCAACATAAAATATGAGAAAAATTCACTAAGTAATTAATTATTTTCTTATCTATACAAGCTTTATTAATATTTATCCAAAGTCATAGATTTTGATACTTTTATCAAACTTCATATTCAAAGATCTAATGGTAAAATTCATTTCATAGATGAACCTTTATTATTTTGCAAACCTTTTTGTTTTTGATCTTTGGATATAAACCTCTGATTGATTTGTGTAGATGCATTATTTAAGATTTCTTTTCATAAAAGAATTCAAAACATTCATTTTTTATATCTCATATGCAACAATGAATTAAATAATGCTTACAAACTCCAGTATGGCAAAAAGTGAGAAAGTTTACGCGTAGTCTACTTTCTCCTATTAGGTTTAAACCTTTGCCATTAGTCTCACTTTGAGGGCAATAAGCCTTTCTACTTTGTCATTTAACATGACAACTTGGGCTTCAATTAAGTCCTTGTAAAGGTTGAGTCGTCTCATAACTCTACCACTACGATGAGGCTTATCCAATTCATGACTAGGATTCATTAGACTTTCAACTGTAATTAAATTGTTAACAACTTTTGTTAACTATTTAGTGGCTTCACTTGAAACCAATTTATTAACACTATCTCACCTTATTAAAGGTTTGTAGTCTTTTATTTGACATCCCTTATAGAAAAATGATATTTGTCATACAACTATTTTATTCTTTTTAAGACTGGATAAAAGACCATCTCGTACTCCTCAAGGGTGGCCTACACTTAGACATATCTTTGAACATATACAACATTTTTAGGCTTGTTTCAGCATGTAAGCTTAACATTCTCAGATAATGAAGTGTTGTAAACTAGTTTTAGTACTGTTCTAGAATCTCAAAATTGTCTCGTAGACACTTTTGGAGGGAATAATCTTTACTATGCATCCTCTATTGCATATCCTAACCAGAGTTTGTAATGGCGTGCAACTCACTATCGATGTGACCATGTCCAACAAAGTTTTGTTTCTCCTCTTGCAGTAAAATTTCATATAAATGTACTTGGTGTTTAAAATAATTAAGATAAAAACTCATTTTCTATCAATTTGTCTTAGTACATAAGGTTCTTGTACTTTCTATTATGATCTGATCATAATGTCTTGAAAGATTTACCTTATTGATTTTCAACTTTTGCTTTAATTTTCTTGAACTTTTTAAAAATGTAGACTTATGTTATATTAGGTAAAGATACTTGTACCTTGAATGATCATCAATAAGAGTTATGAAATATTCATGACTTTATTTGGCCTATATATTGACCAGACCATTTAAGTCAGAATATGTAAGCCAAAAGTATTCTTTGACCTTGTAGCCCTATCCAATAAAACTCCAGTGATTATCTTGCATGAAAGGCAAGATTTACAAACAGATAAAGTAATTAACTCTAACTTTTAGAGAATTACCTCTTACTAGTCTTTTTATTCTATTCAAGTTGATTTTAATCAACCTTAACTGCTAAAGTTAAGTATCTTTTAGGAGAAAACAATTTGTCTTTCCATTCTGGATTCTATAATCCTGAATACCTCAGTATTTTGTTGTATAATACATGTTAATATTTTAACATATATAACTTGTTCTTATTTTCAGCTGAATATATTTTCAAACAATTTTGAAAATATAAACTTTAATACTTCAAAATAATTCATACTATATGAACTTTTTAGTAATAAAGTTTGAGAAATTGAATTTCTCTTGTGGTAATAAAATCCCACAATCAACATTCAGTAAAAATGATCATTTAATGACAACTTAATGTCTCCCACTACATTAACTTAGATGGACTTCTTGGTGCCAACCTGTAGAAACTATTATACATGTTACGTATTTTAAAAGAATTACATATTAAATATAATGAAGAATAAATCTTGATAGTAGGTCTTATATCGACTATCTAGGTGGCGTTATTTATATTCCACCAAAAATCTAGTAAATCAAGTTTACTTTCATTTATATTTTTCTTCCCATAGAAGTATTTTAAAATTTTCTTTCATTATGATTGTCCTGGCTAATTTAGAAACTATTTTCTTTTATATAGTTTCAATCATTTAGTTTCTTTTATTGTATTTTTGTAATACTTAAATTCGATATCATTTAGACAATTATCTAAATTTAGCTTTTTTGACTTCAACATCTCATATGTTGTTGTCAATGTTTTTTTTCTTAAGCTTGACATCTAGCATGTCAACTAGGAGTTACATACAAGCTATCTCGTTTACTTTTGTTTCATTAATCATGTGCTTCACGAATAATTCGAATAGCATTAGCAATAGGTTTTGAGAACATTTCTCAATAAAGACAAATTCAAAATTTTACATTGCCATTATAGTGTTAACGTTACTTTTTCAAGTATTTTTTTTTTCAATTTTGACTTATCAGTAATAAAATTAAGATTGAGAAAAATAGTTATAATATTGAAATATATAAAATATATTATTTAACATCATGCAATCAATTATCCATTCAATTTTAGCATAGAAATCAAACGATTTGAAAAACGAACCCTATAAAACATTTTCAATGCTATGGTACTTTAGTGAGTTAGAACAAGTGCCGCCATATGGTAGGTCAAGTTCCTTCACTAAACTGAGACAATATCAACCAAGTATTATATCAGAATAACTCTTATTCCTATAATATTGAGTTATCATTAGTTTGGTCAAATCATTATTAACAACCTTAATAACTCCTTTGTAAGTGTGACCCATCATTTTAGATCCCGTAGTTTTATCCCAACAAGTGTCGTTGTAGGGTAGGTCAGGTATTGGAAACATAACTACAATCCTATCATTCTCAAGAGTTCACTTTGATATTGACCCATACAAACACCTTCCGTAGGGGGATGGTCCAAAAGCCGCCACGAGGCCCCATATGAATTTCACGATGTAAACCAATGATGGAGACCGTAGGATATGTTGACACATTTCTTTCTCCTAGTTACTATAATACTTTCTCAAGAAATTCACCTTGATATATTAACCCATGCAAACACCTTTCTTAGGGAGGACGATCCAAAAGCCGCCACGAGGCCTCACATGAATCTCACGATGTGAATCAATCGAGACCGTAGGATATCTTGACATATGTCATTCTCTTACTAAGTATTTTGAAATATGGTTTTCTATTACTTAGACAAATTAGGCTAATTTCATTTATCTAAGTTCCTCAATCTACCCTTCATGACCCTTATGTTCATTAGATTGATTTTAATGTGAATTACCAAGTTTTTAAACTATTTTAAAAAAATTAATCACATTATGAGCTTGCTTAGTGAAATTAAATAAAATTTGACTAATTCAACTCCTAGGTTAGTTTTCAGTTAGATGTGTTTCCTTTTGATTAGCTTAAATACTCCAGTCTTAGACAGAACCTTCCATAGACAGAGTTCCCTTATAGTAAATTTTTATTTCAAATTCATTAATCTTTAATCAACTATTAATTATTAGATTAATGAACCCAAGTGATTATTAAGCCTTGTTTTTAGTCCTATTAAAAAACTAATTCACTTATTGGATAATCTTAAAATTCTATCATTTTAAACCCTTTAAAACAAATTAAAAGATCATCATCGATATTTTATTCTAATCCTATTAGAAAAAATAAAAGATAAATTAAATTCAAAACTTAAACTATTTTTCTTTGAATTAAATTATCTTTATTTATGGAAGACCTAATCTTATTAGGAAATTAAAATATCTAATCTTATTTTGAAATTAAAATATCTAATCTTATTTTGAAAGAATCTAATCTTATTAGGAAACAAATAAAGATAAATTAAATTCAAATTTTAAAGTATTTAAAGCATGAATCAAAATGTCTTTATTTTAAGAAAACCCTAATCTCATTAGGAAATATCCTAATCTATTAGAAAAACATGAATTTCATTTATGAAAAAAAATATACTAATTTAATTTTTCAAATATAACAATTATATTCAAAGATATTGAAAATATAAACTTATTAGGAAAACATCTTAATTTTATTAGAAAACATCCTAATCAAATTTTCCAAATATAACAATTATATACAAAAGAATTAAGATGCATGATCATGTTTAACCTATGGTGGGATTTTAATCTAAATGACATACTTTATGCAACAATCAATTAACTTAAAACATACATCACATGCATAATTAAATTAAACTTAGCAAAATTGACCGGCATATTTGGCATATCCTAAGAAATTGAAAACAATTTAAATTACAATAATTTAAATCAAAGACATATCTTGGTCTTCAATATCCTTGTTTGAACCATTCCAAATTTAGGATTTAGAAATCCTAAATTTTCAATTACAGCAGCCGACTTCAAGAAACACATTTGAATTGAACGATCTTTCAACAATTACAACAAATCTTAACCCTTTCAGGTTTTACAATTGATCTAATCAAAGCAATAAAGTTGATGTTAAATAGCCTAAACAATCAATTTGCAAACCACATATATCACATATATGAAATTAAAATACCCACCATACAAAACCTTAATTTTAAATAAAATTAAAAGACCTCTCTAATACCAATTGAAGAGAATAATTGAATTAAACCTACAGCGGAAGCGTTGGAATCGACTTTGATTTTATTTTAGAATTAAAAGAAAAACAATTTTAAGCTAAGCAAAACATAACTTGAATGAAATATGGAGAAAGTTCTGGCGGTTCTTTACTTCTTCTGTTCCAAGACTTCCATAAAGTCTTTCTTACTATATCTCAAACATAGGACAAAGCCTTGTGGAAGCCTTTTGAAAAAAAATCCACAAAGGATTGGAGAGGAAGAGGTTTAGAGAGACTTCTCTAATTCTCTATTGAGGAGATATGTCTCTCATGACTTAGCCCAAGAGTCCTACTTATAGAGACTTAGGTCAAATTTTTGTTATAATTAAAATATTATATTTTAATATCTAATATATTAAAATATATATTATACTTATTTGAATCTTATTCAAATCTCCTACAATATATTATATTTTAATATCTAATATATTAAAATATATATTATACTTATTTGAATCCTATTCAAATCTCCTACCATATATACTTATTTGAATCTCATTCAAATATATATATATATATATATATATATATATATATATATATTAATGTATCTAATATACATTAATCATTTTAATATTTAATGTATCAAATGCAATAAATATATTTTCCTTTTTTATATTTAATATATCTAATATATTAAATATTAATTTGAACACTTCAAATTAAATATTTATTTGAACATTTAAAATTTTTCTTTCTACTAAACTGATCATTTAGTGTTACTATAAGCTAGTAAGGGGACCTTAAGGACCTACAGATTATAAGCTTCAAATGATACAAAATTAATTAATCATTTTTCATTCATTAACTCTAGGGTCACTCTACTATAGATCTAGAGTTGCACTCTTATGCATTTTAGGACAAGTTGTGTCTATGAATATAATCATTACATGCAAGTCGATCCTTCACGAGTTGTTCGTAATTACAGTTGGGTCAAAAGTCCGTTTTACCCCTGTAATTACATCTTGCACCTTAAGTACCACTAATCCTCTAATGAACAATTTTTTTTATGATCCAACCATAAACTAAGCTCCTCTCAGGCCAGTGAGAGGGTGGGACCCCATTGTTCAAGTGCCGAAATCAGCACTTAAGGGAACTACTCATCTACTTACCCTATATGGGAATGAGTGAATTTCATCTTGTGAGATTATGTTCCCAGCTCCATATTTGGTCAAGTCCCCAAAATGGTTGGCTTATTGAATTGGCTACAAAAGCCACTCTCACCCATGTAAATCAAAGGACAAGCCCTCACATGCAGAAGTTTATAACTCACTCAAGATTAAGATCGAGTCGCATATGATCATCTTGATGAAATATTAATCTTCTCAATTAACGGAATTTATAAAGAAATATTAAATATTTCGTGGTCCAGTCTTATACAAACCAACTGTATAAGATACCCCCACTTAAATGTCTCCACATGAATGATTTGGATCAAATCATTTGTAACTATTACAAAGTGGACCGTATCAATAATGTTACCAAGATAAGGCACCCAACCTTATCTATATACTATGACCCTTTAGGTTATTTCTTGAACATGATCCTCCTGTATGTTAACCACATACTGTTCAAGATTATACTAATAACCTTGATTAGATAATATTATTTTGCAAATAAAATAATCAAAATTATTATTAATTATTAAATGAATGATTAATTAAGAGACTTTAGGGCATAAATCCCAAAAAGTAAGATATTATTCTAAAAAAATCAATGCAAGATTAATGACTCAAGCCTCAGTAATCTAACTGACGTAAAACTATAAAAGAATTCCTTGGCACACCTTTTGTCAAGCAAATTTAAATTCTAGCTATTTCTTTCCTTACATGTGTGGTCTAACTTTCTTTCTATAAGTTTATACTAGCTTAAGACAATTTTACAGAGTCATTCCTTCGTTTTCCGCCTACACTGGCCCTAAGTTGCAATCTCTAGTCTCCCCACACTACAATCAACAATCTACTTAAGCATTAATCATTTTTTTTTCACTAGAGTTACTAATCCCCAAACTTATCTTTTTCTTTCTTTCTGAGACCTTAGCTTGCACACTTCGACTGTAGGGACACTTATCTAGAGCACTCACTCAATGGATGGCCTAACTGATCACAATGGAGGTACATTTTTTTATCCCCATACTTTAAGCACACATTATTGATGAAACATGCTTTAATTTTTTTTAAACATGAGAAAAAATCAATAAAGATAATTTTTTTTCTTACTTCAACATATTTCAATCACAAACTTTCATGCAATTCAACTATTAATCAATTCTTAAGCCTATCGAGGTGACAACAACCTCTAGACTCAATAAAGCTATCCTAAGCATTCAAAACATAATAGAAAGACAGTTATGTGCTCAATGTGTTGCAAGGAAATTAAAGACAGAATTCAAATGTTCTCAATTCAGGGCATGCTTACAAAGTTCATTCAATTGCAAAAAAAAATCACTTGGATTACTTCTTAGGTTGTCTTAATCAGTCTTCATGCACTACTATTCACTCTAAACATGCTTAAATTAAAAAAAAAAAAACAATGCTAAAAAAACTTGAAATATACATTGCCCTCAATGTAAGATAAAAATTGAAGTATCGAAGGATAAAAATAAAATGAGTGAACAATATTGGCCTTACAGTCAGGAGAAACTGCTCCATGAGATATTCTTGCGATGGGACAAAGAGGGCACCAATACGATCGAGGTCCTGCAAAATGGGAATGAGATTTACTTGGCACTCTAAATAATCTATGCTAGGAAAGAAAAACAAACAAGAAATAACAAGGGAAAGAAAACTTGGGTTTCTTCCCAAGAAGCGCTTTCTTTAACATCTTTAGCTAGACGAGGCTCATGTAGTAGGTCTAACTTGAGCTCGAGTCGTCACTACTGCAATTCATTGTCAATGCCCATTCTAGTGGATCATTTTTCACAATCATCTTAGAAATTTCATTAGCTAAATAACCAACTGTATCAACAACCATACCTTGACTGACCTCTAGAAGATACCTCATTGCGTTATGCATGTCAAAAGTTACCTTCTCAACTTTGACTTTGAAAGATAACTTACTATCTTTTACTCTGATAGAGGCTTTCCCCAGGGACGTCCAAGAATGATGGAGATATCATCATCTCCTTCCATGTCAAGTACCACAAAGTCTGCATGAATAAAAAATTTATCAACCTTGACAATAACATCTTCTACTATACCTCTAGGGAAAGCCAATGAACGATCTGCTAGATGTAGAGAGATGTTGGTTGGTTTGAGCTCCTTAAGACCCAAGGTCCTGTACACAAAGAAAGGCATCAAATTAATAGAAGCACCTAAATCACATAAAGCCTTATGAAAATAAAAATTTCCAATAGTGCTGGGTATAGTAAAACTCTCTAGATCTTTTAGTTTGGTTGGCAACTTATTATGTAGTGCATCATTGACATGGTTGGTTTGAGCTCCTTAAGACCCAAGGTCCTGTACACAAAGAAAGGCATCAAATTAATAGAAGCACCTAAATCACATAAAGCCTTATGAAAATAAAAATTTCCAATAGTGCAGGGTATAGTAAAACTCTCTAGATCTTTTAGTTTGGTTGGCAACTTCTTATGTAGTGCATCATTGCACTCCTCTGTCATGTGTACTGTCTTCAGAGTCCTAAATTTCTTTTTGTTAGTCAAGATATCTTTCATGAACTTTGTGTAACTTGGAATCATTTCTAGTACCTCTGCAAAAGGAATAGTCACATTAAGCTTTTTAAACAATTCTAAAAATTTTGCAAAGCCTTCCTTTGAATTTTTCTTTCTAAAGCATTGAGGATAAGAAATCTTATTAGGGATAGGAGGAAAGATTGAACTTGTAGGCCTTGCAGCCTCAGATGTGGGTACAACTTCCTCATCTCTATTCTCAGAAGATTCATCATCCTCATCATTATGATGGCTCACAGATTCTCCCAAATGTCTCTCACTCCATAGACTTATAGCCTTGTACTGCTCCCTAGGGTTGACTTCAGTGTCACTTGGAAACTTCCCTTTATGAAATGCATTCAAAGAGGAAGCCAATTGACTCATCTGCACCTCTAAACTTTTTATTGCACTTCCCTGCCTAGAAACAATGCCTTCAATTTTCTATTCCAACTAATTTGTTCTCTGTTTGGTTTAGCAATGAAGTTTTCAATCAGATCCTCCAAAGAGGATTTCTTCTCAACTTGCTGTGAACTAGAGGGTAAACCTGAAGGAGGTTGCAAAACATTTCTATTATTGGCCTAAGAAAAATTTTCATGATACCTCAAACTTAAATAGTAATGAGTAGGAACTGCATTGTGCATGTGATTTCCCCCTTTGTTGTATCCTCTGTTGTTCACATAATTCACCTGCTCCATATTCGAATCTCGCCCAAACTATGGTTGTTGAGATGCACCATTGATGCAATTGATGAACGGCTTCCTAGACTTGTTAATTGAGATAAAGCATTGGCTCTAAAGAAGCCATTTGTGCTTTCAGAGCACTTACCTCATTGACTTCATAAATGCCTGCTACTGGCTTCGCCATTGATCGCTTTGTGGGCCATTGATAGCTTGTGGCAGTCATCTCCTATCAGCTCTTAGAATAAAAGCTATGATTGAGCTTTTAATGTGATTATTCCTTGGTATCTTATGCATTTTTTACTATTTTAGCTTTTAGAAACCCCATGATTTGGTGCTTTCATATATTAATTGTCACAAAGTAACTGTGAAGTACGTTTTGGCCATTGAAGTGCATTTCCTTGTTGAATTATATTGTTTTTAACCTTACAGGAGCTTTTGGTAGGTTGAAAATGGCTAAGTGTGGAAAGTTAAGCTTTAGAGTACTGGAACTATACAAATGTGGAAGGATCAAGCTAGCTGAAGCATTCTTTGATAGCAGATTGCAGATTAGGAATGTGTGAGATTGTTCATTATTTGAGCTGGATAATTTTTCGCCATGTGAGCTGTTGAGAACCAATGAGAAGTTGCCAGACCTCCTTGCCTTGTATATTTAACCCTTATTTCAATAAGGAAGGAATATAAAAGCTTGTTTTGCCATTTACGGAAGAGGATAGACAACTTTGGGGAGATTTTCGAGAAAGGAGAAGAAGACCCACATTGGGAGGTGTTTCCCTTCTGGAAGGGAGTTGGAACCATCAAGGAAGAGCTATTGGAGCTTTCCCCATATGTTATTTCTTCATTTTCTTTTCTATTGTACCATTTTACATTGTAACTAGGGTTTTTAATTATGTTGGGAGCTGTAATCACTGTTTTATTGCTTTATCTTATGCTTAGTATGAACTAATCACCCTTGGGGTGAGAATTAGGGGATGTTATGTTGATTAAAGTTTAATGAAGGAGTAATTTCTTCCAATTTCTTCACTTTTATGCTTTGTGTTTTTATTGTTTAGCTCAGATCTGTTTGGCCATCTCATCTTAGCATTGTTTATTCCAACTTGGGAAATGGAAGAGTAAACCGATTTCAAAGCAAAACACTAGTTCTGATTAAGAGCTTACTCTTAGGTGATTGAGGAGATTAGGGATAGTCATTCACCTAGTGTTTATAGCTAGGAGCTGATTTAGGGTGTTTAATGGGACTTAATCATCCATTTGCAAGGAAATATGGGAAGATTTTGTGAGTTTAGCTGTTTTGCGTGTTGAAGCAAGTTTAGAGCCCCAACATTAAGTTGGATGAAACATAATTTCATCCCTAATTCAATCTCTTCTTTTTACTGTTTTAGTTTAAAACTTGTGTTACTGCCTCTATTGCCCCTTTAGCTATTTAAGCATACTTTTGAGCATTGTGTTTACTTTATGTCATAAAATTTATGTTGGTTACCTATCACCTCACTAAACCCAACCCAAGCATTGTAAATTTCATTTAACTAATCCTTGAGGAGAACGATATTAAATATACTTATCACTTGCTGCATTAGACTGTGTACACTTGCACATTAGGAGTGTTTTTATTGAAAAATTTCGTTCACTCTGCTAAGCAACGTCTCCTCTAGCAAAGTCTTGGCATCAGTCATTGTTTTAGATAAAATTGTTTTTCCAGCTTTTTCATCAGGTATTGTTCTTGGTGTTTTCATTCAACCCATTATAGAACAACTGGATTTGCAACCAATCAGGGTACCCATGTTGTGGGCACCTCAGAAGGTCCTTATATCTCTCCCAAGCCTTAAACATTTGTTCTCCCTTAAGCTGCTTGAAAGTTTCAATCTCAGTTCTGAGCCTGGCAGTCTTGGCTGTTGGAAAGAATTTGGATAGAAATACTTGGGCAAGCTCCTCCCAGGTGGAGATGCTCCATGGCTTCAAACTTTTCAACCAATCTCGAGATTTGTTCTGCAAAGTAAAGGGAAATAGACGTAAGTGAATGGAATTATTAGAAACACAATTTAGTTTTACAGTACTACATAAAACAAGAAAAGATTTAAGATCGGAGTTCAGGTCCTCTTTTGGATGTCCTCTATAGGGGTTGTCTCTGGCCATTTGAATCAGGCCAGTTTTCAGCTCAAAATTATTTGCAGTGATCGGTGTAGGTGTTGCCTCCAAAATGCTATTGATAAACAATCAATAATTTTCAATATTGGCTATGTAAGTGCACATAGTCAGCAGCAAGTGATAAGTATTTATCTTCTCTACAAGGATTAGTAATAGAAATTTACTTATCTTAAGATAATTACTAGTGAATTCGAGTAGGTAACCAAAAATATAGTTGAAGATTTTAACTAAGGAATAGCACGAAACTAAATACAAGATCATTAACTTTGCTAACTACAATTAAAATGCTAATTAAATGCACAAATACAAATAAATGCACTAATAACGAATTACATAGAATGGTGAAAACGGACTTGGATTAAGAATGAAATTTATCTTTCTAAGAATGATGCTCTAGAGAGAACTTTGCTGCATGATCGGGCATACATGCAAGCGCACATGATCGAAGTAATAATAAAATGGTAAATATTATCGAGTATCGAATCCTCAGGGAAATAGGGAGGTTGAATCAGTTAATTACTATTCTTAATCGCATCTAATTTTATTTAGGAAAATAAACCACTAGAAGAACAAGCAACGAAACCAACTAAAATTAAGCAAGAAAAAGAATAAACAAATGGAGCACAAATTTAAGGGTCGAGTTTAGGATGTTAACCTCGCCAATGAACCATTTATTGAATCTAATGGGCATTTATTCTTAATTAAATAATTTAATTGAATCTAAGAGTAATGTATCATATGGAATTCTCTATTGAGCTCTTCCAATTCTCGGGTGTAATTAATTAATTAATTCTCACCCGACATTAACAAACTCTATTATTGACCCTAATTGATGTTCTTATCACTGTCGTGTCCAAACATCAATTATCATGCAATTAAAGCTCTAATTTATGCATTTTTTGTCAAGAAATAACATAAACTAGCAGTTCATTAGATCCTTGATAAAGGGATTTAAAGCTCAAAGTCATTGCATCAAATTAAATGGAATAATCAATCACAAAGAGAAATAATCAATCAACCATTAAGGTCATTGCCTCAAATTAGATGGGACTCAATTAAGCTTAATCACATGGTCCAAAAGCTTAATTAAGCCCTAAACACTACAATAGAATCAAAATACATCATCATTTAGTGCCATACACCCAAAATTTCCCCCATTTTCCATAATGGAATCACTAATTTTAATCTAGAGTTCAACACAATGTCGAGATGCTAGGGACAGCGTCGAGACGCTGTCCAAAATGCATCGCTTTTGCCTGCGTGTGGGCCTCCAGCATTGAGACGCTGAAGGTAGCATCTTAACGCTACAGATGGGAATCGACTTCTCCACGCCTTTTGAGCGTCAAGATGCTACATGGTAGCGTTTCGATGCTTACCCTCAGATTTGGGATAACAAATACAACGTCTCAATGCCATTTTGAGCGTTGAGACGCTGTCCTCTCGGCCAGCAGCAATTGTGAAGCTTCTCTTCTCCATACTTAGCTCCATTTTGGGTTCTTTTAAGCTCCACATCAAACCCGATGCTCCAAATTCATCAATTTCGGTTTCAAATGCTCAATTTCCTGAAATAAGCAAAATAATCACATAAAAGCTCACAATTATAGCATAAAACTAGCTAAAATAAGGCATAAATATAACACAATATTAGTGTTATCAAATACCCCCACACTTAAACCTTTGAAAGTCCTGAGCAAAGCAAAATAAAACTCTCACTAAAAAGATAAATGTTTCAGAAGACTACATGCATAAATGACTCAATTCTCAATGATCTCAATAGTGAAATTAGAGAACAAGAACAATGGAATGAGAACATGCCTAAATCACAAGCAATATAAAAGGAACTCTGAAATCTTTGCGTGTGTGTGCAAAGCCTAAGTATCGACTCGTTTACTAACTCAGAGTACTATTATGCTCTCCTCCATTCATCTTTCCCCTACACTGGCTCTAAGATTCAACCATCCATCTAGACTACACAAATCGAAGGTAAAACTTAACTAGGATGCCTGAGTTTACTTGACATCCCTCACATTAATATTTTTTTTCTCTTTTACTCACCCAAAGGCACTAGCTTTCGCACATCTACTATTAGGACCCTTACACATAGCACTTGCTCAATGAGTGGTCTAACTGATCATAGTAGAGGCATCTTTGTTTACCCTTGAGGACATTAAGCACAATAGTACTGTTTTTTTCTTTCTTTTCACACTTTTCTTTGTAAATGATTTTTCATGTTTTCCACAGCAGGCAAATAAACATGATACTCCTAAGTACAACGTTACTAACAACCATGCAAAGTTGCCTTCTAATAAAACCTCAAGCCTATCGAGGTGACAACAAACATATGAAGAACATAATACTCCTATAAATGATGAACTAATCAACACTAGACTCCATGCTCAACATATGTAAAGGGTTCAAAGCAAAATTTTTAGAAATTACTCAGATTTCAGAATGCTTCAAATTCCACAAGACAATGCAAAAACAATCCACTAAAGAGCACAAATCATGGAACTTTGTAATCACTTCAACATGCAACATCCTAAAACAACTCTACATCACACAACCTCAACAAAAAAAAAAAATCATTTCAAAATAAGCAATAGGTTCCCTATATTTCTTCCAAAATACAAAAGAACAGTGCTATTGTGTGCTGATCAGACATACTCCAAGCATTAATTAATAAAAACACAAGCAACCAGAATGAGAAAAGCCAAAAGGCTTTAACACCTTCTTAGACTGATAAAAATAATCTTAATCCTCACCCAAAGGTGACTTAGCTCATATTACAACCTAAAAACAAAACTAGACAACTATAAAGTGCCATTACCGAAAATAGCAACAAAACTAAGAGAAGAAGAAAAGAAATGTTGCCCTATTCGAAGTTGCAGCATCAGCTTCTTCTTCAAGCTCCAACTCTTTGCTCATTTTCTTCGATTCTTTTCTCCTTTTTTTCGAATTATGATCCCCAAAGAATGGCTTCCCTCTTTAAGATGTTATTTCCCCAGATGTCAGGGCTGACTAGACAAAGGCAGACGCTAGAGAGCTTTTCTATTGGCTGAGACTAGTTGAGCTGTTAAAAATGTCCAGCTCAATTAAAATTCTATTCTCACGTGCCAGTTTGCAAAATCCTTATAGAAATAATGCTCCATAAATAGTTATGTTCTCCTAAATAGTACTTAGCATCATCAATGTTCCAACAATACTTCTACTTCCAATGAATTCAACTGCCAACTTGCACTAATAAATACTACCGTAAATGCTCTAAAATATCCAACAAATTCAATCTTATGCAAAAATAGACAACCTAAATTCATTTTCAACCATTCTAACATCTTTTGGGCATAAATAGTGTTTGCATACTCACAATGCTAAAACTTTAATCTCTAAAAATACAAATAACAACTCTCATTTGAGGAGTTATCAGTAGGGAATATAGGTTTGAAATAGTCTTTGATGGCCTTTTGTTTTTCAATCTTCTTGTCCGCCATTTGTACATTTTGAGTCTCTCTTTGAATTCTATGGTTTCTTATACAAGTACGCTCAATCTCAAGGTAAGGGCACTAAATTATTTCTAACTCTGGGCATACATCATGTGAACCTAACCAAAAATAAACATAACGAAAGTAAAGAGCAAAACTAGCTACAAAAACTAGCCGTGCGAAAGGAAAAGTAACAAGGACAAATAAATTTACACAACCACAAGGAAAATAACTACCAAAATATACACTGATTACAATAATTTACATTCTAAATTAAGATAAGAAATTTTCACCACAATATTAATTAATACTAAAAATACGCCAATCCCCAGCAATGGCGCCAAAAATTTGTTGCATGATTTTAAGTGCTTGCAATTAACCACAAGTGTACGGTGTCAAGTTTTAATATAGTGATACAAGTATCGAGTTATCGTCTCCACATGGATTGGTTTTCTTTAGATTAATTAAGTACTGTAATTACTCATGTCCAATTTTATTTAGAGAACCTAAACTTAGATTGGAATAAGAATAAAACTAAGCTAAATATTTACATACTTTGGAGTCCATTTAGAGAGACATTGATGATTGAATTACATTAAGTGCAACTATATATGAATTTGATTAAAGAATTGATTAACATGCAATAACCCTAAGCCAAGAATTACTAAACTATGCAATTGACTCTAAATTGAACTCGTGTAAAGTAAGAGATCAACCTCTCGGTCTATTCCTACAACTAAACATGGCATTAAGACATTCTTTTAATGACTTCTAGTATTAACCTAGTCATTCTCATGCAATAGATTAATCCTAGTCATACTTCTAAGTTCCTCAATTAAATTTACTTTCTCAAGCTAAATTTAATTTAACATACAAAGCTAAGGTCAAAAGCTTAAGCAAATGATTTAAGATGCATAAAATGCGTTACGTTATAATACAAATCAAAAATCAAACATAGTCTCAAAAGTATAACCATCTAAGAGTCTAAAATACCCAGAATTACAACACATATTTAGTACAATAAATCATAATTCAAGAAACAAATAAAAGGAAAAGAGAAGAAACTGAACAACGCATGATAACACTCGTTCCCGTGTTGATGTCCCGCAATCTCAAGCCTTGAGTCTCCTCCTTAGCTCTCCAAAGTGTCCTCTAAGTCCCAAGACAGTGTTTGAATCGAAAATACGATTTTTGTCTCTAAAAAATGGCTCCCTTTACATAAAAGAAAGTTTTCCTTTTATATTATCAAGACAGCTTTGCAACGCTAGGGGCAACGTTGCAACACTATCCCTTCGAATCGAATAAAGAACAAAAGAATTTTCGTGTCTGGCGTTGCAATGCTATACACAACGTTGCAATGCTCTGTGTGCAGTCTGCTGGGTTTGAAAGGCTGCATGTATGACATTGCAATGTTATGTAAGCATTGCAATGCTATGCTCTCGGGTTTAGTTGCTTGTTCACTTCTTCTCCTTGTCTCTTTGGCCCAAAAGGTTTCTTTTAAGCTTCATTTTGTCTCCAAACCATTCTAAATCTTCAGTTTGGCTCTCAATGCTCGAATCTTGTAATTCTTAACGTAAAAGCATCAAAGTACACTAAAAATACACAAAACTAACCTAAATCTAAGCCTAGAAATAGCACCATTTTGTGTGCTATCAACTGCTCCTATAGCATAATCACTAGTATCACACATAATTTCAAAAGACTCACGCCAATAGGTACAATAATAATAGGTGCAGAAGTCAACTTTTCTTTCAATAAATTAAATGCTAGCATGTAATCATTAGAAAATTCAAAAGTAGAGTCCATCTCAATCAAATTACACAAAGGTGTCACAGTTTTAGAAAAGTCCTTAATAAAGCACCTGTAAAATCCTACATGGCTTAGAAAACTACAAATTTCCTTCACATTTACTGGAGGTGGGAGCTGTTCAATAGTCGAAATTTTGGCTCGATCCACTTCTAGGCCTTTTTTAAAAACTCTGTGCCCCAAAAGTATACCTTCCTAGACCATTAAATGACATTCAATTTAGTTCAAGGTTAGTTTCTTGGCACCTCTGCAACACAAGAACAAAATTATGCAAACAAGAATCAAATGATGATCCAAAGACTGAAAAATCATCTATAAAAAGCCCCATAATATCCTTTATCATATCATGAAAGATGGCAATCATACAACGTTGAAAAGTGGCAGGGGCGTTGCACAATCTAAATAGCATTCTCTTGAAAGCATAAGTTCTATATGGGCATGTGAATGTCGTTTTTCTTGATCTCAGGAGCAATGACAATTTGATTATAACCTGAATAACGATTAAGAAAACAAGTAAGGATAGCCAACTAATTTATCAAGCATTTGATCAATAAAACAAAGAGGAAAATGATCTTTTTTAGTAGCTTTATTCAACTTCCTGTAATCAATGCAGACACGTCACCCAGTGACTGTCATTGTAGATATGAACTCATTGTTCTCATTTTTCACAACAGTCATTCTCCCTTTCTTAGGTACAACCTGCACAAGACTCACTCAAGAACTGTAAGATATGACATAAATAATACTTGCATATAAAAGCTTCAATACCTCGAATTTTATCTCTTCCTTCATTGCTGGGTTGAGTCTCCTTTGGTGCTTGACCAATCGACCGCTTTCGTCTCCAAGTTAAGTTCGACGACTATCGATCTCCAAGTTAGCGACTTTCTTCTCCAAGTTAGCAGCTTTCTTCTCCAAGTTATGTTCGGTAGCTTCTGTCTCCAAGTTATGTACGACAACGCTCGTCTTCAAGTTATGTTTGGAGGCTTTTGTCTCCAAGTTGAGCTCGGCGGCTTTCGTTTCCAAGTTAATTTCAACGGTTTTCATCTTTAAGTTAAGTTTAGCGACTTTCGTCTCCAAGTTATGTTCGGCGGCTTTTAGACTCCAAGTTAAGTTCGGTGACTTTCATCCAAGTTAAATTCGATGGCTTCAGTCGCTTTATCTTAAAGTTATGTTTGGCTTTCGTCACTTTATCTTCAAGGCTGGGAGCTTTATAATGCAAAGTAAGGGATAAACATTAAGGGACACAATCGCCTTTATTTGTGTTGGCCCTACTATAAGTATCACCCCTATACATGCTTCGTTGTTGGAGACTTCATAATTTTCTGTTGCGAAGTAAGAGATGAATACTGAGGGACACAATCACTTTTACTCGTGTTGGCCCTACTATAAATGTCACCCCTATAGTTGTTTCATTCCATCTTCGAGTTGGAGATTTCATAATTTTATGTTGCGAAGTAAGGGATGAACCTCAAGGGACACAGTCACCAATTTAGGTGTTGGCCCTACCCTATACTTGCTTTATTTTATTTCAACTCGGGGGCATTGTAGCTACAAATAGAGAATAAAAATAATAATAATAATAACAAAGAAAAAAAATTTGGATTACCTTGAAAAGCCTACTTACCTCACAAATGGAGATCAATGTTGAAGCAAAGCTCTAAGTTGCTAATTGGACTCTAAAAAAATATATCATTTTATTAGCAAAGCCAATAGAGAAAAAATGTTGGAGAAAATAGAAAAAAAAAATGGGGTGAAAAAAAGAGAGAAAAAATTCAAAGTGAAAAAAAAGAGAAGAAACAAAAGGGGAAAAAATCAAGTAAAAGAAGAAAATAAAATAAAAGAAAAATGAAATCAAATATTAAAAAAATAGAAAATCGAAAAAAAAAATTGAAAGAGGTATTGGAAATGAAAAAAGAAATGAAAAATAAACAACAAAAAAGAAGTAAGAAAAATGAAATCCGTAAAAAAGAAAAAAAAAACAAAAAAAAACAAACCATTTGCAAGCCTACATAGAATAAAAGAAAAAAAAAGGTTTCTCTCTCATGCTTGCAAGCATTAAAGAAAAGAAATGACATTTTTCTCTTTCTTTAAGAAGCGGTCATGACAAAATCTCTCTCTCCTAACTTTTTCCTCTCCACCCACATTCTCTCTCCTCTCTCTTTCTTTCTCCCACAGAAAGTCTCCACCATATCTCCTTCCCACTTTCTCTCTCAACAGTCAACACACATTGTCCATTCCTCTTGTTTTCTTCTCACACCAAAAGCATCCACCATGGCTGCTTACACTTGCTACAATAAAAAAAAAGAGATGAAGAAAGATAGAAGCTAAAAAGTTAATAACATCAATGAAAAACGTGAACGAGAAATTCAACAACTCATCCCACTGGAAAGTCTAGATCATCACCTGAGCGATTTCAAAGTGAGTGCACAAGGGGCAATTGCCTGCAAGTCAAGCAGTGGCATGAACGAATTGAGAATGCGTATGTGGCTTTTGAAGAAAATAATAAAATGAAACCTACAACAGAAGTGTTGGAATCGATTTTGATTTTATTTTAGAATTAAATGCAAAATAATTTAGGCTAAGAAAAACATACCGTGACTTAAAGAATTCCATAACGTCTTCCTTGCTTTGACTCGAACACAAGACCAATGCTTGTGGGAGCCCATTGAAAGAAAATCTACAAGGGATTGGAGAGGAAGAAGTCTAGAAAGAATTCTCGGATTCTCTATTACGGAGATGTGTGCCCAAATGGCTCAACCTAAAAGTCCTATTTATAGAGACATAGGACAAATCTTTGCCATCATTAAATAATATATATTTTAATATCTACTATATTAAAATACATATATTTGATCTAGTTGAATCTTATTCAAATCTTTTAAATTCTCATACGATATTTATCTTTTATTTGAATCTTATTCAAATTTTATAAATATCTTTTCTTTAATGTTTCTAATATAACTTAATTATTTTAATATTTAATGTATCAAATACAATAAATATATTTTTCTCTTTTATATTTAATATATCTAATATATTAAATATTAATTTGAACACTTCAAATTAAATATTAATTTTAACATTTCAAATTTTTCTTTCAACTAAATTGATCTTTTAGTGTTACAATGAGCTAGCAAGAGGACCTTATGGACCTACAGATTATAAGCTCCAATGATACAAAATTAATTAATTAAACTTTTTAATTAATCAATTTTCATTCATTAACTTTATGTCACTCTACTATAGACCTAGAGTTGCACTCTTATGCATTGTAGGACAAGTTGTGTCCATGGATATTACCATTACATGCAAGTCGATCCTTCATGAGTTGTTCGTAATTATAGCTGGGTCAAATGTTCGTTTTACCCCTGTAATTACATATTGCATCTTAAGTACCACAGATTATCTACTGAACAATTTGTTTATGATTCAACCATAAACTAAGTCCCTCTCGGGTAAGTGAGAGTGTGGAGACCCATTGTTCAAGTCTAGAAATCAGTACTTAAGTGATTTACTCATCTACTTACTCTATATGGGAAGATTGAATTTTATCTTGTATGATTATGTTCCCAACTCCCTATTTGGTCAATTCTCCAAAATGGTAGTCTTGTTGAATCAGCTACAAAAGCCACTCTCACCCATGCAAATCAAAGGACAAACCCTCACAGTTAGGAATTCATAACTCACTCAAGATTGAGATCGAGTCACATATGATCATCCTAATAAAATATTAATCTTCTGAATTAACGAATTTATAAAGACAAATTAAATATTTCATGGTCCAGTCTTATACAAACTCATTGTATAAGATACCCTCACTCACATGTCTCCATCACCAGGTATGTGGATCTGTCTTTGTTATAATATTTAAATTGTTGGATTAATTGCTTGCATTCTTATTGCTTGACTTGTTTTCTCTAAATGATTAATGTTTGATTGGCATGTTTGTGTTACTTGTGGTAGTTAGGCTTAGGATGCTCCCCTTAGCTTGTCAGTTAATTGTTTTGTACATGTTGGTTGTTAGTAGGCATAAAATGTTGCCTTAGTTAACTAGGTAGCTTACGCTTTGGTTTTGTGCTCATGGTGTGCTAGTAGGTTTAGATTGTTGGTTTACAGTTAAGGTTAGTGGTTGTCGAACTTGTTCACTAGCAAGTTGGTTACGTGACTCTAGAACCTCCTTTCAAGACGATGCCTCGATGCGGACGTAGACCTAAAGCTCGTGTTGACAGATAAGAAGTTTCTAGAGACGAAGTTGATGCCGATGCACAACAGGGAGTAAACCCTCCTGTCCCTCCGGTGGTTCCACATATGGTTCTTACACTAGAGGTTCAGCAGGCGTTGTTTGACAATATGGCATAGTGGAACAATAGGCAGCCCCACAATGCAAACTGGGCTCCTGCCTTTTAGGATGAAGGTCAATTCATTAAATACTTCAATCGATATGGGCCACCTATCTCTGATAGGCGGTCAAAGAATGCGACAGCAGCTGAGCATTGGATCGCCGAACTCAAGTGATGTTCGATTACCTCAACTGTGGTGAACACCTGAAGGTCATGGGAGCAATCTTCATGCTTCGGGATGAAGCACAAATGTGGTGGAAATCTATCGAGGCTTCCGAGGACCATGCTAACGAACCCGTCACCTGGTCAAGGTTCAAAGATCTTCTCTACGAATATTATTTTCCTGACACAGTGAAGGATGACAAAGAGACTGAGTTTCTACACTTGACGTAAGGAATTATGTTTGTGATTCAATACGAAAGGAAATTTACTAAGTTGTCTCATTTTGCTCCAGACTTAGTTAGTACTCTAGAAAAAAGGATCAAAAGGTTCATAAGAGGTTTACGAGAGGAAATCAAGGGTTCTGTTGCCTTAAAGGAACCCACCACTTTTGCGGCAGCACTCTAGGGTGCTTTGGTCATGGACAAAAATGTATCTAGGAAGACACAGCCTCACCTGGAGGCTAGTTCCTCATCAGGAGTCCAGAGAAAGTCTTCTCCCATAACCTCGAGTCAGCCCCACAAGGCTTCTTGCCAGTAACCACAGTAGTAAACTTTTCCCCCCTTATGCAATTCTTGTGGCAAAAATCACACTAGGCAATGTTGGGCAGGTTAGGAAATTTGTTTTAGGTGTGGAAAAGAGGGTCATTATTAGGGGTGTGCAGAAACTGAGCGAACCAACAAACCAGACCGAATCGACTGGATCAGTCGGTTCTTTTTTGAAAAAAAAATTGATTTCTCAGTTTAATGGAAGTAAAAGCTGAGTGGTTCGATTCGGTTCTCAATTCGTAACCTTAAAAGACCAACAAAAATCGAATCAACCTGGTATATATATATATATATATATATATATATAATTAAATCTGATATATGGTGGCCCAAACATAACACAACAGCCCAACCCATTATGCAAACAATTTTCTAGCTCATTCGAACCTAATTTCCAGCACATTACATTGTTGAAGAAACCCTAAATCACGAAAATTTCACATCATCCATCATATTAGCTTCTTCTTTGTTCTTCGCTCCTTCACAATTCACGCGACGCCTCCCCTCCCCTTTTTGAAGAAACCTTAATCGATTCAAAGCTTCTTCTTCCCACCTTTATCTTGTAACTTTCATCTCCATATTCTTCTTCTTCCATTATCGGCGAAAATCTTACAACCTTCATCTTCATATTCTTCTTCTTCCATTATCGGCGAAAATCCTGCAACCTTCATCTCCATATTCTTCTTCTTCT
The DNA here is from genome assembly GCA_033996785.1 of Trichosanthes truncata. Lineage (NCBI taxonomy): Eukaryota > Viridiplantae > Streptophyta > Magnoliopsida > Cucurbitales > Cucurbitaceae > Trichosanthes > Trichosanthes truncata. The sequence continues at coordinate 31,621,768 of MU867261.1, forward strand.
TCTCCCTAAGTTGATTTCAAGGTTTTGGTTTTCTGCCACTCTTCGGTAATTCCCATGTAAGTTTTTAAGTTTTACTATTGCTCTTTCTCTCTCTCATAAATTTTTCCTTTTTACTGTTGTTTTATCACTTGAACAATTCCATACTATCAAATCTTATGAGGAGGAAGTGAAAATCGAAGAACAAAAATTAGAGAAAGTAAAACAGAGAGAAGCATACCATTTTCAGCTACGATTTGAAGAGCCAAATGAGGAAAAACAAGCAAAATAAGTAACACCCATTTTCAAAATTTAGGGAAATCAACCATTTTCTTTCCCAATTTTTTCTTTCACTTGGAACAATGGGTTTGTTCTGAGCTCTCTCTGGTGTTTAAAAAAAAAATTAAGAAATTAAAAAAAATCAGGTTTAACCGAATCGAATCGACCTGAACCAAATCAGGAGAGTTTGGTTCCAAAATCGAAACCGACAGTCCTCAATATTTTTGGTTCATTATGCTGGATAACCAACATGCTTGATTTGGTCCATGGTTTTTCCAAAAATCGGACCGAACCAAACTGTGCACACCCCTAATCACTACGTAAATAAGTGCCTAGCTAAGAATGAGCCATTGCTGAAAGGCTAGTCCAAAGGGCCTTGCCAGCACCAACACAAGGAGAAAAGAAAAAGGCGTATGTCTATGCGCTCAGAAAGGAAAAAGTGGGAGAGGCTCGTGTAGTTGCTACAGGTACACTACTCTAGACTTAGATCTTTTATATGTTTACCTTTTACTCACCTTATGCTATTTAAATTCTTTAATTAATAGTTATCTTGGTCTTTATTGTCTTTGCTTTTGTGTTTTTAGACTCATGATAGCGTCATTCTTTTCCTTCCTTGGCAATTGTTTGTCAAGTGAGTTTAGAGCTAGAGCTATTAGGTTACCTACTTTCGGTGCCTACACCGTTTGCCCAAAGTTCAAGTTAGGAGGGACCTAGACCTTAGGGAATCAAGAAACTTCCTTAGTAAAAGAGCTATAGATCCAAAACCACTAGAAAAGATGGAATCAAGAAAAAGCATCTTAAGTTGTCCTCTTTTATATTTAATATATATAATATATTAAATAATAATTTGAACACTTCAAATTAAATATTAATTTGAACATTTCAAAATTTTCTTTCAACTAAATTGATCTTTTAATGTTACTATGAGCTAGCAATGGGACCTTATGGACATACAGATTATAAGCTCCAATGATACAAAATTAATTAATTAAACTCTTTAATTAATCAATTTTCATTCATTAACTTTAGGTCACTCCACTATAGACCTAGAGTTGCACTCTTATGCACTATAGGACAAGTCATGTCTATGGATATAACCATTACATGAAAGTCGATCCTTCATGAGTTGTTCGTAATTACAGTTGGGTTAAAAGTCAGTTTTACCCCTGTAATTACATATTGCACCTTAAGTACCACAGATCTTCTAATGAACAATTTGTTTATGATCCAACCATAAACTAAGTCCCTCTCAGGCATGTGAGAGGGTGGGGCCCCATTGTTCAAGTCTTGAAATCAGCATTTAAAGGAACTACTCATCTGCTTATCCTATATGGGAATGAGTGAATTCCATCTTGTAAGATTATGTTTCCAACTCCCTATTTTGTCAAGTCTCAAAAATGATAGCTTATTGAATCGACTACAAAAGACACTCTCACCCATGCAAATCAAAGAGCAAGCCCTCACAGGCTCATAACTCCCTCAGGATTAAGATCGAGTCACATATGATCATCCTAATAAAATATTAATCTTCTTAATTAACGGATTTATAAAGAGAGATTAAATATTTCGTGGTCCAGTTTTATACAAACTCATTGTATAAGATACCCCCACTCACATATCTCCACTTGAACAATTTGGATGAAATCATTTGTAACTATTACAAAGTGGGTCGTATCAATAGTGTTACTAGGATAATACATCCAACCTTATCCATATAATATGATCATTTAGGTTATTTCTTGAGCATGATCCTCTCGTATATCAACCACATATTGTTCAAGATTACACTAATAACTTTAAATTTTTCATATAATGGATAATATTATATTGTAAATAAAATAATCAAAATTATTATTAATTATTAAATAAATCATTAATTATGATACTTTTGGGCATAAATCCCAACAGCTTTAAGCTCTATAGTTGAAGAAGGGTGTTGCAGGTTGCTCAAAGAAGATTGGAGGGTTTGGAAATGGCAATACAAGGCATCAAGAGTGGCTTGGACGTTGTATTGAAGAGATTGATCAAAATAGTAGCCTCTCTCTAGACATGATCTCTCAATAGACTCGACTCCACCTTCATCAAGGGGAAAACACTTCTCTATTTATAGATGAAAGAAGGTGAAATCTCAACAATTTTGAATCTAAATATCATGATTTATCCTGAAGATTTGGGTGGTTAAAAAATAGGTTGCATTATTGAAATGCTCAAGTCAAGACTTGAATTAAAACTGAATCTTCAAAATCAAAACGTCAAGTTGCATCAAGATTTCAGCAGAATTCAAAATTTACTACAAGCTAAAACTTTGGACAAAATTTGATTAATTATCGGCCACAAATTCTACTCCATATCAAAATTGGAGAAATATGTTTTTTTTTTTAATCCAACCTAAACAAAAATTCGGGTAGAACCCAAATTCTGGGGGAATTCACAATTTTTCCTCCAATCAAATTTTGGTTGGAATCCTAAATTTTACTCCAAACCAAAATTGGGATAAAATTAACAAATTTCAACATTTGGGAATATTCAACTCCAAATTGGAAATAGATCCAGTTCTATTCCAAATTAAAGTTCTAAGTAATGTTCAAATTCTATTCTAAATTCAAGTGAATAGAACCCAATTTGAGTTGCGTTCAATTCCAATTTTAAATTCAAGCAAATACAACAAGCTTTATTCGAAGTCAAAATCTTGGAAGAATTTAAGTCTTGAATCAAAATTTGGGGCAAATTCTATCCCAAATTCAAGCCAAATTTTGTAGAATTTTGCCTCAAATCAAAACTTGGGCATAGTCTTAATTTTCTCCCAAAATTTAATTTTGGTAAACTCAAATTCAAATTCTACCCCAAATTCAATCCAGGCTTCAAATTCATTGGTAGGTTCTAAATTATGCCCCAAAATAAAAAATTGTGTATAATTTGAATAATACTTGAAATTCAAATTAGAATTAAGGTAGAGCCTAAATTCTATCGAAATTCAAATCAAAATTTGCTACCAAATAAGAAAATCAAAATTGTGATCAAAATTCATATTTTCATTAACTGGCATAAAAGTGTGTAAGATAAAAAATATAAATTATGGGCCAAATTCATAGTTTGATTAAATTGACACATCAAATAGAGTCAAAATGTGGAAAAAAATATCTTACATATTGATTCCAATAATCTTTTTAAAGATTCACCCACACATACTTGTGCATATATTTCGAAGAGGGAGCATTTGTTTAATGAGAAATTTCAACAAATCACAGATCGCCACGTCATTATGGATAAATAAATGACAAAATTACATATTATTAAATTTGGGATCTATTATAAATTGACATGTGTCCCAAATTGGATTTGAAGACAAAAATTGGTAAATCCTAAAATTATAAGGCCACATGTCTTCATTACGACCATTTGACCACATAATTTAAATTATGTCATATAATATTTGGGTCAAACTTAAATAAAACCCAAATGTCAAATGGTTTGACCCAAAGCCAACAAAGCCCAATACAAATGGTTGGGCCCAAAAGCAGTCAAGCCCAAGCCCAAGCCCACATGAAGCCTTAGGAAATTGTAAAAATAGAGGGTTCCCCCTCCATTTCAGTGGAGGAAGGTCAGACATTTAGAGAAGACTTAGGCAGAAGATTGAAGTTTGAAGACCTGAAGGCAAATTTTAAATTGTTCTGAAGATTGAAGTTTGAAGACCCGAAGACAGAATTTAAATTTTTCTAAAGATTGAAGTTTGAAGATTTGAAGATAGAGTTTAAATCTTACTTGAAGACTGAAGAACGAAATTAACTCTTCCTGAAGATTGAAGACTGGAACTAAATCGACTTGAAGATAGAAATTAAATCATCTTGAAGATTGAAGACTGGAGAATGAAATTAAATCGTCTTAAATATTGAAATTAACTCTTCCTAAAGACTGAACTTAAAGCTTCCTGAAGATTGAAATTAAATCTCGTAGAGATTGAAATTCAGTAGACTAGAAGTTGAAGAGCTTCAATAAGTTGCAAGCTGAAGAATTTCAATGAGCTACAAATTGAAGACCTTCAAGAGGCTAAAAGCTGAAGACTTTCTACAAGCTAAAAGCTGAAGACCTTCACCAAGCTACAAGTCGAAAACCTTCAACAAGTTACAAGCCGAAGACTTTCAATAAGCTACAAGTTGAAGACTTTCTACAAGCTTGAAGCTGAGCACTTTCCACAAGATCAAAGTTGACAATTCATCCTCAAGAACAAGAATTCCATCTCTCGAGTCAAGTATACATACCAGAGAAAGAATCAGAGGACTATATATTAGATATTGTACTCCACTTATACAAGAAATTAATACAAATTCAAAGTTTTGTTCCACGAATTAAATTTCTCTAGAAATCTCGTCGAACAAGAATTTAAAGTGTTTTTAAATTAAATGTTTGATTAGTTCTCTCCCAAAAGTATTTACAAAATAAACTTTAAAACACTTTTTTTAATAGACATCTCTATTTATTCAAAAAGTAAAATTAGACAAAGCTTGAAACTATGTAATTATACACAAAGCTAAAATCAAATTAAATAATAATTAAAATAACAGTCAATAATTAATTTATATAAGAGAGAAGTAAAAAAAGAGGCTAATAAGTATTATAAATAAAATAAAATAGAATTTATGTTTAAATTTTTAGATCATAACTAATTATTTATTTCAATTAATTAAACAATTAAAAAAATGCAAAATTATACAACTTACTAGTAGGTTCGTGATTCCCCAAAATTCAAACAAGAAAAATCAAATCAGTAATCTGCTACCTGTCAGCCTAATAATTGCAACCCATTGATTTGAATTCATCTCCTATTGTGAATTTGTGAGTGTTAGGGTTCATTCTTGTGCTAACCTTTGAATTCTCCACCTTCTTTCATCTTCTTCAAAACCTCTCACGACCCTCTTTCCTCACCCATATGCTCAATTTTAGATTTGAAACGAAACCTACCATATTTAAATTTGAAACTCCACCCCTTTTTTTAGGGATTTTGTTGAATGTCTAATTCTTGAAAATGATGCAGCTTATAAGACCCACTTATCACATTTATTTTTTTTAAGTTTTATAAGATTTATTTGCTAAATGTACGCTTTTTTTTATTTTTATTTTACACCATTTATCTGCTACCATACATGGTGATATACCCTCTTCATTTGAGAAGTTATATCAAAGGAAAAAAAAATTGTTTCCAAGTACATAAAACTGCATATATTTGCATGATATACACATTTGATATGTTTAGGTTACATGTATATAATACGACATACATACACATGAACATTGCATGTGTGGGTAGTTTTATATGTATATAACACTACATACTTATGCATGTGAGTGACATGTTTAAAGTTGGTTGACATTGGGAATTATATTTCTATTTAAGGACAATGTTTTCTTCATGAGTTAACTTTTCTCAATACAAATTGTACATCGTCAAAATCATCGGCGTAGACTCGTTGAGAGAACTTCTCCCGACGCATTAACCTTGAGCTTAGTAAAAAAAAGAGAAGATATAACCATAGTTTCTTCCTTTTATGAAACTGTCCAACCTCAGAGAAAAACATGATTTTAGTAAAAAAGAAAAAGAAAAAAAGTTGCCCTTAAAAAGGTACCTATATCACTCGTAGAATGTCAATGAACAAATATGAATCAATAAATTTGACCAAATATTAGAAGTAGGGGAAACCAAAAAGCAGTTAGTCATATTTTTCACTAAATTATTTCTTGGGACAATAAAGCAAATTGTAATTGTAGAAACAAAAAAAAAAAGATATTGATCTTGTGGTTAGAAAACTAAACAGAACTTAGGGTGTTGTTTGTTTTAGCATACTCTTAATAACTTTATATGTTACATGCAACAAAAAAACAGGCAACAGCCAACAAACAACATGGTTGAAGTTGAAATATACATGGATGAAGATCCAAAGGTAGCAAATGACATTAACAACATAAAGTTTTAGAATATAAACTAAACTGTCAAATTGTGTTGCTTTCTTTCATTTTCTTTGCAATTAGTTCTCTATTGAACTATTAAATTTACAATAATATGAAATTTCCTTAAGAGAATTTACTATCTAACAACTTGATAATCTGTACAAAAGAAAAAGTATCACATAATTGTTCTAATAGAATTTGTATTCAACTTGATAATAAGAATTCAAATCATAATTGTTCCTATTTCTTATTAAGAAAACAATTCATACTCAAATCAAATTGAAATCATTCTTAAATCATACTCAAATCAGTCACAACCTCAATACAAATGAAGAAGAGAAGATAAATTTTACCTACCATTTTAGTGTATCACAGATCGCCGTCGTCACCGGATAGAGAAAACGAAGCGGCCAGAACTGTTGCAAAACAAAAATCAACTCACCATCGCCAGAATCCAAATTGCCGCTGCCTATGCTAGAAGGAGAAGACAAAATAGGCATCACCGCTGCTGATGCCAGAAGGAGAAGAAGAAAAAAGTATCGCCGCTGTCGGAAGGAGAAGATAATACAATCTCGCCACTACCAGAACAAGAAGAAGAGAAGCTCATTTTGAGATCTGTCGGAAGGAGAAGGAAATAGTCGGCGTTAGAACAAGATGAAGAGAACAATCGCAGCCGCTGCCGATGCCGGAAGGAGAAAATGAGAAATGACGTGCGAAAAGAAGAAAAAGGAAACGGTGCTACTCAAAAATGAAGAGGTGGAGTTTTTTTTTACTTGCATCGAAATATTGCAAGACACACATTTTGCTTATTGAATATATCCTGATGCACCCATGCGTCGGGATTACCTTAAATTGCATCAGGATATCTCAAACTTATGGCGTCGGGAAGCAGGCTGTGTCAACGAATTTGGTTGCGTCGAAAAAAGTTTTGTTGGAAAATCAAAAAATTCTTGTAGTGAAACCACGTCTCTGTCTTCGATTTGAAACAAAATCCAATACATTTGAAAATTGATAAATTTAAAAATTTAAGTAGAATTTAATCGATTTAAAAATCCATAAATCTAAGAAATGTGAGTCAAATTCAGTTGGAGATGGATGAATTTTTTAAAAAAATATATATATATACTGGTGGTTGGGGGGGCTAATTGTAAATAATTGTATATAGTCGAGGTATTAATGAATAAAGAATTATTCTCCCTCTTCTCTTAATAAATCGGTAGTCATGATGTTGAATAATACAACTTTTTAGCCATTTTTTGTTTTGGCTATTTTTTTGTAACTACCTATCACAATTTTCTTAACTTGAAGTGGTTGTTTGAATTAAGTTTCATAGATGCCCATGGATAAGGATGCTTGAAAATTATATGCCAGTAAATAAAATATTACTATATTTAGTTGTGCATGAGAATGTTATCAAAATTTTATGAGAATAGGTCATGTCTATATTTATTTTGTGGAATTAATCATTGCAATCTTATATAATTACAATAGATTAATTAATAAAATAATCAAAATTAGATCAAAGTATTAATAAAAATTAATTAATTAAATATCAAATAATCATTTTAATTGAATTAATATTTTTCATGATACTGTATTAAACTTTTAAAAAATAACTATATAATTATAAATGTATATATTGAGAGGTTGGAATGGATAGAAAATAAATAATGGAAAGAGAAAGAGATGAGAGACCAAGAGATAGAGATGAAGAAAAATTATAAGAATTACTAAGATTTTCCAAGATTTCCTCGACATTTGTCGACATTTTCTCGACATTTCCTCAACATTTTGGGAAAACGATATTTTACCCCTCATCGAGATGTCAAACCCGCCGACATCTGGAAATGTCGAGTGATATTTCGAGACGTCGTTCGACATTTTAAACTATGGGCCCAATGCCATTTTAAGTTCAATTTAGCCTTTTTATCAGCTTTTCCATTCCCCATTTACGTGATTCACTATTTTATTAGTATCATTTTTAATGAAACCCTAATAACTAAATGATTCTTCTTCCCCCTTTGTTTATCACTTCTCCCAAACAGCCAAGTTCTCCATCTCCTTTATGCAATTTCTTTGAAACCCTAACTCCTAACTCCATGCCATCGCCACCACTAGATCCACCCACGCTGCCACCCTTTTTTCGTCATTATCAGTGTCTCATGATGTCGTCGTTGCCGTCATCTCCATCTTGCGTCGTTGTCGTCATCGCCATCTCGCACCGTCTTCGTCGCCTCCATCTTGCGTTGTCATCGCCACCTCCATCTCGTGTCTTTGTCAACTTCTTTCACCTCATCACTATGCTCATGTTGTGGTTTGGAATGTAAGAAATTTTAGTTTCATCTTCAAACCTAAACGTTTCACTCAAGTTTTGGCCCTTCACTCTCACTCTCTGTCTCTTCATTCTCTAAAGTTTCCATAATTTTTTTCCCTTTCCGTCTCTCAACTCTCTCCTCAATATGGAAGATTTCTAGAAGATTTTTTCTTTTTTCTAGGTGTGAACAAAAATATAGTTTTAATTAAAATAATTTTGCAAAAAGAAAAAAAAAAGTAAAAATCAGTTTTGTAATGCCCAACATTTTTTTAACTTAATTAACCCTTGATTTTAAGTTAACTTTGGAATTAAAATCTTATTTATTTGGTTGTTGGGCTAAATTGAAATTTAGAAGAATTGAAAGGAAAAAAATGGGAAAGAAAAGGTGGGTGTGGTGTAATATGGGTTTTTGTTTTTTTTAAAAATAAAAAATGAAAAAAAAGGAAAACAATTCTCCTTCTCTCTCCTCGAAATGAAGCCCCCATTCCATTACTCTCTCTTTCTCTTTCTCTCTCTCTCACTCGACACCCAACACCCATTACCATTTCTTCTTATTCTTTCTTCTTCTTCATCGTTCTTCTCCTTTTTCCTCTTCCTGGCCGGTTCAGCTCCCCAATCGGTGCCCATCCATTACCGTTGCAGCCCAAGCTCGCCGCTCATGTCCTCGCCGGAATGCTCATCCCTAAATCGTTGTTCAGGCCTGAACAGCAGTCAGTTGTGCGTCGTGGTCACTATGCATGGTGGTCTACACTTGCTAGGCTGATTTGGGCACGATTTGGGCTTCAAATTGCTTGAACCTCGTGACCCACACTTCGATCGAGCTTCATTTGGAACACCCATAGCCCAACAATTTCAGATCTGCAAGAACACCCATAACCTTTGGGTCTCGGATTCGCAAAATCAACCCTTTTAGAGTCAAATTCATCAAGGATTCGACTTCGATTGGTGAGTTTAGTTAGTCTTTAAGACTTTTTGAGTTCGAAATCTAAGAAAAAAATCAGTGGGTAACATATTTAAGCTTTTCAATTCTATTTGGTGCTTTTTGTGGTGTTCTTAATCTTTGGAAACTTTGTCATGTAGTTTCAAGTAGTTTATTCGAAGATTGAGGTTGGCTTTGGCTGTTGAACCATTTGAATTATTTTGTTTAGCACTTTTGGGGTAAGTTAACTCATGAAACTCAAGCTGCAAGTTGATATTTTACTTAAGGTTCAATGTTGTGAATTTCAAGTAATGACCACTTTGATAATTATTTAGGTTACGCATGATATCTTTAGTCAGAATTGGCAGTTTCTTAATCTTTGTTTTATAGCCGAGGTAAGTAGCCTAGTGGATTAATGCTTTGGATACGAAGCTCTTGGATTTTGTATACATGTATGTTGAAGTATATTCTTTCAGTTATGCGCTCTAGTATGCTTAGTAAACTCCTCAAGTAGGAGGTTCACATTTTGATGCTTTGCCTCGATGATAAAGGGATTCCACGACCATTTGGATGCTAGGATTATGCATGATCTTTAGTATGGGGTTTCAAAGGGACTCGACCTTGTGTTATGTGCTTGTAAGTAGCCTAGTTTGGATAACTCCCTAATGCTTTGGTCATGGAGTTCATAGATCTCGTAATGTATGTATGATTGCATGTTTAGGAGTATGGTTAGTTTAAGCTTGTGCTTGGACTTGATGGACATTGGATGACATGCATAATACGTTTCTCAAGTAGGAGGCTTATATTCTTCTATACTTTAGCATGTGTAGAACCTTGAATGAGTTTTTCTTGAGGTTTGTGATTGGGTGCCTTTGAATATACTTTTTTCTAATATGTGTTAGAGCTTGGTTATTGAGATGAGCCTTGAAGTGCATGTAAGACCTTGATTGTAGTTTCTCTATAAGCGTAAATGTATGGATAATTGACTTAAACTGAATGGTTGGGCTAGTTGAGATGTTTGGTTAGCTGTGGAACCTTGAAGGCTTAAGCTATTGGACTAGATGGTTAAGTAATGCTTGTTTGGGATGGTTGGATGTTGTTCGAGTATAGTATGCCTAGAACGCTTGGTTGGTTGACTATGTACAGAAAGTTTGACTTGTTAGGTTGGCTGGTTGACAATCTAGAACACCTTAAGGGCATATGAAGTTCAGGATCCTTGCTTATGGTTTTTGTATTTAGAATAGTTTGGGGCAATATGTTACGCTTAACATGTTTTAGTTGGGCTGGGATGTAAATGAGAGAATAGTGACCATTATGGTTCCTAGCTGGTTTAAGGGATTAGTAATGTAAGGAGTTGTGTAGGGCTTTATGCCGCTCGTAACTTCCTAGAAGAAGAAGAAGTTAGTTGCTTTAGTGCTGGCATAAAAGGTAGATAGCCAATTGGACTAACTTGTTAAGGTCGTGTATGAGAAGAATTTATATGGGTCATGCTTAGTTTGGTTGTATGTGGAGCATGTTCGCTCGAGTGGTTATATAACATGTTTGCTTGAACGCATATGGGCATTGGTGGTGAATGAATTTCTCTGAACTTATATTTGAGCCTTGTCTACCTACGGTGGTGTTGAGTTCGTGTTTATGGTTATGCATATGATTCATGGGTCAAGGTGAGAGTGAGGTTTGTGATCTCTTGGGTGGTATACCCTTGACGATCTAAGTGCGTTGTGGCTAAGGAAAAGCCCGTTAGGCTAGTGCCACCTACTTTTTCCACCGTGCAAGCATGTATTCCTAAGACATTGTGAGTGATTGTGCTAGCTCAGGGAACTATTCCCCCAGAGTGATGAGCATGAGGGTTGTTTTCCTTCACTGAGTGATGCTAGCTTAGGGGGCGATTCCCCCAGAGTGATGAGTGTGAGGGTTGTTTTCCCTCACTTAGTGATGCTAGCTTAGGGGGCGATTCCCCCAGAGTGATGAGCGTGAAGGTTGTTTTCCCTCACTGAGTGATGCTAGCTGAGGAGGCGATTCCCCCAGAGTGATGAGTGTGAGGGTTGTTTCCCTCACGATCTAAGTGCGTCGTGGCTAAGCAAAAGCCCGTTAGGCTAGTGCCACCTACTTTTCCCCCCTTGCGAGCATGTATTCCTTGGACATTGTAAGTGATTGTGCTAGCTTAGGGAACGATTCCCCCAGAGTGATGAGCATAAGGGTTGTTTTCCTTCACTGAGTGATGCTAGCTTAGGGGGCGATTCTCCCAAAGTGATGAGCGTAAGGGTTATTTTCCCTCACTGAGTGATGCTAGCTTAGGGGGCGATTCTCCCAGAGTGATGAGCGTGAGAGTTGGTTTCCTCTACTGAGTGATTCTAGCTTAGGGGGCGATTCTCCTAGAGTGATGAGCGTGAGAGTTGTTTTCCTCTACTGAGTGATGCTAGCTTAGGGGGTGATTCCCTAGAGTGATGAGCGTGAGGGTTGTTTTCCTTCACCGAGTGATGCTTAGGGGGTGATTTCCCCAGAGTGATGAGTGTGAGAGTTGTTTTCCTTCACTGAGTAATGCTAGCTTAGGGGGCAATTCCCCCAGAATGATTAGCATGAGAGTTACTGTCCTTTAGCGCTTTAGACTAGCCTAGGCTACATGACTCATAGGTATAGTACGTGGAAATACTAGAAGGCAGTAAGCTTAGGGTTAGGTGAGTGGGCACTTAGCTAATTGACGTGAATCTTCAAGTTGAGCAAGAGCCTGTGAGTTAGGGTAAGGTAAGTATGCACTTAGCTAATGGACGTGAATGTTCGAGTTGAGCAAGAGCCTGTGAGTTAGGGCAGAGCTCTTCTGTGTATGATTTTGAACTTTGGACCCCTAAGTGGGCTGCTTATTGAGTATGTTTATACTCATTCTTGCTACTTTGTTTGTGTCTTTGCAGATGGCTCATAACCACTAGGCAAGTGACAGAGGTGAGGACTTGACGAGGCTATGGAGACACCACCAAAGTTCTTTGTTTTTAGGGTTTAAATTCGTATCTTAGTTCTTGTCATGTATTGGCCTGTAAATTCTAATATTCTTTTGTTTCTATTTCGATAGAATTTCTTAGCTCTCGTGTCTGTTGGTTGAACTCAGCATATGTTATTTGTAGTCTGGTGGATACTAAGTGGTTTCTTTGAGATATAGAAGTATTTTTATTCCTATCAGGTCTTTGTAAATTTTGGTTTTCTCATAGTTACACTGTCATGCTGTCAAAATTTCAAGCATGAGCGGTAACTCAGTCGTGCTTCCACAATAGTCTGTTGTGTTTTTAGGGTCGTTACAAGTTTAAAATCGAATCGATCAAATCGAGACTAACTGATTTGATTTTAAACCAAAAAATGAGAAAAACTCAGTTTCTTCAATTTGGAACTCTTCAGAACTGAGGAGTTCGATTCAGTCATCGGTTTTGACCAAAACCAAACCAAACCGAATCATGCACATCCCTACTACCAAATATTTGTCTTGGAAGGGTGGTCACACGCATGCCCTAACTACTAAAAGCGCATGGTTTGAATCTAAAAGTTACAAATTGTTTAGTATATTTCCTTTATATTTACTTTTTACTTTTTAATTTTTAAAATACCAGCAGTTTTTTTTATTTTTAAATAAATTGTAATTATTTTATTTTATAAGAGAAGAAATAAATATTTAAATTTGAAGAAAAAAATATTTAAATTTCAAAATTTTAAAGAAATTGTAATGATTTTATTTTATAAGGAAGTGAAAATATTTTAATTCAAATATTCTTAAAGAAATTGCATTTATTTTATTTTGTAATTAAGTGAAAATATTTAAATTTCAATTTTTTGGAGAAAAGAAAAAAAATGTTGGTATTTACTTTAAAAAGTAAAAAGAAAAAAAAATTGGTAGTATTTTTTATTTTTTTAAAAAGTAGAAAGTAAAAATAAAGAAAATAAACCACCCTTCTGAAATAGATATACTAAGAGACCACTTTACTGAGAGTGAAGTCGCTAAAGTCTTATGTCAACAACTGGACTAGTTTGATTCTATCGTAACTTTGTCTTTCCATGATTCATGCCATTTACCTTCATGGGTAGAAACAACTTCAACCAATTAAAAGCTTTTCAACAATTGGATCTTGTATTGCTCAACATAAACTGAATTCCTTTATGCCCAAATGCTCGCCTTGGCCTAGGTTTGAGGTGGCAAGGCCAATGTGAGCTATTTGCCTCATGGGTCCAAGAAGACTTGGGAGAGGCCCGATTCAATCTCTTCTAATCTAATCATGAAGAACTAAAGTTGAAACAAGCACAACTTACCCGAGGCTAATTTAGTTTCCAATCCAATCAAATCACATCATAGGACCATCTAGACCCTAAATAAAAGGGAATCTAGGCGAAAAGGCCAAATCCTCTACCTTCACCCTTGGTTGAGGCTTAGGTGGGCTTTGCTTAGCTTGGGCATGCTTGTCATTTTCTACTTTCCATAAAGATAATCCAGTCATGGATTTGTCCTGTTGGGTTATCCTTATGTTTTAATTTTCCGCATTCAAATGTTATTTCAAATCCTGGGTTTATAAATAGATTCCCAAGTTGTACTAAAAAAGCATCGAGAACTCACAATCATTCAAAAGCTTGAGATTTCTTAGCCTTCTTTTTCGCTCTCACTCTCTGTAATTCAAAGCTTCAGATCTAATTCTTTTTCATGGGTTTAATGATCGAACAATTGGTATTAGATCCTATGCAATCAAAAAAGAGCCTTCAATTCAATTTTTGAGCTTTTCTGGAATCAATTTTGATTTTTCTTTGTTGATTTCAAATTTTTTATTGGGGAAGCGATCAGAATAATATATTTTGATCTAAGAGTTTAATCGGTTATCTTCATTATCAATTTCTTCAATTTTTCATTTATTGTCAGTGCGTCCACTCGTCATCCGCAAGTGTTTGGCAAAGGCTAAAGATGTTTTTGGAAGAAGGCATAAGTTCGTTGGTAAGCCACTCATTCCCCCTATAACAAGCACAAGGATAATCAGAGGAAGGAAGAAAAGGATATTGATAAGAATTATTATACTTTCTTATCAATTATTTTGACATCCAACTTATCAAAGAGTTTGGTCTCAAAGATACAATCAAAAGAAGTCCAAAATGCTCAAGTAGCTCAAAGAGATTTGGTAGCCAAAGAAGCTGCTAACAAACATATAATCAAAGAAGGTGAATTAAATGAAGTTTGCCACAAAAATGAAGAATCAAGAATTGGAAAGATTGAGAGAGATCTTCAAAATTGGAAAATTCCCAAGATTGATCCCTCTACAAGCTATTACAAAAGTGCTTTCAATTTCGCTCAAAGTTGGGGAGTCAAGACAGTCGAATGCACTGTTCCAATCCAACACAATCCAAAATCCCTAAGATTATTCACAAGGGATATGATTCTCCAACATCAAAAGGAATATAGATTCCTTCATGTCGGTGTGGTTCAAGTAGCAGTCAAACCCCTTTTAAGGGTCGGTCTCAATACTCCAGTTCTTTTATCTCTACGGGACAAAAGGCATCTGGATTTTACAAATTCCTTGTTAGGCATTGTCGAGTCTAACATGGAAGGAGGACCAATCTACTTCAACTGCTATCCAAATTATGGAGCGTCACTCAGTGACCCAAAGATCCTCAATACTTTGGTCCTTGATATTCATTTCAAGGAACTAAACCTTGGCAAAGAAGTCGAAGGCTTTGCTGCAATCTTTAAGGTAAACTATCGTTTGATGCATACAAACATAGCCTCAAGATGCTTAAAGTTTTCTCCAATAGGAACTACCCTCCTGTTCGAGGAAAATGTTGACAAATCAATGGTGATTGTTCCTAACAGTCTCTCTTGGGACGAAATTACCAGAAAATCGGTTTGGAACATTGAGAGAGCCTTTACTCGACCTCCTCCTAAATAAAAAACACTTACTAATGTAATAGAACATCCATGCAAAGATCGAAGATGTTCAGATCAAGTTCAAAGATGAAGAGTCTGTAACTTCAAAAGTCAAGACTTTTGCTCCTTCTAGGCAAAACGCCTAAGAAAGCCGAACAAGCACCTCTTTAGGAATATTGATAACAAACTCTCTTTGTATAGAGAAGGTAGATCTGGATCCAGTGATTCCTGAAGTTCAATTCACAAGACCAGCATCTCCAACCCAGACAGAGATGGAAACACAAACTGAATTCAACCAACTGAAAGTTATTACTAAAGTATCTAGATAAGGATTTCTAGATTCAAGATGGTATGATTCTAGGAAGGCTTTCTTCGTAGCCTATACTAGTGAAGAAAGGGAAAGTTCAAATCAACCTGGATTGAAACCATGGAAATTCTTGAAGAAACATTCCATTCTTCGAATGGTTTGTTAACCAAGAGAAGTTCAATGCATAGGCATATCCCATTAATACCTTTAAAGAGATAAAATGGAAAACCGTGAGCAGAGGAGAGATTTCTTCTACTCATTCACCCCTTGAGGCGATTCAATTTGAAAGTTTTGGACAGACTGTTATAGCCAGTCCTTTCAAACAAATTGATCTGGATGACAAAGCAAAGAATACGTCAGAAGGGATAAGAGGAATTCAACTTCAAAACAATTTTACCAACAAAATTCTTTCAATCATTTATGAAAAAATGAACAGGTTAGAAGAAAAGGTTTTTGAAGGTAAAGAAAAGAAAGTTGTTTTCAAAACTGACTTGACAAAAGACGAGTCATCTACTTTAAAACTAGTGTTAGAAGTCCAACACCTAAGCTGAAGAAGAAAGAGCAAAGGATTCTTGAAGAGATAGAAAAGTAGCTCAAGAACTTCAATTCAAAGAGACGGGATCGTCTCAGATCAATGTCTCAAATGATGAAGAAATATCTCAAGTAATTGATGAAATGAGCAAGCTTGCTATATCATTAAAAAAATCTAGAAAAATACATTACGGCTGGAAGAATGAAGCCTAATGATGTAAACAAGATCCAAGGAGTAAGAGGTCACTCTACTCATCAAAGGAGTTGGTATCCTAAGCAAACTAGGCCAGATTTTCAATTCGAAGAAAAACCATATACGACGTACAAATCATTCGACATGATTTCAAATACGAGTAGAACTTAAATGGATTGTCGGAATACCTTATCATGGGAATGATGCAAGAAATGCTGATGGCCAAAACAACATATATTTCCAAATGTAATACTGATCATGAATTAGCCAGACTCATATCTTCCGATTTTACATGAGCATTCAAAGATTGGTGGGATTAGTCTTTTATCAATGCCCAAAGAAAGAGAATCTTAAGGCATACTGTTAAAAAGAAAGTTGGCGAAGTCAAAACAGAATCAACTAGTGGCATAACTACCACCATTCAAGAAGAAAAGGTAGAAGATGATGTTATTACTCTTTGTCATGCAATAACCAAAAACTTCGTAGGAAACAATGACAATTACTGCGTCTTAGCTGGTACGTACCTACAAAATCTTAGATGTCCAAAGCTTCAAGATTTCATATTGTACAAAGACATATTCCTAACTAAAGTTTACAAGAGGACAAATTGCGAATCAAAATTTTGGAAGGAAATGTTTGTTTCTAGACTTCCAAAGTTATTCCAAGCTCAATTATTAATGTATATGAGAGATTGCCACAACGGAGGCATTGCGTGGGAAAATCTCACATATGGAGAAATTATTCAATGCATTACAAATGAAGGCATGAAGATTTGTCTTAAAGGGAAGCAACAGGTGAAGATTGCGACTGCAACTTCAAAACGCCGTGAAATGGGAGATTTCTGCGACATGTATGAAGTCTGCCAGAAATTCAGGCACCATCTCAAGTTCAAAAGAGAGAGTTTCAAAAAAGGAAAATCTCAAATTATTCTAGAAGGTATACTCAACCTAGCCCAAATTTATACCGAGAATCAAGCTCTTCTAAAGGCTACAAGCAAAAGACTAGTGGACCTGATTATCCTACACATAGAACAAAGGATTATTCAAAGAAGAAAAGAATACAGGTTCCATGCTATAAATGCTGGAAGTACGACCATTATTCAAACAAATGTCAATTGAAGAGCAAGAGTAATGAGCTAGAGATTGGTGAAAAGCTGAAAAAAGAATTACTTGATGCTTTTCGTTCCGACTCAGAAAAATTCTCTAAAGAGAAATATTCTTCAGATAATCAAATTCTCGAGCTCGAAGAAGAATTTGACTCATATACTCGACTAGTGAAGGAGAATTTCAAATACAACATCGAAAAGGATGTGATAGAAAATGTTTATTTAATTGTTTTAATTGTATAAATGTTCTTTCTCAAGACCAAGAATTCCTATTTGATATCTTAGACAAGATATCATATGATGGTGTTAAGGAATCAGTTCTTACACATCTAAAGGAATCCTTGAATAAAAGAACAGAAGCTCCAACAACTTCGTTCAGCAAGAAAAAGCTAATAGAGGTTATTCCAATCTCTATAGACGAGGTTTTTCAAAGGATCAAAGAGGAGAAAAAAGTTACCATTCAAGACCTTCAATTTGAAATCAACAATCTCAAGAAAGAAGTAAAACTTCTTAAACAAGACTATCGTTAAGATTTCACAAAGTTGACTTCTAAGATGGTAATATTGCGCAAAGAAAAAGAGAAGGTCCAAGAAGTAGAAGAAAATAAAGAAACTTCTGCAGAAGAAGAAACCTTTTTCAACACTATTACTAGAGTTTAATTTCAAAAATGGTACACGAAGGTAACCCTCAAAATTCAAGACTTCAAAATAGATGTCATAACTTTGATTTAGGAGCATATTAGAATTGCATCCATGAAGGTATTATACCATCAAAGTACTTCAAAAAAACAATAGAAATTCTTAGTGAACCAAATGGGCATCCATTATCAATTAAGCACAAGCCACTTTATCAATTAAGCACAAGCCTCTTGAAGCCATATCTATAAGAAGAGAGTTTGCTTCATCACCTCCTTCCTTTTAGTCAAGAATCTCAATTTGGCCATGATATTAGGAACCACTTTTATTACTCAATTATATCTGTTAAGGGTATCAGACAAAGGGATGTCTTCAATTATTCTTGATCAAGAAGTTATGTTCGAATTTATCAATCTAGTTCGAGCTCATGTCGTTCAATCCATGAGAAATGAAGGAAGATTAAATTCGAGCAACATCATAGAGAAGCAGATATCTTTCTTAAAGGAAGAAATCAACTACAAAAGAGTTGAAGAAAATCTTCAACAGAAAGCAGTTCAAGATAAGATATAGAGCCTTAAGTCAAAAATCAAAAAAGAAGTCTATTTGAGCCATCCAAATGCATTTTGGGATCAAAAGAAGCATGTGGTTAATTTGCCATATGTAAAAGATTTAAAAGAAAATGAAATTCCAACGAAGGCAAGGCCAATTCAGATGAATTCTGAATTATTAAGTCATTGTCGACAAGAGATCAATGACTTACTCAACAAGAAGCAGATTAGACAATCCAAAAGCCCTTGGTCTTGTGCAGGATTCTAAGTCAACAATAAGGCAGAAAAGGAGTATGGTGTGCCCCATCTAGTAATCAATTACAAACCCTTAAATAAGGTTTTGAAATAAATTACATATCCAATTTCCAACAAAACCGATTTACTCAAAAGAATTTCAAATGCAATTTTTTTTTCAAAAGTTGATATGAGTCAAGTTTATGGAAAATTCAAATTTCTGAAAAGGATAGGTACAAGACAACATTTAATGTGCCTTTTGGTCAATACGAATGGAACATTACGCCTTTGGGTTTAAAAAATGCTTTATTCGAATTTTAAAAGATAATGAATGATATTCTTGATCCTATTCAAGATTTTGCAATTATCTGTATCAATGATGTTTTCATTTTCTCATATGGTATAGATCAACATTTCAATCATTTACAAAAATTCATTGATATTATTAAACAAAATGGTTTAGTAATATCTCTTCCAAAAATAATACTTTTTCAAACTCAAATTCGATTTTTAGGATTTGAGATTTATTTAGGAGAAATAAAGCCAATGCAAGATCAATTGAATTTGCAAACAATTTTTCAAATCAAATTCATGATAAGACCCAACTACAACGTTTTCTAGGGTATCTCAGTTATGTTTCTGACTTTATTAAAAATTTGAGACCCACTTGCAAACTGCTTTTTCAAAGCTTGAGAAAGGACCCAAAGCCTTGGACGGCTGAGCATACGCAAGCTGTAAAGTCCATTAAGGCTTTAGTCCAATCAATTTCCTATTTAAGTCTTATCAATCCAAACGTTATTTTAATAGTGGAATCTGACGCATCCGATATCAGATATGGAGGAATCCTGAAACAGTCTTTAGATAATAAAGAATCAATAGTACGATTTCATTATGGAGTATGGAATAATACCTAGAAAAATTATTCAACAGTCAAAAAAAAATTTAGCAATTGTTTTGTGTGTTCAAAAATTTCAAGGAGATTTAATCAATAAAAAATTTATAATCAAAACAGATTCAAAAGCATCTAAATTTGGATGTGAAGAATCTTGTCTCAAAACAAATCTTTGCAATATGGCAAACGATCTTATCTTGTTTTGATTTCGAGATTTTGCCTATAAAAGCCATGAAGAACTTGCTTGCCGATTATCTCTCAAGGGAGTTCCTAACTCTAAAACTCTCTTAACTCTCTCATCCCTCTCATTCTTCTTCCTCTCACAAAAAAAGAATGAGCAGTAGAAAGGGTAAAAGCCATGCAACACCCTATTTCAAGGGTAAAAGCCCAATATCTTTTTCTCAATCTCCTGCTCCGATGACAGCAGATTAATATGCTATGGACTTGGGTTTCATACAGGTGACTTGATCTAGAGCAAATCGATCTTCTAGGATTGTGATCAAGGATTCAATGGAGTCTTCAACTCCACCTCCGAAGCCTTCAGCCTCTCTCATACGCCCTACTGGTGTATCTCAATTGAGACCTATTGTCTCACCATCTACTCCATCTGCCTCTCGATAGGGATCCTCTTCAAATCCGACCATATTCACCGAAGCGACTGTGCCAACAAAAAGGTTTACTCCAAAGCCATAAATAAAGGCTTATTATGAAAAACGTTTTCAATTATATGAACCAATAGTTGAAAGCAAGTTTGATGAAAACTCAATAGTCGAAGTTATTCAAAACATGTTTCCAAACGATTCTTCTACATGCTGGAATCCTTATTCAAAACTACAAAATTCTACGAATTTATTCTTGTAGATACAAAGTCAGTTGAGATAACCCATATCTCGGACTGTCATTACCCTTCAAGAATAGCTTATTCAAAGCTAAAAATATTTAAAGTTCTGACTCCGACTCATTGGAATCATAATATACACTGAGAAATCCTTCTAAAAAATATCCAAACCCCAAACATACTTACCGAGACTACATCGAAGCTTGGTATAAGTAATGTGGTATCAAAACTATGAACACTCGTGGTTCATTCAATTTTTCCAGAATGCACACAAAATGTTTTATTCAATGGTGGAGTACCTTCGGCATCGTTGAAGAGATTTTTCCCGTTTTGATTCAAGAATCATTCTTCTATTTCTCTCAAAACATATACAAAAATGCATTACCATTAACCATGCATTTTTGTGCATATTTTCAAATTCCTTGGATACTTTGCTAGAATTTCCAGATAGAGAACCAACCATACTTCAAAAGACTCTTCAAAATCCAATTATACCCATGCACGACTTAAAGAGGTCAAATTTTGGTTATCAAATAATAGCCATTTTCAAGACCTTTAAAAAAGAAAGAATTCAAAATTTCTTGATTCTAAATCAAGACTCATGACTGCTTTAGCTCAAACCACATATGAAGTAGACCTTCAAAGAATACTCCAAGAGGCTGCCTCAACCGCCTCAACCGCTTCTCATCAAAGTCTATCATCAGACGATGATGAAGAAGAGACTCAATATGATCTAAATGATGTAAAGTTCTTATTTTCCTGTAAATTTTAAATTATCTCTTGTATAGTTATACAAAGAATTCCTGTAGTTATTTTGAATTCTTTGGTAAATATTATAAATCCATCATCAACATCCAGAAGATTGCGTGTAAGATGCAAAGGTTGAAGTTGGTTAAAGTTATCTAGTATTAAAAGGCTTTCAATCAGGACTGTTGCTAGTCTCTGTATGAGGTTTGTGTTCCCGGTAGTAAGTCACAGATGGCACAGTGAATCCGTTGGTCAGCTTTGCTCAAGTACCTCGCCAGATTTAAAGTTGGATAAGACCAAAGGAGCAATAATTAACAGATACCGACAAACAACTTTAATAAAGCGTCTTTATTAAAGTAGAAGATAAGCATCAATGGACGTGTGATGATGAGGATCCCATCTTATCTTTCTTTTGTCTTTTGTAATTATTTGCTTTTTCTTTAATTATTATATCTTACTTTGTCTTTTCCTTTCCTTTACTTAAATATTCAATCAGGCTTAATTTATAGGCTTAATTTTCTAAGGCTCCAGTTTGATAACCATTTAATTTTTTGTTTTTTAATATTAAGCTTATAAATACTACTTCTACCCATGATTTTTCTTGTTTTGTTATTTACTTTCTAAAATTGTTTTCAAATTCCAAGCTAAGTTTTGAAAACTAAAAAAAAAATAGTTTTTACAAATTTATTTTTATTTTTAGAATTTGGCTAAGAATTTAAATGTTTCCTTCAAGAGAGGTGAAAATCATAGTAAAGAAATTGAGAGAAAAATAAGAACAATTTTAAAAAATAAAAAACTAAAAACGAAATGATTATCAAATGTGATCTTAGATAATAGACCACTTTACTAAGAGACCACTTTACTGAGAGTGAAGTCGCTAAAGTCTTACATCAACAACTTGACTAGTTTGATTCTATTGCAACTTTGTCAGTCTATGATCCATGTCATTTACCTTCACGGATAGCAACCAATTAAAAGCTTTCCAACAATTGGATCATGTATTTCTCAACATAAACTGAATTCCTTTATGCCCAAATGCTCACCGTGGTCCCTATTTGCCTCATGGGCCCAAGAAGACTCAGGAGAGGCCCAATTCAATCTTTTATGATCTAATCATGAAGAACCAAAGTGGAAACAAGCACAGCTTGCCTGAGGCCAAGTCGATTTCCAGTCAAATCAAATCACATCATGGGACCATCTAGACCCTAAACAAATGGGAATATATCTAGGCCACGAGGCCAAATCCTCCACCTTCACCCTAGGTTGAGGCCGAGGCGGGCTTTGCTTAGCTTGGGCATTCTTGGGTGAACTCCCAATTCAGTAAGGGTCCTTTGAGTCTAGTTTGATCCTCTTTTGATCCAAAGATACAAGAAACCTTAAGTCAATCATCCTATAAATACTTTGTTATAATTCCATGAAAGGTAACTTGATTCTCATTCTCTAAGCTTTAGCTTACTACACTTTCTTCCTTTTTGACTTAAACATCGAAGTATGTGTGGCAAAGCACCACCACCGGTGTGCAGTTTCCTTTTTTTTTTTTTGCAGATCACATATTTTTCCTTTTAAATAAATTCATCTTTGAAGCACGTACATGCAAGTCAGGTGCGTATCCTTTGCCAAATTTGCACATCAACATTAAGAAATTAAGAAAGAATTCCACACTTATGAGAGATTTAAATAACCTCAAAGTGAAAGCATAATCAACAATCTTATTTAAAACTCTAAATTCAAACTTCATATATGTTTTCGTTTAAATAATAATTGTAACAGTTGGAATTGACGACTCAATAAATCATGCTAATAAATGAATATTCTCAAATGTAAACTTATAATTGCATTATTGGATTGCGTTAAAAAACATATATATGCCAACTTAAGCATAGTTCAATTGATTAAAATATTATGTCTCTAATTTAAGGAAAGGTCTGATTTCCTATCTCATACATTGTTGAACTAAAAAAAAGTATTTATATATATATAAAAAGCAGATCGTAGAGATCAAAAGTCGGCTAGAGAAAGTTGGTGGGCAATATATTGGAGTTGATGAGCAAACTCGTCTGGCTTGGATGCCATGGCCATATGATCAGATCCTCTAATCTCCACTGTAATATCAGGTGGGTTGTTCTCAATCATCCACAATTGAAATTTCCTTGTCGCCATTAAATCTTTCTCTGTAATAACGAAGGCCCTTTTCACAGACCCATATCTCTCTGCTGTGAACTCAAACTCAGAATCATTGGTTTCAAACAGAGGAAGAGGCCTCACTAATGTGGTCGCCAGTGTCAAATCCTGCAAGCTCCACATAGAAATCAGACAGATCAACGATTTGATTTTGTACAGATTTAATTGCGAGAGATCAGATCTGATCATCTGATACAAAAGTGAAAGAAATCGTAAAATTATATACCTCAGGTGGTGAGAGTGGATAGAGATGTTTAGCTAACTTCAAAGGCCCCAAGATGTAAGATGTTGGAGGCTTGTCGGCTCCATTTT
Source organism: Trichosanthes truncata (assembly GCA_033996785.1). NCBI lineage: Eukaryota > Viridiplantae > Streptophyta > Magnoliopsida > Cucurbitales > Cucurbitaceae > Trichosanthes > Trichosanthes truncata. The sequence goes on from MU867261.1 coordinate 31,645,606, forward strand.
CGTATACATTATGGCTGTCCAATGGTGGAGGTCGTTGCTTTGCATCCTTCAATTTTGAAATATAGCAAGAACAAAACGAAAAAGATTTTAAAACTTACCATTTCTTAATTATAAGTGTTTCATTTCAATTACAAGTTGATGATTCTAAAAGTTTCGATATCATTATTTTATTGGAAGTGTTTCTTGACGCTTGGGTATGTTTTTTAAAAATGATGGTAAGAGTCTACACTTTGTGCTTTGTATAAAAAGTATGTAAAATGGACCAAATGACCGAATATATTAGAATGTATTAAATATTGAATTGCATAAAAAAAAAAGGATGGATGTGTGTTCAATTAGTTAATTAAGAACAACTTAAAAGTTAAGATCCTAATAGTTAAAGGCCCCGTTTGATAATCATTTGGTTTGTGAAAATTGTGTTTGATCATTTCTCTATAATGAGTTTAATCTTTCTCAAGAAAATATTTGAACTCTTAGTGAAATTCCAAAAACAAAACTAAATTTTTGAAAAATACGGCTCCGTTTGATAACTATTTAGGCCCCGTTTGATAACCATTTGATTTTTGGTTTTTCGTTTTTAAAAATTAAGCCTATAAATACTACTCCCACCTATGGTTTTACTTGTTTTGTCATATACTTTTTGCCTATGTTTTCAAAAACTAAGCCATGTTTTGAAAACTAAAAAAAGTAGTTTTCAAAAACTTGTTTTTGTTTTTAGAATTTGGCTAAGAATTCAAATACTTCCTTAAGGGAAATGAAAACTATTGTAGAGAAATTGGGAGAAAACAAGCTTAATTTTCAAAAACCAAAAGCTAAAAACCAAATGGTTATCAAACGGGGCCTTAGTTTTTTATTTTTGGTTTTTGGTTTTTGAAAATTGTGCTTGTTTTCTCACAATTTCTCTAAAATGATTTTCATCTCCTCTACAAGTTTTCATCTTTCTTAAAGGAAACATTTGAGTTCTTCCAAATTTCAAAAACAAAAACAAGTGAAGGTTTTAATGATTGAATATATAGATTATTCAATTATACGATTAATTAAATATATGTTATTTAATTAATTATATATTTTAATTTATTTTTTTTACTAATTAAAAATGAGAAGGCAGTTTCTGTAACTGTCATCTCAAGAGAATCTCTGCAGTTTTTAAAACTGAAAAAGGTTTTAACGCAAAACGACAATTCTTCTTTTTGACGTAGGTTCTATGAGAGAATAGAAGACAAAAATCTCATCCTCTCAATTTCTCTTTTCATTTTCTCACTAAAAGATTTTGGTCTGTGAACAAGTAGGAATTCTCTTCATGATTATTCTCCAGTCGTCATTGGATTTTCAACAATTCTGCTGCACTACAAAAGGTTAGTATCTTGTTCTTGAAATTCCAACATTGGTATTAGAGCCAGGTTAAAAGGGCTTCTAGAATTATTTGTGTTTTTTTTTCTAAATTTGAAGCATGAATGCTTAAAACCCTTTAATGGCATCTTTTTATATACACATTGAATTGTTATGAAAATTTTCATATATGTTAAGAATAGGATTGAGGAAGTCTCTACAAAGTTTCGTGCAATTTGGTTGAGTAATTCTTAAGTTACATTTTTTTAAGGTTTCATGCTTCTACAAGTTTCGAAATTCAATTACTTTTTGTCCACTGTTTTTTTGCATATTAGCCTTATATGAGTGTAAATTACGTTTGAAGATCTTTCTAATGGTATATTATATACTTAATTTGGTTAAGTAACGAAAAAGTTATGGCCATTTGAAATTCTGTAATGTGTTCTGAATTTCAGGCGCTTGAAACCACAAATAAGCTTTATATTACGAAAAGTTGCACTGAAGCCGTAAAGGCTTGGTTTTATTTTTTGTTGTTTAATTAGTATTTGATTAAGTGGGGTGGTCTAAAAAATAAAATAATTGCATATTTATGAATTCTCTAAGATTTGAAGCCTTGACCTTTTCATAAATAGTGTCTCCACCATCTTTCTAGAAACATTTTTTGTTTACTTAATATGTTTTATTTTCTTTAAAGATAGTCATAATTTTTATTTTTTATTTCTTTATTAAATTTGTCTTGTTTTTTTTGTGTGTGTCATAATCATATGTTGATTATTTTTTTTTCTGTATATGTTACAGAAAATATGCCAAGGTTGATAAAGAGTCCAAAAATAATTAGGACAAAGGCTCAAAGAACTAAAGTGGAAAAGATGATAGAAGATTTGCATGACATTAAATTTGAATTGGGTCATGAATTAGATTTGGTACATATAGTCAAACATGTCATATTAGTGAATGATCAGTTACAAGAGATCATTTGGGAATGAAGACTTTTGACAAGTGATAAAAGACTGAGTGTCTTTAGATCACTTTTACTTAATGAAAGTTTGAAGAACTTCTTAGATTAAATTTCTAACAAACTTAGAAGAAATATTTCATATGACTGTGTGATCCTAGCCTTTGTGCATGAGCTTATTTATAGAGCCATGAAAAGGCATAGTTCTATTATGTTTGGAAATAGGACTCGTCCAACATGGAACAACCCTGGTAATAGTCTTCAATCATGAACTTCCTGATGACTTGTATGTACGCTTTAAATCTTCATTCCCTTACTTTGTTGCGTTTGAGTTAACTTTCATGAATTATGTAAATATTTTGTTGTTAATTAAAGATGTTGAATGAAATATGTGCTCATTTTGAGGTTTTGAATGTGGGTGATCAAGTAATGAGTATATCTCATTTTATTTTACTTGATGAAAGTATTTGATTATTTTACAATATGATAAATTTGTGAATAATAATTTTACATAATATAGACGATGATTTTGAAACTTAGTGATATTTCGACTCGATGTTAGGTAAAATTATTATGATCAAATTTATTTAAAAATTGTAAAATATTAGGGGTAGTGTGTTGTGCAAAAGGATTAATTTTTGTGCAAATATGTCTTGAAGACTTTGAAATTATGGCATCTACTTCGAAGAATATAACAGCTGAACTAAACAAAGGTGAGAAGCTGAATGGGGATAACTATGAAATTTGGTCCATGAAAATACAGTATGTCCTAGAAGAGCAAGAGGCTCTTGAAGTTTTAAACCATGTGTTAAGTGAGCTTGAGGAAGGAAACACGACTCAACATAGAAGGGACCGCGAGGCTTATGATGCCTGGAAGAAGAAAAACTCATTGGCTCGCATTACTTTACTAAGTATGATGGACAATGATGTCATTGTCGAGTTTCGTTCTTACAATCTTGCTAAGGACATGTGGGATGCATTGAAATTGAAGTTTGGTGGAATTTCTGTCACCAAACTTAGGCAACTCACTATTAAGTTTGACACTTATAAGAAATGCCCTAATCACAATATGAGACAACACCTGAGGGAGATGTCTAATATGATTAGTGAGCTAAAAGAAGCTGGCCATGTCCTGACTGATGAATAGCAAGTTCAAGCTGCTATTAGATCCCTTCCCCATAATTGGAAGCAACATGAAGGTGCACCTTACCCACAATGAGGGAATTAAAACTCTCACTGATGTTGCACGTCACCTAGAGTTAGAAGATTGCATGGAGGCAGTAAGGCCTAACAATGCTGACGTGTATATGGCTGGACCTAGTTCTCATGGGAACAAAGGTCACAATTGTAAACATCAAGGAGATTTTAAGGCGAAGATAGATTAGAAGAATAAGAAACATAAGCAAGGTAAAAATGACAAAGGTAAGGGAAAGTGTCCCATGTCTCGTCCTAAAAAGAACAAAGAAAATATCAAGTGCTACAATTGTCTGAAAAATGGTCATTATGCTCGTGAGTGTATTGAACCCAAAAAGGTACAAACTTTCGAAAATTTTAAGATTCATCCTTTCATTTCTGAAAGTTGTGTTTTCATCTCGGTATTTTTGGTTGACTCTCATCCTTTGTGGACTATAGACTCAAGAGTCACAGATCATGTAGCTAGAGAATGTGGAGTGTATGTGAAATTTCGTCGAATTCCATCAGGAGCAAGGTGGCTTTATGTTGGAAACAATGCACGTGTACCTGTGAAGGCCATTGGTTCCTACAAGTTGAACATGCAGAATGGTCGTACTCTGTTTCTGCATGATGTGTTATATGCACCTAACATACGACGAAATTTGCTTTTTGTTTCTGTCCTAAAGCTTGGTTATACTTTTAAATTGTCTGGTAGTTTGTTAACTCTTTCTTTGAACAACGTAGTTTATGGTTATGGTTTTATGTTGAATGGTTTTATAGTAATGGATGTTGTTGATATGATATCTAATAATTATGCTAGTTTTTCCCCGATAACATCATCTGTTGATGCAAATGTTGATGTGACTATGTGACATGCTAGATTAGGTCATATAGGTTAACATAGAATGGCTAGATTAGCTAAATAAGGTTTGTTAGGTCAAATTAACTTTGTTGACTTACCTATATGTGAAAACTGTTTAGCGGGAAAAATGGCAAGAAAACCATTTGGTAAAGGAACTAGGGCTGAACTTCCATTGCAATTAATTCATTCTGACATTTATGGACCTATGAGTGTGAAGGCAAGACATGGGGTGAATATTTTATCACTTTCATAGATGATTTCACACGTTATGGTTATGTTTATCTAATTTCCCACAAGTCTGAAGCATTAGAGTGTTTTAGAAAATTTATAAATTTGGTGGAGAATCAATTAGATAAAAAGGTTAAGGCCTTGAGAATAGACCGAGGACGTCAATATTTGTCTAATCAGTTTAAACAGTTATGTGAGGAAAAGGGTATAGTAAGACAGTTGACTACTCTAAGAACACCACAACAAAATGGAGTAGCTGAAAGAAGAAATAGAACTTTTCTAGAAATGGTTAGGTTAATGATGGCACAAGCAATACTGCCAATCACCTTTTGCGGTGATGCTCTATTAACTGGTGCTTATATCCTAAATTGTGTACCTTCAAAGTCTGTTACTTCCACACCTTATAAATTATGGACTAGTAGAAAACCAGACCTTAGTGGTTTGAGACCATGGGGATGTGCTGCTTATGTACATTAATCATTACATCAACATGGAAAGTTAAGTCCAAGAGGTAAAAAGAGTATATTTATAAGATACTCAGAACATTCAAAATGGTATGTGTTCATTCGTGAACAAGAAAGTGAGAGTGTGACTGAATTTGAGTCACGAGATGCTACCTTCTTGGAGAATGATTTCCCAAGAAAAGGTGAGATCAATTCTGAGATATCCCTATTTGAAAATAATGATAAAAAAGATTCGTTTTTACCATCATGAAAAACTATAAATGATCTACCAACAATATCTCATCCAAGTGGGAGAGATTTAAACACTGCGTGTGATTTAGAAAAACCACAAATAACGTGTGATTCGATTGAACAATTATCACGTGATTCAATGGAATCAATAAGTGAACGACAATTAAATGGACAAATCAGACGTAGTAATCATGGTAGAATACCAAAACGTCCCTTTGATGATGAGATATACATGATTACACCTAACGATGATGAAGAGCTGAGAAATGTTCAAGAGGCTATTTAATGTCCTAATAAAGAATATTGGATGAAAGCAATGGAATAAGAAATTGAATCAATGAAATCTAATAAAGTTTGGGACTAGTTGATCAACCTAGAGGACGCAAAGCAATTGGTACCAAGTGGATTCTTAAAATTAAGCGTAAGGCTGATGGCTCGACTGCAAGGTATAAGGCCCGTATTGTAGCCAAAGGATTCACACAACAGGAAGGAATAAATTATGAAGAAACTTTCTCACCAGTTGTGAAGTTTACCTCGATAAGACTCATCCTAGCTATAGTTGCTAGTTTAGATTTAGAATTGCATCAAATGGATGTGAAAACAACATTTCTAAATGGTGAATTGGAAGAAGAGATTTACATGCAACAACCTATCAGTTTCATTACTGAAGGACAAGAAGATAAAGGTATGTAAATTAATGATGTCAATTTATGGTCTCAAACAATCTTCCAGATAGTGGTACATTAGATTTCACCAAGTAGTCATCTCATATGATTTTCATATGATCGATGAAGACCACTGTGTGTATGTCAAAACAAACAAAGATAAGTTTGTGATTCTTTCACTACATATGGATGGCATACTGTTGGCTGGGAAAGATACGGAGTACGTGTTAACCATTAAGGAATGGTTATCCACAAATTTTCAAATGAAGGATATGGGTGAAGCAGCTTATATACTTGAAGTTAAGATTGAAAGAGATCGCTCCAAAAGGATTTTAGCCTTATCACAAGATCAATATATTAAGAAAATCCTTGAAAGATTTAAAATGCAAGATTGCAAACCCATTGATACTCCTATCGCAAAAGGAAAAAGTTTGAGTTAAAGAATGTGTCCAAAGACTCTTGAAGAAATAGAATAAATGAGAAAGGTTCTTTATTCGAGTGCTGTTGGAAGCCTCATGTATGCCATGATGTGTACAAGACCAGACATTTTCTTTGTCGTTGGTATGGTAAGAAGATATCAGTCAAACCCAAGACAACCCCATTGGAAGGCTGTTAAGAGAATACTTCGATATCTCAAAGGAACTATGAATTATTCACTGTGCTATCAAAGAAACGATTTGAAATTAGAAGGCTACACGGATGCTGATTGGAGAGGAGATTTAGATGAAAGAAAATCTACCTCAGGATATGTATGCTTACTAAACAAAGGAGCAATTCCATGGAGTAGTAAGAAACAAACTTGTATAGTCTTATCAAGAATGGAAGCTAAATTTGTGGCACTTTCAGTAGTTGTACAAGAAGCAGTGTGGCTTAAAAGATTTTTAAGTCATTTGAGATTTAAAGAAAGTACGCCTAACTCAGTATTAGTGGATAGTGATAGTCAGGATGCCATAGCATTTATGAAGGATCCCAAACATCACTCTAAGAAAAAGCACATAGACATTAAAACAATTTTGTTAGAGATATGGTTGCGCAAAAGGAAGTGAATGTGCAACATATATCAACGAGCAACATGGTTGTAGACCCCTTTACCAAGCCTATACCTAGAGATGTTTTCAATAGTCACATTAAATCTTTGGGCTTGCGTAGGTTTTGACTTTGTACTTCTCAACAAATTGTATTACGCTTATTCTTATATATGAAATAAAGTTTTGTACTTTAGAATGCATTCACACAAATGTTTAGTACATATAATCAAAAGTATGTCGGACAGTAGATTAGTTTTCTCGCACAAGCAATCGCTTCTATGACTTTTGTATTGATTAGAAATGAGATATTTTTTAAGCAATTTTATTATTATAGCAGTACAATAGAATGAGAGCATATGCTTAAAAGAATATATCGCCTTGATAAGTGATCAAGATGAGATCATATTATGATCAAATGTGACAATCCCATTATTCATCTTAAACTGTTTATGAATGCCAGATGGAAGTCCAATAATCATTTTTTGATAGAATATTAAGGTAGAGTAGTGGACTCAAGTTAGATACTGAGTGTATCTAAACTATCATCTGTACAGTATTACTTGAGACATACACTATGATGATAAAGAGTAAAATACTGTAACATGTGTTTCATGTCACATGTGCTAAATATGATCACAAGGGGTAACAGAAGTTAATTGATCTCTACTTCTTTGTTGTGTGAGACCCTTGAGATTGAAAAATCTCTATAAGTACCTTTATGACTTTTTGGCTAAAATTGTTTGAAGTTTCACTTCGATGTTAGCTATCTTAGGGAGGTTACCAATGGTCATGAATGATTCGATCTAATGGGGCCTACCTGGTAAGCAATTGTTTTGAAATGGAAATATTTTAGAAAATGAAAGATCATTTCAAGTGTCACATTGTAATGTATTCACTGATCGACCAATCATATTTTTGTAATATGATTGTGGATACATAAATATGAAAATGTAATATTTCAAGAAGAGATCGTAAGTTAATTATAATCAATGTTACTTTATATACTTAACTGTTGTAAAGTGACAAGCTCTCGAAATAACAGTATGACGGTCAAATGGCCCATTTTCTTGTATGAAATTTGATGTAAATGAAAAGGAATGTGTTCCATGTTTTGAGAAATAAGGATAGGAGTTGCGTTTTATACGCCCATAATGAAAGTACATTATGTGCGAGTGGAAGATGAAGGTTTTAATGATTGAATATATAGATTATTCAATTATACGATTAATTAAATATATGTTATTTAATTAATTATATATATTAATTTGCTTTTTTACTAATTAAAAATGAGAAGGCAGTTTCTGTAATTGTCATCTCAAGAGAATCTCTGCAGTTTTTAAAACTGTAGAGGTTTTAACGCAAAAATGACAATTCTTCTTTTTTACATGGGTTCTATGAGAGAACAGAACACAAATATCTCATCCTCTCAATTTCTCTTTTCCTTTTCTCACTAAAAGATTTTAGGCTATGAACAAGTAGGAATTCTCCTCGTGATTATTCTCTAGTCGTCATTGGATTTTCAACAATTTTGCTGCACTACAAGAGGTTAGTATCTTGTTCTTGAAAATCCAACAAGTTTTTGACAACTACTTTTGTTAGTTTTCAAATTATGGTTTGGTTTTTGAAAACATATATAGAAAGTATATAATAAAACAAGGAAACCCATATGTGGAAGAAGTATTTATAAGCTTAATTTTCAAAAACCAAAAACTAAAAACTAAGCTCCGTTTGATAACCATTTGATTTTTTGTTTTTGAAAATTAAGCCTATAAATACTACTTCCACATCTATGAATTTCCATGTTGTTTTATCTACATCTTACATATGTATTCAAAAACCAAGCCAAGTGTTGAAAACTAAAAAAAGTAGTTTTCAAAAACTTGTTTTTGTTTTTGGAATTTGGTTAGAAACTTAAATGTTTCCTTAAGAAAGATAGAAATCATTATAGAGAGATGAAAACTATTGTAGAGAAATTGTGAGAAAACAAGCACAATTTTCAAAAACTAAAAATAAAAAACCAAATGGTTATCAAACATGACATAAATGATCATCAAATGAGGTCTATTTTTTTTTAGTTTTCAAAACTTAGCTTGATTTTTGGAAACATAGGTAAAAAGTACATAACAAAACAAGAAAAAGTAGTTTAATTGTCAAAAACCAAAAGCCAAATGATTATTACACAAGGCCTAGATCCATACTTAACATGAAAAGATATTGTCTAGATATTAGTCGGTTGGAATTTCTATCGGCTTCTATGTGAAGCATACCGAGACTAAAAATAATAAAAAAAAAAATCTAGATTAAAATAACCCAAATTAGTCAGTAATAGCTAACATTTAAAGAAAGTATATCACATAAAAACATTATCCCAAAACCTTAAGTGAATGAGTTAGGATAAATTTCATTTTATCAATATTTTAACAACGCCTACCAAGGATAAAGATGCCCGGAAAGATTTTTCAAAATAACAGATGCCAAGGTGAGAATCACCAAACAAACATAAAATTATAAGGATCAAAAGTTAAACCACCCAAAAAAAAAAAAGATTCAGACAAATTTGTCCCCAATCTGACAATTGAAAAGCACAGAATTTTAATCTACCGTCGATGTAACCGATTAATCTCTACTCTACAGATACTTTACGTCAGAGTAAAACGCAAATACGTCCAAACCGAGACTAAATTGGAAAGTCAGGCAATCGAAATTATGCACAAGAAGAAAGAATTGAGAGAAAATATTTTCCCAATGATCTGGAAGACAAGAGTAAGACAATTGAAAAGCACACAACTTTCGTGGATGGAAATTTACCTCTCTCCCAATGGCGGAAATACTGAGACTGGGACCAGGCATGGTGGCGGCGACAAAAACACAGACAGAGATCTTTTCGGGGAAATTCTCCATAGCAACGGCAACTCCCAGGCCGCCGAAGCTGTGGGCGACGAGGATCACCCTCTCGCCGGAGGGCAAACCGGCGAAAAACTCCGTCAAGGGCTGAAAATACTCAGAGGCCGAGGATATTGTCTTTGGCTGGCGTGGGTCGACGCCGGAGGCGGCCATGTCGAGGGCAGTGACGTTGTGGCCCCACGATTGGAGGATGGTGGAGACCTTGTACCATGACCACGCCCCATGGCAGGCTCCGTGCACCAGCACGAAGTGGCTCTTCTTCTTTCTGGCTTCGCCGGCCGCCGGTGAGATTGAAATCGCCGGAGAGGATAAGAGGATCACAATCAGAAATGGCCGGATCAGATGCCTCTGGAAAGTTGAGCTTTTTTCCATGTCGTTTTTGGTCGTTGTCTTTGGGGTGTCTCTGGCCAGCAGCAATTTAGTGGATAAGAGGAATTGGATCAGCAGCAATTTAGTGGATAAGAGAATTTGGATCGTATGACCAAAATAAAAGCATTGTTTGGAAAAACAGCCTAAAAAAACCTCTGACACACGTGAGAAAAGCATGCTCCACCCTTTCCATCATTTTTCAATTTTACCCAACAAACTAATTGTAGCACCTCTCTGGTGTATCTAAACTGTCATCTCTCATAAATCTATTCTTTATTTCATCTTCAAATCTAAATCCTAAATTTCATATCTTATTTGAATTTCAAATTTCAAATCTTAAGTTTTCTATATATTAAATCTTCCGTTAAGAAATCATAATTTCTCTTTATCTATTTAAACTCTTACATTTATCATCTTTCAAAGCTTTAAACACATACCTATATAATTTTTTTTATTTTTCATGTTTTAATACTATTCATTAGTCAATTATCTCCATCTTTCACATTCCAAAAATGTCTGCAAGTTTGTTGTATTTTATGAACTGATTGGGACTATATCGAGAAATCCGAATTGACTGATTTGTAGAAAACTATTTGGTTCAATAATGGACGTTGATTTCAACTTCTCAAGACTAAAACATTAGTTCTCGGTCCTAGTTAGTACCAAATTGGATGACAGAATTGTAGGGGTATATGTGTCATGATCACTATCTTAGGGTTGAAAAGTGTTGAAGATGGAAGGGCAATTGTCTGACAAAGTTATTAAAGGCAAGTTTTGATCCAAATTTTCATCTTAGGTTCACAAGCCAAAGGCAATAATAAATCTATTAATGAAGCCCCAACTTTACTCACTGCAACCAATATAAATTCTTACGCCGTTCCTTCTCCAGTAAAAAAAGATAGTCAGCATAAATTAACCTCAGATATGCAATAATAAGGGTTGTTGTAAAACTTTCACAGACTACCTGCAGTTACTATCCTAGACTTATGGTCTTTCATGACCGGTTGAGAGGGGTGAGATACATATGTTTACTAAACTTGAAATAACATTATTTTTATCGTCATGTGACGTTTGTTAAACTTAATGACTTTAGAGAATTTGTTACTTTTTGGAGTTTCTTAATAAGTTGACTAAATGCTTGCTTAATTAAGTTAAAACGTTTTCTGTGCCTGTATCAATTTTACAATTGGATAAAACCGAACATTTGAATTGGAATTTGGTAAGATTTGACACTTTTTCTTCTCTTTAATTACTTGTTTCATTATTATTATTTTCTTAAATAAAAATTCCAACCCCCCCGGTTTCACCTTTCATTGAAATTTAACCCTGAGAAAATAAACTTTGTGGCTCCTTTGGGAAATCGACATGGTCCACTATTGCTACAAGTTAGAGTAGGAAGCCAGTTTAATTTTGGTAGGCCTCAATAGCCTCACCAAAATTTAGCATCGTTGTCGGGGAACCATTAAAAACTTTCTGTTTGAGTTTTCTGTGTTTTCACATGTTCTTTAATGGCAAAGGAATCTTATAAGTATTGGTTTAGTGAAGTTGCCACGTACGTTGATGAAGTTAGTAAACTTAAATCTCAAATTTTTGATTTAACCTCCATAGTTCTTCAAGTGGCTATAGGGAGACTACAAGCAGTGGAGACATGTAGAATTTGTTTGTTTCAAGGACACCCACTGAAGCATGCCCTCAGTTGCAGCGGGATTTCATGTATAACGCCTACACTATGGGAAGATTTCCTGGTCATCAAATGAACTACGAGTCTTACAGTCCCTATCTTGAATGGGTTCAATCTAGCTTTGGCTATGGATACCAGGAGGAGCAGCCCAACCACTACTTTCAAACTTCAGACTCAGGTACGCCTTTAGAAGCTCTAGTTTACAAACTTGCTAATAATACTCTTCAGTTTTAGCAAGAAAATCTCAAATTTCAAAAGAAAAATCTCTAATTTCAAAAGAAGATTCGAGCTGGAATGCGAAGCCTGGGTTACCAAATTACCCAGTTGGCTAATTCAGTGGAAGACTGGAGAGTCTACAAGAGCAACACTCTTTTGACACCACTGAGGCAAGAATTTATGAGGAGATCGACATAGACAGTCACGAAGAGGTTGTGAATTTCGCGTCATGCCAAGAACAGGTAATTTGTGAGGTTAAGGAGGAGTCTGAGCTTGCACTCGAAGAGGAGATTCAGATGATAGAGTTGGAGGCTGAAAAACCTTCACCTATTCTATTCCCCTGCATTTCTCTTAATGTTGAATTGTCTTTTCTTTATTTTCATGAGTCCTCAAAGTCTTTTATTTCTTTTGAGTCGGTTGAGTCTTAGTTTTTGCCTTTCATTCCTTATATAAAAAATAGCAAAAATAATGATTTGTTTGGTACCTTGGAGAAACAGGAAAGCCTTTTAAACTTGGAAGGTTACATTGATTCAAGCAAGAAGGGACCGAAGAAAGTAGAAGAATTTTACGTGCCCCTAAGACTTACGAACCCTATCGAGCGTAACGACGTTGAAAATTTTCCCTTCTTGGGAGGCAACCCAAGTACTTTAATTATTTTATTTGTTTCCCTTTTAGTTATTTATTTACTTTTCTTAGTTTGTTTTGTTTTTTTCTTTTTGTAGGTGTTGCACTAGGGGAGTTTTTCTGTTTCTCTTACTTTTTGTTTGTGTAGCTGTTTAGTGATACATTGGGGACAATGTATCAATTAAGGTTGGGGGTGGAGAACGTTAGATTTGCATATTTTGGGTTATTCATGAGCATGTTGAGCAGTGAGCGTTAATTTTAAAATTTTTTGAGCTAAAATTTCCGGCAATGAAACCAAAATTTGACGCGAGCTTGTCGAGGGCTCGTCGAATTAGAATTTATAAACCGATCCTAAGCTACTAGTAGCATTGAGTGGACCAGGTCGATCTCAAGGAACCGAATATCAATTTCTCAAATTAAATTTGCAAAGGAGAAAACAATTAAAAATAGGGGTTTTGTGTTTTTATAAATAAAATAAAACATAAGCAAATAAAAATAAAGATAAATCAAATATAATCTTACCAAAATCCAATTCACAGGTACGGTTTTATCCAATTACAAAATCGATCATAGGCACACAAAACGTTTTAACTTAATTATGCAAGAACTTGGTCAACTTATTATGAAACCCTAAAAAGCAACAAATCCCCTAAAGTCATTAACTCTAACAAACGTCAAAGTTAATGCTAATTACCTAAATAATTTGGCATGAAACCGTTCCATATTATTTAGATAAAAGCATTAAGCACTTTGGAAAGACCAAGACAAACCGGTTAAATAAAATAACTTCAACCTAACCAAATTGCTCCTTTAATTCCTAAAATTAAACATGCAAGCTATGTAGTAATGGAAAACCATAAAACACACGCATGTAATAATCCTAATGCTACAGGACTCAATCAATTACGACAATTATAGATCATGCATCATGAATAGCAATCGAGCATATACAATGACCAAGGGGTCAATTCAATCAAAGACACTTGCTCATAAATTGAAAACAGGAATCAAAGAATACTTGCAAATATAAGAAAATGTTCATTCAAGTTCAGGCCTCACAACATTGCAACTGAACTACACCAACCTATGAATTGGAACACTAACCTTAGCCGCTCATCGTGATGATGCAGCCAAAGTTCGTCATTGGTTCGATAAAGTGCCAAAAGAAAAGTAAAGGAAAATGGAGAAAAACTCTAAAAACTATTGTCTAGAAAGATTACACTAGGAAAACCTCATGCAGCTGTCCAAAAGAATGCTTAAATAGCCTTGAAGTAGACAACTTGCACAAGTAAGAAACCCTAAATTCTAAAAAGATATTTTTTCCAAAAAAATTAGGGAATAATATTCAAAATAAAATAAATAATTTTTTATCTTACAAAATTCTAGAAAATACATCCAAAAATAAAAAATCCTCCCCTAAATTCTCAAAACAAACATAGAAGGTTGCAAATAAGGAAAGTTTTTGGAGTGCAGAGTCTTCAGTATTTTGCCAATAACATCTTCTCCAAAACTTGGATCAACGTGATCATTATACGGCTGGAAATATATTTCAAAGAGCTTTAAAATGGTATCTAATTGGGCTATATTCCCGAACGTGATCCAAGATAATTGGAATAGAAGTTGGCATAAAGCATTCTCGGATATGGCAGTTTTCCAGCAGGAGCAGTAATCACTCACAATGTCATAGCTTTCATAATACTTAGTGGAATGCAATGGGTCTTATACCATTGGAAAGATAATTCAATAAGCTCAAATTTGACACCAAATTTGAATATATTTGCATCTCAAAATATCATGATATGATTGGTCAAAATTGGTATAGAAATTTTGTTGCTCAAATCACCTCCGATTTAGTCTGAATTAACTCCTAAGTGTTGCAAACTCTTCAAAACACGCGAATTGCTCAAATCTCTAAAAAATAATAATAAAACACATAAAATCCTTCTAACTAACAAGAAATAAGTGTGATTAAATAGGACTTTATAGGTCCTATCATCATGGTGCTTCAATTATAAACTACCAAACACTAATATTTATATTTTCTCTCTACAATTTGTTTGGTTTTCAGTGGAAATGTTGTGACATTCACATTAAAAAATTTGACAAGTTTTTGGAAATTTCACCTTGCACTCACGATTGACACAATGTCGATCTAGCATAACTAAACAACATAGGCAGATAAGGTATCTAGTTTCTTTCATTTTAGAAGTAGGTTTTTAAAGGTATCTCAGGGTTGAAGAGTGTTGAAGATGGAAGAACAATTGTCTGACAAAATTATTAAACGCAAGGTATTTACGTATTTAAAATTCTAAAATTTTTAGTTCAAATTATCTATTTTGTATTTTTGATTTTGAAAAAAAATCAAAATTATGTAATTCGTTTTCCAGTTTGAGATTTAGTACGTCTTTTAATAATTTTAAATTAGATTGTTTTAACAACCTAGATTTTAGATTTTGTTCCAATTCAGTTCTTTTTTTTTTCATTTGGTTGTTTTCATTATGTTTTTTTTTTATTTCTTTTTAATTACATTATATTTTTAGAATTTTCATCAATCAATTAGATAGATTTTTAATTATCTAGTCATTTGATTTTCTGATAATTAGTGTTGTAATTTTTCTGAATCAATTTTTAATTATTCAGTAATTTTTATTTTTTGTTTTTCAATGATTCCTTGATTTACGAGATTTTGATTGTTTTGATTTGAATTTGAGATTTGTTTTAATTACTCCATAATTCATGATTTCAATCCCCTATTTTGTTAAAGGTATTTTAGTCAGTTGATAAATCTTAATTAATATTTGAATACATTGTTTGGTAATTTATCCAATAAAAAATTTTTGTTGGCCATATTTCAAAACGCACATGTAAATTTGATCATTCCTACTGTTATCCCTAAATTATTTCAGGGACTGGAACGATGTGCCTTGATAAATGATAATTCTCATTCTTGAGGATTATTTACCCCCGTTAGACTCAAGTTCTGCTTAAAATTCCATGAAATTATGTGTATGAACTTAGGAAATCTTATCAATATTTAATGAAAGTTAGTGAGCATGTTAGGGATGAACCAAATGAAGAAAATAAGTGGAAAGAAGGAAAAAGTGGCTAAAAACTTTGTTTTGATGCAAGAAATTGATGCTGTGAAGAATTGCAATTTGCAATTGCAGTTGCAATCGCATTTGGCAATCATGAGGCTGTCAATTATGGAAAGAATCCCAAAAATCTGCTACATCTTTTAAAGAAAGAAACCCACGAATTTACCTTGATTTTAGCACAATCCATGGAGATCCTTTGGCTAATGGAAGGAGAGAAAAAACCCTAGCCACCATGGTCTATAAAAAGGAAGAGAAGCACATGAAAAGATCGACTTTTGGATTGACGTTCAGCCACAAAAATTTTAGAATTTTTTCATTATTTTTCTGTTGTGTTTTTATTCATCAATCTCTATACGCCTGATTATCAATCCAATCTAGACAAAAGTTTAAGGTTGTGAAGATTCGAATCTATTTGACAAAAGCATAATCGAATTCGATTGGCGAAAAAAGCAACAAGGGCGGCTTTCTCTTGGTTTATATTAATGGGTTGTTAGTTTTGTTCTTAATTTTTCGTTGTGGTTTATTTCTATTCTTCACCTTCAATACAGTAGCTTTGTTTTCAAGTATTTCCTTGTTGTGATTTTCTCATCTAAGTTTATTAGGTTCATATCCAATATACTTGTGTTTTGTTAAGCATTTTTTAGAAGTAATTTTCACAATAAAAGTTATAGCTTTCAGTTACGTTGTTCCTCATTATTCAAGTTGAAGTTTCTGTCCAACAATCTTCATGGGTTTTGTTTCATTAAAATTATTTTATGTTCATCTATTAATTATGAGTTAAATCCTCTTCAGGGGTTCAAGCATGTGAATGGAGATGAATTGAGCTCAAATTGCAAAAGTGACCAAGCCTACACTTTCATTGTTTGCTTGTGTTGATTAAATTGAATTTGTAACTCTAGAGTGATCAACTAGTATTGCATACTAAGGCTCGATTCTAATACCAAAAAGGTTAGAGGAAAGTAGAATTCACACAAACAATGGAAAATAGAGCTTAGACATAGTCATTCTTGACTTATTTTGGTGTGGTTTTTTACCTTTACTTGAAGCTAAAGGGCGGCGTGGGTTGCTGTGGGTGCTTGGTTTGTTTTCCTTCATTGCCTAAGGAGGAACTAGTGACTTTCCAAAAGGAGAAGAAGTTGATTGCTTTCATGCTAGTCCAAAAGGTAAGTAGTTTAATTGGATAACTTATTAATGTCTTGGACACGGAGCTCGTAGATTTTGTAATGCATGTGTGTATAAGTGGCCGTGGGTATGTTTTTTTTAAGTATGTGCAAAACCATGTTGTTCGTTGGGTGTTATGCTTAGTAAATCTCTAAATACGAGGTTTACTTTATTGTACCTTAGCCTGGAATTTAAAGGGGTTTGATGACTTATTTGAGTGGTTTGCAATAATCATGAATTGCTAGTATGGTATTCAAAGGAACTCGGCCTTTTGTTATGTTTCTATAGATAGCCAATTTGGAATGACTTGTTAGGGCTTGATTATAGAATAATGCTTTGGAATGCATGTGTGGCTGTGGTCGTGGCTTCTCTATAAAGTATGAATGTGTGGGTAGTCAATTGAAATTGTATAAACACGAATGTATGTGTCGTCTGAGATGTGTGATTAGCAGTAGAATTCAGCATGCTTGAACTATTGGATAATATGGACCGGTAGTGTTTGTCTGAGATGTTTGGATGTTGATTTGAGTACAATATGTCTGAAATGCTTGAATGATTGCTGAGATTTAGTTTCTTGTGATGTTGGATGTATTATCTGCATGCAGGACAACTTGTTATGCTTAGCATGTTGTAGTGGGGCTTGAATGTGGATGGGGAGAATAATGACCGTTAGGGTTCCTAGCGTGATTAGGAGGTAAGCTTTGAAGGGAAACTACTTGGGCAATATACCCCTAGCATGCGTAGGGGTCGTGGTTAAATGAGGGTCTTGTTTAAGAATGTTGTTGAGCTTATACACAAGTTTATGCTCAAGGTTCATGATTGATGGTTAGTGGAAAAGACTCGATTAGTGACGTTGTTGCTTGTCAAGGCGTGGCCCTAACAATCTTTTGAAGGTAGATAGACCTAGTCATATGTCCTTGGTGCGATCTTGTACTCGAACCATGTTTACCTAGTTTTCTCGTTGTTGAATTCGTGTTTACAGTTACGCTTAGGATCCATGGATTGGATTTGTTGAACGACTAGGTGCCCTCAACGTTCTAAGTATGTTGCGAGTAGGAAAAGGGTCGTTAGACTAGCATCACTTACCCTTTCCTCATCGAGCATACCTCTTGGGGTGTTGTGAGACGTGGTCGGCACTAGGGTTGTTTTCCCTTTACCATTCTACGAGCTATGGGGAAATTCCCCACTGTATTTAGTGTGAAGGTTACTTTTCTTCCTATTATGATTAGCTTAAGGGTGATTCCTCACTATATTTAGTGTGAATGTTGCTTTTTTTCCTATTGTGATTAGTTAGGGGCGATTCCCCACTGTGTTTAATGTGAAGGTTGCTTTCCTTTCTATTGTGATTAGCTTAGGGGCGATTCCCCACTATGTTTAGTGTGAAGGTTGTTTTCCTTCCTATTGTGGCTAGCTTAGGGGCTATTCCCCATTGTACTTAGTGTGAAGGTTGATTTCCTTCCTATTGTGATTAGTTTAAAGGTGATTCCCTACTGTGTTTGGAATGAAAGTTGCTTTCCTTCGTGTTGTGTGCTAGTTTATGTATCATGCTTGAGGGTTGCATTCCTTTATTGTGATATGCTAGCTTAGGAAGAAATGCTCACAGTTATAATATGAGGAATCGAGTGAGGTGAACGAGCGCTTAGCTGGGTGTTGGGTTCGTTTGGGAATAAGGATTTAGTGAGCTTGGGACAGGAATATTTGTTGGTTAGCTCTAAGCTTTGGATTTAAAATGGGCTACGTACTGAGTATTGTTATACTCACCCGTGCTACTCTTTTTGTTTTTTTTTTTGCAGATAGCGTCACTACAAGAAATTAGAGCTATGCCGACAGAATTTTTGCCGACGCAACTATTTTCGTTGACATAAACATACTTTTGCCGACGAAATTGAGATGTGTCGGGAGATTTAGGTTTTTATCCCGACGCAAGCCATGTTCGTCGACAAAAGTACATTTATGCTGATGAAAATGGTTACGTCGGCCAAAACTCTTCGCTCATTAGCCCACCATATGCTCATTTTTCTCCCCATTTTATCTCCATTTCCTTCCCCAATGCTCTCTTTCTTCAGTTGCTTTTTTTTTGTTGTTGTGGATTTTGACGATGAGGTCGCGATCCGAAGCTCTTTTCCATTGGGTATGTTTCTTTCTCTCTTCTTCTTCCATTTCTTTTTAGGGTTTTTTTGTTGTAATGTATGTTATGTGTAGGAGGATGATGTGAAGTAGTTGAAATTTTTTCTAGCAAATGGGGTTTGAAGTTGAGTTTTCTTTCGTCCCAATAATGCTTAAGCTTGTTTTTATAATTAATTATTTGATTTTAGTATGGACATAAGGCTAATTTAAAATGGAATTGGAGTGAGTTATGCATGTTTTTAGCTTGTAAGTAGTTTGGGTAATTAAGTTTATGATATTTGAAGTGTGTTTAATTAGGTGAGTTTGTAGGATTTGAAGTGTGTGTTTGGTGAGTTGGTAATATGTATAGTGAATTTGGGTGAGTTAAGGGTCATTTGTTTTTATGACTTTGAATGGTTAGCTTAGGTGAGTTTATCACAAATGGAGTGAGTTAGATACTTTTTTTTTTCCTTTTAACTAATTTTGGTGAGTTTATGAGTTTTGGAGTGTGTTTTGGTTAGTTTAGGAGATTTTGAGTATGTTTGGGTGAGTTAATGGTATGTGGAGTGAGTTAGAAATGTTTTGGTGAGTTTATGCCTTGTGGAAAAGGTGGAAAAAAAAAATGTTTCTTCTTTTTTTTTTTCTATTTTTTTTTTATCAATAGCCATAGTAGGTTTCCATCTCCAAAGCCAATTTGTTCTACTAATATTTTTAGACTAAATAAATGATATTTAAACTTTTGTGTTAGAGTATTCAACTTCTTTTAACTTGCCTACTATTTAATATATTATAGTAAAATGATTATGAACTTAAAATACGCTCTTAGATTAAATTTTTTGTTTCATAACTGTTTATCTATAATTACTAATAGTTTGTCCATTGTTTGAAGTAGACCTATTTGGATCTTACAATGGCAAGCACACAAAAGGGCCCCTTCTAGCTAGGTATGGATGATTTCTTTAACGTTATAAAATCATTATGAAACTTAATTATTGTGTTTTTGTGTTTTATTATATATTATATTGTAGTCATAATTAGGTTTAAAAATAGATTTGGGTGAGTTAAGGTTCTTTATTTAGTGTCATAGTTTACTTAGTTGCATGGTTATCCTGCAGTTATATGGTAGTCATACTTTAGGAAGTTAGTTTTATTGAGGTAGTGGGATTTGAAGTAAGATTAGATGAATTAGACATTTTTTTTTGTTTAAGGTTAGTTTGGGTAAGTTTGTGATATTTGGAGTGAATTTCAATGAGTTGGGATTTTTTTTTTTTTTTTGGCTTTTAAGGTTAGTTTTGGTGAGTTTGTGGGTTTTGGAGTGTGTTTGGGTGGTTTATGGGGTGTAGACTGAGTTTAAGTTACTTAGGCACATTTTATTGGCTTATAAGGGTTAGTTTGGGTGCGTTTGTAAGATAAATGTGTTTGGATGAGTTTGTGGGATGTGGACTGAGTTTGAGTAGTGAGTTAGGTACATTTTGTTAGATTTTAAGTAGTTTGGGTGAGTTTGTGGTATTTGGAGTAAGTTTGGGTGAGTTATACAAATTTTTTAGCTTTTAAGGTAGTTTGAGTGAGTTTGTAAGATTTGAAGTGTGTTTAGGTAAGTTTGTGGATTTGGGAGTGTGTTTGGGTGAGTTTGTTGGATTTGGAGTGAGTTTGGCCACTTTCTAGTCACTTTTTGGATATTTTGTAGGTTTTGGGGGTGCGTTAGACCCTTTAATATCATGTCAAGGATACATATAGGCACCTTTAAGACACTTACATAGCTTCGAAGGGTGGGTTATAAGTGCATTAGACTCCTTCACGTTCATTTTTAGCCTCCATACGATACTTAGACACTTTTTAGCCACTATTGGCTACTTTGTAAATTTGGGGGGTGCACTAGATGCTTTAATATCATTTTGAGTTAGGTTTTGGTCTCAAATGACACTTAGGGATTGGGTTATGTGTGTTAGGCATGCCTAGGGCACGTTCAAGTTCATTTTGGCCTCTATGGGATACTTGGACACTTTTTAGACACTTTTAGGTCACTTTAAATATTTTGGGGGGCGAGGTAGACAAGTTAAGCTCATTTCAAGTTAGGTTTTGGTTTCTTTGACGCTTTAAGGTCAAATTATACTTAGGAACATTTTTTCTTTTGAAAAACTTTTGTGCATTAGGAACATTTTTTCTTTTGAAAAACTTTTGTGCATTTTTCTTCCTTTCTTTCATTTTATGATTTATGTTTAAAATATTTCATATTATTTTTTTTTCAGGTCTATAATTGTATAATCTTGAAGACTGCTTAAGCAAAAATGGACGATAAAGACAATAGAAGCCTTTTAGATTATTTTTTTCTTTTTAATGTATTTTTTCTTTCGAAACTCTAGTGTAGTGAATGTATTGGATGATATTTTTGTAAAAATATTACATTTTAATATATTGGCTTTTATATAATGGTACCATTGGTTTTTATTTATGTTTCAATAATGAAATTCCAAGTAATTATAGACCAAATGAAAAAAAAAAGCAAAAATAAGTGTCGGCATATATAAGTTCTCCCGACGCAAATCCACACTTCTCCCGACGCATCAAAATGTCGAGATAGACTTTTTCCCAACACTTTCGTTGCATCGGGAAAAGGGAATTTCTCTTGAGCACAACTACTTTGGTCGGCATAGCCTTTCTCGACGGCTCTACGCCGATGACTTTTCCCAATGTTTTGTTTTCGTCGGCATGCGTTTTTGCCGACGCTTTTATTAGTTTTCCCAATGCTTTTTTGCGTCGGCAAATCCCAGAAATCTTGTAGTGCGTCTAAACTTGTGAGGCGAGTGGTGAGGACATCAGCTTGGCGAGGCTATGGAGATGGCGTAGGGTGTTTCAAGAGTCTTAGCTTGAGTCATGATTCTAAGCTTTGTTCGTATGTGTTGTCATTGTTAAACGTTGAGTAGCCTTCCTACAGAACTTTTTATTTTACTTTTCTGCTGAGTTCTTTTGTTCTTGTGGGCGGTGTTAGTTTGTACTTCAGCATATTTGTAGTTTGGAGGGTGCTGAAGCAATTTTGAGTTTTTAGAAGAAGTGTGAATTTCCTGTTTTTTCAGGTTCCTAAAATTTGGTTTCCTTGTAATTACGCCGTTATGCTGTAGAAATTTCAGGTATAGTTGGCGTTACTTAGTTATTATCTCAAGTCTAATCTATCTTAGATTTAAGGTCGTTACATATCAAATATGTCAAAGACCTATTATACACAAAATTAAAAATTCAGAGACCTATTGGACACAAAATTAAAAGTTTAAGAACTTATTAGACACTTTTTAAAGTTCAGAGACTTATTTGACAAAAAATTAAAAGTATAAGGACTTATTAGACACTTTTTAAAGTTTAGGGACTAAATAGACATAAACCTATAAGAGATGACGAAATTTAATTCTATACTTGCCAAGCTAACAATAGAAAATGTAGCAACACAAAATAAGGGATAACGAAATAAATGGGTCTTATTAAGGATCCATATTTCAATTTTGCCTAAATTGAACCAAATTTACATTTCTGTCTGGCGGCTAGATTTAGAAACCTATTTTTGAAGCCCATTTACAAATATACCCTCATTTGCATGCCACCTATTATTTGAAATTAAAAAAAAAAAGAAAAAAAAGAAACAACAAATATGGGAAGAACGGTTTAGATATGTTTTTTTTTTTTTAAAAAAAAGGCAAGAATCATGCTTTCAATTTATTTCCAGATTCACGCTTTCAATTTGCCTTTCAAAACAAAAAACTTGCCCCCAAATCCCCTCCACATGAAGAATCTCTTCCAAATTTCTTGCATCCATTATTTCTCCAATCTTGAAATCTTTCTATCAAACCTCCATCAAAAGAAGAACAAAATACATATATTTGTTTTTCTTACCTTAGTATTTTTGTATAAATTTTAAAGTCATGGAAGATGAAGAATAGCTTGGATGCATATGTTAGGGTTTTGAACCAAAAAGTTGTATAAACTCCCACTAATTTTTTTTTAATGTCAGTTGTTTCACTTTCATATGTTATTCCTCTCCAGTATTATTGTTGTGCAAAAATTTATACATATGAGTTTTTTTTTTTTTTTTTGAAACAAACTTATGAGAATATTATGAAACTTTGTGTGAAAAAACTCTTACCTTATCGAACCAAATCTACTGCAAATTTTCTGATATCCAAGTACTAAAATCATATATACAATAGTGTAGCATCTATTTTAGTATTAAAAATATGTTATGTGTATATATAACTAGTATACTAGAAATTTGTGAGAATAAGACACACCACAATAAGTCTCAGAGGTGTGTATTATATATGTATATTGCTTATATATTAATATATCTGTCCATTAAATATAACACAACAAATTGTGTACTTTTGGTTTTAAGATGAAACTACAAAAGGTAAAAATGTCAAACTTGAGAATGTTGGTACACTAACTAATTCAACCTTTTTCCACTTCGTATTGGGGATATGGGTTGTATTTTTACTCTGTTCATACCCATTCGAAGGACAAATAATGGAGATAGAGTGATGGGAGAAGATAATGTAGATGAGGTAGTGCAAACATGAAAAATTTAATGAAAAACTATAATTTATATATAATTAGGTACATTAAATTATGATTGTCCTGACTAATTTATGAACTATTTCCTTTTATATAGCTTCAGTCATTTGATTTCTTGGATTTTTGTAATGCTTAATTTCAAGATCATTTAGACAATTATCTAAATTTAGTTTCTATTGACTTCAACATCTCATATGTTGTTGCCATTTTCTTGATCATCTAAGTTTGACATCTAACATGTCAACTAGGAGATACATACAAGCTATCTTGTTTATTTTTGATTCATTAGTCATGTGGTTCTCAAACAATTCAAGTAGCATTGGCAACTGGTTTTGAGAACATTTCTCAATGAAGACAAATTCAAAATTTTACACTACCATTATAGTGTTAATGTTACTTTTCTAAGTAATAAAATTTTCTCAACTTGACAAATCAGTATTCAAAATTAAAATTAGAGAAATTGACATAATATTGAAATATATAAAATATATTATTTAACATCATGCAAACAATTATTCATTCAATTTTAGCATAGAAATCAAACAATTTAAAAATGAATCCTATAAATCATTTCTAATGCTATGGTACTTTAGTGAGTTAGAAAAAGTGTCATCGTAGGGTAGGTCAAGTGTTCCTTCACTAAACTGAGACAATCTCAGCCAAGTATTATACCAGAATAACTCTTATTCATATAATATTTAGTTACCATTAGTTTGGTCAAGAACATTATTAACAATTTTAATAAGCGCTTTGTAAGTGTGATCCATAATTTTAGATCATATAATTTTATCCCAACAAGTGCTGCCGTAGGGTAGGTCAAGTATTGAAAGAAAAACTACAGTCTTATCCTTCTCAGGAGTTCACCTTGATATTGACCCATGCAAAGACCTTCCGTAGGGGGACAGTCCAAAAGCCGCCGTAAGGCCCCACATGGATCTCACGTTGTAAACTAATGATGAAGATCGTAGGATATGTTTACACATTTCCTTCTCCCACTTACTATAATACTTTCTCAAAATATTCACCATGATATTGACCCATGAAAACTCCTTGCGTAGAGAGGACGGTCCAAAAGCCACCACGAGGCCGCACATGAATCTCACATTGTGAATCAATGATAGAGACCGTAGGATATCTTGACATATGTCTTTCTCCCACTAAGTATTTTGAAAATAGAGTTTTCTACTACTTAGACAAATTAGGTTAATCTCATTTATCTAAGTTCCTCAATCTACCATTTCATAACCTTTATGTTGTTAGACTGATTTTAATGTGAATTACCAAGTTTTAAAACTATTTAAAAAATTAATCACATTATGAGCATACTTAGTGAAATTAAATAAAATTTGACTAATTCAACTCTCACGTCAGTTCCCAGTTAGAGGTGTTCCCTTTCGATCAACTTAAATACTCCAGTCTAGACAGAACCTTCCATAGACAGAGTTCCCTTATAATCAATTTTATTTCAAATTCATTAATCTTTAATTAACTATTAATTACTAGATTAATGAACCTAAGTGAATTTAAACAATGTTTTTAGTCCTATTAAAAAACTAATTCTCTTATTGGATAATCTTAAAATTCTATCATTTTAAACCTTTTAAAACAAATTAAAATATCATCTTGGATATTTTATTCTAATTTTATTAGAAAAAAAAGATAAATTAAATTCAAAACTTAAACTATTTTATCTTTCAATTAAATTATCTTTATTTATGGAAGACCTAATCTTATTAGGAAATTAAAAGATCTCATCTTATTTTGAAATTAAAGGATCTAATCTTATTTTAAAAGAATATAATCTTATTAGGAAACAAATAAAGATGAATTAAATTCAAAATTTTAAACTATGGATAATCTTGAAATTCTACCATTTTAAACCATTTAAAATTAAATTAAAAGATTATCCTAAATTCTAATCTTATTAGAAACAAATAAAAATACATTAAATTCAAAATTTAAACTATTCAAAGTATAAATTAGAAATATCTTTATTTTAATTAAGGAAATCCTAATCTCATTGGGAAATATCCTATCCTATTAGGAAAACATAGATTTCATTTATGAAAGAAAATATCCTAATTTAATTTTCCAAATATAACAATTATATTAAAAAAATATGAAAAATATAAACTTATTAGGAAGATATCTCAATTCTATTAGGAAACATCCTAATCAATCCAATATAACAATTATATTAAAAAATTAATCTTAATTCTATTAGGAAAGAACCTAATCAAATTTTTAAATATAACAATTATAATCAAAATTAATTAAGATGCATGATAATGCTTAACCTATGATGGGATTTTAATCTAAATGACATACTTTATGCAATAATTAAACAATTTAAGACATACATCTCATGCAAAATTCTTGACCGGCATATTTAGCATATCCTAGAAATTAAATACAAAATTCAAAATTATATAATTTAAATTTCCAAGACATATCTTGGTCTTCAATTTCTTTCCTTTGTTAGTCATCCAAATTTAGGGTTTGAAAAAACTTAAATCCATATTCCAATTTTGTGATAGCTTCAACCTCCACTGCCAGAAAATCAAACCTCTTACACCGCCAAATGTTCACATGTCCCATTGCCGGATTACATGATTACACACTCACGAGTTTAACAGCTCCTTTTCATGAATTTGCTTCAACCAAATAACCTAAGAGAGAATTGTTGAAAACATATACATGAAACAATATATTTGTTTAACTAACACATATGCTTATGTGAATTTGAATGCACTGCAATCTCATATTGCATGAAGACAAAACTTAAATATGCTTAATTAAACAAGTTTGCAAGTGATGGAATATGGGCTTCCATACATAACACAAGGCCCATTTGAATTCACAATCTTGATTTCCCAACATTCCAACGCAACATAATAGACCGGCTTGCCGACCATCATCATTCACTCACCACCGACGACGCAATTGAAGAATCCACGGTCACCTTTGAGACATGATCGCCGGCTTCAATTGATACACATTGTTTCTCTTCCTTGTTGAGCATCGATTTTCTTTTTCTCTTTAAAAAGAAATTAAATTACAAAAACCCTAATCCTTATAGATTTTACACAATGATCTAATCAAAGCTATAAATCTAATGTCAAATAGCCTAAACAATCAATTTGTAAACCATCACATATCACATATATGATAAATTAAAATACCCACCATACGAACTTTTAATTCCAAATAAAAATCAAAATAGGCTCTGATACTAATTGATAAGGACAACAAAACCTCGACATATCTCCATAATAGTATGATATTGTCCACTTTGGGCGTAAATCCTCATGGCTTTGCTTTTAGTTCCCCTAAAAAGCCTCATACTAATGGAGATATTGTCTCTCACTTATAAACTCATGATCTCCCCCTTATCTAGCCGATGTGGGACTTTGGTCGCATTTCCAACGGTGGAGGGTACTCGAAGTATTGAATCCCAAGGGAACGGTGTTAAACAAAAGTCCAATTTTAAAAACAAAGACCTCCTCAAAGTTTGTGACCGAGATAACCGAGAAAGTAAGTAAGAATGTTGTTGGTTTGTAAAAGCATAAAGTAAACAAAGAGAAATGAAAACGGTTGATAAAAGATTAATAAAAGGAGGATCCAAAGTATTTTCAACCCCTGAGGAATATGCGCCCACCTAGGTGCCTGCAACTTGCCTCAACTAAGTGGAACTCATCAGTGAGTATTGCCCATATGTGCTCGCATCTCACCCTTTCGAATACTATATGGTTCGAGCAGAATGTTATCTGATTGCACCCGCAACCTACCTTCTCGACACTTAATACATGAATTAAATTCAACACCTATTTAGCCCTTTTATAAGTGCTTTTAGGAGCTTAAATAATTAAATACATATGTCTATGGATAATTAAACTTAGATAAAAAAATGTATACAACGCTATTGATTCTACAAGTTTTGCCCTATGTCTAGGTTCAAAAGTAAAGTCCAATATCTAGGCTTTTTTCCTATATTGCTATTATCAAAAATCATGTTCAACCCAACCCTTTCAATATTGGATTTCACACATATTATGCTAACCTAAGTGATCAATTTAGATTAACAATGAAATCTAAACTCAATAAAAGCAAATAGTGCTAAGTGTTGAGCATAGAGTTGCATAGGCACAAGTTAGGGCTTACTTCCTATTTAAGGTATCCACATCTTTGAATCCTGATAAGCCTTAGTATTAAGGCTTATTTAACTCCCAATTGCTTAAAATATTCTTGTTTTGACTTAAGATCATTTGAAAATAGTGGAAGATTGCTTGAATTTAAGGAAGAAATGAATGTGATGGCATTTGGAATAGAATTCTAAGTAAATTGATCTTGTTTGCAGAAATTGTGGAAATTGCAAAATCAAATTGCAAAATCGTGATTCTGCAATTGTTCTGGAGCAGGGAATGTAAAAATTGCAAAATCAAATTGCATAATCGGATTCTGCAATTCTGGACAGCAGAAAATTCAAGAAAAAAACAAAAAATTTCTGCGCGAAACCCATTTATGGAAAACCAAATTACCGCCCGATTTGATGGAATTGGAGCACGATTTTTGGGCAATCTTCAACCCTAATGAAGGCCTATAAATGGGGAAGAAAAGGAGGAGCTAAAAATCGGGATTTTGGAGGCGAATTTATATTGAATTTTGTGGGTTTTTCTTCGAAGCTCTGTTTTTTCCGTAGGACTGTGTTTTTGTTTTTCAGCCAAGAATTTCAATTGAGTTTAGTTTCTTCAAGTTTTTCTTGTATTACAAAGAGCTATTCATGTTCTTCTTTTGATTTACCCAATCAATTCAAGTGAAGAAATTGGGATTTTTTGGTGAATTCGGCTGGTAGTTCCATTTTCATTTTTACGCTCTGTTTTCGTACTTTTCTGCAAGTTTTGTTTTTCCAAGGAGTGCAGTTTCTGCTTTTCAATCTCTTCGCGTTTTTCTTGTAATTCCAACAGTGTTCACAATACTAATTCGTTGCTATGTGATTTCTTCGTTGTGTTACATTTGTGTTCAAGTGAAATTTGGGTTTCCATGAGTCTACCCTCTGTTTCATTGAGTTCAGTTCTTGGGAGCATTGTTTTTTATTCAAGTTTAGTTGTGGGAATGTATAAAGTACAGTAATTTCAAGGGCAGAAGGAAGAATAATGGAAATTCACTTAGTTGCCTTTGATTCCTTGCTTTAATTCCCATTGAGAATTTTTTTGAATTCATTATAGTTGTTGAGAAGAACACTGCAAGTCATTTTCTTAATTATTCAATTTACATCTTTTAATATGAATTTTTCCTCAAAAATTAGTTGTAACATTTTTATCTTCAATATGAGCTAAAACTTCTTAGGGGGTTCAAGGATGTGAATTCCCTAAGAAGTAATTGTAGCCTAAATTCCAATGAAAACCAAGCCTACATCTCAATTGTTTGCTTGTGTTGATCAAATTTCCATTGAGATCCTAGATTGATCAACTAGGGTATCAACTCAAGCTTAGATCTAATACCGACGGGGTTAGTGATAAGCGGATTTCACACAAGTAATGGAGAAAAAGAGCTTAGACATAAGTCATTCCTTACCCTAGACATAGGGATTAAGGACTCCAAAACCCATAAAATTGTTGAACCAAATAATCTAAGATAGAGGGACTATAGACATATAAGTCACTCACTTAGCCTCCTAAAACCCTAAATTCAAGGTCAATAGGAGATGCAATTTTGGTTTACAATTAAGTGTGGAGTAGGTTGGAATTGCAATTTTGGCTTGCAATTACGACTTAGGGCAATGACATTCTTGAGCCCCATCTTTATCTAAATTCATTTTGAAATTTTTAGTTCACTATCTAATATTGCCATTTCTAAATTCTGCAATTCAATTCTGCAATTTTTCTTATTTCGATTATTGTCATTTCTAGATTTTACAATTAGATTCTGCAATTTTTCTTTTACCAACACACCATCCCAACACTATTTTTGCATTTTTAGTTTTCAAAGTTGCAATTTTTCTTACACTTTGCTTTACAACATTTTTGTTACACCGTTCCCTGTGGGATTCGATACTTGGTACTCACATACCATTTTATATTACTTCGATCGTGTGCGCTTGCGTGAACACATCCGATCAAGTTTTTGGCCAAGAAGGAACTTAGCTCATATTATTAAAAAGAATAAAACTTAAAAAGTAAAGAAGGGAAATTAAAGGAATGAAAACTAAGTTCATAATGTAAAAGAATGTACTACACGAGGGTTCGAAGTAAATAGAAATACAGTATGTATAAGAAGGACAAACAAACAACAATAAAGAAAAACAAAAACAAAAACTCCTATTCTTTCTTTTTCTATCTAACTTGATCCAACATTTTTCAAGGAGAATCAAGTGTTTACACTTTTCTTCTTTCAAATCAAGTGTCCGTATGAGGTTTAATCATGCAAAGCAGAAGAACTCGAAATGACGGCTTCAATCCTGAATTTTCAATGAAAACAATGGAGTTTTTCAATTTATAAATATAAGATTGTGGACGAATATCGAAGATGATGATTTGTGAGCTTTAATCGTCTTTTATAGACCCTTTAGGTCTAGGGTTTCTGCCAAGATCAGTGTGTTGAGCTATAGCTGACAATATTTCTGTGATTTATGGAGATTGGATGAGATTTGAGGAAATTGGATCAGTGTGTTGCAACTGCATCTTAGGCGCATTTTGAGCATTTTTTAGCACTTAGCCAATTCTGCCTCTGTCATTATGCGATCACAATTCTAGTCACAATCTGGACACATTTACAACCTTTTTCTAAGCAATAAACTTAGGTCCAATTGCGGCTCCAATCTTGGGCACAATTTGGAAACCTTCTAGCTTTTACTAATTTTTTCCTTTGGTTACTTTATGGCTGCAATTTGGGTAAAAATACAGCTTCTGCACAAAAATATAAAAACTCATCAAATTCTTCAAAAATTGATTCCTTTTACACCTTATTGTTTTCTTTTAACAACTCATGGTTGAAAATATGTGTTTGACTCGTTGTTACCTAAATTTGCTCTTTTTGACAAGATTCACAACAATAAACACATAATTTCTAAACAATAAACTTAGGTTTTAAAGCTAAATAATCCTCATAAATAAGAATTATCATACCCCCAGACTTAGCTTATTGCATGTTCCCAAGCAATTTAAGCAAAAACAAAGAACAACAATTAACAAAATTCTTTTTAGAGGAGGTTTTGAAAGAAAGTTTCCTTTCAAAAGAGGTCTCAAACTCATAGTACTTAACACAATTTAAAATATTTTCTTTAACATAAAGCTTTTACTTTTTTTTTTCAAGGCAAAACATTTCATCCATACTCACCTACCATGCTTATACTACTTTACTCCTAGTCATAGAGTCTAGGGTGATATTTTCTATCCAACAATTTAAGCTTAAACCTTTTTTTTTTTCTCTTTACAAGCATTTTTCTCCCAAACTTATTCATTGCTGCTAGGCCTCTACTTTTCTTCTTTTCTTTTCTTCTTTTCTTCTTTTTAGAGAGAAAATCATTGTCACGTGTACCTTTATTCTAGCTTACTAACCCTTTGTGGTGAAAGTATCTACTTACGAGCATAGGTCATACTCACTTCTTAAGTTAACTTTTTATACAAAGGCAAACGATGGGTATCATGAATGCTCATGATTACTAAGTTAACTCTACAAGGAGAAGTATCTCTCTCTCTCTCTCTCTTTTTAAGGTCCTAGTAGTAGTTACAATACAACACATATTACAACAGTAAATAAGAGGAAAATTTGAAAAAAATCGAAGTACGTCGTCAATGACTAAGGTTGAAAAACATAACAGGTTGAGGCATGAGTGTGGTGAACTAAGCTTGCAAAACATCGATGCTAAACTCTCCTAAGTACATTAGGTGAGATAAAAATAGGTGAGTTTAGACTTGAATGTTTTGTGAAGAAAATGAATTGATAAAGTCCTATGCTATTGAAAACATAAAGTTGTGTAATAAAGCAACTTGGGAGTAGAGAAAGTTCTAAGTTTTCCTCATCAAGGACTTTTCAAAAAGAACTATCCAAAGAAAAGCATTGCAAAAACTTGTTTTAAAATCCATAAGTGTTTGGCATATAATGTGCAAGGTGTAAAGAAATCATTTGAGTAGAAAGTTTTCTCAACAAAATCAAAAATAGATAAAACAACAGAAAGCAAATAAATCTAATCTACTCAAAAGCAACTAAATTTAATCTAATGAAAAGCAAGTAAAGATAAAGTTGAAGAAATAACTTCCTTAGGCCTTTGAAAAGTTATCCTCCCTCAAAAGTTGATCTTGTTCATCGAGGATGGTTGGAATGCGGGCGCTTTTTCCTTAGATAGCGTTAAAAAGCCATTTTTGATTGCCTCGGTTCCTCTCACAATGTACGCTCAATAAACCTTGTTCTGCTCTTTTTTGTGGGTGAGGTTTACTTGAATTGTGCATTAGTGGAGGCAGATGAGCTGGATGTCATTTGCTATGGAGATGTGGTCGCATTTTCCTGTGAGGCCTCAACTGGCCTTTCTTCAACTGTTGGTGGTGGTAGTGAGGGCTAGTTAGATTGTGCCCCAAATGCGGGTGCAAATTCTTCTACATTTTCTTTTGGCTTTGATGTTGCGGCCGCAAACTTGGCCGCAACTTTCTCTTCTCTTCTCTTGCTTGCTCCTTTCCTATACTTGAAACTCATAAGTAACTCATCAAAAAGTTCATACACTTCAAACAAATAAGGAAGATTTTAAATGAATTTTAAATTAAAAGCTTAATCAATGAAACTTCTACGTGGATCCCTGATAGGAAACAAAAGAGTGTTATTTCTAGGCTTAGATTTAGGTAAGTTTGTGCTATTTTTAGTGGACTTTGATGCTTTTATCTTATGATTTGCATAATTCGAGCATTTGGAGCCAAACTATTGATTGGAGTAGTTTGTAGACAAAAATGAGCTTAAAGGAAAGCTTTTAGGCTAAAGAGACAAAGAGAAGAATTGCACATGCAAAAAGACCCAAGAGTATAGCAGTGCAACGCCATATGTGTGTTGGGATTTATGCCCTAAAGCCTCGTAATTAATCATTTATTTAATAATTAATAATAATTTTGATTATTTTATTTGCAATATAATATTATCCATTATATGAAAAATCTAAGGTTATTAATGTAATCTTGAATAGTATGTGGTTGACATACATGAGCATTGTGTTCAAGAAATAACCTAAAGAGTCATAGTATATGGATAAGGTAAGGTGTCTTATCCTGGTAACACTATTGATACGGCCCATTTTGTAATAGTTACAAATGATTTGATCTAAATCGTTCATGTGGAGACATGTGAGTGGGGGTATCTTATATAATGAGTTTGTGTAAGACTGGACCACGAAATATTTAATCTCTCTTTATAAATATGTTAATTGAGAAGATTAATATTTCATCAGGATGATCATATGCAACTAGATCTTAATCCTAAGTGAGTTATGAACTCCTGCCTGTGAGGGCTTGTCCTTTGATTTGCATGGGTGAGAGTGGCTTTTGTTGCCGATTCAATAAACCTACCATTTTGGGGACTTGACCAAATAGGGAGCTGGGAACATAATCTCACACGATGAAATTCATTCATTCCCTTATACGGTAAGTAGATGAGTAGTTCCCTTAAGTGCTGATTTCGGGACTTGAACAATGGAGCCCCGCCCTCTCACTGGCCTGAGAGAGACTTAGTTTATGGTTAGATCATAAACAAATTGTTCATTAGAGGATCAGTGGTACTTAAGGTGCAAGATGTAATTACAGGGCTAAAACAGACTTTTGACCCACCTTTAATTACGAACAACTCGTGAAGGATCGACTTGCATGTAGTGATTATATCAATGGACACAACTTGTCCTATAATGCATAAGAGTGCAACTTTAGGTCTATAGTGAAGTGACCCTAGAGTTAATGAATGAAAATTCATTAATTAAAGAGTTTAATTAATTAATTTTGTATCATTGGAGCTTATAATCTGTAGGTCCATAAGGTCACCTTGCTAGCTTATAGTAACACTAAAAGATCAATTTAGTTGAAAGAAAAATTTGAAATGTTCAAAATAATATTTAATTTGAAGTGTTCAAATTAATATTTAATATATTAGATATATTAAATATAAAAGAGGAAAATATATTTATTGCATTTGATACATTAAATATTAAAATAATTAATGTATATTAGATACATAAAAAAAAAGATATTTATTATATTTGAATTGGATTCAAATTAGGAAATAGATGTCGTAAGAGAATTTTAAAAGGTTTGAATAAGATTCAAATTAGTTAGATAAATATGTTTTAATATATTAGATATTAAAATATATTATTTATTTATCTTCCCTTGACCATTATAAATAGGAACCTATGGGTGAACCATTGAACATTCTTCATAGAACACACATCTCCTCAATAGAGAATTCTCTCTAGACTTTTTCCTCAACAATCTCTTGAGGATTTTCTTTCAAAATGCTCCCACAAGCCTTGATCTTGTGTTAGAATCATAGTCAGGAAGATTTTGTAGAGAAGATAAAGACCTGCCAGAATATTCTCCATATTTATCTCAAAAATAAGTTTTCTTAATTAATATTATTTTTAGTTTAATTTTAAATAAAATCAAAGACGATCCAATGCTTCCCTGCTGGATGAAGAGTTCATTCCTATCAATGTGCAGCCCTCCAAATCTAGAAATCCGCACACAGAGCGTTGCAATGCCAGACAAAAAAAATATTTTCCTATTTATTCAATTCAAAGGGACAACGTTGCAACGTTGTCTCGACACTATAAAATGACATTTTTATTTCGTGCAATGGGAGCCTTTTTTAGAGACAAAAACCCTAATTTTGATTGGAGCATGGTTTTGGGACCTAGAGGACACTTTAGAGAGATAAGGAGGAAACTCAAGGCTCGAGATCGCGAAACATCACGACGGGAACGAGTGTTGGCACGCATCGTCCAGTTTTTTCTCTTTTTCCTTTACTTTGTTTTTTGAACTTTAGTATTTATTGTATTGAGTATTTGATGTAATATTTAGTATTCTAGACTTTTGGATGATTGTACTTTTGAACTATGTTTGATTTTTTTATATGTATTATATCGTAACACCTTTTATGCATCTCGAATCAATTTTCTAAACTTTTGGCCATAGTTTTGCATGTTAAGTTAAATTTAGCTTGAGAAAGTAAATTTAACTATGGAAGCTAGATGCATGATTAGGATTAATATATTGCATGAGAATGAATAGGTTAATACTAGACGCCATTAAAAGAATTTGATAATGCTATGTTTAGTTGTAGAAATAGACCAAGAGGTTGATTTACTACTTTATATGAGTTCAATTGGGCTTGGGAGAGTCAATTGCATATTTTAGTAATCAAATTCATAGTTGCAGTTCATGTAATGCAATCATCACTTGTCTCTCTAAATGGACTCCAACTATTGTAAATAGTTAATTTAGTTTATTATTGTTTCAATCCAAAGTTAGGTTCTTTAAATAAAAGTAGGCATGAGTAACTATGGTACTTAATTAATCTAAGATCTCCAATCCCTGTGATCGACCTTGGCCACTATTACTGACAATTTTAGAGGTCTAGTTTATAAATATACTTGATAGAGCCTTCGACAAGTTCTTTATCAAATTGGCACCGTTGCCAGGGATTGACATAGTTTAGTTCAATTAATATCATGGTGAAAGTGCTTGATTTTAATTTAGAGTGTAAACAGTGTATATTTGTATGGTTTCATACTTTTTTCTTTCTTGTACAGTTGTTTTACTTGTGTAGTTGTTTAGTTTTCTTTTTTTTGTTGTTGTATTTCTCTTGTTTTAGTTTTTTCTCTTTTTGTTCTTGTTGTTGTATTTTAGTAGCTTAGTTTTCTCTTTTGTTTGAGTTTCTTGTATAGTTCTTTTCTTTGTTATTTCTTTTTGTCTTTAGTTTCTGTCCTTTATTTGCTTTCTACTTTGGTTCGGGTTCATTCTTAATCATTTGACTAATGAATTCTCTGATTTGTTATTGAATAAGGACCCGTTGGAGTGAGTGCTTACAAAGGATTGCAGCGTGGGCTCGAACTCAAATTGATACACCACATGAGCCTCGTCTAGCTAAAGACGTTAAGGAAAGCGCTTCTTGGGAGGCAACCCAAGTTTTCTTTCTCTTGATGCTTCTAGTTTGTTTTTCCTTTCTAGTATAGGTTGTTTAGAGTGCCAATTAAATCTCCTTTCCATTTTGCAGGACCTTGATCGTGTTGGTGCTCTCTTCGTCCCATCTCAGGATTCTGTCATGGAGAAGCTTCTCCTTATTATCATGCTAATATTGTTCACTCATTCTTTAATCTTTGTCCTTGGATGCTTTAATTCTTTTCTTACATTGAGGGCAAATTAATTCTAAGTTTGGGGGTGGGTAGTACCTTGCAGTCTTGATTTTAAGCATAATTGTTGTTCGATTTTTAAGCATGTTTGGAATGAAATTTATTGCATGATGACTGATTAGGAAAACCTAAGAAGTAATCTAGATGATTTTTTTTTTTTTTGCAATAAAATGAACTCTAAAAGCATGCCCTGAATTGAGTATATTTGAATTTCGTCTTAAATTTCCTTCCAACACATTGAGCACATAACTGACTATCTATTAGGTTCGAATGCTTAGGATGGCATTATTGAGTCTAGAGGTTTTTTTTACCCCGATAGACTTAAGAATTGATTAAAAGTAGAACTGCATGAAGGTTTGTGATTGAAATATGTTGAATGAAAAGAAAAATTTGTCTGTATTGATTTTTTAACATCTTGAAAGAAAATTAAGGCATGTTTTATCAATTTCGATTGGAGCATAGATTTGGGACCTAGAGGACACTTTGGAGAGTTAAGGAGGAAACTCAAGGCTCGAGATCGTGGAACATCACGATGGGAACGAGTGTTGGCACACGTCGTCCAGTTTTTTCTCTTTTACCTTTACTTTGTTTCTTAAACTTTAGGATTTATTGTACTGAATATTTGATGTAATTTTGAGTATTTTAGACTCTTGGATGATTGTACTTTTGAGCTATGTTTGATTTTTCATTTGTTTTATATCATAACGCCTTTCATGCATCTCAAATCAATTTTCTAAGCTTTTGGCCAATACCTTTGCATGTTAAATTAAATTTAGCTTGAGAAAGTAAATTTCACTAAGGAACTTAGATGCATGACTATGATTAATCTATTGCATGAGAATGAATAGGTTAATACTAGAAGCCATTAAAAGAATTTGATAATGCCATGCTTAGTTGTAGAAATAGAGGTTTATTTACTACTTTACATGAGTTTAGTTTGGTTGAGCGAGTCAATTGCATATTTTAGTAATTTTTGGCTTAGGGTTGTTGCATGTTCTACAATTCTTTAATCAGATTCATAGTTGCACTTCATGTAATGCAATCTTCACTTGTGTCTCTAAAAGTACTCAAACCTTTGTAAGTAGTTAGTTTAGTTTATTCTTGTTTCAACCTAAAGTTATGTTCTCTAAATAAAAGTAGGCATGAATAACTATGATACTTAATTAATCTAAGAACTTCAATCCCTGTGTTCGACTCTGGCCACTATTACTGCAAATTTTAGAGGTCTGATTTATAAATATATTTGATAGAGCCTTCGACAAGCTCTTTATCAAATTGTCGCCATTGTCAGGAATTAGCATATTTTAGTTTAATTAATATCATGGTAAAAACGCTTGATTTTAATATAAAGTGTAAATAGTGTATATTTGTATAGTTTCCCTCTTTTTGCTTTCTTGTATAGTTGTTTTGCTTGTGTAGTTGTTCAATTTTCTTCTTTTTGGTTTTTTATTTCTCTTGTTTTAGTTTTTACTCTTTTTGTTGTGTTGTTGTTGTTGTTGTAGTATATTAGTAGCTTTGTTTGCTCTTTTGTTTGAGTTTCTTGTATAGTTTTTTTCTTAGTTGTTTCTTTTTGTCTTTAGTTTTTGTCCTTTATTTGCTCTCTACTTTGGTTCGGGTTCATTCTTAATCATTTGACTAATGAATTCTTTCAGTTGTTATTGAATAAGGACCTGTTGGAGTGAGTGCTTACAGAGGATTGCAGCGCGGGCTCGAACTCAAATTGATACACCACATGAGCCTCATTTAGCTAAAGACGTTAAAGCAAGCGCTTCTTGAAAGGCAACCCAAGTTTTCTTTCTCTTGATGCTTCGAGTTTGCTTTTCCTTTCTACTATAGGTTGTTTAAAGTGCCAATTAAACCTCGTTCTCATTTTGCAGGACCTCGATCGTGTTGGTGCTCTCTTCGTCCCATCTCAGGATTCTCTCATGGAGAAACTTCTCCCTATTATCAGGCCAGTATTGTTCACTCATTCTTTAGTCTTTGTCCTTGAATGCTTTAATTCTTTTCTTACATTGAGAGCAATGTAAATTCTAAGTTTGGGGGTGGTGGGTAGTACTTTGCAGTTCTGATTTTGAGCATAAAGTTTTTCAATTTTTGAGCATGTTTGGAATGAAATTTATTGCATGATGACTGATTAGGACAGCCTATGAAGTAATCTAGATATTTTTTTTTGCAATAGAATGAACTTTGAAAGCATGTCTTGAATTGAGTATATTTGAATTTTGTCTTAAATTTCCTTGCAACACATTGAGCACATAACCGACTATCTATTAGGTTCGAATGCTTAGGATGGAATTATTGAGTCTAGAGTTGTTGTCACCTAGATAGGCTTAAGAACTGATTAAAAGTCGAATTGCATGA
The DNA here is from genome assembly GCA_033996785.1 of Trichosanthes truncata. Classification (NCBI taxonomy): domain Eukaryota; kingdom Viridiplantae; phylum Streptophyta; class Magnoliopsida; order Cucurbitales; family Cucurbitaceae; genus Trichosanthes; species Trichosanthes truncata. The sequence goes on from MU867261.1 coordinate 31,683,994, forward strand.
AGGTTTGTGATTGAAATATGTTGAATGAAAAGAAAAATTTATCTGTATTGATTTTTTAAGATGTTGAAAGAAAATTAAGGCATGTTTTATCAATTTTTGTACTTAAAGTGTGAGGGTCAAAAGAGCTACCTCTATTGTGATCAGTTAGGTCATCCATTAAGCGAGTGCTCTGGATAAGAGTCCCTACAGTGGAAGTGTGAAAGCTAGGGTCTCTGTTACCTAAAATGCAATATTGCAAGTATACGGGGTCAAGCTTTAATATAGTGATTTTGAGTATCGAGTATCATCTCCACAAGGATTGATTTTAATTCATTTAAGTACTATAATTACTTTCACTTAACTTTATTTAGAGAAATAAATAAAATAAACAAGCTAAACTAAAGAGCTAACCTAGAGAGCAAAAGATAAATGGAGACGCAATAGGAGAGAAATATCCTAGAGAATTAATGTCACCAATTAGACTTATAGCCAAAGATACCAAGATTTGTCATGCAAATATTCCATAAGCCAAGAAGCGAGGGTATTAACTAAGTTTTTCAAGCACAATTAACTCTCATGTAATGTTATAAACATAATATCTCTATCTAGATTTTAATAACATGCAAGACATTAAGCAACTTCTTTTAATGGCTTCTAAGAGAATTCTCCACTTTCATGCAAGAATTTACAAATAGTCATGCAATTAAGTTCTAGCCTAAACCAAACTTAAAGCACAAATTCAGACAAATAAAACAAATAATCTGTGATCAAGAGATTACAAGCATTAAATACATAAAAGCATTAATCAAACAAAAGCATTCAATCAAGGTACTTAATCAATTAAAATCTCAAGTCTAACGGCTACATCACAACCCTAAGATGAAAAGAGTCTAACTACTCATTGTTCATTATTACCACATCTAAACTCTAGCACAACACTAAAATAAAGACTACAATGTAAAAGGGAAAGAAGAATAAAACTAATGTCATGTGTCGATCCACGTTTCCATTGTAATCTCTATAGTCTCAAGCTTGAAAATTCCTCTTCTATGCTTCAAAAGCTCACTCTAACTCCCAAAAATATGCAAAAATCAAGTTTAGGGTGTTGTGGCTCTCGAAATTAGCTCCCCAAAATTGGTTGCAAAGTGATGAATTTATAACAATTTGTCAAATATGGAAGGTTAGTGTCGAGACACTATCCATAGCATCTCGACGCTACGGATGGAATAGCCCAAAGTCATCTCACGCGTGTTTTAGAGGAAGAAGTTGATTTTTCGAAGCATTGAGATGCTATGTGAGCATCTCAATGTTACCTCTGCAGCATTTTGGCATACTTTGTTGCAGTGTTTCGACACTACCTCTACAACAGCGTTTCGCGCTGCCTCTATAGCAGGGTTTGTGTTGTATATTTGTGGCGTTGTAGCGTTTGAACGCTGCCTCCTCGATTCTTTTAGCTTAATTCTCATATTCTCTTCACTTGCTTCCATCAAAATGCAATCTTTTCGCTCCTTTTTCAACATAAAACTTCTAAAAGCTCGATTTTTCTCCAAATGCTCCAAATCAACAAAATAACCAAATAAGATCGTGAAAGTACACAATAAGGCCACAAAACTAACTATAACTAAAGCCTAAGGATAACACATTTTTTGTGCTATCAGTTTCAAAAAGAAGGAAAAAGTCAAGTTTGGGGGTTAGTAACTCCAGTGAAAAAAAAAAGATTATGCTTAAGTAGATTGCTGACTTTAGTGTGGGGAGACTAAAGATTGGAACTTAGGGCCAATGTAAGGGAAAAACGAATGAAGGACTTTATAAAACTGTCTAAAGCTAGTAGAAATTGATAGATAGGAGGTTAGACACACACACACAAGGAAAGAAACAACTAAAGTTTAAATTGCTTGATGAAGGGGTGTGCTAAGGTTTTCTTTTATTGTTTTATGTTTATTTAGACTGCTAAGGCTTGAGTCACTATTCTTGCATTGAAATTTAAGAAAAGTATCTTGCTCTGTTTTGCTCGGGACTTGTAAAAATCTAAGTTTGGTGGTGTTTGATAGCACACAAAAGAGTGCTATTTCTAGGCTTAGATTTAGGTAAGTTTATGCTATTTTTAGTGGACTTTGATGCTTTTATCTTATGATTTGCAAAATTCGAGCATTTGGAGCAAAACTAATGATTTGGAGTAGTTTGTAGACAAAAAGGAGCTTAAAGGAGAGCTTTTGGGCTAAAGAGACAGAGAAGAATTGCACAAGTAATGAGACTCGAGAGTATAGTGTTGCAACTCCATATGTGCAGCCCCCAAATCCAAAAATCCACACACAAAGCGTTGCAATGCTGAAGGATAGCATTGCAATGCCAAACAAAAAAATCTTTTCCTATTTTATTCGATTCGAAGGGAAAGTGTTGCAACGCTGCCCCTAGCATTGCAACGTTGTCTCGACACTATAAAATGAAAATTTTATTTCGTGCGATGGGAGCCGTTTCTTAGAAACAAAAATCCTAATTTCAATTGGAGCATAGTTTTGGGACCTAGAGGACACTTTGGAGAGCTACGAAAAAAACTCAATGCTCAAGATCGCAGAACATCACGACGAGAACGAGTGTTGGCACGCATCATCCAGTTTTTTCCCTTTTCCATATGTTTTTTGAACTTTAGGATTTATTGTAGTGATTATTTGATGTAATTTTGAGTATTTTAGACTCTTGGATGATTGTACTTTTTAACTATGTTTGAATTTTTATTGGTATTATATCGTAACACCTTTTATTCATCTCAAATTTATTTTCTAAGCTTTTGGCCATAGCTTTGCATGTTAAGTTAAATTTAGCTTGAGAAAGTAAATTTAACTAAGGAACTTAGATGCATGACTATGATTAATCTATTGCATGAGAATGAATAGGTTAATACTATAAGCGATTAAAAGAATTTGATAATACCATGTTTAGTTGTAGAAATAGTGGTTTATTTACTACTAGACATGTGTTCAGTTGGGCTTAAGAGAGTAAATTGCATATTTTAGTAATTCTTTGCTTAGGGTTGTTGCATGTTCTACAATTCTTTAATCAAATTCATAGTTGCACTTCATGTAATGCAATCTTCACTTGTGTTTCTAAATCGACTCCAACCTTTGTAAATGGTTAATTTAGTTTATTCTTGTTTCAATCTAAAGTTAGGTTCTCTAAATAAAAGTAGTCATGAGTAACTATGGTACTAATTTAATCTAAGAACTTCAATCCTTGTGATCGACCTTGGCCACTACTACAGCAAATTTTAGAGGTCTGGTTTATAAATATATTTGATAGAGCCTTTGACAAGCTTTTTATCAGTCCCCGAGTAGAAGTGTTCCTTAGCAATCAACTTAAGTAACTCAACCTAGACATGACTTGCCTTAGACAGAGTTCCCTCTTGATAAAAAAAACTTTTTATTTGAATTTACCAACCACACCAAAAATATTGCTTTTTTTTTTTTTTTTTGTAAGTGAAGAAGAATGGCTTTAATCTCCAACAGAGAGATCAAAGCCTTATTCCTACTTCCTGGGACATAAATTTTCATCTTGCACCTAGGTCTCGATAAGGGATGAGATTTAAGTGTTAGTTGAGGTGCTTTAATCACGACAAGCTTTGTCGGGTCAAGAGATTTATATATGCCTATGAATGTAGAAATTGCAGTTGCAACTTGTGTCACATAGTATAGATTGTCATCCTTCATGCTCCCATCTTTTACTTTTTAATTGAATTCTTTTTCTTTTAGCATTTCCTGCAAGCTACAACAAGTAAAAGTATCACTTAGACCAATACCAGGGTATTTCAGTGTCGAGAATACGTTGAATGTCATTTGCTCTGAAGTTGTGGCCGCATGGCTTACTGCAACTTCCTTTTCTGTTTCCTTCTCTTCATTCTCTTCTTGAGGCGATTCTTGTTTAATCTCTTTTGGATTCTTAGTAATTTCAAGTGCTGAGGCTCCTCTTGTTTCTATTAGGAGTTCATAGTCTTCATATTCTAATTTAGTTAGTGTCACCGCTTCACCTTGTTCTTTTTCTTCTTATTTTGAAGTCTTTGTGTTGTTAAGCAAAGTTCCTTGTGCCCTATTCTTCAATTCGTTCGCAATTTGTTCTATATGGATCTCCAAATTCTATAGAGATGCAACTTTGGCTTTGCATCACAGCATCATTTTTCACCATATATTCCTTCATGAGTTCTTCAATGTTGGTTGGCACTTGTGGAATCATTTGTTGCTACATCATTTGTTTGGCATACTGATACCGATGTTGGTCTGCAAAACTAGGTAGAAATCCATAACATAAAGAATTAGGATTATAAGAACAAATCTCAAATAAATGACTTCCTTTACAATAAACACAAGAAATAGAAAATATCTGGGTATTTTCCATAATTAATGTTTTCAGCCTGTTGCCTAATGATGAAGCTTGCGTGCTCAATGTGATAGCACACAAAAGTGAGCTATTTCTAAGCTTATATTTTTGCTAGTTTATGGTTTTAAAGTGTACTTTCATTCACTTAATCTATTCATTTTGTAGGATTCGAGCAAATATAGTCAAATTGAGCATGTGAGGAAGATATTGGAGAATTTGGAGCACAAAGGCGTGCTTTGGAATAATGGAGTTAAGACGAACACAAGCTGCAGCATTAGAACTCGAGAGGACAGCGTTAAGATGCTGCCTATATCATCTCAAACTGCTAATGTAGGCACACAAGCTGAATAATCTGCAAGGGTAGCGTTGAGACACCACTTTTGAGCGTCTCAACGCCCAAAACAAGCGCATAAGCCATTTTTCGTCCGTAACGTTAAGACGTTGTGCATAACGTCTCAACGCTACCCCGATTTTCCTTCTTTACTTCGCAAATTAGGTCACAGTATCGAGACGTTGTCCCGAGAGTTATATATAAAATGTTTTGGCTACGGATTTGAGGAGGCCATTTGGAAAGGAACCAGTCTGAATTCGATTTTTACCTCATAGTTGGGATTAAGGGAGCACTTTTGAGAGTCTAGGAAGACATTCAAGGCTCGAGATCGTGGAGTTTCGCAATGAGATCGAGTGTGGCACGCGTCAGAGAGTTTTTTCCTTCTTTCCTAATTATTTCGTAGTTTTTGTTTTTAGATTTCTGTATTTAGAGCTGTAATTGTGGATTTGAAAGATTGAACTCAGGTGTTTAAACTTGATTGTGATAGATAGTTAGTTTTACTTCGAGATTTATATATTTGAACTTTCATTTATACATTCTCATTATCTTGATTAATTCTTTGGCAAGAGTTAATTGTGTATGATTTAAGCTATAGCTTGGAAGAGTAGAACTTGAATCTAGATTTGTGTGCATAAATATTAGTAAGCTTAAGCATGAGAATGAATTGTTTGCTAATAGAAACTGTTAAGGATTTGCATAATACCATGTTCAATTATAAAATTTAGACTAGAAAGTTGATTTAATAATTGAGCATGAATTTTAGTTGGGCTTGAGAGAGTCAATTGAATATATGTATGACTTCTTGGCTTATAAGAGTTGAATATAGAAATAATCTCTTAATTGGGTTAACTTGGATTTACTTGGTTAAAATCAATGTTTAAAAAAGGTTCACTCTAAGTGTCTGCAACACTGTAAATATATAGCTTAGTTTATTTTTATCTACCTCTTAAGTTTGGGTTCTCTAGATAAAATTCAGTTTGAGTAACTATGGTATTTAATTAAATCAAAGAAATCCAATCCTTGAGATCGACCCTGGCCACTATTATTGCAAATTGTCCGATAATTAATTATATTTCATAGAGCCTTCGACAAGCCCTTTTATCACAATGCTGCAATGTCATCTACTTCCATCATTTGGAGCGATCAAACTCTACTGTTATTGTTGGGATTTATACCCTAAAACTTCGTAATTAAGGATTTATTTAATAATTAATAAAAATTTTGATTATTTTATTTGCAATATAATATTATCTATTATATGTTATATGAAAAATCCAAGGTTATTAGTGTAATCTTGAATAGTAAGTGGTTGACATACGAGATGATCATGTTCAAGGAATAACCTAAAGAATAACCTAAAGGGTGGTATATGGATAAGGTTAGGTGTCTTATCCTAGTAACATTATTGATATGGCCCACTTTGTAATAGTTACAAATGATTTGATCCAAATCGTTCATGTGGAGACATGTGAGTGGGGGTATCTTATATAATGAGTTTGTGTAAGACTGGATCACGAAATATTTAATCTCTCTTTATAAATATGTTAATTGAGAAGATTAATATTTCATCAGGATGATCATATGCAACTAGATCTTAATCCTAAGTGAGTTATAAACTCCTGCTTGTGAGGGCTTGTCCTTTGATTTTCATAGGTGAGAGTGGCTTTTGTAACCGATTCAATAAGCCTATCATTTTGGGAACTTGACCAAATATGGAGCTGGAAACATAATCTCACAAGATGAAATTCACTCATTCTCATATAAGGTAAGTAGATGAGTAGGTCCTTTAAGTGCTGATTTCGAGACTTGAACAATGAGGCCTCACCCTCTCATTGGCCTGAGAGGGACTTAGTTTATGGTTGGATCATAAACAAATTGTTCATTGGAGGTTCAGTGGTACTTAAAGTGCAAGATGTAATTACAGGAGCATAACAGACTTTTGACCTAGCCGTAATTACGAACAACTCATGAAGGATCAACTTGCATGTAATGGTTATATTCATGGACACAACTTGTCCTACAGTGCATAAGAGTGTAACTCTAGGTCTATAGTGGAGTGACCTAAAGTTAATGAATGAAAATTGATTAATTAAAGAGGTTAATTAATTATTTTTGTATCATTGGAGCTTATAATATTTAGGTCCATAAGGTCTCATTGCTAGCTCATAGTAACACTAAAAGATCAATTTATTTGAAAGAAAATTTTGAAATGTTCAAATTAATCTTTAATTTTAAGTGTTTAAATTAATATTTAATATACTAGATATATTAAATATAAGAGAGGAAAATATATTTATTGTACTTCATACATTAAATATTAAAATAATTAATGTACATTAGATACATTTAAAAAAAGAGATTTAAAAACTTTGAATAAGATTCAAATAAAGAAATAAATATCGTAGGAGAATTTGAAGGATTTGAATAAGATTTAAATAGATTAAATATGCGTATTTTAATATATTAGATATTAAAATATATATTATTTAATTATGGCAAAGTTTTGCCTCAGGTCTCTATAAATAGGACCTTTGGGTTGAGCCATTAAAACAAACATCTCCTCAATAAAGAATTAGAATTCTCTCTAAACCTCTTCCTCCAATCCCTTGTGGATTTTCTTTCAAGATGCTCCCCCAAGCCTTGGTCCTATGTTCGAGTCATAGTAAGGAAGACTTTGTGGAAGTCTTCGAACACAAGAAGTAAAGAACTGCCAAAATTTTCTCCATAATATACAAAGGTATTTATTGCTTAACCTTAGTTTTTGTCTAATTCTAAGTAAAATCAAAGACGATCCAATGTTTCCGCTGTGGGATGAAGTGTTCATTCCTATCAGTTATGTCTTTCTTCTTTCGCCTTTAATCTCTCTCAACCTATAAAATTCTGCAAATAAGAATCAATTTTCTAGGATAGAGGCAATTTAGGGTCGGAAACCAATCACAATCCTTGCAGAAAAATTAAAATTTTGTTAAAAACGTCGTGCGTTTTACCAAGTAATAAAGTGGAGGGTACTCCAAATATCAAATCCTAAGGGAATGATGTGAAATAAAAGTCCAATTTTAAAAACAAAGACCTCCTCAAAGTTTGTTACCAAGGTAACCGAGAAAGTAAATGAGAATGTTGTTGGTTTGTAAAAACATAAAGTAAACAAATAGGAATGAAAACGGTTGATAGAAGATTAATAAAAGAAGGGGGATCCAAAGTTGTTTCAACCTTTGCGGAATATGCGTCTGCAACTTGTCTCAACTAAGTGGAGCTCATCAGTAATTGTTGCCCATATGCACTCGCATCTCACCTTGTCGGGTACTGTACGGTTCGAGCATAATGGTATCTGATTGCGCATGCAACCTACCCTTTTCGACACTTAATACCATGAATCAAGTTTAACACCTATTCAGCCTTTTTCTAAGTGCTTTTAGGAGCCTAAGTAATTAAACACGTATGTCTATGGTTAATTGAACTTAGATTAAAAATGCATACAACTCTATTGACTCTATAGGTTTTGCCCTATGTTTGGGGTCAAAAACAAAGTCCTACGTCTAGGATCTTTTCTTATATTGCTTCTATGAAAATCGTGCTTGGCTCAACCCTTTCAGTATTAGATTTCGCACATATTATGCTAACATTTAACTTAGGTGATCCGTTTAGATTAACAATGAAATCTAAACTCAATAAAAGTAAATGGTGTTAAGTGTTTAGCAAAGTTGCGTAGGCACCAGGTAGAGCTTACTTCCTACTTAAGGTACTTATATCTTTAAATCCCCAAGAAGGAACTTGGATCATATTAATGAAAACTAACTTCATATTGAAGAAGAATGCACAGTACACGAGAGTTTGAAGAAATTGAAATACAATCAGTAAGAAAGGAAAAATGAACAGAAACATTCAAGAAAAACATAAACTAAAACTCCTATGCTTGCTTCCTCCATCTAACTTGATTCAACCTTTTTCAAGGAGAATCAAGTGTTTACACATTTTTTTTTTCAAATCAAGTGTTTGAATGAGGTTTAATCAAGCAAATGAGAAGAACTCACAACGAAAACAATGGAGTTCTTTATTATGGATTTAAGATTATGGAGGAATAGAAGATGATGATTTAAGAGCTATAGTTGCCTTTTATAGACCCTTTAGGTCTAAGGTTTCTGTCGAGATTAGTGTGTTGAGCTGCAACTAACAATATTTCCATGATTTGAGGAAATTGGATGAGATTTTATTTCAGAATTTGCCAAATCCGTGATTTAAGCATAATCTGTCAATTAGGTCCATTGCGACCACATCCTGAGCGCATTTTGAGCATTTTTCCAGCACTTAGCCAATTTTGCCCTCTTTCATTACTTGGTAGCAAATCTGGTTGCAATATGGGCACATTTACAGCCTTTTTCTAAGCAATAAACTTAGGTCCAATTGCAGTTGCAAATTTGGGGGCAATTTCGACACCTTTCATCTTCTACTAATTTTGTCATTTGGTTACTTTGCAGCTGCAATCTGGGTAAAAACACAACTTCTATATAAAAACACACAAGCTCATTAAATTCTTCAAAAATTGATTCCTTTTATACCTAATTACTTTCTTTTAACAACTCATAGTTGAAAACATGTGTTTTGCTCATTTTACCTAAATTTCTCTTTTTAACAAGATTTACAACAATGAACACATAATTTATAAACAATAAAGTTAGGTTTTAGTGCTAAATAACCCTCATTAATGAGGGTTATCACACATGTATCACTATTTTACAAGTCACTACCTTATCAGTTTTGAAATAAGTGTAAAGTTTAAGGTTAAAAATGAAACTTTTGAAAGTTCATGGGTATAATTAAAACTTACTATAAAGTTCAAGGGCATTTTGTATAATTTAATCCAAAAAAAAGAAGAAAGATTTAGGAAATAGTTGTAATAGTCTATGAACTGAGTTGACCGTTAGTTCACCTTTCGTTCTTTTTATCGACTCAACCTTCAAACCGTCATATGGTAAGAGTGAAGAAGCCGCATGAATTTTAGCCAGGGACAATGGCGTTGAGGGAGATTAAAATGTACCAAAAGAGTGTTAAACTTTTGATCAAGAAGCTTCTATTCTAGCAACTAGTGAGAGAGATCGGATAGGATTTTAAGATTGATCTTTGATTCTGGAGGAGAGCTTGGCAGCACTACAAGAGGCAGCAAAAGGGTACTTAGTTGGATTGTTCAAGGATAAGAATTTTTGTGCGAATCATACCAAGAGAGCTATGATTATGCCAAAGGATATTCAATTGGCAAGAAAAATAAATGGAAAGAGAGCTTAGCAATACATCGTCCAACCCAAACTATTTGTCGAAATTGTTCTTCATACTTGAAATATTCCTTAAGCTCAATCCTTTTTTTTTTTTATTATTATTATTTAAAGAGATTCACACTAGAGTCTAGTAATTTCTCTCATTTTTATTTAATTAATTATGTGCAAGAATTGGAAAACAAATCTCTGTGGGGAATTAATAAACTTACCGTGTGGTCAAAGATGCATTTGCAAAACTTGTTGGAAAAATACCTCCCACTTCTACTGCTTGAATAAGCAGAGAAATAACTACAAAATTAAAAGAATGCAACAAAAATAAGAATCACAAGAATTTACGTGGAAAACTTCAAAACTGGAGAAAAACCACGACCCAGAGAAAAAACTTCACTATGTAAAAAATTATTACAATTACATAAAATTCTCTCCCTGACACCAATTACAAAGAAACACTCTCTCAAAACTTTATACAATTTACACAACTAGAGTTAGTATACCAAGCTTAAAGTCTTTCTAAATGGGATTATTTGAAACCAAAGTCATAGGATCCTATTATAGTACTTGGAGCTCATCACCTTTTTGTACCTTTCCGATATGGGAATTCTACTATTTTAATATTCTGCCAAAAACCCTACAAATATTGAAGAATCCACAGCTCCGACTGTACCTATTGTCTTCATCTATTTATAAGAAAGTGGAAGTAACAAGATGAGCCTGAGTGCCTTATCTTCATCATCTATCTTCACTTCGATCACCTCCAACTTAGAAAGAATGTCATTGAGAACACTTAGATAATCTGAAATTTTCATACCTTTTTATGGATGTTGAAACGAGCATCGGGTTTCAAGAAAATATTTTAAAAGTGAGCCCTAGAGCAAGTATACACTGTCCACAAGTAGTATAAAATGGAAATATTCTAAGTATTGATCCCACAAGGATTGTAAGCAAAATTCAGAGTTATAAAAATACTTACTAATGCAACCTAAGGTAACCAATAAAATAGGCAAAGATGTGAATGGTAATGTGATAAAGAAAATGGCAATAGAAAACATGGGATTCAGTTAAGTTTCAACCCTAAGTAATGATGCTAATAGATTGCCCCATCATAATTTCCACATTTTACCTTGTGTTATGGATTAGATTCATCTCCTATTCAGCCTTCATTAAAAGCACCCTTAGGAATCTAAGTAATTGCTCCTACATTTCTATGGGCAATTTATCTTAGTAATTAATTAAGCATGTAAACCCCTTGATCCTATAGGCGTGACTTATGTCTAAGTTCAACAACGAATTCCTATGTCTAGGCTCTTGTTGTGCAAAAACTCACCACGTAAGCATACGCAATCATAGGTAGTAAATGGTAAACAATGTCGATCTCACGAGGACTAATGTAAGTAAATTTGTTGGAATTAAGCACAAAACTTGCCAACGCAAAACTAAGCTAAAGAATGCAACTAAACCTGCAAATTGACTGAACACAAAAGCAACTACTAAACTAAGAGAGACTTAGAAAGGAAAAGTATAACTTTAAACAAAGATTAGAGAGGCTAAACACGTACTAAAATGATGAAAACAGAGGGCTGGAATTTAAGAAGGCAGTAGCAATTATTTGCCCAAATGAGGTCGTCAATGCTACAGCATTAGACACCACAATGTTATACAGCAGGGAAACAACAGGGAATTTTCAACGAAAATCGACCCGAACACCTCTCGAACTCGATTTTCTTGCCTTTAACACTGAGTAAAGCATATGTCTATGAAAACTCAATGCTAATAAACACTAATAATATCCAAATTTTCCAAAATCACAAGTTTAGAATGTATGTCTACACCCTACAATTTCTACCCGTTAAGGAGAAATCACTTACTCCATTTGTGTCAATCCACCCATTCCTAACCCTTTCAGTATTAAGAACTAGTTTGTGCCTTACCCAAGGTGATCAAACTCAAATAAGAACTTGCAATAAACACCTCAAATGGAAGTATAACTTCATAAAAATGCATTGAGACAATAGGGTTCAAACAACCACATACATCCTTAACTTCCAGCCCTAAAACACTTAGCCCATAACTTTAAAACTGAAAATAAACCTTAAGAATTCATAAATCAACAACATAATGGGATTAATCTAAGAGTTATACCCAAAATAGCTACAAAAGTATGTTAACCTAGCTAAAAGATGAAGAAAAACTTGGGTAATACAAGAATCAACAACAAGAAGTTAAAACTAGAAAGAGAATGAGGAAGAAAGACTAGAAGATGGTGCAGCTTCTTCTTCTTCTAGAAAATCAGCCCAAAATCGTAGCTCCCCCCTCTTCTATCTATTTTCTGGGTATTTTTTCTCCTTTTCGGCTTCCACTCTCCTTCTACGAAATCTCCTCTTTTCTTTTCCCTAAAAGGGATGACTTAGCTCTCCCCATCCCCGTGGCAGCAGGTTATTGGTTTGAATTTTAGTAAATGTTGACTCCTATGGTGATGTAAGCTGTAAAATTTTAGTAAAAATCTGTGTCTCGATGTGGCTTACGATGCTGCAGCATTGGCGCCCACATTAGAGATGTGGGCTGCAATGCTATAACACTGGCAACCACATTTCAGCTTCCAGCCCATGACCTGAAATAAACCTGACCAAATGAGAGAAAATTCACCGAGAGCAAAGGAAGAATGAATAATTTTTCAAAACACACCCTTCCTTAATAAAGCAACCACATAAAAGCCCAAAACTGACAATGGAATTCAAATAACTCAAGTTTCAGTGAGGTCTAAGACTGAAATTTGTGATAATTTACTCCCATTTCATGGGATTATCAGCTCATCTCTTTTACGAAAACTGTTTATTGCCCAACCCTTTTAGTATCGGACTCAATATTGCATGCTAACTTAAGTTTCCAAGTTAAACTAACATTTAGAGTTTAAATTCAGTAAAAGAAGAAAAAACACAAGGAAAAGTTGGAAACAAGCGAGAACAAATTGTCAAGCTATCTCATTTCTTAGGGGCATCCACCAAATCGGATCCCAACAAAGAATTTATCTCATAATAAAGTGAATAAAAACAAAGAACTTTATTGAATAAGAAATCATGATTACAATAATGAAAGTAATAACAAAATAATGTAGGAAAATCAACAAGGGCAAAGCTTCTAAGTCAAAACCAAGGTACACTCAAGGGGAGATCACTCTAAGACTTAGTCCAATCCTTTTTCAAGGTGAACTAAGGTTGTACAAGCTAACTCTCACAAGGTCCATCAACTAAACTAGGGTTTCTCAAGTGAGAAGGGTCGATTTCTTCAAAGAGTTTTGTCTCCAAGGTCGCTCAATAATGTTGTGTTCTTCAATCCACCAAACCGTGCCTTATATAGACTCAAGGAGGGTAGAAGGTTGCTGAAACCCATGCTCCATATCTTGACTTTGAACCGTTAGAGTCAAAATAGAGTGTAGGTTGCAGATTTGACTCAAACAGATTGAACCACGAACTCCTCGATTGACTGGGTCTAGGGCAAAATGCAGTCGCATAATATATAGCCTTGAAAATAATGCGGTCGCAAACCCGTGTTTTTGGCATATTCCTACAAAACAGTAATTAATGATTAAATTTGACCAAAAATAACTCTTTTACCCCTAAACTTACTCCATTAACACCAGTTACTACAACCATGTGCCTTACTCAATGATACATGCTTAGGACAACAAAATCACATAAATAAGTGCATTTAAACATACATTTTCAAGAAATAAACTAACTTTTGAGGCTAAATAACCATGATAAACATAGTTCATCACTTTCCTCCATTCAAAACATGTGAAATTGCTCCTTCAGGTACTGTCATAAAGACACCAACATACCCTTAACTACTCCTTTCCCATCAAGGAGTACAATGAACCAGATTGGAAAATAACCTACCCAAAATAAAACGCCTCCTCATCAGAACCATGGGAGGCGATTAATTTCACACAATTGACTCATCCAAAAGTAGTTTCTAAATTTATTTGTCAAGGACCATGCACTACAAGAAAATTTGTCTATCCCAACGCGGAAACTCCCAATGCACATAAATGCATTATGAGAAACACCCTCTCTTGGCGTCAAGAGAACCTTTAGAGGGAGTTTCTACCGATGGTGCAAATTAAGGCATCGGTAGAGACCCCCCTCTCCTGACGCCGTGATGCTGCAAAGTAGGACATTTGCAGAAACCTGAGAACCCCTAACCTTTTTCCCCAATTTCATTTTTGTATCTCTCTGGAGTTCACCCTGAGATCCTTATCAAGAGTTCACCCTGATATTGACCCATGCAAATACCTTCCATAGGGGGGCGGTCCAAAAGCCGTCGCGAGGCCTCGCATGAATCTCAAGATGTGAACCAATGATGGAGACCGTATGATATGTTGACATATTTCCTTCTCCCACTTACTATAATACTTTCTCAAGAGATTCACCCTGATATTGACCCATGCAAACACCTTATGTAGGAGGACAGTCCAAAAGTCGCCACGAGGCCCCGCATGAATCTCACGTTGTGAATCAATAATAAAGACGTAGGATATCTTGACATATGTCCTTCTCCTACTAAGTATTTTTTAATAGGATTTTCTACTACTAAGACAAATTAGGCTAATCATATTCATCTAAGTCCTCAATCTACCCTTTCATAACCCTTATGTTGGTTAGATTGATTTTAATATGAATTGCCAAGTTTATTAAACTATTTAAAAACTAATCACATTATGTGTCTGCTTAATGAAATTAAATAAAAATTGACTAATTCAACTCCCAGGTAAGTTCTCAGTTAGAGGTGTTCCCTTTCGGTCAACTAAAAGACCCTAGGCTAGACAGAATCTTCCATAGACATAGTTCCCTTATAGTCAATTTTTATTTTAAATTCATTAGTCTTTAATTAACTATTAATTACTAGATTAATGAACCTAAGTGAATTTAAGCAATGTTTCTAATTCTATTAAAAAACTAATTCACTTCAGGGATAATTTTGAAATTCTATCATTTTAAACCCTTTAAAACAAAATTAAAAGATTATTCTAAATTCTAATCCCATTAGAAACCAATAAAGATAAATTAAATTCAAATTTTGAACTATTTAAAGCAAGAATCAAGAATATCTTTAATTAAAGGAAACCTATTCTCATAAGGAAATATCCTAATCTTATTAGAAACCAATAAAGATAAATTAAATTTAAATTTTAAACTATTTAAAACAATAATCAAGAATATATTTAATTAAAGGAAACCTATTCTCACTAGGAAATATCCTAATCTTATTAGGAAACATGGATTCTAATTATGAAAGGAAATATCCTAATTTAATTTTCCAAATATAATGATTATCTTTAAAGATATGGAAAATATAAACTTATTAGGAAAGCATCTCAATTCTATTAGGAAACAACCTAATCAAATTTTTAAATATAACAATTATATTAAAAAATTAATTAAAATACATGATCATGTTTAACCTATGATGGAATTTTAATTTAAATGACATACTTTATGCAACAATCAAATAATTTAAAACATACATCACATGCATAATTAAATTAAAAAATATGAAAAAATTCACCGGCATATTTGGCATATCCTAGAAATTAAAGACTAAATTCAAAATTACACAATTTGAATTTCAAAGACATATCTTGATCTTTAATTTCTTTCCTTGTTTAGCTATCCAAATTGAGGGTTTAGGAAACTCTAAATTAAACAAAACCTTTTCTTTGATAAATTGATGTCGCCGTCTTAGGGACTCCCTTGCCAAAGAAACAACTCTCTCGCAGGTAAGATTAAATCGGCTCAAGCAGCTCATTGCCAATTGCGGATTACATCTTGCGTTGACACCGCCTAATTCTTCACCATCTGCTTCAAAATTGAGCAAGACTTCTCACGCCACAAATTACGTCAATCGATGTGATTGAAGACTTCAATTATGTGAAGGAATACAAAATTATGAGAAGACTTCTCCGTAAGCTGCTTCTTCATTGCTTATCACTGCATGGAATGTCACGTTCGCCTGAAGGGTTCCACTGCCAGCTAATTCAAAATTACACAATTCTTCATTGCAAGATGAATTCAACAATCTTGCATCTCACATGAAATTGAATTACACCCCCAAATCAGCTTAAAATCCAATAAGAATTTGCCAACTTCATCCATTGGCTTGAAGTACTTTTGAGTCTCGAGGGCTTCACCTTTGTATAACAGAAAATAAAGATACAAAAAAAAAAAAAAAAAAACTAACCCTTTTGGATTTTACACTTAATCTAATCAAAGCGAAAAAGTTCTATTGCCAAAAAGTCTAAACAGTCAATTTGCAAACCACATATCACATATATGAACAAAATTAAAATACCCATCATACGAACTTTTAATTCTAAATAAAAATCAAAGTAGGCTCTGATACCAATTGAATGAATTAATGTTTCACTCCACAGTAGAAGCATTTGATCGTCTTTAATTTTATTTAACATTAAACTTACTTGGAGTAAATATGAAGATATTTCTGGCAGTTCTTTATCTTATCCACAAAGTCTTCTTGGCTATAAAGATATTTTTGGCGCGCAGAGTTGAGTTGAGTTGGGCAGAGTTGGTTTGTCAGTGAGTTTAGGAAGTCTGTGTTTGGGTGCAGAGTTGAGTTGAGTTGAGTCAAAAAGTTTGTGTTTGGGATGTAGAGTTAAGTTGAGTTAAGTTATCAAAGGTATCTGGTGCAGTTTTTTATAACCAGAAGCAGATTGATTTTTAGCTGACTGTTTTTTTCTTTGTTTTTTTTCTCCAACCATTCATCTAGAAACATATTTTTCTAACCTTCAAACATTGAATTCATATGTCAACTTCAAAAAGACTATATATTTCAATATTAGTGGAATATTCACAAAAGGAATGTTTCAATTTGGCCATTTTAAAAAAAAAAAAAAAAAAAAAAAAAAAAAAAACTTCATTCCTTATATTTCTTTTTTTACAAATTGACTTCTTCCAAATGATATGCAATTAATAGAAATCAAATGTCTCATTACACATTGAACTTCTTTTAATTTATTGATAGCCAATGTGACAATTGATTAATAATGTATATAAGTCAACATTACTTTCATGTATACGTGGTTGTATAATTTTTCAATAACTTGTTAGATTGGCCTAGAAGATTTTACATATGCCATAAATTTAGAATGCTAGAAACATTGAACCATTCCACCTAAAGTTCGAAAGTTAATGTAGAACATGGTTTTATCAACAATTTTACTTGTTATTTTATTGAAAAAAAAATCATTTCATTTTTATTTTTTGACTTTTTAAAAATGTTCATTATTCTAATTTATTACATCACAATTTCAACTCATCGTTTAGACTTTTGTGAGATAAAAACTTTTGTTCTAAGAATAATTTTTAGGTGGCGTCATAAATGTCAAAATTATTATTTGGTTGAAATCGCTAATAACTCCAATTACTATGAACCTAGTCATACATTAATTAATGAATACAATGAAAATTCAAAGTTATTCAATATATTAATTAATGAATATAATATTAGAATTGAATAAGTTTAAAAATAATAATAATTAGTTTAATAGAAAATAATTACGGCTACAAATCGAAATTGAACCATTCATTACAAATCTATTGTTATCAATTTTTGAAGGAAGGAAAATAATGGAAATAGTGACTAAAAATTTGAAACAAACTTACACATAAGTAATTGTCAACATTATAAAAAGAATGTATATAAACATAAATAAAGCATCAAGTTAAGAGAACATCACAAAAAAAAAAAAAAAAACACAAGTGTACACGGTGAAAAGTTGGCATTTCGAACCTCAAGCTAATGTGTTCGATAATATTAGTTTGAGCCTGCACATATTACAAACATTATGTTAGATAGAAAGAAAATGAAGAACATACTCATGGTACTAAAGAATGTTGCCCTTAAAGATGAGTGGTGTACCTTAGGTGGAGCGGAATGAGTCGGGAGGAGTCTTTTGGTTCGTGAAGTGCACACGAGGATGTGGTGAAATTGAGATTCAAATACAATCAATGAGGAATTGTGAAATAAAAACAGTGTACGAAATTTAAAGGATGAATCGTTAGATGTCACTCACCGAACTAGGAAACCAATGTATGCAGTGAAGGGTTCTCAAAAGGAAAACATGGGGGCCAATGGATATATAGGAATAGGAGGTGGGTTGTTCTCACCTACCTCTATTTAAGTTATTGACAGTCATTAATGGCAATAATATTTTCCAAGTAACCAAAGAAAGTAGGTAGTGGTTGTAAATTCAAACACCCATAATAAATGAGGAAGATACAAGTTATTGAACTTAAAAGAAAGGCAGAACATGTCTGACATGTTTATAATGGAGATGACAGTCCAACTTTATCCAACCGAAAGGTGGAATAAGACAAAGTCAGAGAAGGGCATTCCAAATGTATTTCAAAATACAACTATAGTAAGCAAAGAAACCCCAGCCTCAGGAATAAGTTTGACTCATTATGGTCAAAGAAAATTCATCAATGTAGCACATAAATCAAATTCGAAATTCATTGTCTAACTTAGGATTAAAAATCAGTAGACAAACAAGTATAGCAAGAAAAGGAAAACCGGTCTCAGGAATACATTGAACTCATTCATGTCAGTGTGTAAGTACAATAGAGCTCAATCAAAATCATGAAACATTGGAAAAAAACATCACTATGGAAGTAATTAGTGAGCTGAACCAAAGTCATAGAAGAATTTAGGATGGAAGTAAAAAATGATTCTAGCCATAACCAAACAAGAAATTATTATCCAAGTACAAAAGGAAAAACGAAGTGAATGAGGACCATATAACAGTGAACAAGAAATCAATATGCAAGTACCAAAAATTCATATAAACAAAAGGTTTAGGTAAGAGGAAAAAATTAAATTCAGGACACTATAAACAGTTCATCAATGGCCAAAAGGGTTAGAAAACATACTTGTCATTAGACCACCTCCCCCAACCAAGCTCAAATCACACATCAAGTCCCCTACTACGAAGTTCCTCACTCATCCCTCAGATGGTACATGCATTCATTCAAACAAACCCAATCATTTGACAGGTTAGTTATGGATGAGTGGATGGTCCAATGGAGGAAAAGCAAGGATTCTGGCAAGGGCTTGATTGGAATAGGGTTTAGAACGGTGAGGGGAGTGAGGGAAAGCGAGGAAATCGGCATGCAATGGAGTGTTTAGCATTTATGGTTCTGAAAAAAAGAAATTAGGAAAAACAGAAGGTCGATTCGAGGGACAAAAAGTAGAGGAAGGTTGCGTGGGGTTACAGATCAAACAGATCTAGGAAGAGAAGGTGAGGTAATGGTGCATGTACAGTACAAATCGAAAAACCAGGGCCTTAAGCTTTCAGTATATCAAAGAAAACATGTTTCCTTCAAAGATTCAAGGGTTAATATGAAAAACAGAGAGTTAGAGTTACGACTCTAGGTAGAGGAAGTTAGGGTTTCGATTTTTGAAGAAGACATAAAAGAAGAAGATGGGGAAGAAGTTGTGGGTGGGCGAAGATGAAGAAAATAGCAAATGAATGTACCTTGAAGAAGCAAAGCTCCAAATCGCCCATCGAACCCCAGATCTAACCCCATTTCCATCGAAGAAACAAGGGAGTCTGATGAACGAGAGGGAGAGAGAACTGAGGAGACAGAGACTTTCGTGTGGAGCGTGAGATGCAATGAATGAGGGAGAGAGAGTAGTCTAAGGAACGAAAACGTGTGGAGTTCAACAGTGGTATTGTTGAACTCCACCGAGTTCTTAATGAAGAAGTTGGCAGTTTGCATATCAGTGGGCCAAACCCAGTTGGGCTTCTTTAACCAACCCAACTCTCCCTCCCAAACGCCCCCTTAGTGTTACTTTGAGCTAGCAAGGGAACCTTATGGACCTGTAGATTATAAGCTCCAATGATACAAAATTAATTAATTAAACTCTTTAATCAATTAATTTTCCTTTCCTAACTCTAGGTCACTCCACTATAGACTTAGAGTTGCACTCTCATGCACTGTAGGATAAGTTATGTCTATGGATATAATCATTACATGCAAGTCGATCTTTCACGAGTTATTCGTAATTATAGTTGGGTCAAAAGTCCTTCTATAATTACATCTTGCATCTTAAGTACCACTAATCCTCTAATGAACAATTTGTTTATGATCCAACGATAAACTAAGTCCCTCTTGGGCCAGTGAGAGGGTGGGGTCCCATTGTTCAAGTCTCGAAATCAACACTTAAGGGAAATACTCATCTACTTACCCTATATGGCAAGGAGTGAATTCAATCTTGTGAGATTATCTTCCCAGCTCCCCATTTGGTCAAGTCCCCAAAATGGTAGGTTTATTGAATTGGCTACAAAAGCCACTCTCACCAATGCAAATCAAAGGACAAGACCTCACAGGCAGGAGTTCATAACTCACTCAGGATTAAGATCGAGTCACATATGATCATCCTGATGAAATATTAATCTTCTCAATTAACGGATTTTTAAAGAAATATTAAATATTTCGTGGTCTATTCTTATACAAATTCATTGTAAAAGATACTCCCACTCACATGTCGCACATGAACGATTTGGATTAAATCATTTGTAACTATTACAAAGTGGGTCGTATCAATAGTGTTACCAAGATATGACACTCAACCTTATCCATATACTATGACCCTTTAGATTATTTTTTAACATGATCCTTTCGTATGTCAACCACATACCGTGTCAAAATTACACTAATAACTTTGAATTTTTTCATATAATGGATAATATTATTTTACAAATAAAATAATCAAAATTATTATTAATTATTAAATAAATCATTAATTACGAGGCTTTATGGCATAAATCTCAACAGTCTCCTTATCCACTCATCGTTGCCCCCTCTGTCTTGTCGCCGACATCTCGTACAACTAGTCGATGTTATCGGTAAATCCAAATCTCCCTTTGGTGTATTTTTGGTGTAAATTTTGTTGTGACTATCTTTACATTTTGTTATTGATTTAACTTTCATTTTGTTCTTTTGCTTTGTTTCTTTGTATTTTATCGATTTTCTATTTTTATATAGTTTTTGATATAAATTGGATACTTATTTAGTTTATATTCAGATTCAAATTCAATTTCATCGGTCCTTAAGTTTTTTCCTTTGTATTTATTTAGGTTTTAGTCTTTATAAAGTATGGTTTAACCTAGCTTTGACAAATAGTTTAGTTTGGTCTTTTGAGTTTCTTCTTTCTTTCACTACATAAAATAACAAGAAAAAAAAAATTGTCCTGTGAAAGTTCAACAAATTTGAGGTTGGCATTTACGTGATTCTCTCAAACATCTCTATATATTTGTGAAATTGAATTTGAATCTGGATTGAAGTTTGGGGAATTAGACTGGATGTTAGAATGTGAGGAGTTTTTGGAAAGTTAAAAATGTTGTTGTAAAGGTAGAGTGGAGTTTGTGATTAAGGAGATTAATTGATTTTGTGCAATGATACATTGTAACTGGAGAACCTTGATATGGAATGGTTTAATTAGAATTGAATAGTTTTGATGTTAATTGAATCTTCATTGGAATCATCATAATTAGAGATTTTATTAAATTGTGTTAAATTGAAAATACACTTTATTTTGCATTGTGCTTCAAATTCTATTTTCTAATTGCATATTTTCTACTTCTAAAGCCCCTTTGACCTCCTATTGTTGGCCTTGTGGACCAAGCTAGAGGCTGTTTTCCACTAAGAAGCTACTTATGAATGGGTCTTTTATATCTTAGGTACATTATGACTACAAAATCTCAAAGAATTTGATGTATAACTCAATTATTTATTTCATTTCCAGAGCTCTAAGTGTTCCATGTGTTCAACGTATCATTCTTATTCAATTTGTAGGAATCTATAGATTGTAGGGGCGGGTGAGGGATTGTTTTGTAAATTTTTAATTCTAATGTTCCTAAGTTTAAGTTTTAGCTAAGTTTTTGTTTAGTTGTTATATTTATAAGTTTAAGTGTAGGGGGTGGGTGGTGCGTGAGTGTTAAGGGATCCTTTTGAGTTATGTCGAACTTGCTACATTTTTGTTACATTTTTTCAATGATTACCAATTATAATAGTTAGGTTAAATTTGCTATATAAGTTACTATGAATAAGTGAGCTTTGATTCATTGGAAAAAGCTCATTGACTACTTTAATAAATATTTTTGACTTGTCTACTTCCATAAAATGCTTAGCTGAATTTCTGTTGCCGTGGAACTTTGACTACTTCCTACGTAGAATAGTTTTGATGAATTTAGGTACGTTTATAAGATTTGCTTAGCTCGATTAGTTTAACGGATATATTGTTCTTGTTTCGAATAGTTTGGTTTAGTTTTTATGTTTATAGAGGTTACTTAAGTTTTGATCGATAAGTTTAATTGTAGGATAATTTTAAATTATTGAGTTAGTATTGCCCCTAATGAAATTTTTTTTTAGGTGTTTCGGGGTCGATGTACGAGCAATATTATGAACGAGAAGTTTTATTTTTTCTTAGGTGCTTTGTAATTATATTTTTATCTCAAACTTGTATGAACGAAAATTATATGAAAACTTTATAATTTTGTTCGTATAATGTATGAGCAAATTTGGTTCATTGGCTAATTCGAATGAAATTTGAAAAATACTTGATTTTGTACACAATTTATTTTAGGTACAAAAAAAATTTGGGTTACAATAATATTCAAAAGGAACAAAAAAAAAAAAAAAAAAAAAAAAAAACAGCCCCTTACTTTTGCCGACGTCGGGGACTTGGCGTAACGCAGAAGTTACTTCGGTTGACATCAGCCTATTCTGGAGTCAAATAGTGTCTCCCAACGCCGGCCAATTCTAGTGTCGGCAGAGCCTCTCCTGACGCCAGCCTATTTTGGCGTTGGCATAGCCTTTTCCAAAGAGTTTAGGTTCACGCTCTTGCCGATGACTATTTTTGCATCGAAAAAGCCTTTTTCGACGCATTTTGTTACGTTTTTTGATGCCTTATGACATTGGCAAAGGTCCAAAATCTTGTAGTGATGGGAAAAACAAGACCAAGTCATGAACTTTTTTTTTTTTGAATGCACGTTTTTTTTACAATATGTGGGGTGGGGGATTCAAACCCTATGACTTCTTGGTCGAAGGTACATACTTTATGTCAATTGAGCTATGTTCATGTTGGCTCAATGCACGTTTCTTTTGGTGTGTAATCTTTTTTCAAAAAAGTTTTTAAAATTTTAAAACCTCTAAAATGTAGTTCTAAAACATGTCTTCCTTTTGTGTAGTTTAGTTAAGAATTTATAAGTATTTTCTAAGAGAAGAATAAAACAACTATTTTCAAAAATAAAACTAAAGCCAAATTTTTATTTAAGACCGACCTAAATATTGTTAGTTATTTCCTAACTTTCCTCACATATTCTTTCATAGTCTAACCCAATTGGTTAAAAACAAAAATGTATTTGGTAACTGTCACATACATTTATTCTTTTTTATTAAAAAATAGAATGCATTTAATAACTATTTCTAATTTCTTGTTCTTTAAAATTTTGTGTTAAAAATAAAAATTTTACTAGAAAAATACTTGTTTAGAGAAACCAAAATATCCAAAACTATACTTTTTTAGTAGAACAAATGCGGTAGGAGATTGAACTTTAGACTTTCAAAAAACTAATGGCAGTTTTTATCAACTGAGTTAGGCTCAAATCACTCAAAATTATAACAACATCATATTTATTCATTTTTATATTTATTTTGCATTAAGTTAAAAAAATGATAATACAATATTTATTACATTCAAATTCTTATAAAAAAACTGTAAACAATTAGAAAGCTATTCTTTCGGCTCAAAATTTGCATACAATTCTATGAACGCCCTGGACAAAAAAAAAATTACTAAACACTAACACGTGCTCCTAAAAAATTAAAAACCAAATAGGAAAACGAAAACTAGACTATCTCTAAACAAATTATTCAATGAAGTTGCCACAATGAAGTTGCCACAATGTTGTTGCTTCATAAGAACTGTGGATTCAATAATTTTCATGTCCACTATGAACTACTGGATATAAATTTGAGATACTTCTCTCTCTATTCATTGATAAAAAACTGTCAACTAAATTGTGGCGGCCTCACCAAATAATTTCTCCCATCTCTGATATTTTTTGTCTTCTTGTTGAAAATATTTCTGAGAAAATAAAATTGAAATAAAATGCCGCATGATATTATTTCACTCTTTACATTTATAATACAAGAATGTACAAGATCGTATCAAATCAGATCTCAACAGAGTATTGAAAAAAAGAAAAAGAAACAAAAAATCTCAACAGAATATTTGGAACGTATATTTTAAGATTTAAAAATGACAACCAATGAGATACACTTCACACTTGTCGATTTGGACCTACAAATCCTGAGGGTTTTCATTTATTTATTATTATTATTCTGGATATTTATTTATTTATTATTATTCTGGATATTTATTTATTATTTTTTAATGGAGGTATGGCTGTTATTTTAATGTTGAGTGTCGGTCACTTTTGCATGCATCATGAAAAATAGGCATGTTTCACGTGAAAATTGAAAATATAACATTAGAAATTAAAAGCATAGATAAACCTTACCTGACATGTATGCATAATGCGCATTAAGGTTCCTAAATTTCAAGAGGAGACATTATCTTAATTAATAAAAAAAAATATTATGGTCAATTCGAGTATAACTCAGTGGATAAATTAATATTTACCATCTCAAAAGATCGTTGGTTCAATCATTCATCTCGCAATTGTTGAACTAAAAAAAAGAATGAAAACAATACCCCGCATTATAAAATTAGGCTATTTTAGAGTATTTGGACTTAGTTAATCGTTAGAGTTCTAATTTGAAAAATTAGAATTTCAAGTTTAGCCCTTAAGTTTGGTAAATTATATTTTTATAATTTTGGAAAAGAGAATTTTGAATTACATCTTTAATTCTAAAGTTTGGAAATTTGATTTAGTCCTTATTTTCCAAGTTCAAAAGCGACCCAAATCCCTTTTAATTAGATTTTATCTCAATTTTTTTAGGTTCCTTATTTGGGGTTTTAATTATGGAAAAGAGAGGAAAAGAAATTGGAATTTAGATAAACCTATGATTTTTCCTCCTATTTATTTGGCATTTGCTATGTGGGCAAATTAAAAGAAAAGCAAAAGTGAGACAAAAGCCCTAGGTTCCATTTTCTCCTTCTTCCTCTCTTCACAATCGGAGCCCTAGCTGCCTACCTCCCATTTGTTTCCTCCTCTTCTCCGGCTAGACCATGACACTGGTGACTCCCCCAATTATTGGCGACACTACCACGAGACCCTCCTAGAGACGACAGGCATGACTCACACGCGAGCAGTGACGACACGCCCTCCCCTCTAGTGTTCGGTGCCCGTGGCCTCTTCGGCAATCCCTTGGTGTTTTGCACGTCTCCTTCCTTTGTTCTTCAACGAATTCATTACCTACAAGATGTACAGCTCCTCCGGCCAACCAGCAAATGACGACGTGTTCAATAGACAAAGTTGTGGCAACGATTTCCCTTTTTGTTAAGGTTGGTGATTTACCCACGTTGTTCAGATTAGATTCGCATTACCCACAGCCTAACTAACCTCAATTTTGAACACCCACCACTTGAATAGTCCCAAATCGGTTTGCCCACATCAAGATTAGTGAAGTTGAACTGATTTGGACACCAACCAACACGTGTTTGAGTCTTCTTGGCATAGTCGGTAAGCGTTAGTGCTTTTTAAACCCTTTCGAATCTCTTGTAAGTGCTGTAATTTTGTTCCTAACCATTAGGAGTGACACGTGCTAGAGTAATGTGATAAATCAACAATAATATGATTGTATATGCACAAGTATACATATGTGAATGTAGCAAATGCTCAGTAAATTATTGTATCCACAGAGACCTGTAATATTCTATTTTACCGCAAATTAACTTTCAGTAAACTCAATTCGTAACCAATAAAATTCATCAAGGAATCGAAATAAAATAAAATAACAATGCTAAAACAAATTACTTGCTAAAACAGAGCGAAACAAAGGAAACGTAACTAAACAAATAACAACTTGCCTTAGTACTTTGAGCTAATACAAAGGATTGGATCAGAGGTAATTCATGATTTAAATTAATTTACGACTTGAGTACATATTCATTCCACTCAACCCACTACAGATTACACAGCATTCTCCCAAATCACCTAAAATATATTGTTTCATTCCCATTACTACAGCAACAGTTTAGCTCACTATATTGTGTGTGCATTATGTGAGTGATTATCCCTAACCTCCTCACTTAGCTATTTACTAACCCTAACATGGAGCTAATGTGATTTTTAAGCTTTCAACTCCTCCTATTCTTCCTAGAAATCAAAGAAACAATGCTACAAATTGATTGGCCAAACGGAAAGGAGCTAATGAAATAAAACCTCTTAAAAACCAAATTGTGTAATGAAATATACTCAATTGTAAGATTAATCAAAAGAAATCATCCTCTAATCCTCACCTTAGGGTGATTAGTTCATAATGTAAAAAATACAGCAAAGAAAGCAAAATACAGACATAAAGTAAATGGTGCAAGAAAAACTAAATGGAAGAAAAAGAAGAAGAAGAAGAAAACGGAATGTTGCCGCAAAAAGCTCGATTCAGCATCAGCTTCAGCTCCACAGGAGGAAACCTTCCTTATTTAGAAAAACAATCGCCCATGATAAGCCTTAGGATTAAGGCTTATTTAACTACCATTTGCTTAAAATATTCTTGTTTTGTCTTACGATCAATTGAAAATAGTTGGAAGATTGCTTAAATTTAAGGAAGGAATGAATATGTTGGCATTTGGAATAAAATTCTAAGTAAATTGATCTTGTTTTTAGGATTTATGAAAATTGCAAAATCAAATTGCAGAATATGATTTTGCAATTCTGGACAGCATGAAATATCAAGGAAATTATGGAAGATGAAGTCGGCGCAAGCAACAAAACCCATTTATGGAAAGCTTGATTACATCACTAATTGGGGGAATTGGAGCACGATTTTTGGGCAATCTTCAACCCTAAGGAAGGCCTATAAATGGGGAATAAGAGGAGGAGCTAAAGAGGCAGATTTGGAGAGGAATTTAGCTCGTGGGTTTTGTATTTGTCGAAGCTCTGTTTTTTGGTTTTACTACAGAATTTACTTTTCTATTTCAGCCAAGAACTTAAATTTCAGTCTTGTTTTTCTTCAATTTGTTTCACGAGTATTAGGGAGAGTTGTTTGAAGAACGATCTTTGTTCTCCAATTGATCTCTTCTTGCATTAAGTTAAGTTTTGATTCAAGTTATGTTCGTGGGTTTATTAGCGGTAATACTCTGTTTTTTCAGCAAATTTTGCTCTGTTTTCTTTCGAGAACTCAGATAGTTTTCTGCATATTCCGTCTCGAAATTCTAATCCAATTCAAGGAAATCTTGGAGTGTTAAGACTAATCAATTCCTAGAAATAAAGAAAAGATTAAGTCGATTGGAATAGAGGAGGAATTCAGTTCTGTTTTAAAATTCATTCTTGCTCGATTACTTTCTGTTTTTCGGAGGAATATTTCAATTCTGTACTATTTTTGCTCCTTAATCTGTTCATTGCAAGGGAATCGGGTATATGAGTGTTGTTGTTCATATTTGTTCTTCAATAAGTTAATTAGGATTTGATATCAATTTTGCCTTTTATTTTCCATTCTTAGTGAGAGATTTTGGAGGCTTATTTAGCTACTGCTTTTGCCCAAGTATTTTATCAATTTATTTAGTTTTAATTATTAGTAGCAATTTTACTCAAATTTTCTTTAATAGGATATTTCCTTCTAAAATTAGTTGTAAGATTTTTACTTTCAATTTGAGCTAAAACTTCTTAGCGGGTTCAAGGATGTGAATTCCCTAAGAAGTAATTGTAGCCTAAATTTCAATAAAAACCAAGCCTACATCTCAATTGTTTGCTTGTGTTGAATACATTTCCGTTGAGATTCTAGTTTGATCAACTAGGGTAGCAACTCAAGCTTAGATCTAATACCGACATGGTTAGTGATAAGCGAATTTCACACAAGTAATGGAGAAAAGAGCTTAGACATAAGTCAATCCTTATCCTAGACATAGGGATTAAGGACTCCAAAACCCATAAAATTGAGAGCCAAATTATCTAAGATTGAGGGACTATAGACATATAGGTCTCTCACTTAGCCTCCTAAAAACCTAAATTCAAGGTGAATAGGAGATGCAATTTTGGTTTACAATTGAGTGTGGAGTAGGTTGGAATTGCAATTTTGGCTTGCAATTACAACTTAGGGCAATGACACTCTTGAGCCCCATTTTTATCCAAATTCATTTTGCAATTTCATTTTCTAAGTTTATCTAAATTGCTATCCAAAATTGTCATTTCTAGATTCTGCAATTCAATTCTGCAATTTTTCTTAATTCGATTATTGTCATTTCTAGATTCTGCAATTAGATTCTGCAATTTTTATTTTTCACCAACACACCAACCCAACTTTGTTTTTGCAATTTTAGTTTTCAAGTTTGCAATTTTCCTTACATTTTTTCTTTACAATATTTTTGTTACTCCGTTCCCTTGGGATTCGATACTTGGTACTCACATACCATTTTATATTACTTCGATCGCGTGCGCTTGCGTGTAACACCGATCAGCCCATGACCTCCAAAATCGGAGGTTCTTCTTCTTTTCTCTCTATCTCCTTTTCAGACCTCTCTTCCCTCTTCTTTTCTTTTGACGGTTGCCCAAACATTATATTCCTTCATTTATGCAAATCAGGGTTGATAGACAAGACCTCTGAAATGGCGAGCTTCTATTGGCTAAACAAAGCTGATTGTTCTGACATCTTCCAGCTCATTTAATGAGCTATCTTTCTCACGTGTGAAATTTGTGTTGTCTTGAACTATTAGATTTGCTCCAACAAAGCGTTATAAAACTGTTGCCCTTTGTTTCAAAAGTCTTTCATCCTCAATAATTATCCAACCGTTAAGCATATCCTGAATTAATCAAATAAGCTCATTAATTATTTAAATCATGCTCTAATAAGAATTTTACTAAATTAAAAGTAACCAAGAGCAAAATAAATCAAAGCTAGGGATTTTCTATGATAAAATGAGGTAAAATATGACAAATCGCTCCTAAAATGATAGCCCAATAACTCTTATTTTAAGAGTTATTAAACCCGCAAACTTGAATCATTACTCGTCCCTGAGTAATGCCCTACACACACCACGCAATGGTTAGCTAGCATGCTCTGCTGCCAAAGAATGCAAAGGTAAATCACCTTAATTGCTCAATCAAAACTATTGTTTAAACAACTTTAAGAATGCTATCCTGCTTCAAAATTCTAGTTTTTGCTCTTTTTGCCCTAGACCACAGAATTCAAGGAGATACAATTTAGCTCTACAACTCCTTCACACTAAAGATTCAAGTCCTTAGACTCATTAAGCAATCTCTTGGCCAAGCCTCAACTTAAACACTTTCTGCTATCTCTAAATTTTGCAAGCTACAACGTATTTACACAAAACTTCAATCACTTTTTTTTTTCAGACTCTCCCTTTAGAGAAGCCTCAAAGTCATAGCTCTATTTCTTGGAATGACAACATTTTATGATGTTGTGCACCCTAGCTTTCAAGCCATCACCATAGAGGACTACACTCATTCTCCCATTTTAAATCAAGATTATCCTTCTTGTTACTCCCCTCTTGCTTCTCAGAATGGAAACATTTTATGATGAAGCTCACCTAAGCTCTGGAATGATATAACTGTCAGGAAACACTCATTCCTTGCATAGAATCTTTTTTTTTTCAAAGCAATCTAATTGTTACTTGTAACTTGGCTCTAGACTGCCAATACTTTGTGGTAAATGCATCTAACTATGAGCATAAGCAATAATTTAGATAACTTTAACAAACCCAACTTTTAATAGCCTACTAGACTCTATTACTTAATAAACATATGCGCTTTCTAAGGGAAATGAGTGTATCTTGTAGGGAGAAGAGGAGTACTCACCTAAAGTAGATATATATATTTTTTTCAAACTTTTCACCGGTCCCCCCAAACTTAACTCACTCATTGTCCCCAATGAGAGAAAATTAAAGGAAAGCCCCAAACTTATTTGCAACCAACAAAAATTAGAACTAGACTAGGAAGTGAACTTGTTGATGACTTAGTTGAGAATGAGTTTTCCTAGAATTTAGGGCTTTACAGAAGGATAGCTCTAAAAATAATCCATTCTAAATTCTAAGGTCTATAAGCATAAGCATGATCTATCGTAGACTACAAAATCTAAAATGCTAAATCATGAGCAATCCTCCAGCATTCTCAACATTATCAACCAAATCTAAGATGCAACAATGCATTCAATCAGACATAGCACAACTAACTAACCATTTGCTGTAACAAATAACTTGTGCTAGCTTTTAAGTCTTGAATTAAATTCTTTAGCCAACTTGAGAACAGAACTAACACAGGGCAGACTAATGCATAGGGACTTTTATTTTTTAACAAAACTCAAATAGAGGCAGATTAACACAACACTCTAATCTTCATTTCATTTCTTTTTCTTCCAATAAAACAACACAAAAGGGGTACAGCAGTATAACGAGCTAAAATTAAGCAACTAAAACTAAAAAAAGAAACAACAAAGACTAAAAACAGAAGTGTAGAAAGTAAAATATTAACATAACTATAGCAGATAAAATAGGGATTAACGAACATCCCTCTCAATCTTCATTCTCTGAAATCTCATCACCATTTTCTTCTTCAATCACTTACTCATCAGTAGGTGGTGGGACCCACGGAGTTAGAATGTCAATTATATCTCTCAAATCAAAGTTTAGATAAAATTAATTCTATTGAAATCAAAATTATGTTAGAATTTCAATTTTATCTCTCAAATCCAAATTTGGGCATAATCCAAATTTCCTCAAATCAAGATTTGGTTAAGATCCAACTTCAAATTTTACTCCAACTTCAAAGCAAGTAAAATTTGAATTCTATTCAAAACCAAAATTTGGGCATAATTCAAATTTTATCCCAAATAAAAATTGGAGTAAATTTCAAATTTTATTCCAAGTTCAAACAAAAAAAAGTTGGATAGAACTTCAAATCCTATTCCAATTTCAAGTAAAAAAATTTGGTAGAATTTTAACCTTGCCCCAAGTTCATAATTTGAATTAAGGTGGAACATAAATTCTACTAAGTTCAAATCAAAATTTTATGTCAGATAAGAAAATCAAAATATTGACCCAAATTCATATTTTGATAAATTGGCATAAAAAGTGTGTAAAAAAAATCAAAATTATGAACAAAATTCCATATTTTGATTAGATTGACACATCAAATGAAGTCCAATGTAGGAGCAAACATCTTAAGTTTTGATTCCAAATTATCTTTTTTGAGATTCACTTACACATACTAGTGCATAAATCTCGAAAAGTGGGCATTTGTTGAAATAGAAATTTTGGCGAATCAGAAATTGTCACGTCATTACCCAACATTAATGACGAAATTATATTTAATTAGGGATTAATTAAATTGGCAAGGATCCCTAAATTAAATTATGACAAATCCCAATATACAATTGGGTTATGTGAAATTTGGGCTAATTTAAGACGAAAGTCCAAAGGGCTAGGCTTAAAGTCAGCCAGTCTAGAGGTTAAATCCAAAGTCAACCAGGCCCAGTCCAACTGACAAGCCCAAGCCCATTTGGAGGCCTTCAGGAACTCTATAAATAGAGAGTTCTCTCCTCCATTTTAGAAGTTCAGAAGTTGAAATTCTCTAGAGAACTTAGAGAGAATTCAGAAACAAAGATCAGAAGACTCCCTAAACTCTTGAAGATCAAACACTCTCTAAACCAGAGCCTTGAAGACTAGAAGACTTTAAAGATCGAGAACAAGCTGTGAAGCCCTCGAGACAAATTGACATTCGAGAATAAGCTGCAAAGCCCTCGAAACAAATCCACGTTCGAGAACAAGCTGCAAAAGCCCTCGAGACAAATTCACATTCGAGAACAAAGTTGCAAAGCCCTCGAAACAAATCTACATTCGAGAACAAGCTACAAGGCTCTCGAAACAAATTCACATTCGAGAACAAAATGCAAAAGCCCTCGAGACAATTTCACATTCGAGAACAAGCTGCAAAACCCTCGAAATAAATCCACATTCGAGAACAAGCTACAAAAAGCCCTCGAGACAAATTCACATTCGAGAACAAGCTGCAGAGCCCTCGAAACAAATCCACATTCGAGAACAAGCTGCGAAGCCCTTGAGACAAATCCACATTCGAGAACAAGCTGCAAAGCCCTCGAGACAAATGTATATTTGAGAGGAAAAATCAAAGGAACAAATTAGAGATTGTACTTCACTACATTCAAATTAATACAAATATAAATTTATTTACACGTGTCTCATTTCTATTTCTTTGATGAAGTTACGTGTAAAATAGTATTTATATGCTTAATTTTCAAAAATCGAAAATAAAAAAGTTATTAAACGGACCTAAATTTTTCGACGAAAAGAAAGAGAAAATAAAAGGGTTATATGTTAATAAGAATAATATTACAAGGTCGCTGAGTTATGAAAATTTCAATTAATTGAAAATTGTAATTTATGAAGATTGTGAAATTTGTAACACAGGGATTTATGGAATGTTCCATTCTAACTGTAATATATTTATAAGCAGTTGTGGATCTAAAATTTTTGTTCAAAAGCATTTACAACTAAGCAATCTAAAAAAAATTATAAATGAAATCGAACTATTAATTTAATATATCGTAATTGTTGTCTATAAATTATCAATTATGAAATTGTTATATAATAATTTTGTTGTCTATGTTATCAAATAATATTTTTTTTACAATATATGTTACAAGACTAATATTATCTAAAATTCAAAAAAAAAAAAGACTAATAAATTATCTCTCTTATTTTTTAATATAAGCATTACTAAAAATAAATTTTAAAAATTACAGTTTGAATGAATCAGCCTCTATTATATATATATATATATATATATATATATATATATATATATATATATATATATATATATATATACACATACATATACATACATATATATACATAAAAAAAATTTCCTTTTGAAAAGGGTGAATGAGATTTGGCCCATTATGGATATACACTCATAATTTGGAAAGAAAGAAAAAAGAAAATTTGTGATTAGTGTCTACAAATAAATAACTACAGTGAAAAAAGAATAAAAAAGTTTCATATTTGGGATTATATCTACTAGATTTAGAGAAAAGAATGTGAATAAAAATAATTGTCAATCCTACCCCTGAAATATATCGCTATCTACATTCAACCCAATTCAACCGCAAGATCTTCTAAAAGAAAATCTCCCTAATGTTTTGCAAAATTTTGTGTTGATATATGGCCTTTTTTTTTTTTTTTTTTTTTTGTGGAGAAAAGCAACAAATTTTCTCAACTACATTTTAGAAGCTTTCTTCTAATTTTGAACTTGAGTTCCAATGACTCTTTGAGTTTGCATTGACAAACCTCCAACCCCTTCTTCATGATGTTTTTTTTTTTTTTAATTTTTTAAAATTATTCTTGTTGTGTTTAGGCAGCCATTGTAGAAGTAGAAGCTTAGGTTGGTGTTGTTGATATTGAAACTTATATTTCCCTCCAGAGCTCAATGTGAAGCACAGGAGGAGCACTTCAAGGGAAGAATTGAGGAAATTCTCTGGCAAAATTCAAAGCCCTTGCTTGCGAAAAGAGAAAGAGAAAAATGAAATTGGGTTTTTTTTCTATGGATGGAGAAAAAATAGCTTGGACAGAGGAGTTGGAAGTTTGCAGCAGGAGTTGGGAGGATTTTTTTTTTTAAGAAACATCTCATAGATGACCAAAACACGTCCTTTGAAACCTCTCCTCATAGAAGATGTATATAAAGGGAGTTTGTAGCAAAAGTTAGGATGATGTATATAAAGGCAAGGTAGCTCATAGATAATGGGTATACAGAGGATTAACAACAAATATAAATGGTATATAACAACATGTACACAACATCTCTTTCCAAACTAAAGGGTGTGTATATATATAGCACATGCAATGATGTCGTGTGTAGATTAGTCTAACAAAGACACAATGGCAAATATGATGTGTACATGCTATGTATATAAAGGCAGGTCGACACATATATAATTGATATATAACAGCAAATATAGAGGATTAACAGAAAATACAAGGGTGTATAACATCATGTATACAACATCTCTTTCCAGACTAAAGAATGTGTAGATATCGTACATACAATGATGGCGACTGGAAGTCCCCAACAGAATGGAGTAAATGCAATCGTAATGAGGGTTTCAACCACAAGAAAATGATTCGATGGAATGGGAGGAAGGAGGGTTTCGTGAGCCTCCTTTTTGGTTGTCAACATGAAAAATGTTCAAATGCTTGAGGTATGGTGAGTGTCTCCAACAAATGCATTAAATGAAACCAGGTAAGTGTGACCTTGATTTGACACTTTTTCATCGTTTAAAGCAAAATGGTTTAATTAATCATCCATACTTATGTTCATAGGGGGTAATTACGTTTTTAGGGGTATATGAATTTGTGTAATTAATAGTCTTGAGACATTTATCCAAAATTCCAAATCCCAAATATGAAACATATTTGTCCATATTTCATTACAATTTTTTTTTGTAGACATTAACTTACAATATTTCAATAATAAATTAGTGGTTGAGGTGCCTTGATTATGAATAAATTAATTTACATTTGGGGGGAACTAGCATTATTTACTAAAAATTTATTCGTTTGTGGTTGCTTGGACTATAAATACATGTATATGCAGATGTTATAAGCTACTATCTTTATGTTTTAATTTAGACATTTATTTAACTTAGTTTCATCGAGTTCTAATTGTTCTTTGTGTGTTGTTTTTTTTTTTATTCATCGAAAAACTCATGTAGCCACTCTATTGTTTGAATTAAACAGAATGATGATTTAAATTTAACAGAACGATTGTTTGAATTGTTACAACGTTTCTATTTCCCTCTATTATTAAATATATATATATATATATATATATATATATATATATATATATATATACACATTTTCCTTCTAGATACACTCAATATTGTTAGCCACAATTTTAGGTACTAGAAACCCATAAATCTCTAACAATGGTATTTTCATCCAAATGCTTATAGTATATTTTAGGAAAAAAAATGTTTTAGCCATTTTTGCAAAATGAAACTTGTTTAGACATTTTTTAAGTTGGATAGGTTAAATTTAGACATTTTTCTCGTTGACTCCAAAAAAATGCAATAGTTATATTTTAAATTTTAAAAAATAAGGGAGGCGAGCCCTTCTTAGGCCCATGGCACATTCATGGCAAAACCAAAACTTTACGTTTGAGGCAAGAATTTTATTAAAAAAATTATTGAATGCATTAATATATATTAATATTCATTTATTAAATTCTGATATTAGTTTGTTCAATGAGAAGTATATCTGAATTTTTTTTAAGAAAGATAATAAAACTTGAAATAATCGATAAAATTCTTTCCTTATATTATCGGAATTATAGTTTTTTTAGTTGATTAATTTTTTAAAAAAATAATGAATAAAATATTTAAAATATTTTTATTTATATCCATTATATTTGTAATAAAAAATTATATTATATTATATATTTGTTATAACTTCACACGTTATAGATATAATTTTTTAATGGGAGTCTGACGTACTAGTTACCAACCTACCTTCTAAATTTATAAAATATAAAAGTTTAAATTGTTTTTTAAAAAAAGAGTTTTTGTATATTTTTAAAAGAATGAAATAATCACTTTTTTCCTTTTTGGTTGAATATATATATATATATATATCATACTGAATAGTTAATACTTAATAGTGACAAAAATTACAGTTGAAACCTGGCCCTCTCGGGGTGCCCTGACGCGTAGGGGCTAGAAGAGCCAGACGCCAACTTGTGTGCATGGAGCGAACTGTTTAATTTATATATATATATATTTATTTAGTTATTTAGTTATTTATTATTTTTTTTCTTTTTTTTTTTTTAGTTCAAGCGTTTAATACTATTACTAGTACATAAAGCGTTGAGTGTAACCCTCTAACCCTGTGTAGATCTGCCGCTGTTTATAAGAAGTTATAATTATAACTTTTGTTTAGTTAAATTAGAAGTTTAGAGCAGAGCTTTAAAAGGTGTGTAATTAATTTCTAGACTTTAAATGTAGATATTCCTCCACTTTTAATGTTGAGTCTAATATTTGTTTCATAAAATGTTTGTGTATTTTAGTTGACCTCACTAATTTGAGTTTGAAAATTTTATGGTTGTCATTTTTAAATTATTTTATTTGAGTTTTTTTTACATTATATGTTATTTGAATTATTCTATAAATATGAAACTTTAGGAGTTTAATTGATACATTGACAATATTAAAAGAAAATTTTAAAAGGTTTAAATTGATTCACTTAGGAAACTTTAGAAATTTAATTGATACCAATTATAAATTTTCACAAGTATAAAATTGGAGCTTTTTCAAACAAAATATAAAAGAATGTGTCAATGAATACACATATGAAAGTTTAGGATTTTAATTAATTGATTCTAACTCAAAAAGTTATGGGTATAAGCTGATTTTTTTCCCTATTTTGTTTATATATTATTAATAAACTATAGTAAAAAAATCATCTACCTTTTCAAGAGATCGACTTAAAATCACAAGCTTAAACATAATTTAACATTAAATTATTGATCTAAAATGTAGCATCTAATTTGGTTTGACATTTTGACATCACGATAAGACAACTTACCGACTTTGGATCTGACATTGGATTACGACAACGACAAGGTGCCTACTTTCAACCATAAAATTCTAGTGAGCTCAAGTTGCAAAAACCAACAGCTCATGAATTTTTTTTAGTTAAAATATCATTTTTATTTTGTATTTAAAATTTATTTTATTTTAATTCATGTACTTTTAAATATTTAATTTTACTCCATATACTTTTAATAAAGTTCAAAATTAGTCGTTATTGTTAGTTTATTGTTAATTTTTCTAAGAAAATTTAGTCACTATTAACATTCGTTCTATATATTTTGAAAATATGTTCACATTGTATATTTTCTTGCATGAAAATTATTATTATTATTTAACCAATTTCGATAAAAAAAAAATAATTTCAACTAACGGTAGGGACTAATTTTAAGATTTATTGAAAGTACATAAACTAAAATAGAATAGAACTTAAAGTACAGAGACCAAAATGACATTTTAACCATTTTTTATTATATTATATTATATATTATTACTATTATATATTTTTTTTGGGTACACAAAAAGACAATAAACATTAAGCTATAAAATTCTGAAGAGGACTAAAAGGTTATTCAGACCAAACTTGATCATTCTATAGACGTTGAGCTCTCTGAGTAAGTTTATGTGTTGCCTCATTCCTGCGATGTTGGATATATGAAAAAAATGAATTTGGGGCCAAGAGAGAGACAACTCATTTTGAAGATGAAGAAGATGATCATGATTTAACCCATATGGCTACGACACAAACGACCTCATTTTTAATATTTCTTTTCATATGTTTAATTCTACTAGTTAGCATTATTTAAAATAATCTTTTGACAATAAGATTTAAAAATTATTTAAAAAAATATAAAAATATAATTTTTTATCTTAAAAAAGGTAATGTTTTGATTTTAGGGAAATAAAGGTTAGAATATGAACCCAACAAAAATTAAAGGACTATGGTCCTAATGTAGGTAATTCTGAATTTGATTCTTAATATTTTAAAATTCTCAATTTTACATTTAATATCTTAAAAATCATCCATTAGGTTGGTTTGTAAGAAATTCAATTAAAATTGTTAGTAGAATGCTTATATTTCATTAAATTATTGTTTTATTTACATATTTGGACATGAGGCATATCACTTAGACATGCTACTTGAAAAAAAAAAAAAAAGAACTTTATTAATGGGTGAGTCAGATTTTGATGATGAGGAGGTTGAGTAACATCCGAGTGACATGTTCACATACCTAAATATATTAACAAAGCAATAATTTAATAATTCATCAAATTTTTATTAACATTTTGTTGTGGGTGAAATTGAGCTAAAGAGATAAACTCGAATTACAAGAGAATCTTGCAAAATAAGATTATCCTTTTCAAATCTAATTCCTAAATAGAAGGGAAAACATTTTATATTCTTATCTAAAAAGGAATATGGAAAATAAAGATTCTATAAATACGCCATTATGACTCAAAGAAAGGGAGTTCAACTTAAACCCTCATTCTCTAAATTCTAGTTTGTTACACCCAAATTCTTCTTGCTAACTTAAGCATCGGAGCTAGTGTGGCAAATGCCACATCAATGCCTAGCTTTTTCTCTTTTGTAGGTCACTTCTTCTCCAAATTACAAATTTGCAGTTGTTGTCACGTAAAGGTCAGGTGAGATTTCTCCTGGCCAGATTTTGGCAACAACAGTTGGCGCTGTCTGTGGGAACGAGAGTGCTCTACCAATGCAAAAATGGAGGAAATCAAAATCTAATAAGGGGAAAAAGTCTTGAAAAAAGAAATGAAGACATGGGGGCTTAGATTGAATAAACAAAAAGAGAGAGAGAAAAGAAAAAGGAGAAAATGACGAAATGGGGAAGAAGACAAAAAAAAAAAAAAAGAAAACCCTCTCATCTTCTTCCTCTCTCCATTGAGGTTCAGCCGCTGTCGGCATTAACCCATAGTCGATCTCTGCAACAGTGACAAGTAAGCAAGCTTAGCGATCGACGTCATTATCCTTCTTGTTTCCAAGCGTGCAACAATGGAGAACTTTGCAAGTGACGCGATTTCAAAATCTTCTCCAACGACAATGACTCCACAAAACGACCTACAACTTGAGGCACCTACACACGACTTGCTGCCCATGAAAATACCCAAGAGTAGCAGCGAACAACGACGGAGAAAGTGTTCATTGTGTGGCGTTCAGTGCTCGATGTTCAATTTTTGGTGTTTGAATGAAGCAACTTCACAACTATCG
Organism: Trichosanthes truncata; assembly: GCA_033996785.1. Lineage (NCBI taxonomy): Eukaryota > Viridiplantae > Streptophyta > Magnoliopsida > Cucurbitales > Cucurbitaceae > Trichosanthes > Trichosanthes truncata. Next base: position 31,722,991 of record MU867261.1, read on the forward strand.
TGACCATTGCAACGACTCATGTGATTCTATCCAGCGGCTTCAAATCGGGAAGTTCGAACCCATTCAAACACCAACCAATTATCAGCCTAATTAGGACAAGATAATTGTGCAGATCCATACATTAATTGGACCAAATTTTAAAGCCTCAAACTTCAACTTCAAAGAACTCTATGAAATTGCGGAATTCATATGAGTCTTATTCAGACTAAATAAATTCAAGGAATAGATATTAAATGATAATAATTTATCTCTTGTCTCATTTATAAAATGGCATCTCCTTATATTCAATGTTCTATAATTCACTAATTCTAATTAGTATTAAAATTTCAACCATCATGCTTTACAAATTCTCCCATTTGAGACTGTTGAGAATAAAGCTTTATGTGATTTAGTGATATAACTGAACATCGTGAATAACTAGGAATGCCAAGAAATATTTGAAGAAAAATTCTGCTATATGGAAAGATGGAGGTCCTAAAATTTTAAATGAATAATTATGCAATTTTTCGTTGTAAGGAAAGTCCAAATTGATTATGGGACTGAATAAGGGATATGTCTCCCTGTCAAACAAAAAGCAAGATAGGGGATGTCTCCCTATTAAACAAAAAGCAAAAGACAAGATGACGAAGAAAAGAAGCTGGGGGCTCACAAAATCAACAGGGCAAAGATTATCCACACCTCTTAATTCAATTCAGAAGGCTAATTTTGGAAACTCCATATGGAAGAAAATTGATAAATAGAGGAATTGCAAAGCAAGAACTCCTCAAGATGTCAAAATATGGAAATCGAAGGTTTAAACAATTAAATCTGAAAAATGAGACTACGAAGCAAATTTGAAGGATTCTGCGAAGTTATAAAATCACAGATAAGTTTACTTCAAACTTGAAACTTTATAGTGCAATATTTAAATTCAATAACTAATTTATGCATGTCATAATTATTTTGTTATGATCTTTTGTCTATGTTATAGCATCTTCATGCACTCTACACATGCTCTCTACATTTTTTAATTATTTAAATGTCATTAGCATGATAACATCAAAATGACAGTTTTTGTGCTCTAATGAAGAATTGAACATCATGAGTTATTAGAAGTGCCATGAAATATCTGTAAAGAAATTTATTTTGTGGAATTCTAGCTAGAGGTCTTGTAATTTCTTGCATGATATAACAAATTATTCAAATAACAGACCACTTCATAAAATTCCATATTTTCCTTACATAAGTGATTGAATATATTTCATTTAGCTAAATCAGTATTTCATCTGCATTGAATTGCCTAACTCTCAAACTAGAGGGCGATTTTCATATGATATGAGAAAATATCATATTCATGAAAATTATATTTTGAATGCAGAATAATTGATGAAACATTCTAGATTCCACCTATTCAAAAATATACTTATGCAAGCAAGAAGCTACAAAGGCTACTAGATGGAAAAAATTCCCTCCTATGAGAGGTCGGAAAGTCCAGAATAGTACGTCCCTATGGGGTTTGATGACAATCCCACTTAAATTTGAGGACGCCCTCGAATTTACATATTCTCTCTAGGAAAACGGCACAGATCACGAATCCAGAGGAGAGTCTTAGCCCCCAAGAAAGATCGAAATGTTTCCTACGGGTTGGACAACAATCTTGGGGAGATCCAAGAAGAACCTTGAAACCCTAATTTTCTCCAGGTTGTGGACGAACGACATCCAGAGGAGAATCGTACCCACTAAGAAAAGACCGACCTACGAGGTTAGATGGCAATCCTGGGGATGATCTGAGACGCAAGATAAGCATCACTGAACATTAAAATTCCTATAGGAAAATGAAGAAACCAAGACGCAAGATAAGCATCATGGAACCCTAAAATTCCTACTATAAACGGAGAAATAACACTCTAAGAGACTGAATATTCTCACAAGGATGGACAACAATAATTAGAGAGAATTCCAAGCAGACCTCAAAATGTCAACAATGACTCCAAAACTTAATAGGCTACTCCCAAGTCAGGCTCCATGCAATTACTCCACATGCTCCTAATCTCGAATCCTAACTAGGGAGTGAGGGCTAAGATTGTGGGTGAAATTGGGCTAAAGAGATAAACCCGAATTACAAGGGAATCTTGCAAGATAAGATTATCATTTTCAAATCCAATTCCTAAATAGAAGGGGAAACCTTTTATATCCTTGTCTAAAAAGGAATATGGAAAACAAATGTCCTATAAATACGTCATTATGACTCAAAGAAAGGGAGTTCAACTTCAACCCTCATTCTCTAAATTCTAGTTTGTTACACCCAAATTCTCCTTGCTAACTTAAGCATCATAGCTGGTGTGGCAAATGTCACATCAGTATCTAGCTTTTTCTCTTTTGTAGGTCACCTCTTTCCCCAAAATTACAAATTTGTAGTTGTTGTCACATGAAGGTCATGTGAAATTTCTCCTAGTCAGATTTTGGCAACAACACATTTTAATAATTATTTTTATGGAATGACTTGATGGGAATTTTTATTACATCAAAGTTGAAATTTAAAATTTTAAAAGATTAAAGACCAAATTGAGAATTATCTCATATATTCTAGACCAATTGATATATTTTGCTAAAATTAGAGTGAAAAATGATAATATAAAATTTATCTTCAATTTTGATATTTATTTTATTTTTGGAAACTAAAATAAAAAATAACAAGCAAATAAAAATTAAAAAAAAAATGATAGGGACAAAATGGGGGCAGAGCTTATCCTTTATAGCCCCTTTTATATATATAGTATAGATGTGCCTATTTTCCTTGAATGCAAACGCAACAATCTATGTTTTAAAATAACTCCATCTTTCCTTTTCAAGGAAGGAAGGAACAAAGAAAAAAAAAAAAAAAAAAACTCCATCTTTCAGTTTGATAAAGTTATTGTTTTTAAGAAATTTGTTTGTTTATTAACGATTTTTTTAAAAAAAAAATTGTTAATAAATTTTGTTCATTTTGCTGCGTATAAGCTACTATTTTTTAATGTTAAATAACTACCACACTTTTATCATATTTATTACTACATGAAGTTTCAAGTATCACATTACCATTTTTTAAAACTTACTTTTAATGGAAAAAGTTTAAATTTTAGACTTGGAATCACTTCAAAAGAAGTATTATAAGATTGTATAACCAAATATCAATAAGAAATTCTATTAAACACTTTTAGAAGTACTTTCAAACACTCTTAATTAGATGGACTAAAAAAAACTATTGATTATTAGATAGTTATTTCATAGATTTTTTTTTTTTTTTAGTAAAATAAAGGTAGAGTAGGAGGGTTTGAACTTCTAACCCCAAAAAAGAGTACAATATATTTACAATAAGTTATAATTATATGGTTTTTTTTTAATAGTTAAATTAGAAGTTTAGACTTGAGCTTTAATTATTATTTTTTTTTATTTTTTGAGTTCAGACTAGAGCTTTAAGAGTTATGTATATAAGTCCTTAAGCTTTAAATGATGTAGGTACCTAAACTTTTAATAATGTTGAGTCTAATAATATGTTCCAAAATTTTAAATATGGTCTAAATCCTTAAACTTTTAATTCTATGTTCAATAAATCTATGGAATTTAAAAAATATTTAAAAAGTAAAAAGTGTATTAGATATAAAAATGAAATTTAAAAGGTTTTTTTTTTAAATATAAAAGTTAAAGCACTAGACACAAAATGAAGGTTTAGAAATGTAAGACTCAACATTAAAAATTATAAAATTTTAAGTTTTAAAGTTTTTTTATACAACAAAGGTGGGAGTACAAAAGATTTGAATTATTGTCAATTACCATAACTATGCTCATGTAATTGGCAAGGGGTAAATTAGAGTAATATTGTTCATTTAAAAGAAAATTATGAAAAACAAGTAGTTTTAAAGTTATTTAGGAAAAATATGTAGATATTTTGTCTTTATTGAACTTCGTCAGTTGGAGAAACGAATTTGAGAGGATTTAATTATTTTTTTCATTAAATGATTAAAAAATTATTTTTTAATTAAATATTTAAAAATTTATTTTTTAATTTGTCTTTTTGTGGAATGCGTTTATGCTAGAAACACATTCCACTTTTTATTTTTAAATTTTTATTTATTTACATTTTTTATTTTATTGAATGATTAACCTTTTTCTGTTTTTTTTTTTTTTATCAATATCCATTAACATATTAAACAAGTTTGCCCATTTCCCTTTTTTTTTAAAAAAAAGCGTTAAATGTTTTTTTTAATTTGGTTTAAATAATTCTATAATTTTACAAATGATATATCTAAAGTTTTTGTTTGAGCCATTAAATATTCTTTACAAAATTTGATTTAAAAAATACATTAAATTTACAAATATTGTACCTATACATCTTCTAAAAATACATTAAATTTTACAAAATATATATGTGAATTTTTTTTTTTTTTGAAGTTAGTAAATGTTTTTTTTTAAAAGGTGATCCTTAAACTTCCATAATTGTACAAGTTGTAACTATATATTTTTCTTTATTTTTTAGTTACAAATTTTAAGACTTAATTTATACTCACTATTTTTGCTTGGTCATTTTGATTTTACTTATTTTATTTTATTTAATTTTGAGCCTAACTTTAAAAAAAATTATTTCACAAGTTAAACCTAGATCATAAAGAATTCAAAAAAATTTATCGAACCATAAGGATGAATTCTAACTTTTATTTAACTTTATAGAGACTAAAATCCAACTTTCTCCAAACCATAGACATTAAATTTGTAATTAATTTTTTTTTAAAATTTTATCTTGGTTAGATTTAGTTTTGGTTTCTAGAATCTTTTGTATTTTAGTTGAGAGTTATTACGTGTTTTGTATTGTTGTTGATTGATATTTATGTATAATCAATGGTTTATGTGCTGAAGAGATGATAATATGAGTGTATTATATATTATTGGTACAAAAAAAAAATTAGTATAAATTTTTTTACAAGTTAGGCTCAAAATTAAATAAAGCAAAATAAGTAAAACTAAAATAATCAAGAAAAAGTATAAATTAAGTCTCAAAATTCGTAATTAAAAAGTAAAGAAAAATATATAGTAACAACTTGTACAATTATTGAAGTTTAAGGATCACCTTTTAAAAAAAAAAAACATTTACTAACTTAAAAAAAAATGATTTGCTTACGTATTTTTTAAAATTTAATGTATTTTTAGAAGATGTATATGTATAATATTTTTAAAATTAAAATATTCTTTAAATCAAATTTTGTAAAGAACATTTAATGGCTTAAACAAAAAAAAAAAAGAAAAAAATGATTTGCTTATGTATTTTCTAAAATTTAATGTATTTTTAGAAGATGTATAGGTATAATATTTTTAAAATTACAGTATTCTTTAAATCAAATTTTGTAAAGAACATTTAATAGCTTAAACAAAAAATTTTGATATATTATTTGTAAAATTTTAGAATTATTTAAATCAATTAAAAAATATTTAATGCCTTTTTTATAAAAAAAAAATCTTGGAAATGGATAAACTTATTTAAAATGTTAATGAATATGTATTAAAACAAAAAAGAAAAAAGATAATCATTTAATAAATTAAAAAAAATATAAATAAAAAAATAAAAAGTGGAATGGGTTTTTGCTAGAAACGCATTCCACTAAAAGACAAAATAAATAATAATTTTTTAATCATTTAATGAAAAAAAAAATTAAATCCTCTCAAATTCATTTCTCCAACCGACAAAGTTCAATAAAAAAAAAAAAATCTACATGTTTTTCCTAAATAAATTTAAAAGTACTTGTTTTTCCTAATTTTCGTTTAAAGGAACAATATTACTCTAATTTACCCATATTTGAACTACCCAACAAAATACATAAATTTAGTAGGTAGGTAAGAGTTTAGTTGCCAATATTGCTCTAAAATTATTGACCGAGGTGGTGGAGTATTTTCGGGAAGAAAGATAATGATCCGGTGAGTTATCCGAATAATTTCTCCTCCTATATAATATTGAACATTTGAGCAAGCTGGACATCAATAACCAAACATTTTGGTTGCCTGATCACTTTTTGTGTTCGATTTTCAAATGGGTAGCATCAAATACGACGATAATGAAGTCGACAACAACAACATTCATGTCGTCAACCCTCTAGATCCGGAGGAATTCAGAACCCAAGCACACAAAGTTGTCGACTTCATTGCAGATTATTACAAAAACATCGAACAATTCCCAGTTCTTAGCCAAGTTCATCCTGGTTATCTCCGAAAAACCATCCCCGAAGAATCTGCTCCAAATGCTCCCGAATCCTTGGAATCCATTCTCCAAGATGTCAGCCGATTTGTCGTTCCGGGAATCACTCACTGGCAACACCCTAACTTTTATGCTTACTTTTCTGCTAGTAACAGCACCGCAGCTATGCTCGGAGAAATGCTCAGCACTGGCTTCAATGTCATTGGTTTCAACTGGCTGTCGTCGCCCGCGGTCACCGAGCTCGAAATGTTGGTCGTTGATTGGTTTGGTGAAATGCTTAAGCTTCCCAAATCTTTCCTCTTTTCCGGTGGCTGTGGAGGCGGCGGCGTTATTCAAGGGACCACTTGTGAAGCAATTTTATGCACTCTGGTGGCTGCGAGGGACCAGAAGCTTAAACAGATTGGAAGAGATAAATTCAGTAAGCTTGTTGTTTATGCGTCCGACCAAACTCATATGTGCCTACAGAAGGCAGCACAGGTTGCAGGTTGGTAAATCACTGGTAGAACATAAAAGCTCATACATTATTTAATGCTTTTTTTAATATATGATTAAAACTCTTCGCACCTGTGGGCTTAAGATGAAGCACAAGATTCAACAAGCGCATATTGATAATTATTGACTGGTAGAAAATAATATAACAAATGTTTGAATACAGAATCTCTCATTTTGATATCATGTTAAACTATCATTAAACTTACATAATTAAACTTACATGTTTAAGTTGATAGATTGTAGTATATTTAATTAAATTATAAATTTTGTCCCTAAATTTTTGGATTGTTATGTCTATTTAATTCCTATTTGATCTTTATCCTTTTAATTTTGAGTCTAATAGCGATCACCATGTTAACTCAATTAGTTTAACGATTATGTCACAAAACAACAATATTTTGTTACATATTGGTGTGTAGGAAGATACCTACACACCAATATGAGAGTTTGTAGGAAGATACCTACACACCACCATTAATTTTTGGTTAAATTATCAAAAATACTCATGAACTATGAGATTGGTTTCAATTATACTCCTAAACTTTGAAAAGTTTCATTTTAACCTTTGAACTTTGAAGCTTGTTTCAAAATAACTTTTGAAGATTTTTTCCATTAAATTTATGGACGAAAAATGACGTATTTGCATGTGTTTTGATTTTTTTTTCAACATATATGTTCAAATAAGCAACAATACAAATGCAAAAACATCATTTTTCGACTATGAATTTAGTGAAAAAAAGCCTTCAAGGATATTTTTGAAACAAATATCAAAGTTCAAGGGTTAAAATAAAACTTTTCAAAGTTTGAGGGTATAATTGAAACTAACCCCATAGTTCAGGGGTATTTTTGATAATTTAACCTTAATTTTTTGACAACTAAGAGAAAGAAAGTAAAAAAGTTCCAATTTCTCATTTTTCACATATCTCTCTTAGTTGTCAGGAAACTAATGGTGTGTAAGAAAATACGTACACATTAGTATGCAGTCAAGTATTTTTTGTCACAACATGCCTAAAATTGTCCAAAATTAGTCTAATACGTCACTATGTTAACTCAATTTTGAGTCTAGTTGGTCACTAATTAGTTTAATGATTATGTCATATAATCCTTAAATATTACATTATTAAATCCATTAAAAATAAACCCATGAGAATAAATTACTCATAAAACATTCAGTAAGACATTCTACGTATAACCTAAACTAAAAAAAAAAATCACTCATTCATATTTTTTACGCAGGTTTTGCTGAAGAAAATTTCCGAGTCATTAAAACAACAAAATCAGAGTTATTTGCGCTGTCTCCAAACTCTCTAAAAATGGCAATTCAATCCGACATTGAAAAAGGGTTTGTCCCATTATACCTCTGTGCAACCATCGGAACCACTTCGACCAACGCCATCGACCCACTTGACCCACTTTGCGATATAGCACAACAAAACGGAATTTGGGTTCACGTTGACGCTGCTTACGCCGGTAGCGCCTGCATTTGCCCGGAGTTCCGACATTTCATCAACGGCGTTGAGAAAGCAAATTCATTCAGCTTGAACGCCCACAAGTGGTTCTTTTCGGCCCCAGATTGCTGCTGTTTGTGGCTAAAGGATCCGTTGGCGTTGAGAAACTCTCTCTCATTGTACCCTCCATATTTGAGAAACACAGCAACCGATTCCGGCGAAGTGGTGGACTACAAAGACTGGCAGATTACGCTGAGCAGAAGGTTTCGAGCAATGAAATTATGGGTTGTGATGAAAAGCTATGGAGTGGCTAATTTGAGGAATTTCATGAGGAAACATGTGAAAGTGGCGATGCTTTTTGAGGAGCTTGTAGAGAGGGATGAGAGGTTTGAGGTTGTGGTTCCGAGGAATTTCGGGATGGTTTGTTTTCGATTGTCGTTTCCGGCAGTCGACAAGTCGAACGCGATGAACGTGAAATTGTTGGAGGAGATTAATAAGTCGGGAAAAGCTTTCATGATGCACACAATAGTCGAAGAAATGTATGTGATTCGATTTGCCGTCGGTGTGACGATGACAGAGGAACGACATATCGTCGCAACGTGGAAGGTGGTGCAGGAACTGGCGGAGAGGGTCGTGGAGGGTGTTTAAGATTGGTTTGTGTAAAGCATTTAAATTAGTGCTTTGTTATAATTTTTAGTTGTTGTTTTCCTTTTTGTTTGACTGGTTAATTGTTGTCTTTTTATCCTCTCTTATGTGGACATTGATTCAAAAACAAATTTTTGTTTACCAATCACTAACCAAATGCACTCTAACCATTTTATTGAAACAATTAATTTCTATAATTTAATACTAACTATGATTTTTTTTTATGAAGATACAACAATCAAAATAGAAGAAAAAAAATATATATTAAGATAAATTGTATTGAACCACCTAAGGATTTATATATACTATGAGTTTATTGAATGCAAGTTAAATTAGACAAAATTAATACCCTTAAACTTTAGGGTAAGTTCCATAATATATGCCCCTAAACTTTCAAGAGTTTCATTTTTACCCTTAAATATTAAATTTGATTGAAAACTACCATTCCATTAACTTTTTCATTGAAGTGAAGATGGAAAAGAGACATGCATGGCAATGAGTATTGGTGAAATAGTAGTATATGTGTCATAGGTGACAAATTTCAATTACGCCCTTATTATTTCAAAACTTTAATTTTAACCCTTAACTTTTGAAATTGTTTCAAAACAACCTCTTAGCTTCTTGTTAAAAGTGAAGATGAAAATATAATGTGACAATTAGTTTTAAAAAAAATAAAGGTTAAACGTGGGTGTACTTTGATGGTGAGCTGTAAAAAACTTGAAGGGTGTTTAAATCATGATCAAAATGGTCTCTGTTAGAAGGAGAAACATATTTAGAAGATTGAGTTTGAGTTTAAATGGCGGGGAAGGCATATATTCTAAGAAAATTCATGGTAAAATCAACAATATATTTGACTAAAAAATCACACCTTGGAAAATTCAAAGTAGAGAGAAGCCAAGGGAGAAAGCTTTATGAGAGAATGGTGTTTATGAAAGAAAAATTGTAGAAATAGTGGGGTCGATTGAAAGCATTGGTCTGGAGAAGCTAGGAGAAGAAAAAAAAAGTGACAGGGAAGATGCTTTCATCCTCAAATAGATTTCTTTGTTTGTCTTTTCCTCTTCTTCATTGATTGTTAGATAGATGTCCTAAATTTTATCTATCTTTCGCGATCTACTTACCCACTCAAAACTTTTTGTTTTCCCTAGAATCTTTTGGTCATGAGAGGAACAATATTTTACCATAATCTCCAAATTTTTTCCTTGCCCCTCCCCAAAATTATATAACATCATTTCAAATCTGACTAAGACTCTTTGATTTTTTTTTTACAACTCACCACCACGTCAAATGATTTTTTGTGAAACAATTTTAATGGTTAAGGAATTAAAATGAAACTTTTGAAATGATAAGGATATAATTGAAACATATCTTGAAATTTAGCCAAAAAAAATTGAAAATTGCTATGTTTATCACATGCACCACTATTTTACTAGTTACCGTCACGTCACTTTTCTGTGTTCATTTTAATGGAAAGTGGACGAAATGATAATTTTGAAACAAGTTTTCAAGGATAAAAATGAAGAAACTTTTGAAAGTTTAGGGATATAATTGGAATCTACCAAGTTCGACAATATTTTGTATAATTTAACTGTGAATGAAAGAAGAGAGTAAATGAAAATTCATAAACCTTAAAATTCATATTTTGATTTGAGAATGTAAAGAAGTTCAAGTTATTACTTTGATCTATTTTTCTTTCAAGTGTGCTCTAATCTTGAAATTATTTTATTATACACATCACGGCTTGAATTTGAGTAAAAAATAAAAGTATTAGAATAGTACTATTATAAGATAGAAAGACAAGAAAGTGAAAAGAATAATAGAAAAAATAATATTGGGTAAAAATTATACTTCTTCATTCATCAAAATTAATTTGAACGATTTAAATGTTTGTCGAAAAAAACATTGAACAATTAAATGGACTTTGATGGTTTATATATGGCTTCATTGTTCCTCTTCAAATTATCATAACTTCGACTATCCATCCTTTTGAAAACAACTCTTCTTTAGTAAAGAATAATTTTTAAAAACATGATAATATATAACAATTATATTGTAATTTTTTTAAAAAAAAGATGAAATTTAAATATAAAATGGAGAAAAATGATAAATGTTATTTGACTCTAAGGATTAAAATACCGATGTAGATATCGATCTCGAGATGCATATATCAATAAAAAAAATATCGATATCGACAAATAATTTTATAAATAAAAAAATTCATAAAAAATATTTAAATTAATAATTAAGTTGTTTTTACTTCTAAACTAAGTTATATATCATGTTATTAATTAGTACTTATTTTGGAGTTAATAGATTATATTTTTTTTATATTTTATGAGTATTTATAAAAGATATTGGAGATATTGATTAATCCTTAAATATTGATGTTGAACCCTCTAATTTAAGGATATATCGACCGGCATATGCATCTTCGCTTGGCTCTAACCTAAAAAATGAGAGATTGGCTAGAACTATCCATGGAACCCTCTAATTTACGGATATATTGACCGGCATATGCATCTTCGCTTGGCTCTAACCTAAAAATGAGAGATTGGCTAGAACTATCCATGGAACCCTCTAATTTATGGATATATCGACCGGCATATGCATCTTCACTTGGCTCTAAGCTAAAAAATGAGAGATTGGCTAGAACTATCCATGGTGTAAAGTTGAGAAAATGAAAAGTAAAATATTTAGAAATGTAGGAAGATTAAAAGCCGTGTGCATTTAAAAATGAAAGTTTATGTATTTAAGCTACCGAGGAAGGTATCGAAAGGTTTTGTTTTGGTATAGGAAGAGGTTTTTTTTTTTTTTTTTTTTTAAATAAATCATAATTATTTTTGTAATTGGGTGTGTGAGTTTTTTGAGTGATCAGGGGAGGGTGGGGTAATATTTTCGCGACTGTGTTAGAACTGTAGATTTTTTTTTTTTTTTTTTTTGGGGTTAATTTATGTTATTTACGTGAGTGTGGGTTCTGTAGGTGTTATATTATATATATATATATATAAGATAAATTTTCTTTTATGTCCACACTTTAATATTTACTATTTTACTACTATATATGTGCATTGCACATAGTATTTTTTTTTTTTAAAATTTAATTTGGTTTATAATAACACTAATAAAGCAATAAGAAAAAAAAAAGAAAATACAACAATTATTAAAAAAATAGTAATAAAGAAGAAAGCTAAGATGTTTTTATACAATTGCTACGGAAAGATTAAAATATAGCTTGCAATTTAAGATTAAAGGGACTTTCCAAACAAAAGAAATAAAAGAGAACTAAAAGTGGAGAAAAAGTATGGAGCTCAAAGAATGGTGGAAAGAAAAACCTTTTTTTTTTCTTTTCTTTTTTTAGAGGATTGAAAAGTTACAAAACTTTCAAAATTCTAGCTCAATTAAAATTCAATAAGTAATTATAATTAAAGATGGAGATAGGTATCCAAAAATTTTAAAGGAGGAGCAAAATTTTACATGCTAACTTTTTACATGTCTAATATTTCAATTATGAAAGTAGGAGATAAGAGAAAAATCACCAAACTTTAAATATTTTATTAGAGAAAAATCATATCTCCTGGTCGTCGAAAAAGAAATCAAATATGTCTCGATCTTTAGCATAGTTAGAATACCGAGCCCTTGCTCAGGTAGCATCAGAGATTACATGGATTAGAAGTATCCTCGTCGAAACTGGATTCTCTCCATCTCTAGAACTTCTGAGACCTGGTGTGACAATCAAAGAACTTTTGCCTAGTTTCAAATCTGGTTTATCACTCATGGACGAAAGTACTTTGAAATAGGTCTCCCTATTGTGCGGGACAAAGTGTTGAAGAACCAGCTGAGAGTGTAGTACCTTCCCTCAAATGAAGAGGTTGCTGACTGCCTAACCAAGCCATTGACCCGCAGCAGATTTGATCCCATGAAGACCAAACTTGGTGTCTTTCCCAAACACACAGTTTTTAGGGGCATGTGGAAACATGTGTGGGCTTTGTTCAGATTTGTTTACTTCATATTTTGGGCCGATTATGTCAGCCCACTTTAGTGGGTGTTGTGCTAGGTTTATACACAATTTTGATATACAATACATACAGAAAATATATAAAACGACAATGCAGAATTTCTTTAGTCTTCTTCATTTGAAAATCAAGTACTTTTCTTTTTTGAAGTTCAAAATTGAAAGTCATAGGATTTATTAGACACAAATATGAAAGTTTTGAGCCTAAACTTGTAATTTAACTTTAAAAAAAAACATATATTAGATAAGAAATTGGTAGGAATAAAATCAACAGCCACATTAAATGAAAGGATAAAAGTCCATTTTCTTTTCATGCAAACATTTTATTGAACATGGAATTGAATGGTTAGATAGAAGAAGGTTTGAAACTTTGAACCCAAATTAGAAAAAAAATTTCCCCAATGTGAAGATTGAAAAGAGGACGAGGGGAGGCGTGGATGGAGTGTGTACCTCAGACCCATCTCTCTCTGTCGTGAGCTCAAACTCAGAATCGTTGGTTTCAAACAAAGGAAGAGGCCTCACCAAGGTGATCGCCAATGTCAAATCCTGCAAGCTTCACACAGAACGAAAGAGATCTACGGTCTGATTTTGTACAGATTTGGTTGAGAGATCTGATCTGATCTGATTCAAAAGTGAAGGAGATGGAAAATTATACACCTCAGGTGGTGAGAATGGATAGAAGTTAACTTCAAAGGCCCCAATATACAAAGATGTTGGAGGCTTGTCCCATCCATTTTCATATGCATAATAGTTGTCCAAAATGGCGGAGGTCGTTGCTTTTCTTTAATGATGTTTGTTTCATTTCAATTAGATTGTTGATGATTTTAAAAGTTTTAATGTAATTTCCAAGATGAGAATGGTTTCTTGACGCGTTGTAAGGTCTACACTCGAGGGTAATTCAGACAAAAAATTTCCCCAATATGACAGTTAAAAAGCTCAAATACTGAAATAAGTCCAAACGGAGACTAAATTGGAAACTTTTGCAACTGAAATTAATTATGCACAAATTAGAGACAGGATAATTCAGGCAAACCTCAAAAAGAGGAATGGAATTTATGCAAATTCAAGCAAGAGGAGTTTTGCAACCTGCAGGATCCAAAAATTTTAATTATTCTTGTTCTGTCGTCATAGTATACATTCTATTAATAAGAAATCGAGCAAATTCTTCCAAAAAAAATTAATCGAATTACTCGTTGGAAGAAACATTTGTAGGCTGCTAGGACATGACACGATCAGCTTCCTCACAAAGTTCTCTTGTATTCTAGGGCTAAAGTTTAAAACATGAGCTAACAATGGTCCCCTCTATCACACTTCGTATGCGAATTAGTGATTCTCCTCATCTCTTTCTCGCCCTTTTCTCTAAAGTAAGATAGCTTTTCAATATCTAAGTTCCTTACCAAGTTCACTTTTCCATCATTTTCATGTAGGACTTGAGATTACTTGTGCAAGGAAATAAAAAAATTCTAATGATAAAAAGCTACTCTTCAGCTTTTATTAAAAGTTCCAGTCTAATAAATCCATCTTAAATATTAATTAACGATTTAAAAGGTTCGCAAATTTTAGCTTTATAAATTGAAAAAAAAAATCCCAACAGATTCTATTCCTAGGAAAAAAAAAGCACCACATGATAATAATCCATATACTACAATTATGATAGAGATAAGTTAGGGGATATACCTTACATTTTTTGCCCCATTTAACTACCTTAGTATTACCATTGTAAAATAATGAGTGGACTTGATGGCAGCAGGCCTAATGAATTTCTCCATACTCTGTCTTTGCTAGATAGAGTATGGAGAAATTCATCTAAATGAAGGACATCCTGGATGCAGCTTTCAAGCAAATATACAAACAAAATTACTCCATATCTTATGTTGGTCCATGTACAACAGCTGTCTTTAGCAACTAAATTAGAACTCAGTCTCATCATTATCTAAATGCTTAAGATATCCCCAGTTCTTCCACACTCACTTTCTCCTTAACCACCCCAATAAAGAATCCTTACCACAACTAGCTACAAGTCTATAAGGCTAGCCAAAGGTCATTAGATATGAATGGCATTTTATCTATTTATCCTTCAAACACATCTTTTTTCTTCCTATCCAGTTTTCATTTGCAAACAACAATGCAAAGATTATCTAACATAATTTACATGAGAATACTTTGCCCAAGATTTTGAAACCATGAAATAGAGCAACACAATGAAGGGGGTGGGTACATTACTCAGCAACCATAAAGATTACAGATATCAAACTAGCAAAATTTAAACTTCATTTAATTCGTTCTAAGCTATGTGAACTCTTATTCTACAAGAGGACAACATACAATAATAGTTAGCTTAAATGATGCAGACCGGAGAACACCAAACATAGCTTATAGCATAATAACCATACCATTGTCTGGCAATAAAAATGGATAACAAGCAGATAAAGAAAATAAAACACCCCCCAAAAAGGTGCAAACAATTAACCATTTCTACAAACACAAGCTTCAAAGGATTAGAAAACATCCTACTTGAGTTCAAAGCAGTTTAGAAAGTATTGTTACCTACTAAACGCCATCAAACAACTTTGGAATCAGTCAGGGTTCAAAGATGTTTGACTTGGTACGAAACTACAAACAAAGAGCATCTAAGTGTTAGAGACAAATCTAAACTAGTTTAATTGGGTTCAAAAGTCTGAAAGGAACTTTACCACTTAAATCTTACTGAAAAAGACTTTGGCCTTTATGGAAAGGTGATAAAAGAGGTTCGATTACAAAAAACCAAAGCTGTCGGGCTATGGGTAACTCGAATCGAAGCTGCTCGAAGAGTGGATCACAAATTGGAGTGATTTCTTCAAGGCCCAATTACAAGTGAGTATTGCTGAAACTTGTGAATCCTTGCGTCACTGTCGCACTCGCTGCCCAAGTCCGTGCGTGGTGGTTGAAGTCTCACAAGCGCTGAGACTTTTGTGGAGAAGAGGAAATCACGCTAGGCCGCTGTTGAGTGGTCGCAGTTTGCTAGGCTTGCCGGAGTTAATTGTTGGTTCATCGCCAAGGAAGAACAATTGTTGTTCATTGCTGGTCATGTTGGAAACATGTGGGTCTCGTCATGAAGTCACTGGAACTGCAGGAATCGTGTCGTAGGTCGTGGGCCACTACTGTCTGGAGCTCGTGGTGGTGTCACTGGGCTGGAGAGGGAGGAGTAGCAAAGGGGGCTGTGGTTGCAACTCGTGAAAGGGCGAGGGAGAAGAATATGTTGAAAATCCTAGGGTTCCTTCCTCTTTTCTTCTAATTAAAATATGACAAGTAAATTATGGTAAAATTTGACATTCTTAAAATGTCAAGTACATTATCATCATTCTTGACATTTCAAAAATGACAAGTTTTTTGTAGCATGAAAAAAACCCGAAAAACTCCATCAAACTCCGCATTTTTTTACATTTTTCTTGACGTAATTCATTAAAAAGGTATAGTTCTTGACCTCTTTTTGTTAAAAATGTATAATTCTTGACATCTTTTTACAAAAATGTCAAGTAATATAAAATCTCATGTGTCAAGTAATACAGTTTTTGTAGCAGTGATAAAAATTGATTTTGACTAACTAAAAACATATTTCAAAGTAATTTTAAATACAACTTTTAATCATTTCAAAACTACTTCCAAATATACTCTTATTGTCTCATTAATGTTGGCAAGCATTACTACTGCTTGTCTGAAGTGGAATGGAAGAGGTTAGCTTTGATCATATGGTATTTAAAATTATAATTGAAAAAGGATATGATTTTTAAGTTTTATCTTCAACTTTTCCAGGAAAAGAAAGTTTCGTGTTCAATGCTAATATATATCTTTGTCCTCGTTTCGGCACTAAAGAACTCATCGAGGTATTTCTAGATCCATCCACGTTTGGATCTTAAATTTCAATCTTAAGAATTGTTTTTAGTTTCAACCTAACCGTTTTAGTTGAAAATATAATTTTTTAAACCCATTGAGCTATGATCATAAAATATGTTCAGCAGTAATCTTTGGGATTTGTTTTTCATGAATAGCATTATTTTCATATCATAAGTGTTTTTTACTAATAGAGTATAAAGTTTCTAATCATCGTTTATTTTTAGGCTGACTATACATTTTAGTCTCTTTAATGTTTGAGTACTTTTTGAATTTGGTCTGTCTTAATTATCTTTTACAAGTTTCAATTTCATCTCTACGTGTAAGTCTTTATCGTATCACTAAATATTAAACAAATGACAATATATGAATTTTAAAATAGTAATTTTTATGAGTTTATCAATCAATAGTATACCAACATTGGTTTGAGTAATTTTAGGTCAATTAAGTTACTAAGTGCTAGATCATATGAAATAAGTAAGTTTAAAATTTATGAGTATCATGCCTATTTAATCAAATTAAAACATAGAATATTTTAAACTCAATTAATAAAGTGTCTAACATGAACTTAGCTAAGCAGCTAATGCATTTGTATGTACTTCCTGATAAGGAAATAAGTTTATTAGGAGAGCATGAAGGACATCTCTTCAAAGCGCAGATGAAGTTTATGCTCAAAGTTAATGGGATCAACTCAAAGTCAATCCAACCCATGAGCCAATTCGATAGCACAATTTGTGGGCTATTTTTATGACTTATTTATCGTAAGTCTTTGCAATTTAATGGTTATTTTCACCCACAAATCTATTCATTTTGTAGAAATCAAGCAAGCGGAAGAAAATAGAGTTTTTAAAGGATACGTTAAGAAATTCAAGTAAAAAGGACCCAAAGGTATGCAATCAAGGAATTTCAGGAAGCAATTCACATTCAAAACCAAGGAGGCAACGTTGAGACGCCATCATAGCATCTCAATGCCAGTAGAAATCTAGCAAGAAGACTCGAATGGATAGCGTCGAGACGCTGTCACTAAAGAAGCCAGAAGTCGTCTCGTATAGGTAGGCATTGAAATGCTATCTTATAATGTCTCAATGCTACGATAAAGTAGGCGCGTGCACGCTGTGAAGTTTCATAGTGTCTCACTACAAAAAGAAAAGATCGCCTTTTAGGGTTCAACATTGAGATGTTGTCCCTAGTATCTTAACACTATTGTGATGCCTTTATATTGGAATTTTTTACACGTTGCAATGGGAGATCTTTTGAAGAAAGAAAATTTTCAAATTGAGAGATTGTCGATTTTGAAGGAAAAGAGACACCATTGGAGCGGAGGAAAGGAATTTTTGCAGCTTGAGATCATGGATATCGTGTCAAACAATTGACATGCATAACTTAGTTTTATATTCTCCTTTCCCTTGACTTTGGTATCTTTTCTACGAAAATTTTCTTGAGTTTTTCTTTTGAATTTTAGAACATGAGTGCTACATTCTTAGTTCTTAGAGGTTGATATAACTATTAGACTTTATGAATTGACTAAATTGATGCCTTGACTATTGTTTTTATTCCATTTATGTATTTATTTGCTTAATGCTTTTAATCTCTTGATCACGGATTAAATACTAAACTCATCAAAATAATACAAATCACTAAAGTTAACTAATTTATCAAAATTTATAAAAATAACAACTAAACTAAACTTATCAAAATTTAAGAACATAACAACTACACTTGTCATGAACATAAATTTTAAACTTATCAAATTAATACAAACAAATAAAGTTATCAAAACTTATGAACATAATAACAAAACTTAATTAACTTAGCAAAATTTATGAATATAACAACTATACTAAAATAAACTTAGCAAAATTTAAAAGAACATAACAATTAGACTAGTTATCATGAACATAAATACTAATCTTATCAAATTAACACAAACAATTAAAATTATACAAACTTAGCAAAATAATTGAAAGAATTGAATCGCATCAACACAATAATAATCCAACACACCAAATTATAGAACCCAGCTCATCAAATTGATCCACCAATAGCCAGCAACCAATAAGCAAGCAGGTCAGCTTTCAACCCCAAATCAATTCCTCAATCAATAAGTAAATCCTCAATCAATCAATAAATACTCCACCTTTTGAGCAAATATATTAGCTAAAGCCATTTTTCATCATCGGTTCTATTCACTAGAAACAAAGTGCAGAAAACGAAAAAAAAATGTTGTCACTTCATCCACATACAAAGAAATATTTCTAACAGCTCGTAATAACCAAATACCTCCATCTTTAAACTGTCAATAATAGCTCGTAGCAATGGCCCCACCAAATTTGAAGCTTATAATAAAAAATCAACTCATACAACATAATAAAGCCATATAAAATGACTAGAAATTTTCCAAACTCATCCAACATAATAAAACCGTATAAAATAATAAACAAAATATAACAGCCCAAATCAATCGAAAATCGAATTTAAAAGCAAAAACAACAGCAGCAAACCAACTTTACACTAGGAATAAGCAACAACAAATTCTAACCTTTAATGTTAACTTTAGTCTAGGCGAAGCAATGTTGGTCGACCAAGAAGAAGGAGAACTGGTGGTCGGTCAAGAAGAAGACAAATACGCAACTAGAGAAGGTTTTAGCGTTGTGGTCGGTTGGGCGTGGTGATAGCTTGTCGGAGGAGAGCCACTTTCATGCTCGTCGATAAAGGTAAGTCGTTGTTCATCGTAGGATAGAGCATCGTGGAAACGAAATCGCTCACTTTAGATGCTTGTCTTTGGAACAGGAAATGCACAACAACACAGGGGTTGCTAGAGTCTAGTGGTTGCGGCCTCGTCGTCGTTCATCAGAGAAGGGGGACATCGGTTGGCAGTTGCTCACGTGAAGAAGAAAGGAAAGGGAGAAAAAGAATTGAGGCTAGGGATTATTTTACCCTCTCTTCTCCCCTTTTTTAAATTGTTTTTTAATGTAAAAAATATATTTAAAAATGAAAATAAATTCTATTTTATTAATGACATTTAATAAAATTCATAACTTTATGACGTTTCAAAACGTCATAAATTTCAGAAAATACGTAAAATTCCATTTTTTCTGCCAAAAACGCGCCTTTCACATTTTATGACGTTTTTTTCTTCACCCTAACTCTATTTGCTTTTCCCTTGGTGTCATAGATTCCCAATTTTGTAGTAGTATGGTTTAGATTAGAACTTAAATGCATGACTGAAGTAGTTCTAAAATTAGGAGATTTAGAATTTCTTCAAAGGTTGTTAAAATAAGTAGACCTAAAGCCTTTGCATGTTTTTGAAACTAGATAGGGATATTTAGTTTATTAACTAGTAAAGAGATTAATTAATTGTGCTCGGGAGAGACAATTTTTATTTGTGTCTTCTTGACTTATAGAATAATTGCAAGCTCAATCTTGCTTGTTTGATTAATTCATTCATATGTCTAATAAGTGAAATCAATTCCTGGCCTAGGACTTTTCTCTATTGTGTATGGGTGGGTGGAGGACGTTGCACTCGAGAAGCATCAGTGATAGGGTCATTAGAGAGGGGAGATAAGGGTAAAGGGGCTGACACAAGACAAATTATTCAATGAGGCCGGTACAGTGTGGTTGCCTGGATTGAAAATATTTATGTTCCATAATAACCACTTGATACAAATTTGAAGTACTTTTACAATTTCTCTTTCATACATCTAACGGTGCAAAACTATCAGCCACAATGTGGCTACCTTCTCGAATAATTTCTCTAGACACGGGGGCAGAAAAAAGATTGTGTGGAGAAACATAGGGAATAGGGGATTGACATGAAGATATAAGTGTAACCGTTGGAGAAGAAACTTGTGTGATTTTAAGGAGCTGGGTTAAAAGCATGTTAATTAGGGAGCAGTACGTCATGATATGGACTTGGCATATGGCATGGGGTTTTAAATATGGGGAATTATACTGTATGGCCAAATAAAAAGTGACATTTTAAAAAATATCTAAAAACGAAAAGTTCATGATTTATGGTGAAACCTGATTTATACTGTATTTAAATTGTATCAAATCTCTTTCTAATTCAAATTTGAGGTTGTTATCTTGTGTAAATTTAAATTTCAAAAATATCAAGGATCTTAACTTATTTTTTTCTTTTTAAATTATCTTTCAAAATTTTAAACTAGATATATATAATCTTTATATTTCTTTTTATTTTCACGTTTTTACACATTGATTCGATAATTGGGAAGCTTTTTTTTTTTTTTTTTTTTTGGCGAATTGATCACCTCGAATTATACTAAAAAATCAAACTTTTACAGAATGAGGATTGCTCGTTACATCGCAAATCTCGTACCCCAATAGTTGGAAAGGGAGATGAAGTTATTGCGAGTTTGTATGAAGCTCTTGGGTTGTATCAGTCATATACATGCATTGGATGGGGTGAACCTAAAGTAGATTTTCAAAAATCGAAAGCAGAGCTTGGTAATTGTGATCAGAATGGGGGTGATGGAAAAAACTCTTGGGATATGAATTATGCTCTCAAGAATAATGGAGCTTTGAGAGATGATCAGTATTTGCATAAGTCGGTTGGAATGATTGGGGAAATAATCACAATTACCATCACAATCAATCAAACAACCTGGTTTACACAAATGGGATTTGGAGAACTTGTGAGATGCAAAGTGCAAGAACACGGGCAGAAATTGGTTCAGATTTCACTGTAATTGGTTTCTTTTTATTTTCCAAGAACATGGGTGGATTAGCCTCTTGTGGGATGCTAATTGCCAGTCATTTTCCTCGACATTCAAAGGAGAATGCTAGTGGATTAAGTTTGGAGGATTTTATTTGAATGTCGAGACAATCTAGAGACGGGATCATAAGTACATTATGTCCTTGTTTGGTCAGGACCAAAAATTCATTAATCAATTAGATAGATTTTTAATTATCTTGTAATTTTAATTATCTCTCGTCCAATCATCCGTTGATTTACAAGATTCAGGCTATTTTTGTTTGAATTTGAGATTTGATTTCATTATCCTATTTTTAATGATTTGATTTATGGTTTTTAAATTGTTTTTGTTTGAATTTTGAGATTTGATTTAATTACTCTATATTTGATGATTTTATCTCATTGTTGGGTTGTTGGGTTGTAGGGGTATTTTAGTCACTTGATAAATCTCAATAAAAAATTATTTTTCTATTTATCCGATACAAATGAATTTTCAATAGTTTAAAAATACAAGGTATTTGCATTCACTAAATTGCAAGTTTTTCTAAAATTCATTACAATTTTACAGTCTCTGCTTAATTTGATTGTGTATGCATGCAGAACTTTAAATCATTTTTCACTTTTTGAATACACGGTACTTCTATAGGAATACGTTATATGCATGGAGCAATGTTAATATTGATTTTGGAGCAATGTTAATGTCGATTTAATTAGTTAATCTGAAATTTATACTTTTTTGGAATTTACAATATAATTAGAGATTTTCGGGAATGGTGTTGCCGTAAACAAGCCAAAATCTCCAGTCGATTGTAGTGGAAGGGAGACGTTTGTAGAGAGCCAAGCCGATTTTCAAACCCTAAACAAATGTGGAATAGGGTATGAAGCTTCATAATTCAAACAAAGTGTATTTTCATCTCTTCCAAATAGCTAAATCAATAAACGGGACCGTGTGTAAGTGCATGTGTATTTGTGTTTAAGTTTTTCCATAAGCATGCTTACATTTTTTTAGATCAAATTTAATTTATTCGTAATTTGTTGTTTGTCCATCTTAAAATACCCATCAAATTATCGTTCTAGTTAAGCTAATTCATTATTTAGTTAAGATTTTAATTATTATGTATTTTTTTTTATTTAAAAATACACAATTAATTTTTTATTTAAGATATTCCGTAGAAGATACGGTTGTTGTGATTTTGATTTTAAATTTGAATTAATTATGAGATAGTTGTAGTATCTTTGATTCAAATTTTCGTTAGAGGGCATTTTTTATATTTAATAATTCTATTTAAAAATAGAAGAAAAACGTTTGGCCATTTTTCAAGGAAAAAAAATTGGATATTTTTTAAAACGTTTATTTAATTTTGGCCATACATCTGGTTAGCCCAAGATTGTGTGGGCTGGACTTTTGGGTTCAATCCAAAATCAGAGGCAAACGAAAGGGATAACAGCATGACTAACAAAATTTAAATGAGCATTTTAAAATATAGCCAAGTAACTTTTTGTCTCACGCTCAAATCAAAACAACCCAAATCCCATAAATCAAGGGACCATTGGACAAAAAAAAATCAAAATTACAAATAATTAAAAATTCATCTAATTGATTAATGAAAATTAATGAAAATGACAACAACAATTATTTGATCTACCTGTATAGTTTTGAAAATGTCAAAATTATAAAACAAAATAGGCTTTCCACCTAACAAGAACCTTTTAAATGAATTTAGAAAAGCTTGTAGTTCAGTGAACGCAAATACCTGACATTCACGAGCAATTGAAAATCCCTCGAGTTGAAAATCGACTAACATTTACCTCACACCCTAGTAAAAAAAATCGTGTCAAATCTCAACTAGCAACAATCTAATCAAATTAAAAACCATACATCTTCTATGCAACACTATCCCCATTAGTAAACACGCCACTCAACGCATGACAATAACTACACACTGAGTGATCAAGCAAACGTTTCAAATCCATCAAAGCTTCACGTACGGGCAGTTGCTTCATTTTCAATCGATTAAGCTCCATAGTTGCATTCTCTTCCATTGTTGGTTCCTTTTGCTAGGGTTTCAAAATCGTCCGTCATTCCACACCCATCCATTTACAATGTCAAACGAGTAAAAATATGGTTAGGGCCAAGGTGAATCTTACTTCAAATGGAATCAACCATCTTGAAGTCATGGTAATTTTTCGTCACATCTTCTATTGTAGAGTATAATGATATGTTGAACCTCCATAATGTATTTCTGGTGTAGGTTACTCTAAAACTCTGAAGAAGTGAGTCAATGGACGTCAATGTCGATGTTGCAGGTAGATAACTCAATATCAAGAAGGTTGCCAAATGGAAGTTACTGTATTTAGATTTTAGAATCGAAAAAAAATATGTAAAACTTTTGGATCAAATTTATGATCTCCAAACAAAAGGTTAAAGATAACAAAACAAGATAACATATTTAAAAAGATAATGTAGGTTTCATAAATGAAAAATACGATACAGGTGGGTGGGAATCTGGAATTTGTAAATCTGTATTTTAGGGGGTGACAAATGCGGTTACAGTTTCTGTAAAACATGAGACCTCCAACTGCCAACACACTTGCAAGGGTAAAATTGGAAGGAAAAAACGTGGGAGAAGGCGCCTGAATATGCTGCAGCCATTTTTCGGTGAACATAACTTCATACAGCTCAGTTGAACTACACAACAGTAAAAAAAAAATCGAAAACAATTTAGGTTGCACCCAAGTCAAGTCTTGTGCTGTCCAATTTATAACTACAGAATTTTAAAAAAAAAACAAATTTTTTTTCTGTAGTTGTAAAGTGGGCAGCACAAGACTTGGGTGCAATCCAGACTGCACCTAAGTTGTGCTCAAAGAAAAAAAAATTTAATGTATACAAAAAATAGGCTGCATGCAAATGAGTGCAGTCGTGCACCCAAATTTTTCCTTTTGTCATTAGGTATTAGGGCTTACTCGAGAAGAAAACTAGGAAAAGGTATTAGGGCTTTCAGCATTAAAAAAACAAAACGGGGATAGGCTTGGGCTTAAACTAAATAATACTATATTGAATTTTAAAAAAATGATTTAATTTAATTAATCTCATTTATTTCATCACTCCTCAATTTTAGAAATCTGTTTTTCAATTTTAGAACAACTCCTTTTGGAGTTTTTAACATATTTTATTCTCATTTAATTATTAATAGTTAATTTTAAATAATAATCTAATTCATTGTTTTAAGAAGAGTAAAAGTCTACATAGATATTAATTGGAAAAAAATTAAATTAAAAAAAAAAAACTAAGCATTATATTCATGAGATTAATTCACGACATCTTTTTTGCATGGCTTCTGTATTTCATTGTCTAGAAAAATTTCTATACAAACAACAAAAGTATTATATTCATGAGATTAAGTTGTATTATACTTCTCAAAAAAAAATTTCAAGAACAAATTTGAATTTTAAGTTAAATTTCAAAAACAAATTCAAATTTTTAAAAACTATATATATATTTTTTTTTTTAATTTTCAAATTTTGGCTTGGTTTTTTAAAACATTTTTATAAAGTTAGATGATAAAGTAAGAAAACTATATGTAGAAGTAGTGTCGTTATAAACTTAATTGTCAAAAATAGAAATCTAAATATAAAATAATTATTAAACGAAACTTTAATTTTTTTATACAAAATAAAATTGTAATTTAACTTTAATAATTAAATTATATTTTAAACTTTATGAAACATGACAAGTAGTATTGAACTAGAAAATCTAAAAATCTAGATTTATTCATATTTTTAATGAATTATGTAACTTTTAAATTTATGAATTATTAGTAATTTCTTATTAGACATAACTCTCAAACAAACCAAACTCAATTATTTAACCTTTAAAATAACTAAAGTTGTTTTCTCAACGGGTATAAATGCTTATTATATTATACTATAACAAGTGTACAATTACCCTCCAAGATCCAACTAAGGATCTTTAGGAGAGATTCTGTGTGTCACTATTTTTGTTTCACACAGGAAAAAAAAAAAAAAAAAAGGACGTGTCCTAAAAAGTCTCTTGTCAAATATTTAATGTTGTATGTATCCAAGTATTGTTTTTTCTTTTTTGCAAGCCGCATTCAATCCGTTTACGCCTCTCTGACCGGCGATGGAATGTCCTCAACTTCTCTCGCCGGCTTAACCCATCTCCCATTATCATTTCGAACCAACCCTTTATTCGCCAACTGATACCAACACCTCGGAATCCTCAGCTCATCCACCAGCATATCACACCCTTTATTTACCAACGCCACGTCCCTCCTCGCCGCCTCCCTGAACCCCTCCGCCGCCCCGGAAAACCCATCCACCAGATGCAAATACGTCTCCAAACTGTGAAACCCCACCAGATTCAACCCATGTTTCAAATACGGCGACGACCTCACATCCAGCCTCAACTCCGCCCCCACGTGCGTATAAACCCACCCCAAATTATTATTATTATGATTACTCCCCGTCATGATCATGTCCTCGAATTTTTGTAGCCCCTCGTTGAACACAATCCCGGGCATTTTCGGTACCAGATCTTGCTTCGTCACCACTCGCAATGTTTTGACTCCCTTTTGTTCTAGTTCCTCTTTGAACGAATTGTTTCCCACGCGTGGCGCCCCAAAGGAAATCACGCTAATGGGTATGTTGTCAATGGCCGAAGCGGCCTCGTAGGCGTTTAGCAGAGCCAACGCCCCGCCCAAGCTGTGCCCGGTTATGGTCAAGCTGAGTTTCTCTTCGCCGTTCTCTCTATAAAATTTCACCAATTTTTTTATCTCGTCCATTACTTGCTCCGACGCACTGATTTTGTTGTACCTCGTGAATTCGCTTTTAGAATTGTAAATATTCAAAAACCCATGTTCGACTTTCGCGTCTTGTTCTCCAATTGGTTCCAATTTGTTCTGAAAATCCTCGTACCACTCGGTGGGCGCCACCGTCCCTCTCCACGCCACGACGATGTCTCTCCGCCCCATCCGTTTCGTTTCTTTGTCGTCGCTGACCGCCACGTAGCCCATCCAGTTGGAGTCCTTGCTCCACGTGTCGACAAGGTGGGACCTTTCGAGCCAACGTGGAACGTCGATCTGGCTCATGGCGTAGAGGTAATTGGTAATTTTGTAACCGTTTTTGGAGAGGGAGAGTTTGTCGAAGAGTTTATGTTTGTTGTAGCGACAGCTTCCGCAAAACTCAGAGAAGGAGTCGAAGTCGAAGGCGTCGTAGGTGGCTTGGGCGAAGTCGCCGTATTTGAGGATCTCGCGGCGGAGGCAAGGGTGGAGTGGATCGAGGAGGTCGGACCAGCTGGACGAGCCGTGGAGTTGGCGCCATTGATGGGCGATGGTTTCTTTGGGGGATATGGACGGGGTGGTGGCTTTGTGTTGGAGGTTGAAGCTCCGATCTGAGAGACGGGGAGGGGTTTGGATTTGGAGGTGGAGGAGTTTGGAAAATGTGTCTGCCAACCGGAATGAAGGTGGGTTTTTGACGGCGTAGTGTTGGGAGTGGGCTGAGAGATTGCTGTGGAGGATGAGGGAGTGGTGTTTGTTGAAGGTCATGGCGGAGAGAGCCGCCATGGATGGAGCTGGAAGAGAAATGGGTGAGGTTTGACGAAGGAAGAATTATTATATATGGATGAAGAAGGGGACACGGTTTACGCGGGATTAGTTGGGGTAGGTCGTAAGTCTATTTCATGTGTACGAACGTTGAAGGGTTACACAAGTTGACTAGGAGTTTTGTTTGCGTTTCGGAGAATGGCAAATTTTACCTATCAAGTTTTACTTCAATTCTATATTTTATTAAATTTTACTGCAATTTTTTACTCTATGATAAGTTTACCCTTGAAAAATTTTATTTTCACGTAGTTCACATTCAATGAATTATAAAACATTCTTGGAATAGAAAATTTGTTAGGATTTAAGAGAAAAATGACATTAGGGCTAGTGAGTTTTTCTAAAAAGATGTTTACATTGTTTTTTTTACTAAAATTAGTGGTTGAAGCCGTGAAAATTGAACATTGGGTAAAAATTGAAACATTTATCTAGATTTAGGATCCAAATTTATGAAATTAAAAATTTTGAGTGAAAATTGTACAACTTATTATGTTTAAGGGTAAATTTTGATTTATCATTTTTATTACTTTCTTTTTCCTGCAAATATGGAAGATTAGTTTGGAAAAACAAATATGTGTTAATATAGATTAATTAAGATTATTTTATAATCGTCATTCCCCTACATCCCTTACAAACTAACAACAGCACCTACTTATCTTGAGATGCTTGTAAGAGTGAAGATTGTCCCTACAAATCTACATGAAGTCTTTCAACATATTTTGTCCTCACTCGCATGCTTTCTTAGGAAAGTTCTCAGGAGGCCACCCAATATAGGAATTGCTCCAAATTCAAGTACGTTTAACTCCAGAGTTCCTATGATTGAGCCACTGAAAAGAAATGTGTACTCTAGAATTCAAGTACGTTAAAAAATAGCCTTACCGTTAAATTTTGGATAGAAAACGTTAAAGTTTTATTAATACCCTTGATCTTTCAAAAAATTTCAAAAGTACCCTTATTAGAAATTGTTTCTTCTTCTTCCTCTCTCTGGAAATCCCTCCTCTATGAAAATTAATGAGAAATTTTTCTTATTTGTCATTTATTCATAGACCACAAGTTTTTCTTCTCCTTCAACACAACATTCCAAAAGCCTAACCAGATTCTTATGTTGAAGCTTCAAGATACCTTTTGCTTCAATCTTGAATTCTTCATGTTCTAGACTTGATTTTGTTGATAGCTTTTTCACTTTTGTTTCTCGTTTTTTGTTTCCCATTTCTTGTTTGTATTTTTTTAAAAAATAGAAATAGGAATATGTTTCGTAATCATTTTTGTTTCTTGTTTCTTAAAAAAAAAAAAACAGAAACAGAAATGTGTTTGAAAATTGTTTCTCATTCTTGTTTTTTTAGTTGAAATAAAATTTAGTAGATAAATAATATAAAAATAAAATAAAAAACTATATAATATGCATTGAAACAAACATAATACAATTAATAAACATTTTTTTTAGTAAAGCAATATTATTTGTTCTACTAAAAAGAATATAATAAATTTATAATATGTAATACAATTCAAGTCCTAAAGCAAAATTGAAAACAATAATAAAAAAGATGAATGTGTTTCTTGTTAGCTAATTACGCTCGAAGTATTAAATTTTCGTCAACATATTTCTATTTTTATTGAAAGAATGGGTGAATCGATATTTCCATTATATTATAAAAACTAAACAAAAAATATTAACAAAATATCATTAATGTGAACAACAATACATAACATTTTATAATAAGAATTTTAAACTTATTTTAAAAAGTGAAATGCATATTTATTAATTTGAATTATTTTTAAAAATTTTCAAGCCTATCAACTAAAATTTAGAATAAATAATGAATATTTTTTATTTTGAAAATGGTAATTAAGTCATATAAAGAAATAATTAATTAGAACAAAAAATACAACAAAAAAGAAAAAGAAAAAGAAAAACTGGAACACATAACAAGAGAGAACAAGTCAAAGAGGAGAGTGTAATAGATTATATTGAGAAGATTAACCCACAATTACGAGAGAGTACATACACATACAACCCTCAGCATAAACAACTTTTTGTAGCTTCTGAAATTTTACTTTATTTTTTAAAATGTTTTTAAAAAATTAAAAACAATAAACGAGATAGATTATCAAACAAGTATGTTACTTAAAAAACTAAAAAAAGAAATAAGAAACGAAAATGTTATTAACGACCTAATTGCTCATTTCTTCCTCGTTTTAAGCTTCACATTTAGTCCCACTTTCCTTTCTTCTTCCTCTTCCTGACTCATTTATTCTCTTCCTTCACTCACTAATAAAGTTTCATTTCTGTTTATTTTGCTCTTCCTCGTCCTCCTCTTCTTCTTTTGAATTCTGGTGTTGGAGATCTTCATTGAATCGTTTCGTGAGTTCCGCCAATTTCACCGAATCAGATCTGCAGCTCATTAGGAACAAAGCATTCTATGGCTGAACATGACGGTGGAACTAATGAAAAGAAAGAACTATTTTAACCACACAAAAAAAAAACAAAAAAACACACCTAATCTTTGCAATTATGTAAGTTAAAAGGGGTTAAATTTTTCAAATTAAAAGTTTAAGGGCCACTTTTTATCCTTATACATAAATGAGGGGGTTTAATTTTTACCATTAAAAATTTGTGGGTCTAATTTTTAGAATTGGGTAAGTTTAAGGGCCCAATTTTAACAATTGTGTAAATTTAAAGGTTTAATTTTGTAATTAAAAGTTTGAGGGCGCAATTACAACAAATGGGTGATTTTTGTAATTTGCCCCAAAAAAAAAAACTACGGAAGAATTCACTATAATAAACAATCATACAAGAGAGAATTCATATATGTATGGTCTATAAAATTCAACAATTTTTTTTTATAAAAAAAAATTGAAAACATTATTCGGTTGATATAACTTCTAACAATTGTAGATTGGAATTAGTAAAGTGATGAGAAGGGAATTGGAGAAGTTGATAAATCAAAATGGTTTAATGTTTTAACAATGAGAAATTATTTGATGAGATCGTCACAATGTGATTGATAATTTTTTACCGTTAGATATAGATAGAAGTACCTCAAATTTATATTTATTAAGGACATGAAAATTATAGAATCTATATCCAACGATTATTATGAAACAACCACATTATGACAACTTCATTAGATAATTTGCCCTTATCAAGGAAAGAAAGAAAGAAGATGCTCGGAAATTAGCTGCTTATTGATTTGTTCTTCCGTACTCGTTGATTAGTCTTTGGACCTTGGATTCTTTCTTCTTAGCTTTTCAAACAAGTAACTAAATCTTGACTTCTTCTTTGGCGTTTTATCAGCCAACCTTTTATTTATTTTTTCCCCCTCAATAGATTTTGTTTTGTATATGTCTAAATTATTTCCATTCAGAGACAAAGAAATCGAGGTCAATATATTGGGGAAGCTTTTATTTGAAGAAAAATTTAACTCATATAAGGGTTTTGCGATTTTTATCCAATATTAGATTTTCAAATTAGAAGAATTGTTAAAAGAATAAATATATTCTTACACATACGTTGGATGAATTACATTGATGAGACATATAAAAATAAGGTTAATGCTGAATTTTTGTTGAAATTGACGAGTCTAAACAAATATATATTCAATTGTTAATATATTAAAATATATTTTATATTTATTTAAATCTCATTCAAATCTCCTACCATATTTATTTATTTGAATCTTATTCAAATTCTATAAATATCTTTTATTTAATGTATCTAATATACATTAATTATTTTAATATATTTTCTTCTTATATATTTAATATATCTAATATATTAAATATTAATTTGAACTTTTCAAATTTTTCTTTCAACTAAATTGATCTTTTAGTGTTACTATGAGCTAGCAATGGGACCTTATGGACTTACAGATTATAAACTTCAATTATACAAAATCAATTAATTAAACTCTTTAATTAATTAATTTTCATTCATTAACTATAGGTCACTCCATTATAGACCTAGAGGTGCACTCTTATGCATTGTAGGATAAGTTGTGTCCATAGATATAATCATTACATGCAAGTCGATCCTTCACAAGTTGTTCATAATTATAGTTGGGTCAAAAGTCTATTTTACCCATATAATTACATCTTGCACCTTAAGTACCATTGATCCTCTAATAAACAATCTGTTTATAATCTAATTATAAACTAAGTACCTCTCGAGCCAGTGAGAGGGTGGGGCCCCATTGTTCAAGTCTTGAAATCAGCACTTAAGGGAACTACTCATCTACTTACCCTATACGGGAATGAGTGAATTTCATCTTGTGAGATTGTGTTCTCAGCTCTCTATTTGGTCAAGTCTCCAAAATGGTAAGCATATTGAATCGGTTACAAAAGCCACTCTCACACATGCAAATCAAAGGACAAGCCCTCACAGGCAGGAGTTCATAACTCACTCAAGATTAAGATCGAGTCGCATATGATCATCTTAATGAAATACTAATCTTCTCAAATAATGGATTTATAAAGAGATATTAAATATTTCGTGACTCAGACTTACACAAACTCATTGTATAAGATACCCTCAATCACATGTCTCTCCACATGAACAATTTGGATCAAATCATTTGTAACTATTACAAAGTGGGTCATATCAATATTGTTACCAAGATAAGAGACCCAACCTTATCCATATACTATGACCTTTTAGGTTATTCCTTGAACATGATCCCCCCATATGTCAACAACATATTATTCAAGACTACACTAATAACCTTGAATTTTTCATATAATGGATAATATTAGATTTCAAATAAAATAATTAAAATTATTATTAATTATTAAATAAATCATTAATTACAATGCTTTAGGACATAAATCCCAACAATCTCCCAATTTCACTAAAGCCGGTGAGACATGTATCCTAGGGAATATTATATACCCAACATGTTATCCCACTTGCCCTAGCAAATATGAGACACGTCTCGTAATCTCAGACATTCTAGGTTACCCTCGAACACTTTAGCCTAGATAATCTTTTTATATAAATCCAAACGACTACCATTAAAAGCCATCTTGGTCACTACCATAATGCTTTCTCTTTCTCGATATGATTCTCTGTATGTTGGTGTTTTCTAATTTCCTTAATATTAGTCTTTGCACCACTATTATCATAATAAATAGGATACATTAAATCATACCTAAAACACATTTAAGATCTTTAAGGAACTATTTGAGTCATACAAGTCCTTTTGTTACTTCACAAACAAAACAATTTAACTTGTATATCATACTCCAACACCTAGGTTAAAATTTATCTTTACATAGATTTCTTAAATCTTTGTAAGAACCAGTGTATCTTGTAAAGATCAAATCTTTAACTCCATACACAAAAAGTTCTCATTATCCATAGATAATGTGATAAAGTTTTTAATTTTCTACTCAATGGTCATACCATTCGTTTAACTGATATATGCTAACCAATTGAATATTAAATGTTCAATCTCATTTATGCTTTTCGTGGCCTTCATTATTAGTTAGAGAAGTAACCATGGGAGTAATTTCCACTGCGGCATAATCCAAATGATTAGATAGCATTTCTAATTCATGTTCCATGGCTCTTAAACTGTGAGCACGAAGCCATGACTAAAATAAATAAACAAAGTCAAAGTTAGCTATCCACACCCAAGATTAGACCGTTAAGATATTCACAATCTAATATACAAGTCAGGAAGTAACACCTAAAGAGTTCGCCGAAGAGATTAGAACGAGATGATATTTAACAAGCAACTTGGGATGAACTAAGTTAAGACCCTATTGCAAAAGTCTGTCAATCCTCCAAGAAAGGTCACGAAAGGTGATAGCATCAGGTGATGGCATTGGGTCGATATTAGCTACAAAAAATAATAATAAAATAAGAATAGTTTAATATAAAAGAAAGAACGGTCCCGATCGGGTAAGGAAAGAGTGCACTACTACAACTTATACATTTAATGACGGATAACAAAAAAATACGCGTCAATCATGGTGTAAAATTTTGAGCAACATGTCGAAATGTTGCTCGAAATTTCAGTATTTCGACAGGGTCGACATAGTGAATGGGGGGAAAATTCGTTTTTTCCCCATTTCGACGACATGTCGTGGAAACCTCAAAATTTCGAGGTTTCCACGACATTTCGTGAACATTTTACGTTCTTTTTTTTTTTAATCACTTCAGTCAGCAACGCGTCAGTCAGTTGACTAACGCGACCGCTGATGCGCCGGCTTCTTTTTTTTAGATAGTAATCATAGTACACATTAAATTTATATATATATATATATTACTTTTTCATTTATTTACTTTCACTTTTCACATCAACTTCACATGAATTTTTTTTTAAAATTTCCAAACATCTTCTTAATCACAAAAATATTTTTATTAAAATTTTCTTATTCTACATTTTAATTCTTTTTTTATTTTTTACCACCATAAATATCCATTTCATTTTCAATTTCATCACCTTAATCTCTATCACAAATTTACACTCAAATTCTCTCAAATTGCCTCCAATTCTCTCAAATTTCTTTCTTAAATTAAGAGCTTTATATTAAACAATTCACATTGATTTTATCATATGCAAATATTTCATATCTCCTACAATTTTGTAACTATTTATCAATATTTGATTTTATTTTGTATAGTGAATTTAGAATGGTTAATTATAATTTAATTAAGTTATCATAATTAAAGTCTCATTTAATAATTCAGACAATTTTCATAATTTTTCTAAAATTGTTGCTAACATCAACATTTCCATTAACATTTAAATATAAATATTATATATAATTTAGATGTGATAGTTAAAAACAATCAATTATAGTACAATTAAATCACAATTAAAGTTTCATGAAATAATTCAAAATTTTTATCAATTTTCATATTTATTTTCAAAATTTCTGCTCGCATCGACATTTCAATTGACATTTATATCTAAATATTGTCTTAATTTTTAGGTATGATGTTTAAAAATTGTCAATCATAGTCTAATTAAGCGACAATTAAAGTTTCATTGACTAATTTAAATAATTTCTATCAATTTCCACGATTTCCATAAATTTTCCCGAAATTTCCATTTCCATCGATATTTCCGTAAAATCTGGACCTCAACATTTCCATCGACATCAACACTTCAAACCTTGGCGTGGATACAATGACAGATAGAAGAAAAAAAGTGTGAAAATTAAAAATAATAATAATAATAAAAGAGGCTACAATGTCGGGCATGACCCAACATTGTACTATAGGGTATTTTTATTTTTTTTAACAAAAAAAATCAATTTTTGATTTCACTTTACTCTTTTCCTTTCACGCAATAACCCTAGCATTCACACATTCCTTCTTACACAGTATAGACAGACGCAACCCCAACTCTCCTTCATCTCCGTTCGTAGTCGCCGCCTGTTACTTCCGTCGTCGTCATGGTTTTCGTTTGCCATCGTCGCCGTTGTGGGTTTCAATCGTTAAACCCTAGATCTATTGTTGGCAGAGTGATTGAAGATGTGTTGGACATGTTCACTCAGTTGCCGATCTATTCATCACTTATGGCTCTAAACAGGTGGCTAATGGGTGCGAAATCAATCCCTCCACTGCTACTGAGGCCCCCACTGCTCTTGTTCAAGGTCTCATCTTTAATCACCTTTATCCTCTGGTATTTTGTTGTAGCTTTTTTGTTTGTTTTTTTTTTTAATTTTGTAAATATATTAATTTTTTAATTGGGAATTTTGGGTAGGTTATGGTGAATTCTGATGCTGCAAGTCCTAGTGAGCCAACATTCAAAGAGTGGCTTCATTGGTAATGAACTTCTTTTCTTACCTTTTTTGATTTTTTGGTTTGGAAATAAATATGAGATTTTGCGTGTTTTTTATTATTGGAAAAATTTTTCGTGATTTTTCAGGATTATTGTTGACATTCTTGAAGGATCTGATGCCAATAATTGTATGCTTTGCTCAAATAAAATTCAGTATGATTTATGTTTCAAAGAAAATTTGGGAATAATTGAAGAAAATGATTCTCAATCAGAAGAATATCTTGAAGAGTCAAATAGAGAGATATGATACATATTATCAAAGAAAAAATTTGTGATATTGGTGGGGCTTGTGAAGGCAGTGAAACTAAAAGTCAGAAACATGATGCTGAAATGCAAGAGGCTGTAAAGGAATTAAAGAGATTGATTGTTATATAACTCCTCAAAATGAACTAATCCATTCAATTGTGATTTCTGATGATGTAAAAAATATGTTCTTAATGGGGATGGGATTTGCTAAGGACAACATTGAAGTACTTGAGGTCAAATGCTGGTCTAATCATTTAATGCAGGATAGACCAGACCTGTTTCAAAAAAAAATAGAGATCATTAGGAAGAGTCGTGGGAATGACAATGTTCAATATGGTTGACTAGCTGTGAATAAGGATGTCTTATCTGTAGCATGCTTATGGGGTCGGTCATTCTGAACTGAAGCTTACATCCTCATATGGTGTTCACCTTTCACCTACAAATGGCGCACATGTTAGGTATACATTTCATCCTTACTCAATTAAATAGTGTCTAGAATTTAATAGCGGTTTATTGTAAAGATCAGATAATAAGGCTAATAGGTATCTTATTATGATATATCGTTTCATGTTTTTTTGAGTTTTATGGACCTCTCATATACATACAACAAAAAATGAGGTAACTAATTTGAGCAATAAGTTAGATATGTTAATAGGGTAAACCTTAGCTCTTTCTTTGTTTTTTTATTAGAAGAGAAACAATGGTAAACCTTAGCTCTTTCATGGTTCATAATCTACAATTTTTCATTTTTTCCATTGTGCCAAGTCTTCTATTGATGGTTGTTTTATAATACTTTTCTCCTTTTGAGTGTCAATGTTGTGTTTTAATATTTTTCCATTGGTTTAGTAAAAAATATAATATAGGTTTTGCCAAAATTTTGTTGTTGGTTTAGTCCAAGTCTCAAGGTATATAGGTTGTATAATTCTAATTACACCTCCATGCTGCATGTGTTTTTCTGTTTACAAGTGTAACATGCATGGCTCATATTTGGTGAGCGTGGAGGAGACATGAGACGAAAGATCATTAAATCACTTTTATTTTACATTCTTTTATTCATTGATTAGGAA
The DNA here is from genome assembly GCA_033996785.1 of Trichosanthes truncata. Taxonomy (NCBI): domain Eukaryota; kingdom Viridiplantae; phylum Streptophyta; class Magnoliopsida; order Cucurbitales; family Cucurbitaceae; genus Trichosanthes; species Trichosanthes truncata. Next base: position 31,759,092 of record MU867261.1, read on the forward strand.
ATTAGATTTAAATTTTCATTGGGTAGGATAGTTGTTGATCTACTACAACAAATTAGGCTTTTAATGATGGTAACTAAATTTCAGGCCTTGAAACAATGACGGACGGTGGAAAAAACACGCTGAAACGCACTCAAATCTCTCATTGTTAGGCAATCTTCTATTTTATCTTTGTGACTTTGAATTTGAAGGTTGTAAAAGGTGGATATGAATGGATGAAATATTGTTGAAAGCTCATTCGAGATTATCCTTGCCTAAAGTTTATTTCAAGTGCTCTTTTGCACTTAGGCTCATGTGCAAATAAAGGTAAATAACCACAACAAACTCTCAAATTTACTAAGGTTATGTACTTATTAAAATTGTGTGACTACTACTTAATGAAAATAGACTAATTAAAATGTTGCTAAATTGATGGAGAGTGGCTGATATTTACTCCATGCTTTGGTGGTTTGTGTAAATATAAGCTTTATAATTTGTGCATTTCTTTTGTTGATTTTCTGAGTTGGAAATTGACTAAATTGTTGCAATTGAGTTGGCCCTATTCAGGTGATGATTTGTGTTATTGATTTGTTCCAATCACCCATGATTGTAGGTCTTATTTATTCCTTTAATTGAGAGCAGTGGTCCATTGACTAAATTGTTCATAACACTTTCTATTCCAACAAATGCCCATGTTAATAGATATGCAATTTGATTTATCACTCTCTTCTCTTTGGGTTCCAGTAAAGAAATGACTAACACATCCTTGCCACCCAATCAATATCTCCTTCTTCAACTTGAGGATGTCCAGTTGTTTTGATAAGTCCTCTTCAAACTATAAGGAGGTAAACTATAAGCTATCCTTCCTCGCCCAGGGTAGATTATAATTTGAACTTTTAAATTTGAAACTATATTTGACCAAAAATATTCAAGCCAAAGTAAGACTCCAGTATCTAAACAGTTCATTATGATATTGATTTTTTGAGAAACTTTGTAGCCCTGTCTTAGGAGTTAAAACGTCTGTTGTTTAATGCTTTGCTTTTGGGGTATGCTTTGTTTTTAGTTTTTAGTATTCGTTTTTAGTTTTTAGTAGTCTATCTTTTTGTTGATTTCTTTTCTTTTAAATGGATAGTTTGATGGTGTGTGTGATGGGAACTTTTATCAATAAAATGTTCAATTTTGAATAAAAAATAATTCATGGATTTTGAGAAATTTTGTAGTCTTATCTTAATAGTTGAAGAGTTTATTGTTTAATGCTTTGCTTTTGGGATGTGCTTTTGTTTTTAGTTTTTAGTAGAGTATGCTTTTTGTTGATTTCTTTTCTTTTCAATGGATAGTTTGATGATGTATGATGTCAGTTATTTTGTTCTCTTTGAAATGACACACAAATTTAAGCATTTACAATGAAGAGACATGTAACTTAATCGTTTCTCAATTTCTAATGTAAGTGTTTACACATTATTTTTGGTAGGCTTTGACAATATAACTTTATCCTTCAATCTTGTTGAACTTTGCAAATATACCTACTGAACAATTTTCAGGTGTTAGAAGGTATCCAAGGAATTCAGTTTCAAAATTTGAACCAAATGATTTATTCCCATGAGAAATTTCAATCTTATTGCACTTTGTACTTAATTTTTTTTACTAAATATTTGTCTTTCTCAAGTATTGGTGAACAATGCTAGATATTTTAGATAATTTTGAGTTTTTATCTTATTTCTCTAACCCATTCTAGATTGAGGTTTATTCCTTTAGTTTGAGAAATCTAAAGATGTTGTCGAGGTAATTTGTTTATTGCCTCTACAAATTATAATGAATTCAATTTCATGCAAATTAATGACATCGAAAATGATTATGTGTGATGTGTCTAAATGGTTATTATAGACAAATCAATTATTTCCACTTAGTTGGGTTTGATTTTGAAAAGGGATGAACAATATAGAAGTATAGGTTGTGGCTTTGTTGTATTCAATGCCAAATTTGTTATCAACTGCTACAGATAATTTGATGAATTGCTAGTTTTCTTGCAAGTTTCACCTCATTTATTGAAAAGCTCTAAGATTTGTATCATTGAAAAATATACTATCATATTTGATGAGTTGTATGTTTATGACTTCTTGTTGGTGTTTTTCTCTCTATAAGTGATTTTGACATCATCCCTTTTCTGATTGCTGCCAATTTTGTGGTAATTTCCTTTGTTGTTGGGTTCTGAAGATTTCTTATCTTCCCTCTCTTTTCTAACCTACTTTTTTTCAACAGAAAGTTTGTCATTTATCTTAATGGAATTTTCACCTTTAGAGTTTAATGACCATTTGAGCTACATTGATGATCTATTGCAAGAGCTTGAGACAGTAAATGAGGACTTAAATATTTACGATAAGAAATTTTTATCGTGGTGGATAAAATGGTTTATTTCATTTTATTTTCTTTGTCACTGTACACGAATTATTTTGTAGGTTCGAAGAATTGATTGGAGAATAAAAGAATCAAGTGAATTGTTAGTTCATGAGGTATGATAGGGTATGTTGTGTTCTACTTATTCCCTACCCCCCCCCCCCCCCTTCTTTCATTTAGGGAAGAAATGTCACTCTTGTACCTTTAGTATTGTCCAGCAAATTTCTAGATTGATGATATTTTAGATTTATTTAGGTCCTAGTGGATGCTGAGTGCACTCATGATGGCTCTATAAAGAATTTACAGAAATTTAAAAGTCGGGGTTGGACATCTCTTCAGCACAGAGTATTAGAAGCTGAGAGAATGGATAATTTGACTGTACTTCAGGTATTGATAAAATTAATCAGGTTATTTGCGTAGATTATTGTAGTTTTTTATAAGAAAATTTATTTCTTCACTTAGAACTTTTGAATGTCTTTTTTTGTGCACTTAGAAATTAATCAGAGATAAAAGATCTTTTGGAACTATTCAAATTTCCTTCTTGCACTTAAAACTTATGAATGTCCTTTTTTTTTTTCTGTAAAGAGATTTTTCAATTATACAAATATACTGAATGATGTGTTGGTCTTTTTTCTCTTGCAGTTAAGACTCCTTACCAATAGTTTTAGGTTGCTAAAGTGTAAGGGATACTTTCTACAACACTTACAGGTTCTTTCTATTGGCTGAATATTTTTTAGGCTTTGAAACCACAACCACAAAAATAATTTAAGACCTAGTTGGATATTTTTTGTCGAGAAACGAGAGGTCCCACTTGTAATATTTGTATACATGTATAAACAAGTATTATAAAGGAGTGCATTTCATTTGAATTTTGAGTGATATAGTATTAGAGATAATACTGATGATATCCTATTTGATCATTTGTATTATGTGTATACATTTGTACAATTGTTGTGTTATTATATTTGTCAAGATAGTAAAAAATATAGTAAAGGTTATACCAAAAAAATTAAAATAGTATGTGTTTATAGGTTAAATTTTATTGATAGAAGTTATAATGGTTGAGCTAATAGTTGTAATAATTTTTTTTTTAAAAAAAAAGCTAATACTTGTTGGGTGCCTTATCCTGGTAACACTATTGATACGACCCACTTTGAAATAGTTACAAATGATTTGATCAATATCGTTCATGTGAAGACATGTGAGTAAGGGTATCTTATACAATTAGTTTGTATAAGACTAGACCACGAAATATTTAATCTCTCTTTATAAATTCGTTAATTGAGAAGATTAATATTTCATCAGGATGATCATATACAATTCGATCTTAATCCTGAGTGAGTTATGAACTCCTACATGTGAGGGCTTGTCCTTTGATGTGCATGGGTGAAAGTGGCTTTTGTAGACGATTCAATATGTCTACCATTTTGGAGACTTGACCAAATAGGGAGTTGGGAACATAATCTCATAAAATGGAATTTACTTCTTCCCATATAGGATAAGTAAATGAGCAGTTCCCTTAAGTGTTGATTTCGAGACTTGAACAATGGGGTCCCACCCTCTCATTGGCCCGAGAGGGACTTAGTTTATGGTTGGATCATAAACAAATTGTTCATTAGAGAATCAATGGTACTTAAAGTGCAAGATGTAATTATAGGGGTAAAACGGACTTTTGACCCAGCTGTAATTACGAACAACTCGTGAAGGATCAACTTGCATGTAGTGATTATATCTATGGACACAACTTGTTCTACAATGCATAAGAGTGCAACTCTAAGTCTATAGTAGAATGGCCTATAGTCAATAATGAAAATTAATTAATTAAAGAGTTTAATTAATTGATTTTGTATCATTGGAGCTTATAATTTGTAGGTTCATAAGGTCTCATTGCTAGTTCATAATAACACTAAAAGATCAATTTAGTTGAAAGAAAAATTTGAAATGTTCAAATTAATATTTAATTTGAAGTGTTCAAATTAATATTTAATATATTAGATATATTAAATATAAAAGAGGAAAATATATTTATTGTATTTGATACATTAAATATTAAAATAATTAATGTATATTAGATACATTAAAGAAAAGATATTTATAAAATTTGAATGAGATTCAAATAAGTATAAGATATATTTTAATATATTAGATATTAAAATATAATATTTTAATTATGGCAAAGATTTGCCCTTGGTGTCTATAAATAGGACCATTGGGTTGAGCCATTAAATACAACACACATCTCTTCAATAGAAATTAGAGAATTCTCTCTAGACTTCTTCCTCTCCAATCTCTTATGAATTTTCTTTTAAGAGGCTCCCACAAGTCTTGATCTTGCGTTCGAGTCATAGCAAGAAAGACTTTTGTAGAAGTCTTGGAGCATGAGAAGCAAAGAACCGCCAAAAAATATCTCCATATTATTTTCAATGTATGTTTTGCTTAAATTTGATTTCTATTGTTTAATTTTAAATAAAATTAAAGTCGATTTCAACATTTCCACTGGGTTTAATTCGATTATTCCTTTCATGCCCGACATTAAAAGATGAACGTCATTGTAGGCTATAATGATAGTCACCTTTTAATAACGAGCAATACTCGTCATTAATAGGCGACCGTCATTATAGCCTACAATGACACTCGAAAAGATATCGGGCGCACACTCGACATCGTTTCTTTTTAATGTCAGGCAATACCCACCATTAAAAGCCAAATTTCTTCTAGTGATGGACTCGCCTATCACCCTGAATTCGGTCGAGACCGAAAGGACAGAACCAAGATTATCGGAGCAAGCCATGAACCACTAATGAAGAACCAATACTTCTTCCAATCCTTGACTGATGAAGGTTCTTTTACAATAGATTCATGGATAGATTGTAGACTAGTATAGTAAAATGGTTGAGATTTTTCTTTCTGTTTGAAAGTGTGCAAGGACAGAAAATCAATAGCGGTCATGGGAGTGGGATTACCAACCTAAAGCCATAGAACATAACATCTTATAAAAGAACATTAAACATTAGGAAGAATCTAACAGTGGGCAAGATTGATGAGAGTCAAGAAACTTTGAATAACAGGCAGTAAAGGAAGTCGAACACCACTAGCAAACATGTCAGGGTTAAAAGCTACTTCCTCAGAGAAGGCATGGCCGGATTTTCTTTCCGATTTGGAACTCTCATGCGGGTGGAAGAAGGAACATTAAATTGGATCCTAAGGTTATTTAAGGCCGCCTGGGTTAAAAATCCTTTTAGTCAAATCCTAATCGGCTCCTTTCGAGTATGAGTCCCAGATTTGTGTCGATTACGGGTTTTTGGTAAGGGATTATGAATGAAATCTTCATCGTCCTGGTCTAACAAGTCACCAGTTTCGAAATAAAGAGCCCTAGAACTACCCGCCATAAGGAAAAGAAAAAAGAAACAAGAAAGAAAAGGTTACCTGAAAGAGTGGAAGAAAGACAAGGGTCTCAAAATAAAGAGAAGTGGGAGGAGGAGGAGTTTGAGAACTTATGAGAACTAGAGAGGTCGATCAAAAGGCCTATTAGGCCGACCCCCCACCGACCTTGTATCACAACCTGCCCCAGATTACTCTACCAAACCTAGGATGAGTTGTGACGATAGTAAGACCCCAAATGTGTAATATAATCTATTGTCAAGTCTTTATCTCTTATCTAATTATCTAACTTTATCTATCAATAACCTATGAACAATGGAGTCAAGATTTCTCTCTTTACTTACAATAGATGATATGCAATGACTTGACAAAATTGGTGGCAAATTCTGATTAGCTAACTCTGGTTGAAACTCAAGAGCAACCTGGTGGAAAATTAAGAATAAAAGAATGAGCTAAAAAGTTCAATGAGTGGTGATTCCATAAGAAAATAAATTTCAAGAAAAATTATTCTTTTACTAAACCAAAGTTCATAACTCTGTGAAATAATATAAATAAAAAACAGTTTAGAAACTTTCGAGATCATTTAAAGACATTTAAATCTGTAAATAATACAACTCTTGAAAACAAGAATTACAACAACGATTACAGCTCTTGAAACATAAGCACATGTTAGTGAAAACATAGATAGGGAAATTCGCAATTACAACTCTAGAAAGCATAAACATAACTAGTAAAATTCATCACCAACTCTGTACCCAAATCTCTGTCATACTGGCGTAGAGTAATTTCAATAGGCACAGTAAAGCAATCTCTGTAATACTATATATTGAGTAATCTCCAGATATATAACAAAGCATATCTCTATCATACTATGCACCGAGTAATCTCAAGGAACATAGCAGAGCCAATCTTTGTCATATGTGCACGTAGAGCAAACTCTAACATCTGTAATGCCTCAGGTCCAAGATTTGGACCATGATTCGAAATTTGGATTCGGCACCTAATGGCCTCGATATTCCCCTGCATTCCCTACGACTTGAGCATGCGAGCATACTATGGAAACACATTCTCATAGCATATCGGATAATCACATGGGTACGAAGATCTAGTGGTTTGAAAACCACTTCCAACATAAACCTCTTAAATTATAAATCACTATAAATCATAAAAACTCTTAACTTCTCAAACTCTTTCTAAAAATTATATTCTTTCTCTATAACAAACGTTCATAAACTTGAGAGATTTCTGAAATAATATTAAACATTTATAATTTCTCAAATAATCATCAAATCTCTCAAATAATATAAAACATTTCTAAAGTTATATTTTCTCTGAAACCACATCTCATGAATCTCATACATATTCTCAATAAACATTAAAACTTTTCAAACATCTCAATAATCATAAAATATCTCGAATATCTCTTAAAACAATAATTCAAGCTAAAACCATAAAATTACTGAAAATTTATAACAATTTCTCTCAAACATCTCTAAAACCATAACTTCAGTAAAAATCATAAAATATTGAAAATCTCCAACAATTCTCTATAAATCTCATCACAATTTCTCTAGAATCATACATAATTAAATAATTCTTGAAAATTCCATAATAAAAAATTAAATGATGAAAACATTTCATAAATAAACAACTCACAACATTATCAACGCAAGAATTTCTAGTTGCAATTAGTCATTTCGAACTTCGCTGGATCAGATTTAGATCTTTGCCTAAAAGCTTCTTCAACTACTTTCAGAATTAGCTATAGCCTTTCCGACGAGCTCCTGGCAAGTTTCCAACGAGTTTTCAGCCATCTCCTTTCCCCCTCTTTCTCTTCCTCTTTCCTTTTCTTCCTTTCTCCTTCTCTTCATTTCTTTCTTTATTTTCCTTTTCTCCCCATCTTCCAGAACACTCCCCTTTTCTTTTTTTTGATCTTTTACTTATTTATTTGTTTTCCTACTTTCTTTTTGTGTGGCTCAAATGTAGCCACACCAATTTCTTTTCTTTTCTTTTCTTTTCTTTTTTTTTTCTTTCTTTTTCCTTTTTTTTTTTTTTTAAAAAAATTGATAGCTTCCCATGGAAGCTTGCCTTTCCTTCACTATTTTATTATATATATATAATTTTTTTCTTTTTCTTTTTCCTTAAACAAAGTTCCACATTTTCAATTCTTTTCCAATCCCTTTTCTTTTCCTTTTATTACAAGCTATCCTTCATCTAAAATTTTCAAAATCAAACAAATCAACATGCCATAAATACCCAAATACTAGAATACTAAAATTGGGTCTTACACCTTGGCCGATCCCTCAAGGGGTCAGTCAAGAAGCCTATTAGACCGGCCCCTCAAGGGGTTGGCCTAGTCTAGTCTTGCCTAATCCCGAACGGTCGAGCAAGAGGCTTTTACAATCAATACCTCATGGGCCGAACCCAAATTGGTTTGAACCATGATACTGACTCAAAAGTGGGAAGACCTTTTGAGAACGAACTAGAGGACGTGCTTAGGAAAGCTCTAAAGAATTCATTAGGTTCGAATTAAAGATTTTCAAAAGTAACAATTAAAGCAATAAATGTAGTCTGATAGCCGAGCGAAATTCTCGAAGAATGTTATGACACAAGGCTGACTGTTACAACTGTACGATTATAAAATATAAAGGGATACGACATTCAGAGGTATACAATCATTACTTACTTTCTACGGTCTAAGCTTTCTAAGTGAAACCCGATTTCTAATTTGAACGTCGGAGTTTAGATGGCTTAGCACCACACCGGTGTTAGTTCTTTGTTTTGCAGGCACTTTCAGTTTTCGGTAATACAAATTTACCATTGATCTGACGATCCATTTTCCAACATCAAGAGTCATGAATACTACGATTATCATGTGACTTGCACTGCACATAGTCAATGCAACATCAATCTGTATAGAAACAGCCAACTTTCCAATTCCTAGTTCGGTTTTTCATAAGGAGGTTTCTACTAACTTTTGTCCATTGTCCGAGTCATAGAAATTGTTGAGTGAGTTAAGTTTAGGTTGGAATGGGCAAAGTCAGGAGAGGGAATGGGAGAAGATAAATCAAAGTGGTAGACAAATTCTAAGAATTAAAAAATCATCAAACAAATCAAACATGTTTGTACTTTTTTAATTAAAAAATAAAAATTATTCGGTTGATAAATTCTAAGAATTGTAGGTTAGAATTGGCAGTCATGACTCATGAGAGGGAATTAGAGCCAGAGAAGTTGATAAATCAAAGTCGTATAACTTTCCCATCAAGGAAAGAAGAGAGAAAATGCTTGGAAATTGGCTTTTTTTTTTCTTTTCTTTTTTTTTTTTTTGAAGAAGACGACGACGAAGAAATTGGATGCTTTATGATTTGTCCTCCCGTACATATTGACTAATTTTTGTGCCATGCATTAATCTTTCTTCTTAGCTAATTTCCAAACAAGTAAATCTAAACTTGAATTGAATCCCAATTTTAAGTTTTGGATCGAATATCCATTTAGATTTTATGGTCTTTTATACCAAATTAGATTAAATGGGATTTCATCTCAAAACCAATTGACAATGAGAAGAGTAACTCATGTATCTTATTAAGAATATGAAGTCTCACAATCTTTTCAATGTGGGATTTTGTTTTGTATGTCTAAATTAATTTCTAATATAGACAAAAGAGATGGATATCAACTTATTGGGGAAGTTTTTATTTCTGGAAAATGTTTAATTTTTACTCTCGAATACGTTGAATGAGTTAATTTTTATACTAAATTTTTAATTTTATCTAAATGAAATTCAAAATTAGATAAGTGTTGCAATATGTTAGATTTTTCAAATTTGAAGAATATATATGTATGTTGGGTATAAAATTGATACGAGACTTCAAATAAAAAATTATGTTATGGTTGAATTTTTGTTGAAACTGATAAGACTAAAAAGATATATTCGATTGTTGAGCTTCTACAATGATTTATTAAGGCTTGAATTTTAATTTCATTGAGATTAGTGGGGCTTTAAGGGAGGTTTTACACTACCTATATACATATTTTTGTTGGAATGAGTGAATAAATATGACGAGAACTTAATAAAAGGTAAAAAAAAATACAACACGTTTTCCGATTTATGCGATGAAATTAAAAGTTTAGAATAGAATTTGATTAACCTTACTCTATTGAGGGGTAAAAGTTGAATTTTGACTGTTTCTTAATGTATTTGGGAAAATTAATATGTTGTCGAGTGGCCGGGGTTGGACAAGCCCATTATGTAATATTTGATATAGTATTTTCTCGTTTATGTATTTTTAAGGGAAAATTACCTTTTTGGTCCCTGAGTTTTTAAGATTGGGTGCGTTTGGTCCCTAAGTTTTCAAAATGACCCTTTTAGTCCCCGAATTTTGAGAAATAGGTTTAAAAGGTCCCTCCGTTTGTTTTTTCAGTTGCTACAGTAACGGAATAATTATTTTATTAATTTTAATAAAATAAAATAATAATTATAATAAAAAATAAATTCAAATAATATTAAAATTAAAAAACCCCACTCTCTCTCTTCTTTCTCTCCTTTCTCTCTCCTCTCCCTCACCCCTCACCCCACGCCCCCACCTCCACTCTCCTCTTTCTCTCCTTTCTCTCTCCTCTCCCTCACCTCACTCCCCCACCTTCACTCTCTCTCTACTGAAGCTCGTCGCCGGCGTCTTCTCTCCACGGTCTGGAACGAACTCATTCAGCAACCTTGACGCAAAGGAGATTTGGAACAAGGAGATTACAAAAAGGATTTGAATCATTGAAGAAGATAAAGAAAAAGAAGCCATTTTTATAAAACACAAAACGAGAGGAGGAGGAAAATGGTGAAATGGGTTTGTGATGAAAAGACGAGTGGAAGGGGCTTTTATATATAGGAGGAAAAACTTGTTGTAGTGGAGAGAAGATGCCGGCGCCGGCGCCGGCGACGAGCTTCAGTAGAGAGAGAGTGAAGGTGGGGGAGTGAGGTGAGGGAGAGGAGAGAGAAAGGAGAGAAAGAGGAGAGTGGAGGTGGGGGCGTGGGGGCGTGGGGTGAGGGAGAGGAGAGAGAAAGGAGAGAAAGAAGAGAGAGAGTGGAGTTTTTTTATTTTAATATTATTTGAATTTATTTTTTATTATAATTATTATTTTATTTTATTAAAATTAATAAAATAATTATTCCATTACTGTAGCAACTGAAAAAACAAACGGAGGGACCTTTTAAACCTATTTCTCAAAACTCGGGGACTAAAAGGGTCATTTTGAAAACTCATGGACCAAACGCACCCAATCTTAAAAACTCAGGGATCAAAAAGGTAATTTTCCCTATTTTTAAATTGAAGATAGAAAGTACACATTTAATTGAAAATAATAGAGTTGTCGGAATAAATAATATTAATTTTATCATTTATTTATTGCTATGAATACTATGATTATTATACATAACTTCCACTGCACAGAGTTAATGTAGAAAACGACATACATGGTTATCCTCATCCATTGTTGACTTCCTTATTACTTTTTTTTTTTTTTTTGTTATTAAAAATTTTGTAAAATTTATGATCTACTAAATATAAAATTAAAATTTTAGGGTTTCATTAGACATAAAGTTTAAAGTTATATCTTATAGGTCAATTAATTTTTAAAAATTTTAAATTTGTCAAAAGACCTATTAGACGGAAAATTGAAAGTTCAAGAATTTATTAAACACTTTTGAAAGTTCAAAAACCAAATAGACACATACTTGAAAATTTATGGACTAAACAAACTTGTAATTTAACCTATTTTTTCTCTCTTTTACATAGGATTATCATTCAAATTAATAATATTGTAAGAATTCTAACTAACTATATTTTGAGAAAAAATACTAACATTTTGACCCATTAATATTCGTGAATTTGATGAAAAGAAAATTAATGGACTTTTTGTAGGTTGCAGTTGGAAACTTACTTAAATTCGTATTTGAATGGTATAAAAGAATAAGTTCAAGAAATTTAAATTTATGTAATATATGCTTAGTTTGTGAACTTTACGTGATTGGTAAAATTAGTATATCATATAAAAGATAAGTTTTGCCAACCTTAGTCTATGTAATATGAATTTATTTATAGTTTGTGGAATTAACAAAGTAACAAAACTCATACCTTCCAGCGTAATTAATAAGCATACCCTACTTACCAAACATATATGCATTTTAACTTCTTAACCATAAGTTATATAGATCTAATTTTACCAAGTAAACACCCTTAAATGTACCAATTAATATTAGTTGGCTTCTAATAGTCTCAAAATTTTCTGATATCTTCTGTCTCAACACATTAACGTAGGATCAATACTTTCTTTTTTCTTTTTCTTTTTTCTTTTTTTTTTTTTTCTTTTTTGTGCAAAGTAAGAATTGATAATGCTCCAACATACTATCACAACAATTTTTACCTTTTTCTTGAGAAGTCACCCAACTTAATTAGAATTCTTTAAGGTTAAGTAGATTTAACTGTGAGGTATTTTATTAAAGAAAAAGTACATGTCATATTGATTTAATCAACAAGACACACGTCATTGAAAATATCCATAGGAATATTAGGACCGTCCAAAATCTTGATCTAAATCTTAGGTCTAAGTTTTATCAAAAAAAAAAAAAAAAATCTTAGGTCTAAGTTGTTGCAATATTAATTTAGAGGGAAAAAAAAGGTTTTTAAAAAAAGGAAATTACAGAAATTGTGGCACACATCCGAGATCAACTAACGCTCATAAATTAATTGGACAATTTATTGTTGCAATTGTTTAAATGTATTAATTAATAGGATATTATGGATAATAGAAACCTCTCTTAATTTACAAATAGTCAGTTTAATTATTCTTTAACATGTTGATATATAAAATCCATATATTTATTATCTGAATTCCTTTTTTAGTACAATTATTTTTTTTAATATAGTGATTGATGATATATCATTTATCCTCCGAATCATTATTTAATTATATCCAGTCAGCATATACTAATTTTAGAAAAATAATTAGAGACTAGAGATAAGAAATGATTATTTTTAGAAGATTAAATAGGGTTTATAGTTAATTACCTTTAAAAACTATATCTCATTACTTAAATCTTAATTATTCATGTTACTTAATTGTATTCACACTGCAAAATGCAATGTTTAGTTAAATGAGACCAGACAAATTCAGAATAAAATAGTGCATAATAAGAGCTTTGATTGTATGCAACGCACACCATGTGCTCTCTTTTATTTGACTTCTTTGAGTAATTTCTCGAGCAATATAATAGTTTATATTTGTTAATTAATTGTTTTAGTGGTTAGTTTGTTATTAACGGTTGTTTAGTGGCTATTATGATCAGCTGAAATTAATTGGCTTTGCCAATTGTAATTAGTTGAGCTAAAAAAAACCTCACTTCTCTTCTACTATAAGAATGAACAGAAAAATAACTAAGAGTTTAAAATGAAATTTAAATTAAAAAAAAAAAACACAACAATTTAAATAAAAAAAAACTCCAAAGTCTGAGAAAAACTATGGCCTACTGAAAAAAAAAAACTCAACTATGTGACAAATATTACAATTACACAAAATTCTGATTCTAATTAGACAAAAAAAAAATTCAAAGCTTTGTATAAAGTGTTTCTAACTGGGACGATTATAAAATAAGCTATAATAGACCTCTTTTATATAGTTGTAGGCCATCATTTTTTTGTCATTTTTCAGCGTAAGATTTTTTGCTCCCTTAATATTTTGCCAAAAACTCCACAAATTTCACATTTGCAAGATATTTGAAGAATCAACACAGCTTATGTTGCACTACCTGCTACTACAGCTAAATATCTCCTTATTCACAGTTTATTCAGTGGCTGTTTTATCAGCTGAAATTAGTTAGCTTTGCCTACTGTAATTAGTTGAGTTAGTTTATTCCCATCAGCTTCTCTTATCAAATTTATAAATATTCCTCTTATGAGCTATTTCAATGAATAAAAAGGAGAGTTTATTAAATAATCTCTGAATTTGGTTACAATAGACTATAATTTTAATTCGACGACCAAATTTAAAATTATACTATATTTTATGTTCTACATGCATTATATAAGAATTTGGAACTTTTTTCTTCCAGTCGAAGAAAAAGAATCAGATGTCAATATTGACTTAAAAAATGGAAGTAGCCATTTTTAGAAATTCAGTCGAAGAATTGTTGAACAATCCTTGTGCCTAAAACTCAAGCCATAAACACTACAAGAAAAACTATATTACTTGACACTTTTGAAATGTCAAATTCTAATGCTCTTGACGCTGTTTAAAGTGTCAACGAAATCACTGTCAAGAATAAGGTATCTAAAATATGACAAAAGAGAAGCGTCAAGATATACTTTCCTTGATATTTTTCAAGTGTCAAGAATATTAAACTCATTGACATTTCTAAAGCCGTCATGTATATAAATTCTTGACACGTATTATGTATCATTTCTGTTAAAACTTGACAATTTTAATGTGTCAAATGTAGTTTTATCTTGATGTTGCGAGAATGTCAATTGAATTAGTTCTTGACGCATTTGGCATGTCATATGTGTTTGTGATTTTTTTTCAATTCTAATAAATGTTCTCTATTATCTTGAATCTCCTGTGTTGTGTTCCAATAATTTGATATATTGACGAAGATAAAATTTCATCATCAAAATGAACAATACACATTCAAAGATCTAATCAACCAAGTTTCCACCAATAACATTACAAAGTTCATATCTTCAACATTATCAGACTAACAACCTCATGAACAATTCTAAAATTACAAGAATTATCAACTCCATATGAACAATTTCAAAATTACAAGAACTATCAACGCCATAAAAAAAGTATTCACATATAAGTTTCATAACATTATGGTGTTTGTCAATTACAATATTTTCAATTCAAAAAAAAAAAAAAAACCTCCACATTAACTCTTTGAAGTTTGATCGAACATGGTTCAATTTGTACTTGAAGCCATTAACGCATATGATCAGGTCTGACACATAAGAAGAAATGCAAATAATGTAAGCAAGAGAATTAAGATTTGGGGTATTAATAACATATACTCAAAGGAACATAAATAACTAAACTCATCAAATTAACACAAACAACTAAAGTTATCAAACTTGATTGAACATACATACCAAACTTAACTAACTTTAAAAAATTCATTAACATAACAACTAAACTAAACTTTGCAAAACCTAAGAACATAACAACTCAACTTATCTCACACAAATATTAAAGTCATCAAGCTAACAACTATTAAAGTTATCAAAACTTAAACGTAGGAACATAACAACAAAACTTAACAAACTTTTCAAAATTTATGAGCGTAACAACTAAAATAAACTAAACTTATCAAAACTTAGAAACATATCAACTATACTTATCATGAACATAAATATTAAACTCATCAAAATAGCACAAACAATTAAAGTTATCAAAACTTATGAGAACATAACAACAATACTTACCTACCTTATCAAAATTTATGAACATAACAACTAAACTAAACTCATCAAAACTTATGAACATAACATCTAAACTTATCATGAAATAAATATTCAACTCATCAAATTAACACAAACCACTAAAGTTGTCTTGTGACATAGATTCAACTGGTAGATTCAATGGAGGAATACCTATAAACAATACTGAAGAGAGAAATGAAGAAAACAATTGTGTTAAAACACTTGACAGTAAAATCATACCTCTTGCTTGGCTCTTTCTCTTTCTAGTGTAAGGCTAGAATGCAATGATTCTACAACGACAAAGAATTGAAATTCATTAGTATTCCAATTTGAAACTTATGACATTCCACACGATCCTACAACATTTAGTTGAAGGCAACCTAGGAGAATGATAGAGAAAATAACCAAAATTTTCCTATCGAAACAAACACAATTATTCCAATTTGAATGAATAGCATGTTGAAATCACTACCAAATGATAAAACACACCATCAATGCAAATAAAAGTAAGTAATCAAAGTGCATCCAGATTTACAGACAAGTACAAAAGACTGATGATGGTGATTAGACTTTTCTAAAAGTGAACACAAGACTTATATAGATAAAAGAGAAGAAAATATTAAAATTGAAAGGAACAAACATGATAATTTGCAGCCTGCATGGTAGGGATTAAGGAGAATTCTTTATGGTGCGAAATAAAGAAACTATAAACAACAACAATGGTAAAAAAATTTCCAGGCAACTTGAAATTCTTTACTTTAAGAATATGATGGCTGAAATGTAAAACTTAGTAAATCAAAGTTGCTAACATATAGAACCTTGAAAAATAAATCAAGTCTATCTATGAAATATACACTAACCTAAGCAACGATCATTATTTGACAATGGCTCTAAGTTAACACAGGAAAAAAATTTGAAATCTAGCATATGGAGAATGATGGTTAAGTATCATTCAAATATGATTAACTAACTACAATAAACGGTTTGAGCTACTCACCTCATTGTCACACCAGTAACCTTGAATGTGTCATTGATCTTTTGGGCATGATTTGTAGCAATGAGGAATCACATGACAATATAGAGAAAGAGAGTAAATCTAATGAGATGGTAAATGGATGCTTATAATGAACTTGGATAAAAATTAAGGTAAATTAATTATTTGGCTACATTTAGAAATAAAAAATGACTAAGTTTTGTTAGACAGAACATGGAGAAATTCATCTAAATGAAGGATGGACATCCTGGATGCAACTTTCAAGCAAATATACAAACAAAATTACTCCATATCTTATGTTGGTCCATGTACAATAGTTGTCTTTAACAACTAAATTAGAACTCATTCTCATCATTATTTGAATGCTTAAGATATCCTCAGTTCTTTCACACTCATTTTCACCTTAACCACCCCAATAGAGAATTCTTGCCACACATGCAAGTCTATAAGGCTAGCCAAAGGTCATTAGATATACATGATATTTATCTATTTTATCCTTCAAACACATCTCTTTTTTCTTTCTATCTAGTTTTCATTTGCAAACAACAATGCAAAGATTATCTAACATAATTCACATGAAAATGCTTTGGCCAAGATTTTTTAAACCATGAAGCAAATGCAACGCAATGAAGAGGGTGAGTACATTTCTCAACAACCATAATTACAGATATCAAAGAAGCAAATTTTAAAGTTCATTTAATTCTACATAGGCTATGTGAACTCTTATTCTGCAAGAGGACAACATCCATTAATAGCTAGCTTAAATGATGCAGACCGAAAAACACCAAATATAGCTTATAGCATAATAATCATACTTTTTTCTGGCAATAAAAATGGATAACAAGCAGATAAAGAAGATAGAACACTATTCTAAAAATGCAATCAATAAACCATTTCATTGGGTATTGGCCAAGTCCAGTAAGAATTTTCGCCATTTTCTCCATCCTCTGAGTTGTCAAAAGTCCATAATGCGTGGTTGCCCCCAAGAAGCTGGATGTTTAAGGTGCTATCTTTGTATGACTCCTCATTTAAGGTGTCAAGTTTTGAGATGGCTTCATCAAAAGCTTGCTTTGCAATGTGGCGGGCCCTATACAAAAAAAGCACAACGTAGCTATCATTGTCAATTAAGCACTAAAGAGGATAAATCTCTACTAGATTTATTGGTAATATTACATTAACCATACTTTTTAGGTGAAGTCAAGGTTTCATGATAGAAGACTACGAAATTTAATGTCGAACCCAAGCAGATAGGATGTGTAGGAGGTAATTTAAATTCGATTGAGCTTGTTGTAGCTTGTATAAGACAAGATAAAAGTAAGACAAATGTAAAAACTAAGAAATGTAGAGACAAAAGAGAGTTATATACTACAATAGAGCTTCTCAATTAAAATGTTTGATCTATGGATTCCAAGTAGTCTAATAAAAAACCTCATGGTAGATAACTTCCTGTAAACCTTATTTTGAACAAGTTTAACAAGGGAAAAGAGAAGATTCGTTGTTGTATTTGCTTCTACAATTAGAAAAGGGAAGGTAGTGCCAAAAGCAAAAGAAAATATTAATGGCAATTTCCTCTCAAAATAATTCATGCATGCAATTTTCTCAATCATTATTTAGACTATTGCTAGAAGAATGTATTAAATAGTCAAATCATAGAGTAGTGCATTAGTTAATCATCAAGCAAATAAAATAAGTTCATAAAAGGGGTATAACGCCCCCTAAATTTCAGCCTAAATTAGGAATCATTACCAAACTTCCTTACCTAAATGAAACCCAAGTATAACAACCAAGCTATTCTAGCCAAGCTAGTCCTCTTCTCTTAACCAAAAAGAGAACAACTAAAACTTTCGAAATAAACCCACAAACCAAAAGCTACAACTCAAAAGCCTCAACTATAACCACCTGAAAGAGTCAAGCCTCATATCAAGTGCTATCTAATAAAACTAGTAAGTCATAACACAACTAAAAGAAGGCATTCCATATCAACCATACATAATCACATCCCAACACAACATCTCAACATGCTTAAATACTTCAGAAAACATAATAGTCTAAAGAAACATTCATCACATAATATAATTAGGCAAATAAAGCATACAACATGTTTGGCACACAACAAACAAACTTAACAGGTAGAAACTACTTACTTAAAGTGCTCCTAAATTAGTTCAACAAGTCCCTAAACAATAAATACAACACATAGAGGTTAGAAATCAGTTAAGAATCATAAATCGAAACTGAGAGAGTGATCAGGAAGAACTTTCTTACCTAAATCAGCTTTAAACCTTAATCGAACACTCCGAACTTAGTTCTAATCTACAAACACAAGCTTTAGAGGATTAGGGACTGATCTAAAACATCCTACTTGAGCTCGAAGCAGTTTAGAAAGCACCACAACCTAAACAGCCTTGGAACCTTGCTGGTGGGGGTTCAAAGATGTTCGAAACTACAAACAAAGAGTATCCAAGTATTAGAGACCGATCTAAACTAGTTTAATTGGTTTCGAAAGGGATTAAAAGGAACTTTACCATTTAAATCTGACTGAAAAAGACTTGGGTCTTTACTGAAAGATGATCGAAGAGGTTCGATTTCGCAAAACCAAAGCTGTTGGGCTATGGGTAACTCGAATTGAAGTTGTTCAAAGAGTGGGTTACAAACCAGAGTGATTTCGAGGCTCAATTTCAAATGAGTATTGTTGAAACTTACGAATCCTTGCGTGGTTGTCGTCGCCCAAGTCTGTGTGTGGTGGTTCGAGTCTTGCGGCCACTGGAGACTGTTGTGAAGAAGAGGAAACCACGCTAGGTCGTTGATCCTGGTGGTAGTTCCCTAGGTTCGCAGGAGTTAGTTGTTTATTCACCACCGGAGAAGAATAGTTGTCGTTCGTTGTTGGTCTTGTTGGAAACACGTGGGTCTGGTCGTGAGATCGCTGGAATTGTGTCGTGGGCTGTTGCAGTCTAAAGCTCGTGGTGGTTTCACTGACAATTAGATGGGATGTCAGAGAGGGTGGAGTAGCAAAAAGGGGGTTGGGGCTGCAACTCATGAAAAGGAGAGGGAGAATGATGTGGTGAAAACCCTAGAGTTTCTTTCATTTTTTCTTTTTAAAATATGAGAAGTAAATTATAATAAAATTTGACATTCCTGAAATGTCAAGTACATTATCATCATTCTTGACATTTCAAAAAAACAAGTTTTTTGTAGCATGAAAAAAATTGGAAAAACTCCGTCAAACTTTGCATTTTTTATATTATTCTTGACATTTTTTCGTTCAAAAGGTATAGTTCTTGACGTTCTTTGTTAAAAATGTATAATTCTTGACATTTCTTAACAAAAATGTCAAGTAATATAAAATTCCATGTGTCAAGTAATATAGAATTTGTAGTAGTGAAAACACTTCCTTTTCTTTGATAATTGATGAAAATGTGATTCATTAGATTACTAAAATAATGTGTAGACAGTAGATCTATTATTTTCCAATTTCCATTTGATGTTTTAAATGGTTGGTCCTCATTAATATACTTAGTATTACTATATATGATTAAAATATATATGGGATTGGAATCATTGGATCATGATCAAAGGAAGAATGGGCTTTTTTTTTGACCAAAGGAAGAATGAATTTGGTATATAGATATATATGGAGGGCGGCTGTAATGTAATTGTACTTTGCCAATAATGTGGTGCAAGTACCTTTTGTATTTTCTTCAATCATAATACAGATATGGACAAATATAATTTTTAATATCATCCATAAACTATTGTTTAACAAAATTAACATAGTCTCTAATACTTAACCTATATGTAATGATGATGACATGTATTCTCAGGTATAATTTATACATTTTTGTGAATATATGACATCACCATTATTTCTCCCATTATTTATTTATTATTTTACAAAAATGACGGAAAATTGTTAATAAGTACTAAACAGACATTTCTACATGAGGTAAAAAGGAGAATTATTCTTTCATTATCATTGCATCATAGTCATTTGTTTACTACGTATCTAAAAGTTAGAGGAGTGATTCCACATCCAAAGGATCACCATCAAAACTGAAAATTGTTTTTTTGGTTGAATATTCCTTCGCATAGTTAGAAAGGGTAAAAAAAAAAGATTAAAATATCATTTTGGATCTTTATACTTTCAGTCTCATTCCATTTTATTCCATATACTTTTAAATGTCTAAATTTAGGCAATGTATTTTTAATAAATATTAAAATTAGTCCTTATGGTTAGTTTAAAGTTAATTAATTTTTGTTGAACTTGATAAAATAATAATAATAATTGTCATTGAAGAAAAAACAGCATATGAATATGTTTTCAAAATATATAGAGAGAATGTTAATAGATATTAAAAAAAAAATGAAAAAATTAACAAGAGACTAATAGTAAAAACTAATTTTAAAATTTATTAAAAATAAAGGGACTAAATTTAAATATTTGAAAGTATAAAAACTAAAATAAAATAAATCTTAAAATACAAAATCAAAACAGTATATTTTAACCCCAAAAAAATACACTAAGGGGTCTCATTATACTATCTTTTTATGGGCTGCAACATGTTATTATTTAGGGTCTAGGGCAACATTTTGATCTCAATTCCAATGTAAATACAAATTACATGCAAATTTGTTCCTCTATTCGTAACTTTTCATTCTAATTGGGCCTCACTTTTCTATTTTTCTCAAGGAAACAAGCCAAATATCCTACCCACTAGAAAGAAGTTTTTTATTAATAAAAAATGGCTAAAAATATATACCTAATATTCAATGATATATTTTTTAATATTATCTCATACTGCAGAGAAAATTTGAAATACATATCCCTCCTCCCAAACACACTCAAACTTCTGAACTTCTACCTAATCTCTCAGACCAAGCGGCTGCCAAGTCTTAACACACGATATTAATTATTAGCAGCCAGCAAGCCAGCGTCCCCTCAAACATAAATAATAGAATAAAATTTTCAAAATACAGAATTCTTACCCGGCGGCTTTGAAAATCTTTCCAAAAATTTTGGTCCTGGATCTAATATTATTATATTTGCAAATTGACCCCCGAGCATTTACTAAACGCAAAATGACAACAAGTTCCTTCTATATTTTTTTGACATTATTGCACCAGTTAAATTGAATCTACCCCCATCTTTGACCGAGCAAATAGCCTCCAATGGTCTCCCTTCTCGACGATGACTTGACCACGTAATCCCAAACCAAGACAATGAGAGATTTCTTCTTTCTCATCTCTTTCACAGTCCTCAAAACGTGTTGTAAAGTAAAATTCAGATTCTTTCTTTTCCTATAAATTCTGAACAACCCATTTCTTTTCATCCCAAAATACTTCAATTCCCATCTCAAAAAATTTCTCTCTTTCTCTCCAATTTTCTTGGCATCCAATCAGATTAAAAAAGAAAAAAATATTTCCTTTGTTGAATTAGTTATGGAGGCGAGAGTCGTTACACCAAGAGGAGTTCCATTGAAGAAAGTGACGATGTTGAGAAACGGAACGAAGAAGACGAAGTGGTATTGGAAATTGAAATTGGGAATCCGACTGAGAGCCATAAGAAACGCTCTTTCATCTTCCTTGCACCAACAGCGCCTCCGTCTGACATGTTCGACAGCCCTCAACGGCCAACAAACTCCCGCCGCAAACGGCGCCGTTTCGCCACTTGTAATCCAGCCTAATTCCAAATCCAGGAGAAACGACCTCCGTTTGGCCAAGCCACTCGCTTCCCTCCTCCGAATGCCACTCCGCGCCGCCGACTTCATCGACTACGGCAACCACATGACCCCAACGATCTCCCCTCGCGATAACATCTCCGCCGTCTGGCGCGACCTCCACGGCGCCGCCGACTGGGCCGGCCTCCTCGACCCCCTCGACCCCTACCTCCGCCGCGAGATCGTCAAATACGGCGAGTTCGCACAAGCCACCTACGACGCCTTCGACTTCGACCCATTATCGGAATTCTGCGGCAGCTGTAGATACAACCGCCATAAGCTCCTCCAAGAACTGGGTCTCGCTCAAAATGGCTACAAAGTCACCAAATACATCTACGCTTTATCCCCCGTCGACGGCCCGGATTGGTTCGAGAGCTCCAAAATCGGCGAGGTCTGGAGCCGAGATTCCAACTGGATGGGGTTCGTCGCCGTCAGCACCGACGAGGAGAGCGAAAGAATCGGCCGGCGCGACATCCTCGTCGCGTGGAGAGGAACCGTAACCCCAACCGAATGGTACATCGACCTGAAGACCAAGCTCAAAAAAATCGACCGCAGCAACAAGAAGGTCAAAGTCCAACGTGGGTTCTTAACAATCTACTGATCCAAAGACGAGGAATCAAAGTTCAACAAAACCAGCGCGTCGGAGCAAGTGATGGAGGAGCTACACAGACTCGTCGACTTCTTCAAACAAAAAGAAGACCGAGAGATCAGTCTCACCATCACCGGCCACAGCCTCGGCGGCGCGCTGTCGCTGCTGACGGCGTACGAGGCCGGAGTCTCATTTCCTGACGTCCACGTGAGCGTGGTGTCATTCGGGGGGCCGAGAGTCGGGAATCTAGCGTTCAGGGAGAAACTAAACGAAATGGGAGTGAAAACGCTGCGTGTCGTTATACGACAGGACATCGTTCCGAAGCTTCCGGGTTTATTTGTGAATTCGATCATGAACAAGTTGAGTACGGTGACGGGGAAGTTGAACTGGGTGTACCGACACGTCGGGACGCAGCTGAAGATGGACATGTACATGTCGCCGTACTTGAAGAAGGAGTCCGACATGTCGGGGAGTCATAATTTGGAGATATACTTGCATTTGGTGGATGGGTTTGTGAGGAGGAGAGGGAAGTTTCGATGGAATTCAAGGAGGGACGTGGCGTTGGTGAATAAAGGGAGTGATATGTTAGTGGAAGAGCTGAGGATTCCGGAGTTTTGGTATCAGTTGCCGCATAAAGGGTTGGTGAAGAATAGGTATGGGAGATGGGTTAAGCCTGGGAGGAACCCTGAGGATATTCCTTCGCCCTTTTCTCAGCCTTCCAAGATTTGATTTTCTGTGATGGTTGTTTTGTTTTTGTTCTTATTCTTTTGGTTTGTGGAAGGATTTGAAGGAATTGTGAATTTGATGTAGATGATTAGATGATTCTTTAAGTTAATTTTGAGAGAAATTTGTTTGGAATTAATGGATGACCTTTTTTTGTATGGATTTTGGTTGATCTTATCTCAAAAAGATACCAATGAATGAATTAATATACTCAATTTGCCAATTTGGCAATGATATATCCAGTTGGTACTTGTAAGTTGTAACCTACTTACCCAGAAGTTTGGCGCTTGTTTCAAAAGGTTTTGATTGAAAAAATGGAAAGTGTTTATGAGGTTTAAATTGATTTTGGTAAAAGAGAGAATTTTTAATCTTTTTTAATAAAAATAGCATGAGTCACAAGTGATTCAAGAGACTTTTCGGAAAAATAGAGATAGTTTCAAAAGTTATTACAAAAAAACGAGTAAAACACCAAACTATTATGAGGTTTAAAGTTGAATACGTCTGTCAAATAGACATATTCTTCGGAACACTACTAGCTTGGCTTGAATGCGTTTGTCAAACAAACGTATTCCTCCTATTTTTAAACTCCAAACGGAAACCTTTTTTTTTTATTAAAAATAATTATTTGACAAACCATCAAATCTACCAATAAATATTTAACAACCTATCAAATCTACCAATCATTTATTATTTTTTTTCTTTAAAATAAATGTTTAACAAACCATTCATCCCCACTCAATCATTCACCAATCATTTTTTTATCATTGTTTTTAGATTAAATTATCAAAAATACCTCTAAACTATGAAGTTCGTTTCAATTATACCTCTAAACTTTGAAACGTTTCATTTTAACCCTTGAACTTTGATATTTGTTTCAAAAATACCCTTGAACACTTTTTTTCAATAAATTCATGGTCGGAAAATGATGTTTTTGCATTTGTATTGTTGCTTATATGAACATATTTGAACATATACGTTGAAAAAAAAAACATATGCAAATACGTAATTTTTTGTCCATAAATTTAACGGAAAAAACCTTCAAGGGTTGTTTTGAAACAAACTTCAAAGCTCAAGGGTTAAAATGAAACTTTTCAAAGTTTATGGGTATAATTGAAACCAACCCCATAGTTTAGGGGTATTTTTGATAATTTAACCTTGTTTTTATAAACACAGCCACCAATCATTTTCTTAATCATGTTCTTAAAAAAAAATACATTTACCAATCATTTTTTGTTACGTTTTTTTTTAATATTTATTTATCATTTTTTTTAACTTTAGTTATTATTTTTTTCAAATACATTAACCAAACATTTCATTTTTATAGGCTTCTTCTTTTTCCGTTTCCTTGATTATTTTTTTTAATTTTTATTTTAAAAAATATTTCCAAACACTTCAATTTTATATATAGGATATAAACTAGACATTCTTATAAACTACAATCGTGAAGTGAATTTTTTTTTGTTCTTTAAATCTTTAATCTAGATGAATAAATCTCAATCTTTTTAATCTTTAAACCAATTGATCCCTTCTACTATCTTATAATTCATAACCATATTGGTAAAATCATCTTCATATATTTTTTTTCCATGTTGTATATTTTGTTTCAATAGTAAAATCATCTTCATTGTCTTTTCCAAAAAAGAAAAAACACCATCGTCACTGCATTTGTATATATGACAAAAGAAAATGAAAAAAAAATTGGATATACGACTTAAATCAGTTTTTCAAAGTATTTTTAACAAATTTCACTCCCAATTTTCCCTCCTATAATCCAAAAAGTAAAGGCATTTTAATTATATTTTTTCCACGTTTTATGTTTAATTTATATTTAATTAGTTAATTATAAATTATTAATTGAAAAAGTTGATTGCAGTTGAGTTCTTCAATTTCCCAAAGGGTTGTGACTTGATAGGAACTTAGGAGAGTAAAAGTAGGATAAATTTGTTGAGTTAACAATTTTGAGTTGTTGATTGAAAATCAAAACAATATATTCCAAAAAAAAGTTGCTTAATAATTCAGATGATCTTTACAAGCTAGAAAACATCCTCTAAAAAACTGGCAGAGCAATATAGAGGAGTGACTCAATCTTTGTTTCCAACTGGATGACCACCTCCATTCAAATCAAGGAATCGATATATGAATGTTAAATTCTCCAAAAACCTTCTACCAAGTGGAGTCATGTGGGATAAGTTATTCTGAAAGAGGAAACAAGTGAAATCAAATTTAATCAAGTCAATTTTATAATTATATATATCATCTCGGCGACCCTAAAAAATATTCTTACCAAAGAATGATAGGATGCTCTTGGTTGTGTAATGTATTTTCTTGTAATTGTAGCATACCATTGGTTGTAATTATCGGCTCTCCCATTGATTAATTGCCCGCGAATAAGAAAATTTTTTCTACCTTCCTAGATTTGTATAATAGGAGCCAAATATGCTACCCAATCTCATTCTTGTCTGCCTCGTAGGTCGTATGAGTGCAATTGCATGTCCGTATTATAAGGTATAGGAACATCTTGTACCCACCCAAATTGTTGCATCACACGTTCTAGGAACTGCCACTCAACTACATAAAAACAAATGAGTGGAACTCTAGATGCCCATACTGTTGAGATTTATGCCCTAAAGCCTCGTAATTAATAATTTATTTAATAATTAATAATAATTTTGATTATTTTATTTGTAATATAATATTATCCATTATATGAAAAATCCAAGATTATTAATGTAATCTTGAATAGTATGTGGCTGATATACGGGAGGATCATGTTCAAGAAATAACCTAAAGGGTAATAGTATATGGATAAGGTTGGGTGTCTTATTCTGGTAACACTATATTGATACGGCCCACTTTGTAATAGTTACAAATGATTTGATCCAAATCGTTCATGTGGAGACATGTGAGTGGGGGTATCTTATACAATGAGTTTGTATAAGACTGGACCACGAAATATTTAATATCTCTTTATAAATCCGTTAATTAAGAAGATTAATATTTCATCAGGATGATCATATGTGACTCAATCTTAATCCTAAGTGAATTATGAACTCCTGCCTGTGAGGGCTTGTCCTTTGATTTGTATAGGTAAGAGTGGCTTTTATAGTCGATTCAATATGTCTACCATTTTGGGGACTTAACCAAATAGGGAGTTGGGAACATAATCTCACAAGATGGAATTCACTTCTTCCCATATAGGGTAAGTAGATGAGTGGTTCCCTTAAGGGCTGATTTCAGAATTTGAACAATGGGGCCCCACCCTTTCATTGGCCCGAGAGGGACTTAGTTTATAATTAGATTATAAACAAATTGTTCATTAGAGGATCGGTGGTACTTAAGGTGCAAGATGTAATTATAGGGGTAAAACGGACTTTTGACCTAGTTGTAATTACGAACAACTCGTAAAGGATCGACTTGCATGTAATAATTATATCTATGGACACAACCTGTCCTACAGTGCATAAGAGTACAACTCTAGTTCTATAGTGGAGTGACATATAGTTAATGAATGAAAATTAATTAATTAAAGAGTTTGATTAATTGATTTTGTATCATTGAAGCTTATAATCTGTAGGTCCATAAAGTCTCATTGCTAGCTCATAGTAACACTAAAATATCAATTAGTTGAAAGAAAATTTTGAAATGTTCAAATTAATATTTAATATATTAGATATATTAAATATATAAGAGGAAAATATATTTACTGTATTTGATACATTAAATATTAAAATAATTAAGGTATATTAGATACATTAAATAAAAGATATTTATAGAATTTGGATAAGATTCAAATAAATAAATATCGTAGGAGATTTGAATGAGATTCAAATAAATATAAGATATATTTTAATATATTATATATTAAAATATAATATTTTAATTATGACAAAGATTTTCCCTTAGTCTCTATAAATAGGACCCTTGGGTTGAGCCATTAGAGATAACGCATATCTTCTTAATAGAGAATTAGATAATTCTCTCTAAACCTTTTCCTCTCAAATCCCTTATGGATTTTCTTTCAAGAGGTTCCCACAAACTTTGATCATGTGTTCGAGTCATAGCTAGGAAGACTTTGTGGAAGAGATAAAGACATGCTAAAAATATTCTCCATAATATTATTTTCAATGTATGTTTTGTTTAGCCATAATATTATTATTTAATTCTAAATAAATTCAAACCAATTCGTACGCTTTCGCTTGGGTTTAATTCAATTATTCCCTTCACATACGTGACTACCGACAAGGAAAAATTCTAGCAAGATTTGGAGCAGATGGTTATAAGGCTTCCAAATAATCTGCAAAATTTTTTGAACATAAGTTCACCAACATGAACTAAAATAAAACAATTTGATTAAAAACAATACATAAATGAACTTAATGATACCCGATCAGGCATAATTGTATCTTACATATATCTATACTGGATCAATACATGTGTAGGTGATCTGGTAACTGAAAATTCGTTCCATCTACAAATATAATAAATTGAATATTAGTGTAACGTATGTGAAATGTATGACTGTAGTTAAACCCATTAAAGTTTCTTACCGTATTTCCAGTGGTTTATCTCTCAAATGATTCTCATATCGATGCAATTGTCGAGGTGCCAAAAAAAGAAATCGATCTCATGCCCATACTTGTAAAAGTATAAGGGGCACACCCAAATCCTTCGCATCTATCAATGCAACTTTGCATAGTTGTCTATAGAGTCATGCAAGACATCTTGCTCCCCAGCTATACATCCCTGCGTCATGCAAATTTGCTAGTAGGGGGAAATACATCAAGTGGACCTGGCTGTTAGACTTATATGGGAAGAGCACAACTCCTATGAGTGACAAAATATATGTGCAAGCAAATTGTTAGAGGTTTTCTTCATCGACGACCTCTGGTAGATGCTCGAAATTATTAAACTGGGCAACCAACCAAGAAAGGCTAAAACGACCTCCTTTCAGTACACCATCATTTGTCATAACTCCCGGTTACTACAAACATTAGACCAGTTAGGATTGAGCGAACCAATCAATGCCCGTCCATTAATAGGTAGTCCGAACTAGATGGCTACATCATGTAGTGTGATTATGCACTTCTCGTGCGGCAGGTGGAACGGGTGTGTCTCCTGTTGCTAGTGCTCCACGAGTGCAGTCAGTAAATGCCAATCATATTGAATAAATTTGATGCAAGAAACACCATAGAATCCACACGCTCGTAAATATGGCTCGATGCAGGGGTCTAGTTGTGCAACCAACCTCCTCAATACATCTTCTTGACGCCTACAGTGCAATAATGCACCAGAAAAATATGTCTTCCTAGGCTAACTTTTCAAATCGATGACTTGCCTAGAGGTGTAGAAGGGATGGTTCATACGATCATGTAGTAATGTCGTTTTCCATCTAATAACATTTAAATAGACAAAAAATAAATATTAATAATTTAAAAAGTTTAAATATGATAACAAGTTTGCATTGAATATATATGAGAGTCATATGTTTGACATTAATGAAAAAGCTGTGTTACACACTATTAATTTACATAACATAAGCACCAAGTTCACAAAAAGCTAGAAACTAATCAAAACGTCAAGGCGCTTGACTAGGAAATTTCGTCAATTATGTCCCTCTAATCCGCAAATTCCACAACATTGTTTGATTGTTGACTCCCTCCAATTCATCTCGTTCCGTATATGAAACATACATGGATGACTTTTAGCCCTCATTAGTGTTTCTTGTGGACAAACTTTAGGAAAGTTAGGGTCAATCCAGTAACCTTTATCAGGGATGGATTTTAACTCTAACGAATAGCACTTCAAGTAAGTTGGCAGCGTGTAATAATCCTATAAGAGGTCTAAGTAATCTATGTCAAGCTTCTTACAGGCAACAATGGCATGAGACCATGGAATCCCATAGGCCTGCCACTTATTGCAAGCACAAGTTCGCTTACGTAGCTTAACCTTATGTGTTGTTCCACCATTCAAAGTTATTGGATCAACCACAATTGTGACATCACATTTTTCCAACCGATGATTGTAGACATGAACTTTGTGCCCATTGACAAGTGCTTCCAAGGCAGTAATTTCTCAATAGCATACCTACAAATGGTAGTTCAATTGATATTAGATCATCTCAAAATTCATACTAGATTGCAATTGAAGAAGTTACCTTGTGAAGTGTCTCTCTTTGTCAATGGTAGCTTCTACTCGAAGTCGTCTCTTGGCGAAGTAGGTCACAGTTCGGTAGAATATGAATTGAACTAATGTAGTTATGGGTAACATCCTAGCTCCGTTCAACACACCGTTTATGCATTTAGCCACATTCGTGGTTAACCACGCGTAACGATGACTGTTGAGGATCCCACATTGGAAAAATGTAGAGAGATCTCACAATTTATAAGATACATGGGTTACTCCTCTCATTGCCAATTGGTTTTGAGATGGAACCCCATGTAATTTAATATGGTATCAGAGACCATTAAACCCAAACGGGTATTCGGTCCAAAAATTAAAATTGGGATCCGATCCAAGAATGGTGAACCCAAAGTGGCACCATCTTGAGGGGGCATGTTGAGGATCCCACATTGGAAAAATGTAGAGAGACCTCACAATTTATAAGATACATGGGTTACTCCTCATTGCCAATTGGTTTTGAGATGGAACCCCATGTAATTTAATAACATTTACCCTAAAAATAATAACCCTAAACCCTAAATCTTGTAATGGGTAACAAATTAGAGTTTGTTATTAGCAAATATAGCAACTTTTAAAAAGATTTGCAAATATGGCAAATCTTTTAAATAAAATTTCATTATTCCCTTTTTACCCTTGATTGTTGTGGATGGGAGTGAAAAATGGCCATCAAAAGAAGTGAAGGCCAAAACGCAACCAAAAGGATGTTTAATTTTAATTTTTAAATGCCTCCAAACACTTTCACGGAGGACTTTTTTTTCCATTTTTTTCCAATATTTTTACTGTAGTATTGGATATTTTTTGGGTAGATTTTTCTTTTTGGATATTTGATTCTATGATTAGATGGGAACATTTTTATAATGGGTCTGGATGTTTCTAGCCTCAACCTTTATTATTTTATTCACTAGATTATATGTAAAATTTTATCAAATAATAATAGACTGTTTTATGATAATTTTTAATTTGATTTTGAGAAGGATATTAATCTCACTACTTTATTCAAAGTTGAATGTGAATGTTAAAAAAAAAAAATTGAAATTAAGTCCTACACTACGTGAATTAAAGTTGAATGAGAAGCATTTTTATAATGTGAATGTTAAAGTCTATCAGTGATAGAAGTTTATCACCGATAGACTTCAATCACAATACATGTACTGTTGCTATCATTGATAGACTACAATATTGAAGCCTATCAGTGATAGACTTCAATCCATGATGGTAGTTTATTAGTGATAGACTCCTATCATTGATATACTTCAATCACAATATATGTTGTCTATTAGTGATATGTTTGCTATCACTGATAGATCTGTACAACAACTAATCAACAATAATTGTAACGGTGATACATTCATAAGTTAGGTAAAGTACATTGTGCATTTCCAGTTGTTCTTTTTGTCATGTGCTTTTTTGGTCATCTCTGTTCTTCTTCCTCGTTCTCATTTTCTATTTCTTTTTCATCTTCCTCGTCGTCGTCATGCTTCTCATCACTTTCATTTATTAGTATATCAATGATAAATAAATAAATAAATGAAGTAGCATGGTTGAATAATTTTAGCCTACTATTATTGATAAACTTCTATTTATTATTTTGAAGTCAATAAGTGATAGTCATTGATAGAATTTAAATAATTGAAGTCTATTAATGATAGATTTATCACTAATAGACTCTATCAGTGATAAGAGACTATTACTGATAGACTCTGTCAGTGATAGAAGTTTATCACTAATAGACTTCAATTGTAGAAACAACACCTAATCAACGATTACGAAAAAAACCACTTCAATCTTCAATGCTAAAAGTCAAAATTAAATCTAAGTGTTAAGTGTCTTCCCATGGACTCACGTTTGCATTACATGGCCTCTCGCTGATTTGTATGTGATATGAAAGTCAAAAGTATATGATCTAATATTGAGTATGGAAATGGATTGTCTCTAATTTGTATTACATCATATTACAGTGCTAAGTAGATTTATAGAAGCAACTAAACATCAAACAAAATCAAATAGAAGATTACATTTACTGTGATTACTTCATCAGTGATAGAAACCTATTACTGATAGACTTCATTCATCACATGTAGTGTATCTCTTGTACAAATCTATCAATGATAGCAAAATCTATTACTGATAAACTAGTACAAAAACACCTCATTAGCAATAATTGCCATTTTGATTGAAGTCTATCAGTGATAGGCTTCTATCGACTTCACTCACAATGGTAGTCTATCAACTAAACATCAATGATGCACCATTTTAATGTGATTAATCAACAACCAAACAAAGAAAAAACATAATCAAACCAAACAGGAAACCAAACATATAGAAGAAGCATAATACAAAGAAAAAAAAAATAGCAAACTAAACCAATTAAACAATTTGGATGCATCTAAACATCAAACAATACTAAATAGAAGATTAAATATGAAAGGACTTAAGTTCATATGAAAGAAGTATATCACTATGGAGTTTATAAGTGCAAGGAGTCTATCAGCGATAGCTTACAATTATTGATAAACTTCTATTGATTATTTTGAAATCAATAAGTGATAGTCATTGATAGACTTTAAATAATTGAAGTCTATCAATGATAGACTTCTATCACTGATAGACTACCAGTGATAGGAGTCTATCATTAATAGACTCTGTCAGTGATAAAAGTCTATCAGTGAGGGGTTTTTAGTTTTTTGACGCAAGCTTGATTTAATTTTTGCCATATTTGCAAATAGTTTTAAGATTTGCTATTTTTGCTATTTTTGTGGCCGGCTTTGCTATATGTGCAAGTATCCCTAAATATAATAACACTAAACAATAACCATAAACCTTAAAACCCTAAAACCCTAAAAATAATAACCCTAAAACCCTAAACTCTAAAATAATAACCCTAAACCCCTAAAAATAATATCCCTAAATCCTAAACCCTAAATAATAACCCTAAACCTCAAAACTCTATATAATAACACTAAACCTCAAAACCCTAAAATCCTAAAATCCTAAAAATAATAACCCCAAAGCATAAAACTAAAACTGTAAAAATAATAACCTTAAACCCTAAACCCTCAAAATAATAACCTAAACTCCTAAAACTTTTAAAAAAAAAAAAAAAATCATAAACCCCAAACCCCTAAACACTATACCCTGCCAACCTATAAACCTCAAATATTAAAACAAAATATGTATATATTAACTCATAACCCTAAAACCCTAAAAATAATAACCCTAAAACCCTAAACCCTGGAATCCTAAAACCCAAACACTAAACCCTAAAAACAAGACCCTAAACCCTAAACCTAAACCCTACCAACCCACAAACCCCAAATCTTTAAACACTAAAAGTTCAAAAATATATTAACCCATAAACCCTAAAAATAATAACGCTAAACCCTAAACCCTAAAATCTTAAACCCTTAGATTATTTAGTGATATCAAATAATTTACTGATACAATTTCTTCTGAATATTAGATTTAATTACATAGATACAATGAATGTTGTTGGGTTTACGTGTTATATGAATGGAAACATTGTTCATGGGCCAAACAATATACAGTATGGTGTGAGACCATGTATACAAATGAGTGCTAGTCGTGACATTGAATTCAACACATTTATGGACGGGTTATGTAATGGTTTGTTGATAGATAGAAAGGAAGGGGTATAGGTCATTTTTAGATATGGCAGTATTGAGATAGCAGAGTCTACTTTCTATGCTCCTATCTCACTACAAAGTGAGGTTGATTTTAGGTTCATAATGAACCTTGCTTCATCCCTTCCAAATACAATAGAGTTTTATATTTCCCAACCAAACATTGTAAGCCAAACCAAAATAAGACAAATAGAAAATAGTCTGGAAGTCCAAATTTTGAATAATGAGGATTTGGAAGATTCAGAGGAAGATAATCTTGAGCCATCTATCGCCATGAATGATGAAGACATTGAAACAGACAATGACGATGATAGTGAAGGAGAAGTAGTTGAATTTTATGGCGAGCATGACATTCCTCCCTTTTTTCACTCAGTTAGATATGGATGTTATTGATTCCATGCTTGATACCGGTATTGAACAAAAAATTAGAGGGTCTGATTCATTGCTTAAAGGTATGATTTTTGAATCAAAGACCGATTTAAAAAATGCTGTAAAGAGCTACTCCATTCTTCAACATCAACATTTTGACGTTATCGAGTCAAACAAGAACGTGTGGGCAATGAAGTGTAAGAGGTATGGCGATGGTTGTACGTGGTGACTTTGTGATTGTTGCCGTAAACGACATGGTTGATTTGAAATGACACAGTACAATGGTCTTCACTTCTGCGTTTATGCAAGGCTAAGTCAAGATCACAATCAACTCAACTCGAATCTTATAGTGTCTGAGGCGCACAACATCGTCAAAACTGAACCGTCTGTAACTGTACACACATTATAGGCAGTCATATTGAAAAAAATATGGATACGATGTTAATTATTCCAAAGTATGGAAGGGAAGTGTCTAATTTCAGATAGGCACAAGGGTATTATATCTGCAATTTGAGACCCGAATAACGGTTGGGCAGATGCGCATTATCGATTCCGCTTGCGACATGTCACAAGTAATTTTAACAAAAAATACAAGGATAAATTCTTGAAAAATCTTGTGTATCATGCAGGCTCGAAGTTTTTGGTTCGAAAGTATGAACTATGCATGCTTGAGCTCGAGGTAGCCGACAAGGAGTGTATGAGATTTTTTAATTCCTTGGATCCCACGCAATGGACACAATCTCATGATGGTGGTCATTATTAAATTACATGGGGTTCCATCTCAAAACCAATTGGCAAAGAGAGGAGTAACCCATGTATCTTATAAATTGTGAGGTCTCTCTACATTTTTCCAATGTGGGATCCTCAACATGCCCCCTCAAGATGGTGCCACTTTGGGTTCACCATTCTTGGATCGAATCCCAATTTTAATTTTTGGACCGAATACCCGTTTGGGTTTAATGGTCTCTGATACCATATTAAATTACATGGGGTTCCATCTCAAAACCAATTGGCAATGAGAGGAGTAACCCATGTATCTTATAAATTGTGAGGTCTCTCTACATTTTTCCAATGTGGGATCCTCAACAAATGTTTGGGCTTAGTGTATAGGGTTTTGGACTTATGGTTTTGGGCTTATGGTGAAGAGTTTACGGTTTTGGGCTTATGGTGATGGGTTTAGGGTATTAGAATTTTGGGTTTAATATTTTTCAGGTTCAACTTTTTATTCTTTTTTTTTTTAGTTTGATAGTTTATTGGTTTCTCATATATTTAGGGATGAATAATAATCACAACAACAACAATAATAATATTAATATATTATTTATATTGTATAAAAATAATAAAACTTTTACATATAAATATATTTTCAACAAACATTTTACCATACGTTTATTTTCTCATACATTTTCTAACCCTCTTTTTAATATACATTCATACATCTTTACAATAAAATAAAGACAACAAGTACTATTCATCACAATTAATGTTGAAATTAATTTATCACAAGAACTCAAAAAAAGAAAGGAACAACAAGAAATAAGATATGTTATCAAAATTAATGTTGAAATTAATTTATCAAAAAGTAATAAAATAAAGGCAATGAGTACTATTTAATGTCGCAAAATAATACTTAATATACTGTTATTTTTTAATTATCTATACTTAACATACTAATAATATTATTAAAATAAACAATATTAATAAATTTAAAAACAACCATCATTTTTCATTAACATACTGTTTTTCTTTAATTATCTATACTTAACATGCCAATAATATTATTAAAATATACAATATTACTAAATTTAAAATCAACCCTCATTTTGTCTTAAAATTAGGTTTTTCACTTGCCCATTTTATCCCAATAATTTCTTAGTTAACAATTTTATAACATTTAACGTATTAATTTTTTTAGAATCAAATAACTCAGTACATTAAGGCTAATTTATTCTATGTATAAATTTACAAGTTTGAGAACCTAAATTTATTCATGCATGTTGACAAAGCCCAAAAATATTAGCGACATAATTGAAAAAATACATTTTACATACCTTGTTTCTCTAACTATCTTGTGATAATTTTTTTTCTATCAAAATTAATAACCATAATTAGTTATAAGAAAAATGAGTAGAAAAACAATTATATCTATTAAAAAAAAACCTCATATAAATACTCTCATTTTTCCTTCATTGTCCAATTCTCAATCATGGAAATCTTCTTAACTGACCACAACAAATAATACTAATGGTAAGGGCATTTTTTAACTTTTTTTTAGGTTAAGGGTATTAATGTAACTTTTAAAAGTTTAGGGGTATTTTTAAAACGAGGTACTAACAATTTCTATCCATTTATTAACAGTAAAGATATTTTTTAACTTTTTTTTGAAAGTTTAAGGATATTAATGAAACGTTTTGAAAGTATAGGCGTATTTTTGAAACAAAGTACTAATGGTTTCCATCCAAAACTAACGGTAAGGGCATTTTTAAACTTTTTTTTAAAGTTCGGGAGTATTAATGAAACTTTTGAAAGTTCAAGGGTATTTTTGAAATAAAATACAAAATTTAGGGGTATTTTTTTATAATTTAGCATTGTTTTTTTCTCAATTGAGATAGAAGAAATTGAATCCTGAATAGAAATATTAGCTTGTATTTTGTCAATTTAACACATGAACTTGCTAATATAAAAGAAAATAAATATTACATATATAATTATGTTGTTAAGTTTTGTATTATTTTTCAATTTCCTCTCTAATATTTCTAAACTTTCAATTTGTCTTTTGTATATCAATTTTTTCAAGTAATAGTTAACAAGTTGGAATTTTTTTTTTTTTTAAATAAAACAAATAGGTATGGGAACTTGAACTTCGGACTTCAAGAAAAGAAATAGATATGTCAATTACCACTGAACTATACTCATGTTGAAAGTTAGTATGTTGGCAGCTAATGAATTGGATTGGATATAGCTATTTCTTACAATCTTACTATTAATAATTTACTTGACCTAGAAAATTAAAAATGGGATATTGTGGGAGAAAATAAGCTAATTAAACATGCTAACTGGGTGGATGTATATATCATTTATAGATTTCTAGTTCGTTATTCTTCTTTACATTTATTTAAATAAGAACTCAAGTTAAAATTCGTAATGCGTAAAGCATCAAATTGGAGCCTTCCTAAGAAATAGGACAAAACTGAGAAATGTATGGGACCAATTATGGAAAAAAATATATAATACAATAACCTCATAAATATAAAAAGATGCAGAAAATTTAGAAAATTAAGCCAATTTAAAGCTAAAAAAATTTCTAAAAATTAACATTTGTGAAATATAGTTTGGAAAGAACCCATTTGACATAATTTCTGCAAACTTTATGGACACCCTTACAAATATCATGGAAGTCTAAAATTGGGCCTTGCCTTCTATTGGGCTCAAATTCTGCTCATTAGTTCTGAATCCACTCAAATTGAGCCCAAGCCCTTTCATTTTCTTTTAGTTTCAGCCCAAACCCCTGCCCTGCTTGATCAAATGGGTTTTATTCTTCATTTTTCTTTGGGCTGATTTTCAAAGTGAGATAACATTTCCATTCATTATTTGATTTTCAGACCAAAGTAATTTTTTTTTTTAAATGAGATTGATATATAATCAAATCTGGAACATAGTTAGCAATAATAACAAAAACCTGGTCATTTGATTAAGGAAGATTATTAGAATTATTGAACAAGACAAATGCACTATATTAACTTGAGCATAATTTAATTGATTAAAGTAAATCAAATTTGAATATTGTGACCAATTAATTAAAAAAAATGCTTTTCTGACCTTTCTTATATTCCCCAAATCCCAAACCAATTATTTTAAGGTGAACTAATTTTCTTTTTCTGAATGGTACTGTATTCTTTTATAATGAAAGTCTATTTTATGACTCAGCTTTGAATAAATTTTTTTTTTTTTGCTAAAA
Source organism: Trichosanthes truncata (assembly GCA_033996785.1). Classification (NCBI taxonomy): domain Eukaryota; kingdom Viridiplantae; phylum Streptophyta; class Magnoliopsida; order Cucurbitales; family Cucurbitaceae; genus Trichosanthes; species Trichosanthes truncata. Next base: position 31,796,475 of record MU867261.1, read on the forward strand.
AGGAGCAAGAATGAAGGGATTTGTTTTGAATGATAAACAGATTCTCCCCTTTTCTCAATTTGAAAATCAACAGCTTTTGTTTGTGGAGATTAATGAAATCTATATCAAAATTTTAAGTATATGCCAACTTGAAAAGAAAAGTTTCTTGCTCCACCCATATTAATTTTACCTTAAATTATTTGCTACCTGTGGCCTACACTATCTTTCCTGATGCTTCTTGAGGATCTTCAAAGTGCTTTTCTCTATTATAATATTTTATCATATATATTCTCAATAACCCAAGTCTTTGATTAAGTGAAATACAACTTAAAACAACTTTTAAGGTCTATGCTAAATTTAATTAAACTTGCTCTTAATCATTTAGTTGTGAGACTCATTGATGAGGGTTCAACTTACAAAATTCAGTTTATTTCAAAAAAAAAAATTACAAAACTGAATTCATTTATAATTTTTATTTAAGAATCAAGTTCTTTCACACTTCCACATAACTTTCCCAAAAAGGGGGAAAAGAGGAACAAAAAAATTAAGTATGATATACTGGTATATATAATTAAAGTGTGGTTGGAGTAAATTAAAGTTGAATAATCTCCAAAGTTAGGTTTAAAATGAATACAGTAGTACCAAGATTGGCAAAAATGTTTAATTAAGCAATGCTTTAAGAGACCTAATGATTTGTATTTTGATGTGGGTCCTCCATAAACAAGTATACTAATTAGATTCTTACTTGGACCTCAAATATTCTGAGAGAGAGAGAGAGAGAGAGAGAGAGGGAGGTTTAGGTTAAACAAAAATTTGTAATTTAATAATCAGGAAAGAGAAAGTTATGCTTGCTAATGCATTTTGATTCAAAGCATAAAGTTAATTTCAAGTTGATTTGGCCAACATAATGGCTTGTTAAACCTTGTTACTAATGTGAACCCTAGGGCAGCTTTGCCTTCTCTAACAATTAATTAAAAACAAACATATATATACTATACATTCACATGATTAATAATTCTTATGATCATAATAACCATGTTTTATGAATATTTTTTATTGTTTAGTTGTAATTTCACCTTGAACGTAACTCAATTGGTTAAAGCACTATAACTTGAATCAAAATGTCAAAGGTTTGAATCTTCACTTTGCTGAACTCAAAAAAAAAAAAAAAAATCCTTGTAATTTCATTATTTCAAAAACAATTCTAAAACCCTAAGGCCCCATTTGATAACCATTTAGATTTTGGTTTTTGGTTTTCAAAAACTAAGCCTATAAATACTATTTCTACCTATGAATTTTCATATTTTTTTATCTACTTTTTCCATATGTTTTCAAAAACCAAGCCAAGTTTTGAAAATCAAAAAAAGTAGTTTTCAAAAACTTGTTTTTGGAATTTGGAATTTGGCTAGAAACTCAAATATTTCCTTAAGAAAGATAGAAATCATTGTAGAGAAGATGAAAACTATTGTAGAGAAATTGTGAGAAAACAAGCACAATTTTCAAAAATCAAAAACTAAAAACCAAATGGTTATCAAATGGGACCTAATTAAATTTTCCAAAAAACCATTTTCATTTTTGAACTTCAAGACATTTGGGTGGTGTTTGGTTGGGTTTGGATGGTTTTGGAATCCAGACCAAAAACGTTGTTTGGGCCACTGTATTCAAAACTCAATGGATTTGAAACACAAGCTCATAGTTTTGAACATTACACTCCAAACACTATTTTCTAATTCCTAGGCTTCAAAACACTACACTCAAAATATTGTTTTCTGATTCCCATGGTTTCAAATCCCCCAGAACAAACTCGCAAACTTCTGATTCTAAGAGTTCTAATTCCGAAATTGTGCTCCAAATGCCCCTTTGAAGAATGCTGCTTCTTACTTTCTTTTTTTTTTTTATGTTTTGCAGAGTGCTTTTAATCTATAGAAAACATAACAAAATAACTTTATTTAGTAAATAATATTGTTTTTAAATTACATAAAAAAAAAACTAAAAATACATACATATATATATATATTATCAAACTGAGAGTTGTTTAAACTATTTAATAGAGTCCATCATTAATTTGTAAATAAATCCCATTTCAATAAATAATGAATTTCGGATCGAGAAATAAATGGTTGATGAACAACTTATCAATATAGGATATATATCAAATTAAAAAACTTTTTCCAAACTTATAGTAATGGGCTCTCCTTGTTATAATTAAGAGTGACAATAATTTTTTTTTTTTTTTAGGGATTGTGAGGTCCCTTTTTACACAGAGGTTTACCAACATAATATAAAAATGATTAGAAAATGGTGGGCAAAAAACATCACATTAAAACAAAAGTGAATAATTCTAAATAAAACTCTTTTCTTATGTCACCCAAAACATGATCAAGCAAATGTCAACACTGTTTTCCTTTTGTTTGGCCCCAATTGCCATGGGAGAGAAAGAAAAAGGAGAAAAATGATTAAACAAAATAATTCTCTTTTTTTTTAAATAAAATTTAAAAAAAAAAAAGTCAAAGTCAAACCCTAATTGATATGTTTTTGTGGGTTTTGTTGATGTTTCCTCCGGCATGCATGGTTTTGCTTTCTTTTTGGAGGATAATCTTGAGAATGTTTCATTAATGGCTAAACCCCCTTTTTAATCATTAATTATCATCCATAATGACCCACTCAACACATTTTCTTTTTTCTCATTAGTCACTCCTTGTTTTTTTCTTCTTCTTCCATTATCATTAATCCAAATTAGGGGCTCCACCACAAAACCCTCTCTTTCTCTCTCTAAATTAGGGTTTGTTTTTTCTTAGTACAATTTAGGGTTTAATTTGGAACATAGACTTTATAGAATGATGTCGGATTATTAGAATTAATTGATGAAGATTAATCACGGGTCGATATCCTAATGTTTCTTTGTTAATTATTGTTTTAAAGCATTCATTTTGTTTTGGTCGATTTGCACCTCAATTAGGGAACAATTAATTATCTCTTTGTTTTAATCATTCCTTTTGTCTAATTTTATTTCCTATTTATATGTCCTCCATTTTCAACCTTACTTTTTCCTTCTAAATTTGGTTAAAACTACAATTCGCATTGGTTCTCTTATTAAACATTGGAGAACCTTCTTAAATTTTATGTATTCAAAAAAAAAAAAAAAACCTTCCTAAATTTTAATTAATGTTATTACGTTGTTAGTAATTTTGTTTCTTTTTTTAATGAGCTTGTTTATTGTTTTTTCTCTCGGTGATTTTGTTTGTGAAATTTGATTAAAATTTAAATATATTTTTAAAAAAGTGAAAATCGAGATTGAAAATATTGGGATGAATATGCTTAATTTTTAAAATAAAAAACGAATAAATAAGAGTAGGATTGATAGCATTTTTTTTTTAAATTTTTGAGGAAAGTTTGATAGTGTTTATGCTTTTAAAAATTAAACTAGTGTTACTAATAATTTTTTTTGTTTAAAGTTTTCCTTTTTAGAAAAACTTCTTATTATTAGGTTTTTGAGAACTACTTTTTGAATTTAGCCATGAGTTTAAAACCAATTTTTAATTTAAATTAGAAAAAAAAAATTGAACTTGAACCTAATTCTAAAGTACCTTCAATCAAGAGGTCAAAAATTCAAATTTCTTCACATCATAGGTTGTTGAACTCTAGAAGAAAAAAAAAAAGACAAACAAATAAAATTGTTAATTCCTATGATTTAATAAAGGTTAAATTACACATTTAGTCTCCTCAACTTTGAGGTTTGTATTTATTTAGTTTCTGAACTTTTAAAATTACAAATTTAGTCCTTGGACTTTTGAATTTTTTAAAATTCACAGGTCTAATAGATACAAAATTGAAATTTTAGAGTTCCATTAAACATCAAATTTAAATTTATATCTATTAGATCAATTGATTTTTAAAATTTTCGAACTTGACAAAGACCTATTAGATATAAAATTGAAAATTTAGATATCTATTAGACACTTTTGAAAGTTTAGGGACCAAATAAACACAAATTTCAAAGTTTAGTGTAATTAAACCTTTAATAAATAGAAAACAAATAATAAAATTATAATCAAAATTTAACAATTCATTAACTTTATGTTTTCAAAATAATTTCAACCTTCGACTTTTATTCTGCCTAATTGGCAACATCTAATTAATTTAAATACCTATCATAGTATTAACAAACTTACACTGTATAATGCTTTTGCTTTTTGGGAAAAAAAATGGAACTTTCAATTGTTGAATTTCATGGAATTGAGTTCAACCTTAATCTATGTAAACTAGGTTTTTTTTCACAGGAAGAGTTCTCTTTCTGTCTTTTTGTTACTTTTTCTCCCAAAGAGACTTTTATCTTTTTATTTGGAATAGTTACATCATAATTACATTTTCAAATTTATAATAACAATAAAACATAAAATTTTAAATTTAAAAAAAAAAACTGAAAACATCTCATGATTAATGTTTAATGTTCCGATCATGAAAAGTTTGGAAAAACATTACTTTATTACATTATTGAGTAAAAAATTTATAAATAAGAAAGAAAATGAAAAATACTGTATATTGATAGGCCAGTAATAGATATGAATAAGTAAAAAAACAAAAAAAAATAATCTTATAATATTAAGGTAAAACTTACAAGATAAATTTAAAGAAAAAAAAAGAGGATTTATTACTTAAATTGTTCACGTTCGCAACTTCGCACATAGATGAATAGAATAGGGAAGGAAAATAATAATAATAATAAATAAATAAATAAAAGTCATTTTCGTGAAAGTCACTCTCAGCTCCGTCAAAAAGGGATGAGCGATGAAATCCAGTGAGAGAAATTTCGTGGGACCGACAAATCCACCCCCGCTGCTTTTTTTTTACCGCCACTTTTCTCTCTCCCCCTCTAAAATTACTAAAATCATCCCATATATTAGGTGAGGAAAAAAAATTAAATTTGATCCAAAACTTATTAGGTTGTATCAATTTATTTTTAAATTCATCAAATTAGACTATAAATTTAAATATGTGTTGTAATTTTTATGCTCGGTTCAAATTCCACTAATTTTAATAGAAAACAGTGTAAAACTCTTTATAAACTCATTAATTTCAATAAAATAAAATTTGACACAAAAATAAGTTTGGCCAATGCACAAATTAACCATTAAATAATTTTATTAAAATTGATAAATTTCAACTAAAAAATATAGTTGTAATGTCGTTTTTCCCTAAAAATTTATCAATTTCATATCGTACAAACACATAAGAGATCATTTTAACGATATTTGGAACAAAAACTTATTAGAGTGTTAAAATTGCAACACTTTTTAAAGTTTGAGGTTAAGATTGCAACACTTATTTAAGTTTGAGGTGCAATTTAATAATATTGAAAGTTTAGGATTAAAATTGATACAATTTGACAAGTTAGAAATTTAATTTTTTTCCCATTAGGTTAGGGATATGCTAAAAGTAAACGGTTCATAGACTTTTAGACAATTTTAAATTTTCTCCTTAATCTTTTAAACTTTTTAAATTGTATTTTTAATATACAAATGAGTTCTTTTCTAAAAATATTTTAATTAAAATTAGTTAACAAAAAGTTTATATCTCATTATATTTAGAAGTGTGAGTTTGTTCAACTGATCAAAACATTACTTACTTCTTTAAGTGTTAGAGGTTTTGAATCTCTTCACTCCTTGTTGAACTAAAAAAAAAGACTTGTGAGCAAGTTATTTGAAGATGCCACTTGAGAAGAAAAATAAAGTTTTGGTTGGATTTTGAGGATGGATGAGCTGGATCTCAAGTGTTAAATAGCATCTAAGTAGCATGTTAATAAAACAATAATATAATGATTAATGGATATTTTCTTTCCAATTTTTTAACAATGGACTTAAATTGAGAATTTTTAAAAGGAAAATACCTGGTTGCATACTGGTTTGTAGGTATATGCTTACACACCACTATTAAATTTTTGACAACTAAGAGAGAGAAAATAAAAAAGTTTCAATTTCTCATTTTCCACTTTTCTCTCTCTTAGTTGTCAGAAATTTATTAGTGGTGTGTAGGAAGATACCTACACATTAGTGTATAGCCAAATATTGTTTTTTTTTAAATGTTAAGGTTGAGAATTACTCAAAAAAAAAATTAAAACTTTGGTGTGTATTTTTTGCTCATGTATTGTATTAAAATATGATTATTCTTTTTAATACTACGAGTATCTGGCCCAACTTACCGACACTGACTATTACTATTCTAACGAACAGATGATAGAACCCTACAATATACCAGTTATCAAAGAACACTGGAATTTTCAATGTTAAGTTGTTAACTACTACGAGCTTTGGTAGCTTTGCTCATGTTGGCTAACTTTTTTAAAGTGGATGAGTCAATCTAACCCTATGTTTGTTGAACTCAAAAAAGAAAAAATTCACACATCATCTATCTATTAGAAAAATTATGGAAAATTTACACTATTAACTACAACAAAAACCAAAAATTAGAAACTAAATGGTTATCAAATAGAACCTTGGCTTTTCGAACTATTAAAAAGAAACTATTGTAGTTATATTTTCAAAAACCAAACAAAGTTTTGAAAACTAAAAAAAAATAGTTTTTAAAAGCTTGTTTTTGTTTTTGAAAATTTGATTAAGAATTAAAATGTTTTCTTGAGAAAAATGAAACTCATTGTAGAGAATTGATAAAAAATAATAATAATTTTTAAAAACCAAATACCTAATGGTTATCAAATGGGATTTAAAATAGATAGTTTAAAATTTTAGGGGCTAAAATGGGATTTAACCCTCAAACCACCTTTTATTATTATTATTATTTGACATGGCCCAAGAAAAAAATTTCTCCTTCTTTTTTTTTTTTTGGAAAAAAAAAATTAAATGGTCTTATCTTTCAAGTTGCACTCCCACCACCATCTCTCTCTCTCTCTCTCTCTCAATAATTTGAGGTAACCTTTTTTACCATTATTTCTCTGCAATTTACAGTGCCTGCCAGGTCGGTGTTAAATTCTTGAGGATGACATTCCTCTCTTTGCCGACTTCTCTTCATTTTTTAAAAATATCATTAAAAATTTACATTATTACAATAATAATAATAATAATAAATAAATAAATAACACTTTTAGGGGGCGTTTGATTTCGCAGGTTTGGGTGGTTTGTTAAGTCTGGATTTATTAAGCCTGGGGTTGTTAAGTCTGGATTTGTTAAGTCTGTGTTTGTTAAGTCTGTATTTGGATGGTACAGAAAATAGGTTTGTTAAGTCTGGGTTTGTTAAACCAGTGTTTGGATGGTGAAAAGTTTGGGTTTGTTAAGTCTGTGTTTGAATTCTAATTTGTTAAACCTAAGTTTATTAAAAATGTATTTGATTGGTAAATTTAAAATTTGTAATAAATAATATAAATTATTTAATTAAAGTAATAAAAACTATATATTAAATTATATTTAAAATGTAACTTTATTATGAAATTAGAGAGTATTATTTTAATAATAAATAAAATATTTTTAATACATTTGTCAACTCAATTTTCTTCCAATAATTATTTTATAGAATAAATATTTAATTGTTCATAAATAATTATTTTATAGAATAAATATTTAATTGTTCATAAAAATATTTTCAGACTATGTACCAAAGCGTGAATAAATATAAACAATTTTTTTAGTCTATAAATTTTTATTTGTAACAATTCAATTTTTATACTTTTAATTTTGTAACAATTTAATTTTTGAAGTTTAGTATGTAACAATTTAGTCTTTGTAATTTAAAATTTGTAACAATTTAATTCCTACCGTGAAAAATTCTATCAAAATCAAGTATCAATGTTGATTATGTAATGACTTAGTCTTTGTAGTTTATAAACACCTTTGGTCTCTTATCATTTTATATAGGTAAGAAATCTCATTAAATTTTAACAATACTTTTCACCATAGACATTAAATTGTTACAAATTTTAAAGTATAAGAATTATATTATTACATATTAAAGTCTAGAGACTAAGTTATTACAAAATTAAAAGTACATAAACTAAATCATTACAAACAAAAGTTTAGATACTCAATTGTTATTTTCATAAAAGTTCAGAGATCAAAGTATTTTTTGTATTTAAAAAAAAAGTTTCAATGTCCAATAAATAATAATCTTATACGTGTGAAAATCAAATTCTCAAATATCAAATTAAAGCAAATCCTATTCTCTCCCATATTATATCATGCATGTTCGTTTTATTTTCATTGTGAAACTAAATTTGAATAGACTTGTTAGATTCAATTATTACTCGGAATTTTGTTTAAATATAAATGAATTAGCTCGATCAAAATTGTACCACTGGAAAAAGAAAAATAAAAGTTTAAAACTTTGGAGTTGGAAAATGGAATTTATTAATACTTAAAATGAAACAAGTAACAAAGAGATGGAATTGAATGTTGGGGGGAAATTAAAATATAGAGGACCCACTAAGATAAGAAGTATATCAAAATGGAATCCAGCTAACTAGCAGCACAGCACACCATTGAATCTTGATATTTGTAAAATTGACCTATTGTTCATTTAATAGGATACTTTATCCAAGAAAAATCTAAGGGGTCCATAACCCCAAATCTCATGTTAAATCTTTTTCCCAATTAAATCTTTCTTAATGCTATGTTTCAATCTCTATTTTTTTACTTTTAGCAATAAGTATAGTCTTTATCATTCATTTTCAACCATAACTAATTAGTTTTTTAAGAATAATTTTAGAAACCAAAATATAGATAAATTAAAATTTTAAAAACTACAATATAGTAATTAAAAGTTCAACTCTAGGTATAAAAGTTGAAGGGTAAAAATAAAATGCATATATATTCCCTTCAAAATAAGATTTTTTTTTCTTAGTTTGGATGCCCTATTTTGTGTCTCTAAAAAGTGTAACATGTCCTTTTTATTAAACAAATTGTGTTGTCGATGTATTTGAAATTTATTAAATTTTCATGAATATCCATGTATAGTAGAAGCCAAATAGTAAGCAAACTAGAGGGCATTTTGATCAATCGCATAATAAAAATATACATTTTTAAATACGGTAAGAAGTCTAATATTGTTAGACGATGATTGTATAAATCATATCCAATTTAAATCCAAATGTAATATACCAAGCAAAATAATAAAGTTGTATTTATGCTTATATATTAAAAAGGAAAAGTTATAGCCTTGTAAAGTTTATGCTTATTTCTTCATAATTTCTTACAATTTTCACTTTTTTTAAATAAACATTAGAATTCTTAACCAAATTCCAAAAAAAAAAAAACAAGTTTTTAAAAAATTACTCTTTTTAGTTTTGAAAACTTGACTTGAATTTTGAATATACTTTTAGAAAATAGATAACAAAACAAAGAAACTTATAGGTAAAATAGTGTTTATATGCTTAATTTTAAAAAATAAAAAATGAAAGGGTTATCAAAACAGACGTATAGTATTTTTAGAATACATATTAATGTTTTTCTTATCTAATGAAGATTTTCAAATTTTCTTCTTTTTTTCTGAATGTCATTATACTTTTTGTTATGCACGTTATTAAAACCTTATGTGATACCAGAATTAGTTTGTTTCTAAAACTACACATATCAAAATTTGATATCCTATCCATAAATTGAAAGACATATTATTTATATTAAATCTAAGATGGTTAAAAATTTATTGCAATGACTAGTATCAAATTTTTGTGTGGAAGTTAAAATATTCAAAATTAAGTAGAATCCTTGTAAGTTTTTCTTTTCCTATCCGTCCATTGATATTCTTAGACTTTAGCAGGTAGTCTTGCTCGACCTAGTGTCATGTCGGTAGTGTTGGCATAGGGATGGATACATTCAAAGGATTAAGAAAATGTCTCACTCAAAAGGTATGTAGGAATGAGCTCATAACACGATGTCAAAGTTCAATCAATCACCATTATGTCTCAACATCAAATATTGATGACTTGATTTCAAGCCACTTGCACAATATCATGTATATAGAAAGACACCACCTCAAACCTGATTAGAATGCGATGGCATGTGATGCCTAAATAGATGTATCCTAAACTTAAGATACAAAGATCAAAATGAAATAAAAGTATATATTTAAGCTCATAAAGAAGTACGAATTTCAATTGATTAGGTATTACGAGAATAAAATTGTTTGGTTTGAGAGAGTAACATGTTTCTAAATTTGCACAAGACAAGAGAATTGGCATGAACACTAAAAATTCTTGATAGCAACTTGATTTGTGAGTTGAAATGAAAGGTTTAGTTGAAGAAGGGAAGATGATAAAGAAACATATGCTGGGGCCAACTTTTTAAGGGAAATTTTTTTGCAAGTGTGTGACTCTCTCTTCTTTCAGATTTTAAGGCCGCCTTTGCTTTCTCTCACATTTCACATGGGTGTAATCAATGGATTGCTTTTCGTGAGCTTTTCATATGGAGGCCACTTTCTCCAAGGATATAAATATACTTATCTCAAATAAGTTAGGAAAGAAATTTGTGATACCTATACTTTCTTGACCCCTTTTAGGTATATGTGAATGTTCGAGTTAGTTTAAGGGTATGCTATTGTAATATTTGTTATTATTAAACCATTTGTTTGTTATTATGTTAATAGATGGTATATTAGTCTTTTAACTATTTTTCCTCTTCTATTTAAGAGAGAAAGATTGTTGTGATAGATTAGAGTTTCATTATTAATAAAACTCTTAGATTCACTTTCTCTCACATGAAACGTGTTATGGTATTAGAGTCCACTTGTCGCTTTCGTGCATAGTCTTCGTCTCTTAATTTTCTTGTTTTCTACGATTCTTCTTCAAACATCTATGGCGAACTCAGTTATTTCTCCGATCGCCGCTATTGATAATTCTACGATTGAATCTCAACTCAATCTGTATCTGATTCATCATTCTTTTGGACCTACAAATGTTTTGGTTACGCAACAATTGGTAGGAGCTAGTAATTATGGATCTTGGAGCAAAGTGATGATCCTTGCTCTCTCTAGTAAGAACAAATTTAGATTTCTTGATGGCTCGATTAAGGAATCGACTGGAAATTTACAAGTGGCATGGAAGTGTAATAATGACATTATCGCTTTGTGGATAATGAATTCGGTTTCTAAAAAATAGCAGTGAGTCTTGTGTATACAGGAAGCGCGAAAGGACTCTGGGATGAATTAAAGGAACAATTTCAGCAGAGAAATAGTCCACAAATCTATCAGTTGCGAAAGGAATTAACCCTGGTTGTTCAAGGATAACTATCAGTTGAAACCTATTTCGTAAAGGTAAAAACACTCTAGCAAGCACTTTTGGAATACAGGCCTTCTGGTTCTTATACATGTGGAGGATCAAACTCTTTGATCGATCACTTGAATTCTGAGTACATTATGATTTTCCTCATGGGACTCAGTGATGTATATGCTACTGTAAGAGCTCAGATTCTATTGATGGATCCAATTCCACCAATTAATAAGGTATTCTCTCTTATTATTCAAGAAAAGCATCAAAAGGTTGTTGGACAAGCCAATTCCTCTGTGGAATCAGTCACTCTACTTGCTTCCTAATTGAACAAAAGGTCACATTCTTTTATTGGAAATACACGTAAAAAGGAGAATCAGAGGCCAATTTGTTCTCATTGTGGGATCAAAGGTCATGTTGTTGACCAATGTTACAAACTACACGGTTATCCGCCTGGATACAAATTTAACAATCAAAATTCCTCTGCTTCAAATCAACGTCTTGCTTCTAGTACACAAAATTCATCTCATGCTACTGTTAATCAAATTTCCAGTGGATCAACAGATTGTCCTCCTTCTAGATCTTCATCTGCTTCTTCTTTCTTGGCTAGCTTGAACTCTAGTCAGTGCACTCAACTTGTGGAGATGCTGCAAATTCACCTTGCTGCTGCCAAAACAGATGCGATTAAGCCTTCTACTTCCCATGTAGCATGTACTATTCATCCAGTTTTATCCTCTTTTCAAGATTCGTCTAATGTCACATGGATTATTGATTCGGGGGCATCCAGTCATGCTTGTTATGACATATGATTATTTTTGAATTAATGGCGAGTCTCACATACTTCAGTTGTGTTACCTACACATTCTCGAATAGTTGTTGATTTTATTGGTGATATTCAATTAAAGTCATCACTAATGTTAAAAGATGTTCTTTTGGTTCCACAATTTACCTATAATTTGTTATCAATAAGTGCATTACTCAAGGAAGATTGTTATAGCATCAATTTTTCTGGACTGACTTGTTATATTCAGGACAACTTACTGTTGAAGATGATTGGCAAGGGTAACTGTGTTGATGGTCTCTACTCACTGGTTTCTCATCAATTTTTTGTTTATTATAACTCTAAAGATGTGGTTTGTAAGGTTTCTACTCATACATGGCATAACCGTTTAGGTCATCCCTTTGACTAATATATATGCTCATACATGTGAGTGTTCGATTTAGTTTAAGGCTATGCACCATTTCGACTAATGATTTCATGGAACAATAGACTAGGGCTATAAAATTTAGTTGGTCAAGTAACGTTTTGAATTTTAATATCTTAGGTTAGGTGCATCACCAATATATGTACGAGGGCGTTTAGCCCTCTAGTTCCAAATTATAACTCTGTGAATCAAAATCCTAAGAGGTTTGTCTGGGGGGTTCTGAAGCTTGAGAATCATAAACTTGTGTCAAGATGCAGGGTTGGGAAGTCTGGAAATTAAAAACTTGTATTTGGGCTGCAGACCAATTCTAAACCCAGGGGACAGTGTTTTTTTTTCCTTTTGCTATTTCTTCTCTTTTTTTTTAGTGGATGTTTTATGAATTGTAAAACCCCATACGTAACATGGATCGATTTTTAAGGGAATTTTGAATTAAGCATTTAATTTATGTTATAGTCTAAGAATAAGAAAATTGTTTTTAACAATTAAAACATTGATTACCATTAACAAAATGCAAAAACATAACATGCCAATCTTAAGTTTTTTCATTTTTTTCATGGATCGACATCCAAATTTTAAATTCAAAATAATAGTTCACAACAATGATATTAATTCTGATGTTATAAGTTAAAGTAGTTAATGAGCAAAAAAAAATACATGGTTTATAGAAAAAAGGAAATTTGGAACTTTTAATTACATAGAGATCAAAATTTGCATAGTTTTTGTAATTTTAATTTGATTAAATTAAAAATAAAATATATTTTATAGGTTATTTTAAAATGACTAAAATTAAAAATAAAATACCGTATATTTATGTTATTTTAATATAAATAAGTTCAAAATGAATATCCCGCCAAAATAAGCTTAGCTTAGCGATAATTGGCATGTACCCTCGATCAAGAGGTTAGAGGTTCGAATCTCCCCACTCTAATTGTTGTTGAACTCAAAAAGAAAAAAAAATCATACAAATATATTTGTTTTTTTTTGTGCATGTAATTTGAAAATTAAATACTTTCTTTACTATAGCTAATTTAAAATTAAATATTATTTATTTTATTTTAATAAATTGAAAATAAAATACCATTTATGTTTGTTACTTTGAATGTTGTTAATTTGAAAATAAAATATATATTTTTTAATTTTAATACGTTAACTTAAATGTTATTATATCTATATGAGTAAGTCATCTAAAATATACATTTTTATCTTAAAATTATAAAATTATAAAATTATATATATATATATATATATATATATATATATATATATATATATATATATATAACTATTGTTAATTAAATATAGATAAATGAAAAGAATTATAAAAAAATGAAGAGAGAAATAGGGACCCACCAAAATTATGATAAAAATAGAGAAAGAAATAATGGGTTTCACCAACTTTATGGAATAAAGAGAAACCATGGGTTTGGAGTGGATCTGGAGAGTGTAACCCATAAGGTTGTTTTTGCAACTCGGGTCGTGATTACAATGGGCTAAACATGGTTTTCAATTTGAAACCCAAGACTACTCAAACTCAAAATAAGCGGTCAAGCGCCCCCTAAGATTTGAAAACTCGTTCCTCTTGGCCAAACAACTAGTGTGGTACTTTCCCTCTTTTTTTTAATAGATTATTAAACATATATAGGGTCTGTTTGGAATACCTTCTAATTTAATTTTTTTTTTTAAAAAAATATTTTCAATAAAAATGTTATTATATCTTACACTTTTTCAAAATTGTTTTAAACTACAAATTTGCTTGGTTGCATGCATTAATATTCAAAAGTGATTCTATTAATTATACATATGTTTTTATTTCTTATGGCATATTTTTGAGAATTTTCGATTAATCACTTTACAGTCACATTTTTTTTTAATTCATCTCTCAAATGTTTCTTCACAAAAGGTTTTTCAACTAATCCAATTTTTTTGAAACACTTTTTATTTATTAAGATTTTTTTTTAAAACCCACTTTTGATCTTTTAAGAAGTACTCAATATGCTATACTAAACACATTTTAAATTATTAATTTATTTATAGAAAAATTAATTTTATTTAAAAAACATATTTTTTCAAAAGTTATTCCAAACATACTATTAATATGGCATAAAAAAAAACTATGTTCATTTCATGTAGCACAATCACTAGAGTTCAATTGAAGAAAACAAAATGAAGTTTAATTTGATAAAGATTTAAGATTTTGTCTTTAGTTCTAGTTTGATAAAGATTTTGTTTTTAGTTTAACTTAAATTTATTACTTTTAATTATATCAATGTTTGTTTTTAAGTTCATGTGATATATCTTACTACATTCTAAGATAACATATATGTATGAAAAGTTGAAGTGGTAATTTCTATGTCTACTTGTATATGATTCCACTTAAATTTTTAGCTGCGAATTAATTGAATAACATTAATGTAACTTTTTTTTTTTATTAATATTGCAGTTTTTGAAATTTATTATAAAAATATTGTATTTTCAAAACTATTTATATTAATATTGTAGTTTTAATGAGTTGGCGATGGTCATTTATGAAGAGACGATATGTTGCCATATGTTATAATTTTTTTTTTAAAAAAAAAAAAATTGCACATGGTCGTCTCTTGAGAGATGCCTTGCACATGAAATTTAATGAATATTTCAACTAGCATATCGGTCAATTGGCTACTCTCAAACTTAAGGGATCTAGGTTCAAGTATTGTTGAATGAAATTTTTTCTTTTTTTTTTCCTTTCTTCTTTTTTTTTTTTTCTTTTTTCCCCTTTTTTCTTTCTTTTATTTGTTTTATTTAAATCAAATAGATATCTTCAGTTTTTTTAATATTTTAAGTAAATTGAATATTACATTGTAATTTATTCTTTCTTTTACCTTTTTTTGATATTTTAAGTAAATTAAATATTTTATTGCAATTTGTTCTTTTTTTAAGTAAATTGATAATTTTTCTCTTCTTTGATAAGACTTGGAGAGAAGAACAATTTCGTTTACGTCATTTTGAGTTGATTTTAAATAAAATTATCGTGAAAAATAAAATTAGCACGTTATTCAAAATTATCATGTAATTCTTTCTAAATAAATAGAGAAAAATACATAAAGATGAGGGAATGAAAAATCACTCATATTAGAAATAAAATATTTAAATAATTAATACTTAAATAAATTTCAATATCTTAGAAAAAAATTATAATATAATATTCAATTTACTTAAAATATAAAAAAAAAATTGAAGATATCTTATTTGAGAGTGGTCAGCTGACCAATATGCCAGTATTAAACCTTATGTGCAGGAAGAGACAACCATGCACATTTTTTTTTTTTTTAATTTATGACAAATGGCAAAATGTCGTCTCTTCAAGAGATGACCATCTTTCGTGTACTGTATGGTTGTCTCTCCATTGCCAGCTAATTAAAACTACAATATTAATATAAATAGTTTGGAAAACACAATATTTTTATAATAAATTTCAAAATCTGCAATATTAATTATAAAAAAGAAGTCCCTGAAATGTTAATCTTATAAAAGTGATTAAACTGGGTTAAATAAAACTCTATATAATAGCCAAAAATTATAAATAAATAAATAAATTTGAGGCTAAATTTATGACTTTACTTTCTAAGACTTGTAGAACTTGAACATAACAACAAAACAACACAACTTAAACCAATATACATTTTTTTTCTCTTTTTGTTAGAAGAGTGTGGAGAGAAATAAGAGGTAGGTTTTGAGAGTACTTTCTTTAAAAAAAAAATTATTTGTTATTATTAGCTCCTTAAATATGTCAATTCAATGGTTCAGTCTTCTATCCCACAATTGTTGAACTCAACAAAAAAAAATACTTATATATGTTTTCAAAGCAATTTTTAATAGATGATTCCACACATAAAGTTGTCTTCTCCCTTCTTTCATTCTCTAAAAGTTTATTTCATGACAAAAAGAAAATCCACTATTGTGTCATTTCTAAAGAAACATGCTTCAAATATTATTGTATTAAAATTTATTACATAAAATATATTGAGTGAGACTTTTATTATTAATAGTTAGATATACAATTTTATCTCTAATGACTGTCATTTTTCAATTTTATCCTTGATACTTTAAAGAATTTAATTTTATACTTTATGTATTAGTTTTTTTTCCCAATCAAATTATTTATGTCACAAATTATTAAAACTTATTGACAAAACAATGATACGTCATCAAAATACATTTGATTAATTCAATCGGAAATACCATTGAATCATATAAACATTTACATCCGTAAAATTGAAATCCATCCCAATTTATATAACCCAACCTGAAATAACTACTTACCTAAAGTAAAATTTAGCATCATTTAAAAATGATGTAGAATCTAACAATATTAAAGTAAAATTTATAACGTGAACGAAGAGAATATGTACTATGAAAATACTAGTAGATTTAGAGTTTAATTTGGGTGGGTGTGAAAGGAAAATTACATAAAAGTGCCATGCATGTGTGGTGTGGTTAGAGCCTAGAGGACGGCAGAGGCGTGGGGTCAAATTCTTGGGTGTGGTGGCTCCACACCGTACGCCTGAAAACGACCAATATAAAAGGTAATAGTGCTTCATCTCAGCCTCAGGTCCCATCACAACGCTTTTCCCTTCCTTCCATTTCTTTTTTATTCCTCCACTCCATATTCTTAATTTAACACATTATTATTATCACTATGATTATTATACATATGGAGGTGGTTTTCAACTTTCTTTAAAAAATATAAACATATCTTAACTATAAAAAAAATATAAACATATTGTCAAAGTAAACTTGCCTTTGTGGTAATTGGCATGTACTCTCGACCAAGAGGTTAGAGATTTGAATCTTCTCACCTTCAAATGTTGTTGAACTACAAATATATATATACCCAATCAATCAACATAATTATTAAATTATAAACATATCTTAGGTCATCATATATTAATTTGTATATCTTCTTAAGGGTCATGGTTATTTATTTTCTCTACATGGGTTTATTTTGTTTTGAACATTAAGATCCCGTTTGATAATTATTTGATTTTTAGTTTTTGGTTTTTGAAAATTAAGCCTATAAATACTACTTCCACCTATGAGTTTCTATGTTTCTTATCTACTTTTTACCTATGTTTTCCAAAACCAAGCCAAGTTTAAAAAAACTAAAAAAAGTAGTTTTTAAAAACTTTTTTTTTTAATTTTGTTTTTGGAATTTGGCTAGAAATTCAATTGTTTCCTTAATAAATATGGAAACCATTGTAGAAAAAGATAAAAACTATTGTAGATATAGTACTGTAATTTACATTAGAATTTTAATTTAAATAATATTTTTTTATCAATTAAAAAATATTTTTGTTAAAATTTTTTATTAAAATTATAAGATAAAAATAAAAATATTTTTTGTTAATACTTATTTATATTTTAATTATTAATTAGTAATGATAATGAGAAAATATATATTAAAAAACTAAAGAAAATTTGTAAATTAAGGAATTTAAAAAAATGCAAAAAAAAAATAAAGAGAGAGGGGAGAGAATTGAGAGGGAAGTAGGGGTGAGGTGAAGTGGAGCAAAGAGGAGAAAAGTCGTGGGGCCCACAAAGGAAAATTGGAATTGGTATTAATAAATTCAGACTAAACAATTTTGCACTCCAAGCGCTCTCTTAACAAATAGGGTGTCTTAAGTTATGGAAGGGATATGAATTTTTGTTAAATGATTGACCTAAAGAGCTAACAACAATGGATAAACTATATTTTTTAATATGAAATTTTGAGGCTAAAAAAACACGAGAGTTTAAAATCATAACAAAAACAATATAAAAGTTTTCAATTTCGCAAGGATAAAAAAGGTAAAAAGGTATTGTCTCATATATAAAGTAAGGAAAAAAAGGTAATAACACAATAGATGTGACACTTTTTATCTTTGGTAAGGCTACAAATTCAATCCCACCTGAGCTCACATTTGTAGAACTCAAAATTCAAAAAGAAAAAATTTAATCCTTTACATCACTTGAATAATTTTTCGTGCAGAATTAATATTTGTGCAACTTTTTTATTTTGTTTTCTAGTCGGTTAAAAGACTTATATATGAGATTCTTTTTAGCATAAAAAATATTAAAATACATTGATGAAATAATGATTGAATATTAAAATACATATTTTCTTTAAAAAAAAAAAACTTAAAATACATATTATTAACTAAATTAGAAATTTAGAATATCCTGTAATTTAATGTAATGAATTTAACATGTCTACTCATACACTTGATAACCTGTCCACTTCATGTGATATGACCTGAAGAACTTAAACTAAATTGACTAAATAGAGTTGGAATAAAATTAAAGAAAAGTAGATGTGGTGCAACTTACTTGAACATCACAAGAAAAAAAAAGTTATTTAAAAAAAAAAAATTATGTGGTGCCCGAGTGGGCTGCACCACAGCTACCTGCTAGATAGGCTTTTCTCGTAAAATTATTTATATACCCATTCAAAATTAAATGTTACTATATGAACAATAAAGCCCCATAAAAATTAGCTTAATTTAAATTTGGATATCATCATTCTTTCAAAGTAGTAATAATAATTACTACATCCTAAAAAAAAATAATGATAATAATTAGGAAAAAAATCAATTTATACTCTTAAACTTGTCAGGTTGTATATTTATTTTCACCAACAACTTTCAATTTCATCAAATTGGTTCATAAACTTAGACAAGTATTGCAATTTTTATCCATATGCTAATTCATCTACTACTTTTAACAAAAAGTCATGTAAAAATTTATGTAAACTCACTAATTTCAATAAAATCAAACTTTGCACAAAATTAATTTGGATCAATGCACAAATTAACCATTGAATAATTTTGCAAAAATTTACAAATATTAACAAAAATTTATCTCTAATGTCGTTTTTTTTTTAATTTAATCAATTTTGAACCATACATATTTTTTAGAATTCATTAAACGCATATGAGAATACTTTTTTTAACGATCTTTCAAATAAAAACTAATTAGATGGTTAAAAATTGTAATATTTTTTAAAATTTAGGGTTAAAGATTGCAACACTTTATGTAAGTTTAGAGTACAGTTTTGATGAAATTGAAAATCTAGAATAAAAATTGATTAAACGTGACAAGTTTAGAGGTGAATTAAAAACTGATTTTTTCCCCTAATAATTACTACATTGAAAAAAGCTGATAGGAAATATTACGTATTTAACCTTTATAATTTTATGATAACCACCGACCTAATAATAGAATGGTTTTAGGATTATTTGGCTTTAGCGAGCTGCATGTGAAAACTTTGAATCGTCTTGGATCTTGTTTGGGAATAATCTTTTTTAGATTTTTAATTTTTACAATACAAATTTATTTACTATTAATTTTTCTTTTATACATTTTCAGATACTTTCAAGATGGCACATGCCCCAAAGAAAATTAAAAAGGAAAAAAAATGGATAGGTGCTTGAACTTTTTTTTTTTTTTAATGAAATATAGTTGCTTTTCAACTCACGGTAATTGAAAATACTTAAGATTATATGGGGTTTCATCTCAAAACCAATTGACAATGGGAGGAGTAACCCATATATCTTATAAATTATGAGGTCACTCTTCATCTTTAAGATGTGGGATCCTCAATAAAAATGGGTGGTTAAAAACCTATAGAAAGTCATGACTAACGCAAGTTTTATACTCATTGAAATTTTTTAATATAAAATTATGACTACATTTTAAAAAATAATTTATTGAATATATATATGTTATTGTTCAAAATGTGATAGAAGAAAGTGAAATAAAAAGAAAAATAAAGAGACTAATACTAATACTTTTAAAAATAAAAAGATCAAAACGGATGTTTCTAAGCATTACAAATAAAAAATTAGAAGTACAAAAATCAAAATAGTAATTAAACCAAAACTTTATAAAACAAGACGTGCCAAAGGAAGAATACGGAAAAATATATATATATATCTAATTATTATTTTAAAGGCGTTTGCAATGATATTCGATTATCATAAATTTTCTAAGCATTGCAAACAGGGAACTTTCTTAATTATGTTTTTTTAACAGAAAAAAAAAATTCTTCTCAAAATTAAAAATATATATAGATAGTGCACTAGTTTTTTATACAGATAAACATAGTACACCTTGACAGTTATTTTGTTTTAGAAATCTCACATTCTCTCTATCCATGAGTTTTAATGGAAGTAGTAGATGTGAAACATGTAGAATAAATCATGTATATTGGTTCTATTAAAGTTTTTCTTCTTTTTTTTTTTACCATTATTAAATTATAAATAAAGTAGGTAAACTACAATTCAAAGAAAGTACTATTATCGGATTCCATTATAAAATTAATGATAGCATAATTTCATAACGAGATTTTCATATTCTGCAAATAACATGAATGTTTGAAACTATTTTTAAGAATACAAGGGTTTGATTTACAGAAGAGACAAATTTGTGAATATCATTTTTAAGGCTAAATAATATAACATGTCCATGACTAAAGTGTTGGTTTCAATTATATTTTCATATTTTCTTCTCTTTAATACAACAAATGTCGGGTGGGGATTTGAACCATCTGACTTCATGATCGAGGAAGGAGTAGATACCTTAATCACTAAATTATGCATAAATTTTTTTGTTTATATTTGTTCACACTTTGGTAAATAGTCTGAAAATATTTTCATGAACTATTAAATATTTATTCTATAAAATAATTATTGGAAGAAAATTGAGTAGACAAATGTATTAAAAATATTTTTTTTATTATTAAAATAATACTCTCTAATTTCATCATAAAAGTTACATTTTATATAAAATTTAATATATAGTTTTTATTACTTTAATTAAATAATTTCTATTATTTATACAAATTTTAAATGTACTAACCAAATATACTTTTAATAAACTCAAGTTTAACAAATTAGAATTCAAACACAGACTTAACAAACGCATACTTGACACCATCCAAATACTGGTTTAACAAACCCAGACTTAACAAACTTCTTTTCTATATCATCCAGACACAAACTTAACAAACCTAAACTTAATAACCTCATACTTAATAAACACATGCTTAACAAACTACCTAAACTTGCGAACCAAGCGACCCCTAAATTGTGTTTATATTAGCTATTATCCTATCATTTCAAAAGTTTTCATTTCAAGCATTAAAATTATAGGTTATCTAAAAAAATCTTTTTTGTTAACTTTCCCGTTAAAATCAAAATAAAATTATGACGTACCACGAAAGAATAGCTATAATTTATATGTTTAGGATTTGAGAGAAAATATTAAAAAAAGGAGTAAGGTGGCTATTATTTTTCTTTCCTCTTGCTCTCACAATCAATGGACAAATATTGTAGCCTCCCTCTCACAACGAACAGATACAAATTAAGACTAAAGCTTCAAAAAGGTTAAGGGAATAGCAATAAACCAATTTGCATAAAGCGATTATCTTTGGATGTGCATGTCGATATTGGTAAGCTCATGGTGAACAAAATTAAGATTTTTTAGACCATTCAAAAGTTTAAAGGGTTAAAATGATATTTTTAAAATGATAAATGACATAGTTGAAACACAATTCTATGATTTAAAATTATTTTATATAATTTATTATTATTATTTTCAATAAAGCTTTGTTTAAAATAATTCCTCCCCACCAGATATATACAAAATTAAAATTTTCCATAAAAAGGAAAATAGACGTCACTAGCTAGAAGGAAAAAAAAAACACCTTTAATAAGATAGGTTTTGAAAAGTCCACTTTCGAAACACGTACACAAAAAAACGGTGAAAATAACAGTAATATTTGTGGTTATTAATTTGATAACATCTTTTAAAGAATTTAATTTAATACAGCATATTAGAACTAAAATAATAATAGTAATAATAAAGCATATTATTTGAAGATAGACTATTGTACTTTATTGTAATTAAACAAAAAGCAAATTATTTAGATGGTGTTTGGCGCACAGAGTTGAGTTGAGTTGAGTTAGACAGAGTTAGTTTGTCACTGAGTTCAGAAGTCTATGTTTGGAGTGCATAGTTGGGTTGAGTTGAGTCAGAAAGTATATGTTTGGCGTGCAAAGTTGAGTTGAGTTGTCTAGAGTATCTGATTCAGTTTTTTGTAACATGAAGTAGACTGATTTTTAGCTGATTGTTTTTATTTCCTTTATTTTTATTTTTCCAATCATTCATCTAGAAACATATTTTCCTAATTTTTCAACACTGAATTCAGATGTCCACTTAAAATATATATATATATATATTTCAAAATTGATATTTTTTAAAAAACATCATTCTTTATATTTCTTTTTTTAGAAATTGACTTCTTCTTTTAGAAATTGACTTCTTCCAAACTATAGGCAATGTAGTCTTGATATCTCTTTCTGCTACACATTGAACTTCTTTCAATTTATAGAAATCAAATGTTGCATTCTTTATCACAACAATAGCAATTGATGAATGGAAAAAATGCAATGTACCTGTATTTTTTTTTTCTTTAAACACAAATTGAATTTCTATCAAAATATAGAAATCTAATGTTTCATTTTCTAAACACATTGAACTTCTTTGAAACTTATAAATGATGACCTTATTATGACATTTTTCAATTACTAATAGGGTCTTCATTATGAATGAGTTTTTACAAAAAAAAAAAAAACTGATCATTGAGTTTTTTTTTTTTTTTTTTTTTTTTTGGGCAAATGTACATTGTTTGTTTATATTTGTTTAAATACATGTACTAAATTGAACATTTTTGGAAAAGAAAATGCCAGTATTTTACTTTTTCAAGATGACAAGAAAACGACAAAATATTTCAACATTAGTGTCATGTAGGAGTGGAATATTCACAAAATATCAAGGGCCTATTTACATGATTCACAAAACATAATTATGGTTCACAAAATATAAGTAATGGGCAACAATGAATCGAGCTCGTAAGTCCGAAGAAATATTGTTGGAGTAGAGAGTCGAAACAACTAAGTACATGTGTATTTCATATTATTTTGAAATATGGGAGTGTCGCATGTCACTGGAAATTGTTGCTGACGATAATCACCGAAGACGGGACCGTCGATTGTCGAATATGGTCGCCAACGATTGTTGTCGATCGGGTAGTCGGTAGTGACCATCAGTTGTCGAATATGGCTGTCAGTTGTCGGATAAGGTTGCCGGTCGCACAGAGGTGGCCGTTGGTCGTTGGAGAAACTATGATAAAATATGTTAATAGAGTTACTGTACAAGTCGGCATAGTTAATATTCTAACACTGTAGCAAATCGGTAGAATTGAGTTTTTTTATAGGGAGTTAATTTTTCTATGGACCAAACGGTGAGTTGGGTTTAAAACCCAATTCAACTCAAGGGGCCAAACAACCCTTTAAATTTTAGCTACGTTGTGTAGTTAATTTGATTTACTTTTATTTCTATATTGACTGTACGATCAATAGAAATAATTCTATGATTGAAACTCTACTTTGAAATTTAATGTTTCTTCGTACTACTTTATATGCTTTATTTTTCGACTCATTTACTACTTCTATAGAACTAGATTTTTTTAAAATTTTTTTTTTTTTTTATTGAAACTGGCTCCTTTAAATTCTTAAATCGTGGCCAGTATTAAAAAGAATACTACTCAGCAAAACTTGTCCTTTGAAAAATGAAAAAAGAAGGCTAAATTATATTTTTTTTAAATCCTTGAATTTTGTCCCTTATTTCAAAAATACATATATTCTTTTAAAAGTTACAATATTACCCTTGACCTTTTATAAACATTTTTCAAAACTACCCTTAAAGTAGAAATCTGTTAGAATGTTAGACGAAAAATCTATGTGGCAATGACATGAAATGACGTGACAGTGACTAGGATGTTTGTTTGAATGACAATTACCTAAAATGACATGACATTGACGAGGATGTTTGTTTGGATTAAGTATGAAAGAACGATATATTTTTCTACTCTAAAGGTAGTTTTAAAACATTTATGAAACATCATAGATAATATTGTAATTTTTGAAAAAATTTGGCTATTTTAAAAAATGTGCAAAAAGTTCAGGAATATTTTTTATAATTTAGAAAAAAAAAATCAAATGAAACCTAATTAAATATCCTTACAATGAAAGGATATATTAGATAACTAATTTCTTGTTAGACTTGCTAGATAGTAATTTTTTTAAAATACACTGTTTCTAGAAAGTAGCTCGTTTACCCTACGGTCCCTACCCACAATTTAGTTTTGTTTTTCACGTGCTTTTGAATTTTTAGTCAAAATTTCAACTTTTGATTTTTTTTTTTTTTTTTTTACTAGGATTTTCGGAGGAATAAAAAATATACTTCACATATTTCCAAGTATTAGGTAACAAAACAATGACACATTTATAAAGAAGAATTTTGATTGGTGGGAATGAAAGATTAAAAAAAAAGGAAAAAAAAAAGAAATTGAAGAAGAATTAATTATTAAAATGTTATGTCATTGTATGGTCCATTGGTCCTATTAAGATAGATATGGTACTTTGATTTGTATGAGGTAGACACCACAAGGCCCCAATAGCCAGGCAATAACTCAATAGGGGCCTCCCAAACGCACTGCTACGCTTAGAATTTGAGCGGAGAATAATAATGCATCTCTCGTCTCTTTCTCATTCAATTACTTTTTTATACCAAATCAAAAAGATTAAAACTCGGATTAATCGTATTCAAACAAATTTAGAATGTTCAATTTTGCTTATGTACATATGTACAAGCATTTCAAAATTTGAATTTGTTATCGAGTAGTCCATTTGATTCAATTTATGTTTATTAACTTCTCTAGAGAGCAATTGAGTGACTATTAGATTGTTAAGTACTTTAGATTTTAATAAAGTTAGATATTAAAATAAGTTCAACTAAATCTTACGCACTATTATAAAGACATTGATATATCCTATAAAAATTTTGCATTATCATAGAAAAATGTAAATGCAAATGAAGCTAATCTTTTCGAAAGTAGTTGAATAAGAAACGCCAAATCTATTTATCTTACCCATTTAACCTTTTTTTGCATTTGGAATCTACCACACAAAACCATGCATCTTTTTGCATAGGCATCATTGAAATCTCATATCCAATTCACATATATCCTTAGACTTTTCAAATCTAAATTCATCTTAATTATGAAAGCCCACTCCTTTCCTAGTTTCATGGAATCAATATATAGCCTGGCCTCTTAGGAGTTCTATGTTAAGAAGGAATATACATTTATGTACATGTAGATATTTCAATATTGTAGAAGTTTTATTTTCCTTTTATTTTTCATCTCCGCCAAAATTACTTGAATGAGAATGACAAAATGAAATCAATGAAAATAAAAACAATATTTATTTAATGTTGGTTGGATTACTTAAAATTATATTAAATCGAATCATATTTATATTTAGGTTAAATTGTAAATTTGGTCAATTTAGTTCCCATGGTTTTAAAAGTTAAAATTTCGTCCTTATGATTTGATAAAATTTCAAGGACTATTGTTTAGGATTTTATCAAGTCATAGGGTCTAATTCTACCATTTAAAATCATAATGACTAAATTCTAATTTTTTCAAAATTATAGGAACCAAATTTGCAATTTAACCTTATATTTATGTTTTTCACTTGTTATATAATTATGAATTGAACCTGATATAATTATCAAATTACCTTTTTCACATTCATAACTAATTAGAAATATACATCATCAAAAAGATGCTAATAAAATATTTTTTGGTAGAATAACAATTATTGATTATGAATTTCAGTATATATCTTAGTGTTATTTTTAATCGTAATTTATTTTATCTTAACAATTAATTTGAAGTAAATAAATAATATTAAAATCAAACGTTTGACAAATTCGAGTGAAGTTTTTAATTATTCATAACAAAAATATATAAAATAAAGATGTTTGTAAAATTTATATTTAGAAGAACAATTATTAATATGAAATATTATTTGATTGTACTGTTAAGTTGGTAGAGTAGACTCATTTAAAAAAAAAACAAAAAAATTGGTACAGTAGAAGAGATGGGAAAATAAAGAGAGATTTTTCATTTTTAGAGAAATTATTTTCAATAATTTTGAGTATAATAAATCTTTAATCACTTCTATTTTTAGGGTTTAAGAGAGAATTATATCTCCTCCTCCTTTGAATTATAAGGTTTCTTATGGAGTTTAATCTATAGCCAAATTCAAGGGTACTCTCAATTAAACTAATAGAACAGATAATTCAACTTTTAAGAAAAATGTAACTCAATTTTGCAAAAGAAGTTCCATTACAGACAAAAATGTTCCAAAAGAAACTAAAAGTTGACTACCTCAATCTAACAAGTACACAAATTAAGCTCAACAAAAAACTTGCATTAAATCATGCAGAGCATTTAAAAAATTTGATAACTATGTATAAATCTTTAAATTAAAGTATAAATTTAGTTCATGAAATGTTATAGTTATGTCTATTTGATTCCTATAATTTTTTTTTTTAGATGACGTAAACACAAAAACAAGAAAACTCTTTATCATGAAACTTAATTTCTTTACAAATATCTTAGGTAAATTAACTCACCTGAAATCATTGGCTTTTTGTAAGATTGAAGGAAAAAAAAGCAATTCCTAGGACAATGGGCAAAAGAAAGATTACAAAGGTAATGAAAAGAGAAAGCGAAGGGATAAAGAGAGTTTTCTTCATTGGTGGGGAAGATTAAGGTAGTTTGAATGCCAAAAGATGAGTCTTCAAGTGAGACAAATCTTATGGAAAAAAGGTTAAAATAAGGTACTCAAATTATCGATTTGTCCTCATGATAAAATTACAAATAACTTTAGTCAATAGAATTAACAATATCCTTTTTAAGCTTAATTTAAAGTTTTATTTTCAAATATGGCATCTAAACTTATTTTTAAAATCAAATCAAGCTAAAATAAGTTTTTGTTTTTCTTTAAAAAAATCACTTAATTAAACTCCCATTTTGTGGTAAGATATAAATTATAGTGATGAAAAGTTATTAAAATAGTCTTAATTCAAGTCAAGAATGTAATAAATATAACTATTAAAATAGTTACAAATAGTTGCTCAAATTATTTCACAATTAATGGGTCTCATGAAAAAATGACATGGCACTTGGTAACTTTTATATAGAATCTACCATACATTATTAATATCGATGTTAATGGCACAACGATATATAAAGTAATTTTCAGCCAACCTGAACATAGCAAGTTGGTTAAGATATATATCATTGATCAAGAGGTCAGAGATTTGAATTCTCTCACTCTTGCATGTAGAGATGTCCACAGGGCAAGGTGGAGCCGAAGATGGCTTTCTCGTCCCTGTCTCAACCCCTTATTTCATTCCTCGTCCCCGCAAAATTCTTCATTTAATTTTGCGAAGATTGGGGCAGGGATTCTTCACTAGAAATTTGCGGAGATTTGGTTTTCCATGAGAAATTATTCTCCGTTTATGATTTTTATTTTTTTTTATTTTGATTAAATAAAATATTTAAAAAAAAACTTTTATTTAAATTCTTAATTCCTAATGAGAAATTTCTATTTGAAGAGAAAGTTTTTTTTAATTTTCTTACAAAAACAAAATAATATTTCATAAAAATTTAAATTTAGATTTGTTATATATATAAATATATATTTTAAAAAAAAATAAAGAAACCAAGGTGGGAATAGCGATGAAATTTTTTTTCCCACTTCCTCCCCCATTTCTTGTCCCGCTAGAGGTAGGTCTCTATGAGGCTCCGTCTCCACGAAAAAGATGAACATCTCTACGTACCTGCATGGTGTTGACTAAACAAAAAAGACATAGTTCAACAAACTCAACTAGTTAAGACATACACTCTCCTCACTAGAAAGTCAGAAGTTTGAATCCCTCCATACTCGCATGTTGTTAAACTCAAAAAAAGAAAGAAGAAAGAAAAAAAAAAAGATCATTTTCATGACTACTGAGTTTTTTTTTTTTTTTTTTTAATTGAGATTCTTTAATAGTTAATTAATTTGAGAGACCAAATGATGCCTATAATTTAAAATTTATTGTTAAACATTTTAAAGTTTAAATATTAAATAAACATAATTTTTTAAAGTATTGGGACTAAATTTATAATTTAAGTCACAGCTACAAAATTAAGCTATTAATCAAAAAGTGTAGAAATATAGTCAAATTTATTTTTCTCTGCACAGAGTTATAACTTTTTTTTTTTTTAATAATAAGAATTGACATCAATGTAATTGTACAAAATATATGATGTAGATGCTTTGACTACTTTTTGAGATTTTCTTTGAAATAAAGCAGAGCCTATTGAATGGTAGTGGATGTTGATCTCATATTGCATCTAACCCAATTTCTACACCTAATCCAATTAAATTAAATAATTAGTTTCTCTTTCCTTAATTTTAATTATTTACACAACAATACATTTAGAAGTAGGGACAATTAAATATAAAATATAACACACTAAGAAATTTTATAATAAAATCATTTTGATTTTTTTAACAAAGAAAGTCGCATAAATTTAAAGAAGATTCAATTATAATTGTGTTTAAAATGCATTTCTTCTAATCCATGAGTTCTTGTAATGTTTTTTTTTTTTTATCCATATAATTTCTTTACAGAATTAGTTTCTATATCTTAAAATTTTTAAAATATAAGTTAAGTTATTTAATAAACGCGTAAGTATTCAGGTCAATATTTAATAAAATCCTAAATTAAACTTTTATATATATATGTGCGAATTCACTTGTTTTATGATATATTAAAGCCATCATCTAAATAGCATATTCTTAGAATTATTCCTTTAATTTTTAACCTTAGAGATAGGAGGTATTCCATAGTTTGGTAGACTCGAATTTAGACCAATTTATCATGTTGGGTTTGCTATACGTGCCAAACTAAATCGGATTAATTATTAAAAATTGTTTTTAATTCGATTAATTCATTTCGTTCGACTTTCTTATTTTTGCATTGAACTTTATCTTTTAATAATATTACGAGCTTAATTTTTAAGGAGTATTCAAAATTCAACAATTTTGAATAAACTAAACGCCAAACTACATTTTTTTTTAAATGAAGCGTGCGTATTAATATCTTAACATCTCATCAAAGTTATATTAAAGGGTGTTCTTAGAAATAAAAATTAATATCTTAGTTCAATTTAGATTATTTCGACCAAATCAAACTAGAAAATTTTAGGCCATGTTTCATAATCATTTGGATTTTAGTTTTTAGTTTTTGAAAATTGTGCTTGTTTTCTTATAATTTTATTACAATGGTTTTCATTTTTTTCAAAGAAACATTTGAATTCCTAGCCAAATTTCGAAAACAAAAACAAGTTTGTAAAAACTACTCTTTTAGGCCCTGTTTGATAGCCAATTAGATTTTTAGTTTCTGGTTTTTAAAATTGTGCTTGTTTTCTAACAATTTCTCTACAATGATTTCATCTTTCTAAGAAAATATTTGAATTCTTAGCCAAAATCCAAAAACAAAAGCAAGTTTTTAAAAAC
This sequence comes from Trichosanthes truncata, assembly GCA_033996785.1. Classification (NCBI taxonomy): domain Eukaryota; kingdom Viridiplantae; phylum Streptophyta; class Magnoliopsida; order Cucurbitales; family Cucurbitaceae; genus Trichosanthes; species Trichosanthes truncata. Next base: position 31,826,363 of record MU867261.1, read on the forward strand.
TATTTGTTTTTTTGTTTTAAAAAATTGGCTTGGATTTTGAAAACATATGTACAAAATATATTACAAAGCAAATAAATCTATAGGTGAAAGTAGTGTTTATAAGTTTAATTTTCAAAAACCAAATAATTATCAAATGGGCCTTAGTTTTCAAAACTTGGCTTGGTTTTTGAAAACATATGTAAAAAGTAGATAACAAAACAAAAAATGAAAAAAAAAACTCGTAAGTGGAAGTAGTATTTATAGGCTTAATTTTCAAAAACTAAAAATCAAGAATAAAAAACTAAATAGTTATCAAACGTGGCCTTAGCTCTCTCACTTTTTGGAACCTAATGAACTGAATATACAATGTATCATAAAAACCAAACCAAATTAATGGCTAGTTTGTTTAATTTCATTTAGTTTGATTTTTGTTTTTAATTTTATCCACACTCTTAGTAATGGTGAGTTTGCAATGATTTCTATGATAAAAATGGTTTCAAGTAGAACACCCATTTGGATTATCGTTTAATTTAAGTGTTTTCAAGAATGCCTTTTTTATGCCTTTTTTATGCATTTTTTATAAAAACTATTTAGAATTAAAATACGCATATGTTTCGTTACATTTTTTTCAGAAGTGTTTTTATATACAAATTTGTTTGGTTTGCTCTACACTCAAAAATGTTTTTACTGATGTCAAATTACTATAAATGACGATTATTAAACATTATGATCGGTCGACTATTGCCAACCACCGCCGGAGGGTGTTGCTGGCGATGGTGGCCAATGTTATCATTGGAGGTAGTCGCAAGGAGATGATCGCCATATATGGTCATCGATAGTGGGTGCATGGTGGTCGTCGGAGTTGTTGCAAGTAGTGGTCGCTGGAAATGGTCACCGAAGAAGCAATGATTGTCGGTGGCAGCAGTAGTGCAAGGGTATTTTGGTCATTTTTATATATCATGAAAATTTGAAAGATATGCCAACTTAAACACTTAAAAATACTTTTTCTAAAATTTGGTTTCAAGTGTTTCACTCAAAATGTCTTATTTCTCAAACTCAGTTTTTAAAATGTCATTTTAAGTGGTTGCCAAACATTACAAATCTCATTAAAATGACTTTTTTTCAAAAATAAACACTTAAAAAATTAATCCAAACGGACCTAAATTCTATGCACACTTTTGGAAGAAGAACTACTAAAAGCACTCTAAAGTGTTTTGTTAAGTTTTATTTTATTTTATTTTAAATTACCAAGATCACTTTTCATTATTTGAATAAAACACTCTAAACATTTTGAAAAATGTTTTTATTATTTTTTTAATATATACAAGAGTCTTAGCAACTTATACACATTTTGACTAATCTCATAAGATAACTGCTTGACTCTAAATATTTAGTTATCAAAAAATTTGTATGATTTTAATATTATAGGTAAGTGACTATTAGGATGTTTGAACTCATTATCATAACCCTCTTTACTTTATTTTGTTACCCTCAATGACCTTTAATTATGAAGGTCATTTCAAACTCACCCTTAGAATCTTTAATTGCTAAGACTCCGTTTGATAATCATTTAGTTTTTTATTTTTGATTTTTGAAAATTAAGCTTACAAACACTACTTTTACTTATAAGATTCTTTGTTTTGTTTTACAAACACTACTTTTACCAAATGGTTATCAAACGGGACCTAAAATATTATAAGAGGTCATCTGTTAGAAATGTAACTTTAATTTTCAACCTAAAGCTTTTGTTTTTTATTATTTCAACAACATGTGAGAGTAGAGACTAAAATCTTTGATCTTTTAGTTAATGATATATGTCTTAATCAATTGAACTATGTTCAAGTTGATTTCAACTTAAAGTTTTCTTTTAGTACAACAATTGTAGGAACGAGAGATTGAATTATCTACTATTGAAATGATAATTAGTGCTTTATCCATCGAACTATATCAGATGGATGACTTTAACCTAAAGTTAAAATATGACTGTGTGTGAGATGAAATTAAAATTATAAAAGGGAAGGAAATGTAAAGAAAAGAAAGGGGTAAAAAAGGAAAAGTGGTGGGGTCAAAGGCAAGAAGCAAGTTGCAACTTTGCAAGCACGGCTCTCACTGTAGTTACTTGTTACTATGTATAGTGTATATAGTACATCATCTAATTATACCATCCACATTTAATTACTCTTTCTTTTTTCTTTTTCTTTATTATGAGGGCTATTTTGGTAATTTACTTCCCTGTCCAGTCCATTTTCTCGTCCCTGGGCGCCGCAGTATGACCCCTTCTCACTTCAAATTCTTAATAAATTAAAAAAAAAAAGAAGGACTGTTTGTTCTTTTCAATTGATTTTAAAATATCGAATTCTGGAAAAAAAAAATAGTCATTATTTTATCTTGCTGAATAAAATAAGTTTTAAATTTGCGTCTCCATCTCATTTTTATAGTTTAGGTATTCTAATTTTTATATTGTTAGTCCTTTGTTAATCTTTTAACTACTCCATTTTTTAAAAAAATTATAGCTTCATGTAAACTTAATTTTTAAGTTACATGTATCGAATTTATACCCAACTTGAAAACAAGTGATATCATATTTATATTAAATACAGTACAATTTTTTTTTTACCAAAATTAACATTTAAAAAAGTCTATAGATCGAAATAAAATATAAAAACTAAAATCAAATAAATGTAAAAATCAAATAGCTAAAAATAAGATCCAAAGCTTTACCAATTATTCATCTAATACCCTAAGAATGATGAAAATTTTGTATGGATGACATCTTTTTGTGCACCTTAATAACATTTAACTCAGTTTCTAAAATTAATGACATATGACATTTTTCGTACTTTGTAACTTGTCTAAATTATCATGAGGGCAGCATACTCTCGCTCTTGCTCATCACTCTTGTTCTCGCTCTCGCTCGTCTATGACTTAATTTTACCTTATTTCTTTCTTTTTGATCTTTTCTTCTTCAATCTCGTTCTCGCTCTTCTTTGACTTAATTTTATTTTCTTTCTTTATTTTCGATCTTTTCTTCTTCAATCTCACTCTCGCTCTCGCTCTCTTGCTATCACTCTTCTCTAACTTAATTTTATATTATTTCTTTCTTTTCGATCATTTCTTCTTCAATCTCACTCTTGGTCCTCACAATTATGAGCGAGATTGCGAGAGTGTGTCCTCATTCGAGAGCGTGAGTGAGCGAGACCGCCTCATACTGCTCTCTTAGATAATTTTGCACGCATTGCTTCGTCAGAAATGATTTTATATTATTTCTTTCTTTTCGATCATTTCTTCCTCAATCTCACTCTTGGTCCTCGCAATTATGAGTGAGATTGCGAGAGTGTGAGTGAGCGAGACCGCTCATACTGCTCTCTTAGATAATTTTGCGCGCATTGCTTCGTCAGAAATGAGTAATATATCATTAATTTTAGAAAAAAACAAGTTAAATGACATTGTGTGAAATTGGGTCATCCATACAAATCTCTCAAAATTGATATTCACAAACATGCTAAATGTAGAAGTGAGTTAAAATCTTAGAAGAAAATGAACCAAATCAAATTGGTTTAATTGGTTTGACCTAAAAATAAAGTCAAACTGCCTTAATACTCTCTAATAGAAATGGAACAATGCTTTCTTGCTGATTGAGTATTAAAAAAAGACATACTTTTTTCTAGTAAACACTTAGTAAAAAAATTTAGTAGTGAGTAACATAAAATTTTTACAACATTGTCAATAAAGAAGTATTTTCTATAAAAAAAAAAGTGTATTATTTGGTATGGATCTTCTTATTGATTAGCCAAATTCAATATAAATCAACAACAAAACATTTATAAAGAAATCATAACTTCAAATTCTTACCACAAAGTTGATAGTGCAATACAAATAAATAGCAATTATGGATAAGAAAACGAATAAATTTATCGATCTAAATATAGTTCAACCAAATATTATAATATCGACCAAAATATTAGAGTTTAAATTATTAATCTCTACATGTTGATGAACTATAAAAAACCGAAATAAATTATGAGAAGGGTAAAAAATGTGTTGGAAAATTTGGAGAGGAGGGCAATAGAGAAAAATTTGCAGAAGTCCAAGTTCTTTCTCTCGGCTTCCTTTTGTTGTCATCGTCCTTGCTCGCCATAAAAAAAATCTGACACTTTCTCTCTCATCCGAATAAAACCCTCTCTCTCTCTCTCTCTCCGGCTCGTTGGCTCACTTCTACAGTGGCTCTCTACTTTTTCTTCCCCCTGAGATGAAAAAGACAGCGAAAAATAATGGCGGTTGTGCGTTGATTGATTGGAGCAAAGCGTCCTGACCCATAAACCCAAAATAAAAAAAGTTAAAAATAAAAGAAACATTTGGAGCAGAGCAAGAACAGAGCAGTCAGAAAGAAAACACACAACATCAAAGAGAAGAAAGAGAGAGAAATTGGGAGAGACTGGTAAAGCAACAGTACTACTACTCCCTCTCTTTGCATAGCCATACCCCATCCATCTAATCATCTATCTAGCACAGCCCTCCAACATCTGTTTTTGTTTTAGTACCTTACCTCCATGACCACGACCTCCATAACTCTCCATCAGGGTATTAACCTTCCATTTCTGTTATTCAAAACAAAGCTGAGAAACTCTCCCAACCGACCAATGGAGCTTGCAATCGCATGATGTTATTTGGTTTTCTTTTCGTTTCTCTTCCAGTATTTCTGAAAAAGGTCACCACTCACTCAGTGCTTAATGGGTCCTAGTTAATACCAGAAATGAACATGGGGGGAGTTTCGCTTTTCTTTGGTGTGCTTCTTCTTCTTTGAGATCTGTGTCTTTTCCTTCTACTAAATATCTCAAGCTTTCATGTTCTTCCCTGAAGATCTGGTGGCTCCCAGACGTTTCTGGATCTTTAACTTTGTAGGCTCTGTTCCAAAACTCTTTCAGAATCTGTAATCTGTGGGCCTGGAGGAGGAGGAGGAGGAGGAGTTGGGTTTTGTGAAGCTTAATCTGGGTTTTTTTTTTTTTTTTGGTAATTGTGAATTAGAGATTGGTAAAATCTTGGGGGGAGTGTTGGTAGTGATTTGAAGCTTCGGATGAGGTTCAAAACCACTGTGTTCTGTTGCGAAACCGGCTTCGGTTGAGGATTCTAGAGTGGGCACCAAGTTTCTGGTACTGTACAATTTGCTGCACGTTTAGCGTCGAATTGCAATGGCGCTTTAGTTTGGGGAGAGGAATATTGTAGTACTTGTGGAGTGAAAACTAAGGAGGAGAGGGAACAAGAGCCGGATTCTTCTGGGTTGCGGATGTGTTCTTGTAAACCGCATTAGCTGGTTTTTTCTGTTCGATTGAAGGATATTGTTGATTAGTTTCTGTAAGAATGAGGCTCTCTGCGGCTGGTTTTAGTCCTCAGGCTCCTGAAGGTACGCATATTTTGAACTACTTTACTTGAATTTTGTCTGCAAATGGGCTATGGAAGTAATTGAAGACTTGCAGATGATTCTGCTTTTGATGACTTTCCTATTCGATCCATACCCTTAAACATTTTTCTTCTTTCTTTTTGGACCAATTGGGCAGACTTGCATTTTTTACTCGTTTTTTTGCCTTCCGGCGGCCTTGGATTTTGCAGCGTCATGCGAGATTTATGTCCTTTTCCTGCGTTTGGAGTTTTGTTTTATATTTTCAACCTCTGTGTCAACCATGAAGTCTCTCTCTCTCTTTCTCTTTCTCTCTCTATCCAATTGAGTGGTCCAGCCGCGGGATTTCCTAATTGGAAACATTGGCTTTTTTCATGAAAATTGACATCAATTTTGCAGGTGAGAGGAGGGTCCTGAATTCCGAGCTTTGGCATGCGTGCGCGGGTCCTCTTGTTTCTCTCCCGGCTGTTGGCAGTCGGGTTGTGTATTTTCCTCAAGGTCATAGTGAGCAGGTAAGCTCCATGAATTTACATTTATATTCAATGGCTACTTGGCATTTTTTTTCTCGTTCTGTTTGACCTTTAGAACTTGGTTTTCAGTTGAGATTTAACAACCCTGATGGTTATTGATGTGTTTTTAGCTGCCACTCTGTGTTCAGTTGTGATTTTGACAGCAGTCAATCTTCTCTGTGCTGGAGATTGAAATGATCTCTCATCTGTAATTTTATGAACTTTACTGAGAAAGTTTTGGCATATGGGACTAAGTGTTGTTTGGTAGAATGCATTTGATTGTTGACATTGTTGAATTCTTCCTTTTTCCAGTCTCAAGTACATTGACCCATCATGTTTAATCTTTAAGCTCTTCAGGTCTTGTAGCTTATTCCAACTTGTTTTCTGGGCAGGTTGCTGCATCTACCAATAAAGAGGTGGACGCTCAGATCCCAAATTACCAGAGTTTACCGCCGCAGCTCATCTGTCAACTTCACAACTTGACAATGCATGTAAGACTTATAATAGTTTGCTTTTTCTGGGTCTGGTTAGTATAGGCTAGGCTTCATACTAATTTCTTAGTATTTGAATCTTCAGGCAGATGCTGAGACAGATGAAGTATATGCTCAGATGACTCTGCAACCCTTGAGTGCTGTAGGATTATTTCTCTCTTCTGGCATTTTGATTAGTTGGCCTTTCACAGTTTTGCTTTTCATTTCTTATGTTTTACTTAATATGAATTACTTTGTTATGCAGCAAGAATTGAAGGAAGCTTACCTTCCAGCTGAGTTGGGCACTCCAAGCAGGCAGCCAACGAATTATTTTTGCAAAACTTTGACAGCCAGTGATACCAGCACACATGGAGGTTTTTCTGTTCCTCGCCGTGCTGCAGAAAAAGTATTTCCCCCTTTGGTAAGTACTCTTTAAGGTTTCAGTAGTCATTGCAAATCATAGTTCATGATTTTTTCTGACAATATTGTTTCAATGCAGGACTTCTCCATGCAGCCCCCAGCCCAAGAGCTGATTGCGAGGGACCTACATGACAATGAGTGGAAATTTAGACATATTTTTCGCGGTGGGTGTTCATTTCTAGATAGTTTCTCCCCCTTATCTTCTCCTCTTTGCATCTAATTGGTATAAAGGTGGCATTGGGATGGATATCTTTATGTGGAAATGGAGAACTGACTTCCATGTAGTAGTTTAATAACCATAACGTTCTTTGATATCTTTGCAGGCCAGCCTAAAAGACACCTTCTAACAACTGGATGGAGTGTGTTCGTGAGCGCTAAAAGACTCGTTGCTGGTGATGCTGTGCTTTTTATCTGGTATGCAGTGTTGTCTCATGTTTGACTTGTTTCTCTTCTTGATTTGCTATGGCCTATTTGCTTGAACTTTACCTTGCAGTTTGATGAGACCATTGATCATATTCATTTCTTCTTGGTTCAATGTTTGTGATCCAATAGCATTCTGGTCCAATCTAACCTTAGCAATTGACTTGCTTAGCATCAAAATGGAACGAACATTAAGATCTGTGGTCAACCAAGCGTATAATGTCAATCAATCAAGTTTCACTCATGATATCTGCTATAAAATCGTTACTCGTAACTAGTTATTTGACCTTGAGTTTGAGCTATCAGCTTGTCAGTGTAAGCCAGCCATCTATATAATACTGATTTTTTTTTTCTTCAGGAATGAAAAGAATCAATTGCTCCTCGGAATCAGGCGTGCAAGTCGACCGCAAACTGTGATGCCTTCATCCGTTTTGTCAAGTGATAGCATGCATTTAGGACTCCTTGCTGCTGCAGCTCATGCAGCTGCTACCAATAGTCGGTTTACCATATTTTTTAACCCAAGGTGTGAATTTTCTCTGAATGATTGAATAGGAATTCTTGAGATCTTACTTTTTTTTTATACTACATGTTCTTATATAAAAAATTGGACTTCTGATCAGGGCTAGCCCTTCAGAGTTTGTCATACCACTGGCCAAATATGTGAAGGCAGTCTACCATACTCGTGTTTCTGTTGGGATGCGCTTTAGAATGCTTTTTGAGACGGAAGAATCAAGTGTTCGTCGGTAGGTTTGGAATGTTAGTTCTATAGTTCTCTATGTAAATTGTCTCATAGTTCTCTATGTAAACATCTTTTGATTAATAAGTTTCTTGGGTGAAATAGTTGTCTCTGGTTACGTGCCTTTCTAGCTCTTTTTCTGGCTGCATTTAGTTTTGCCTCTCAGTTATTTCAATTTGGCGATGAAGTTACCTGTTACCTAGTTGGTTTCAGCTTCTTTAATTGAATACCGAAGTTTCTACCACTGGATTTGGATGCCTATCCATATTTTCCTATATTTTCTTTGGTATATGCAGCTACATGGGAACAATCACTGGCATTAGTGACTTGGATTCTGTAAGATGGCAAAATTCACATTGGCGTTCGGTCAAGGTTAGTGAGCACAGTTAACACTTCGTGAATCGTAAAGCTTAAGTTTCTACCTGATGTTAACCAGTTTTCTAGGTTTCCTTCTATGAATCATGAATAGCTGCATCACTTTAATAAGCTAATTGATGCAGGTTGGCTGGGACGAGTCAACGGCAGGAGAGCGGCAGCCAAGAGTGTCCTTGTGGGAAATTGAACCGTTGACAACATTTCCAATGTATCCATCACCGTTTCCACTTAGGCTGAAGCGACCATGGCCAACTGGACTGCCTTCTTTTGGTATATATTTCTCTCATCAGTTACCATTATTACTACTACATCGAGGACCGCGTTGACATGAATGCATATTTATTCTTCTAACATCATATTCTAGTTATGAGTTCCAGTTCTGCTTTCTGTTCTTCCCATTGTATATTTATATAGATATTGAAACCCCAGCTTTGGGCACTCATGTCTAACTCCTCTTATATGTTTCTCTCTTAGGCATCAAGGATAGTGACCTCGGAATGAATTCTCCATTCATGTGGCTACGGGGAGATAATAGCGATCGTGGCATCCAGTGTCTAAACTTTCAGGGAACTGGGGTCTCACCATGGATGCATCCGAGGCTTGATACATCCATGATTGGTATGCAATCTGATGTGTATCAAGCCATGGCTGCTGCAGCCCTTCAGGAGATGAGAGCCATCGATTATTCCAAAATAGCACCTGCATCTATTCTGCAATTCCAGCAGCCCCAAGGTCTCCCTTGTCAGTCTTCTACCTTAATGCAGCCTCAGATGTTGCATCAGTCTCAACCTCAGCAGGCGTTTCTGCAATCTATTCAAGAAAATCAGCAGCATTCTCAGTCTCAGGCTCAGGCTCAGGCTCAAACTCAGTCACATCATCTTCAGCCACAGTTGCAGCCCCAGCAGTCGTTCAATAATCAACAACAGCAGCATCAACAGCAACCAAGGCAGCCACAGCCACTGGTTGATCATCAACCAATTCCTTGTACAATCCCTGCTATATCTCAGTTTGCGTCATGTTCACAATCCCAGTCACTGTCCCTGCAAACCGTCCCTTCCCTTTGCCAACAACCAAGTTTTTCTGATTCCAATGGTAATCCTGTAACTAGTCCTACTGTTTCTCCATTGCATAGCCTTGCAGGGTCATTTGTCCAAGATGAATCGTCTCAGCTGCTTAACCTTCAAAGAGCAAATTCAATAATTCCTTCCGCTGGCTGGCCATCAAAGAGAGCTGCTATTGACCCTCTCTCTACTGGAGCTTCTCAGTATTTTTTACCGCAAGTGGAAAATTTGGGAACATCACAGAGTAGTATTTCTCAGAATACAGTTGCATTGCCACCCTTCCCTGGAAGGGAGTGTTCTATTGATGATCGAGATGAGGGTTCTGATCCGCAAAACCATGTTTTATTTGGTGTGAATATAGAGTCTTCATCCCTTCTAATGCAGAATGGGATGTCAAACCTTAGGGGAGTCGGCAATGATAGTGTTTCTACAACTCTACCTTTTTCTTCCAATTATATGAGCACTGCTGGTACTGATTTTTCTGTGAATCCAACGATGACGTCCTCAAATTGCATCGATGAATCGGGTTTCCTGCAGTCTCATGAAAATGTGGGCCAAGTAAACCCACCGAATGGAACCTTTGTCAAGGTGATTCAACATATCTTGCACCTTTTGCTTTTTCAATGTCTGATTGTTTGGTTTACATTGTACTATAATGTGACCTTGTTAGTATCCTTAATCCCTTCTTTGCCCACCTATTTTTGGTACAGGTTCATAAATCGGGGACCTACAGTAGGTCGTTAGATATAACCAAATTCAACAACTATCCTGAGCTACGCAGCGAGCTTGCTCGCATGTTTGGCCTAGAAGGCGAGTTGGAGGATCCTTTGAGATCAGGCTGGCAGCTTGTATTCGTTGACCGGGAGAATGACGTTCTTCTCCTCGGGGATGGCCCGTGGCCGTAAGTTTTGCCCCTTCTCCATATCTTCCATAACTTCCATCATTGGCATCTGGTTTATTGGTTCTAGCTTAGTAAATATTTGGATCATATCTATATTATGTCAACTTAGGACTATAATTGTTTTATTCAGACATACGGCTTCTTTTCTAGCCAACTTTCCTAGGAAATGGCTAATGAATGATAAAGTAAAAATCTTTTGTCAGCTAGGAAATGGCTTATGAAACCCTTTGCTTTACATCTTCAATTATTTAGTGGCTCAACTATGAACTTTTTTATGCATACCAGGGAGTTTGTAAGCAGTGTATGGTGTATCAAAATACTTTCACCAGAAGAAGTTCAGGAAATGGGGAAACGAGGTTTAGAACTTCTCAACTCTGTGCCAATCCAGAGGCTCTCGAACAGCACCTGCGACGACTATGGTAGCCGACAGGACTCGAGAAATTTGATATCAGGGATAACCTCTGTCGGGCCTCTAGACTACTGAGTGACTTACCTTGGTTACAACCGCATCATTGTTCTCTCTTCTGTAATTTTAGCATCTTTAAATTCTTCATATGAGGTTATGGAAAAAGCTACAGAAATCTAGTTTAATGCTTATGAGCTAGTACTGTAATTAGACATTTTCTTTTTCTGTTCTGTACTATCGTATATTGACGATACACTAGTCGTAGGACATCAATATTTTATTCGAAGAAGAAGACTTATGTTTAATCATCTCTTGTTTCTATTGCAGTCTATAGAAATTGAGCAAATTTAGCAGGATTGACTCTTGTTTTATAATCAGCTTCCTATACTGTGAAAGCTGTCTAGTTTATTTCATGACTCATGTTGTAAAAGTACGAGCATTGTGTTCGATAGGAAGACTTGAGGAAACGCAAACTAATCTCGAATGTTCTTAGTCGGACCATCACTAGTAGTTAGAGTTTCAAGATATGTTGAAAACCACAAGAAAATGTATGTAATGCATGCATGAGTGAGATGAAATAGTTGGATTTTGCCAACTTTATTCATTGATGTAGTTAGTTTCCCTTGTGAGAGAAAAAAAATGAGAAGGATATCAAACAAAAGTGATGATACTTTACAGAGAGGTAAAAGCCCAATGAAAGGAGATGTCTGCATCAAAATGAAAATGAAGGTTGAAAGCCAAATTTACCTCTTAGATTCCATGGCCCCTTCTGTATTGTTTTTAAATGCAGTTTTTTTTCTTGATAAGCTCTAAAATGGGCCCCAGGCCCACAGTTTTTGAATCTCTTGGTCTGATGCTTTTGTAAATTCCTGATTCCCAGACAGCTTCTGCACTTTGTCTCACCACTCCTTCAACAGTGCTTTTAAATTGAAAGCTACTACTGCAGATGATAAACATGTTGGTTGAAAGAGAAATAGCATCCATATAGTAAGAACTTTTAGTGATATTTGATGATGAAATGTTACTTTAGTGTTTGAAATTATTTATTATAAAGTAAAAAAGGAGCATTAAAAACTATGACAAGTATACCAAAGAATGAATGATATTTGCCAAACCACACAGAGAAATGCATGGGATATCTAAGAAAGATGAAGCAAACTAAGACTATTCTTTTTTTTTTTTTCTTCTTGCTGCTTTTTCAGTCCCTTAACGTTGTTATGTCAACATTGCTATATATTTTTGACACAAAAGTTACAAAAACTTGAGATTGATGTTGAAACGCTGCCTCGGCAGGCAGCGAGCCGCCATCGGGTGAGAGACACGTGGTGTCGTTGTCCTGTTATGCTCATGAACAAGCAAGGCAAGCTGTTGGCTTCCTTCAGCTGTTAATAATTTATTGAATCCTGTTTCTTCTTGGTTGAAAGGGAATGACTTTTGAAGGTTAAAAGAGAGGCACATGAGGTTTGGTTGAGCTCTCCATTTCTATGGTGGGACTTGGGATGACCAATTGTGTATAAAAGGTTGTGTAATTTGGATGCATGCTGAGCAAAGTGACACTTTTTTTAAAAAAAAAAATTTTAATTAAAAAAAAAAATTGTAAAAAGGATGAATGGAATGGTGACAATGTAGGGCACTATCTCCAATGATGGCACCCCAAAAAGAAGAGGCTTGTGGGGTTTGCTTCATAATTATTCTCTCCAAACCCATCAGTCCTTTTTATACTTTTAGGTTTGAGAAAATTTTGAAACTTGAATTTGATCCATCATGTTTCTTTTTTTATATGGTAATTATTGCTTAATGTATGATGATATAAGTCATTATCTTCTTTTCTTTCTTCAAAGAATGTTGAATTATTCAATGAATAATATTAAATGTTAAGCTTGGATTGCAATAGCTTAGCTACCATTCAATGGTAGTATTAAAAATCTATTTTCGCTCATTAATTTTTAACATTAAAACACATATTTAGATAGTGGATTTCTCCAAATAACGAATCAATTTCGAGTAGAATCTTCAAATGTTTTTAAAAAGAATGTCCCTGAACTTTCAGCTGTTAGTGTCAATGACCCTCCATATATCTCCACATTGGTATGATATTGTTCACTTTGGGAGTAAGCTCTCATGACTTTGTTTTTGGTTCCACCCAAAATATCTCATACCAATGGAGATATTGTCCTTCACTTACACACCCATGATCTTCCTTTTATCTAGACAATGTGGGGCTTTGGTCGCACTTCCAACATCCCAACATCAACTTTCTGTCTATTTGGTCCGTGAACTTTAAAAAATGTTTAATAAGTTCCTAAACTTTCAATTTTGTGTCCAATAGTTCTCTGAAATTCAAAGTGTCTAATCGGTCCTTAAACTTTCAATTTTGTATTTAATAGGTCATTGACTTATTCAACATTTTTTAAAATTTACAGATATACTAGACACGAAATTAAAAGTTTAGGGTCTCATTAGACATAAATTCAATTTTATATCTAATAGAGCAATTAATTTTTAAAAACTTTGAATATGTTAGGGTCCTATTGAACACAAAATTGAAAGTTCAAGGGCCTATTAGACATTTTTAAAGTTTAGGAATATATTAGATACAATATTAAAAACGTAAGAACCTTAATAGACACAAAATTAAAAGTTCAGAGACTTATTAGACATTTGTTTAGAAACTAAATAGGCACAAACTTTTATGGACTATATAAACTTGTAATTTAACCTTTTAAGAATAATAAATGAGTTCAAATGAATAAATAGAAATATTTGAATAATAAACTTGTGAACAAGGTAGAATTGTTTTTAAAACATAATTTTCTAAATATTAGTTAGAAAACAAGCTAAAATAGATTCAATTCACCATGGAAGTGGTTGCCTACAAGAACACAGCTGTGATCATCTTTAATAATACAAAAGACCAAATTTGCACCAAGTTTGTTGAATGTATTGGGTAGAATTCTAGGGTCCAAATAAATAAAAATGTCTTTGGTGCATGAACCAAGTGACAATTAAGCAGAATAAATAATGCAAATAACTAAGAAACTAAAATAATTGAAAAGTAAGTTCCAGTGGGAGAAACCCTAGCTAGCTGACCTGATTATCTGACTTTGTTTTGTGAAGTTTAAGGCATTGGCCTTGGGGTCCTCTCTCTTTTACATGCCAAGGACTTTGAGGATGCCAATGATTATACTTTAAAAAGAAGGAAAAAAAATATTGAAGTTAGTTTAATGTATATTAACTATTTAAATTATAAAATTAAGGTCATTACTCTCTAGTAGGGGTGATACAAATAACCGAAAACCGACCAAACCGAACCGAACAGAACCGATCCATTGGATTGGTTCGGTTTTTTAGCACAAAATTGGACATATCGGTTTGTATTTAGAGAAAACCGAAAATTTTCGGTTTGGTTCGGTTTTTGATTGAAAAAACCATCCAAAACCGAACCGAACCGAGGTATGTATATATATATACCCTTAAACATAAAACCGAACCATTTGGGCCTAAAACCGAAAACAGAAAACCCATTTCTTTTTTTTTTTTACACAAAGATGGGAAAAAAATGAACAGTGGGTTAGAAAAAGAACAAAAGCCCATTTGGGCCCAAAACCGAAAACCGAACCGACCAAAAACCGAACCGACCAAAAACCGAACCATTGGTTTTATCCTTTATTGGACATCGGTTCGGTTCCCATTTTCTCTAAACCGATCGGTTCGGTTCGGTTTCGGTTTAGTGTAAAACCGACCAAAACCGAACCGATATCACCCCTACTCTCTAGGATGTTTGATTTGTGTATGACCTAAATTTAATCTATATTTGTTATATGAGTTCGCTCAATTCGAAAGATGTGTTTATTAATCTTAGATACTAGTTTAGGTTATACAAATCTAAACTTTTAAAATCTACATTTTGAGTAATACATTAACTTTTACTAATTATAGACAAACTAAAAATTAGTTAAATAAACTTAGGTTCTTGTGATCCATTCTTGTGTACAATCCAAATATAGATTATAAAAATTCAAACTCCTTTACTTCATGTTTTATGAACTCAAATTTATTAAAAGTATGAACAAAACATCTCCTTTAGTGTTATTTTTCAAACCTACAATCATTCAAAGATGAAGCACTAATGCTTAATAACTCAGCTACATTCACTACAAGAAAATTATGTTTTTTCAATGTGAAAAATTTTGATGCACCAATACGCATCGGCAAATGTGGCTTATCTCAACGCCGTCAAGATCCTATATAAAGGTCTCTCTCGACGCAAGGATTGTAGCGCGTCGAGAGAGACCCCTCTCTCCCAACGCCGAAACACAAAGCGTCAGGAGAGAAGGGGAGATATAGGATATGCCGATGTGCTTTATCAGCCCGTTGGCATAAGTAACCCGTCCCAACGCTCTTTACTAACACATTGAAAATGCCCAATTTAAACCTCCTAGGTTTCGCGAAAAGAAACCTCGCACCTTCGTTTTTCATTTTCTTCTTCTCCTCCAGTTGTCGTTGCCGCTTATGTAGATCGCCCAATTGCCACCTCTGCTTGTGGAACCTGTCGCTGCCACTGCTTGTGAACCAGTTGTCGTTGCCTCGCCTGTCAGTGGGTAGCCGTTGGAACAATCGTCGTTGCCTTCTATTCGCCGTAGTCGTTTCTCCTCCGACAGTTGTCGCCGCCTTCGGTACCAGCCCTGGCAGTCGCCATCGGATCTTTCATCGTCAATTGCTGTCGCCGCCGCTACTGGTTGTCATCGCCACCATTGGTAAGGATCTCGTCTTCAATTTGAACAAGTTTAGTTTTTTTTCCCTTTTAGATAATTATAAATGCATTGTTACTATGAAATAAGAGTTTGTGATTTAATTGATATGTTGAATTTCTTTGTGGATCAAGTTGTTGTTGTTTGTAGGGAATAATTTTGTGCAAAATTAAGTTGTCATTTGTAGGGAATAATTTTGCTTTAGTGAATAATTTGCAAAATCAAGTTGTTTCTTTAGTAGGCTTAAACTTTGTTGCTTTGTTTGTATAAAATAAAGTTGTGCAAAATAAAGAATTGTTTAGTGTAAAGTTAGTATGCATAAAGATGTGAGAGAGATCAATATAGTGATTTTCTTAATTCAAGTCAAGAGCTCTACAATTTTTGTAACAAAAACCTTCACTATTTGAATTAGTTTATTAAATTTAACCTCCATGAGATGCTTGAGAGGTTAGTTTAAACTTATAATTGAAATTAGGCTTCTTCTACCCACTTTCTTATTTGAAGGCCCATAGGATCCTTTCTTTCATTTTGGCATTTAATTTCTTTGAAGAGAGGTCTATTAGAAACACTTAAAACTCTTAAATTCTAAAAACTTAGGCCCCGTTTGATAACCATTTGGTTTTTGAAAATTAAGCCTATAAATACTACTCCCATCCATGGATTTACTTGTTTTGTTATCTACCTTTTACCTATGTTTTCAAAAACCAAGCCATGTTTTGAAAACTAAAAAAAGTAGTTTTCAAAAACTTGTTTTTGTTTTTAGAATTTAGCTAAGAATTCAAATGCTTTCTTAAGAGAGATGAAAACCATTGTAGAGAAATTGAGAGAAAACAAGCTTAATTTTGAAAAACCAAAAACCAAAAATCAAATGGTTATCAAACGGGGCCTTATATAATAGTTATTAGACACAAAGTTGAAACTATTAAACATAACCTTGAAACTAGTTTAATTTTAGAATTAAACTTGGAATTTAAGGGTTATTGATAAAATTGGAATTTTAATTTTTAAATTGAAAATTCTCTCAATCTAAAGTTAAGATTAAGTAAGAGAGGAAGTTTATCCTCCTTTAAGTTAAATTGAGAATTAAGAGGATAGAATTGAAATTCCAAAACCTACTAGACACAAACTTAGAAATGATTAGCTTAAACTTGTACTTTAACTCAAGATTTAATGACCTTTCTATTTTACATCTATTAGAGATTTTGTATGCCCTGGTTGCTATTCTGCAGTGATGGTAGCAACGTAGTAGTATTTAGTTCTTGGTGGATTTTGTGTGTCTTGTTTGCTATCCTGCAGTGATGGTAGCAACATAGTGGTGTTTAGTTATTGGTGAAGTTTGTGCGCTTTGTTTACTATCCTACAGTGTTGAGGGGTGGGGTTTAAATTGGTTTTGATATGTTTGTTTGTTTTGTTTATTGATATGTTTATTTCAATTATCTTTTGCATGCTTTTGGGCTAATTCATTTTAGTGGAGTTTGTGTACCTTGTTTGCTATCCTGCAGTGATGGGTAGCAACATGCTTGAGATATACATGTTTAAGTAAAGGTTGAGGTCTTTAGTTGTTGGTGGAATTCATGTGCCTTGTTTGCTTTCCTACAATGTAGGGGGTGTTTGATTTGGTTTGATACGTTTGATTTCGTTTGATATGTTTCTTTGTGTCTTAAGTTTTTGGTAGAGTTGGTGTGCCTTGTGTAGGGGTGTGTTTGGTTTGATGTTTGTATGTTATGTTTCTTCATATGTTTAATTAGTTGCTTGGGTGTCCCATTTGTAATTTTAGTTCATTTTGAGGTTGCTTGGTGGGAGTTTGTTTTAGTTCATTTCGACTTTCTTTGTTTTAGTTCATGGTTAAGAAGTTTGCATGCTTTTGGGTTAGTTAATTTTGGTGGAGTTTGAGATATACTTGTTAAGCATGTAGGTTGTGATATTAAGTTTTTGGTAGAGTTGGCGTGCCTTGTGTAGGGGAGGGAGTGCTTGGTTTTATGCTTGTTTGTTGAGATATACTTGTTAAGCATAGGTTGAGATTAAGTTCATATGTTTAATTAGTTGCTTGGTTTATTTCTTGTGTGTTGGAGCTTGAGAGCATTGATAGCACTAAATTAGTGCTATATTTATGCCTGATTTTAGCTAGTTTTATTCCATAGATGTGAGCTTTTATGTCAATTATTTGTTAATTTCAGGAATCCGAGCAATTAGAAGCTGAATTGAGAATTGTGGAGCTTTATGGTGAAAATGAAGCTATTTTAGAGCTTTTGGAGGAGCTAAGGACAAGAAGAGATGTTGCTCAAGCTATTGGAGCCGAGAGGACGACATTGCAACGCTTGAAATGGTGTTGCAAAGCCATATTTTGGTGTGCAAACCCGAGAGCTAGCATTGCAACGCTGCCCTGTGGCGTTGCAACGCTAGAAACGCGTTGGAAAGTGAAGCTCCGTTCGAAGCGTTGCAACGCTACTAATAGCGTTGCAATGCTGCATTTGTGTATATGCAAAAACACCATCATTTTGGACAGCGTTGCAACGTTGTCCCTAGCGTTGCAATGCTACTTTGATTGACAGTATAAAGCCATCGCTTTCTCTACGGAAAAAGAGAGACCATTTGGGGGTTTTTCAGCCCTAATTTCGATAACTTACCTCCTTGGGACTGGTGGAGCTGCTAGGGGGAGTTTGGGATCGGTGTTCAAGGCTCGGAGATCACAAAATTCGAGGTAAAAGTCGAGGATTTTGGCGTCGACGGTCTTTTTCCCATTTCTAACTCTCTGTTTATGCTTTTATTAGTGTTTAGAAGGATGTTTGGCTTTGTTTTAGTGATGTATATGGGTTGAATATTATAGTTTAGGGGTTTTGAGCACATTTAGATTTAAATTCATGGTTTAGTTGTTGTAATTGATGTTTAATTACTCGTTTTAATGCATTTGATTGGATTGTTCTTAATGCTTTGTATTGATTGGTCATTAATACACTGTTTTAGTCCTAAATTGAGCTCAACGGAGGATGTTTAGGTTAGACTTAATCAAATTAACGCCCTTAGATTGCCGAAGTGACATAGGAACAACAATTGACGGGTGAGACTGATCATGAGCAGACTTAATTATACTAATTAATCAATTAACGCTAAGGACACTTAGGCAAGCGATTAGTTAAGCGTGTTCGAATGAGACCGACATGAGATTTCGACCGGTTTAGCTCTAGGTTTATGTGTTTTAGCGAGATAATTAATCGTCGTTCACAATTATCATGTATTTAATCTATAACGTGCTCGCCCACTAAACTTTCCTTAAATTTGGTATCGCCAACCCCTTTTTAATTGCTTTTAACTTGAATTTTGTCCCCATTATTTCGTTCCTTAAATAATTCTAAATTTGAGTATTCTCGATAATTAATTGGCATTAAAAAAAATTTCCATATCCTATTCCCTTGGGATTCGATACTTGGTACTCACATACCATTTTATATTACTTCAATCGTGTGCACTTGCGTGTACACCGATCAAGCATAGGGTTTTGTGGTGTTTAGTTCTCAGTGGAGTTTGTGTGCTTTTTGTTTGTAATGTTTACATGTTTGGTGGGAGTTGCAATTTAGGGACCGTTTTGAATTTGCATGCTCTGATCACTTGTTTATGGAATATAATTTAGAGGCTGTTTGGGGCGCTGACTGGGTTATAATTGTCTGTAGAGTTATATAATATGTGTATTTAGGATGCAAAGTTGTTTAGTTTGGGTTATAGTATTCTGTGTTTGGGGTGCAGAATTATTTAACTCCATAACTATTAGGCCCTTAGGGATCATTTTGAATTTGTAATGTTCTGCTTTGACTTTTGTTAGAATTTTTGGTCACTAAGTGCTCATTTTATGACATTTTGAATTTTCAAATACCCATTTAGTATGTTACTAATGATTTAATAAGTTTATATTTATTTTTGAGGTACTTCGAAGTCGAGCAAGAGTATGCAGACAAAATTTCAAGCTTGATCTACGAGTGCTTTCTTTTCTTAAATGGTTTATGTACTTTTGTTTTGTATCTCTAAGTTTGAATTACAAAATATTTAGGATCATTTTATATATAAGACATTTGTAATAATATATTTGGATTTGTTTATTTAATTTAAATGATATTTCGAATGCAATCTAGAATATGTTTTATTTTCTATATATGTATATTGTACAATAGGATTCAAAAAACAGGATGCAATTGAAAAAAATAATAAGCTAAAATTAAAAAAAATTAGAGCAGCAAAGGTTTTGCTGACATTAGATAAAATCGGTGTTGGCAGAAACTGGCTTTGCCGACGCATATAAACCGCGTCGGCAAAACTAGTTTGTCAAAGCCATGCCGATGCAGATCAAACCTTGTGTCAACATAGCTCCTTTATGTTGACATGCATCGACAGACTGGATCTGTCGATGCTGAGATTGAGGTGTCGGCAGATCCAGCTTCTGTCGATGCTGAAAAATATGTGCGTCGGTAGACGCTCTGTCGATGTTGTATTCCTGATGCGGTTGTTGAAGATGAAAATTGCGTCGGTAAAAGCTTTATCGACGCAATTGTAGCTTCTACCGACGTTTTTTCGCTTCCGCAAAAGGTCAAATTTTTGTAGTGATTTAGGTTGATATATTGAACAACCTCTATAACATTGAAATTAGTTGGATGATTTTGTGGGTGTTAAGTCAATCAATTAACTGATCCAATACCCAAGCACGAAAGGTATAATTAAATTATAAGTTTAATCAATTTTAGACTTTTAAAATGTTGTCTATTTAGTTCTTGTACTTTTAAATAGAAGTCTCTAAAAGTTCAAGAATTTGTGAGAAACTTTTTAAGATATAACAATTAAATAGGCACAAACTTAAAAGATTCAAGATCCAACATGTAGTTTTACATTATTTATTTACTTTTGAGAATGTATTTTAACGTATTAGTTAATAGTTGTGGAGAAAATTTTTAGGGAAAAAAAACATCTATCGCTAAATATTAAATGAAAATGAACCATTCCAATTTGTTTTCAAAACTAAATATTAAACTAAAAGCCCACTTGAAATGAAACAAATGGTTGTTGTTGGATTGAAAATGATGTTATCTTCTTTTAGCAGTTCAAATTGACAACAACAAAGTTAATAATTATCACCCAAATTTAACTAAAAAATCATACTTCAACTAATTAAGGTAAGTACTAATTAAGTGAAAAGTTAAAATTCTCCCACTAAAAAATCATAATTCGACTAATTAAAGTATGTACTAATTAAGTGAAAAGTTCAAATTCTCCCACCCTAAATATTGTTAAACTAAAAAAAAAAAAGAATTCTAATAACACATCTTTGACTTCGTCACTCACAAGGACAACTCAACTAATAAAGTTTAGTCGATGAAAAGAGAATTCATCAAAATATTTAACAGGAAAAAAAAACGTCCCCAACCTAGTTTCCCTTTGAATTTGTATCTTAAATCTATTATTTAACTGAATATGGTTCTAATTATGTTACAAGATAATGTACAACAGTTTTATTTATTGATTTTAACATTTGTTCTATCTAGACCACTTGGACATAGTCCTAGCCCTAGGCAGTGTAATAATACAGTGGCATTATTTATGAATCAAAGATTTATTATATACAAAATTGAAAGTTCAAAGATCTATTAGACATAAAATTGAAAGTTCAAGTACTGAAAGTTTAAGGTCTTAATAGATAAAAATAAAAAAAAAATCAATTTTATGTCTAAGGTATGTGAATTTTTTAAAATATCAAAAACGTCTAAGACCGATTAGACATAAGATGGAAAATTTAGGTACTTATAAGACACTTAGGAATCTATTAAACACGAAATTAAAAGTTTAAGAATCTATTAAATATTTTTTGGTTTTTGAAAATTAAGCTTATAAACACTACTCCCACTCATGAATTTCTTTGTTTTGTTGTCTACCTTTTTATCTATGTTTTCAAAAACCAAGCCAAGCTTTGAAAACAAAAAAAAAAAAAAAAGTTTTTAAAAACTTATTTTTGTTTTTAGAATTTGACTAAGAATTTAAATATTTTCTTAAAAAAGATGAAACATATTGTAGAGAAATGATAAGAAAACATGCATAATTTTTAAAAATAAAAAATAAAAAATTAAATAATTATCAAACGAGCTTTACAGACTATACTTATAATTTAATCTTATAAGTGACTACATTTTCTTTGCTTTGCAACCTCTCTCAATTTTGAGGCTTTCTTTTTGTTTTGTTGTTTAATAAATAACTAGTAACGAGTCCTTTCTTCCTTTTTTTTAGTGTATTCTCACTAATGACCTCATTTTTAGAATAAAAAAAGTGCTCCTACCTTAAAAAATCATACTTCTGTAAATACTGATTTCAATGACATAATAACATACAAATATTTACAAAATTATTCCTTTCCAAAAATATATATTTTCAAAGTCATTTAATCTTCATTCTTAAAATTAGTTTTTTTTTTTTAGTTCAACACTATTTAGGGTGGAAATTCAAACTTTTGACTTCTTGATCCAAGATATATGCCAATTACCGTCGAAGTAAACTCACTTTGACTTTTAAAATTAGTTATAAGAATAGTTTCTTGAACAAACCTTTATAATCTTTTCTCATCACCAACTTCAATGATCTTGTCCTAATTTGCAAAATCCAACCTTCTATCATTTGCATACCTAGAAAATGTCTTGTGTAAAAAAAAAAAAACATTTGAAGCAGCTTGAAAAGAAATATGGAGGAAAAAAGAAAGACCACAAAGAAGCTATTATTCTAGCATCTTTCTTTTTTATTTCACATCACAAGATTTGCTTCCTTTTTCTCCATCATTATCCAACATATGTTGAGGTTCCAAATACTCAAAATTAGGCACATTTATGTCACTTACATTCACCACTTGAAATATATCATATTTAATACAAAGAGAGAAGCCATCGAAATAAGGTAACATTGACTTCATATGATCTGAATTCAAGATCCAAGAGTAGCAATAAAAGAGTGAATTCCACACATACAGTGAAACAACACTGGGCCTAGTTTGAGACTTCAAGCAAATTCCAGAGGTTACACCTTCGATCTTTTGGAATCGAGACTTAAATATTGCCAAACAAGCGTAGGATAGATCGTTTATATCACCAGATTTTGCAGCTACTGAAATCATTGATATGATGCTCTTACTCGAAAACTTTGCGACCGAGGAGCCATCCATAGAATCTCCGGCGTACACATCGAAGAAGTTAAGATCGTTTAAAGTTGCCATGTCTGATATGTTTGTCAAGTTTTGAAGCTGAAGATCAAAATATATGAAGAAATGAATAAGAACAAACCCATGAAGATGCATAGAAAACATATGTAAATTAGAAATGGTGAATGTAAATTATAACTTACAAGTGCTTTAGATAACAATTCTGTGTTTTGAATTGAACTCTTTGCCCAAGTTCCACACCATATGATCTGAAGTGGTTAAAACCAATTAGTGGAAATCTCAAAGAAACACATTGATAACCAATTAGTGCAGATTCTAATCATATTAGATATTAATTAAATAGAGTACTTTTCATAATTTTTAAAAAATATGGTACTTTATACAAATGTGACTAGTCAATTGATGAGTTTGACTTGTCTTTTTATTGAAACCATCAAATGATTTTGACACTGTTCATCTAATTAAGACAAAACTAATCATTTTTTTTATTTCAAAATATTGTACATTTCTAAATTTTTCTAAAAAAAAAAAAGGAAAAATACATAGCTGCTCTCAAATGTTGTGTAGCCCACTTTACAATCATAAGAAAAAAAATGATTTTTTTTTCTTTTTTAAAAATTGTAGTTGTAAAGTGAGTTGCACAACACTTGAACTGCACCAAGTTGTGGTAAAAAAAAAAACACACAAAATCCAAGAATTCTACACAAATATTTCCCTACTTAAAAAGACGAAATTAACATACAAATATACAATAAATATTATCTTTGTTAAAAAACATACAATTAGGCTTTTTTTTTTTAAATTTTTTTGAAATTTACATAAGTTAAATGGATTCCGGCTAAAATTAATGATATTTCAATATGTATATGTAACAAGATCCTGAATGATTCATCTGTCTAATTTGCTAACTTCTTGTACAAAGAAGACATTGCACCCAACACCACAAAAAGACAGAACTCCATTACACACATAAACATACCTGTTGATGCAAGAATCTGGCTGTGCAGGTGTACATCAAATTGGTCACGAAAGTCATTTAGAGAGTTGAATTGTCCTGCAAAGAAAGATCTTACACCAGTGTGGTGCTGTGCTCAACACGCTTCGATGCTTAAGTCAGTACTTAATTTGAAGTGGTGTCGAGCTGAGCTTAGGTAAGATTGCGTGTTGGGCACAAAACCACACCGGTGTAAGATTTTTCTTTGCAGGACAACTCAACTCTCTGACCAACCTTCGTGACCGATCCGTCGAGTACTTGCACGGCCAGATTCGTGCATGAACAATACCTAAGATAGCAATTGATGAGAGAAAGAGTAGATTAATTAAAAAAGCTTATAAATAGCCAATTTCAAATCTGATTAACATTATACTGACGATCAAAATCTAAGCTGCAAAAAGATAAAGCAAGATGGTATGTTGTATCAATCATAAGAGAAAGGTAAAGTAGTTACCATATTTCCATGGATGCTCTTAAGAACAGAACTTTGGATGCAACCAAGAGTTTTTGTGAAGAAAGAGAATTGTTTCAGAGCTTCCAAAAAATCATCTACAACCATTATCATTGGCTTGAATACAAGAAAGCTTAAACACAGTTCTCTATCATTAAAAGGAACAGAGCACTCCATTTCTCTCTCTCTCTGTTTTTCTTCTCTGCTTTCTTAACTTCCAAGTTTGAGCTTTTGAAGAGAATTCAATTGAACGAAGGTTGAAGGAAAGTACTTAGAAAGATGAGTTTTTTATGTGATGGAAGACTTTCTAGTTGTTTGGTCTTCCTTTTGTCTTCGTCAGCTTCTGGAAGAAATGTCCAAAAAATATTATAAAAAAAACTAGTAAAGGCTTGGAATTTTTACCTATTTTCTGGAAATAGGTGTTTGAAGTTCAACATTTCGGCTTGAAATGCTGATGTAAGTTGCATTTTTCTAGGTTGATTTTAAAACCAAAACGTTGTGGCTTAAAATTCTAGTCAAATTAATTTGTTCTTTTCATACTGGCTTGAATTATGATTGAAATCGTATTTCAATTAAATATCGACGTGCACGTATTTGTAACGTCGTTTATTTTTAAAATGAAATTTCAACATTTTAAAACTGAAATCATGTACTCATCCATTAAAATTAGAGAAACGTATTTCTGCATCTTTCAGCCACAACTATTTTAAGAATCTGCCTATGAAGATTTCAATATAATTTATAAAATTTCAATTTGGAAGTGCCTTCAAAGAGTCAAACTTGCCCCCACTTCCAAGAGATTTTAGTGAATGAATAATGAGGCTTGTTTTCTGTTATATCTCTTGCATTCAAAACTTTGTATCTATCACAACAACAGATCAAATGAAGCCAATTTCTTAAACAAAGAACAATCAAGGCATGGAAGAAACTGCCTTTAGCTTGATCTATTGCTACTGAAATTTATACAGGTTTTCAAGTTTTTATTGAACGTTTACAATTCTAACTCCACAACGAATCTGCATATAAATCAACTGATGCTGAATTGCTGGTAATGGCCAAAATAATATGATCAGTGAGGTAATGAAAATTAGTAACCTTCTTAATTGCCTTTTGATTCTTCTTCCATCTCTCTCAATACCAAAGTGTGTAACAGCTGCTTTACCTCTACAGACATAGCCGTAAAAACGTTTGTGGTTTAGTTTCAAAAAGAATGTATTGTATTGTATCCTCCCAAAA
Organism: Trichosanthes truncata; assembly: GCA_033996785.1. Classification (NCBI taxonomy): domain Eukaryota; kingdom Viridiplantae; phylum Streptophyta; class Magnoliopsida; order Cucurbitales; family Cucurbitaceae; genus Trichosanthes; species Trichosanthes truncata. The sequence goes on from MU867261.1 coordinate 31,851,647, forward strand.
CAAATGGGATGTACTCTTATATCAATCTGGTATTGACTCATGGTTCGTATAGACCTGCACAAAGAGTATTCAAGTATTTGTAACATTGAAAACTAACGCTTCAACTATGGAAAAATTTAAACCATAAATGCAAGTTAGAACTATTTTCAAAAGCATTTTTGGATTAGAAGCTCAACTTTCATTGATGACTCAGAGAGTACTTTGGAGTGCTCAGGCACCAATTTATAACTATTATGAAGTGTTTATTGTGTATAAATACCCATCTTATCAATTGACAAGCAACACAACATGATTTATATTTGGGCAAAATGCCTTTTTGGTCACTCAATTTTGCATTTTTTTTTTCTCTGAGTTTTCAAACTCAACAAATTTATCCTTAAGTTTTGCATTTAGTTACACTGTTGGTCATTCCATCCAATTTTCAGAGTCCCAAACAGAAAGGTAACGTGGCACCTATTTTTTTTTTATTAAAAAACATATTATTTTATTATTATTTAATTATTTCCAATTTTAATTAAAATTTTATTTTTTTCTTTTCTCCTTCTCCCTCCTTCCTTCCTCCTCCTCCTTCTTCAATCTACTACTACCACTGATCGTCACCGCTGTTGCTCGCCCTCTGCTCTTGCTGTCGCTTGCCCAGCGCCTTCTTCTTCTTCATCTTTCTCCCTCTTCTTTCTCCAAACCTTCTCCCTCTCATGGCTGCCACCACCACTGCCTCTCCCCTGCCGCCCATCGTCGTTCTTCACTCTCCCCGTCAAAAATCGAGATTTGGGCGTTCGTTCTAGATCTGGGAACGAATGTGCCCCAGATCTGGAATGAACACCCAAATCTAGGCGTTTCAGATCTGGCGCTTGTCATTTCAATATGAGGAAGTGAAGAGGTTGTTGTCGCTGAAATTGTGAACGCGAGAAGGAGAGAGAGACTGTCAGAGATGGTGGTCGTTCGTAGAAACTTGTGCGCGATAGGGAGGAGGAGAGTTTGTCGCTGCCGAATTGACTCTGCCGTAGATCGAAGAAGGCACTGACCAACGTGGAGCTTGCTACCAAAACAAAGAAGAAGAAGATGTTGATGGTGAGGAGTTAGCCCCGACGTGCATTAGAAGGAGAAGAAGAAGGTGGAGGCTTAGGTTTAGAGAAAAAAATAAAGTTTAAAAAAAAATAAAAATGTTTTTTTAAGTTTAATAATTAAAAATTAGAAAAAATATTTTTTTAATAAAAAATAGATGCCACATTAGCTTTCTATTAGAAATTAATAGAAAAGTCGACGGAGGGACCAAGAGTGCTACCAAATGCAAACCTCGGAGTTAAATTTGTTGAATTTGAAAATTTAAGGACCAAAAGAGAACCAAACGCAAAATTGAGGAACCAAAAAGGTATTTTGCCTTTTATATTTCAAACCATGATGTCTGAATACTATACACAATGAACAAACTTGTCAATTTTCTAGCACCTGTTCTTTACTTCTCAGATTCCTTCGCACCATTTCTGTTGGATGTTTGATTTCATAGGGGATGTCCTCAATAACGTTCTTGATAATATCATTCAATTGCTTAGGAGGGCATTTTAGGTTGTGGAAAAGTTAAAATAGTTCGAGGTTGTGAATGCAACTAGTTTAGGAATTGCGCCATAGAGGGTTACAGTATTTTCTTAAGACAAGAGTGATGGTGCAAATGAAAATCTTAGGCCCTATTTGATAACCATTTAGTTTTTTTAAAATCAAGCCTATAAATACTACTTCCATCTATGGATTTCATTGTTTTGTTATCTACTTTTTACATATGTTTTCAAAACCAAACTAAGTTTTTAAAAGTTTGTTTTTGTTTTTGGAATTTGGCTAAAAATTTAAATGTTTTCTTAAGAAAAATGAAATTCATTGTAGAAAAATGAAGGAAAAACAAGAACAATTTTCAAAAACCAAAAACCAAATGGTTATCAAATGGGGCCTTAGATTTTGGTTTTTGAAAACTGTACTTATTTTCTCACAATTTCTTTACAATGATTTTCATCTTTCTTAAGGAAATTGTTAGGTATCTCACGAGTTTCCTGTGTAATCAAGCAGAAAATTACACAACACCACAATAGTAATCACAAACAACACTGTTCTATTGAGAGTTCTTCAATAGACAGTGAGATAAGAGCTGATAGTATTGAATTCAAGGACAAAAGATACAAGGTGATCCACAAACACTCAACTATTAGAAAGAGCTGAGGACTCTCCTTCAACCTATCCTTACTCCAGAAATTCCCTACCTCCTACTCCCCCCCCCCCCCCCCCCCCCCCCCCCAAAAAAAAAAAAAACCTACAAAAACCCTCACTCCCACGAAGGCCGTACAGTAGCCCTTCCCCATACACCCACAAAAGGTCCCCACCAACCGTTATTCCCCTTAAACCAAAAAGGGTCCCCACCCACTGTTATGCCCCTTTTCCCATATTGCCCCTTCTCTTATAAGTTTTAGTAATAGGAGGCCTAACAGAAACATATGAGTTCTTAGCCAAATTCCAAAAACATAAACAAGTTTCTAAAAGCTACTTTTCTTAGTTTTCAAAACTAAAAAAACTAAGTTTGGATTTTGAAAACATTTTGTACAAAGTAGATAACAAAACAAAGAAATCCATAGGTAGAAAGAGTAATAAGGATTTGTTAAAAAAAAAAATGATAGAAAATGTACCTACTCAGGAGTTTCAAGGGGAATACATCACCTGTTTAAAGGGGTACAGGAATTCTTAAACCATCGTGAGCAAGCTGCACAGGAATTCCTTCCCTGAATAAAATATAAATCAAAAGATTGGTGTCTTAAATTAGAAGATTCTTGGCCAAGTAGTGTTAAAGCATACCCCTACGGTTTAAATATATGACTTCAAAGACATTTGATCACTAGGCCGCCATGATTGTAAATCCCCAACTATTTATTTCTGTTTTTAACTTACCTAGAATAAAATCTGTATTTCACATTCTCACTAATACCTAGACGCTTGTGAATTGAAATCAACCATGACAAAGATCAAGAGTTAGTTCTGTCACCTTTTGGACCAGTCAAGCAGGAACTCGTTGTCCTTATGGTGATCAAATTCATGAGTCATTCCAATTAACATAGCTTGTTTCGGATTTAGCCTCTTCACAGCTTCCAGGGTCTGCAAAAGTTCTCGTGAGTATATATCAAGCGTCTAACGAATACGAACAAATTTAATATGCACAATAATTAATGACAAACCTGTGGGAAGCAAAAGTGAGTGTTATGGGATCCATTCTGCGGTCAATAAAACCCACAAAGTAAGGTATAACATTTCTTTACCAAAATACATAATTTCTCATATATTTTTGAAATGATAAATTATTGAGTTTCCAATTACTTACAGGTGAAATAAACAAAGAATAGTTATAAGCGTCTGCAAAAAACTTCAGTTGCAGAAGGTTTTAGACGACTAAAGATTGTTAAAAAATAATAATCTATGATATTATTTACCTTTACCTTTTATCAGTTTGAAAATGAATTTTATCTATCATCTTGTTTAAATGTACACTTGCCAAGAGAACCAACAACCTCTTGCTCGCTTGTTCGTTCAGCTTCTGGCGGCCAATAGGTTCTTTCAAAAAGGATAGATGTGTCAGGTGGCCATGAAACTGATTATATATAAAACCTTTACTGGTCTAATTTCATTTTAAGTATGCTTTGAAAAACTTGAAAAGAGATTAAGAAGATATTTTTAAGGTATGGAGAGGGGAATGAAGAGGTTTACAGATCACATTCATCTTGTGTCCTATTGGATTTCTTCAAATGGAAGTCATTCTTTTTTTCTTTTTCTTTTTCTTCTTTTTTTGCTTTCTTTCTTCAATTTTCCCTGTCCTTGATCACTGTTCATTTCGTTGTCTCCCTTTGGGTACCTTCAACCAGATTTTTTTGGGCAAAATTCCCCGTTCATGATTTCGGCAGATAGGAGAATTTTTCTGTAAGTTCTAATGCCTGACTCATGGCATGTAACCGTACCGATTCATGTCTCTTGTCTAAAACAAAATACCCTCACCCACCCTTAGAAATTCTTCTTATCAGCTTCTTTAATTGGATATGTTTAGTCATTTGAAATTGCCAGTTCTTCTTCAAAGTGTTAATCAGACACTCACCCTGGACGGCAGACCGTTACACTTTAAAATTTTAAGGGAAAGATCAATTTCAACCTTCGACTTAGCAAGTTGTATCAATTTTAACCCTAAAATTTCAATTTCATCAAATGACACCTTAAACTTGAATAATTGTTGCAATTTTAACCTTAAACTTTAAAAAGTGTTGCAATTTTTACATTATAGTAGGTTTTCATTTGAAGAATCATTGAAAAAAGTATTCTTATGTACTTCCAATCAATTATAAAATATATATTTGGTACAAAATTGATAAGATCCAAACAAAAACAATATTAGAGCTGAGTTTTTTTTTTTTTTTGGGCTTGAAACTTGTATGTTTTGACCAAGTTAATTAAGGGTCAATTTTGTATATTAATCAAATTTAATTTTTTTGCAAAGCTTTATTTTCATTGAGTTAATGAGTTTTTCGATTTTTTACATTATTTTTTTGGTTAAAATTAGTGAGTGAATTAGCGAAAATTGAATAGAGGGTAAAAATTGCAACACCTATCTAAATTTAGAGTCCAAGAAATTGAGAGTAAAAATTGATACAACTTGCCAAGTTTAGGGGTAAAAATTAATATTTTTTCCAAATTTTAAGTATATGCAAATGCAAAGTCTATTTGAAATATCCACATTTTCGAAATTCCTTGTTAATAATGCATAAACATCATGTTATCCAGAACTTTTGATGGGATTTGGATCAGAATTTGAATTCCAGATTCAACACATGACAACCTCGGCATTTCCTTGCATCCCCTGCGGCTTAGACACGACGCATGACGGCCTTGGCGTAGGCATTTCACTGTTTCATGTCTCAAGTTAGGCAGGTGGTACATCTAGGTCGCAGGGGAATAGGAAAATGCTGGAGCCATCAAGTATCAAATCCAAATTCCAAATCTTGGCATGAATCCTTGGCCTTTGGTATTACTTTGCACGTACATAATAAAACTAGAAGTAAAGATTTATATTTAAGTCTATTTAGAAGTTTACTGACCTTATACAGCGTGTCCAGAATAAGAAGATCCAACTGTCCAACTCCATTTATTGAAATAACTGCAAACAGTACAAAAAATCGAATAGAAGAATTCAAAAATTAATGATAGCTGCCCATACAAGATTTTTGCTTTTAATAAATGGGAAACAAAACATCATGAATAAAACGAATTGCACAAAAAGAAGCTCGGGTAGTTAAAAAAAGGCTTTTCAAAATGAAAGAAATAATAATTACAAAAAAAGAAAAGAAAAGAAACCCCTCAATACGTTTGAACAACCTCCCGTTTCCTGCAATCTAAACTTTCACACAAATCCAAAGAACTTTCTTTTTATCCTTGGAAATTATGACCACCCAATGAGATCCTACTTCTCAGACAGATAGTCTGAATACCTAGAACAATTTCTACACTTCCACCTTGAGAACAATGAGATCCTTGATACTTCGGTCGTTATGCACTAGGCCCCTTATACAAATTTTTTGAAACTTCAAGTCTTTGTTCTATTGTTTTGAATGTTTTAGTCCTTTAGCCATGTTTTGTTAGAATTTTCACACATATTGTGTCATGTGTTGTCCATGCAAATTTACTTTTGGTCTTAATCTAGTTTGATGCAAAATAGGAGGAAGCTTAAACAAATTAAAAGACTCTGAACTATAGTAGAATAACAAAGCATCCATAAAGGTGGAGCTAGATATTAAAATAAATTCTGAAAAACTTTTGCTGAAGGATCGAAATGTCAATACATGGACTCAAATATTGAAGAACCGTTTAAAGGGTCTAATAGCAAAACAGGTAAGCTTATAAGGGTAGCTTGTTTATTTTATCTTGAAATTTCTAACATAATTATAAACCATCTCATGTTAAACGTTCTTAAATTCTTAATGTAATCCTAAGTACGAATATCATTCTTGTGTCACTAAATACATCGATGATAACAAGAAAGAAACTCATGAAATAGAATTTTGAACCCATGACCTCTTGGTTAAATCCAAGAACCATTATATCTACAAAGCAATTCTAGGGGTTCCTCAAGATTAGATGCCTCAGATTGGAGTCTCTGGAAGCTTCTGATGAGAAAGATTCATGAAAGGGTTAAAAAATAAATGTGAATAGAAAACAAAATTGACAAGACCCATACCATGTTCTGTACTTGCAGGAATTCGTGAAACGTCAGAAATGTAAGCTACTCTATATTTTTCACCAAAAAGAAACCCCAAACATATGTAGTCTTCTCCATGCATAACCTACATATAGAAAATTTCCAGTTAAATGTAAAAAGAAATGGAATGAACAAGATACTTGTGCGAATAAAGTAGGTAAAACTGACAGGCAAAGGAGCAAATTGTAAGCCTGATGCAACAAATGACTTCTCATGATCATCCTCAATTATCTTCCAGTCAAGCTGTGCCACACGTCTCACTTCTTGGCCTTCTCTAAGTTTCTTCTGGACTAGGTAAGGAAACTTCACTAAAATACTGATTCAAAAAACCATTTTAAAAATATTACAAATTGTTTAGCAACTGAGGTACATGCAATAATGCAATTTGACAAAAAAAATTTGACATAGATATTCCAGTCCAGTGTGTTCTCACTGCTATTCCCTTAATCATGTATTGAAAAAACGAGCACTTGCAGTCATTCTCTTCTCACATATGACTAAGATGTTCAAACGGCATGACAACAATATTCAACTTCCTGCAAGGTATAACCTTACAAAGAGAAATCTTAATGGAAAGGTATCAAACGTCTGGAATTCTTCAGCCAAGGCTGGTCTCTCCCAAGAACTATGTGTTCTTACTACAATTCCAATGGATGGATACTTCCCACCCCAAGACAGAAATAAATAGGATAACTGAAGGGCCATAACCCGGACCCTTAACTCTAATCCTGACCACTGACCTCCCCAAAATACTACTGAGGCCCAAAGCCCATAACAGCCCAAAACATAAAACATAAAAGTAAACTAAATAGCCATTACATAATTGTCCCGTCTGGACCATCCTCATTTTTTCTAACATAGGTATTAGTGATTCGGGGCCTAACACTTCCTTCTATATTTTAGATGCTTTTACACCCAGAATCTGAGAAGTCAAATATTTATATACCATCATCATCTATACAGGTTTATGTTTATATATATAAAGTTTTTATTTATCCATATGTAAGCATATTTGATAGGAATGCCATTAGGAATATTATAAGGGTATATTAGTTGGGGAGTTTGTTATGACATTTGGTTATAAATAGAGAGAGTGGCGAAGGAGAAAGATAAGTATTGATTTAGTTGGTTTAGGGCTTGAGTGATCTCAAGTTAGGGAGAATCCAAGTACCTAGAATTACTTAGTTTATCTTGTAGTGTCATTATCTTTTGCAATATATTTCGGGTCCTGTCAATATTCTATGTGTTCAGTTGAGCAATGTTCAGCCATTTTTGCTGAAAAAGTTAAAGAGAAAGCATGACAACGGAACCAAGCATAATTCAGACTGCCAAAAAGATTCAAATAAATTACATGGAACATCAAATAATATTGAAGAGAAGAAGCATCAAGCAAGACTACACCAAGGCATCAGAAGGTAACACACATGTTTAAGCTCCAAAATAAAGGCACAGAAAATCCTTGGGTGTAGTAACCAGGGTATGTGCTATCTTGTGAGATAAAATTAAAACGATATAGAAAAGGGCAGTAAGAATAACCTTTCCATTGAATGCTGGCTTAGGTAAATTGGTGTGGGGTCAATATCATTTATAGGGCTAAAAGGTTGCACTGCACGTATATCATCCAGCCCAAGAATCGCATCAGCATGTTCATGAGTCAAAATAATCTGCAGAAATACAATCTTATTTCAACTATTTCGTCTCCAACTAAAGTAGTCTTTCTGTATTTTAAAAATCATAAATTTTGTTCCAAAACACACAATCAATTAAATATAGATAAAAAAAGGGCACCAAGATAAACTGCTTGCATTTTTCAGTGGGTAGCCACTCATATCCATGAAATGCACCATACAAGATAAATAATTGATAATGGTAGAGGAAGTTTACAGCTTAGAATTGATCACCTACAAAGCACAAACACTACTCAAAGGCTAGATTCTCACTGCTGAACGCATATAGCACATAAAGAGATGCAAGCACGCTACACACCCAAATAAGTGTGCAGTTATATTTATTTCGGACATGGCTTGGGAAGATTTTATAATATCAATTATTAAAATGGGGACATTAGAATATAGAGAATATTAGAATAAACTTGCTTGTCTCATAGAGTATGGTTGCCTCAAATTTTCATAACTCAAAGAAATCGAGTGCCTTCTGAAATGGTTGCAGAGATTCTCTCTTGAAAGAAATGCCCTTTTGGCATTGAACAGTAGCATACAGCCAATGGCTTCTAGATTTTGTATGGTGCCGAGTCAAAGAATAGGTTGATGGGATCGGTAGTAAGTGTTCATATTACCGATTATAGTAGTAATTGAAAAAAAAATTATAGACAATTATCAGAGCACTAACAGACTTGAAGCTTATAACATATGTGGAAACCTTTTGGAACAAAGCTTATAGCCATCTGTTCCTAGACCAATTTATACATATCTCAACTAATCTCATGAGAGCCACCCAACCAACATTTGACATTGAGAAACTTGTATGATATATATATCCTAGGTTGTTAGTCAATATGTTATAACTCTATTTCTTTAAAGACATTTGGCCGAGAGAACTCCTAAAATGATTCATACAGTATAGTGACTACATGTCCTCTGCTGTCAATATCAATACTCAGAGGAAAACAATTCCACGATAACATAATAGATTTTAGACATAACAAGAACAGGTGCACAAAGACAACTTACTGAATCCACTCTAGGAATCCTATGGTGAGTAAACCATCGTAGTACTTGCTCCCTAAATGTTTTTCCAACATCAATTAAAATATAATGGTGGCTGCCATCCGCTTGGCAATAGTCAATAAGAAGAGACGTATTGCACCTGAAAATCAATAAAGAATAAATCAAAAATTAAAAATTAAAACCACATGCTTCCTGGGACAATATATTGAGAAACAAAAAGTTCTGCATATGAGCAAATTTAACGTTTAAACATACGACTGTAAAGGTACAATGTTGTTAGGAAGAAATGAAATTTAGACAGAAAGGGAAAGAGGTAGCAGGAATGAAACAAATTTCAAAATCAATACATTCAAAAAAATTAATTCAGCCTAACTTAATCGCTGTTCCAGATTCATAATGTTTGGCCTTCGAAATTTGTCTACCTTCAGTCCAGAGTCATGCACAATTACTCCTTGAAAAAACTTCAATTATATTTCCCTAGCTGGTAAATACGAATATACAAACATGCTTTCCATACATAAGGTTTCCATAAATTCAAGTACATTTAGGTTTTCCATAAATCCGATAATATTTGCTCCAGATCTAAAATCGAGAAAAATCATCAAACAGTCCACATGCCAAGATCAAACTCCATTCATCAAATCCCAAATTCAAAAGCAGACAAGCAAAGGAGACAGACAAAATCCTAAACGAAAAGGAGCAATGCGCAATCTAGACAGCCAACTATTCCTATACTAAGACGGCACACACACACACACAAGCCTTCAATCGCACTAAACAAAGTGAAACCCAACGAAATCACCTGTAATTAGGGTTTTTCTCAGGTGAAACAGAGAGGGCCTGGGAACAGACGCGGCAAGGGGGATCAGAGGGCTGGATCAGGCACATTGCATTGGGGACGGCGCTCGAACACCCAGTTCCTAAGAAGATCAGAGCGGATTGATTATCAGTAACAGTGACACAAGCTCCATTGCGAGAGACATTGAGGTCCGTCATTTTTGCCGGTGGATCTGAGTTGTTAGCGTTCGCTGGGAGAAAAACAGAAAAATGGAGAATGTAATAGCGAGATGGCTCCTGAGAGAACGGAGGATCGATTTATAGGGACCGTCGTCTTGACTCTTGGCACGAGAAAGTGCTTAACGGTTTTGGCAGTTGGCAGTTCGCACTGGGCTTTTAACGGTATCGATGCCATTGGAGTGCATATAAATTTGGAAGATAAATGTACCATTACTTTTTTTTTTTTTTTCGTTTTTATTTGATTCTATTTTTTACTTCAATAATTACGAGATGATAATTAGGGGCTGTTTGGGGGATGGGTTTGGTTTGGGTTGGATTGGCTTCCAAATCCAATCCCATGTTTGGGGGATAAGTTTTCCATCCCTAGGCTTCAAACAACAAACCCCCATCCAATCCCATGGGATTCCTTCTCCAAACCCATGGGTTCTCTTGAAATTACAAAAAAGTTAGTGGGACCCATCACTTTTCTCTCTACTTTTGTAATAATTATGGTGGGTCCCACCACTTCTCTCTCCAATTTTTTCTCATAATTATGATGTATCCCACCATTTTTTTCTTCCTCCTTATCTATCTTTCTCTATTAAAATATTTTTTTAAATTATAATTATATAGTTTTTCTTCAATTAAAAATGTGAAGTTACATTATCTTAATCTAAATAAAATTATTTTTTTATTTATATTTAATTCAATTAACAATAGTTCAAAATATGTATAATTTTTAAATTTTAATATAAGAAAAATATATTTTAGACGACTTACTTATATTAATATTTTAAAAAAGAACATTTAATTTTAAGTTAACATATTAAAATTTAAGCCTATATGTTATTTTCAAATTAACAATATTCAATGTAACAAAAATAAATTGTATTTTATTTTGAATTTATTAAAATAAAATAAAAAATATTTAATTTTAAATTCGTTATAGTAAAGAAAATATTTAATTTTTAAATTAGATACACAAAAAAAACGAAAGTATATGTATGATATTAATTTTGAACTTAGTTATATTAAAATAACTGATATAACTAAAATATATGTTATTTTATTTTTAATTTAGTCATTTTAAAATAACATATATAATGTATTTTATTTTAATTTAATCAAATTAAAATTAGAGAAACTATATACATTTTTCTCTATATGTAATTCTATAAACTAATTTCACTTTTTCCCCATGAACCATGTGATTTTTTTTCTCATTAACTACTTTAACTTATGTCACCTACCAAAATTTATGAAAAATTGGAAAAATACTTGGAAAAAAAAAGTTCATTTCTCAATGTTTGAACTTTTTGTCAAACTACTTTGTAAAATATACTTTCAAAATTCCAAAACTTTAGGCTCCGTTTGACAACTATTTGGTTTTCAGTTTTTGGTTTTAAAAATTTTGCTTGTTTTCTCATCATTTCTCTACATTGACTTTCATCTTCTCTACTTTGGTTTTCATCTTTCTTAAGAAAACACTTGAATTCTTGGCCAAATTCCAAAAAAAAAAAAAAAAAAAATTGAAAGCTACTTTTTTTAGTTTCCAAAACTTGGCTTGATTTTTGAAAACACATCTAAAAAGCATATAAGAAAACATGGAAAGCTATAAGTGGAAGTAGTATTTATAGGCTTAATTTTCAAAAACCAAAAACCAAAAACCAAATGGTTATCAAACGAGGCCTTAACAATACCCTTCTTACTTTTAACTTATTCATTTTATGCTTTTGATAATGTTATTTAAATTGACATCACCATGAATGGAGTGAATGACATAGATTAGAGTTACACAAACTACACATGGTATAATTCCAATTTGAATATGGTTTGGACAAAATCTTTAAATATTGATATACAAATTTTCACACAAATCTTGTCAAAATATTGATATGCAATTCAAAAACAAATTATTAGGTCACAAAAAATGGAAAAAAAAAAGCAGCATAAAAAATGTCTTTAAAAAAAAGGTATAAACAGCTTCATTCCAACCCCAACCCTGCACTCCAAACATAGGTTTCAGCAAATCAGACAGACTCAACACTGCACCCCAAACACAGTAATCAGGATTCCCAGGCTTTCTGATTACGACCCAGGATTCCCAGGCTTTCTGATTCCCAGGCTTCCTGATTACAAAACAGCGCGCCAAACAGCCCCTTAGTGTTTTATCTACTTAGCTATTCTTAAATTGAAAGAATATATTTGAACCTGCCACTTAATCACTTAGATTTGGATTAGTTTCGATTGACGTTCACAAGACACAAGTCTAATTCAAGTGGTTAAATAGTCAAGTAATACTTTTTTTTTTTTTTTTGCTTTGTTTTTAAAGTTATTATTGTCTTAACTATTGAACTATTTTCATATTGGCTAGGTAACACCTTTTTCTTTGAGTTTGAAACTGAATTTTCTTATTTAAAAAATAACATTCTAAAAAAATTAATTCAAAGATCTATCAAATTAAAAAGGGATGATTAAAGTTGATTTAAACATAGCTTAATTAGTTAAAACAATAGTAATCTCACTTAAACATTGTAGGTTTGGATTCTTATCGCTTGTAGAATGGTGACATTTTACTGAGAGGATGAAAATATATTGAACAAGAAGAATGGAGAAAAGATGAGGCAAGAGGCCAATTCAAGCATAACGCTGAAGGTATGTTTGAGAATGATTTTATAAATAGTGATTTTAGCACAATTGATTTGTTTATAATCGATTTATTAAAAGTGATTTTCATATAATCATTTAATGTTTGGTTCTACACTTTTAATAGTGATTTTCATACAATTAAAAGTAATTTTCAATGATTAAGGGCATGTTTGGGAGTGATTTAGAATAAGTGTTTTGAGCTAAGTAATTCAATTTTAATTAAATTAGTAAAAGTTATAATTATAAATCATTTTAATTTTTGGTTCCACACTTGTAAAAATTATTTAAATTTAATTAATTTTTTTAAATGATTAATGTTTGTTTTCAAATGTGATTTTAGAATCATCAAATTACTAAAAAGAGTATTACATTTGAGATTTTGAGATTAAAAATAATTAGAAGGTGGTAGACAAAATTATACAAAGAGAACTAAAAATTAAGAGAGGAAAATATATAAAGCTAGAGAAAACTTTCCAAGAAAAAAAATGTTAGAGATATGGAGGGATACAAATTTTAGAGAGAGTGACAAAAAATTTAGAGAGAAAAATTTAATAAAGAGAGCAAAAATTTGAAGATGGAGAAATAAAATTCGAGAGATATACAAAATTTTTGGAGAGAATGATCAAAATTTTAGGGAGCAAAACTTTAATGAGAAGAAAAAAGTTGAGAATTAGAGATAAAAAGTTCAAGAGCAAAAGGGACAAAAAGTTCAAGAACAAAAAGTTAGAGCAAGAGGTAAAAAATAAATTATAGAGAGAGAAACAAAAAAAAAATAGAGATAAAAAAAGTTAGAGAGAGCTAAAAGCATTGTAGAGAAAAAAGAATAAAAATTTTAAAAAGAGAATAAAGTAAGAGAGACATTATAAAAACTTTAGAGAGAGAAAAAATTGGCATTATGTAAACAATGACAAATGACCTCAATGGTGACGGTTAAGAGAAAACACACTTTTTGACTGAAATTTATGAATTTTAATAATAGATGACGGTTTTTAACAGTCACAAAAAGTTAATTTTTTAATATAAAATAATAGTCATTTTAAAACAACAAAATCATCCACAATCACTTGACAAAAATCATTTGGGAATCACCTCCCAAGTGATTGATTGGAAATCACTTCCTCACTATAGCCAAACATCACAATCGTGAAAGAAAAGTGATTTTGGGCATGTCAAAAGTGACTTTGGCCATTCTAAAACTACTCCCAAACATGCCCTAATGACGATCTTAAAAATCGAAGATCGGATCTTCCACATCAACCATCATTAAACTCAAGCATATAAACAAGCAACAAAAAAGAATGGCAAGAGTGTTATTCCCTTGCTTAAGCTCAAAATGAAGCTTAATCGGGCTTAGGTCCATCATCAAGCTTAAGTGTCCCTTCTTGATTGAGGGCTGGCTTCCAAGTCCATTATTATATTTTTGTCCTTGAAATTATATTTTTTTAAACTATGTCAAATTGAATTTCACTATTTTACTAAATATATTTTTTCCGTGTACTCCAAAATTACGAAAATTGTCAAACATAAAAGAATTTCTAATTAAATGCATATAGTTCCATTTTCTTTTTGAGGAAATCAAACTGTATTTCTAGACCACTCGAAATATTTATTAATTTTTTTAGATGTCATATTTATTAATATGAGATTATCTAAATACCTCATTCTAATTTTCAGATTTTTTTTAATAAAAAAAAACCTTTGTTGTATCTTATCAAAAGAAATATACATCTGCATAACTTGGGCTTTCCACCATAAGCTCATATATTTGGGCCAATGGATCAAGTCCAATCCACAACATAACAACGCGGGGTAACAGGTTAAAAAAAGGAGGATTTTATTTTATTTTATTTTATTATTTTGAGTTTAGCAATAAGTGTGGGTGGAGATTCCAACATTAACTTCTTTGTCGATGATATATACTTTAATTAATTGAGCTTAGAGATGTCGGGGCGGGGCCGGGAAATGGCTTTTCCATCCCGCCCCCGCCCCCCATTTCATTCCCCGTCTCTTCAAAATTCTCCATTTAATTTTGTAGGAAATAGGGAAAGGATTTTTCGTAGGAAATTCGTGGAGATTGGATTCCCCGTGTAGAATAATTCATCGTTTATGATTTTCATTTGTTTAAATTTGATTAAATTGTTAATTCCTAATAAGAGATTTCGATTTAAGAGAATTTTTTTTAATTTCATTAGAAAAACAAAATAATATTTAATAAAAGTTTGAATTTATGGTTTATTATATATATACAAATATATATATTAAAAAAAACAGAAATCGGGGCAGAGAGGGAGAATGTATTCTCCGTTTCCATCTTCATTTAGCTAACGGGAAAAACTTCTTCCCCACTCCCTCCCCATTCTCTACCTAAATGCAGATTTTTCGTCGCGTTAGAGGCGAGTCCTCTCAAAAAAAATGGACATCTCTAGTTGAGCTATGTTAAAGTTAGATTATAAAATTAACTGTCACCATAATTCGAGTTTAACACAATTTAATTATATCTAAATAATTTATTATGAAACTTTTCTACATTTAATGTGAGAACCCATAGTTTGGGATTTGATAAATGAGAAATTTTCTTACCATAATGAAATATAGCCATAATAGATGAACTACCATCGAGACTAGAGATGTCCACGGGGCGGGACGGGGCCGGGAAATGGATTCCCCGTTCCTGTCCCCGCCCCCCATTTCATTCCCCGTCCCCGCGAAATTCCCCGTTTAATTTCGCAGGGATCGGGTTCCCCGGGGGGAATTTTTCCCCCTTTTTTTTTTTTAAAAAAATTTATTCTTAACCATAATAAAAATTATTAAAATGAATAATTTTCAATATAATTCTATTTAAAGTAAATGTTATAAAATTTCCTAGTAAAAACAATAACATACCATAAGTAAAAATACTATAATGTCGAAATAACTTAATTTCTAAAAATTCAAATTTCAATATTACAACATAGACTTTATTATTTTTTTTTAATAACGAAATAGTCTTAAACTAATTCCTACTATAGTTTTTTTTAAAAAAAAAAATTCTATTTATAGGTAATAATATATATATATATATATATATATATATATATTATTAATCGGGGAGGGGCGGGGCGGGGAATATATTCCCCGTCCCCGTCCCCGTTTAGCCAACGGGGAAAAAAACCTCCCCACTCCCTCCCCCATTCCCTGTGTAATCGGGGATTCTCTGCCCCGTTCGGGGCGGGTCCCCGCGGGCCCCGGCCCTGCGGGTTAAATGGACATCTCTAATCGAGACAGGCAAAGATAGGATGTGGAAAACTTTACTTTAATTTTCAGATCATGTAATAAAACGACACGTTTTGGTTCAACATGCAAGAAAGTGAAATGACACACTTTGAAGTTTGCCCCACCTGGGCTCACCGAACTTTAACTTTAAGGCATACACCCTTGAATATTCCTCAGCCTCGCGGGTTAAATGGACATCTCTAATCGAGACAGGCAAAGATAGGATGTGGAAAACTTTACTTTAATTTTCAGATCATGCAATAAAACGACACGTTTTGGTTCAACATGCAAGAAAGTGAAATGACACACTCTGAAGTTTGCCCCACCTAGGCTCACCGAACTTTAACTTTAAGGCATACACCCTTGAATATTCCTCAGTTTTGTAATTGTTTCTTTCTCTAATTTCTTCTTTTCACTTTTACTTCAAAAATAAATAAATAAAAAATGTGAGAGTACATTGCCCAAACATAGTTAAGTGGTTCAAATATCCGATCGGTTAGCCAAAGTGAGCATAACTCAATGATAATTGGTATGTACCCTCGACCAAAAAGTCAGAAGTTGTGAAACTCGAAAAAAAATAAATCTGAAGTTATAAATTCAAAACTTCACCTTGTATTTATGTGATGAAATATTCTATATAAAAAAAAATTGAGAATCAATTCTTTTGAAAATCTAATTACTCTTTTTTTTTGTAGTTATTTATTTATGGTTAAATTATAAAAAATACTTGTGAATTATGATGTTGGTTTCAATTATAGCCCCAAGCTTTGAAAATTTTCATTTTAACCTTTGAACTTTGAAGTTTGTTTCAAAACAACCATTGAAGGCTTTTTTTCATTAAATTTATGGACAAAAAACGACGTATTTTGCATATGTTTTGATTTTTTTTTTCAACGTATATGTTCAAATATATTCACATAAGCAACAATACAAATGCAATCACATCATTTTTCGCCCATGAATTTAAAGAAAAAAAGCCTTCAAAAGTTGTTTTGAAACAAACTTCAAAATTCAAGGATTAAAATGAAACATTTCAAAGTTTGGAGGTATAATTGAAACCAGCCCCATAGTTTAGAATATTTTGGATAATTTAACCTTTACTTATTTAGGCCGGTAAGATTTTAACCATCTAATTATTCTTTTAGTTTTTTCTCTTGAAAGAAACTCTTTTTTTTCTTTTTTCTTATATAAAGATTACATCATAATCCTAGGATCATTCCTAGTATTTTCTTTAAAAGAACGACATTAAAAAAAAAAAAAAAAAAACTCCTTAAAACCAAAATCCTAAACAATTTTATCATTATTTCTAATTTTGAAAACAAAAATATATTTAAAGTAGATTTGCAAACCATCAATGAATTTAATATTATAGATATTAAAATATTGTTACTAACATTGATTATCTAAGTACAAGTACGATATGAAGGAGAAGAATATTCAACTTATAATTCAAGATATATGTTGTGTCCAAAATCAATGAACATTTATTCTAGATGTCTTTTTTTTTATAATATATTAGACAACCATATTATAAAAATATCGACGAATCCTTGACACAATAATCATTAGAGAAGAAAAATAATAAATGCAAGTATGCAATAGAATTTTTAATATATACTTTTAGTCATGTCAATCAGATGTGCATGGGGAGCACTTACATGTGAGATGAACCCACCATTATGTAGGTTCTCTTCCCTTTCACAAATTTGGTTTCTAATCTCCATACCCATAATTTAAATTAATTTAATTATAATAATGATTAAATTATATATTTTTATCCCCATACTTTTGTGTGTCAATTCCCTCTCCACATATTTTAGAATTTTAATTTTTTGTTCCTATAATTAAATTCAAGTCCCATTTGTCACTAAATAATGTGGTCATGATAGTTTTCTAAACAATCACTTCGAATTATGGAAAAAAAAATGATAAAGTTTTGATGCCCTTTTTAGAAAATACATAGATATATCTAAATCTGCAAAAAAATTTAAAGTCACCAGTCACTAACAAAGCTCCCTACAGTAATTCAAAATTTTTGGACGAAGTTATAATATTTTAACCAATCAAACTATGTTCAGGCTAGTTATGTGAATTTGTGATTTAGACTATACAAACTATTAAGTTAAAGGAAGTACTTGAGTTAAGTGTAATATGTATTTAGATTACGGATTTATAATTAGTAGAAATCAATATATATAGTATAAAGAGTAAGTTTTATTATATATAAGTGTGTGTTAATATGGCATGAGTTTATATAGGTATGTGGTATTAAATAAATTCATCATTTAAGATAGACATATCTACGTACTAAAATGTAAACTTAACTTTTCCTAACTTCGAGTTACACAAGTTTAATCTATGAACCAAACTTTTTTTTTAGCAAAATTTGAACCAAACACCCTCTTAAAGCTATTTGATAAGAAAAGCAACAATAATTGCAAATTTACATGGGAAAGAAGTCAAATTTGCAACAATATATAAAAATTAAGTTAATGCAACTTTAATTAACTCTATAATTACCACCACAATGATGTCCAATCAAATAAAGTTTCAAAATCATGAAAATTTCACGGCGAAAATCACTCAGTTAAAAAGTTGAAAATAGGGCAGGAAAAACACAAATGGCCATATTAATCGAAAGAAATTAGCAGCATAGCTTAGCAAATTAAAAGCATCTTTTTAACCGGTTGTCGCATCATTTATCGGTGCCTTCTTTACGACTTTGTGACACCCTTATCTCTAATGAGAATTTCCTTTTGTTGTGAAACTTTGACCTCCACTTCATTAATTATAATTTGCTTTGTCATCTTACTTTAGGATTTAATTCAATCCTAATTCATCTTCACAATGATCCTTCCTTCAAATCAAGTGGTAGAATAACTAGTGTCAACCACTTTAATTTTTACAACAATCTTCTCATTGAATGTAATCATTTTATTTTTATTTATTACTTTTTTGAGTTTAATAACAAGTGAGATAGATATTCGAACCTCTAACCTCTTGGTCGATAATATATGTTTTAATCAATTGAGCTATGCTCAATTTGACAATAATTTTTTTTAAACTCAAGTTGGCAATCATTTTAGTTAGAATAGTAGACAAATTGGTGTATTATATACTAGATAGTGATCATGCACCTATTACTCCTACGATAGATATAGGTATTTTGAAAATGTATGTCATTGCTAATGACAAATAGTTAACAATGACTCTAATGGATAGTTTTGCAAGAATAGGCAATAATGAAGTTACTATTTTAATAAATTATAGGTTAAATTACACATTTAGTCTCTGAACTTTGAAGTTTGTATCTATTTAGTCCCTATACTTTCAAAATTACAAATTTAGTCCCTGGACTTTCGATTTTTAAAAAAAATTTACGGGTCTAATAGACACAAAATTGAAACTTTAGGATTCCATTAAACATAAAATTCAAATTTATATCTAATAGATCAATTAATTTTTTAAAATTTTGAATTTGACAAGGACCTATTAGACACAAAATTAAAAGTTCAGGGACCTATTAAATACAAAATTGAAAGTTTAAGGACATATTAAACATTTTTTAAAGTTTAGAGATCAAATAGACACAAACCTCAAAGTTTAGGGACTAAACTTGTAATTGAACCTAAATTATATGAAAAAAGCTAGTGACATGGATCCACAAGAAGCTCAACAAACTCTTAAAATAGCGGAAGCTAACTTGAAGAAAGCGAGGGCGCAAGAGACCAAAAATCAAGGCAAATCTAGGCTCTCAACGAACTAATACAATATGAGTAGAGGTTATCAATGGCATATACCTAGTTATTGCATCTAAATAATCAAGTGATATGAAATTTTTATGGAAAAAAAAGATCTTTATTATTTAAATAAAATTGAGCTTATCTTCCTTCATACGTCTATACGACTACATTTTTTAGTATAGAGGGTATGATTAAACAAATTAATACCAACTATTAGAACAACAAACCTCTCTATATTTCTATACAATCAATATAATATTATTTACTTAAAGTCTAAATTTTATATACATTATTGGATGAGTAAATAGAGGTATTATATATCTATATACTCATCCAGAATCTTCGTCATCGTAGTCTATATTCGCATCCCCGACAACATATATACTCAAAATGAAAGACGACATAAGAAAATGAATAGGTGAAACGTGAAGGTATGTATATTGATTATATATGATGAAGAATGCATCAAAAAATTGTTAGAGAGAGTTGAGAGAAAATGACAGAAAAATGTGGCGATGGCATAATAATGATGGAGATTGAAAAAGGAGAAGAAAGAAGAATTTGGGGTAACCCCATTTTTTTTTTCTCCTTAAAACACGGTGGTATGGTCAGGTCTTCTCTAAACCAAAATTTTTTGTTGCAACCTTATAATAGCGTGGTTAATGAACAGTGATTAAGTGGTTGTTGCCCTTTCTTTAATTTCTACTAAATTAATGCCTTTAGCTTCCCATTTAAGGCCATCTTTTTTTTATGATCTTACAAAAGATTCAAACTTTAATCTCTCTCTCTTTCTGATCTCTAACTTTGGTAGTGACATCATTTGGGCAACCAACTTTTCCACCTACCTTTGATGTGTTTAGGGTTGGTTTTTAGTGTGTAGAGAAGTCAAAGAAGGAGATTATGTATGGCCAGAAATTAATGGTGAACTCTCATGCATGGCTCAAAAGAAGGGATTCTTCATATATATAATTTCATTATTAATTTTAAGAGAGATTGATATGGAATCTTTTGGACTAGCTTCAAAATTTATGCTTTCAATCACTTTCTAAAACTACCCTACATGTTTATTAATTGTACTTCATGTGTTAGGATAAAGTTTGTGTTCACTCTCCAATCTTTCTCATACATACATGATCGTACATACGGTGTGTATTCTCTCTTGTAGCTCTTGGTTTTTATTTATAATTTTATTGTTGTTGACAACAAACACCTCCTCATTCTGATCTCTTTTTTTCACTTGTGGTTAACATTTTTTCCTAAGTGATATGTTACTTTAATTTTACTCCTAAAAATCCTCTTCGATGGTTATCTATTCCGTTCACTTCTTGAAAGTTCTTTTGTTTTTTTGGAGCACACTATTCCCTTTGATAGAGTTCAATTACCAATCATATGTACGGGCTGATTAGTCTTTGGAGCACACTATTCCCTTTGGAGTTTGGAGCCACTATTCCTATTGGAGCACACTTATGTTGATGTGACAATTATTTTGATCGTACTCTTAATAATCATCCCTTAATAACACAAAAGCCAAAAAGACTCAATCATATCAAGTTTAATAAGGTGCTTAATTTATGAGCTTGTATTTTGATATTCAAATTAATACATCAATTATTGAGAAAAAAAACACAAATTAAATAGTATTCTCACTATTGAATTTTAATTTAGTAATTTGTAAAAAAGATTCAAGGACGGACCAAGCCGTAGCACAATTATGAGCATGCACCAACATATTAAAACAAGGACTTGTCTACCATGGTAAAGTTGGGGAAATTTGAAAAAAAAAAAATCCATATAGGAGAAAGAATTGAACACTTTAGTGCAATAATATATAACAATAGAAGGTCTTAATTATTCAAGCCTTTCCAACATCGTTGTCACTCTATATTTCATATTTAATAGTCTATGTGTGTTAGGTCTCAAGCTAACATCCAATTTCACACGTGAATAGAAGTTGTTGAAAACATAAAAAGATTAGATTAATCATAATTCATATAAGCTTTAACGTCTTTTAAGCGAGTGATCTAGTGGTCAATCATAGTTTGAATTGGACAAATTTTATTGAGATAAAGTTGCAAAGAATATATTTTTCTGATAGAACCCTTGAAGTACATGATATCCTTTGATTGGTTGTTGGAGATGGGTCTTGAGTAATTGAAAGTGTACCAAACTTAAGAGGGTAGGTCTATTCCCTAGATTGAAGATATATATATATATATATATATATATATATATAATACCAAACATTAATTAATAATTAATCATATTGAAAGGAAAAGCTTATGCAATTTGATTGAACATGTTTTGAGCTTATCCTTGAAACGGTCGAACAAAATAACTCTGTAGAATGAGTTTTCAAGATTTAGGAAAAGCCTAGCTAGCTATAAAGTTCGTCGTCCTAGGGGTTGAGGTAGAAAAGAAAAGCACGTTTTAAATAAATTATATGCTTTTGGTAGAGCTCGCCTTGTCAACATTTGTGTGTCTCTAACTTTGAATGATGGATCTTCTTGAGCTTATTTCTTGAGTTGAAGAAGAAAAAATAAACTCTCAAATGAACTAGTACAAGTTTGGTGAAACCTATTAAACTCATTATTGATTAGGGTGGGGATCAAAAAAGGTTCTCTCTATAATTGAGCTCATACTTGTAGAATCTATAAGCTTTTTGTTTAGGTGAGCTCAACCAAGAGATATCCATGACTTGTAACAATAAATATCTATTTCTAGGAAAGAATATACAACAATGACTAAATATACGTTTTAGTCTCTAATACTTAAATGTTTTTTTTTTCAATTTAGTCTCTATTGTTTAAAAAGTATTATTTTTTTTAATAAGAAACTATGATTTTATTGAGGAACATATGTGAGAAACATACAACTAATGGAAGCCAGAAGAAAGCACTCAAATTAAAAGCAATGGTTATTGAAGGAATGAATGTTTCACTCAACGCAGTGGAAGCATTGGTTCGTCTTTGATTTTATTTAAAATTAAACTAAAAAAATAAGATTAAGCAAATTTACTTGGAGTAAATATGAAGATATTTCTAGTGGGTCTTTATCTCTTCCATAAAGTCTTCATGGCTATGACTCGAATACATGACTAAGGCTTGTGGGTGGCTCTTGAAAGAAAATCCACAAGATGTTCTATAATCCTGAATATCTCAGTATTTTGTAGTATAGCATATGTCAACATTTTAAATATATACAAATTGTTCTTATTTTCAGCTGAATGTATTTTCAAACAATTTT
Organism: Trichosanthes truncata; assembly: GCA_033996785.1. Taxonomy (NCBI): domain Eukaryota; kingdom Viridiplantae; phylum Streptophyta; class Magnoliopsida; order Cucurbitales; family Cucurbitaceae; genus Trichosanthes; species Trichosanthes truncata. Next base: position 31,874,488 of record MU867261.1, read on the forward strand.
GAAAATATAAACTTTTATACTTCAAAGTAATTCATACTATATGAACATTTTTGTAATAAAGTTCGAGAATTTAAATTTCTCTTATGGTTACTAAAAACACCATATTCAGCATTAAGTAACAATTTTTACTTAATGACATCTTAATGTCTCCCACTACACTATCTGAGATGGGCTTCCTAGTGCCAATATGTAGAAACTATTTTACATGTTAAGTATTTTTCAAGAATTATATATTAAATGTAATGAAGAATAAATCTGGATAGGAGATCTTATATCAACTATCTAGGTGACGTTATTTATATTCCACAAAAAATCTGGTAAATCATCTTTACTTTCATTTATATTTTTCTTCCCATAGAGGTATTTCAAAATTTTCTCTCATTATGACTATCCTGGCTAATTTTGGAATTATTTCCTTATATATATCTTCAGTCATTTGATTTTTCCTTTTGGATTTTTGTAATAGTTAAATTGGAGATCATTTAGACAATTATCTAAATTGAGCTTCTATTGACTTCAACATCTCATATGTTGTTGTCATTTTTTTTTAAATCTTCTAAGCTTGACATCTAACATGTCAACTAGGAGATACGTACAAGCTATCTCATTTACTTTTGATTCATTAATCATGTGCTTCACGAACAATTCGATTAATATTGGCAACAGGTTTTGAGAACATTTCTCAATAAAGACAAATAAATATTTTATATCGTCATTATAGTGTTAATGTTACTTTTTCCAAATAATAAAATTTTCTCAATTTTGACTTATCAGCAATAAAATAAAAAATTATGAGAGAATGACATAATATTGAAATATATAAAAAATATAATTTAGCATTATGCAAACAATTATCCATTCAATTTTAGCATAGAAATAAAATGATTTGAAAAATGAACACTATAAATCATTTCTAATGCTATGGTACTTTAGTAAAACAAATACCGTCATAGGGTAGGTCAAGTGTTCTTTCACTAAACTGAGACAATCTCAACCAAGTATTATACTAGAATAACTCTTATTTCTATAATATTTAGTTACCATTAGTTTGGTCAAAAAGATTATTAACAACCTTAATAAGCCATTTGTAAGTGTGACCCATCATTTTAGATCCCATAGTTTTATTCTAACAAGTGCCGTCGTAGGGTAGGTCAAGGATTGGAAACAAAACTACAATCCTATCTTTCTCAGAAGTTCACCCTGATATTGACCCATGCAAACACCTTCCCTAAGGGGATGGTCCAAAAGCCTTCGCAAGGATCTCACGTTGTGAACTAATGGTGGAAACCGTAAGATATGTTGACACATTTCCTTCTCCCACTTACTATTTTGAAATAGGATTTTCTATTATTTAGACAAATTAAGCTAATCTCATTTATCTAAGTTCCTCAATCTACCCTTCACAACCCTTATATTGGTTAGATTGATTTTAATGTGAATTACCAAGTTTTTAAACTAATTCAAAAAAAAAAAAAAAAAAAAACTAATCACATTATGAGCATGCTTAGTGAAATTAAATAAAATTTGACTAATTTAACTCCCAGGTCGTTTCTTAATTCCCTTTTGGTTAGCTTAAATACCATAGTCTAGACAGAACCTTCTATAGACAGAGTTCTCTTATAGTCAATTTTTATTTCAAATTCATTAATCTTTAATTAACTATTAATTACTAGATTAATGAACCTAAGTGAATTTAGGTAATGTTTTAGTCATATTAAAAAAAAACTAATTCATTTATTGGATAATCTTAAAATTTTATCATTTTAAACCCTTTAAAACAAATTAAAAGATCATTCAGGATATTTTATTCTAATCCTATTAGAAAAAATAAAAAATAAAATAAATTCAAAACCTAAACTATTTTATCTTTGAATCAAATTATCTTTATTTATGAAAGACTTAATCTTATTAGGAAATTAAAAGATCTAATCTTATTTCGAAAGAATCTAATCTCATTAGGAAACAAATAAAGATTAATTAAATTCAAATTTTAAACTATTTAAAGCATGAATCACAATATCTTTATTTTAAGGAAACCCTAATCTCATTAGGAAATATCTTAATCATATTAGGAAAACATTGGATTCCAATTAAGAAAGGAAATATCCTAATTTAATTTTCCAAATATAACAATTATAATCAAATATATGGAAAATATAAACTTATTAGGAAAGCATCTTAATTCTATTAAGAAAAATCCTAATCAAAATTTCTAAATATAACAATTATATTTAAAAGTAATTAAGATGCATGTGATCATGCTTAACCTATGATGAGATTTTAAACTAAATGGCATACTTTATACAACAATCAAATAATTTAAAACATACATCACATGCATAATTAAATTAAAACTAGAAAAATTGACCGGCATATTTGGCATATCCTAAGAAATTGAAAACAATTTAAATTACAATAATTTAAATCAAAGACATATCTTGGTCTTCAATATCTTTCTTGTTTGAACAATTCCAAATTAAAAAAAAAAAAAAAAAAAAAAAAAAAAAAACTACTACTTTACCTAAGTGTTGAACCCAAGACCTAAATTATAACAAGAAAATTCATTCACCAAAGAACCAAACACGTGTTTTATGAAGCTAGAACGCTTAATACTAAGATAAACCTCCAGCCGAATATGTTTGACTTCAATTTTTTTTCGGGTGCACCTTTTCGTCGTCGGCTTCTTCAACGCAGTTTGTCGAAATTTGCAGCAATCGTAATCATTCAAGTACAATACACGAAATCCTAACCTTTATGGGTTTTACAATAATCTAATCAAAGCAATAAATATAATGTCAAATAACCTAAACAATCAATTTGCAAACCACAATATATCACATATATGATAAATTAAAATACTCACCATCACAAAACTTTAATTCTAAATAAAACTCAAAGATTACTCTGATACTAATTGAAGGAATGCACGTTTCACTGCGCAGTAGAAGCATTGGATCGTCTTTGATTTTATTTAAAATTAAACTAAAAAATAAGATTAAGCAAACTTACTTGAAGTAAATATGGAGATATTTCTGGCGGGTCTTTATCTCCTCCACAAAGTCTTTATGGCTATAACTCGAACATATGACCAAGGCTTGTGGGAGTCTCTTGAAAGAACATCCACAAGGGATTTGAGAGGAAGAGGTTTAGAGATAATTATCTAGTTCTTTATTGAGGAGATGTGTGTTTTGTCTAATGGCTCAACCTAAAGTTTCTATTTATAAAGACCAAGGGAAAATGTTTACCATAGTTAAAATATTATATTTTAATATCTAATATATTAAAATATATCTTATACTTATTTGAATCTCATTCAAATCTCCTACGATATTTTTTTATTTGAATATTATTCTCATTTTATAAATATATTTTATTTAATGTATCTAATATACATTAATTATTTTAATATTTAATGTATCAAATACAATAAATATATTTTCTTTTTTTATATTTAATATATCTAATATATTAAATATTAATTTGAACATTTTAAATTTTTCTTTCAACTAGATTGATATTTCAGTGTTACTATGAGCTACCAAGTGACCTTATGGACCATCAGATTATAAGCTCCAATGATACAAATTTAATTAATTAATTTTAATTCATTAACTATAGGTCACTCCACTATAGACATGGAGTTGCACTCTTATGCATTGTAGAACAAGTTGTGTCCATGGATATAACCATTACATGCAAGTCGATTCTTCGCGAGTTGTTCGTAATTATAGCTGGGTCAAAAGTCCATTTTACCCCTTTAATTACATCTTGTACCTTAAGTCCCATTGATCCTCTAGTGAAAAATTTGTTTATGATCAAACCATTGTTCAAGTCTTGAAATCAACACTTAAGGGAACTATTCATCTACTTACCTTATATGGGAATGAGTGAATTCCATCTTGTGAGATTATGTTCGCAACTCCCTATTTGGTCAATTCCCTAAAATGGTAGGCATATTGAATCGACTACAAAAGGCACTCTCACCCATGCAAATCAAAGTACAAGCCCTCACAGGTAAGAGTTCATAACTCAATCAGGATTAAGATCGAGTCACATATGATCATCCTGATGAAATATTAATCTTCTCAATTAATAAATTTATAAAGAGAGATTAAATATTTCGTGGTCCAGTCTTATACAAACTCATTGTATAAGATACCCCCACTCATGTGTCTCCACATGAACGCTTTGGATCAAATCATTTGTAACTATTACAAAGTGGGTCGTATCAATAGTGTGAAGGAATGAACGTTTCACTCTGTAACGGAAACATTAGATTGTCTTTGATTTTATTTAAAATTAAACTAAAAAATAAGACTAAGTAAACTTACTTGGAGTAAATATGGAGATATTTCTGGCATGTCTTTATCTCCTCTACAAAGTCTTCCTAGCTATGACTCGAACACATGACTAAGGCTTGTGAGAGCCTCTTGAAAAAAAATCCACAAAGGATTGGACAAGAAGAGATCTAGAAAGAATTCTCTAATTCTCTATTGAGGAGATATGTGTTGTGTCTAATGGCTCAATCCAAGGGTCTTATTTATAGAGACTAAGGGAAAATCTTTACCATAATTAAAATACTAAATTTTAATATCTAATATATTAAAATATATCTTATATTTATTTAAATCTCATTCAAATTTTATACGATATTTATTTATTTGAATCTTATTCAAATTCTATAAATATATTTTACTTAATGTATCTAATATACATGAATTATTTTAATATTTAATGTATCAAATACAATAAATATATTTTTCTCTTATATATTTAATATATATAATATATTAAATATTAATTTGAACATTTCAAAATTTTCTTTTAACTAAATTGATCTTTTAGTGTTACTATGAGCTAGCAATGAGACCTTATGGACCTACAGATTATAAGCTCAAATGATACAAAATCAATTAATTAAACTCTTTAATTAATTAATTTTCATTCATTAATTACACGTCACTCCACTATAGACCTAGAGTTGTACTCTTATGCATTGTAGGACAAGTTGTGTCCATAGATATAATCATTACATGCAAGTCGATCATTCACGAGTTGTTCATAATTACAGTTGGGTCAAAAGTCCGTTTTACCTCTGTAATTATATCTTGTACCTTAAGTACCACTGATCCTCTAATAAACAATTTGTTTATAATCTACTTATAAACTAAGTCTCTCTATGGCCAGTGAAAGGGTGGGGCCCATTGTTATAGTCCCGAAATCAGCACTTAAGGGGGCTACTAATCTACTTACCCTATATGGGAAGGAGTGAATTCCATATTTTGAGATTATGTTCCCAGCTCCCTATTTGGTCAAGTCCCCAAAATGGTAGGCATATTGAATTAGCTACAAAAGCCACTCTCACCCATGTAAATCAAAGGACAAGCTCTCACAGGCAGAAGTTCATAACTCACTCAGGATTAAGATCGAGTCGCATATGATCATCATGATGAAATATTAATCTTCTCAATTAACGGATTTATAAAGAGAGATTAAATATTTCGTGGTCCAGTCTTACACAAACTCATTGTATAAGATTCCTCTATTCACATGTCTCCACATGAATGATTTGGATCAAATCATTTGTAACTATTACAAAGTAGGCCGTATCGATAGTGTTACCAGGATATAAGACACCCAACTATTCATATACTATGACTCTTTAGGTTATTTCTTGAACATGATCCTCTCGTATGTCAATCACATACTGTTCAAGATTACACTAATAACCTTGGATTTTTCATATAATGGATAATATTATATTGCAAATAAAATAATCAAAATTATTATTAATTATTAAATAAATCATTAATTACAAGGCTTTATGTCATAAATCCCAACATAGTGTTACCAAGATAAGGCACCCAACTTTATCCATATACTATGACTCTTTAGGTTATTTCTTGAACATGATTATCTCGTATGTCAATCACATACTGTTCAAGATTACACTAATAACCTTGAATTTTTCTTATAATAGATAATATTATATTGCAAATAAAATAATGAAAATTATTAGTAATTATTAAATAAAAATCATTAATTACGAGGCTTTAGGGTATAAATCCCAATAGTTATATCATCCCATAAAGTTGAAGGGGAGGCTTAGCCGAGTCTTGGAAGATTTTGCTATTTCGCTTTAGCCAAAGATGCCATAGAGCTGCGTTAATCCCAAGCAGATGAAAAGAGATGCAGATGATTGAGGCATAAAGGTCGTGCATGAAAATGAGATCTAGAGATTCTAAATTAGCCGTACAAAGGGAGCAACAGCTTGGATTCAAGCAAGAGTTGGGATTTCTAACTCGAATCTTCTCATGAGTATTCAAACCCCTATGCATAATGGTCCATTAAAAAGTTTCAATTGAGTTCCTTATGTTCACCATTAAAAAATTGTAGAAATATTAACTGATGATAAACTTATATAATACTTAGTAGATTGGTAAAATTTTAGAGACGAAAAAAAGTTATCTAGGAAGAAAAATTCTAATGGCCTCTTCCAAATTTCTAAGAAATTGATGGAAATTTCAAGTTATTTTTCTCTTAACTAACATTTCTTTTCCTCTAAGTTTTTGTCAATTCACTATGAGGCTGTTTGGGGCAAGGAGTTGCATGGAGTAGAAGTTGCAGAGAGTAAGAGTTAGTAAGTCTGGTGAGTTAGGAAGTCTGTGTTTGGGGTGCAGAGTTGTTTAAGTTTGGAGTTCTGAAGTCTGTGTTTGGGGTGTAAATTTTTTAAACCTGGGGTTCTGAAATCTGAGTTGATTTTAGCTGTTTTTTTGTATACAGTCTTTCTACAATTTTTCAAAATTTCGTTATTAAGGATTTGTTCCTATGAATTCTAAGATTGAGATTTTTTGTTTTTATTAATTTATGTATATTTTACAAATTTCTGTAAAAAAAAAAGGAATTTGAACAAAATACCCCAATTTTTTTTTTCAATATCACTCACATTAATTATTCATTTACCTTGAATAATTTTCAAATAAAAGAAAGTCTTACAATAATTTTTTAAATATTACATGTGATTTGAAAGATTTCAATCCATTCATTTAAAGATATTCAAATAAACTTCACCATTTTTACGTTTTTATACTCTCAATTCTAGAAACAATATAAATTTGTTTTCGTCGATCCTAAAATTGAGATTTTAAAAATTATATTATTTTATGATTATTTTAGAATTTTGTTAAAGACTTGTTTTTGTCAATTTTTAAATTTTAATTTACTATTTGTTTTCTAAGCTTAATAAAAATCATAATATTTATTTTTGCATAATTTAAGATTTTATTTTTCTAACTAATCAATGTAATGAATTATCTAAGTTTGATTAATTTGAAATAATATATTCTTTGAAGTTTTAAAATAACTAAGTTAAAAATAAAATATCAAATCTTTATGCTATTTTAAAATAATTAAGTTCAAAATGAATATTGTTGGAATAGAAATTTTGGCCAATCAGAAATTGCCATGTCATTATGTAAAATTAGTGACAGAATTATTTATTTAAATAGGGATTAATTAAAATTTCAAGCATCCCTAAATTAAATTATGGAAAATCCAAATATGTAATTGGGTTATATGAAATTTGGGCCAATTTTAGACAAAGTCCAAATGAGAGGCCCTAATCTAGCAAAGTCTGACCCAAAGGGTTAGACCCAAGGTCAATCAGGCTCAATCCAAAGGAGTTTAGGCCCAAGACCAACCAGACCTAGTCCAATAGTTAGGCCCAAGCCCACTTGGGGACTTGACAAACTCTATAAATAGAGAGCTTCCCCCTCCATTTGAAGAGTTTAGAAATCTTATTCTCTAGAGAACTCAGAGAGAATTGAGAACAAAGAAGGCCAAAGTCCTTAGGTGTTGAATGCTCCCTGGAGTCCTTAGGTACTAAACGCTTCAAGACAAGTCCTTAGGTGTTGAACCCTCTTTGAAGACTAAAGACTCTTCAAGATCAGCCCTTAGGTGCTGAACACTCCTTGAAGTGCTGAATACTCTTGGAAGACCAAAGACCCTCCAAGACAAGTCTTTAGGTGCTAAACACTCCTTGAAGACTGTAGATTCTTCGAAAACCATAGACGCTTTGAAGATCAGAAGACTTAAAGACTTTAAAGATCAAAATATCTTTGAAGACAAGTCGAAGACATTTGAAGTGTACAAGACTCAAAGACTTCAATTGTCTCTTGAAGAGGATCAACAAGCCAAAGGCCGGTCCAACAAGATCAACAAGCCAAGGGTCGATCCAACGATCAATAAGTCCATGGCCGATGCAAAGATCAGCAAGCCAATAGCTGATCCAACAAGATCAGTAAGCCAAGGGTCGATCCAACGATCACTAAGCTAAGGTTCGATCCAAAGATCAACAAGCCAACGACCAATAAGAAAAGACCAACAAGCGCGCTCGAGAATAAGCTATCCAACCCTCGAGATATTTGTACATGAAAGAGAAAGAATCAAAGGAACAAATTAGAGATTGTACCACACTCACACATTTAATACAAATATAAATTTATTTACACGTGTCTCATTTATTTCTTTTGAAATTACGTGTAAAAATATATATATTTTTTAACACCATTCCAAATGAATATCATGCATACTTTTGTTCAAAATACTATATATTTATGTTATTTATTTTAATAATTATATTTTATTAAGTTTGGAATGAGAAATCGTTTATCTTTTTACTTTGAATATGATTAGTTAAAATATATATATATATGTTAATCTTTTTAAATACTAATTTCTTAAATTGTAATACGGTATAGTTTTAAATATATTTTTTTTATCTTCAAATCATAAAATTATATATATATTTGAGCTATTAATAAAAAAATTAAGCTTACAAAAGATAAGATTGTTATTTGTTATATGTAATTTTAATTTAAACTTTTAAAAAAATTGTAGATGACATGTGGAGAAAGTGAGAGAGAGATTTTTATTAATTAAAAAAATTGTTATGTAGTACTCTAATTTGTATTAAAATTTCAATTTAAATAATAGTATCATATCTAAAACATTCTTATATAGTTTATATTAAAAAAAAATAAAATTATAGAATAAAAAGAAAAATATTTTTATTAAAAAATTTATTAAAATTATAGGAGAAAAATAAAAAATTTTTAATAAATATTTATTTTTAATTTGTAATTAGTAAGAATGATGAGAAAATTTATATAAAAAATAAAGAAAATTTTTTAAATTAAGAAATTAAAAAAACCATATGTAAATAAAAAGAGAGAAAGAAATGAGAGGAGAAAAGAGAGAGAGGTAGGAGTGAGGTGAGGTGAAGAAAAAATGACATAGAAAAGTTGTGGGGCTCACAATGGTGAGTTGGATGAGGAGTTAATAAGTTTATGGGACCCACAATAAGGAGTTGGATGATGAGTTAATAAGTTTATGGGGCCCACAATAAGGAGTTGGAGGATGAGTTAATAAGTTTGTGGGGCCCACAATAGAAGTTAAAATATCTTTGGGTCAAACAAGGAGTTGGGGGAGGTTATTATGTCCTCCCAACTCCTTAATCCAAACACCCCCTAAGTGTTATTTCATGCAAGTTTATTATCAGACAATTTTAACATTCACTAGCAATGAGAGACTAAATTAAAAAATATTAAAATATTAAAGACTAAACTGAAACTTATTAAACAATAGGGACAACATTTGGAAAAAAAAACCCCCAAATATTAAGGGGTTGTTTGGGGCAGAAAGTTGTAGGGAGTAGGAGTTAGTAAGTCTGGGGAGTTAGGAAATCTGAAGAGTTAGGAAGTCTGTGTTTAAGGCAAGAAGTTGTAGGGAGCAGGAGTTCTGAAGTCTGTGTTTGGAATTTAGATTTGTTAAACTTGGAGTTCTGAAATCTGAGTTCATTTTAGTTTTTTTTTAAAAATATTTTTTATAGTTTTTTCTACAATTTGAGAAAATTTTCATTATCAAAGGCTTCATCCAATGATTCTATGAATAAGATTTTTGCTTCTTATTTTACGTATTCTTTACAAATTTCTATGAAGAAAACAAAAAGAATTTTAACCACAATACCTCATAATATTTTTTCAATACCTCCCACATTGATTACTAATTTTATTTTGGTAGTCTTGAAATAAAAGAGAGTCTTACAATAGTATTTTAAATATTACATGTAAGTTTGAAAGATTTTAATCTATTAATTTAAACTCCATAAAAACATTGCACGGATGTAGTACAAAATAATATGCAATCTAATATTCAATGGCCCACATGGGCCAATTTCATGAATACAATAACAAATATCCTAAGGCCATAAAGAGCCAACTACATGATTACAAAAATAATGGTCAATGGTTAGAAGGACTAATATCATGATTACAACAAAAACAATTCTATCATGAGTAATTGTTAACAATGGTTTGTGTGAATAATTACAACAAAAAAATAGTATTAAAAGCCATCAAAATAGTTGAAGGAGGAAGGGTCAAACAGGTGACGCCATGGCCTTCTATCGAGCAGGTACATGCAATAACCTCTTTTATCTTCCATGGGGACTGATAAGAATCAATCTATCTTATGAACATTCGTAAGTATGATGTCCATAAGCGTTATCCTATCTTCATTTGACAACGTTAGGGTTAACTAGGATAGGATGTTCGAGACTTCCTTTCGTCGTGTAGCCTCAAATGCATACTTGGATTTGAGCCAAGATGCAATCCTCTCTAGTTGGCTATTTTGCATGTCCATTGCAGTTCAAATGACGTCTGGCATCACTGTTATATGGCGTGTGTTTTCTCTTGCTCCTTCACGACATTGTTGCTGATGCTATGGGTCTGCTGGTTGGCGTTTTTGGCATTTCATCCTCATTTAGGTTGGCAGTGCTGTTGAACAAAAGGGGTTCTGGGACATGATATTCTTGGGCTCTCCCATCTGCATGCCTTCTCCCTGTGGCTCGACATCATTCGATGTCATGTCACCAGGTGTCTATGCACCTATCCTAATAACGCGGTCTTTCCTGAAGACGAATGCTAGGTAGAGATGTCCACGAAGTGGGGTGGAGACATGGATGACTTCTTCGTCCCTGTCCACGAGGTGGGGTGGGGACAAGGATGGCTTCTCCGTCCCCGTCCATGAGGCGAGGCAGAGAAGGGGATGGCTTCCGCGTTCCTGTTCCTACCCCATTTGAATCCCCATCCCGGGAAAACTTTTCGTTAAATTTTGTGGGGATCGGGGCAGGAATTCTCTGCGGGAATTCACGGGGATCAGGTTCCCTGCAGGAAGTTATTCTCCGTTTACTTTTTATTTTTTAAGAATCAAATAATTCTTTTGATAAAATTTCAAATAGCTAACTTTCATGGGAAATATCAATTAATTTTCAATTACATTGTTAATTATTAACGAAAAATCTTCATTTAAATTTTATTTTTTATTAAAAAAATATCTATTTAAAGATAAAATTCTTAAACCTCCTAATAGAAATAAAACAATATTTCATATCAAATTATCTAATTAATCCATAAATATAATTCAAATGTTTAACTATATAATTCAAACATATCCAATTATCTAAATCATTAATAATAAAATTTTAAATGACATACACACACACACACACACATTATATATATATATATATATATATATATATATATATATATTAAAAAATAAAATAAAAAATAGAAAAAAAATTAATACATTCCTCGTCCTTGTCCTCGTTTAGCGCATGGAAATTTTTTTCCCCACTCCCTATTCGATTCCCTGCCTAAACGGGGATTTTCCACCCCATTAAGGGCGGGTCCTAGCAAGAATAATGGACATCTCTAATGCCAGGTCATCAAAATGAGGGGAGGGCTTGTTTCAGAGCCTTTTCACATCGGGATGTCTATGAACATCCAAAAAGATAGATTAGTATGAACTAACTTGGGAGTGTAACTAATAAGTTTGATATGAATCCGTTAACTTACCTTCACCCATGTATCGAACACCTCCGTCCCCGCCACCACCATTTGAAATAATCGTTCCAGCCAAATTCGTTGCACCCTGGACCCAACATCTTGGTGATCGTTGGGTATTACTTTTTTTGGATTTTCACCCTACAGTCTATAGTTGTAGTCGATTCAATTGTACATGTTGGTATTTTTGCTTTTAGCATGCACAATAAATGTGCAAGATACCCTAGCTACAAGGTGTCGTTGTTGGATCTCCAGTATCCCTCTTGGATGATTGCAACAAGACATTCAACTAATTTTGCATCTTCGAACCTCATCCATGAGTGCTTCTTGATTTTATTCACACCTATCATTTTTCTACATGCATATATATATACAGATATATATTGTAACACCCGAGACGTTTTGGGTAAGTTTAAAATGTTGTTTTGGTAAAGTTTTATTAAGAATTTATTTGCTTTGAGGGTAATTTGGTGATTTTTGGAAAAGGAAAGGGTATTATGGTCATTTATAGAGAAGATATTTTTGATTTTATAATATTATTTTATTATTATTTTTAATTATTTATTATTATTTTAATTTTATTATTTTTTTTTCTTTCTCTTCTTCTTCCTCCCGAACACACACACACACTCTCTCTCTCTCTTCATCTCTCTCCGTCCGGTGTCTCTTTCTCCCGCCGTCACTCTCTCCCGCCGTGTTTCTCTCTCACTCTCCCGCCGCAAGCAGCAGACGGAGCCGCCGATTTCAACCCAGCTCCCGTCTCCGCCGCAGATACACGCCGGCAGTAGCGATTTCGCGAGTGCCGACTGTTCGCCGGAGTGCGTAGCTTCGCCGGTTTCCTCTCTCTCTCTCTCTCTCGTCTGATTTCTTCTTCTTCTTCCTCTGTGTGCTGCCGCTGCCCGCAAACTCTCGGGCCTCACCGAAACTCCAGCCATCAGCCGGTCGAAGAGCTCGCTGGACGTTCCCCTCACCTGAGCTCCGAAGTCCCGCAGGACAGCATCACGAGCCACACAGTCGTCTGCTCCTTCTTTGACTTATTTCATCGGAGTTCAAGGTTGAAAATCGCCGGAAAACGACTGGAAAGGGTCGAATCTGTCCAGATCCGGGAGCCACGCGCCGATCGGAAGTTCCACGCGCCGGCCACGCGCCGATCGGAAGTCCCACGCGCCGTCGCCGGAGTTTCACGCGCCGCCGTTCGCCGGAGTTGGGTAAATTTTGCCATTTGGTTCGTTTCGTCGAGTTATTAATGTTAGAATGTGTTTTAGCGTAATTCGGATGGTTTAAAACACGTTTAGGAAACTTTTTAGGTGATTTGTTGAGGACCTTGGATTGTACTTGGAGTGGGGACTCGAGAAGCTCATTACTAGTGGAGAAAGGGTATTTTAGTAAGTAAAGATTTAAGGTAAGGGATCTCACAACGAAAGAAGTTTTTGAAACCTATAGCTAGCCCTATATTTACTTTGAAGTTTATGTTTCCGTGTTAAGTATTTAAGAAAGAAAGTGTTTTACATGTATATTCCTTTTACGCTAGTTCCATGAGTTCTATTTGAGTTTTCATGTTAAAAAGAATGGAAATTATATGTATGTCTTTGAAATGCGATTGCCTTGACTTAAGCATTCATGAGTATGATCTAAAACGAGCGGGACCTCATGCATGTGTTGTGTGCTCATGAAAAGATTTATGTACGGCCGTGACGATAATTCTCCCAAAAGTTTTATGCGGGTTATGAGGGAACCCGAGTCTTCGGATTCTCTATGCTCCCGGGGTTCGAGAGTGCTCCACGATGGTAGCCTTCGGGCTGAGTCTTCGGACTCCACGATGTATGTTAGCTTTCGAGCTCAACTCTCAGAGTTAGGGGAGGACTCTATTCGATGGAAAATTATGTCTTCGGACTATTTACGAGGCCCTCGGGAGAATTTAATCGTTCACGAGAGCCGCAAGGAAAAGTACATGGTTTATAAAACGAATTTTAGGTCCCCTACTAAAGCGATGGTTTACGATGGTTTTATGATTTAAAATGACATGTTGCATGCGATTGAAACTCTTACTTTGAAACTATGAGTTACTTACTGAGTATTATTCGTTAATACTCACCTTTTTCCTTTTAAAATGTTTTCAGGTAAGGCTAAGATCGGCCCTAGCGCGTGACCGGAGATCAGCTACTCGAGTCATGGGAGTCGAGCGATCGCTATTCCTCTTCTTTTATGTTTCTGGATGTACATAGAACTCATGTCGAGTTTTTAAATGTTTAGGAGGATGTTTCAAAGTCTTTTAACCTTTCTTTGTAAATCGTGCACGTGTATTTGGCTTTCTATGTTTGAATTCACTTGGTTTCTGCTGTTTGAACCCTAGCATCATATTGAGAAGTTTGTTGGATGCTAGGAGGTTGTTTGAAAATCTTAGAAGTGTGTTTTTCTATGTCGTATCAGGTAAGGGTCAAATTTTTGGTTTTCGCGTAGTTACGCCGTTATGCTGCCAAAATTTTCGGTAATATAGCGACGTGACTTAGTAATGACTCTTAGGTAGCGTGTTGAGCCTATATGGTCGTTACATATATAACTTGAGGTTCACTTCAGGTATATAGGATAGTTCGTGGAACAACGCTTACCTTCAATCAATAAGATAAAGTTCAAATTCAAATGTTTAGATTCAACATAAGTACATTAGAAATGAAAAATAATTTATGAAAGTTCGAGATTAATTCTTAAAATAACAAGCATTAAAATTTTTGAGGATCACGATTGTCTACATTCAGCAAACATTCGTTCAACCATATCATCTCGTCGTTAGCTCCATTCATTAGAACTTTCAATGAAACTTATATTCTCTCCACTGATGGCACTTGAAGGTGAGTCTTCATCTTTCCATTTTTTTGACACTAGACTTAGACCCATCTTTTGATTGATAAGTATGTGAATGAGGCATCATGTTGTTATGATACGACATTAGTTTCGAACATAGTAGAAAGATTTTCTCCGAAGAATTTCCCATCTATCTTTCAACACACTGAATGCCCTCTCGATTAGGTTCCTTGCACATGAATACTTCATGTTAAAAAATTCCTCGGAGTAGTCGAGGCATTCCCTCCTCCACTCTACTTAGATAGATGGTATCACTCTTCTTTATATGGTGCTAAAAATTCCTCTGCATTTGGGTACCCAACATCACATAAATAATAATATCCTATGAAATGTGAACCATTTAACATATGATTCTATCAGTGGTGCATTTAAAGCCAATAACATATGATTCTATCATTACCCTTGGGAACCTTCAACCCGTTAGGCTTTGATATTGCATTTCTAAGAACTTGAGAATCAACGACAAAACTTTTCCATCCTAGCATTACGAATATGAATTCTCTACTCGGCGAGCAAACAACAAGCACGTTGGTTGCAATCTCACCCTTCTTTGTCCTATATCTTGGACGATCAATGACGCTGACATTAACCTTAATATACGTGTCATCCAACGCACCCAAACAATTATGTGGAACAAATGCAAACTGTACTAGGGTTATGTATATCATTCTAAATCGCTCTTGACCATGCAATGGATGGATATGAAAGGTATGTATACCTGAAACCACTTCCACCGCTCATCAGTACAAGAGTTTGTTATTGGCTGTAGTTCTTTTAACAAGATCTCATGGAGTCGCAATACTGTTGATAAGCCTTAAAATTAAGGCTTATTTAACTTTCAATTACTTAAAATATTCTTGTTTTGTCTTAAGATCATTTAGAAATAGTTGAAAGTTGCTTAAAAATAAGAAAGAAAGAAGAATGAAGGCAATTAGGGTGAGATTCTTAAAAACTAAACTTGTGTGCAGAAATTGTGGAAATTGCAGAGCAAAAATTGCAAGATGAAGTTGCAATTTTGGAGCAGCAGAAAAAATCCAAAAAAGGAAAAAATATGCATTTAACCCATATCCGAAAATCCTCAATTATTGCACGATTTAGGGAATTTTGAGCACGAATTTTGGGCATTATTCAACCTTAATGAAGGCCTACAAATGGAGAGAAGAGGAGTGAAGAAAATGATCGATTTTCTGAGGCGTTTTCTTGAAGAATTTCGTGGGTTTTTCCTCTCGGTTTCTCTATATTTTTTTTAGTTTTTTTTCCTGCTCTGTTTTTCCACTGAAGGTTATTTCAACTTCTTTTTTTTTTGTCTTCGAATTTCTAGTCCAATTCAAGTGAAACTTCGGTTGTTAAGACTCATTCTTTTTCTATAAATAAGGAGGGATTTAGTTGATTGGAAATTACGTGAGGATTTATCAAATGGTTATTGTTGTAATAACTCTGTTTTCAATTCAATTATGTTTTAAGTTTGTGAGTTGTAATGGTTGCAATCTTGTTTCTTCAATTCATTTTGTAATACTGATTGGTTCAATTTTAGAGGGAAGAAAAGCTGAACTTATCTCTTATTGAAGTTTCCTTGATTTATGAGTGTTAATTAGTTTGAACAAGTTCAAGTTGCTTGCTTCTTTTTCTTGCCGTGGGGTTTTTTGTTTTCTGCTTTAATTTTTTTGAATGGTTAGTAGGCTTTATAACTTCCTTTAGTTTTAATTTCAATTAGTCTTTGAAGTAATTTCCTTCAGCATGGATATTAAATTAACAATTATTTTTGGGATTTTTATTTGTAATATGAGCTAAACTTCTTAGGGGGTTCAAAGATGTGAATTCCAACAAAATCCAAGCCTACTTATCAATTGTTTGCTTGTGTTGAATAAAATTCTGTTGAGATCCTAGCTTGATCAACTAGGGTAGCAACTCAAGCTTAGATCTAATACTGACGAGGTTAGTGATAAGCGAATTTCGTACAAGTGATGGAGAAAAGAGCTTATAAGCCAATTCTTTGCCCTAGACATAGGGATTAAAGACTCCAAACCCCATAAAATTGTTGAGCCAAATTATCTAAGATAGATAGACTATAGACATATAAGTCACTCACTTAGTCTCCTAAAAACCTAATTTCAAGGTGAATAGGAGTAGCAATTTTGGTTTACAATTGAATGTAGAATAGGTTGGAATTGCAATTACAACTTAGGGCAATGACATTCTTGAGCCCCTTATTTCTCTAAAGAATTTCTTTTACAATTTTCATTTCTTTTATCGAGTCCATTTAGTTTGCTATTCAATCTTGCAAATTTCGATTCTGCAATTCAATTCTGCAATCTTTGTTACTTTAACTTGCAATTAGATTCTACAATTATTTATTTTTAACAAACACACCAAACCCAACCTTGTTTTTGCAATTTTTAGTTTTAAGTTGCAATCTTTTTACATTTTGCTTAGCAATAATTTTTGTTACACCATTCCCTATGGGATCAATACTCAGGAATACTCTTGTTTTAATACTTGCATCGACAGGGTGCACTTGCACTGGGGTTGAACGTATTTACTTACTTTTCTTCACCCAAAGTTCACCCGATCAACTACGCTAAGTATAGAGTTGAAGTGCCTACACACTATCTCACCGAACCTTGCAAACTATCTACGAATAATTCGATTCTTAAAGTCATGTGCTAGAATGTGTAAGAACATAGCAACCATCTCTTACACATCTACGTATTCGATCCCTACCAGACTGTCTATTGTTGAAAGCATATTAAAGAGGATGGTAAAACATTTTCTATCCTTCCTCGTACTCTTGTGTTAACATAGGTCACTTTCGTAGATCAGACAGAAGAAGGTTAATTGCCTAATTTGATGTCTAATGTATGACGATTGGTATTTTATCCTACGATGGTCATTAAGTAACAATTCTAACAATGACAATGTTTGATGTGTTGGGTGGTCGTAATGACTGTTAATATGGAAATTAGTTTGTGGTTTTCCATAATAGGATGAAAGCACAAATATTTGTTCCTAGAACACAAAAGCTATTATTTGTTATTTATTTCCATCAATGATTATATATTTTATGGTTACACTTAGTACTGCTAAAAGACATTCCCATAATATACATAACAATCATCCCCCCTATGAACCTTATTAATAGATGCATGATACTATTAGATCATCCTACTTGACCAGTATTCATAAAAAGGGTGTGAGGACAAACTTGTGGCGACTCAATCGTATCTGACCGGCCACTTGTCGCCACTACATACTGCCTAAATGCATACTCTGCTTTCGCAAATGTTGCATATGACTTGTGAACTGCTCCCATAAATCCGCTCACTTCATTGTGGCATTCAACCCACAATGTGTAAATTCCTAGGTTATAACCAACGAATACCACATAGAATTTTGAATTCTCCATAACCCTAAATTCAAAATGTAATTAGTTATATGTTAACAAAGAGAACTTCTAAACTTTAGGGCTCTTTGGTCTATTTTTTACATCTACAAATTTACATGCTTTGGTTAATTCGAGTTATGCTCTTTAGGGTATTAGGGTTGTGTATGACCTCTTTGGTTAATTTGAGTTAAAATAAACAGCATTTTTTAGAAAAAGTAGCTTGGGTTACGAAGGAAATATATATTTGGTTTCTTTATTTCAAAGTAGACTAGGTTGTTTAAAAAAATATTTTTTATATGGTTCTTCATTTGAATTCAACTTCAAGAAAAATACTGTTTTTTTTTTAAAAGATAGTTTGGGTTACAAAGGAAGTATATATTTGGTTTTTTTCTTAAAGTAGATTAATTAATTCAAAAGAGGTGTTTTCATACGATTCTTAATTTGAATTCAAATTCAAGAAAAATACTATTTTCAAACAAATGGTTCTTTTTTTGACAAACTACATTAGGTGACAAAAACAAGTGTAACGCTCCGTGTTTTCAGGTACGACTAAATTCGTCATTTGGGGTTATCTTCGAAATTTAGAATTAAATGACTGAATTGAGTTAATTAAGGCCTTGTTTGATAACCATTTGGTCTTTGGTTTTTGGTTTTTGAAAATTAAGCCTATAAATACTATTCCCACCTATGGTTTTACTTGTTTTGTCATCTACTTTTTACCTATGTTTTCAAAAACCAAACCTTGTTTTGAAAACTAAAAAAAGTAGTTTTTAAAAACTTGTTTTTGTTTTTAGAATTTGGTTAAGAATTCAAATGCTTCCTAAATGGAGATGAAAACCGTAGAGAAATTGGGAGAAAACAAGTTTAATTTTCAAAAACTAAAAACAAAAAACCAAATGGTTATCAAACGGAGCCTAAGTTCTTTTGAGTTGTTGGACGAAGTTTATTTTAAAAAAAAAATCAAATTCAATTTTGGAAACCTAGTATATATTGGATTTTAGATTTAAGTTTGCAAATCCGAAGATTACTCATAGATTTTCTCCTAGGATTCTCCTAGATATAGAAGATAATTATGGAGTTTTTTGGAGTTTAAAGTTAGGTTGTTTGGCAATTAAAAAGTTAAAAGAAAAACAAAAGTGAGAGACAAAAAAAAAAAAAAAAAAAAAAAAGTCCTAACCTTTCTTTTGTTCTTTCCCTCATCACTTTGATGCTGAAGCCGTCAGCAACGCCCCTGCATTTCCTCTTCTTCTTCGACAGTGACTTCCCTCCGGCGAGCTCCTCCATGCGGCGTCGTCTTTTTCCCTTTTCCTTCTGTTCGTGCAAGCTAACATCCCCCTTTGTTTTTCCCCTCCATTCACGAATAGATTGGGTGACATTCATGAACGGTGTGAGCTTTGACGACAAGCTCTCTCTCTCTGTCGGCAAACGTTGTTGCACCTTCTGAGCGTTCAGATCTGTAGTTCAGACGACCACAAAGAGCACGCATCTGCGAGCTCTAGTGGTGGTCTAGTGACGTCTTCCTCCTTTTCGACAAGGTTTGGCTCATACCCATGCTCAATCGGTCTTAGATTTGGATTACCCATAGTTTAAACATTTTGAACTGTAGTTTTAGGCCTGTTCAGATGTCGGCCAACAGTATTTGAGGTCGTTTTGTGTTGAATTCAAGTTTTCCATCAAGACCCACTCAATTTTGGACTTGAGAATCGCTTCCATTCGTGTTTCTCAACTCGATTTAGTCTAGAATCGATTACCCATTGGCTGTGAGGTTTGGTTCTACGACTTTAAACTCTGTTGATTGCTGTCCAGTGTGTTTTTGGGGCTGTTTAGGCTCTGGTTGTGGAGCTTTAGAGTTTTTAGTATTTTCAAATACTCTTTAGGTTCCGTAAATTTAGTCCTAACATGTAGAAACATTCAATTTGCAGTTCAAGATTGATTCGGATACTAATAGGACGTATAAAGCTTTATTTAATCACACTTAACTCTTGTTAGTTTGATAGTTTTTATGTGTTTTCATGTTTATTTTGTAGGGATTCGAGCAAAAGACGTATTTGGAGATTCTATGTCGAATAACAATTCAAACGAGCCAAACTGGAGGTCATTCGGACACCTGAGCAAAAAGTTAGAGCAAAATTACCAAATCTGTCCAGAGAGCAGCGTCTCGACGCCTCTCGACGCCGCTCAACGCCATGCTCGACGCTGCGATTTGGCATGCTCGATGCTTCTCAACACTAAGCTTCTGTCTTTGCTTGACGCCGCTCGACGCTGCGGTTTGGCTTGCTCGACGCCGCTTGACGCTTCGGTTTGGCTTGCTTGACGTCGCTCGAAGCCACACGTACGAGCAGTTTTTCTTTCCTTATTTGAGAGGGCAGCGTCTCGACACCACACCCAGCGTCTCGACACTGCCTAAGCCCTATTTATAGCACTTTTTCACTTTAGGTTAAGGATCTTTTTTTGGCCTCTTGGCCTAGACGTTTTTATAGAGTTTTTAGACTCCTTTTCTCTTTTATCCTTAGACAATAATGGTATCAAATTTTATCACGATGCTCGGCTAAACTTTGCGTTCACATTCAGAGGTCGGTTGTAATCAATTGCAATATTGTGAGGTTTGAACCTTAATGTAGTTTTCTTTCAATTACAAGTATTCTTTGATTCTCGTGTTAATTTTATAAGCATGTATTTTGATTGAATTGACGCCTTAATCACTTTATATGTTTGATTGCTAGTCATGATCATGATCCGTAATTATCATGTTGAATGAACCGGTAGCATTAGGATTATTACATGTGTATGTTTTGTGGGTTTCCATATTACATGGCTTGCATGTTTAATTCTAGGAATTAAAGGAGCATCTTAATTAGATTAAAGTTATTTCACCTAATTTGTTTTCTTGGTCCTTCCAAAGCACTTAATGCCTTTATCTAAATAATTTGGAGCGGTTTCGTCAAAATTGTTTAGGTAATTAGCATTAACTTGACGTTTGTTAGAGTTAATGACCTTAGGGAATTTGCTACTTTTTGGGGTTTCCTAATAAGTTGACCAAGTGCTTGCATTGTTAAGTTTAAATATTTGAATGCCTATGATCAATTTTTGCAATTGAGTAGAACCGTACCTTTGGATTGGATTTTGGTAAGATTTGATCTATCTCTATCTTTATTGTTTATGTTTTATTTTATTTATAAAAACACAAAACCCCCCTTTTTAATTGCTTTCTCCTTTGCAAATTTAACTTGAGAAATTAATATTCGGTTCCCTGAGATCGACCCAATCCACTCAATGCTACAAGTAGCTTAGGATCGGTTTATAAATTTTAATTTGATGCGAGCTTGTCGAGGGCTCGTCAAATTAAAATTTATAGACCGATCCTAAACTACTTGTAGCATTGAGTGGACCGGGTCGATCTCAGGGAACCGAATATTAATTTCTCAAGTTAAATTTGCAAAGGAGAAAGCAATTAAAAAGGGGGGTTTTGTGTTTTTATAAATAAAATAAAACATAAACAATAAAGATAGAGATAGATCAAATCTTACCAAAATCCAATCCAAAGGTACGGTTCTACTCAATTGCAAAAATTGATCATAGGCACTCAAAATATTTAAACTTAACAATGCAAGCACTTGGTCAACTTATTAGGAAACCCCAAAAAGTAGCAAATTCCCTAAGGTCATTAACTCTAACAAACGTCAAGTTAATGCTAATTACCTAAACAATTTTGACGAAACCGCTCTAAATTATTTATATAAAGGCATTAAGTGCTTTGGAAGGACTAAGACAACAAATTAGGTGAAATAACTTTAATCTAATTAAGATGCTCCTTTAATTCCTAGAATTAAACATGCAAGCCATGTAATATGGAAACCCACAAAACATACACATGTAATAATCCTAATGCTACCGGTTCATTCAACATGACAATTACGGATCATGATCATGACTAGCAATCAAACATGTAAAGTGATTAAGGCGTCAATTCAATCAAAATACATGCTTATAAAATTAACACGGGAATCAAAGAATACTTGCAATTGAAAGAAAACTACGTTAAGGTTCAAACCTCACAATATTGCAATTGATTACAACCGACCTCTGAACTGGAAACGCGAAGTTTAGCCGAGCATCGTGATAAAATTTGATACCATTATTGTCTAAGGAGAAAAGAGAAAAGGATTCTAAAAACTCTCTAAAAACGTCTAGGCCAAGAGGCCAAAAAAAAGATCCTTAACCTAAAGTGAAAAAGTGCTATAAATAGGGCTTAGGCAGCGTCGAGACGTTGGGGGTGGCGTCGAGACGCTGCCCTCTCAAATAAGGAAAGAAAAATTGCTCGTACGTGTGGCGTCGAGCAGCGTCGAGCAAGCCAAACCGAAGCGTCGAGCGGCTTCGAGACTCTGCTGGCGTCGAGCAAGCCAAATCGCAGCCTCGAGCGGCGTCGAGCAAAGACATAAGCTTAGCGTTGAGCAGCGTCGAGCATGCCAAATCGCAGCGTCGAGCATGGCGTTGAGCTGCTCCCTGGACAGATTTGGTAATTTTGCTTTAACTTTTTGGTCAGGTGTCTGAATGACCTCTGGTTTGGCTCGTATGAATTGTTATTCGACATAGAGTCTCCAAATACGTCTTTTGCTTGAATCCCTCCAAAATAAACATGAAAACACATAAAAACTATCAAACTAACAAGAGTTAAGTGTGATTAAGTAAAGCTTTATACGTCATATCAGATACCTTCGAAGAAGCAAACATCAAGCACATGAGCTCTTTCGTTCAAACTAATTCAGAGTCCCTTCAAACACTTTACAACAAAAACGCAAGTCTTTTTGGTTAGTTTTAGGTGGCAAGATCCAATTTGAACTCTTTTGAATTCGTGTATAAGTGCTGTAATTTAGTTCTAACCTTTGGAAGCTCTCCTTTTGTAGTTGAACTTGGTTCTAAGTGTTTGGTTAAGTTGTAGGGGTGTTTGTGGGTAAGAATAATCCTTCGGTACACTCTTTTGGATCCGATTGGGAACTATGAATTGGGTTTTAACCTTATAACCTCACTTTTATTGTGTAGGTATCTCTTTGGACTGTTTTAAAAAAATTTAGATAAGTCCTTAACCCTTGGGTACTCTTTGTTTGCAATTTCGAACACTTCAAAACCTGAACCAGCAAGTGCTTAAATCGGTTTTGGTAAGTTTAACATCTCTTACACTCGTTTGGAGTGCATTGAAGCACCATAAGTTAGTTTCTAATGCTCGGTCCTCTTTACTTGAAGTTTCAAGTCAGTTTGTGGCATTTTTGGATATTTCCAACTATTACTGAAGTCCTTTTGGGTAAGGATTAAGTGGTGAGCCTTTGTTTAGGCAGTTCAAGCTCTTTTAATGAACTTCAACTTCGTTTGTAATGCTTGAGACTCTCTGTTGTAGGATTCAGATTAGTTTTGGGTGTTCGAAGTAGCTTTTAAGGCTGGATTTGAGTAAACTTGCTTCTCTTTAAGCATGTTCTAATTTGTTGAAAGGATTTCAAACTAAGTATAGCCTATGGAGCTTATTCTCTTGGTTTAGGGAATCTTGAAATATTTTTAGGAGTGCTTTTGGTAAGTAGTTTCTACCTTTTGAGTCTGTTTGACTATGTGATGCTTGCTCTATGTTCTCTTGTTTGATTTATGCATGTTATATTTACTATATGCTTTTATGTCTTTTGATGAACATGCTTGGTTGTTGACTTGTGAAAATTGTGTGAAGTTAGCATGATGATTTATTGACTTTGAAACATATGTATAAACATGTTTTGCTTGGGCATGAGACATGGTCTAGTAGCATGCTTTGGTAACATGCATTTGGTGAGCTTGTGAGGAGGTTAGCGAACCTTACGAGCTTGCTAAGGATTGTAGGGTGAGTATCAGTGCACCTCGGGTACAAATGGTCGAGGGGCGGTATTGTCACTATTGGAATAAGAGGAGCATCGAGGCCTTGGGTACAAATGGTCAAGGGGTCGGTGTGATGAGTCTAAAAAGTATGTGTTGGGCGCCTGGAATAGGGTCAATGCATTGCTAAGTCATAGGTGCACCTTGGGTACAAATGGTTAAGGGGCGATGCACAATTCGAGGCCTTGGTAACATTGGTCAAAGGTCGAACACCGAGCTTTGTAGAGAGGTATTGAGGCCCTAGTAACGATGGTCAGGGGTCGGTGTTTCTTGAAAAGTTAGTCTTGGAGAGCTTTGGTAAGGGCTAAACATGAGTGTTGAGTAGAATTGAGCAAGCATGACATGATGCGAGAATTCATGTGTTAATTGCATGGCATGATGCAAGGATTCATGTGTTCAGTGAGTCTTATTCATAGTTTACTTGTTTATGTATGCAAAGTATGATGCTGGTAATATTACTTTGAATAAGCATGCTTAGGTGCTTGTGAATAGCATGTTGTTTATTGTTTGATGTTTGGTGGCTCACCAGGTGTGAGCTACTTACTGAGTACTTTGTACTGACTCCCCTCCCCAACCAAAAGATTTTGTAGGTTATGAAGAGCTCTACGAAACTGGTGATGCCGATGAAGAGATACACTGAGAGGACCATTAGTTTACATGTCTTTTATTAGGAGTTTTGTTCGGATTGCAGGGATAGGGCTCTAGTTTTTTTTTAATATATGTTAGATATAGGCGTCACTTTCTATTATTTATAGTTTCTTTTCTTGTCTTATGAGGTTGTGAACATATTCCTTTGGTAGGATTTAGGATATGGAATAGAAGTTTTGATGCTAAAAGTCTACTCTTGTTCTTGTTGGTTTAATTGAATTAAGAATGTTCGAGTTGTTGAGAATCTGCTTATTCTAGAAGTTTGGGTATTCTAAACTGTGGCCAGGATGCGTGGTGGATATGTGTAGTTACTTTGATTTAAGGGAGTGTGGTCTTCTTGTTTGACAGGTGTAAGAAAATTTTTGGTAAAGTCATAGTTATGCCGTTATGCTGTCAAATTTTTTGGAGCATATAGGTTGTACGTATAGTAGCTCTCCCTAAGTTAGTTTTAAATCTTGGTGCGTTACAACAAGACTTCTTTTTATATGTCTCGAATTAGGAAACAATGCTTTTTATATGACTTTAAAAAAAACAGATTGGTAGAAGGGAAGCATGTTTAACCAAGTGGATGGTAGAGGGGAAATACATAATATAATTATTCCTGTGTCAAAAAATAATACATAAAAAATGTCCAAATAATACATGAAAAATAGTGTAAAAAATTTCCAAAATATGATGTAAATAATACATTAAAAAACCAGATTGGTAGAAGGGAAGCATGTCCAAATAATACATCAAAAAAATAGTGTTAAATGTGATGTAAATACATAACAGAATCATTCCTATGTGTAAATTAATGAATGATAAGTTCATTTTATATATATGTATTCTATCTTGTTTAGATTATTTTTAGTTAGTTTTCATATAGTTTTTTATTTTTAATTCTTCATTTTCTTTTATTTTTATAAGTGATCAAAAATTTCATTTTGAAGGTTGAAGTTAGAGGACTTTTAGGCTGAAGCTTTAAAAAAAAAAAAAAAAATGTTAGCGCCTAGGTGCCCTAAACAGAGTGGGGAGGCAGACTGACAGAGCCTAGGCACGGTTTTAAGCATCTAGTCGCTTTGAAAACTTTGCAATGCCTTCTTTTACAGCGCCTAGGCGCTACACCGACTGCCCTAACTTTAAAGGGGCATCTTTTATCAGTTGGGGGTCAATTTTTAGGTTCATGGGGGCGGAAAACAGAGCACAAAAGAGAGAACCAGAAAGAGAAGAGATTACACCACCTTGGAGGATCGAGCACCCAAACGAAGGAGAGCTAAGCTTGAATTGTTTCTCTTTTCTTCTTCTTCTTTCTCTTTTGCTGATTGTAATGACCCTATTGACGATTTTTGCTGGTTTTGTTAAGTTTTACATTATGAACTAAGTTTTTCTTTCTAGAGCTTTGATGTAATCAAATACTAAAATCCTACTCTTTCTTAGTTAATAGATGATGTCCCTATTTCATATATGGTTGTGAGAATACTTTTGCACTTAAGGCATGTTGAGATTTAGCCATTCTTTACATTGTTTCTATGTCATGATTTGAGGTTGAGAACAAGAATCATTGATGACTTGAAGTGTTTTCCCTAATTTACACTTGAGATAGAGATATCCTCATGGTTTTTGTGGCAATTTTAGGTTCTACGGGCTTAATACTTGAATTATTTGAATTGTCATAGAGAGATAGGCAATTTACATTTAAATGAATATCGTTATTTCTTGAGAAAGAATATCGAGTTTATAGGGTAGAACTTGTCAACAACCTAGAAATAGAAGAAAGCATTGGCTATTAATGACAAAGTGTAGGAGTAGGTATTTGATGAAGTCATTGCTCTAGAGTTTTTACCAATTTAGTTTTATCCTTTGTTTTTGCACTATCAATTTTAGAGCATTAATCATATTAATTCATCAAGCAAGTTAAATTTTTCATTTCATCTTTGATAATTCAGTGCTTAGATAATATTAAGACTAGAGAATTTGGTAATTGGTAGCTTTTAGTCCCTGTGGAGAACGAACTTTGATTTCAATCACTGTATTACTTGTAACAATTCGTGCACTTGCGAAATCGATCAACAAGTTTTTTGCACTGTTGTCGGGGACTGAATGTTTATTTTACCAATATCGAAATCAATAGCTTTAATCTTAATCTAAGTTATGTTTTACTTTTTGTAATTTATTTGTTTACTATAATTTTGTTTTTACTAGAAGTTGAAGCAAGTGTATGCAAAAATTTGGAAGTAGTGATCTACTTCATTTTGATTATGAGATCGAATGCACTTGCAGAAGAATTAGAAGAGAAAAGAGAGAGCATTCTGCACAAGAGCAAGAAAGGATGGCAAACGACGAAGGACATAATGAAAATAGGGCCTTGAGAGATTATGTGATGCCTGATGTAAGTGATATTCATTTTGCTATTCGAAGGCCAGCCATTCAAGCTAATAATTTTGAGATCAAGCCAACTACATTGCAAATGATTCAAAGTTTAATGACTTTTAGTGGATTACAACATGACGATCCAAATTCCCATATCTCTGACTTCATGGAAAGATGTGATATATTCAAATATAATTGAGTGACAGATGATGCTATCAGATTGATACTTTTTCCCTTTACTCTAAAGGCTCGAGCCAAGCAGTGGTTAAATTCTTTGCCTGCAGCTTCTATAGAAACTTGGAATGATCTAGCTAAAAAGTTTCTACCCAAGTTCTTTCCACCAGCAAAGACAGCCAAGATTCATAGTGAGGTCAACAATTTTTATCAATATGGGGGAGAGAGTTTGTATGAAGCTTGGGAACGATATAAGGAGCTTCTAAGAAAGTGTCCTCACCATGGATTGCCTCGATGGATGCAAGTACAAAATTTTTATAATGGTTTGGATGGCAATACGAGGACCACCATTAATGTAGCTTCAGGTGGAGCATTTATGAGCAAAACTGAGAATGAATCATTTGAGTTGTTGGAAGAAATGACAATGAATAACTATGAATGGCCAAGTGAGAGATTGGTCCAGAAAAAGGCAATGAGAATGAATGAGGTGGATGCTATCGCCACTTTAATTGCACAAGTTGCTTCACTTACTAGGCAACCTCAGTCAAGTCAACTGGGGGTAAATGTTATTCAGTCACCACCTATGTATTGTGAATATTTCCATGGGATCCATAAAAGTGAAGATTGTCAAGTTGGGAATCCATTTATGCCAGGGCACATTGAACAAGCTAAATTTGTTGGGAATTTTGATCGTCAACAAGGAAATCCATACTCCAACACATATAATCCTGGTTGGCGCAACCACCCTAACTTTTCATGGAAGCATAATCAAACCCAAAATCTACCACCACAAGGATTTCAGCAGCCTGAAAAGAAAAGCAGCCTTGAAGAGGCAGTGATTCAGTTGACAAACACTACGAATCAATTCATGACTGAAACAAAGACCACCTTTCATAATCAAATAGCATCTATTCGAAATTTAGAGGTGCAAGTTGGTCAGCTAGCCAACATGATAGTGGATAGGCTTCCAAGTAATTTATCGAGCACAACAGAAAAGAATCCAATGGAGCACTGTAAGTCAATTACCTTGAGAAGTGGTAAGGAGTTGGTTGAGCCCATGCCGAACAAGGAGTCCAGAGAATAAGAAGAAAAAAAGGTTACACTAGAATCATCAACTAAGCGAGTTGAGGATAAACCACAGTTGGCTACTTTGTCAGTCATTCTATTTCCTCAACGCCTCCAAAAGAACAAAAAGGATAAGCAATACAGTAAGTTTATTGATATTTTTAAGAAACTGCATATTAACATTCCTTTTGCATATGCCCTTGCACAAATGCCACATTATGTCATATTCATGAAGGACATCTAGAAGAAGAAAAGGAAGTTGGAGGATTATGAAATGATTCCATTCACAGAGGAGTGCAGTGCCATATTACAAAGAAAATTACCACCCAAACTGAAAGATCCAGGGAGTTTTTCTATTCCTTATTCGATTGGTGATATTATCTTTGCTAATGCATTATGTGATCTAAGGGCCAATATTAACTTGATGCCTTTATCTATTTTTAAGAGATTAGGAATAAAAGAGGTGAAACCAACAACTGCTTCTCTGCAATTGACTGATAGATCAATTAGGCACCCATGGGGAATCATTGAGGATGTTCTTGTCAAGGAAGGAAAATTTATCTTTCCTGTAGATTTCTTAGTGTTGGATATGGAGAAAGATGAGAACATGCCTATAATTTTGGGAAGACCATTCTTGGCTACGGGAAGAGCAAAGATTGATGTAGAATTGTGAGAGTTGAAGCTATGAGTTTAGGATGAGTCAATCATATTCAAAGTCTTCAAGGATCCTAGTCATTCACATCATATGAACTGTTTAGGCATTTTTAGGAGTGGATCACAATCATCCCAATCTTCTTTGGGGCCACATGCTTCATACTATTACTTTAAACCACCTTGAGGAAGAAAAGAAAAGTCAGGCTAAGGATTATAAATCAAGCACCATTGGGAGGCAACCCAAAGGTTTCTTTTGCAACTTTTATTTTCTAGCTATATTTATCTATTACTTTAGGTTTTTTTTTCTTGAATGAAGGAAATAGAACTCCCAGCAAGCAAATATGAGGTCATTGGAGCTTTGGATTCTTGAAACTCAGCACATTCAAGGAAGTCTCGTTAACCCTTACATTTGATGTTTACTTATTGTCCTTTTTGTTCCTTTCAGACATTGAGGACAATGCAGGTTTTTAAGTTGGGGGTAGAGGGATTTCTTTGAGTTTGAATAGTTTTTGCTAATTAATAAAGTGTTTTGATTTCTTTGGAAATAAAAGGTAAATAAGTGCAAGTATATTGATTATTGTCTAACTAAGAAGTGTAGTTAACTTTATTTTTATCCCTTTGATACTCTTATGAGCACTCAATTATAAGTATTTTGTTGCTTTGATGTTTAAAGGAATCTTTTTGTTGCCTTAGAACTTGCTCTGGCCTTCTGAATCAATCGAAATGCAACGTTTGCTAGGAAAAGAATTGGCTTGTTTACTTCATGTTGGTGTATTTAAAGAAAAAAAGAAAAAAAAAAGAAGAGAGATACTCCTACTTTTATAGTGAATTGAGTAATCAGGGGTGGTCATGAAACCCATGATTTCCTTTGCATGAAAAATTTACTTAGGAAATGAGTATGTGAATGCAGTCTTAATAGTGACTTGTGCTCGTAGTCAACTGCTTTCACCACAAAGTGTTAGTACGTTGGAACGAAGGTATAAGTGACTAATAGACTCTCTCTAATATGAAGAAAAAAAAAAGAAGAGCAAAGTAAAAAAAAATTGTTGTTAATATTCGTATTTATTAGAGAGTCCTAATGATCCTAGTTGACATGGTTTTTCTTGAGTGAAGGTTGGCTAAAAGGTGAGATCTTAGAGTCCACTGGAAGTTCGGCAAGTTCTGTTGTGGTAAAAAGTTTCTTTGAGTTGAAGGGTGGTAAAATATCAATATTTGTACACACACATGTTGATAACTCTTAAAATAAGAGTTATAGGATAGCATTTTAGGATTGAATTGTCATATTTTATCTAACTATATCTTAGAAATTCCCTAACTTTGAGTCATTTTGCTCTATGATTAATTTTGAAGTAGTAAAATTTTTATTAGAGCATTGTTATCTTAATTAACGAGTTTATGTGATTTATCTAGGGTTAATTCAAAGAAGGACTTGTGGAGAGTTGGAACAGCAGTTTTATAACAGTTTGCTGGAGCAAACCAGGAAATTCAGGCTAATATCAATTTCGCACGTGAGAAGACCAATTCATTAAATGAGTTGGCAATTGTCAGATGACTCAGCCTGTTGTAAGCAATGGGAGATCGCCACGTCGTCAACTATGCCCAGTCAGCCCTTATTTGCACAAACTATGAGGTATTTAGGTTGGGCAACCGTTTTACAAAAGGAAAAAGAGAGAAGAGACTGAAAAAGGAGGAAAAACAGAGAGGGAATCGGAAAGCTTGGTCTGAAGAAGGAAGCTACCGGAATCTTTCCAAAAACAGGAGGATTTTCCGTTGGAGCTGCTGCTGAATGCTGAGTCGAACGTTTTGGGGCAGCATTCCGTCTTCTTCTTCTGCAGTTTCTTCTTTCCTTTAGTCTTTTCTCTGCAATATTTCTGTTATGTCTACATTTCGATTTCTTTTCTGTGTTGTTTACATTATGAACTGATCACCTACAAGGTGAGGATTAGGGGTTGGATGTTTTGATCATTCTTGCAGCTTAATACATTGTCTTTAACTCAATATGGTTGTTAAGTGCTTTTACTGTTTCATCACAATTTCGTTTGGCCAACCATTTTGTGTAGTGCTTCTTTGATTTCTGGAAAGAATAGAAGGAGCTGATTGCTTAAGAACCACATTAGCCCCATTGTTAGGGTTAGTAGCTAGCTAAGCAAGGGGATTAGGGATAATCACTTGCCTAATGCACATAAATACAGCAGGATAGTTAATGCTGAAGTAATGGAAATGAAACAGCAAAATTCTGGTCATTCGGGAGAATACCATGTGAGCTGTAGTGGATTGAGGTATTTGATCATGTGTTTAAGCTGTAGAATAGATTAAAACGGACAATTACCCCTAATCCAAGCCTTCCAATTCATTCAAAGTCCAAGTTTAGTTGTTCTCTGTTTTTGCAGTTTACTTTATTAACTCTGCTTTAGCATTTATTTTGTTCCAGCAAATCTGAATTATTTTATTGTGTTCCATGATGAGTTTAATGGTTACAAATTGAGTTTATTGAGAATTAAGTTGTGGTAAATTAGAGAATTACTAGTCTCTGTGGATACGATAATTTTACTTACCACTTGCTACAAAATGAATGTGTACACTTGCGCATTGACATCCTGAATTTGCCAATTCATTCATTTTACTCTAGCAAGCGTGTCACATGTTTAGGGGTTTAAAATGAAGACAACGAAGCTTATCTGTTAGATATGATTGACATTTCTTGCATTTTCTATTCTTTTGTTTTGAAAGTTGATGAACACTATTTTAAAGCATAAGACTATTAACTTTGCATGACATATGCGCTATTGAGTTTTGTTTCATGATTCTTTGCTCAAGGGCGAAATAAAATAAAACATAAGATAAAAATAAAGATAGGTCAAATCTTACCAAGTTCCAATCCAAAGGTGCGGTTCTACTCAATTGCAAAAATTGATCATAGACACTCAAAATATTTAAACTTAACAATGCAAGCACTTGGTCAACTTATTAGGAAACCCCAAAAAGTAGCAACTTCCCTAAGGTCATTAACTCTAACAAACGTCAAGTTAACGCTAACTACCTAAACAATTTTTTACGAAACCGCTCCAAATTATTTAGATAAAGGCATTACGTGCTTTGGAAGGACCAAGACAACTAATTAGATTAAATAACTTTAATCTAATTAAGATGCTCCTTTGATTCCTAGAATTAAACATGCAAGCCATGTAATATGGAAACCCACAAAACATACACATGTGATAATCCTAATGCTACCGGTTCATTCAACATGACAATTACGGATCATGATCATGATTAGCAATAAAACATGTAGAGTGATTAAGGCGTCAATTTAATCAAAATACATACTTATAAAATTAACATGGGAATCAAAGAATACTTGCAATTGAAAGAAAACTACGTTAAGGTTCAAACCTCACAATATTGCAATTGATTACAACAGACCTCTGAATTGGGAATGCGAAGTTTAGCCGAGCATCGTGATAAAATTTGATACCATTATTGTCTAAGGAGAAAAGAGAAAAGGAGTCTAAAAACTCTCTAAAAACTTCTAGGCCAAGAGGCCAGAAAAGAGATCCCCCTTGCTGTCCATAAGAAGGCTTAAATAGCCTTCAAGTAGACAACTTACACAAGTAAGAAACCTAAATTCTAGAAAGATGTTTTCCCAAAACAATTAGGGAATAATATTTAAAATAAACTAAATAATGTTCTCTCTTGTAAAATGCTGGAAAATACATCTAAAACTCGAAAATCCTTCCCTAAATTCTTAAAACAAACATAGAATGTTGCAAATAAGGAAAGTTTCTGGATTGCGCAGTCTTCATTATTTTGCCCATAACTTCTTCTCCAAACCTTGGATCAACGTGATCTTTATATGGTTGGAAAGATAATTCCAAGATCTTTAAAATGATATCTAATTTGAATATATTCCAAAACGTGAGCAGCAAGATAATGGGAACGGAAGTTGGCACAAAATATTCTCGGGTACAGCAGTTTTTCAGCAGGAGCAGTAATCACTCAAAATGCCATAACTTTCATAATACTTATTGAAATGTAATGAGTCTTATACCGTTGGAAAGGTAATTCAATAAGCTTCGATTTGATACCAAATTTGAATATATTTTCATCTCTAAATATCATGGTATGACCGGTCAAATTTGGTATAGAAATTCAGTTGCTCGAATCACCTCCAATTTGGTCCGAATTAATTATGAAATGGTGCAAACTCTTCAAAGCACGTGAATTGTTCAAATCCCTAAAAAATAATAATAAAACACATAAAATCCTTCTAATTAACAAGAAATAAGTTTAATTAAATAGGACTTTATAGGTCCTATCAGCGAGCAAAGGCTAAGTTGGGGGTATTTGATAAGTTCATTTTATATATATGTATTATATCTTGTTTAGATTGTTTTTAGTTAGTTTTCATATAGTTTTTTTTATTTTTAATTCTTCATTTTCTTTTATTTTTATAGGTGATCAAAGATTTCATTTTGAAGGTTGAAGTTAGAGGACTTTTAGGTTGAAGCTTAAAAATAATAATAATACAATAATAATAAAAAAAATCTTGGCGCCAAGGCGCCCAAGCGCCCCAAACAGAGTGGGGAGGCAGATTGACAACGTCTAGGCGCTTTAGAAACTTTGCAACGCCTTCTTTTACAACGCTTAGGCACTACGTCGACTGCTCTAACTTTAAAAGGGCATCTTTTATAAGTTTGGGGGTCAATTTTTAGGTTCTTAGGGGCGGAAAACAGAGCACAGAAGAGAGAAAACCAGAAAATAGAAGAGATTACACCACCTTGGAGGATCGAGCACCCAAACGAAGGAGAGCTAAGCTTGAATTGTTTCTCTTTTCTTCTTCTTCTTTCTCTTTTGCTGATTGTAATGACCCTATTGACGATTTTTGCTGGTTTTGTTAAGTTTTACATTATGAACTAAGTTTTTCTTTCTAGAGCTTTGATGTAATCAAATACTCAAATCCTACTCTTTCTTAGTTAATAGATGATGTCTCTATTTCATATATGGTTGTGAGAATACTTCTACACTTAAGGCATGTTGAGATTTGGCCATTCTTTACATTGTTTCTATGTCATGATTTGAGATTGAGAGACAAGAATCAACTTGAAGTGTTTTCCCTAATTTACACTTGAGATAGAGATATCCTTGTGGGTTTTGTGGAAATTTTAGGTTCTATGGGCTTAATACTTGAATTATTTGAATTGTCATAGAGATATAGGCAATTTACATTTC
Organism: Trichosanthes truncata; assembly: GCA_033996785.1. Taxonomy (NCBI): domain Eukaryota; kingdom Viridiplantae; phylum Streptophyta; class Magnoliopsida; order Cucurbitales; family Cucurbitaceae; genus Trichosanthes; species Trichosanthes truncata. The sequence goes on from MU867261.1 coordinate 31,908,652, forward strand.
AACGAATATCGTTATTTCTTGAGAAAGAATATCGAGTTTATAGGGTAGAACTTGTCAACAACCTAGAAATAGAAGAAAACATTGGCTATTAATAAACAAAGAGTAGGAGGATGTATTTGATGAAGTCATTGCTCTAGAGTTTTTACCAATTTAGTTTTATCCTTTGTTTTTGCCCTATCAATTTTAGAGCATTAATTACATTTATTCATCAAGCCAGTTAAAATTTTCATTTCATCTTTGATAATTCGGTGCTTAGATAAAATTGAGACTAAAGAATTTGGTAATTGGTAGCTTTTAGTCCCTGTGGAGAACAAACTTTAATTTCAATCACCGTATTACTTGTAACAATTCGTGCACTTGCGAAATCGATCAACAATGAAGCTCAATCTAGGGTCGAATAGAATAGTGCTTGCGACCCTACAAAGAATATAGACAAGAGAAGCATGTTTAACCAAACAGATGGTAGAAGGTAGAGACGAAAAGATGAAACATACTAGTAAATTTTAAAAGAAATAAACCAAAAATAGATTTCATATGAGAGGGCTAAGCATAAACAAGCATCAAATATGGTTTAGATTAATTGAATTACAGTAAACAGATTGACCAAAAATAGAGAGCAAAACAAACGACAGAGCATAGATGAACACACAAACACATGGATTGAAATTCAATTTAACAAATTAAAGGTAGAATAGATAGTATCATATGGAAGTAGATAATAGTAATGCGCAAGTAAAAATCACAGAAGCCCTAACGAAATCAATGTTGGGATTTATGCCCTAAAGCCTCGTAATTAATTATTTATTTCATAATTAATAATAATTTTGATTATTTTATTTGCAATATAATATTATCCATTATATGAAAAATCCAAGGTTATTAGTGTAATCTTGAACAGTATGTGGTTGACATACAGGAGGATCGTGTTCAAGAAATAACCTAAAAGTCATAGTATATGGATAAGGTTGGGTGCCTTATCTTGGTAATACTATTGATATGACCCACTTTATAATAGTTACAAATGATTTGATCCAAATCGTTTATGTGGAGACATGTGAGTAGGGGTATCTTATACAATGAGTTTGTATAAGACTAGACCACGAAATATTTGATCTCTCTTTATAAATCCGTTAATTGAGAAGATTAATATTTCATCAGGATGATCATATGTGAATCGATCTTAATCTTGTGTGAGTTATGGACTTCTGTCTGTGAGGGCTTGTCCTTTGATTTGCATGGGTGAGAGTGGCTTTTATAGCCGATTCAATATGCTTACCATTTTGGGGACTTGACCAAATAGGGAGTTAGGAACATAATCTCACAAGATGGAATTCACTCCTTCCCATATAGGATAAGTAGATGAGTAGTTCCCTTAAGTGCTGATTTAGGGTCTTGAACAATGGGGCCCCACCCTCTCACTGGCCTGAGAGAGACTTAGTTTATAATTAGATTATAAACAAATTGTTCATTAGAGGATCAGTGGTACTTAAGGTGCAAAATGTAATTATAGGGGTAAAATGGACTTTTTACCCAGCTGTAATTACGAACAACTTGTGAATGATTGACTTGTATGTAATGATTATATCTATGGACACAACTTGTCCTACAATGCATAAGAGTGCAACTCTAGGTCTATAGTGGAGTGACCTATAATTAATGAATGAAAATTAATTAATTAAAGAATTTAATCAATTAATTTTGTATCATTGGAGCTTATAATATGTAAGTCCATAAGGTCCACTTGCTAGCTCATAGTAACACTAGAAGATCAATTTAGTTGAAAGAAAATTTTGAAATGTTCAAATTAATATTAATTTGAAGTGTTCAAATTAATATTTAATATATTAGATATATTAAATATAAAAGAGAAAAATATATTTATTGTATTTGATACATTAAATAAAAGATATTTATAAAATTTGAATAAGATTCAAATAAATAAATATTGTAGGAGATTTGAATGAGATTCAAATAAGTATAAGATATATTTTAATATAGGGAAAATTACCTTTTTGGTCCCTGAGTTTTTAAGATTGGGTGCGTTTGGTCCCCGAGTTTTCAAAATGTACCCTTTTAGTCCCCGAGTTTTGAGAAATAGGTTTAAAAGGTCCCTCTGTTTGTTTTTTCGTTTGCTACAGTAACGGAATAATTATTTTATTAATTTTAATAAAATAAAATAATAATTATAATAAAAAAATAAATTTAAATAATATTAAAATAAAAAACCCCACACTCTCTCCTCTTTCTCTCTCCTCTCCCTCACCCACGCCCCACCTCCACTCTCCTCTTTCTCTCCTTTCTCTCTCCTCTCCCTCACCTCACTCCCCCACCTCCCACTCTCTTTCTACTGAAGCTCGTCGCCGGCGCCGGCGCCGGCGTCTTCTCTCCGCTACAACAAGTTGGCAGTTCATCAAACTTCATCTCTCTCTTTTTTCCTCTCTTTTTTCCTCTCCCTCACCTCACTCCCCCACCTCCAACTCTTTACCCATTTTTCTTTACCCATTCCAATAGTCTCACAGAGGAGAGTTGGAGGAAAAAAGAGAGAGAGGAAGCCAACTTGTTGTAGCGGAGAGAAGACGCCGGCGTCGGCGTCGGCAACGAGCTTCAGTAGAGAGAGAGTGGAGGTGGGGGAGTGAGGTGAGGGAGAGGAGAGAGAAAGGAGAGAAAGAGGAGAGTAGAGGTGGGAGCGTGGAGTGAGGGAGAAGAGAGAGAAAGGAGAGAAAGAGGAGAGAGAGTGGGGTTTTTTATTTTAATATTATTTAAATTTATTTTATTATTATAATTATTATTTTATTTTATTAAAATTAATAAAATAATTATTTCGTTACTGTAGCAAACGGAAAAACAAGTAGAGGGACCTTTTAAACCTATTTCTCAAAACTCGGGGACTAAAAGGGTACATTTTGAAAACTCGAGGACCAAACGCACCTAATCTTAAAAACTCAGGGACTAAAAAGGTAATTTTTCCTTTAATATATTAGATATTAAAATATGATATTTTAATTATGGCAAAGATTTACCCTTGGTCTCTATAAATAGGACTCTTGGGTTGAGCCATTAGACACAACACATATCTCCTTAATTGAGAATTCTCTCTAGGCCTCTTACTCTCTAATCCCTTGTGGATTTTCTTTCAAGAGGCTCCCACAAGCCTTGGTCATGTGTTCGAGTCATAGCTAGGAAACTCTGTGGAGGAGATAAATACATGCCAGAAATATCTTCATATTTACTCAAAGTAAGTTTTTGCTTAATCTTAATTTTTAGTTTAGTTTTAAATAAAATCAAAGACGATCAAATGCTTCTGCTGCGGAGTGAAACGTTCATTCTTTCAATCAATTCATAAAAGCCCTAACAAAATAAGTTTCATTAAAAAAAAAAAAATAGAGGGATTGTTTGTACTCATCATTGACAGGTTAAAAAAGGGATAGAGAACAAACATGTTGTGAGTAGCCCCCCTCCCCCCCACCAAGCTTCAAACTAATGTAGAAGTCCCCTACCAAGCAACTCCATCTTATGGTCATTCAGACGAAACATGCAACATCACATACCTAAAGAAACGAGCCAAGAAACTACATATGAGGGAATAGAAACAGAAAAGCAGCAAGAGACTGTACATGTGTTGGGATTTATGCCCTAAAGCCTCGTAATTAATAATTTATTCAATAATTAATAATTTTTTTTATTTGCAATATAATATTATCCATTATATGAAAAATCTAAGGTTATTAGTATAATCTTGAATAGTATGTGGTTGACATACAGGAGGATTGTGTTCAAGAAATAACCTAAATGGTCATAGTATATGGATAAGGTTAGGTGTCTTATCTTGGTAACACTATTAATATGACCCACTTTGTAATAGTTATAGACGATTTGATCCAAATCGTTCATGTGGAGACATGTAAGTGGAGGTATCTTATACAATGAGTTTGTATAAGACTGGACCACGAAATATTTAATCACTTTTTATAAATCCATTAATTGAGAAGATTAATATTTCATCAGGATGATTATAGGCAACTCAATCTTAATCTTGAGTGAGTTATGAACTCCTGCCTGTAAGGGCTTGTCCTTTAATTTGCACGGGTGAGAGTGATTTTTGTAGCCGATTCAATATGCCTACCATTTTGGGGACTTGACCAAATATGGAGCTAGGAACATAATCTCATAAGCTGGAATTCACTCTTTTCCATATAGGATAAGTAGATGAGTAGTTCCCTTATGTGCTGATTTCGGGACTTGATCAATGGAGCCCCACCCTCCCACTGGCCCGAAGGAGACTTAGTTTATGGTTGGATCATAAACAAATTGTTTGTTAAAGGATCGGTGGTACTTAAGGTGCAATATGTAATTACAGGGGTAAAACAAACTTTTGACCCAACTGTAATTACGAACAACACGTGAAGGATCGACTTGCATGTAATGGTTATATCCATAGACACAACTTGTCCTATAGTACATAAGAGTGCAACTTCAGGTCTATAGTGGAGTGACCTATAGTTAATGAATAAAAATTAATTAATTGAAGAGTTTAATTAATTAATTTTATATCATTGAAGCTTATAATCTGTAGGTCCAGAAGGTCCTCTTGCAAGCTCATAGTAATACTAAAAGATCAATTTAGTTTGAAAGAAAAATTTGAAATTCAAATTATTATTTAATTTGAAGTGTTCAAATTAACATTTAATATATTAAATATATTAAATAGAAAATAGAAAAAATATATTTATTGTATTTGATACATTAAATATTAAAATAATTAATGTATATTAGATACATTAAAGAAAAGATATTTATAAAATTTGAATAAGATTCAAATAAATAAATATCGTAGGAGATTTGAATAAGATTCAAACAAGTATAAGATATATTTTAATATATTATATATTAAAATATAATATTTTAATGATGGCAAAGATTTTCTCTTGGTCTCTATAAATAGAATCTTTGGGTTGATCCATTAGACACAACATACATATCTTCAATAGAGAATTAGAGAATTCTCTCTAGACCTATTCCTCTCCAATCCCTTGTGGGTTTTCTTTCAAAATGCTCCCACAAGCCTTAATCCTGTGTTTGAGTCATAGCTAGGAACACTTTGTGGAGGAGATAAAGATCTGCCAGAAATATCTCCATATGTACTCCAAGTAAGTTTGCTTAATTTTTTTTTTAGTTTAATTTTAAATAAAATCAAAGACGATTCAATGCTTCCATTGTAGAGTGAAACGTTCATTCCTTCAACATGGTGGTTGTTTGAAGTAGCTAGTGGGTTTTAGTTACGAATATGAAAAACAAAACAGAAGGATATGGTTAGGGTTTCATCTCTTTGAGAAAAAACCACATATCTATGGTTAAGGTTTCAAATATTGGGGAAAAAGGTTGAAATCGACAAATTAAGGAGGAAAAAACCATAGATCTATAGTTAGGGTTTCATATATTGGGGAAAAAAAGGTTGAGCTCAACAGATTATGGAGGAAGAGATCAGATCTATGGCTAGGGTTTCATATATTGGAAAAAAATGGTGAAATCAACAGATTTGGGAGGAGAGACGGGACCTCGCACAGTAAGACAAAAGAGTGATGAAGAGGACGTAACGACGATACAGAATGATGTCCATGGGGTTGTGTGGACTTCAACAGTGTTTACTGTTGAAGTTCAGAGAGATGCAAAAATAAATCTGGACTTAGTTAACGTGTGAGATAAACGAGGAGTGGACTTAATATGTCCACTCCCCCCAACTTCTACTCCGTGGGCCAAACGGGCCCTAAGGAGCAAAACATATATTTAGCCTAGCCTAAATAATAAGATGAGAACTTTATATGAACAAATTTTACATACAAAATCTCTTGCAATTAAATTATGGATGAAAAAGAAGAAATCTAAGGCAATACAAATATATACAAAAAATGTCCCATCTCGCCTTAATTTTTCTCACTTCAAATATGTTGCATCTCAGGCCTTTCAAAGTCTTGTCAACCATAATTCATTAACATGTAAACTTTTGCACAACTTTTTCTAAAAGTTTCACCATTAACAATTACCCCAAATTCACTCAACTAGGAAGGATCATTAATTTATTTCCTTGAGAGAGATTTTGCATTTAGAATGAAGATCGACCAATTACCATAAAAGCTTGATATTCTGTAGAGATCAGACTCACAAAAACGTTGAGTAATTTAGGAAAAAATATTCGAGGAGGTTACCACAATGGTGTGGTTGAAAATTTTACATTGTTGAATGTATGAGAAAAAAACTACAAAAAACACTTTAAATATATATACAATAGTTATTTGAGGGTAGCCATTTTTTTATCTACATCTAACCATTATTAAGAAACAGTCACATTGTGACGGCTTCATTTAATAATTTTTAGTACTTTAAGGCAACGAATGCAATAGGTGGTACTGTGAACAAACCTCACAATAGTATAAAGACATGTTTCGACATTTATGCTGTTCGAGGAACATATATATATCCATAGTGTGAGAGAACAAGTCATTTATTACTGTAATTAAAGCAAGTTGTTTATGTTTCATGATAGTGCGTTTATTTTTCTATTCGACCAAAGTCTCATGATTTGTTTTATTTATTATTATTATTTTTTTTGGGGAAACAGTTTGGTTTAGAATTTAGAGGATATCATTTTTTAGGATATGTTTGGGAGTAATTTTAAAATTGTTAAAACCATTTTTGTCATATTCAAAATCACTTCGAAACATATTTTTAATTATTCAAATTCAATTTTTATGTTTTGAAAATTGCGTTTAAAAAGTGTAAAATCAAACATTAAGTTAGTTTGAATGATTAAAGACATGTTTCAAAGTAATTTTGAACATGATAAAAGTGATTTTAACAATTTCAAAATCGCTCCCAAACATGCCCTTAATCATATCATTTAGCACCTTTGTGCACTTGGAAAAGCAATCTAAAATATCATAATAGAGAAGTATAATAAGGGTATTAATTATCAACCTGAACATAGTCTAACTAATTAAGACATTATATCCTCAACAAAAAAAAGGTAAAAAGTTCAAATTCTCACATTCACATTTTGTTAAACTCAAAATATAAAATAGATAAATAAATAAATAAAATAGGAGCCTTAATTTCCTCTACAAAGTTTGAGTAATTATTTTAAGTTTTATTAATCACACGGAGAAAAATATATAAAATACCTCCTGAACTTTGGGGTATATTTCAATTACATGCTCCTAGACTTTGAATGGTTTTATTTTGACCTTTGAATCAAGGGCGGATCCACAATAGCCTTGAGCCCCCCTCAATTTGAAAATATTTTTATATTAGTATATTTTAGTTCACCTTAAATAACAAGAAATAATTATTGCCATGATGGTAATAAAGCCTGCCCCCCCCCCCCCCCCCCCCACCCCTCGGGGATATTTTTGTTTTTATTTTTTTTTCTTTTCGTTCTTGGCTCTTCTCTTTTCTTTTTTTTTTTTCTTTTGGTTTTTTGTTTGCCTTGAGCCTTTTTTCTTCTTTTAATATTTTTATTACCTTTTTTATAGATTTCAATGTAAGCCACCATTTATTCTTTAAATTATTATCTTTTATTTATATTATGATTAAAAATATTTTAAAATTTTTGTAAATTACTTTTAAGAAATTAATTCAATAAAGAACAACAATTTTAATAAGATGAAAAATTATACTTAATTGTTTCAAATTTTATTCTCTTTCTTGTATATTTATATAAAATATTAAAAAAATACTTTTAATCCTTGAACTTTCATGAAAGTAATAATTTAGTCCTTAAATTTTAATTTATAACAATTAAGTTCTTGTACTTTCAATTTTACAACAATTTAGTCAATGAACTTTAGTACGTAACGATGCAGTGTCTGTAATTTAAAATGTGTAACAATTAATTACCTATCGTGAAAAATATTGTTAAGATTTAGTGAGATTGATTACATATGTAGATTGATAACCTTATTAGGGACCAAATTTGTTTATAAACAACAAAGACTAAGTCATTACATAATAAAAATTGACATTATTTTGATAGAATTTCTCACAGTAAGATTAAATTATTATAAATTTTAAAGTATATGGACTAAATTGTTACAAATTTCAAAGTACATGAACTAAATTGTTATAATCCATAGTTCAATAACTAAATTGTTACTTTTATCAAAGTATAGAGACCAAACGTATTTTTAACCTATAAAAAATTAGTCATATTTTGCATTGGACAAACTAATATCAAAATGTATCAAGCCCCTCTGACACAAAAAATTGAATCCGCCACTGCCTTGAACTTAGAAATTGTTCCAACAAATACCCTTTGAGATTTTACTACTAAAATGATGAATGAAATTTAACACGATAGTTGATGTGTAAAAATTGAAACACATACATGACATCATTTACCACAACATTCATATAAAAATTGATGTGACAGCTAATGTGTGATTTTTTTTTTTTTTTTTTTTGTGAACGATGTTGTAAATGATGCCAAAGATATCTATCAAGTTAAAATGAATGGTAACAACAATCTTAATCTTTTATATAGGTTTTTTGAAATAATCTTTTATATAGTTGAAATTGAGTTGTAAATAATGTTATGAACGTTTTCCAATTTTCACAATCAGTTGTTGCTTCAATTTATGTTTTTTATTTTAACAAAAAAATAATGTTATGAACGTTTTCCAATTTTCACAATCAGTTGTTGCTTCAATTTATGTTTTTTATTTTAACAAACAAATAATGTTATGAACGTTTTCCAATTTTCACAATCAGTTGTTGCTTCAATTTATTTTTTTTATTTTAACAAAAAAATAATGTTATGAGAGTTTTCCAATTTGCACAATCAGTTGTTGCTTCAATTTATGTTTTTTATTTTAACAAAAAAAATAATGTTATGAACGTTTTCCAATTTTCACAATCAGTTGTTGCTTCAATTTATGTTTTTTATTTTAACAAAAAAAATAATGTTATGAACGTTTTCCAATTTTCACAATCAGTTGTTGCTTCAATTTATGTTTTTTATTTTAACAAAAAAATAATGTTATGAGAGTTTTCCAATTTTCACAATTAGTTGTTGCTTCAATTTATGTTTTTTTATTTTAACCAAAAAAAAAAAAAAAAAAAAAACTCTCTAAGGGTACTTTTTGAAATAATTTCCAAAGTTCAAAGTTAAAATGAAAATTTTCTAAGTTTAGATGCATAATTGAAACATACCCAGTTCAGAGGTATTTTATAGTTTAACCATTTTAGTTATAATATATCAATTTAGTTATAATTATTATATTTACTTAACAATGACTGGACAAATAAAGTGGTTAAACATCAAATATATGAATGTATGTTAAACTTTGAGAGAAATTAAGGGGATGTTTGGGGCATGAGTTTGGATTTGGGTGGCTTTGGGTTCCAAATCCAAAATCGTGTTTAGCCCAAGGTGTTGGTTTTGAAACATAATTCCATGGGTTACAACAATGCAACCCCATGAAGTTTGTGTCACGTTTTCCTCTTCCATTTCCAATGACTACTCTACAACAACTCCGGTGACAATTCCGATGACCACCCGACGACGACAACTCTAACGACCACATCGGCGACCCGACCACTGCTAACAACTAACTTCGACAACCACCCCCAACAACCTGACCATCTCGATGACCAAACCACTCTAGCGACCTGACTTGCTCACAACCACTGCCAACAACTATCCGACAACCATTTCAATGACCTGATGACCCGATAACCACCGTTGACGACCACCTCAAAAACTCGACCACCTGACAACCACAGCCAACGATCACCCTGACACCCGACAACCACAGTTGACGACCACTCGGTGACCACTCTAGCTATCTGACCACCCTGATAACCACTCTAACGATCACTCTAGTGATCTGAACACTTGACAACTACCTAGCGACCACTCCGCGCGACTCGACCACCTTACAACTACCACCGGTGACCCACCCCATCAACTCAACCACTTCAACGATTGCCTCAGCGACCCGACCACCTAATCAATTTTTTAAAAGGTTAAAATAAAACTAAAAATGGCTACTAAACAAATTTTTTAACCCATTATGTTTGAAATAGGTTTCAAAATTCATTGCAAAAATAGAGTTTCTAATATTTTAATTTTGAAAATAGAATTCGAATTTTATAACTCATTTATCTTAAATTCTTAAATAGACCTCTAATATTTTAATTTCTAAAATAGAGTTTCAAAAATAGGTTTATGAATACTTTGTAAAATAGAGATTTAAAATCCCTAATTTCTTAGATAGACTTCTAATTTTTTTAATTTTTGAAATAGAGTTCCAAAATAGGTTTATGAATACTTTGTGAAATAGAATTTTAGGTTCCCTAATTTATTAAATAGACTTCCAATTTTTTAATTTCTAAAATAGAGTTTCAAAAATAGTTTTCTGAATTCTTTGTAAAATAGAGTTTTAAAGTTTTTAATTTATTAAATAGACTTCCAATTTTTTAATTTCTAAAATAAAGTTCCAAAAATAAGTTTCTGAATACTTTGTGAAATAGAGTTTTAAATTCCCTAATTTCTTAAATAGACTTCCAATTTTTTAATTTCTAAAATAGAGTTCCAAAAATAAGTTTGTGAATACTTTGTGAAATAGAGTTTTAAATTCCCTAATTTCTTAAATAGACTTCTATTTTTTTAATTTATGAAATAAAGTTCTAATTTTGTAACCCATAATGTTATACAAGGGCTTCTACAATTCACAAAATATCCACTAAAAAATAAGAGAAAAATAGCATAACAAAACAACTAAGGAAAAAGGGAAAGAAAAAAACCCTGCACAAACTCATGATTCAGAACACTGTACCCCAGACACAGTCTTCTAATTTCCAGCCTCCAGAACACTGCACACCAAACATAGTTTTCTAATTTACAGGCTTCATAACCTCCCAAAACAAACCCCTCAAGGTTCTTATTCCAAACCCCAAGAGCACATTAAAAACTCTAAATTGAAAACAATAATCCATTAAATTATTATAGTACTTTCGAGTGTAAAAAGTATATATATATATATATATATATATATATATATATATATATATATATATATATATATATATATATATATATATATATTTCTAGAAGATTTAAAAGGTACAAACTTTTGAAACAATATAAAAAGAGATTGTGACAAGACTCATTTATGATGTTGGGGTTAGATTCAACAATGTGTGTAAAAAGATTCTCTCTTTTACTTTACAAGAACATTAAAGCATGGTTTTTCTTCTTCATTCGAGAGTCCTATAATTAGAATTGAGCTAGAATAGCTAATGTAATAATTAAATTATTATTATTATTATTTTCCCAGAAATTCTTCAAACATATTAATGATTTATATGAATAATCTTTGCCAAAACACGACATGCTGCATATTTGTTGTGTACAAAGCTACAAAGATGTCCTCTGCCCCTTGAAACTTCCAAGAAACTCTCTAGCTTTTACATATATCCCTACAAAATACTAAGAATCAATGCAATAATATTAATATTATTCCCAAGTGGCCAACCTTTTGTGTTACAAACACTTCAATCATCTCTCTTTGAAAGAGAAATGACATGTCAATCCACTGTTTTGATTTCCATGTCTCAACTGTAAATTCATAGCCTTTTTGGTTTTTGTTTTTCCTTTTTCTTTTTGATCATCTCAATTATTTCTAGCTAGACTTGGATTTTCTTTTCTGTTTTTAGAAAATATGTGCATTATCATACATTAAAACTATAATTTAGGACATATTTCTATTGGAATTCGTAGGTCTTTTTTTTTATTATTTTTTATCAGGTCTTTGAAAATAATTTTATATGCTACAAAATCTTTGACATCGTGACATTTGAAATGTGACATCTATACATATAAAGTTAGGAACTTCTTTGTGCCAATGTTTAAATATTCCCTCTTTATATGGTTTACTAAGCAATTTATTGAATTTGTTTTTTTTAATAGATTACTTAAAGCTTCTTTTGGGAGAAAAAGAAGTGTGTGAAACAATCTTACATACGTTTGAGTTTCTTGGGTTCATTGTACAATATGCATCTTCTCAAAAATGGAGACCCAAACAATGCATTTGGGAGAATTTTGTTGCATTGTTATTGTCTTCCCAATCCAATTTTCATTAATATAAGTCGCATTTTGGATAAGTTAAGAGCCCTACAACTTCACCAACCTTTTTTGAGTATCAATGAATAAAATAAATGAAAGAATTTTAAATTCTAATTATTCCTCAACTAAAATCAATCATAAATCCCAAGAAATCATGGACTTTTTCTTTGGAAATTATTTTCAAAAACGCAATTTTTTAAAGAGTTGTCATAGTAAAATTACTATTTAATCCAATTGTGATTTTGAAGTACCAAACAAACTTCATTTGTAATAAAAAATATATATATATATATATATAAACACACTAAAAAAATTAAATATAAAATAATAAAAGTAAAAACAAACACATATTTACTAAATTGTTTAAACAACGATCCTCAAAGATATCTTATAGTATTGAAGAAAAATAGCTAAAGATCGAACTAGCTATAGGTATGTATTACTAGCTAAACATCCTTAGACTTCCACAAACTTTTTTCTTTGTTTGGATATATCAAGAGAGGACATTTGTCAACTCAATTATGAAGTAAACAGTTACATTTTTGTTGTTACTTTATATTGTATTTAAACTACACATCTTCAGCGTACCGTAAAATTCTCATTCTTGTTCTCAAAGAACATATATAGTATATGCATATTTTTTTCTTTCACATGCATGTCATTATCTTGTATACAAATTATGTGATCCACATCAACTTCTCCTCACTTTTTCCCTATAAATTTGCCATGATTTATGTATGAAAGTCTACAAAATAGTACCTTGATTAGATTTCCATGAATAGGGTTTTTTCTTTTGGGGGTGGGGGACTGAAACACAAATTTTCTTTCAACATTCAAACCCTCTTAATATTTATACATAAAAAGCTAAGTCATGTGGCTTCTGTAGCATAAAAGGGAAGAAAAACAGTACAATGATAATGCCCAATGGAAGTATTGATTCCCCATTCATGAACCTACCATCTATATTCACCCATTTGGCTTATTAATTGAAAATGATATCTAAAAAGTTAGGGTTTTGTGTGGGATTTTTCTTTATAAGTATCAATCTGATACCCTTTTTTTTTTAAATAAAAAGTTATTGTTCAATAGTGTGGTTGGTGAGTTTTGAATATTTTTGCCTCTTTCTATTTGCATTGAGAGTTTGGTGTGTTTGCGTATGTGTTAAATAAGATGATGATTATTGTTTTTTAGTTGCCAATTATGTCAAAAAGGGGGTTCTATTTGATTGGAAAAAATTAGCCAGCTTATAACTTGGAATGTTGACCAAATCATTGTTGATTTTTCTTTGTTACCCTCACATAATCAGATTCCAAACCAAATCTCTAACAAAAACTAAATCATGGAGTTCCAAGGAAAAAAATGTTGATCAAATCTTGGTGCTATTTATATGGCTTCACTATCCATCCATCTTAACCAATCATCAATTGGCTTGGTAGTCAAAGAAATCAATAAACTTTTTCTTTTTAGCGTTCAACAATATATGGGACAAGAAGATTCAAAGCTTTGACTTCTTGGTCGAGGGTATATACCTAAACCAATTGAAATCAATAAACTATATAAATAATCTAGATCACTTCTTTTAATATATCTCACGTTCAAATTATGATCATCAACCGCTAACCTGAACATAGCTTAACTAGTTAAGACATGTATATACCCTTAATCAAGAGGTTAAAAGTTCGAATCCTTCTTCCCACATGTTAAACAAAAAAAAAAGATAATCAATCATTTAATATATTAAACAGTTTGAATTATTCTAGAATAATAGAGATGCATTGAGTATTTATTTTTAAAAAATGAAAAAAATAACTATCTGGTCGTTTCCTTTTTTCCACTATTTTTAAAAAGGTTCCAATTTGGTCAATATTTTTTAAAAAGTTTTATAATCATCAATTCTATTTGATTTATTACTTTGGAAAACTTGGTGAAAGAAGTTGGTCAAAGTGATACTAATTCGTTGATAGGTCAATATTTTTGCATCATGTCAATATCTAATAGGAGAAGAACACGATCAATCACTTCTAGTGACACTCTCTAAAATTGATCTTGAGCTCCAAATAACAGTTACTCATGGGTGGGTAAGTTCTAACCTCACCCTTATTTACAATATAATCTACATTCTTTAAAACAAAAATTTCTAAGGTTCCATTTGATAATTATTTGGTTTTTGAAAATTAAGTCTATAAATACTACTTCCACCTATAGTTTTCCTTATTTTGGTATCTACTTTTTACATATGTTTTCAAAATCCAAGCCAAGTTTTGAAAACTAAAAAAAGTAGTTTTCAAAAATCTATTTTTGTTTTTGGAACTTGGCGCGCTAAGAAATCAAATGTTATTTTAAGAAAGATGAAATCCATTGTAGAGAAATGATGAGAAAGCAAACACAATTTTCAAAAACTAAAAATTAAAAATCAAATATATATTTATCAAATGAAACCTAAACTTTTGAAAATTGAAATACTTTTTACATGATTCAGACAAGCACATCTTATAAAACTATCTAATTGAGAGGAACATAAACCAAACTCAAATGGGAAAAATTAAAAGAAAATAAGGATTTAATTGGTATATCATGAACAAATTAAATGCAATATACCTTCAAATTTGTGCAATTCACAAACATGTTTTTGCATGGGGGAAGGATGATGCTCAAATAATAGAAAATAAGAGTTTGAGGGCCTTAAGTCAAGGATTGGCAATAATGAAATAGTTTCCATTTTTGTTTGTGTGAATGATGATTTTTTTTTTTTTTTTTGGGTAAAGGGGAGACTAAAGCTTTGGAGAGCAATCAATAATGTTAAAAAGATGAGCATTGTCCCCAGTTAAGGTATCAACCTCACCTTCCAACTTGCATAGCTAAACCCTTTTTTTTTTTTCATCTCCATTCATTTTTTGAAACACCACCATCATCATCTCCTTCCAGTTGTGAAGTAGATGTTAGCAATTATTGCTAAAGTTTACCACTTTTTAAAACTCTTCCCCCACATATACAAGAAAGTGACACCACATTGATTATTGGGGAAAGGAAACTTGAAAATAGAAAAGATAAGATATCTAGAACTATTTATCCTTTAAAATTAAAAAAAGAAAAAGAAAAAAAAATGTACAAAGAAAGAATAAATGTTAAGGCTAAATGTATCATTTAGTTGTTTGAATGTTTTTTTTTTCAATTTTGTCTCTATTATTTTAAAAAGTTTCAATTTAGTCCATTGCGTTTTAATGTTTTCAATTATACCTCTTCAATGAGTGAATGTTAAAATTACTTCAAAATAAGTTGGAAGAAATTTAAAATAAGAAAACTAGACCACCTAAATGAGAAAAAAATAAAAATTTCGGTCAATTTTTCATAATTGGAGGAAGAATTGAAGATTTATCTCTCAGGTGATCTCATAATTCTTCCCTTAAAATTTTGTTAATTCACTAAGTATCATGTCATAGAAATTTATTATCAACCAATTTTAATATTAACGAATGGAAAGGACATAATTGAAAAATGTTAAAACATAAGAGACTTATTAAAACTTTTTAAACAATAGGAAAACTAAATTGAAAAATATTCCAACCTTAATTAAAACATATATTTAGCCTAAATTTAAGATATCATTTTTCACTTTCATCTCTAATCTTTTAAAATCTTTTTTTTTTCATTAACTTTTTAAAAATAATAACGTCTTGTTATTAAAAAAAATAATGATGTGAAAATTTTAAAAAATAATTATTTTTAAATGGAGTGACTATTTTTTTTAATTCAACAACATGTGAGGTGGGAGAATTCGAACATTTGATCTCTTTATGGAGCACATATGTTTTAATTATTTGAATTATGTTCAGGTTGATAATGGAATGACTAGTTGTGTTAGCATAGTTGCATTTTTAACTTTTAATGTTGTTTCTACACTAGCCATTCATTTTGGATTTAGGTGATTAAGTTACCACAAGTGGTCATAATGTCATATATGTTTCAATTTTATAGTTGATCACATGTGTCCAACTCATATAATTAAATTATATAATATTTCTAAATATAGTTAATAAAATATATCTTAACCTCATGCCATCATTTCATAAACAAATTGTAACATTTAGTGATTATATATGGTTAGATGGAAAAACTCTCTCAACTAGAGCATAGTTGTACAAACATTATGATGTATATTTGAGTCCTATTTAGCAATTCTATATGTATTTTCAAAGTACAAATTTGAAATATTTGTTATCATTTATCTACTTTACCATTTTAATTTATCTTTTGCAAAACGACAAAGTTTATAGAACTTTTTTTTTTATCTACTTGGAGGCATAAAAAAAAGGAAAATAAATGAAAGTAAAGCACTTGACTTGTAAGTATTTGTACTTATTTAATCAAAGTTTAAAGAACTCAAAATAATAATAAGAATAATAATAATAATATAGTTTAAAGAAGGATTTCTATCCAATTTAGAGGAAAAATTATTAATTCCACCAAATCTTAATTAGATTGAAATTTGATTGTGTACTTAATGCCCTAAAACTTGTTTCCTATTTTTGACTATATCTTCTTCTTTTTTTTCTTTTTTTTTTTTTTTTTTGCGTGTGTAAAATGTCAATTCTGATTCTCAAAGCAAAGCTCTGAAAAATTCAAAATGAGAATATCTATAAAAATATTCAAAATGAAAAGTAACTTTTTTTTAACTAAGTAAACTATACTTTTCTTTTAAAAAAAATAAAAAATAAATAACTAAACTATACTTTTCAATTTCATTGTGATATTTAGCTTATTTTTTGTTTTAGTTTTTTTTAAATATTCTTTAAAATGTTTTACTTAAAAATATTACTCTCTCGAAATTTATTTGAAATCACTCTAAACGATAATAGCATTACTTAATTTTAGCAACTTCAATTTAATTAAGAAAACAATAAAAAGAAGGATAGAAATACTACGACGGATTAAAATTGCGAGTGTTCATTCTCTAAACTAAAACCATGTCAATATTGTAAATAAGAGAGGTAACACTTTATAATTGTACATTTTAATATCTAAATAATTTATAAAAAGTTTCCTTGAATAATCCATTGGTTCTCACAAACTTTTAAACACTTTTGATGAAATTTACAATTTTCATTTATCTAGGAATGACCTTAACTACAAGAGAACTCTGAACTTAAACAAAAAGAAAAAAAAATTACAAGCGAACTCATTAGCAATATTGCGCCATAGAATACTTTTAGTATATAATCAGAGATATAAAAATATATTAAAAATAATTAAAAGTCTAAAAACTAAAATAGAAATGAACTTAAGTTCAAGAACTAAAATGGTATTATTTTTATCCTTCAATAATATTGTGGGGCTTTTTTAAAAAAAGAAAAAAAAAATCATCAAATTTGTAGACTCCACATATAGATATTTTTGCATGGGAGATTGCACCAATGAAGAAAAAAAAAATATCTACGGGATATACGCGTAATGACATTTGTGTATAGATGCAATGGCTGAAAGCTAAAGTATGAAAATGAACACTGAGTTTGGCAAGTACTTCTTTGTCCTTTCTTGCCTTTAGTTGACTCTCTTTGCTTTAATTCTATCATACTATTTTATTCACTTTATCTTATTTATGTCCTTTTCAATTTTTTTTTCGATCAAAAGAAGATAATTTTATCCATCTAATTCATTTTCCAAATTAATTCTCCTAATTATAACATACATTACCATTACCATTCTCTCATCTGAATTTTGTACAATATTGTTTCGATATTCTACTCAACTTGAGTTAACGACCATCACTAAAGATATTTCAAACCTTTTAAATTTTGCAGATTTGAGTTTATAGCTCTCATGATCAAGACATTAATTACTTATCTAAAGGTCGAAAGTTTAAATCCAAACCTTTCTTTAATCTAAAAAAATAATAATAACAATTAAGAGGAAAATTGTAATGGATAGTAAAAAACATTAGGATATTTGCAATCTAACAATGGTTTTTGAGATTTGCAAATATAGCAAAAAAATTTAACTCTGATTTATTATTATTATTATTATTCCAATTTTACCTTCATTAGTATATCAACATGTATAACAGTAGTATATCTGATATACTTTATATTTGGTATATCAATAGTATATCTAATATATTGTATATCAGTGAAATGATATACCTAAAATGATGTATATTTTTAGTATATCACTGATATACTACTAACATACTTCTTTTTAGGTATATCAGTTAAATGATATACTTTATTTGAAGTATATTAGTAGCATATCAATGATATTTTGCATATTCGATATATCACTGATATAATTCATATTAGGAATATCAATGAAATGATATACCTAACATTATGTATATCAGTAATACATCACTGATATACTTCATTTTAGATATATATTATATACTTAATATGAAGTACCGATACACTATTGATATACAATATTCGGTATATCACTGATATACTTCATTTTAGGAATATCAGTTCACTGATATACTTAAAATATATCAATAGCATATCACTAATATACTTCAGTTTAAATATATCTGGTATGTTGAATATGAAGCACTGATATACTGTTTATATGCTTCATATTAGGAATATTATTTATACTTCATTTTTGGTATATCTGATATACTTAATATGAAGTATTGATATATTGTTGACATATTTCATATTAAGAATATCATTTCACTGATATATTTTATTTTAGGTATATCAGTAGTATATCAACAATATATCATTGATATACTGTTGATATACTTTATATTAGTAAAATGAGAAAAAATGCTGGTAAGGTTATTTTTTACTTTTCCAAGTTGTTTTTGGACTGGGTCAGGTTTTTTGCCATCTTTGCAAACTTGAAAAACTAGAGACACGGCTGCAATTAGCCCAATAATTTTTGACATCCGTGACACCGACCCTAATTAAGAACTTAAAAACTAACGTAGAATCATGTTGGGAAAAAAACCTCTCACTTCTACTACAGGAATAAGCAAGAAAAATAACTGAGAAATTAAAATAAATCAACAAAAGAAGAAACACAAGAATTTACGTGGAAAAATTCCAAAATCGAAGAAAAAACAATAGACAAAAAGAAACTTCACTATGTGAAAATTATTACAATCATACAGAATTATCTTTCCGACCCCAATTACAAAAACACTCTCCCAAAATTTTATACCACTCATACCCTTTTTTCCACTCTCAAACAAGATAATAAAAAGAGGAAATTTAACTAGGGTTAGTACACCAAGCTTAAAGTGTTTCTTGGGATGATTTGAAACCAAAGTCATAGATTCATTTTATAGTACTTGGAGACCATGACTTTCTTGTACATTTTTTATGTGGGATAATTACCCTTTTAATATTTTGTCAAAAAATCCTACACACCTTTCTCTCTTTTCTCTCAACTTATTTCTCTGTACAAAAGCTTATTTATGTTTCTCATTTTTATAACTAAATATGACTCTTTTTTTTAAATAAAAAACATCAAACATGTTTTCAAACTAAAAATTGTCAACATATTTTGTTTGCTAAAAACACGAAACCAAAAGTTAGAGGTAAAAACAAGAGAAAAACAATGTTATCAAATTACATTAAAAAATTTCTTTTTAAGAATGTATATGTATATATATTTTAAATTATTTTTTGTCTTTCAAACTGAAACTAAATAAAAAAGGGAGAAAAAACATTAATTTGGCTAAATTAATGTTTTGGCTAAATTTCAAAAGTTTTAAAAGTATCTCTAAACTTTTAAAATTATATCAATTTGGCTAAATTATAGAAAATATCTCTAAACTTTTAAAAGTTTCATTAATACCCTTAAACTTTCAAAAAAAGTTTAAAAATACACTTACCGTTAGTTTTGGATGGAAATCATTAGTACTTTGTTTCAAAGATACCCCTGAACTTCCAAAAGTTTCATTAATACCCTTAAATTTTTTAAAAAAAAGTTCAAAAATACCCTTAAACTTTTTTTAAAAAAAAGTTAAAAAATACCCTTACTGTTAGTATATGAAAATAAATTATTAGTACCTTGTTTTAAAATACCCTTGAACTTTCAAAAGTTGTATTAATATCCTTAACCCTAAAAAAAAAGTTAAAAAATGCCCTTATCATTAGTATATGGACGAATAATATTTATCTACACCCCATTACCTCCCTTTTCCATTTCTTCTCTCTCTTGATTTGCTTCAATCTATGGCCTAACGCTTCCCTATTTTTCCTCCTTTTTTTCCTTTTTCTTTTTTAATACCCTATTTACTCTCTTCTTCCATTTTTCAATCTCTAAAACTATCTCATTCAATCAAGGTATATAGACTATAGCAAGAAGAAAGGAGAAAAATGGAACCATCAAGGCATCTTAAGACTTAAATGCTTTAACAAGGTTGTACGTTAGTAATTTGAGTTAGTACGTTTGAGTTTAATACACAAAAAGAGAGACATGTTGAGAATTTGGGTCATAAGTTTGAGGACATCTAGTGTGAGGGAAAAGAAAGAAAACATATGCATTACCAAATTTGTAGCAAGTTTGTGGTTAGTTAAGAAGGTTCCCCACGATTGAGAATTGGACAAATTGAGGAAAAATGAGAGCATCTATTGAAAAAAAAAATGAGGGTGTCTATATGAGTTGTTTTTGAATTAGTTCTTTTCCAACTCAAAATAACTTCAAAGACATTGACTATTTGGGTGTTGAAATTTCCTATATATATGTTTAGGCATGCTTAGAAATGAGAGAGGACTCCTTTTGTTTATTTAAAGTTCTAATATTTAAGAAGATAGGAGAAATGAGGGAAATTAGAAGAAAATAGTAAGAGGGTATTGAAAAAGAAAGGAAAAAAAAAAAAGGAAAACTAGAGAAGTGTTAGGCTATAGATCGAAGCAAATTAGGAGAAATATGAAATAGAAGAGAGAGGTAATCAAGTATAGATAAATGGTTTTCAACTATATACTAATGGTACGGGCATTTTTTAACTTTTTTTTTTTAAAGGTTAAGAGTATTAATGTGAAAGTTCAAAACTATTTTTAAAACGAGGTATTAACGATTTCTATCCATATATTAACCGTAAGGGTATTTTTGAACTTTTTATGAAAGTTTAAGGGTATTAATGAAACTTTTAAAAGTTTAGGAGTATTTTTTAAACAAAGTACAAAGTTTAGGGGTATTTTTGAAACAAAGTACTAACGGTTTCCATCCAAAACTAACAGTAAGGGTATTTTTGAACTTTTTTTTGAAAGTTTAAGGGTATTAATGCAACTTTTAAAAGTTCAAGGGGTATTTTTGAAACAAAGTACAAAGTTTAGGAGTATTTTCTATAATTTAACATATCAATTTTTATCATATAATTTCAATTTCATCACATTGAACCCTAAACTTAAACATATACTGCAAATCTTACCTAATGTTCAATTTCCGCTAAACTCACCCACTAGTTAAGTAAAATTTTCTCAAAACTCACTAATTTCAAGAGTAATCAAACATTCACAAAATTAGGCTCAATAAATGCACAAAATTGATGGTTGAAAAAATCTTTCAAAAATCACAAATTTCAACAAAAATTTAACCCACCTCTTATTTTTCTTTAAACCTTCATTAATTTCATACTAGACATATGTTTTATATTCAATGCACTTGATAATATTTTAATTTATGATTTTTCAAATGAAAGTCTATTAGAGGATAAAAATTACAACACTTTTTCTAGTTTCAAATAAAAATTGCAACACTTGTTGTGGGTAAAATTACACCTAAATGACACAGGCACCCCTAAAGTGTTGGGATTTATGCCCTAAAGCCTCGTAATTAATAATTTATTTAATAATAAATAATAATTTTGATTATTTTATTTGCAATATAATATTATCAATTATATGAAAAATCCAAGGTTATTAGTGTAATCTTGAACAGTATGTGGTTGACATACGAGAGGATCATGTTCAAGAAATAACCTAAAGGGTCATAGTATATGGATAAGGTTGGGTGCCTTATCCTGGTAACACTATTGATACGGCCCACTTTGTAATAGTTACAAATGATTTGATCCAAATCATTCATGTGGAGACATGTGAGTGGGGGTATCTTATACAATGAGTTTGTATAAGACTGGACCACGAAATATTTAATCTCTCTTTATAAATCCGTTAATTGAGAAGATTAATATTTCATCAGGATGATCATATGCGACTCGATCTTAATCTTGAGTGAGTTATGAACTCCTGCCTGTGAGGGCTTGTCCTTTGATTTGCATGGGTGAGAGTGGCTTTTGTAGCCGATTCAATATGCCTACCATTTTGGGGACTTGACCAAATAGGGAGCTGGGAACATAATCTCACAAGATGGAATTCACTCCTTCCCATATAGGGTAAGCAGATGAGTAGTTCCCTTAAGTACTGATTTCGGGACTTGAACAATGGGGCCCCACCCTCTCATTGACCCGAGAGGGACTTAGTTTATAATTAGATTATAAACATATTGTTCATTAGAGGATTAGTGGTACTTAAGGTGCAAGATGTAATTACAGTGGTAAAACGGACTTTTGACCCAGCTGTAATTACGAACAACTTGTGAAGGATCGACTTGCATGTAATGATTATATCTATGGACACAACTTGTCCTACAGTGCATAAGAGTGCAACTCTAGGTCTATAGTGGAGTGACCTATAGTTAATGAATGAAAATTAATTAATTAAAGAGTTTAATTAATTAATTTTGTATCATTGGAGCTTATAATCTGTAGGTCCATAAGGTCCCCTTGCTAGCTCATAGTAACACTAAAATATCAATTTAGTTGAAAGAAAAATTTGAAATGTTCAAATTAATATTTAATTTGAAGTGTTCAAATTAATATTTAATATATTAGATATATTAAATATAAAAGAGGAAAATATATTTATTGTATTTGATACATTAAATATTAAAATTTGAAATGTTCAAATTTAATATTTAATTTGAAGTGTTCAAATTAATATTTAATATATTAGATATATTAAATATAAAAGAGGAAAATATATTTATTGTATTTGATACATTAAATATTAAAATAAATAATATATATTTGATATATTAAATAAAAGATATTTATAGAATTTGAATAAGATTCAAATAAATAAATATCGTAGGAGATTTGAATGAGATTCAAATAAATAAAAGATATATTTTAATATATTAGATATTAAAATATAATATTTTAATAATGGCAAAGATCTTCCCTTGGTCTCTATAAATAGAACCCTTGGGTTGAAGTATTCTGAATAACACACATCTCCTAAATAGAGAGAATTAGAGAATTCTCTCTAAACCTCTTCCTCTTTAATCCCTTGAGGATTTTCTTTCAAGAGGCTCCCACAAGCCTTGATCTTTTGTTAGAGTCATAGCAAGGAAGATTTTGTGGAGGAGATAAAGACCCGCCAGAAAAATCTCCATGTTTATTTCAATGTAAGTTTTTGCTTAACCTTATATATTTTGTGTTTAATTCTAAATAAATCAAAGACGATCCAATGCTTCCGTTGCGGGATGAAAAGTTCATTCCTTCATAAAGATCTTCCTGAAAGAACCAAGCCAAGACCCAACATTCAAGCCAAGCTTAGGGCGACCAGGTGGACCAAGGGCGACCAAGTGGGGTAAGTCCAACAAAGTGAACCGAAACTATATGGGTCTGATATGACCCAAAACTTAAATCAAGAAAGATGGAACTGGGTTGTGCCGATCCGACCCTGCCAAACTAGACCAAACTAGTTCGAGTCCAATCCTACTAGGTATGTGTATCCTAAAGGCCCTAGGTCAAACAGGTATAAATATGCGATTTTCTTTGTCTACAGAGGTAAGTCTCATTAAGTTCTTCAAAACTCTGGCTACATACAAAAATATCCTCTGATTTAACTTAAGCATTGGAGCATGTGTGGAAAACACTACACCAGTTTATAGTTCTTATCGTTTTTGCAGATATTCTATTCCCAAAAAAATCAATTGATCACGTGCAAATCAGGTGGAATCGACTTTGCCAGATTTTGGTATATCAACAACACTTACCAAAGTTTAAGGTGTAATTTGATGAAATTAAAAGTTCGATAAAAATTTATACAACTTGTCAAGTTCATGATAAAAACAAATGATATTTACAAAAATAATAATAATAATTTTTATTTTTATATTTCAGTTCAGTTTTGAAAAAAAAAATTAAAAACTAAAGAAAGAGAAGAAAATCATTATTAAATGAGGCTCAAGAAGAGAATTTGAAATGCACAAAAAAATTTGTTACTTATTGTCAAATTTTGGACAGAAGAAATCTCACATGACCTTTACGTAACAACAACTAGGGGTGTGCACGGTTTGGTTCTGTCCGATTTTGACCAAGACCAATGACCGAACCGAACACATCGGTTCTGAGGTGTCATAAACCGAGGAAACCAATGTTTTCTTCAGTTTCGGTTACAAACCGAACCAATCGATTTCGATTTCAACCGGTTTGGTTCAGTTTTTAACTGAGTTTTGCTTACATGTTTTACCCAAGTCCCAATGAAGAGAAGCGGCAAGGGAAAGATGAGGCCATCGGCAGTGAGAAACGAAGAAAGTAAGTAGCATAGCCAGCGGCCATAGGTGGTTGTGGTAGTGAGACGTTGGCGATGGCTGCGAGAGTGAGACATCGGCAATGGTAGGGGCAAAGACGATGAGGAAAAGAAGAATATGAGATTAAGTTGGAAAGGAAAAAATGAAAGAAAAAGAAGAAGATGAGATTAAGTTGTATGAGAAAAATGAGAGGAAAGAAGAATATGAGATTAAGTTGTATGAGAAAAATGAAAGGAAAGAAGAATATGAGATTAAGTTGTATGAGAAAAAATGAGAGGAAAGAAGAAGATGAGATGATTAAGTTGAATGAGAAAAATGAAATGAAAGAAGAAGATAAGATTAAGTTGTATGAGAAAAATGAGAGGAAAAAAGAATATGAGTTAAGTTGTATGAGAAAAATGAGAGGAAAAAAGAAGATGAGTTAAGTTGTATGAGAAAAATGAGAGGAAAGAAGAATAAGAGAATGTGAGAAAGGGAAAATTGTAGAGGGAAAGAGAAGAAGAGAGAGACAGAGAAGAAGTGAGGGAGATTGATGGTTGATTGAAAGGAATAGTACAATCAATCTATCAAAGTGACACCTAGGGTTTTGAACTTTGGGTATTAAACATTGGATTGTGGATTGGACTAAAGGTTTTTTTAAAGTTAATTATACAGTTTGGTTCGGTTCGATTTTTTCGATTTTTTTAAAGGATGAACAGAAGGCCGAACAAAAAATGTCGGTTTTTTAAAAGTTTAAACCGAAAAAATTTAAAATTTTCTAGAAATCGGACCGAAACAATCGATTCAGATCTGTTCAGCTCGGTTTGTCGGTTTGGGTCGATTTTTGCACACCCCTAACAACAACGGTGAATTTATAATTTAGGGGAAGAACGCAACCTGCAAGACAAGAAAAACTTTGACACCAGTGTAGTGTAGGGCACATGGGCTCTGATTCTTAAGTCAGAGAGAGTTTTCAGAGGGAATTAGGTAGTTCTTAGAGTGTTTAGATGGCTAGAATGACCTTACCCCACTCTCTTCTCAAGAGAGAGTTTAAATACCTTCTCACTAGGGTTTTTGTGGGTTTCCGTCTCTTATTGGGAATGCAAGGACCGAATGGAGCTGGACCGAGATTACACAGGCCATGAGAGACCAAGGCAAGGCCCAAGGGAGGGCCTTGCCATGTGGTCAGCCTCGGCAACCATGGGCTTGGGTTTTGGCCCAAGCCCATTTCTTCGTCCTTTTGCGTCCTGGGTTGGTCCTCTGTTGCTTTTGGTCCATTTTAACTTCGTATTGGGCTTCTTTCCTCGTTTGGCCTTTCACTGTAGCTTTTCACTCAGCTCACTCTTGTTGGTTCAATTTTACCCATAACACTTAAATTTTAACTAGTGACAATTTATCCATATTTGCAAATATAGCAATATAATTATAATTTTGCAAATATAGTAATTTTTAAAGCTTTTTACATGTCTATTGAGATATTTTTATATAATTCCCTTTTTACCTCCACTAATATTCCATTTTATAGTATATTATTGATAGACATCTATCAGTGATAGTTTGATAGACAATTTTTACATTTATCAATAATATCATTGATGGACGTCTATTACTGATAAACTATTTTTACGTCTATTAGCGATATATGTATATCACTAGTAGACTGATAGGTAAAAAGTAGTGAGACATAAAAATGTCTAAATAGGCAAACAAACAATTATTGATAGGAAAATCAAATATCACTTATATACCCTCCTTATTCTATTGATATAGTATATCAAGGATGAACCTAATAGCAGATGAGCATGCAGACAATTATTGGTATAAAATAAAGTCAAATATCACATATATACATTTTTTATTCTAAACTTCATAGCAAGTGAGTATGCAAACAATTACTCATAGAAAAGGAAAGCCAAATACCACAAATTTATTAGTTTTAACCTATTGATATGGTAAATCGATAATAGACTTAATAGGAAATAAGTGATAGATGTTATTAGTCTATCAATGTTAGACGCATGTCAATGATATATACGAGGGTAAAAAAAAATTATGTAAAAATGTCTAAATAGGCACATTAAAATTATAATTGCAAATGCAAAATATTGTTGGGATAATCAAATTAATGACTAAATTTAAATAGTCGTTTTGAAAAATGACAAAATGACTTTTTTATTGGATAAATGGTCACACAATTAATTGAATGATGATTTAAAATAATGGAATGGACTAAAATATCCCTGCCTAACAACTATCTAGAATTTTGGGGTAATTTAAAATGATGTAAAAAGTTTGAAAAATTAATCAAAAGATAATCCTAAAAAATCATGTAAAAAATTTGAAAAGATAATCAAAAGATAATGCTAAATTCAAATCATAATTCGATGATAATGATAATTAAAATCTGTCAACTGAAAAAAGAAGAGAGAATCCAAACGCAGTTTGAGAATTCAAATACAGTTTTAGAATGCAAGAGGGAGCGTGTGGGGTAAAAGAAAGAAAAAAAAAAAGTACAAGAGGGTCCCTCCTAAAAACACGTTGGCCATATTTGATAGACCATTTTTCAAAATTTGTGTTTTTTTTTTTTTTTTTTGAAACAATACTTCATTAAAACTAACAACCACAATTAGGTACAAATTAAATCCTCATCAATGAGAGTGGAAACCCAAGAGGGGAAAGCTGAAAGCCAAAATACTCCTACATGATCTTCCTCTTCGGAGCAAGAATTCTACTCAAAAGAAAACTGATCGATGACCATCTCCACTTGGAGATTGATTACATCTAAAGCATCAGACTCGACAATGATAGGGGAATGGATTGTTTTGTTTGTAGGGAGAGAAGACTCCCCAACCCCACCAAATTGGTTTTCGCCTCCAAGTACTTGATCGCCCAAGGAGTCGGGGGAAATTATAGTACTATCGTAGTATGGAAAAAAATTTCATACTACTCTCATTTATTGTTTGTCACATCAACGTTCTTTTAAAAATTATGTGATATGTACCAAAAATTATGTAAAATTTACTAGTATTAAAACATAGTGTGAACAAAATGAATATGATACTCCCGTAGTATTAGAAATTTTCTCCAAATATTCTGAATCTTTTGGAACCTCCCACAGATGGAAGATTTGATCGAGTCATGCACCACCCACCCAATTCCACCTTTTACCTTGAGCTTCACACCAAGAAGCATTAATTCTGCCCTTGGGCAATTGGATCTACTAAAATTTTAAAAAATCAATGTCTTTATAGTTATAGTCATCTGGTCCAAATTCCCAATATTATTATATTTGCCATTAACTCTGCTTGTTTTGCCCTATATTAAGGGCCCAAAGAAAATCTAGATTTTAGTAACTGAAAAGTGTGTGTGCATGTCAGCGAGTATAGATATTTTTTTACTTTATCTAGTAGTGTAGCTATTTAGGGGACTGTTTGTAATTAACAATTTTGTTTCAATCTTCCATTTTCTAAAAATTAAACTTGTTTGCTGCCTATTTCTTCTTTCCTTTTTCTTTTTACCTTGAATACTTTTCAAATCTTCAATAAATGTCAAGTTATTTTTCAAAACAAAATTTTAAAAATTCCCAACTGATTTCATAACGAATTTCCTATTTGAAAAAGAAAGAAAATTAACTAATTTACAACATTTTTTTCTTTATAATCTATTTTTTAAAATATATTTTTTTAAATTCTAGTGAAATTCCAAAAACTACAAAAAGTAATTCTAAAAAGAATTATGAAGGGCCCCGTTTGATAACCATTTAGTTTTTTATTTTTAATTTTTGAAAGTTAAACCTATAAATACTACTTTCACTTATGGGTTTCCTTGTTTTGTTATATACTTTTTACATATATTTTCAAAATTTTAGCCAAGTTTTGAAACTAAAAAAAAAAAAAAATTAGATTTCAAAAATTGATTTTTGGAATTTGATTAAGAACTCAAATGTTTCCTTAAGAAAAATGAAAATCATCGTAAAGAAATGGTAAGAAAATAAACTCAGTTTTCAAAAATCAAAAACCAAAAACCAAATAGTTATTAAACATGCTTAAAATTTGATTAAGATTAGAAAAAGTGTTTATTCAATATATATATATAATGACATTAGCCAAATTGAGTATAACTCCACAGTAATTGACATGTACCCTAGACTAAGAAGTTCAATCTCCCCACCCCTAAATGTTGTTGAACTCAAATATATATATATATAAGGACATTACATTAAAAAGTGTTTGTAATTACGTAATGATTCTATATAATAAAATGATAATGGTAGTTTGTTTTTCTCTATTTAGACATTATTCAAAACGTGCAATTATTTCCCAAAAGAATTTGGTTAGGGCAGCACCAATATCAAAATTAAATCGTCAGCTTCCTAACACTTCTTTTTGTATGGTTTTTTCCATCTCTACCACCCAATAATTCCAACAAAAAAGAAGAGAGAGAAAATAAAAAGAAAATAAAAATTTATACTCTAACATGAGATTTAAACTAGTTGAAAAATGATCAAAAGAAAAAAAAACAAATAGATAAAAGAAAACCCTACTTCAAAATTCAAATGTTTTCAACGTTTCTTCGCCCCTTTTTTTTATTACTAAACAAATAAAGATCGTTTATAAATTCTCATTACTATATGGGCCCAAAAATGACGACATTTTTACTGTTTTGTTTTTTGAAACAATCTTGTTTATTATGCCATTTTATTTGTCTTGTTTTTGCTTCAACCAGATTTTTAAAATTTTTGTTGAAGCCTATTTAATGAATTTGAGATAGACATATTTACTTAAGTTATATTAAAAAGGGAAAACTTATTTTTAAGAGTTCAGAGAGTGAAAATTTAAAATTATAACATTTTGATCGATGATATAATACTTTTAACTATTTGAACTATAGTTGAGGTTAGTAACAAAAGTTTATTGGCTACATATGATTTGACCGACTCACAATAAATTATTTTATGAAAAAAATGAGTTGGTGCTATAAAAAAAATAATCTATTAAAAATTTAACTTGCACTAACAACTTACCACCTCATTAGAAAATACTATTTCTTAAATTTATTCTTTTAACATCTACGCTACCCAACAGTAGATACTTGATTGAAAATAAAATTATACATTTATAAAAGATAACCATGGAATTCTTGAAGGATAGGGATGAGGGCCAAATTACTTTTTTTTTTTCCTTTTTAAAAAACAAAATGTTTTTGAAAATCTCTTTTTTCTATATAATTAACTAAAAGTTCAAAAGTGATTTTATGAAAAGTAAAGTTCAAACAAAGAAATTTGTTACTAAACAAGCTTAATTTTAAAAAACATAAATTAAAAATAACATTGTTTTCAAAATGTGACTTATTTCATTATAATTTACCAAACATATAGTTTAATTGGATTTGTTTGGAACCATAACTAGAAGTATTTTCACTTTTCTATAAAAAAAAAAAAAAAAAAAACCCACAAAAACATAATTAGAAACTATAAACAAAGGTCTTATACATTAAAAATATCTTTCAATTCATTTTGTAACGACCCCAAAACTTAGACTAAGATAAGGGACATTACTAAACTTATAACCATTAAGCTGCAGAAATTTCGGCAGCATAACGGCGTAACTATGATTTACCCAAAAATTTCTTAGTACCTGTTAGACAAGAATTCACACATCTATAGCCAGATAACCAGATTATAATCCAGACTCCAACTACATAACTGCTAAAAGTTCAAGATCTCCCGACAACTCACATCAAAACAAAACAAAACTTCATTAGTCTTCTTTAAAACGAAAAGAAAAGAATGATTCAATTTAAAACAAAACAATGCAACCTAACAAACTTATTATAACCTCCATCTCAAAAACACATTACCAGAAACTCCAACTCTAATGAGAGAAATATGACCTACCAATAATGCTCAAAGAACAACAGTACTAAAGCCATAAGCATCACGACAACTATAACTATAATTCGGATACACTAAACTCAACGAGACGACTACTTTATGAGTAAACATCCAACTATGGCCTTTCTTCTCTCATGCCTCCTCCTCAGCATCGCCAGGGTCGTAGCATACGTCATCACCTACAAAATCTGGTAGTGAGTCAGTACATAACACGTACTGGTAAGTAGCTCATACCTGAAAGACCACAATCAACATACAAAACAAGACAACATGCTTGCAAGTATCATGCTTTCCATAACAAGCTAGATATGCAACCCACACAAACATCACATACAACATGCTTAATTCACAAGTTACATTCACAATGTACCATGCTCATTTCAGGCCTATGGGTTCACTATCCAAGTTCAACATGCTCACTCAAACTCCAATGAGTCACTCAGACCACTCATATTTAGTCCTCACAAGCTACCTGAGACTGATTCCTTCGAGACACGCCGACCTCTGACCATTTTTACCCAGGGCCTCAACGACTCTCTACGGTGCTCAGCGTTCGACCCTTAACCACATCGACTTAACCACATCGACCCTTGACCATTTTTACCTAAGGCCTCGAACTGTGCATTGCTCCCTTGACCATTTTTACCCAAGGAAAACGATGACTTAACCACATCGACCCTTGACCATTTTTACCCAAGGCCTCGATGTTTCTCTGAACTCAACGGTGACATACTACCCCTCGATCATTTTTACTCGAGGCACACTAGTATTCACTCCATTTTCTTTTATCTCATACAAGGTTCCATAACCTCACTCATTCTTACTAGAATGCATGAATCCTACGCATCATGCTTTTAGTTCATGATTATGCCAAACTACACAACAACCATAACATGCTTTCGCAACCAATGCCAAAGACTCATTATGCATCGCTAGATTAATCGAACTCAACATGGTAAGATGTTTATCACAAGGGGAACATCACGACATGAGGTTACCAACTCATCGTAGCATACTAAACATACTCAAAGTCACCAAACAATTCAATACAATAAGATATTCATAAGTAAGCAATTAGAACACACAACATGCTAACAAACAACAATCAAAACCCAACCGGTAGAATTCTACTTACAACGTTCCTAGGATATTCCAAGGTATTCCTAAAGAGAACTTTGAGCTTACTCGCGTGCTCTAAATTAAGTCCAATCTACGAACGCAAGTTACAAGAGTTAGAACTTAATCTATAGGATCTAATATGAGTTCGAAGGATTTAATAGCTTGCTGAAACTTGTTGGAACTTACTGAACTACTCCAAACGAGCTTGAATTACTGTTGGTTGGTGTTCGAGAGTGTTCGAATCAACCCAACAGTGCCAAACCGACTGAAACTCTGCTGTAAATCCCATTTTTTGCAGAAAACCGCTTCAAATCTTGGTTGTTTTGAGTCCAAACAAGATAAAATTACAAATCAAAGGTATTTAGGTATTTAGGGTATGGGTAATCCAAAACTAAAGTTTATTTGGCAAGGGTATGTGACAAACCTCAACAAAAGGGAGAAAACGTCTGGATTTCGTGCTGTTGCTGCAATAGAAATCTCGCTGTTTGCTTGCTGAGGCGTCGCGCGTGTGTGGGTTCGCCGGAGGGATATGCTGGCTGAAGAGCGCCGAAGCTGTGGCCGGAGAAGGAGAAGAAGAAGAAGAAAAATCGAAGGAGATGGGGAAGGAGGGGCTGTCGGCGTGAATGAGGAGAAGAATAAGAAGAAATTTGATGAATGAAGGCTATCTATGAATGAAATAACTAAAACAAATCTTTCTTTCCTTCTTAAACAAAAAGCCCAATATTTAAACAAATAAAATAAAAGATTTAGGATCAAATCTTTGGGTAAAAGCGAGTTTCCAAAAAAAATAAGAGATTTGATCTAATTCGAAATTCTTTATCTAAAGTTATAAAACTTAATTACTTAAATTTACCCACTAAAATTCGATACTCCTCGTGTCGACTTTAAACAAAGAATTTAAACGTTCACCACAAATACGAACATAGGATGGAAATTAATTGTACCTGAAGTTGCAGGGCGTCACACATTTAGGTATGGTTTGGTAAAAATTTGGTTTTTAGTTTTCTATTTTTAAAAATAGGTTTGTTTCCTCGCAATTTTTTTTATATGTTTTCACCTTTCTTTAAAACTCATTTGAATTCTTAGCAAAATAATTTTAAAAAACATAAACAAATATTTAAAAACTTTTTTTAGGTCCTGTTTGGTAACCATTTAAGCCTCGTTTGATAACCATTTGATTTTTAGTTTTTAGTTTTTGAAAATTAAGCATATAAATATTACTCCCACCTATGGATTTACTTATTTTGTTATCTACTTTTTACCTATGTTTTCAAAAATCAAGCCATGTTTTGAAAACAAAAAAAAAAAATAGTTTTCAAAAACTTGTTTTTGTTTTTAGAATTTAACTAAGAATTCAAATGCTTCTTTAAGAGAGATGAAACTCATTGTAGAGAAATTGGGATAAAACAAACTTAATTTTCAAAAACCAAAAACCAAAAACCAAATGGTTACCAAACGAGACCTTAGGCCCCGTTTGATAACCATTTGATTTTTGGTTTTTGGTTTTTGATAATTGTGCTTGTTTTTTCACAATTTCTCTACAATGAGTTGCATCTTCTCTACTATGGTTTCCATTTTTCTTATGAAAACACTTGAATTCTTATCCAAATTCCAAAAACAAAAACAAGTTTTTGAAAACTACTTTTTTTAGTTTTCAAAACTTGGCTTAGTTTTTGAAAACACATCTAAAAAGTAGATAAGAAAACATGGAAAGTCATAGGTGGAATTAGTATTTATAAACTTAATTTTCAAAAACCAAAAACCAAAAACCAAATGGTTATCAAACGGGGCCTTAGTTTTTTGTTTTTGGTTTTTGAAAATTAAGCTTATAAACACTACTACCACCTATAAGATATTATTTGTTTTGTTATTAGAAATGTTTTCAAAATCCAAGTCAAGTTTTGAAAACCAAAAAAAGACGGACCCATTTGATAACCATTTGATTTTTGGTTTTTGGTTTTTAGTTTTTGAAAATTAAGCTTATAAATACTATTTTCACCTATATGTTTCCTTGAATTGTTATCTACTTGTTACCTATATATGTTTTCAAAAACCAAGTCAAGTTTTGAAAACAAAATAAAGTAGTTTTTGAAAACTTGTTTTTGTTTTTGGAATTTGGCTAAGAATTTAAATGTTTCCTTAAGAAATATGAAACTCATTGTAGAGAAAGTGGGAGAAAACAAGCTTAATTTTCAAAAACTAAAAACAAATAACCAAATAGTTATCAAATGGGGTAGTAGTTTTTAAAAGCTTGTTTTTGGAATTTGGAATTTGGTTGAGAACTCAAATGTTTTCTTGAGAAAGATGAAAATTATTGTACAAAAAATTGTGAGAAAACAAACATAATTTTTAAAAACTAAATGGTTATCAAACGGGGTCTTAATTTTCAAAATTTTAGTTTAGATTTTGAAAACTTTTTAAAAAGAAAACACCAAAACAAAAAAAAAATACATGAGTAGAAGCAATATTTATAAGCTTAATTTTCAAAAACAAAAAATAAATGCCCATTTGATAACCATTTGGTTTTAGTTTTTGGTTTTTGAAAAATAAACCTATAAATACTACTTTCACCTATGAGTTTCCTTATTTTGTTATTTACTTTTTACCTATATTTTCAAAAATCAAGTAAAGTTTTGAAAACTAAAAAAAGCATTTTTCAAAAACTTGTTTTTGTTTTTGGAATTTGATTAAGAATTTAAATATTTTGTTAAAAAAGATAAAACTCATAGTAAAAACTTGATAAGAAAACAAGCACAATTTTTAAAAATCAAAAATCAAATGGTTATCAAACAGAAGCTTTAACCATTGATTTTGAGTTCAAATAGTAAATTCTTGTAACTTAATAATTGAAATAAGTGAATGACATTTGAGTTAATAGTTGGTCAACAAGGTTGAATCAAAATCACATGGTATTTAGAAACTCTCTCAATGTATTAATTAGAGACCAAAAAAAATCTGTCTGTTGACTTGATGGGGCACAACAACAAATGCCTTGTCACCAAATGCTTCTTTCTTATCTTCAATTAGAGAGGGGATTGGCGTTTGCAAATCCAACTCCATACACATTTTTCCAATGCTTATTGAAGAAAACATCTTTAATGATACATAGCTTAATCAAATTTCTATTTCTAATTAATTTATCTTATACCACATCAATCTCAAATTTCAATCTATACATGAAAAATGATGACAAAACAAGATAGATGGATTTTGAAATGCATTTCTCATCTCACATTTTCATAACGATTTTGATTCTTCCATCTAAATATCTTTATTCTCATCCATATATCTTTCCTTGATTTATTGCATTTAGAAAATTTGAATTGGTTAGTAAAATCTCATAACATAAGTATGTTTTTTAATGGGTTCTTAAGATTAAAATTAACCAAATATCAAGAAACCCTAAAGGAAAATGCAATTTTTAAGCCTAAAAATTTTAATTTAAAATAATTTTAATAATTTATTGAAAACATACAATAATTTTTGTTAGGGTAAAAATGAAAAAGAAAAAATCAATAATTAAATATATAGTTGGACTAATATTTTGAGGATGGAGAGTATGTTCTTGTGGGACCCCTGATTTAAATTTTTTTATAATATCACACTATAAACAAACTTTGTATTATTATAATATCATCCATTCCGCTGCTCCCACAAAACATGGATTTATTTAATGGTCAGTGAGATATGTAAAAAAAGGCAACATTTCTTTAGAAGAATGAGTTCAAAGTCTAAAGTAGTCACTTGCTTCAAATATTAAAATCCTACAAAAAAAAATTTAACAGCTAAATATTATAAGTCAGACAATTGTTTTGTAAAATCTATAAAGATGCGAGTATACTAGTCTAAGATTTCACGAATATCGAGAAAAAAAAAAGGAAAGGAACTAATTTGGCGAGATTTGAAAACTTAGGTATAAGTGATTAATACTAAAATAAGGGAAGGAACAAAGTAAAGCATATGGAAATAAGGGAAGGTGTTGGATCCAAAAATAATGTTGTCTGTGCTTTAAAAAAGAGGACAAAGAAAATCTGATGCCCTTTTGGTTGTAATCTTTGGCAAAAGCAAACAATTAAAGCTTTAATTCAAAGCTTAGGAGACATAACAGATGCAAAATTTTCTCCACTCCCCAAAAAATAAAAATTATTATTATAAAGTAAACTATGTTTTGTGTTTGTGGGCCATAACATAACTAGGCTGCTCCTCCAGCTAGCCAAACCGTGTGCTGCTGTTTCTTCATGTCTTTCTTTTCTACTCACTTTTTTTTCTTTTCTATGTTTCAAAAAGTTTTTAAATTTTACATTTTCATGACCGAAGTTTTTAATAATACTTTATACGAGGTTGAAATTTGATATTTCATTGGTGCATTTTTGTTGAATTAAATCTTATCTCTTTTCTTATTTATGGATAGTGTTCTCTTTCTTCATTTATGTTGTTTTAAAAATTAGCAACTCTTCAAATGAACATGTAACAATTCTTTTTCTTGCCAATCTATGCTCGATGGATAATGCATCATTTATCATTTTAAAGATTGATGGTTTAATTTTCTACTCTTGCAATTGTTGAATTAAAAAAAAAAATCTTTTGCTTGCTTTTTTTTTTTTCTTTTATTAAATGGATTGGTTGGTTCTTTTAAATATGACTAGTTGGACTTTCTAATTCGATTAGAGTTGAATTAATATTTGACATTTGATGAAAAGGTTAGCTTATAAAAGACAATAAATTTTAAATGTCCAAAGCACCATTTTTCTATTCAAATTCAATGTGTTCATAAAGTAGAGACTTTATTGAAATTTTCTTTACCTTGAAAATAAAATTGAAAATTTTGAAATATTTAAAGGGTTAAAAACACACTTTCAGTCCTCATATTTTTAAATTGGTAGTAATGTAGTCAATAAACTTTAATTAATATGTAGCAATTTAGTCTTTATAGTCCCTACTGTGGAAAATCTTATCAAAATTAAGTATCGATTTTGTTATGTAACGACTTAGACTTTGTAGTTTATGAACACATTCAATCCCTCATCAGTTTATTGAACTACATAGATAAGAAATCTTATTAAATATGAAAAACATTCTTCACAATTAGGATTACAAAAACTAATTTATTACATATTAAAGATTACAATAGGAGTGTAATCAAGACAGGACGAAGATGTGGATGACTTTCTCATCCTTGTCTCCACCACCCATTCTATTCCTCATCCCTATGAAATCCTCCATTAAATTTTGTAGAGATTCCCTGTGGGAAACTCACGGGAGGAATTGAATCTTCTACGAGAAATTACTTCCTATTTACTTTTATTTTAGAATTTTCCAACTAAATAACTTTTCTTAGAAAATTTAAAATAAATTATTATAATTTTCCATGAAAAATCCTCGTTTAAATGGTTAAATTTTCCTAAATAATCTTTATTTAAAAGGGAATGTTAGGTATCTCTAAAATTAAAACAAAAATGTAAGGTTTAGGGTATATATATATAATAAACAAGGCAGAGACGGAGAACGTATTCCCTATTCTCCATCGCCCCATCCCCGTGTAAGCCACAGGAAAAAATTCCTCCACCTCTACCTCATTCCCCGCTTAAGCCAAGATTTTCTATGTCGTTTGAGGTGAGTCTTGAAGGAAAAAAGTGACCTCTTTAGTTTAGAGACTAAATATATTGAAGTACAAGAACCAACCGTGTTTACAAAATTGAAAACCAGCATGTATGGTACATTTCAGAAACCATACAATAGATTTAGCATAAAAATAATATATTAATTTTTATAAGATAAATTCTTGATTAGATTTCATATTTCAAAGCTTAGTATTAAAAATTGTTTGTCACTTTCTTTCTCTCTTTTTTTATTTTTTTTTTATTTTACGAATTCAAGTACGACAATATGAATTTAAAGTTATAATTTAAGATTACTAATGTTTTGACTACTTAAACCATTAGAAAATTGATTTAATAAAATAAATCATAGTGCACGTATTTAATGGTAGAATAAAATATACGTAGAGGACGAAAATATGGATCAATCAAAATGGAACATGAAAATTAAAAAGCAAAAACCTTTTTTTTTTTTTTTGTTAAAAAATTAGGTTATAGCTTGAGTAAGAATCAAATCCTATTTATTACACTTGAATCTTTGTCCCATAAAAAGAAAACAAGGGATATTACAAGCATCATTTTTAATTTTTTAAAAAGAAAAAGATCAGAAAAAAGTCCTCTTATTATTTATTTTTTTTTTAGGAGAAAAAGGTCATACTCTACTCAACATGAACAGTTGCTGCAATATTTATAATAATAATAATAATAATAAACAAACAAAGAATTTTTTTTTTTTTTTTTTTTTAAAGTTACAGTGAAAAGATGTTAACAGCTTTTTCCACTAAGCCACTTTCTTGTATAAATATGTAAAGGCAGAGCTTCCATTTGTTTCCATGGTGTATTACCAGTTCCACCACCTCACCTTCACAAACCTCCTATTTCTACATTCTCTTTCTGCACTGAATCTCGCCGGAAAATGGAGCAAACCTGGCGAGTCCGCTTAGGGATTCCACGGTTCCGTTCCCGGAGATCGGAAGAGGAAACCCTCGCCAAAGCCACATGTTCCCGCGCCGGAACTTTCGACGTCGATGACTTCTCCGACGTCTTCGGCGGCCCGCCGAGGACCGTCCTCTTCAGGAAATTTTCCGACAGGTTTGAGGGTAAAGACTCCACTTCCTTCTACGAAGAAGTATTCCGATCCACTGATGTAGTTTCTCGCCCGCAGAAGGGCGGCCGGAGCTTGCCGGCCTTCAGAATCCCCGTTAAGGAGGATAGGTTTTACCGCGATGTTTTTGGATCGGACGACGGCCGGCGGTCGCGAGATAGGTCGGAGCCGAGCTCCAAGGAATTCACCAGATCGAACTCGTCTTCCGACCTCAGCCCCCTCCGGCCGGTCATCGGAGATGACTTGGCATTCCCTTCGTCGTCTTCAAATCACAGGTTGGTAGTGTTCTGTAGAAAGTGAGGGGGCCAAACCCCTATTTTGGATTATTCGATTGGACATGTATGCCCCTAAGGCTTAGGTCATTTTTCATCTGTTGTTTGATATTGTTTGGCGGTTTCTTGGGGGTAATTTAGAAAAATGATAATCAATCTAGGTTTTGATTAGCAGTAAGTTTATGGAAACTAACAACCAATTTTGTTTTATTGATGACTTTGCTTAGACCTTAATTATGAAGCTCATGTTTGATTGCAATATGTCTGTAAGTTGATGCTGTTTTGAAGCTTGATTTGACCAGCATTGTCTAGCACTTAGTTTAATGTGATTTATTGTTCCCATAATTTAGTTTGACTGAAAGAATTCAATATCTACCTCCTGATTGAAATAGGCCAAGCAATGTCCCAACACAATGGAACTCATACAAAACCATGTTCAAGGAACAAGAAATGCCACAGTTCCCGCCTGATCTCTCCGCCCATATCGATAACCGGTATGTGGAAGATGAATATGATGATTGTTATAGAAGCTCAGACCATGGATTTGGAGAGCATGTATCGTCCCCGGAAAACGTTATTCTGGCACCAAATTCATTCAGAAGCATCCAAATCTGTGTGGATGATTTGGAACTAAACTCCCCATCATCTGCTGATTCTGCACTCTGTGAAGATCCGGTTTATTATGGTGGTATTTACGGTAATGTTTTACCAGAAGACGACGATGACGACGAAGATGCTATGAGCTCTTATGTCATTGAGATAACTTCCATCAATAGAGAAGAGTATAGAGAAGAGGTTTCTATAGATGAAGCAATTGCTTGGGCTAAATCAAAGTATCAAAGTCCTGCATCTGAGACAGATTTGAGTGTTAGACAACAAGAAAGTGAGCAATCTGGGGAAGAAGAAGGTAAACTTCAGTAACAACGCTTTTCCATGCAGAACCTGTTGAGTATGAATGTGTATGTTTAAAATTGAAAATCCTAACAGTATTCTCCTTTTTGTTATTTTGCAGGAAGACCTGTTGCTTTTGAATTTGCAGATCAGCAGTTGAATGATGACGGATTGTTGCAGACAGAAGAGGTAATGATTTTCCACTATGCGCATGAAAAAATCGGAAATAGGAAAACATTTCACTCATATTACCACAACCACATGCCCTTTTATGCAATTCATCTAAATATTGGTCAGAAAGTATTCTGGATCATGCGTGGAAGAATATATGCAGCTAGTTGATTGAATTTCTTTCTCATATAGATTTAAAGCAATTGGGTAATAAAGTTAAATTGCTTTTCTAACCTGTGTGATCTACTTTTTGCCTCAGACACAACAGAGAGATGTAAAAGTTGAAGAAGGAAAGCTGCAGGTGGACATCGATGTAAGTAATTAGCACAGAGCTTCATATTTTTAAACATGGCATCATTTCATTTTGCACTTGAATATTTTCCTGATT
Source organism: Trichosanthes truncata (assembly GCA_033996785.1). Taxonomy (NCBI): domain Eukaryota; kingdom Viridiplantae; phylum Streptophyta; class Magnoliopsida; order Cucurbitales; family Cucurbitaceae; genus Trichosanthes; species Trichosanthes truncata. Next base: position 31,948,725 of record MU867261.1, read on the forward strand.
GACTGGTTCCTACTGGTAATTCCAAATTTAGGAAAAAGAGCAACCAAGCTAGTTAATTAACGCAAGATCATACAAAATGGTTGTCTAATCATTTCATCGTTTACTCTTTTCTTTATAAAGAATTATTTCCTCATATACAAGGGACAAGACCTGAGAAGGGCTAGTTTATTTTCAGGACTAAACATATTGCTGATGTTCTTTCTGGCTAAGTAACGAGTTTCTGATCTCTGTTTATTCTCCTAATGTCAAATAACAGAGAGAATTGGAAGGGTTAGATGAAAAAATAAAGCTATGGTCAGCTGGAAAGGAGACCAACATCCGCTTGCTACTTTCTACGCTTCATTATGTAAGTTCGTCGATGTCAAATAACATCGTGGACATCTCCTTCCTCTTCATGCTAACCTTTGATCTAACGACATGCAACCATTTTGTCTGGGATCAATACAGATATTGTGGTCAAGTAGTGGGTGGTCTCCAATATCCTTGACAAACCTGATTGGAGGCTCACAAGTGAAGAAGGCTTATCAAAAAGCAAGGTTATGTCTCCACCCAGACAAGCTGCAGCAAAGAGGAGCCTCAATGCTGCAAAAATATGTTGCAGAGAAGGCTTTTGCCATCCTTCAGGTAACTCTTTGCTCATGCAACATAATTAATGAACATCCAAGAACTTAAAATCAAACACCAGATCGAGAATGCATATGGATTAAAAAGAGAGAAAAAGGACTGAAGTGGCGAGAATAGTGTTGAATAGAATGTTTATTTGTAGGAATTTGATTTTATTAGTGACTGTTTTGTAGGACGCGTGGGCTGTATATATATCCCAAGATGTCTTCCTTAACTAGAGCCTAATTTGCGATCTTTTGGCAAGTCATTGTGAGTGTAAAGCTCAAGAAAGAAGCAAGCAAGAAGCAAGCAAGTCTGGAACATTCAGAAGATGATACCCATTTTTGCATTAAGAATTTGAGAGTGAACCTGATTACATATGAAGAAAGTTGTGTATAAAACAGAAATCAGGTTAACTACGGCCTGTATGTATGTAAGATATATCTACTTATGTAGTGTTATGTGTAGATTTATATTTCATTGTGCAGCTACGTTCAGAAGATGATTGCAGAACACTTGTGCTTTGCATATGTACATACACATTTGGGGATAGATTTCAATACATATTAATACATTGTTCAGACCCATGTTCTTTCCATGTTATGAAAAAGTAATTTTCAAGTTTGGGGCCAAATAGAATCGAGTACAATGCTACCGACTACCGAGTCGATTGGCGCCATCTAGTTCAATCAGGATGCCTCTGTTTTGGCTATCTTAAAAACTAGTGATTTTTTCATGAAAACAAATTCCAATTGAAGGGACAAAACAGGGATTCATACAGAAAATTTGACCACTGAGGAGCCGAAGAGTGAGTTTCATATTCTAGTGCTTAATATTTTAAAATGACATAACAGGCATGCATTCATAGATGTGAAAGATGATAATCATCAACTTGAAGAATGTTGATCGAATTGAGGAAAACTGTCGTTTATACAGTGAATTCATTGCTGGAAAGAACAGAACATGAAAGATAGATGTGATAGATGATAATCATCAACTTAAAGAATGTTGTTCAAAATGAGAATACTGTCGTTTACTCAGTGAATTCATAGCCGGAAAGAAAAGAGAAGAAGCTTTCTGAAAAGTTGATAAGTTGCATCAAAGATAATCAATTGTTTACATCTGTTCAGCAAGTTGAAGAAGTTCATGGCTTTAATTATATCCAACAGTGAAAATTTTGGAGGATTAGGAGTATGAAATCCAGATCAGAAAAACCCATATGATGAAGAACTGCAATGAGATGCAAGGGATAAAATGAAATGTAGCTTTTTCAATTCATGTAATTTACAGAGTAAAATGATGGGGCAAGAGCAGAAAAAACCAGTCTCTCTTTCTAAGCCCCAAAGAAGAGAGAAAGAGAGAGATTCAACCACCCCCTTCTCTTAACAACACTCTAAACTCATCATCTGTGGTCTTGAGCATAAGTGGCAAAGCCACTTCCTTTCCACTTTGCACAGTCTCCACATATCTTGGTTTTATCCTCTTTTCCAAGCTAAAGGCAAAATACTGAGGGAAATCCTTGAGCTCCTCCAATTTTCGATGCATCTCCCCAGAAAAGTAGTCGAACTTTGGCTTGAAGTTGTTTTCAATGCTGAAAGTGAGCAGTGCTGGACACCTTAAAACCATCCCCACAGTTTCACTCCTTGAAAACCCCAAACTCTCTAAATATTTGAGTTTGGGAATCAAGGTCTTTTCCACACTTGAAACCAGCAAAACAGGATCATGGTAAGCCAAGGCCTCCAAATCCTTCAACCCAAGTCTTTGAAGGTAAAACAAAGCTGGTTTCAGCTGGTCTTTGGCACTTGAAGCAAGCAATCTTGGGCACTTGTTGATGGTCCTTCTGAAGTTCTGATCTGGGATTTTGAGGTCTTCAGAGAGGAAGTTGAAAACTGGGATTAGGTCAGTTTTAACATCAGAAGTGAGGATTTTGGGACACATTCCAAAGATTTTGGCAAAGTCCTTTTGGTTAATGCCTTTGGATTGGAGAAAGGAGATGACAGAGTGGATGGATTCAAGAGTAACAGAATGGAGAGAAGGATTCAGAGAAAGGGCCTTGCCAGTATCCACACCCATGATTTCAAGGCAGAGGATTTTCTCTTTGATTTGGGAAGAGAGAGTGGAATGAAGTGGTGTATAGAGAGGATGCTTGTGGAAGAGGCTTTTGGGTTTGGCTGCTAAGAAAGTGTTTGGTTGCTGGGAATTTTTCTGAGAAGAGCAGCAGAAAGAAGAGTGAAAAGCAGTTGCAGAAGCAGGCATGGTGGAGGGCTGAGACATGGGCTGTTGTCGAGAAGAGACATTTGATCTAATGGAAATTTAATTTATGGGAATTTGGAGGAAGATGATTGGCCGAGATTGGATTTCGAAGATTGTTTCGTTCGGCTCAACCTTTCTTGGTGGATTTATCACTTTTTATCTCTGTTTTATCCTTGCAACAGATACCGTCCATATTCTCATCTCAACATTTCAGGTGTTCGCTTTTTTCTTTTTCTTTTTTCGTGTTCTGAAAATAAATGCATTTTCTTAATTTACGATGCTTGTAAAATTATTTTCAAATTTTTGGATAAGGATTAAGGAAAGATATTTCCGAAATTGTGGATAGAATTTAATGAAAGAAATTTCTAATTCACTCAAAAAGATTATGAAAATGATTTTCTTTTTACGACATCCAAAATACAGATTGAACATAACTAGATTTAAATTGTGGAACTGGTAAGATGGCATTTTTTATTTTTTATTTTTTTTTTAAAATATTAAAATTCATGGTAAATAAATTATATAGATTTGTTATGAACCAGAACAACTTAAGAAACACAAGAACACAATGAAGAAAATAGAGCAAAGTAGATAGATTTCTTATTGCCAAGTGAATTATTTTTTCTTTTGGGTATATCGTTTTAAAAGCTTCATACTACACATGTTTATAGTGTTCCAAATGAGTAGACTCCAAGTAATCCAAGTAAGCTCCAAGTAATTCAAGTGAGTAGGTTTCAAGTAATCCAAGTAGGCTCCAAATAATCCAATGGGTATCTACCATATACAATATTGTATTTATAACACACCCCCTAAGATATCCATTGTATATAAATTATATGCCCCGTTAAAACCTTATTAGAAAAAATCCAACGGGAAAAAACCTAGTTATGGAAAAAGAGTACATTATTTATATACTTTAACAACTGCCTCATTAAAAAAACTTTGCTAGGAAAACCCAGTGGAAAAAAAACTATAGTCAAAGAAAAATAGTGCAGTACTTTTACTCCCCCTCATGAAAATATCACTAGAGATCTCTGAGTCATCTCATTCCAATGTTGTGCACCAACATCTCAAATGTTGCGGTAGGTAATGTCTTCATAAATAGGTCTATCATGTTATCTTTTGAAAAAAAATTGTTGGACTGTGATTTCACCATTTTCTTCAAGATCATGGGTATAGAAGAGCTTTGGTGAGATATGTTTTCATTCTATCTCCTTTAATATATTCTCCTTTGATTTGTGTTATACATGTTATATTGTCTTCGTATAATATTATTGGATAATCTTTGCCACAAAGCAAGCCACATGTTTCACAAATGTGTTGAGTCATTGATCTCAACCATACACATTCTCGATTAGTCTCATGAATTGCAAGAACTTCAACATGATTTGAGGAGGTGGCTGTAATGGTCTGCTTTACAAACTGCCATGATATAGCAGTTCCTCCACATGTGAATAGATAACTCGTTTAAGATCTAGCTTTATGTAGATCAGATAAATATCCAACATCTACATAACCAACTAGATCAAAGTTCGATTTGTTCGAATAAAATAAACTCATATCAATCGTCCCTCGAAGATAACGGAGTACATGCTTAACTCTGTTCCAATGTCGTTTTGTGGGAAAAGAACTATATCTAGCTAATAAATTTACTGAAAATGTTATATCAGGTCGTGTATTATTAGCAAGATTCATAAGTGCACCTATCACACTAAGATATGGTACTTCATGACCAAGTAGTTCTTCATTATCTTCTCGAGACCGAAATATGTTCTTTTTCATTTTCCAGTAATCAAATTATCATTAGAATGTTCAATGGGTGTGCTTTGCCCATGTAAAACCTTTTTAAATCTTTTATACATAAGTTGACTGATGAATGAATATCACATCTGCTAAATGTTCAATTTGCAAACCAAGGTAGAACTTTGTTTTTCCAAGATCTCTCATCTTAAATTCTTTCTTAAGATATTCTAGTCTTTGGAAGCTCTTCAAGAGTTCAAATTATATTCAAATCATCAACATATACAGCAATAATTATAAATCTTAACTGTGATTTTTTTTTTATAAAGACACATGGACAAATAGGGTTATTTTTATACCATTTTTTCAACAAATATTCACTAAGACGATTATATCACATTCGTCCAAATTGTTTTAATTCATATAAAGATCTATGTAATTTGATCGAATATAATTCTCTAACATTTGAATTATATGATTCTAGTATCTTTAATCATTCAAGAATTTTTATATAAATATCACTATCTAGAGATCCATATAAATATTTTGTGACTACATCCATTAAATGCATGTCAAGCTTTTCATATACAGTCATGCTAATTAGATATCTCAATGTTATTGCATCCACCACAGGAGAATATGTCTCGTCATAATCAATATCAGGTTTTTGCGAGAATATTTGTGCAACAAGTCTTGCTTTATATCTTATGACCTTATTCTTTTCATTTCTTTTTCTTACAAATACCCATTTGTATTCGATAGGCTTGACATCTTTTGGTGTATGGACTATTGGTCCAAAAACCTCACGTTTTGAAAGTGAGTTTAATTCTACCTGGATTGTTTTTTTCCACTTAAGTCAATCATTTCTATGTCGACATTCTTCGACAAATATTGGTTCAAAATCATCATTTTTATTAATAATATCATGGGCAACATTGTAAGCAAAAATGTTGTCAACAACTATATCATTTCAGTTCCATCTTTTTCCTGTTATGACATAATTTATGGAAATTTCATTATTATCCTCAAGTATCTGACTTTCTTCAATATTTTTATGACTAGTCGTATTCGGGATTTCTTCTTGAATATCCACATCCTTAATTGGATCATTTTGATTATTGACTACTTTTCTTTTTCGAGAATTTTTATCTTTGGAACCCATCAGTCGACCACACTTCTAGCGTGCCACAGACTCATTAGTTGTAGCAACTTGCTATGTTGGGATTTCAATTCTAGATGAAGCATTTGTAGCTGGTATGTGTGATTTGATCACTTTATTAATATCTGTAAATGTATCTGGCATTTGATTTGCAATATTTTGCAAATAAATTATCTTTTCAACTTCTAGTTCACATTGATCTGTTCGGGGATCAAAATGAGATAATGACGATATTTAATTTGATTTTCCAACTTCTTCATTACTCCCCTTTATGTTGAAATTTTTGTCTCATTAAAATGACAATCAGCAAATCGTGCAATAAATACATCACTTGTCAGGGATTCGAGATATCTAATAATTGATGAGGAATCAAATCCAACGTATATTCCTAACCTCCTTTGGGGACCCATCTTAATACGCTGAGGTGGAGCAATTGGAACATATACTGCACATCCAAATATGCGTAGATGAGAAATATTTGGCTCTTGCCCATAAGCCAATTGCATTGAGGAGTACTTATGATAGGTTGTTGGCCTAATGTGTATAAGTGATGCTGCATGCAAAATTGCATGGCCCCATACAGATATTGGAAGCTTTGCCCTCATAAGCATTAGTCTCGCAATTAATTGCAAACATTCTATAAATGATTCCGCTAAACCATTTTGAGTATGAACATGAGCTACAGTATGTTCAACATTTATCCCAATTGACATACAATAATTATTGAATGCTTGAGATGTAAATTCACCAGCATTATACTTTTAATTGTATAATCAAGAAATTCCCAAATTACCCAAATTTGATTAATTTAGTAAGTAACCTTGCAAATGCAAGATTTTTACTTGATAATAAACGTACATGTGATCATCTGCTAGATGCGTCAATTAGAACCATAAAATATCTACATGGTCTACTTGGTAAGTTAGTAGGTCTACATATATCACCATGGATTCATTCCAAAAATGTAGGTGAATTCAATTCCCATTTTAGCTAATGATGGTCTAATAATTAATTTTCCTTGAGAGCAAGCAACACATGACAATTCATTAGTTTGAAGAATCTTCTGGTTTTTTAATGGATGTCCATGTGAATTTTCAATAATTTTTCTCATCATTATTGACCCAAGATGACCCAATCGATCATGTCAAACAGTGAATCTATCTAGATTCATGAACTTCAAGTTCATTGTTGCATAGGTTTCAATTACTCGTATATGAGTATAATATAATCCAGAAGAAAAAGCAAGCAGTGTTTCTAATATACATTTTTCATGTGAAACAATAGATGCGATATAGAGACACTCAATATTATTTTTACTATTAGTCTCAAAATGATAACCATTATCACGTATATTTTTTAAACTCAATAAGTTTCTTTTTGATTTGTGAATCGGTCGCTATACGCAAGTGCACGTGATCGAAATAATAAGAAACTAAAAGTACTCCAAAGTATCATACCCAAGGGAACGGGTTTTAATAAAGTTTATTAAAATGGCACAAAATTGTTGTCAAATTGCAACTTAAAGTAACCAAGGGTGAAAATGATTTGTGTGGTGTTTTGACTAAAAGAAAAATTGTTTGAAAAACAATGAAATTGAAAAATGTATTCAATATGCTAATGCCCCTTTGGAAAGAAAATGCAACAAGAAAGCAATTGCAATCGTAGCTAACTCAAGAATTAAGTAAACCGAATTCAACTCCTATTCGACCTTCTATAAAGTATTTTTAGGAGACTAAGTGATTAAACCTATATTTCTATGGCTAATCTAACTTAGATATTTTTGCACAACTCTAGTGGTTTTAGAGTCTCGCCCTATGTCTAGGGTCGATGTTTCAGGTCTTATGTCTAAGCCTTTTCCTCCATTGCTTTTGCAATATCCGCTTCCCTTAACCCTTTCGGTATTAAGTTTAGCTTGGCAAGCAACACTAGATGGCCAACTAGTGTTTACCCAACATTGAACTCACCAAAAGCAAACAATAGTTCAAAAATTAGCTAGATTGTTTTTACTATCGAGCCTTACATCTTTCCTTTAGGGCATTCACATACTTGAATCCCCTAGAAAATTTAGCTCTTCATAATTAAACTAACAAAAAACAGTAAATTAAACTTGCTAAAACTCATTGATACAAAAGAATGAAGATGTAAAATGACTAGCAATTCAAGCTTGGTTTCAAATACCCAAATTACCAAAAGGATAAATCTAGAATTAATACCCAAGAGATATTCATACAACAACCAATCTCCAATAAACAAATTACAAGAAAGGAATTAGGAACTCAGTAACTAAGGCCCCGTTTGATAACCATTTGGTTTTTGAAAATTAAACCTATAAATACTACTTCCACCTATAGTTTTACTTGTTTTGTCATCTACTTTTTACCTATGTTTTCAAAAACCAAGCCATGTTTTGAAAACTTAAAAAAGTAGTTTCCAAAAACTTGTTTTTTGTTTTTAGAATTTAGCTAAGAATTCAAATGTTTCCTTAATGGAAATGAAAACTATTGTAGATAAATTGGGAGAAAACAAGCTTAATTTTCAAAAACCAAAAACCAAAAACCAAATGATTATCAAACGGGGCCTAAGGGTTCTGAATTTAAATAAAAAAAATCAAAAATTACAGTAATAAAACAAAAGAAAATTACAAAAGAAAGCTACAGTAGCTAAAATTCATAAGTTAATTGACATAATGTAAATTACAGTGTTTGAAGAAATTAAAAGAACAACTATACTACAACTCATTCCTCTTGGCTCATTCGAACAAGGATTTGTTCATAACCACCACTAACTCTCTTGTGATGGGATTGAGGAAGAGACTTGGGAATGAGATCTAGAAGAAAATAAAACAGAACAACAACTCAAAACTGAAAATAAAAATTGCAGATAGACTATAAAAACTCAAAAATAACATAAACGAAATTCTTCAAAAATCGAGCTCTTTTCTCACGACTTTCTCCTCCAAATATATAGGAACTTCATGCTAGGGTTTCCCCTTTGGTCGATGGACAATTACAGCTCATAATCTAGATGAAATCGTGGGTATATTCTCGCACAAAATCTCGAAATTTGTGTTTTTCCTTAATTTCCAGATCTGTCAAAATTGCAATTGCAGCAATTGCAATGCTGTTGCATTCCATAAAAATCCTGCATCAAAACATTAAGTAAGTGTGAATTTTTCTTCTTTTGTTTTCTTTTTTCAACTTACTTAATTTAAATGTCCTCCAACAATAATGTGATTAAATTCAACCAATTTTCTATTTTTCATTAAATAATATGAATAAAAATTACAAGTATAACTAAGTTTAAAGGCCAAATAATCCTCATGAATGAGAATTATCAATTTGCTAGAGAACAAAACATTATTAATTGTGAATTTTGTTCCTCTAGGAAAGATAAGGTTTACTTTTCCAAAACCTTCAATCAAGTTTGCAGAACCTGATATAGTATTGACATTTGCTTCTAGCATTATCAATATGGAAAAGTATTTTCTACTTTTAAGTATGGTGTGCGTAGTTGCACTATCTGCCAACCATAAATCTTCATTGTTCATCTTTGGATAAGCTAAAATATGAGAAGTGGTCATGATTCTTTATTAAAAAAAACGATTACAGTAAGTCTTACAACTGAACATGAAGAAGAGAAGAAAAAAAAACAAACCTACACTAGAAATATATACAAGAAAGATACTGAAATTAAAAACAGCACTAATATTGGACATTTTCATATGAAGTATTTCCTATTTCTTCAATTGCATCAATTCTCTCTTCAGGAAATTCAAAGAAGTCAACAACATCTAAATACGTCATGTTGGAAGGGTCAAATACATCATTTTCTTGAAATGTGAAGTTTGCTTCTACATTTTTTCTTTTTCCTTCAATGATGCTTAATAGATGTCTACTAAGTGCTTAAGCGTACGACATGTACCAGACCAGTGCCCTTTCATGCCACATCGAAAGCATTGGTTTTCGGCACTTTTAGAACTCTTTCCTTGAGGAGATTTTCCTTTATGATCATCATTATTTGTGGTCTTCTTAAAATTTGAATGACGACTACCACGAAATGAATTATTATTTCTTCCTCTACTGCGGTCACAACCTTGACCACGACCACGATTATTGGACACTACAACATTCGCTTCAATGAATGGTGTTACTCTAGTTGGTCGAGATTCATGATTTGTCATCAATAGCTCATTATTTTGTTCAGCCACAAGAATACATGAAATAAATTCATAATATTTTTTAAACCTTTTCTCTCGATATTGTTGCTGCATAAGCATATTCGAGACATGAAAAGTAGAGAATGTCTTCTCTAACATATCTTCATCAGTAATTTTCTCTCCACATAACTTCAATTTTGAACTAATTTTGAATAATTCAGAATTATACTCGCTTACTAATTTAAAATCCTGCAACCTCAGGTGCATCAAATCATAATGAGCTTTTAGAATAATAACTATTTTTTTTTATGATCATACATTTCTTTCAAACTTTGCCATAAGTTGTAGGGATCTTTTACCTTAAGGTATTCTATTTTCAATCCCTCATAAAGATGATGGCGAAGGAATATCATGGTTTTTTCCTTTTCTTGATTAGATGCATTATTTCTTTCTTTAATTGTTTCTCCAAGATTCATGGTATCTAAATGAATCTCGGCATAGAGGACCCATGACAAGTAGTTATTTCCATTAATATCAAGAGCTGCGAACTCTAATTTTGTAAGATTTGCCATTGTAAAACTATCAAAAACATGTATACTTACATTAGAATTTTAATAAGTACACCATACATGCATACTAAAAAAATTGTAGCATTGTTATATTGCATTTTGTTTATAAAACATATATCCAATATATATAACATGTTTTCTCTATGAAAAGATAACTGAACAACTCATTAAAAAAATCCAATTAACTACTACATCACCTAGAACACAAAATTGACTAATACAACTCCTAGGCAGTTCCCAAGTAGATGTGTTCTCTTTCGGTCAGCTTAAATACCTCATCCTAAACAGAACTATCCATAGACATAGTGTTTTTTATAGTTAATTTTTATGTTAAAATCATCAAATAATTAATAAGAATTAGAAGAAAAAAAATGATAAGAGCTTTTGAATTTTATGAATCAAAATATACATCAAGCTCAACATGTAAAATGAGATGAATCATAAACCATGAATTCAATTATATAATTATGAAAAAATAATTAATTAATTAATATTTTGACCATAACATATTAAAAACGACATGGTCGACATGCACAAAATAATAGGTTGTCAACGTTCAATACACAATGTAAATACGGGGTATATAGTATAAATGCATTATATATATATGAAACGTTCATAACACACATCATAAAAACAAATTTGATAAACCTACCTTTAGTAAAGAAAATGGTAGATCAAGCTCGTACTGATAATGTGTTATGAATAAGAACAACTTAAGAAACACTAGGACACAATGGAGAAAAGAGAGCAAAGTAGATAGATTTCTTATTGCCAAGTGAATTATTTTTTCTTCTGGGTATATCTTTTTAAAAAGCTTCATACTACACATATTTATAGTGTTCCAAGTAATCCAAGTAATCCAACTAAGTAGGCCCCAAGTAATCCAAGTATGCTCCAAGTAATCCAACTGAGTAGGCCCCAAGTAATCCAAGTATGCTCCAAGTAATCCAATAGATATCTACTATATACAATATTGTATTTATAACAGCTTTTTTTTAGTACAATGTGGGATATGGAGGATTTGAACCTCCTTTCCTAATCCCCCATACCTCAAAGGAAAAAATACATGTCAATTACTGCTAAATTATGTTCACTTTGGCAAATTATATAGCTTTATGAAAACAAGAAGGTTAAAATATAATTTTGGTCCCTGTACTTTGAGTTTAGTTACATTTTAGTCTCTATACTTTCAATAAAACTTAAAAATTGATCATTGTTGTTAGTTTATTGTTAACTTTTCTCTAAAAAAAATAGTTCCTATTAACCTTCCTTCTTTAAATTTTGGAAATATATTCACATTGTGTCTTTTCTTGCATGAAAATTATTATTATTATTATTATTTAACCAACTTCGATAAAAATTTACTTCAAACAAACAGTAAAGGCTAATTTAAAATTTATTAAAAGTACAATAACTAAAATTGAACATTTGAAAGTACATAGATTAAAATGGAATAAAATCCAAAATTCAGAGACCAAAATGATATTTTAACCAAACAAGAATCTAAAAATAATAATTAAATACATATTTTTTGCAATATTAGGAAATATTATTTAACACAAAAACCTTAGGGTTCGTTTAATAACGTTCTCGTTTCCTGTTTCTTGTTTTTGTTTCTTGTTTCTTGTTTTTGAAAAACTAAAAACAGAAACATGTTTGATAAATATTTCTATTTCTTGTTTCTTTAAAAAAAGAAACATAAACATACATATGTTTGATAACTGTTTCTTGTTTTTTTATTTTTTTAGTAAAAATAAAATTTAGTACATATAATATAATAAAACATATAACATGTATTAAAATAAATAAAACAATTATAAAGAGTTTATAATATTTTATTCAGACCCAACACAAAATTAATAATAATAATAATAATAATAAATTTTATCCTTCAAATATTGTTCAAATTTGATTTGCAATGTCATTTCTCACTCCAATCAATTCACCTTAAACAATTTTGGCATACACTAGTTAGTTCAATTAAACTAATATATAAATTGTCTAAGGTTAGACAATCGAACATACCCACATTTCTTTAATTTAATAATAAACTTTATTTTTATTTTTTTTCTTTGAAAATGCATTAGCCAATAATACACGCAAGTAAAATTAGAAAAATAGAGAGAATATATATATATATATATATATATATATATATATACACACACACACACACATTTAAGGGTAAACATGAAATACATTATTAATTTATTTATTTAATAAAAAAATTAAAATCGTACCAAAAGGAAAAATAATAGAGATTTAAATAGAAAATAATAATTAAAAGTTTGTTAATGGAAAGTAAAAAAAGAAAAAGAAAAAAAAAGAAATGAGAGAGGAGAAAAACATAAACAAAAAGAAAAAAGAAAAAAATTATGATGGAAGAGAGAGAAAGAAGAGATGAGAAAGAGATAAATGAAAAAATAAAAATAAAAAAGAAGAAATAAAGGGAAAGATAAAAAAGTATTAAAAGAAAAAAATTAGAATAGAAAAGGGAGAGAAGAGAGAGGGGAGAGATCGGTGTAGAAAGGAAAAAGAGAAATAGAGATGCATTAAGAAGAAGAAGAAGAAAAAAATTAGAAACTACTTTTTGTAGTTTTTCAAATTTTGCCCTTTTTTTAGAAATGTTTCTGGAAATTTAAAAACAAGAAACAAAATGAATGGTTTATCAAACATGTTTGTTTCTTGAAAAATAAAAAACATGAACAAAAAAACAGAAAATAAAAACGTTGTCAAACAAGCCCTTAGTTGCTTGTGGCTAGGTTTACTGCTTTTAAGAGAGTTTATTATTAAAATAATAAAGTTTTTTCTTTTAGGAAAAATAAAATTCCTACGTCCATATGATCAAGTGAAGGTATTTTGACAGTCAAGTCCGATTCTGAGCTTAAGACAAAGGTAGAAAACTTTTTAAAAAAGAGAATTTTATAGGCATCTTCAGACCTTGTCATTAAGGTTCATTGACAAAGTGCTGGTAAAATGCCATCCCATTGAACAAATCGATCTTAATATAACTACTACATTCTTCTAATATATCTTATCTATAAACTACAATATTTCCAGTAAGTTTTTAAAACTACAATATTTGAAAAAGAAATCCGTGATTGACACAACCTTCACGAAGTTAGTGAAACGAGGCTATAATTACAACAGTCGACACAAACAGAGAGATGCTACTGGTACTAGTAAAACTATAAAACCAATAATTGTGCAGCAACAAAGATAGAAAGTTCACAATACAGTGAAGGTACTCTAGTATTCTCCAAATGGCACACAAGCAAAATCATCTTTTGAGTAGTGGTTACTAGTACTTGCACCAAACAGGTACTGAAAAATTATTACTTTTGAGTCGGATTTACTTAGCACTGGAAAAAGAAATGATGGGGGCTAAGTCAGAATCATGCCCTCATTGCCTGGTTTCCTTTCTCGCTCAAGACAACGTATTTCTTAAAATTTGAGACCCATCCACCAGCAGCAAACTAGCAGAGTGCTGACAAGAAGAAATGTAATAATCAGCAGCTATTTCATAAAGTTCAGAGATGAGAAATTTGGGTTTGTGAATACTTTCAATTGGAAGCTCAAGTCTCAAGATTTCCCCTGGCTTCTGCTTGCTGAGTGTTGTCGCAGCAGTTTTTTACCGTGATGATCATCCTGCAAGAGCATATTCAAATTGACGTAGAGGAATACTGCATTTAGTGATTTAACATTCAAATATTGTTCTATTTTCATTCCGAACATGATTTGGCAATTCCATAGATACCCTCCACAAAAATTCCTCAAAATTACATCCTCGATATTCCATTCTGTGGATAGTTGATGTCTCTTCTTATCGTTACCTGCTGCTTATCCCTCCCTCCAATACTAACTCCTTGAGTTCTTGAGCAAATTGCTATACTTTTTTAAGATGAAGAAACAATTTCATAGGCAACCCCAAGCCAAAGGAAATTAGAGAAAGCACTCCCAATTGGCCAGATTAAACTAAAAACCATAGTCGTTGAAAAAGATAATGGTAAAACAAGAAAGAGCTATAAAAAGTAAAAATTAAGAGACAATGATACGTTGTCTTCCTATTGTTGAAGATTCTAGTGTTCCTTTCAAGCCACAAGCTCAAAGGGGAAAAATATATATTAAGTGAATTGAAGCCATAGGTCTTTCTTGTTTTTAAAAAGGTTGTCCCACCATTTGTGTCCATGGGAAGGGCTACATACCATTTGTGTCCAAGGTTACGAGGATACTTCTATCTATGATTCTATAACACAACAACATTATTCAATGTATTACATAGTTTTCCCATTCGAGATCTTTTTTTTTTTTTGTGCCTCACTGCCTCCTTTCCAATCTCTACACTTCGTTCCATATCAAGGGTTCAAGTTGATATTCTTAACCACAGATGTCACATTTTAAGGACAGTTCATCCATACCTTCTTTTCCAATTTTGCATTTTCAGCAAGCACATGCAGGTGACTGAAGACATAGGTCACTGACTGGTTCATTGTCAGCTCTATTCTTGCATTTGGGCCACTAGTTACAGAGTTTTGGTTTCAATTGAATTCGTCAAGGCAAGGAGAGTTCCTCTATCATCATCCCTTCGTTGGTTGAGGCAGGGTTATATGGTTCACGGTTGTTCTGTGGACTCTTTGGTTAAAAACATGAGTTTTCCTAAGATTTTAGAGATTTTGTGCTCTATGCACTCTAATGCTTTCTCCCTTTGGTGGAGGAAACAAATTTCTCATTTTCCAATTGTTGATGAGATGAGTGGGGGTTTCTATTTTGTTCTTAAGTCTGGTTATTATTAGTAGATTGGATTTTTGGATTCTTTGCTTTTTGTACAGCCTTTAGCATTAACAAGCCTTATGGCTCCTTTCGTTTGGCTTGTTTTCTGGTGGTGTTTTGTATTCTTTCAGTGTTCTTCAAGAAAGCTGTGATTCTTCTTGAGAAAAAAAATAATGACACACATACTATAGTGTTCCTAAGGCAAACTAGCTCTACCACCCATATAAGCAAAGTGGCAAAGAGTTATTCACCTTGACAGGACTTACACATGAAGACACATAAACTTGACTCTTGTGCTTTCATGTACCAAGATGTCCCTTCAATCCCACATTCGCAAGTTTGAAAGTCATGACCCATGTTAACCATCATGGGTTGGCCTAGTGGTCAAAAGGACCTTGGGGAATTAAGAGGGAATATGTTCAATCCATGGTGGCCACCTACCTAGGATTTAATATCCTATGTGTTTTCCTGTCAACCATCGTAGGGTCAGGCAGTTGTCCGGTGAGATTAGTTGAGGTGCAACATAAGTTGGCCCCGGACACTCATCGATATCAAAAAAAAGAAAAAAAAAAAGAAAGTCACGACCCATGATACATTTGAGGTCGTGACGGCTTAAATGAGGTTTCTTCACCTTACCAAGGCAAGGTGATTCTCTCCCACAAAGGCACGCACTGCACCCTTTTTAACAGGGGACAAACAAACTTTGCCAACGAGTAAGGTTATGGCACCATTGATTTCTACAATGATGATGACAATAATCCAAAAAGTTAGGAAGTGCAATTTTATGATTGTGCTTACTGAAAATGCCCTGCAGCCATTAATTTTTTACCATAACATGTCTATTGACGCATTTTTGACAAAACTGCTAATGGCAGACAAGCAAAAAGGATGATTTGCTCACATAGAATCCAGAATTCATGTATTGATTCGATGAAAAAAGAGAGACCAGATCTGCCTTCATTTTCCATTAGATAATATGATTTGTAGAAAGGAAAAATATATATTAAAAGGAAACCAACCTTGTAAAGAGATGCTGCTGACTCAGATTGCAACGTCTGAACTCCTGTACGCCCAAGGGATTGCAGAGCATCAAGTGCATCTAATGTCAGCTGCCAGCCATTAAGAGCAACTGCATCTGCATTGGCATTGGAGCCACTGCTCGTACTGCCAGCAGCAGCAACATTTCCATTTACCCAAGGGCAAAATTGATTGTGATGGACTATTGGGTCAAACTCTATTTCATAATTGCTTTCCCCTTTTTGAGGCGCTGAAAAAGAAGGGTCCCACATCACTAAACGGAAGAAAATTGGAATAACATGTTTAATAAGGTCAAATTGCTACGCCAGATATTTAAGAGACAACACATACACCTTCCAATCTGTCCAAATCAAACGGTAGATTATGTTATAAATCCAGATTCTAACGTTAGTTTTCAAGAATCTACAACTACAATATCAGTCTTCACCCAACTCAAAAAGAAACTTCAGAGAGACGGCTTAAGATGAAATAAAATGAAAGGGAAATATTTTCAATAATGAGATGGGTAAAGGGCCCCAAGACCACTTATCGCAGGGCAACAGTGCAAGAAGAAAATTTTGGTAATACTTTAGCTAAACCATTAAAGCTAAGTTATTTAAGGTAAGGAGGACAATTAAAAACCGAAAGTGAAAGAACTGAAGTTGAACGTGGTGCCTAGGTTATACATATCTCAATTACAACTACACCCGATTCTACTATGCAGAATTCTTAAATTATACCCGCATTTGGATCCTCAATCTTATTTTGTCCATGAGTAGGTCGTGCATCAGCATTGTGACTGCTATTCACTAGGACTGTCTTGCAGCTTTGACTTGTCTTTCCACCACTTTCAACAGAATCATCTTTAGCAGAACCATCAATTTTCGATCCACTATCAGCTCTTTCTACAGGCCGAGAAAACATCTCTTGGCTATCACCATGAGGGTCTTCCCTGATGATGTCATCAGGAACAATCTCATCCATTAGTCCAGGATCAGGGGCAGATTCACCAGTTTGTCCCTGATTCTCTGCATCCTCTATTCTGGGTTCCACATCACCAACAACGCTATCTGTCCTATGAACCGATGCATCAGCCCCATGAATTTCAGCCTCATGACTAGCACACATTCCAACACTTCCACCACTTATTCCAAAACTAAACACATCCCTTGCCTGTGTAGTGACAGTATCAGCATTGAATATTTCTTCACCATCATTTGTACTACTGACACCCATTTCACCAGGTACTTCAGAAGCCGGTTGAAGAAAAATGCTCTGCTGAGCTTGATTGCTATAAATCAATTCTGACGTTTCATTATTGTCTAAATTCCCGTGTGTACTGGAAGAGGGGAAATGAACATCATCAACATCACCAGGATAATTTTCAACACTTTCCATAGAGTCCTCATCAGCACTATGACAAAGTGTGTCCATTGCAATAACAGATGATGCACGGGTCGAATCCCTAGCTGATTGAATTCCAGTATATTGGTCACCTCCTTGATGAAACGAAGTAAATTTTTCCCCATCCATGCAAAGGTCTAAACCCATAGAATGACTTGGACCAGCACCTGCTGAATCTCTTTGGTACGAACAGAAAGTATCAAAAAATTCAGAATCACGAGTACGTTTTGAAGGTCCAGCTGAATATTGTCTATCGTCTGTGACTTCATCACCATCGCGATCTATAACAGTTCCTTCAACACTATCTGCTTGATGCATCCTTACTTGAGCCCTGTCATCTGAACTCCCATCTTTATCCAAACTCCGTTTGCGGGAGCTAGGACCTCTTGATTCATATGAAGCCGCACGATCGCCAACCTCACTGCCTGAAGGTTGCCCAATCATTAGATCCCTTCCCAAATCCCCATTGGGAATATGTTCGGTGTTTGTATTTTTTTCTGATTGAGAAACATCTAAGCCCCCTGCCATTGTCAGATTTAAATCAACATCCGGGTTCGGTTGTAAGCTTGCCTCATTTGTTGTGGCTACTTCATCGCGATCTTCAATACGTTCTTTATCGGCATCATCAGCAGTCACCCATCCATTAATTCCACTAGCTGCACTTACTCCACGTGTCAGTCCCATTTTCTTACTTGTAGAAGGAATGTCAATGTTGTTAGAGGCAAAATGAGCAGGTCGAGAAATGGTTAGGAAATCCAATATCCTAACTGTAGCACCACATATGCTACAATCTAGTATAGGTGATCTAAATTCACTTCTAGAGTCCTTAACCAGTAATTTACCCTTTCCAGTGTCCTTTTTAATGGAAGTAGAGAGTGCTTTCTTGCTTCGAGCAGCATCATGAGAAATATGCAACTGAGCCTCAGTAGGACCAAAAGAACATCCATTTCGAGCTGATTGTGCAGAATGCTCTTCACAGTCTTGAACATCTAAATGCCATCTTGGTTCCCACCCACAAAGGCTAATAATTTTCTGCGCCTGGAAAATTAGAAAAAAAGAACAACAGATAATTAGATATGGTAGAGTATCAGCTGAAGAATAAATGGGATTTAGAATATTGAACAGAAGTTAATGATAAGGAAGTAACCTACTTGAGAATACAAATAAAATGTTCCATCTTGAGAGCTGTCAAGAAGTTCACGTGTACCCTCTGGTTTTACATCCACTTCACCCATGGTGGAATTTGGGGATTGTGCCAAAAAGCGATCAAGCTGTGCACTTCGACAAATACGCATTTGTTCAATTGCCAACGCAGCTATAGAAGGCAAAGATTGAAACTGCAGAAGTCCATCACATCTATCCTTGAATCCTCCAACTAAAGCAGACTGGGGTGTTGGAGGGAACTGCACCAAACTTTCAGGGCAGCTATTTCCTCTCCAAGGACAAGAGACTTTGTGCCCAGAATCCAGCTGCTTTGTAAACTCAGCAAGTTGAACTTCATTAACACCCAAAAAGGAGGAGAATCAAAGGTCATTATTATCAGCCATTCAGAATTCATGAGTTAATTATTCAACTATCAATAAACCTCAGTAAATTTCTACAGGTGCTTTCAGGCATTTGGTATACTTTTCTTCTTTTTTTGTGTGTGCGCGCGTGTGTGTGAGTGGGCAGACCCCAAATTGATAACCATATATATTTTAGTAATGGTTCTCCATCAATGAATCTAACCTTCGGCAGATGTCCATGACTGTAGTAATTCAAAGCTCAAACTGGCACCACAAGATTCACATTCAATTTTATCAACATCGACATTCATCCAACCTCTCTGTGCACATGCAAGTGAATTGACTACCTGCAAAATATCAAGAAAGAATAATATTCCTAACCTTCAAATTTTGTTACCATTAGAATATTTTTCATTACAACTTTCAGTAGTTTAAGAGACAAAAGTAAAGTTGTATGGAAAAAGAATTGAGATATAAAAGTCCAGATAGATTCCAAAGTTTCAATTAATTAATAAAAGTCCAGATCGCTTTACATCAGTTACACCTATAAACCAACTGTACTTAACAGGCAG
The DNA here is from genome assembly GCA_033996785.1 of Trichosanthes truncata. Taxonomy (NCBI): domain Eukaryota; kingdom Viridiplantae; phylum Streptophyta; class Magnoliopsida; order Cucurbitales; family Cucurbitaceae; genus Trichosanthes; species Trichosanthes truncata. Next base: position 31,968,476 of record MU867261.1, read on the forward strand.
TCAGAGAAGTTTTCTTAACTTAAATTGAGCACAGGCTCAAGAGATCACCTATGTCTAAATTAACAAGTTAAAGAAATGACCAGGTTTGGACTAATACATGAAATATAATTGAATACGAGGTCGACCCTTCTTATCAAGTGTTAATACTTCCAAGAATAAGGCAACAAAGAAAGACTAAAATCTTCTCAATAATCCTCCCACATATCCTTACAGAAAGCTGGATGTATCTTGGCCTCCTCTTTAGACAAATCCACAAACAAAAATCTAGATGTGAATGAACAGGATGGGTCAAAAAGCTATCTTTCAAGCTTATAATTTAATGAGAAACACACACAGACACACACAAAATAAAAATTAAAAAACACATTGATGGTCTGTCTTCTATGAGAAAATGAATAAAAACGTCATTTTCTTTGCAAGTTATGATTTTACATAAATGATACCAATAAAACCAAGAGAACAAATAGTTACCTATCTAAGCAAGAAGTAACTAAGGCTCCGTATGATAACCATTTGGTTTTTGGTTTTTGGTTTTTGAAAATTAAGCCTATAAATACTACTTATGAGTTTTCTTGTTTTGTTATCTACTTTTTACATATGTTTTCAAAAGCTTGTTTTTGTTTTTAAAATTTGGCTAAGAATTCAAATGTTTTCTTAAGAAAGATGAAAGCAATTATAGAGAATTATAGAGAAATGATGAGAAAACCAGCACAATTTTCAAAAATCAAAAACCAAATAGTTATCAAACGGAGCCTTAGCTGGTTCTAGACAGAGTTTTCTATGTTGAATTCAATCAGCTCCAGTTAAGATTATGGGTTGAAAACTATGTATTTGAGCTTCGAGCTATAGAACAGTTTGGCTTTAAAATTTTTGCAAAGGAACCAAATATGTACAGTGATTATTAAGTTACATGCAAAGTCACACATAATACTGCAGGATTTATGTAAATAATCATTCAAAATTATAACCTTAGGTTTTCCAAACCAATTTCCAGGCTTAAAGGTAGCCAAACGCCTTAGTAAATCCCCTCTTTCCCATGGTCTGCAAGAGTATCTCGACATGCCAAAAGCAGAACCACCAACACCGGTGCTCAAGGAAGGCTGAGGTGGTTGTGAACCAACATAAGATAAAGACGCAGCTTTTGAACCAAGTCCACGGATTGACCCATCAACACTTCCAATGTTTGGTGGAACAGCAGGTGATGAGGCTCCAGCAGAACTGATAAGATTCATAGAGCAACAAGAACTGTTCACAAGAACTAAGGAAGACAATGTGAATTCAAATTATCAACTGCATCTAACCCTTCCATTATTATCCACTGAGATAATTAAAAGTATACACCTCGAATTTTGTTGAATAATACCTCAATATCAACATACGTATACAGCTCCTGAAGAATAATTTGTATTCAACCCAAACATCAAATATGTGATGGAAGATCCCTCATTGAACGCAAAAAAGTCCTAATTGTTGCTAATCACGAAACAAAACGAAACCCATAACCCTTTCGCACCCGCCTCACATTACAAGCACAAACACAGTAGATCCTCTTCCACAGGACAAATTAGCTAAACTAACCCACCTGACAACCGTAAATTAACCATTCCCCTCTTCCCGAAAAACAATTGCAAGAGAATATCGTTCGCGTCCCAAAATCTCGCGAAACACGAGAGAGTAAGTGGAACAATTTCCCACCTCAAAATCGGTCCAAATCAGCGAACTAAGGAGAAAATTCTAAAACCCTAGGGTTGACCAAAATTTCAGAGACCCATACAAGTAATGAAAGGCATGATTCAATCCGAACAGAGAGAAGCGGAGAAGTACCTGGCGGCCGGAGTAGGATCAACAGTTCCAGCTGAGCTGATTACCTCCTCCCTCATTCTTACGAATTGATTTTGTTTTGGAATTTTTCAGGAACTGAGTGGAAAGGAAACAGGTACCTGAAAAGATGAAACTGTGCTTAAATCTTGCTTTTATAGTTGAGAGCGCTAACTGACATTAGTGCCATTCCGTAACTTAAAAACTTAAAGGCGTTTTTTTTTTTTTTTTTTTTGGGTTCGTTTTAGTAACAAAATTAAAATTAAAACTATCACGTGGATTTTATGGAATATGGATCAGGTCCAATCTACAACTTGTTTTCGCCCATTTTCAAAAAAAAAAAAAAAAAAAAAAAAACTTGTTTTTGGCTTTTCTAGAGATTTTTTTTTTCTTTTCTGAATAAAAGTTCAACTTTCAATTTTATCAATTAATTTTAGATTTTTATAAGTCGCGAAATTAATATATTCAAAACACCAAATAAGAAATCACTTGGAAGTTATAGATTAAGGTTGTGTTTGGGATTGCGGTGGGAACACATAAACAAGATTTTGAAAAAACCCTAACCGTTTTGGGGTGTTTGGTAATCGTGATTTTTTTAAAATCTATGTAAAATCACTTTTAAAATTCTTTGATTTCCAAAATCTTTAAAATTGTAGCTTTTAACTTTAGCTTCCTGAATAATCAAGTGCTTTTTTTAACTTTTTGCTAACATATCCTTCAGTTTATTTTATTTTCTTTAATTCCTTTGTCGTCACTCTTTTCCATTCCTCTTGGATCTAAGTTGTACAATTTCAGTATAACTTGAAGCAAGTTCCATCAAACTTTGTGATTTTCTTTGCATAGGCAACAATTAAAGTTTTTTTTTTTTACTTTTCAACTTTTTCTTTCTTTTTTTTTTTTTTTTTTGTGTTTGGCCATCATCATCTTCTTTCAATTACCATTTCTTTTTTCTTTTTGTTAGTCTCATTGGTACTTTCTCGGTTACACATCTCAAAGATATAGAAAATTGAGTCAATATTTTTTTAGATTTAGAGGTGTTGAATGTTACTATAATCTTTTTTCTTATATAATTTTTTAATTTTATTTCTTGATTGGTTTGCTTTTTTTTTTCTTAAATATAGTTTTTCAGTACGAATATAGTTGTACTATAAGAGAGGGATATGGGATACTAGCTTTTGAAATTGTTATGAATCAAAAACCCAAAAAAAAATCTTTATTTATAAAGATTTTAGAAAGAGAAATGGAATTTTATTTTATTTTTTTTACCCACATGAAAGAGATAAAGACCAAAAAATAAATAAATAATTTTAAAAAAAAATAGTCAAAGGCTATAAATTTTTTCCTAATTGGAGATTTTACAAAAGAAAAATTGTCATATGATATGTTGTTCCATAAACCACTTGAAATAAAAAATATATAATTTGTAATTTAAACTATAAAAATTCTAGATAATTAATTTATAATAATTAATATATTGAACGTCAACATATAAATAATTAAAATTATATGTCTACTTTGGTCATTTTAGCTGAACCACAACAATTTTGATTAAATTTACCAAACGCTTTGACTTGCTTTTTTTATGTCTAAAATTAAAATTTATCAAACTCTAATCTACTTCATATGACAACAACTTTTCTTAAAAGTAAAGTTGTCAAGCAATTATTTTAAAAACTAACAATCCCAAACAGAGCCTAAGTCCTTATCCTTTAATTTAGAAAAATAATTCAAAATCAATTTAATTAAATAGTTTAATGTATCCATAAAATATCTAAACTTAACTATAAAATCAAGTTAAAACATTCACATGTGTTACTTTAGGTGGATTGAACTAAAAAAAAACCTTTGAAATGAGGTACAAGCATTGATACACATAAAAGAAAAAGTAGCTTACTCAAAGCCACAAAGAATGTTCATTGCTCTTTTTGATAAAATCTTATAATTAACTTACGTATGTCATATAATTATAAATTCAACGTTGGCATTATATGTAAGAGTACGAGTCAAGAAAAAAGTTGATTGGATTTAGCTAAGTTAGTTAACTTAATTGACAACTATCTGTCGATTTAATTTGATATAATTTCGAGGCTAAAAGTATTTTTTTGTCAAAGTTTATTAAACTTTCAATAGATTTCAATTTTTTTTAGAAATAAATGTCAAATTTTCTCATGGTAATAGACTAGTTTTAATTGCATGTGGTTTAAGCACCATTTTGTAATTGTCTTTAAGGGCTGTTTGGCGCACAGGTTTGGAATTTTACAACCTGAAAATGTTAAACCTGAGGGGTTAAGCTGGGGGTTTAGGTAGCATGAGTTTAAGAATGTTGTGTTTGGAGTGCAGGTTAAAAAAGTCTGGGTTTAGGAAGTCTGTATTTAGAGTGCAGGTTTAAGAAGCCTAGGTTTGGAATGCAGATTTTAAAATATTAAATTTATGAAATGTTTGATTCTATTTAATTAATGGTTAAAATTTAAATTATTTTAAATTTTCATTCTAATTATTTATTTATTTTTATTTTAATATAGTTAAGTTAAAAATTATTTAATTTTTATGGTTCAAATATAACTTAATTCAAAATTAAAATTATTTATTATATTTTTGTTACTTTAAATGGACTAATTTAATTATATAAAAATGACTAAACTAAAAAAAATACATTGGGTAGTTTTTTTTTTAATTGACTATGTCAAAAATATATGACTAAGTTGAAATTAAATATCATACATTTACTTTTTTTTCTTTGAATACGACTCATTGGTAAGTAAAATACTTTTTAATATGGATAATTTAAAATTAAATATTATTTATTTTACTAATTTAATTTAATAAGTTTGTAATTCAAATTCAACTCAATTTTAATTACTTTTTCAAAAAAATTTAAACCAATATTTATTTCCATCAATTTTGAAATTGAGATTGGACTAAAATTATATATATATATATATATATATATATATATATATATATATATATATTGCATAATTTGAGATTTTAATTTTACTAACTAATAAGAAAATGAACTATCTAATTTGTTATTCATTTTGTTTTTAGATAACTAAATTAAAAATAAAATTTTATTTAGAGGTACAGTTCTAATGGAAATTAGTTTATTTTTTATAATTTGTCTCGTAGAGTTCAACTCAACAAATGAAAAAATAGATTAATTTTATTATTATTTGCAACAAGTAGAAAAAGAAGAAAATAAGTACTTTTTACTAGTTATCAATTATAAATTATCTATCTTACTAAGTTTTGAGCAAAATATCATATTTTAACTAAATTAAAATTAAATACTATTTTTTATTTTAATATTAGCAAGTTCAAAATAAAATAATGTTTTTATCTTAAACTCAATTATTAGAAATTATATATTTTTGGCCAAATTACACCTTTAATCCTAAAGTTTTATTTGGTGTTTGAGATTTCAAAAACAACATTTTAGTTCTTAAGTTTAAAAAAAATGATTCTAATAAGTCTCTAAGTTAAATTGACTAACGGAAAAAATTCGAAAGTTACAGACAACACATTTGAAGTTATCAAAAGAGTTGTTGATATTGGTGAAGATGAAAAGAAATATAAGAAACGGATGAAGGAGGAAGAAAGAAAAAAGGAAAAGATAAAATAATAATAATAATGATAGAGAAGGAATAAGAGGAAGATAGAGAAATAATATTTTTTAAAAATAAAACAATTATTTTTTACAACTAAAATAATTAAAAAAAAAAACAAAAACATAAAAAACCAACATTCCATGGGGTTGAATACTAAATACTATTCAATCTCATGGGTTAGGTTTCCTAAACATTTGTCCCAAACAAGGGTTGGGCTTAGGAAAGCTAAACCACCCTAAGCCCAACCCCCAAAACAAACACCCCCATAGTTCAATAACATGGGGATAAGAGATTCAAACCTCTAACCTATTAATCAAGTGTATTTGCCTAACTAGTTGATTTATGTAGCACCATTATGTAATGGGTTATTTTTAAAATGTTTTATGCATATGGATTTTTATTTTTAATAAAATAAGCTTCATTTGTTCACATTTGTGAAATTTTTATTTCATATTTCATTAACTAAATAAATATTTTACGTTATTGTTTTTATTTAACAAAAAAAAAAAGAAAGACAAATTAATTGGTCATTCACAGTTTACCACGTGGCAAACTGTTTTTTTTTTTTTAATATTTCAGAATTTTTTCTAGTTAATGCTTAGAGTGGTGCAGCCCCGTTGCACCTAAGTCTTCCCTTATTAATATGTACTATCATTTATCACATCATCATATATCCAAATATTTACCCAAAAAAAAAACACAAAATGAAACGAAAAAAAAATATCTACGACTCTCCATTAACATAATCTCACAAATATAACTTTCTTTTTTCAAAATCTTAAGTTAATAAAAAAAATTATACAAATAAGGTTATTACTTTATTATACAAAATAGTTAATTAATGACTATATATATACAGGAAAACTTTTATAAATTAATAATCGGGACCACGTAATTTAAAGAGGTATTAGTTAATAGATAAATTAATAATTTATTAATTTAAAGATATTTTTTTCTGATTCAACGAACCTACATTGTTCTTCATGAATAAAACATATACATTGTATTGACTAATTGAATAATATTCATGTACAATGTTACTAATTAAATATAATACATCCTCTAAACGAAAAACAAAGTTCATTGTAGTATGTAGTACTAGTTAAAACTTAATGCAAGTTCATGTATGGTAAGGAAATCAGCCACTATAACTGTATAAACAACATCAAGCATTCCTAATTAGTCAATCCAAATCAAAACTAACCAACCATGGCTTCACATCTAAAAGGTCTCCAAAAATCAACCAATATGTAAAGCACTATGTGCGTATAAGAGAGATCGCTCCAAATGCACTCAAAAAGATTTGCAATAGTAGATTGATAAAAAAATTCATTTGAAAGTTAGTCAAGGTACACCATCGAACACACTCAAGCGATCATCTGAGTATCTTTCGGCTAACTTACAAAAAAGAGGGGATACCAAGCGATACAAACCTGCAAAATATCCAGAGATGGAGAAGGTTCTTTATGAGTGGTTTCTCCAATACCAAGAAAGTACAAACATGTCCAAAGAGCTAATTTTGGAGAAGGCAAGAAACATGATGAAACTTCTATACCCTCAACAACCTCCTGAGTAGTACAAATTTTCTCAAGGTTGGCTTGAGAAGTTCAAGCTAAGATATGGTATCAAGTCATTTCGTCGCTTTGGAGAGAGTGGTTATGTTGACATAGAGGACATGGAGAGCAAATTGGTGGCTATAAGAGAAAAAAATAAACCAGTATCCTATGAATGATGTTTTTAATATGGATGAAACTGGTTTGTTTTACAAGTTACAAACTAATCATTCTCTTGCAACGAAACAACTTGAGGGGAGAAAACAAAGCAAAGAAAGGCTTACAATTGTTATTTGTTGCAATAAGGATGGCACTGAAAAAATTCCTTTATGAATTATTGGAAAGTACGCAAAGCCACGTTGCTTCAAAAATGAACATGAACAGTTTGAATTGTCAATATCGTTCCAACACATAAGCATGGATGACGAATGTGCTTTTTGATGAATATGTTTGTTGGCTGGACAAGAAAATGCATGGTAGAAAAATTTTGTTGGTGGTAGATAATTGTCCAACACATCCAAAAAATATTGAAGGGCTACATAATGGTGAGTTGTATTTTTTTTCCACCCAACATGACATCAAAAATCCAACCATGAGTAGGGGTAATAAAAACTTTCAAGATGCACTACCGCATGAGATTTTACCGTAGGATATTAGAGGGCTATGAGTTGGGAAAATCTAATCCAGAAAAGATTAATGTTTTAGATGCCATCAATCTTGCAGTCTCAGCTTGGACGATAAATGTTCAGCAAGAGACAATAGCAAATTATTTTCGACACTGTAAAATTCGTTCACAAGATGCAGTAGCCTTAATGAATTTAAATGAAAGAACTACTGAAGAAGGCATTCGTGAACTTGATACGATGATTAATGGCCTTGGGTACTGCAACAAAATGGATGTCAATCACCTATTGGATTATCCAAGTAAAAATGATACATGTTTAGAGGTCCAAAGTTTAGAAGAAATTGTAGCTAGTGTTGTTAAAAATCCTATTGAGGATGAAATCGAAGATGATACCATGCCTTTGCAACCAATTACGCAGAAGAAAGCACTCATAACGGCAACAACTCTTCGCAATTTTTTGTTGCAGTATGAAAACGTAACATCGGAGCTTTTGGATGCAGCAAGGAAAGTTAAAGGTGAAATACAACTAGATTTAAATTTTAAGAAGAAGCAAACAACAATAGAATCATATTTTACTAAATTGTCCTAGTTATATTTGTAATTTTATAGAATTATTAATTTATTATATTGAAGGGAGCATAAATTTATATAGGAATCTTCCGGAAAATTATTATCTTATTAATTTATCGAAATTATTAATTTAGACCTTTAGCCCAAATTGGGATCGAAATTTTTTTTTGTTACAATATGAGAACACAACAGCGAAGCTTTTGGATGCAGCAAGGAAAGTTAAAGGTGAAATACAGCTAGATTTAAATTTTAAGAAGAAGCAAACAACAATAGAATCATATTTTACTAAGTTGTCCTAGTTATATTTGTAATTTTATAGAATTATTAATTTATTATATTGAAGGGAGCATAAATTTATATACGGGTCTTCTGGAAAATTATTATCTTATTAATTTATCGAAATTATTAATTTAGACCTTGAGCCCAAATTGGGACTGAAAAAAATTGTTATTTTAGAGAGGTTATTAATTTATCAAGTATTAATTTATAGAGGTTCTATTGTATATAACTCAAACACATTATTTATCTTTTCTTTTTGTATACAACATGTGAAGTAAATACTTGAAACTCTAACAGGTGATTGAACTTATGATTTCATGGTCGAAGGTATAGCCTACACAATTTTTTTTTTAACATGTGGGGTGGGAGATTCAAACTTTTGACTTCTTGGTCAAGGATATACATTTTAAGTCAGTTGAGTTCAGCTCAAATTGGCAGTTAAACTATGCTAAGGTGGCTAGAACTCAAACATGTAGAATTATGAATTCTCTTATACACCTAACTATCATATATATATATATATATATATATATATATATATATATATATATATATATATATATATATATATATATATATATTAAAACTTCCTCTTAGAAATAAAGTTGGATTATTTGGAGTTGGTAAAAAAAACTCACAAATTTAAATGTACATATTTTAATATGTACAAGATTAAACTTGCACATAGAGAAACAAAATTGAAAGAAACATCGTTAAAGTGAGCATAACTCAACAGTAATTAACATGTACTTATTTTGAGGTTGGATGTTCAAATTCTCATATTCAACATTTGTCCTGCTAAAATAATAATAATAATAATAAATTAACACCAATATACATTATTAGCTAGCTATTTCACTGCTAGATATAATTTCAATGGGGGCTTGATTTCCTATATAAAATGTCCAAAGTCTTTTTTTAATTTTAAAAATGAAAATGCTTGGATCTAAAATTACCCTTATTGGCCCCAATTCCAATAAATTTAAATATTTTTTAAAAAATATTTCATAAGATACTTTTTATAAACTAGTTTTAATTAAAATCTTTGCATTTAGTTACATTTTTTTAAAAAGTTATTTTAATTATTTTTTAATGCATCTTAAAAGTAATTCAACAAATGTCAAATTATCATAAAGTGATTTTCAATCAATTATTTTTAAATCATTTTTCAAGAATCAACTTTAAAATCATTTAATATTTTAGCCCTCCAAAATATCTTAGGAAAGTTTATTATTTCAAAAGTGATTTTTATCTGTTACCAAACACTCTATATTTAAAATAAATAAATAAATAAATAAATAATAATAATAATAATAATACTTTTAGCCCTCCAAAATAACTTAGGAAAGTTAATCCAAACACACTAAATATTCCACTTTAGAAGCTCAAATCTAGGATACTTAGCTATGACACATTAGGAATTTAATTAATACACAAAAGAAAGCTAAAATTATTATTTTGCAATGATATTATTCACATATAAAAACAATACTGATTATTTATAAAGAAATGGATGAAACCAGCACAATACATAGTCAAATATGCTGCTATCAGTCTATATCATCATCTAATCCAGGGAGAACTCTTGTCATATCAAATGACAGCAATATCATACGAGTTTAAAATTAAGGTACAAGAAGATGACTGTATTAAACTTCAACCAAACCAATATAAAACAACTTCCAGAGAAAAATATAATTACCTCGCCTGCGAGACACTTGCACCTGCAATAGAAAGAAAGATGTTTTATTCTTTTGTTTTCCTTTTCTTCGAACACAAAACAAAACCATTATAATAAACAAGCCCCAACTCATGAGATAGCCTCACTCACACTATGAAGTGAAATTAAATGTACCCTAATAGCTGGCTGCAGGGTGAGGGAGGAGCAAGCTTTGTAGAGGGGAGAGGGTAAATCTCGTTTTGCTATTTTGTGGAAACTCATTGGGAAGGTGTGGAATATGATTGGGTTTAATGATTCTCTTGTGGTGTTTCTAAAGTGTTTGGCAATTATCCTTCCTCTCTCATTCTCAACTGCTGCTGACACCCGTTCTTCTAATTCTTATTTCATTTTTTGTCTGTCTTTGGTTTTGTATTTCTTTCATTTTTTTTTATCTCTTCCCTCAAAAGACCCCACAGAACAACACACATATCCTAGCTTTGCCATAAAAATCTTCCCCTCTCACGAAAAGGAGGGTGGAGAAGGAACTCCTCAATTATCTCTCTCCAACCCTTATGTCTAACTAGGCTCAGGCTCAAACTAAACTCCTGTTTTTTGTTTTGTATTGACTCTTAGGAGGTGGGAATCGACCTTTTCCTAGAAGTATCTAAAGATATCAGATTAAGAGCACATATCAAATATGTACATATTTGCTGTACCTTAAGAGGCAGAAAACTAGAGGGAGGGAGGGAGGGAGGGGGGAAGAGAGAAAAAATCGAACAGAAGAAATTAATAAGCGAATTACGAACCACTATCTTCATCTGCATCCCCTTCATGTTTCCAGACAATGTCTTTCAGCCCGGTCTTGAGGTTCTTATAAAACTGAAAACAATGGCATATTACATTAAGTTACATATTACAAAGGATCGACATTGGCAACAAGTTCAACAGAATTTACAAATCTAATACCAATACACACAGCCAATTAAACAGGTTTCTTTCTACAGAAGCTTTAAAACTGGTTATACTTCAGAGTTGTTGATGATATTCATTTCAGTTAAGAGAACATAATTGCTTGATTCAATGCTTATGGAATCTGTTAACACGTGAAGATTAAAATCACGTTGAGGGCACAATTATTGACACACATCAAATAATCTACCAGACCAAACAGAACCATGTTTATTAAGGAATAAGAAATGCCAAATAATCTACCAGACCAAACAGAACCATGTTTATTAAGGAATAAGAAATGCCAAATAATCTACCAGACCAAACAGAACCATGTTTATTAAGGAATAAGAAATGCCAAATAATCTACCAGACCAAACAGAACTGTTTATTAAGGAATAAGAAATTCTAAAGATAGATGTTTTAGTCCCCTTAGATACCAAGAGTACACTATTGGTGATCCTACCTTGTGAAATTCTAATGTATCTCCTCCAGCCTTGCGGAGCTCAACCATGTACAGTGACGGAGCAACCTCATAAATCTGAAAATAATACCATCATAACTTAACTAATTAGCATCCATTGATGAAATTTCGGCCTATAGATGCTTCTAAAATAAAAAGTAGTAAAAAGAGAAGTACCTCTGTAGCAACTGATAAATGGCCTTTACGACCTGTTTTTTCACCTTGAAGTTTCATCTGCAAGAAATGCATCAGATTATGATCTACTCAGAAGACCAAATTTGGAAAGGCAATCAAATCTTAATACATCAAATGTATTTATTAATGACTTTGATAAATTACGAGTCAAAATTGGTATCCATCATGTCCTATACAACTTACATCTTTTTTCCAAATTTATCATCATCAACTTTAAAAGGAAAAATATTTTACCTTGTAGTTATTTTTCTTCACACCAAAACCCAAAGGTGCTGCAGTTTCCTCAATTTTAGAAAGGATCTCTTTTGCAGGTCGATTGGATGTGAACCTTGTTTCCCGTTTAACAAGCCCCTGGTAACACAATTTTCATCAACTTTCTTCAATTCAAAAGTAATGTTTGTAAGCAGCTCAACTACAAGATTGCAACATAACAGTCTTTTATTGCTAGAAGAAAAAACTATTTCATTGACGTGATACAATGAGAAACCTTTTCTTTACAAGTAATTGGATCTCACTCAAGAAATGTCAAAATAAAGTACTAGAGTGAAACACACCATTTGTTTCTCAAAAAGAGAACTGAGGTCGAGGCCTTGAGATTTAGAGATGAGCTCAAATGCATTCATCGTAAGAGGAGCAGTAGGTCCTTCATCTTTCCTTTCCACAACGAGATTACCCGAATTCTGAATACCAAGGGCAATATTAAGATCATGCTTGAATGTTGGATTATAAATACCCAACTGTACTTTGCTTACCCCTGTTTCATCGAAGATAGCATCTACATCATCAAGACTAATATCAGCTTGTTCAAAAGTAGGCGGCTTATACCCTTTTCTAAACCATTCATTTTCAATGACCTCTGGAATGGTAATTCTCTGTTGCAAAAATCAAGCTTGTATATTAAACACAAATTAATGGGAATACCCGTTCATTATTCAATAATAATGCTCCAGTGATACATACATATTCTCATTCCTAACGTACATAAACAACATCAATATGAACAATTTTCAGACTAAATTCAAGGCTGAATGGCTCAACAAGCATGTAGATTGGAATAAAATTCTTATGCTTACTCCATTTGATTAGTAGTTTAAACATTATTTAAATTCAAGGCTGAAGGGGTTCAACATGCATCTAAATTGGAATACAATTCTTATGCTTGCTTCATTTGATTAGTACATTAATATTATTTTTGCTAGCCTTCCAAATTCATCTAAGAAGCACAGACACTTTAGTTTGGATAATGTGTCCTTGTATAATACATGTCAAACACTAGTTGTACAGGATCCAACACCTGTTAGGCACATATAATAAATAGATATAATTATAAATATTAATAGAGGACAAAAATAGTAAATTTTGAGAGCATTAAATTAATTTTCTTAAGTACGTATTCATAAATACATGAATTAATTGATTCTTGTATAAAATGATGTTTTTTTTTAAATGTATATTTTAGTCAATGTGGCATTGCCATGTCACTGTCATATTTGTGTCTCATGCCTGTATCTACGTGCCTTAGAAATTCATTATCATTTAATTAGCATGGTTTTGGAGTCTTTGCACTTGAAGAAGAAAAATTCAGGACTGCAAAGAACTAAAAAGCATTCAAACCAAATTGAGAAAGAGATAAGAACGCACCGTTGAGGGATTGGGATCTAAAATTCTTTTGATTAGTTTCTTTGCGTTTGTAGAGAACCATGGTGGACAAGTGAAATCAGCCTTGTGTATCTGATGAAAGAATGAACGTGAAACTTAACAAAGAACCATTTAAGAGCATAAAATCAAGGAATTGGACATATAGATGTTGAACACTATACAACTTGAATTCTTTTTCATCATAGTTATCCAAAAAAGAACATTACTCAAGTAGAGAATCAAAACAAAAAGCAAGTGAAAATCGAGAATGAGACATATATACAACGCACAAATATATATATAAACAAGTAATCAGATCAATATCTTGATAAGCAAATAAACATTGCAGTTATCTAGGTAATTGTTTGTCTAGGATAGATGCTTAACCAAGAATGGACAGTTACAAGTTTGAGAAAGCAAAAGAACGATTGTCCAGTTTGAAGAATTCTCATCCCTAGTCAGAAAATTTTCAATCATGGTAGCAGAAAGAAGTGTAAAGAGAGAAAAAAGAGGGTAACATAATGATTTTATAGAAACATAACATGGTTCAATTAAATTTTAACAGAAAAATCAAGAGGTACTAATTTGGCTGCATCTATGCATAAAAATTAAATAATTTGAAAAGAAAAAGGATGTAATAAGAAAAGAAATAAAGGGTATAACCCTATTACTTTATCGTCAATAGTTTTATGTATTCACGGAGGGAACAAGCATATTTTAATTCATTAATCCATATTTCTTATCCTATTTTTAAAAAGTGCAAAACCTACGTTAGCCAAGGGAAAACACTTTTGAGTTTTGACTCTTCCAAGAAATGCAGATGTGTGAAGGCCTTATTTAATCAAATTAGAATCGCTGAAAAAGGACAAAACAGAGCAGTAAAAGTAGTTTAGGCGAATCCTAAAAAGTACTTGAGTAAGAGCTTTTATATTCTTATTATTCAAGACGACACAAAACGGGAAAACAAATAAGGTATAAGACTTTAGTGAAAATAAGTGACAAGCTGTTTTCTTTCTCTTTTCTTTTTCATGTTGCCTGTGGGGGGTTCAGGAAAGGTAGACTTACCTTCTTATACAACGCAACCAGGTTGGAATCTTCAAAAGGTAAATAACCAGCCATCAAGACAAAAAGAATTACACCACATGACCACAAGTCAGCCTTTGCCCCATCATAGCCTTTGTTATTAATCACCTAAAATAATATTTAAATGGATAAATTTTGTATGTAAACGAACAAAATATACTTGAACCAAAGTTTAATAGATTATACCTCTGGAGCAACATAATTTGGTGTCCCACACGTTGTGTGAAGCAATCCATCTTCCTGAAATAGAGTATTGAAAATCAGTTACAAATATTTCCATCAATAAATTAAGGAAAGATGGCCATTACAGAAATTGAGAAGTACACATTTATAGTAATTGAACTTTGGTAGGTAAAGGATGAATGGATTAGTAGGCAGCTTTTGAGTGCTAATCACGCTTATTTTGGACTTTAAATAAGATTACAAAATTACAGTAACTATAATAATAAATGAAATCCCCAAACTCACCCGAACTTGCTGAGGTAGTGCACTCAAACCAAAATCTGAAACTTTAAGAACGCCATTAGCATCAAGCAGCAAATTCTCTGGCTGAGATTGTAAATCATATTAACATTTGAATCTAGTATTGTCTAAGAAACTTTTCTTTCAATGTCTCCAGTCAGTGAAGAGGTTCTCATAAATATTTTGAAGAAATGCACCTTTAAGTCTCTGTGAAAAACACCTCTGCTATGACAATAATCCACCGCATTAATAAGCTGCTGAAAATACTTTCTTGCTTCATCTTCCTTCATCCTGCCTCTACTAACCTGGTTCCAAAATAACAAACGAGCAATTAGAAAAAAAAGAGTATGCAACATCCAAAGATTGTTCACATGTAAGAAGGCAGAATACTGAAGCAAACACAATCTTACAATCTTGTCAAATAGTTCCCCACCAGTGACAAACTCCAACACAATATATATTTTGGTCTTGCTAGCCATCACCTACACAAAAGATCTGCTAGATGTCATCTCAAATGCAAAATGTTACGTAAAATAACAGTTGGATAAGATTAAAAATAACATTAAGGAAAGAGCACACGAAAATGAGAGCATTAAAATAGATGAATGATAACAATATTGGTCAAACAACAAGGCACGAGTCTAAACCTCAAACATACGGATGACATTTGGATGCCTAATTAATTTCATTGTTGATATCTCGCGTTTAATCTGCATAAAGCAAGCAGAAGAATAAATAATAAATAATCATGAACTTATGTCTTACGACTCATTTTAAATAAAACCTAAAACCTTCCAACAGACGAAATGTAAGTATGCAAGTAAAAGCTTAAGTTAATGCATGCGTTGAACAATACCGGTGGCACTGTAACAGTTACCTCCTAATTCAATCAAGTTTTCA
Source organism: Trichosanthes truncata (assembly GCA_033996785.1). Lineage (NCBI taxonomy): Eukaryota > Viridiplantae > Streptophyta > Magnoliopsida > Cucurbitales > Cucurbitaceae > Trichosanthes > Trichosanthes truncata. Next base: position 31,984,278 of record MU867261.1, read on the forward strand.
AGTGCAAGTTGTTTTTTTCTTTTATATCAGTGAGTATGAGTAAGCTTGCATACACTTGAACTAATCTCATGGGACAACTGTCTAACTTTACTATATTTGGTTGCTAAGGAATCTCATAGAATATTAAAATCTACGAAGGTGGCCATGATGATTTGAACCCATTTGCTCCAAAGCCTTTATTATCTACGTGTGTCTTTTTGACCACTAGAAAAATCCATGGTGGTCAAAATGTTCAAAAGCTCTATCTCACTCAATGCTTTTCTTTCGGGATAGTTTGACATGTGCAGGTATGAAAGTTTGGATGTCTTTCTATGAACAGCAGCCAACCCAGGGAAGATTGATGAATTTTAAATTCTCTTGATATTAAGAATTCAAAACTGTGGAAAAAAGGATACCCGTTGAGTAAAAATTTCAAAGTGGCAGATGGCTCTGTCCGGTTGGCAGTCACGATCAATCGGTGATATGTTTTTAAATTGCAATCAGATAACTTCTTTGTTGGTGTCAAGTTGATCGGTCCCAACTCTGGCAGTAGACTTAAAAGCAACGCCCGAAATATAATGCATGAAACTTGGACCGTAAATTTGATATTAACAAACAAGACCCAAGTCCAAACCCACGTAACCCCATAGCCAATGTTCTTCCAAATGACTCGGTCTTCGCACTCAATATTTTATTCTTTACTCGGTTTAAAATTTAAATTCTCTCAGATCCGAATACAAGAGAAATAGTAAACTATTACCCAACTGGTTATTTCCTCAGAAAAAGACAAAAGCACAAGTCCCGTGTGAACTTTTGACTTCTTCCAACTTCATAAACAAAAGCAAAACAGAACAGTACTTACTATCTCCCTTTCTCTTCCATTTTCTCGGCAGCCAAACATTAAATTAGACAAACAATCAAACCCACATGCAAAAGTAAACTTTCGATCGAAAGTTGAATTTACAAAAGTTAATAGAGCAAAATACCTGACTGATCATCTTGTGCTTAAGAACTTTCTCCTTGTCAAGAATTTTAATCGCCACGTTCTCGCCGGTCTCCGAATTCCGAGCAAACTTGACCTTGGCGAAGTTGCCCTCGCCTAGGGTTCTACCCAACTCGTATTTTCCCACGCGGGTTCTACCACCATTGCTCGAACTCGACGCCTTCAACCTCCCAGCGCCGCCGTCCATTTCCGATAACCCTCTTCTCTCTGTCTCTCTCTCTCTCTAGATTCTTCCAATCAAGACCTCTTCTTCTTACAGGGCTGCCATATCTGAGACTTCACCATCCTCATATTTCTCCCTTTTCCTTCTTTAATAAGATTCTCTCCCCCAAGTACAAGAATCAAGATCAAGCAAAAGCCAAGAAAGATTGGTGGAAAAAACCGAAGATCAATGACGGGAGAAAACGAAAGAGTAAATTCTACCGACCGTCGGATCAGACAAACCACCCATTGAATTCGAAGAGAATCGACGGACCATATAAAATCAAAGAGGAAAAAATTACCGGATTCCCAACAGGCAACAACCCTAGAATCAAAAGGATGAAGATAAAATGAGGAGAATCGAAGTGGGAATTTCGTCAACAGTAATTCACAAAACAAGAAAAAGCAAAGAATTGAAAAGGGGAAATGATTGAAGGCAGCAAGTAAAATCAGATAAATAATCGCTTAAGGAAGGAGAGGGCTGTTTTTACGATCTGGGAAAAAATATGAATTCGAGAAAAATCCGTAAAATCGGCGAGAGATAATTGGATAATCAATCGTTGGAAGCCTGCAATAAAGTTATGGATGGTAAGAAAAGTCAAAGCCCTTCAGTTCAACTCATTTGTTCAGAAGAAAAAGAAAAAAAAAATCATTTTTAAGGCCGATTGATAATTTTGATTTTTAGTTTTTAAAAATTAAGTCAATAAATATTATTTTCATTAATTTTTTTATTTTATTATTTATTTTTTTACATATTTTTTTTAAATTAAGTTAAAATTTGAAAACTAAAAAAAGTAATTTTTAAATTCTTGTTTTTATTTTTAGAATTTGACTAAAAATTCAAATATTTTATTGAGAAATATGAAATTCAAGCACAATTTTTAAAAATAAAAAATATTTTAGTTCATGTACTGTAGGTTTTGTTTTATTTTGATTCTTGTACACTAAAATGTCTAATTTTAGTCATTATACTCTCAATAAAACTTAAAATTGGTCATACTATTAATTTATTGTTAATTTTTCTTTTAAAAAAATTAGTCTCTATTAGCCTTTCCTCTATTAATTTTGGAAGTATGTTCACATGGTGTCTTTTTTGTATTAAAATTATTATTATTATTTAAGCAATTTTGATAAAAATTAACTTCAAACTCATAATAGAGACCAATTTGAAGCTTTATTGAAAGTACAATGACTAAAATTGGACATTTGAAAGTACATATACTAAAATGAAACAAAGCTCAAAATACAGGAATCAAATGGGTATTTTAACCATTACTATTTTATAATTTATAGAATGATGAAACACTATTTGGTTGAATTATGTTAAAAATATTTGTTAAATCTTACCTATGTTAGATTTGAAAAAGATACTTATAAAAAAAATTGAAAAAGATATTCTTTATTCTTAAATAAAGGATCATGGAATAAATACATATATAGAAATGACACAGATAAGAGATTGAAATTTGTTTGGGGTACAATATTCAATATTATCTTTTAATATATATACTCTCTACTTTTTCTTTTTTTTTTTTTTGAGTTCTCCACATATAAATTTTTTAGACATTTGATACGTAAAATAAAAGAAAATTGTAATTTTCATTTAAAAATATATATATTAAAAAAAAGTGATGATTATTTGATACGTAAAATAAAATGGTATGGTAAGTTTCCTTTTAAAAAAATATAAAAAAATTGGTGATTTATTTGGTATTAAAAATGAGATTTATCCATAAAAGTATAGTTCCTTTATTTATTTACTTTCCAAATATAATTATTATTTAATTAATCAACTATTAAATTAAAAATTAATTGCTTATATTTGAACAATTCATGATCTTAAATTCAATAATTTGTTGAAATGCTGATTTGATATTTTATTAATATCTACAGTAACATGTAAATAAGTTGTTATAATTTATTCTCATTTCCATTTTAATAAATTAATGCCAATGCTCATCAATTAACTTTCATTTGTTTAATTTAAAGATATTCGGGCAATATGACTGAATTATTCATATAATAATTCTTCAATTAAATTATTAATTCATATTATAATAACCGAAATCAATGGCATGTTTAGATTGCAACAGACGATTTCCAAGTCAACAAACTGTTCGCATCTTCTCAATAAATATTTAATTACTAATCACAGAAGACTTTTGATCAACGAGTTTTTATAATGGTTAATAATCCCAACCCCAACATTAGCTACACTAATACATCGAAGTACGTACTAATAATATAATTAGAGAATAACTCCAAAATAATAATAATATAATTAGAGAAAAATAAATAAATAAATGCTGGGACAAAAGTACCGTACTTTCACGGTTAAATTATACAAATGCCAACTTCCAAATTTGTTATAAAAAATATTCTTGAACTTTTAAAATTGTTTCAATAAATATATTTTTCGTTAAAATAAAAAGATGAAAATCGATGTGGCATGAAAATTAGAAGGTGTACGTGATATTAATTATCAACTATATAGAATATTAAAATTGTTGTTACCATTTATTTTATCTAAAAAATATCGTTAAAATCATGTACATAATAATTTTTCAATATCACATGTCACATCAATTTACGAGAATCATGTTGTAAATGATATCACACATGTATTTCAATTTTTACACATTAGCCATTATATCAATTTCCATCTTATTTTAACGAAAAAAACTCACGAATAATATTTTTGGGAACAAATTTTAAAATTCGAGGGTAAAGTGAAACTTTTCAAAATTTAGAGGCATAATTAAAACCTACTCCAAAGTTTATGAGTATTTTGTATAATTTTTCATTTGTGATAAAATAAGTATTTTGTATAATTTAACCTCCTTTCAACCACCGGTGGATTTAAAGAGGGCCCGGGGGGGCCAACTTGAAAACTATTATTTAGATGTACATAATATAATGACCAAAATTCATCAATTTAAGACTTGGCTCATTGACAATCACGTTTAAGCCCCATGCGCGTCCCAAGTTCGATCCCCATGGCTTGCAATTTTGCTAATAATTCGAAATAAACATATTTTCAACAAATTTTTTATATTTAAAAATTAATATAAATTCAATTTTATAGTTAAAATAAATAATTGAAATTCTTTCTTAAAATAAATAAATATATATATTTGATATTCATTAAAATACATACGACCAAAAAAGGAAACAGAAAATTCATTACTTTTATATTTATAAAATATAACTCATTTTAATATTTAAAATAAATAATTTAGAATATTTTGTCAGGTAAATTAACATTGTATACTATATTTTATTTAAAAGTTCAAATCTATGCTTAATATATTTACAAATATGAAACAATAATAAATATTATATTTTTTTTCTTAGTTTATTTTTTAAATTTGATTTTTTGTATCAACTATAAATGAAATTAAATAAAAATATTTTTAATTTTTAGTAAACTATTAAAATTTCAAGTTTGATTCCTTCCTTTATATATAAAAAATAAATTTTATTTTTAATTGAAAAAACTAATATTAATATATATCACTACGTTTAAAATTATCTTTATACGTATTTATGTTCTCTTGACATAAATTTTTGGATTTTCCGCTGAAGACAATTGCGATATATTAAATTAATAGTTTTTTCATTTATGAGTTTTTTTAGACTACTTACCATTTTTTTTAGTTCTTTTTGAATTGCTTACTTGTAAATTATTTGAACGAAATTTTATGTGAATTCCATATGAACAAAAATTCTAAAAATCGTAAAAATTTGAAGTGAAGCCCCCCTAAACAAAAATTATGGATCTGCCACTGCTTTCAACCATGTTCTTATAAAATCATTGGGTAGAAAATTTATTGGTTCCAAAATTCAATCCGAAGTACTTTTGATATTTAAATTACTTTTTTTTTACAATGATATTTAAATTACTATTTTCTCGATAATTTACCATAAAAATGTAAATCACGAATTTAAGGGTGGAGAAGTGTGAGATTTGAAAATTAATATTCACTAGATTTTTACACGTCGTGGCCTTTTGCAAAGAATTAGTTAAGCAATATAATTTTAAATTTATTTGGGACTAATAATTATTTTAAAATTAGTATTATGTTTATGTAATTGAATATTTATATATTTGAAGTTATGGATATTGAAATGTAACCCATAAGCTAAAAAGTATGTATTGATATAATGAATGAAGAAATTATACATCTATAATCAAATAGGGGGTAAAGGACGTCAATAAGTTTCATGTAACGAACTTTAGATGCATAAATGCATAGTGGTTGTAACTTCAATGAAGGCAAAGAACAAATATAATTCATCAGTTTAAACATTTTTTAATATTTGAAACAGTGGATGTATACTTAGACAAATATATATAAATCATTGGATCATGAACTATACGGTGATGAATGTTTAATATAAATCATGTATAAGAATAGGATGATGTTGGGAGAAATGGATAGAAAAATAGTAATAGTACCATTATTCTTCCATTCACATGTGTATAATCCAAAGAAGTTAGTAAGTCACAAACCAAAAATAAAAAAAAGGTAGGAAAAAATAAATGACACAGTAAATATTCTAGTTCACTCGAATTCGAGATTACGTTCAGTCTTCTGCAACTCATATTCTACTATAATGTAGAATACAAAAAGTTTTCAAAATCGCACTTCAAATTGCCCTCAAAGAAAAGGAACCTCTAAATAAAGTTTCTTCCTAAAAATAGAGAGGGGCAAAGTAAAAAAGGTGTTAGTCTAAAAAACATTTTTAAAAAAAGCAAAAAAAAAAATAGCAGGAAAAAAAAAAGGTCCATGGAAAAAAAAGTCAAAACAACAAAAAAGCAGTCGTGAGTTTTTTTTTTTAAAAAAAACATTTTAAAAAAATAAACAATTAGTTAATTGATTAATTGTAAAAAAATCCTAAATCATAATTTCGTTCTCTCTCTTCTTTCTCTCACTATTAGCCGCTCCCTCTCCTCTATTCTCAGACGTCACCTTCGGCGAAACTCAATAAGTGGCGGCGACAGTCAACAAGAAGATGAAAAAAAAAAGAAAAAATAGAAGAAAAAAGAAAAAGAAAAAGAGCCTGTTGCCGTAAAAAGAAAGAAGAAGAAGAAAAAAAAAAAGAAGAGGAAGAAGATGAAAAAAAAAAGGAAAGAAAGAAGAAGAGATGACGAAGAAAAAAAAAAAAGAAAAAAGTGCCGTGAAGAAGGGAAAAAAAAACAAAAAGAAAAGGGTGGGGGCTGTGTATCGTTGAAATTAAAAGAAAAAAAAGGGAGATACAAAACTTTGCAAAAAAAAAAAAAAAAAATTGAAACTCTAATTTAGATTCAAATTTTAATTGGATTTGGATTTTGAGTCCAATCATATTTGGAATCCTTATCAAATTAGAAATTTTGATCCAAATTATCTCAATATCATCATTCAAATTCGAAATCAAATTGAATTATGGTCAAATATGAAATTTGATTCAAATCAATTTGCAAGTCAAATTTAAATTGGTTTAACTCTAAACCAAAAGTTAAGTTGGATAAATTTCAAAATTAATTTAATTTAAATTAATTTTCTATGAGAATTCGTTGTCAAATCAAAATTTGGGCATAATCCAAATTCCATCCCACCTCAAATCAAAAATTGAGTAAGATTTAAATTCAAATTTCATCCATATTCAAGAACCTAAATTCTATCCAAAATCAAAAATCATGGAAGAATTTCAATTTTACCTCAAATCAAAATTTGGGCATATTCTAAATTTTGTCAAAGTAAATTCTGAATTCAAGCCATTGATCTCAAATCAAGAAAATTTGGGTACTCGGTCCCATATCAAATTAAAAAGGGTTATGCTTCAAATTCATGTCAAAATTAGATATAGTTTAAGCATTACTTGAAATTCAATTTTGAATTAAATCCAATTGAAATTCAAATCAAAGTTGGTTACCAAACAAGGAAAATCAAAATTTTGTCCAAAATTCAAATTTTGATTAATTGGCATAAAAAATGTGTAAAAAGAAAAATCAAAATTTTGAGCCAAATTCATATTTTGATTAAATTAACATGTCAAAGAGAGTCAAGATCAAGAACAAAAAAAAAACTTACATGACTCAAAACTATTTTTTTCGAGATTCACCCACACATACATGTGTTTGAATCTCTAAAATAGGGCATTTGTTGAAAAAGAAATTTTGGCCAATCCCAAGTCGCCACGTCATTATTCCAAATTAATGACAAAATCATAAATGATTAAATTTGGGATCAATTATAAAATTGACATGTGTCCCAAATTTAATTTGAAGACAAAAATTGGCAAATTCTAAAATTAAAAGGTAACATGTCTTCATTATAACCACTTGACCAAATAATTAAACTTAATTTGGTCAAATTGGTTATATGGAATTTGGGTCAAAGTTAAATAAAACCCAAATTCAAATGGCTAGGCCGAAGCCAACAAAGCCTAAGTCCAAGTGGTTGGGCCCAAAAGCCATTGAAAGCCCAAGCCCACATGAGGAAAGCTTTATAAATAGAAGAGCTGTCTTTCATTTGAGGGGTTCAAAAATTAAACTCTCCAAATAACTTAGAGAGAATTCATAAACAAAAAGATCAGAAGACTCCTAAGTTCTTGAAGATCAAGCTCTCTCTGAACCAAATCCTTGAAGACTAGAAGACTTTGAAGATTGAGAACAAGCTGCAAAGCCCTCGAGATAAATCCACATTCGAAAACAAGTTGCAAAAGCCCTAGAGACAACTTCACACTCGAAATAAGATGCAAAGCCCTTGGACAAATTCACATTTAAGAACAAACTGCGAAGCCCTTGAGACAAGTCTAGTTCGAGAAGAAGCTACAAAGCCCTTGAAACATTTGTACATGAGATAGAAAGAATCAGAAGAACAAATTAGAGATTGTATTCTACTACATTCAAATTAATATAAATACAAGTTCGTTTACACGTGTCTTATTTCTTTGTTGAAATTACATGTGAACAATAGTATTCACATTAAACATAAACATAAATAAAGGTGAAAATTATAACATTAAACATAAACATAATATATGTGAAAATTATAACATTAAACATAAATATATGAATAGAGATGTTTTTTTTTAGTTCAACAACATTTGGGGGTGGAAAGATTCGAACCTCTGACCATTTGGTCGACGATACATGTCAACTACCACAGAGCTATGCTCACTTTGGCCCATGAATAGAAGTGTTAACATAAACATATACATAATGGAGATGAAAATTATAACATTAAACTTAAGAAAATTATAACATTAAACTTAAACATAAATATAAGTAAAAATTATAACATTAAACAAAAATTATAACATTAAACATGAAAGGTTTAATCATTTGACATTATTTTTTGTTTATCTTTTATTCTCTCTTTATTTTTAATCCATTGATATTATTTTTGTTTCCTTTTAAAATGCTCTAATTAATATCTTTTAAGTATGAGCATCATATTTATGAAAAAAATCTTCTCATTGACTATTGCTTTTATTTTATATTCTAACATTTTGAATATCTTCTCTTTTATGGCAAAATGACTACATAGATGGTAAAGTGGTTTTATCATATATGGGTATTGGTATTTTTAAAGATGTGATTGAGTATATCTTTCCTTATATCTATACTTGCCTTGTTATTTGATTGACTAATGAGATATTTCCCATATTTGATTGAGTGATTTTTTGTTCTAAATTTGAATTTTGCTGAAGTTGATGGATAGGGAAAAAAACCTTGTAACACTTCTAGTTAACTCTTGAAGAGTTATCTTTTTGTAGTTTTTGTGTTACATATTGAATTATTGAGAACGTGCTTCAATTGGAGATTGCAAGTTACTTGAATGGTTGTTGAACACACTACACATTTCACAATGGGAGCTTGTGAATGTGGATCATCAAAGGGAGCAAGATTGCAGTATAAAATCCAAGAAGGGAGTTCTTTTAATTTTATGCATAAGACAATTTGTATCGTGTACTAATCCTTTGATAATCTAATCTCTGGGCGTGGCCTCATGGAGTAGGTTGGGAAATCGAACCACATTAAAAATGTTGTGTGTTCATTTATTTTTATATTTTTGCATGTCTTTAACAACTATACATGTTTAGCTATTTTATGGATCGCTCATGCAATTAAAATAAATAAATATACAATAGACATTATTTTTCTTACGAGACAAATTAAATAAATTGATAATTAGGTCCTTTCAAAACATAAACATAAATAGAGGTGTTAAGAACATAAACATAATAGAGGTGAAAACTATAACATTAAACTTAAACATAAAGGCCCCGTTTGATAATCAATTGGTTGTTGGTTTTTAGTTTTTGTAAATTGTGCTTGTTTTCTTAACATTTCCTTACAATGAGTTTCATATTTCTTAAGAAGACATTTGAATTCTTTTTTTCATATTTCCAAATTTTAAAAACAAAAACAAATTTTTGAAAACTACTTTTTTTAGTTTTCAAAACTTCGACTTGGTTTTGGAAAACATATGTACAAAGTAGATAACAAAACAAAGAAATTCATAGGTGAAAATAATATTTATAAGTTTAATCTTCAAAAACTAAAAACAAAAAACAAAATGGTTATCAAATGAGGCCAAAATAAACATAATAGAGATAAAAATTGTAACATTAAATATCAACATAATAGAAGTGAAAAATGTAATATTAAACCTAAAAGAGAGAAATTAAAATTATAACAATCAAGGATTAACTTCATTATTTTTTGTAATATCCCTAGAGAGGAGAACAAAGCGGCCCACGATTTGGCTGCTTTGGCATATTCTTTTGGGCTTTCTAGGATCTGGAAAGATGGCTTTCCAGGAAACGTTTCACCCTTGCTCATGCGAGAGGGTTTGGCTGAGGGTTTGGACTTTTTTCCTTAATGCAATCTTTTCAGTTTAAAAAAAAAAAAAAGGATAAACATAGAAAGAGAAGAAGAAAATTATAATATTAAAAAAAAAAGAGTTAAGAAAAAGCTCTGCAACTAGAAGAAAAGAGAGATTGAGAGCTAGCAAAGACGAGGAAGAGGAAGAGCTCGAGAGCTTGAGAAGTGTGGGATGAACCAATTTATAGGGAAAATTAGTGGTTTTTTTAATGATTTTTTTAATAAAATCTTGGAAATGAAGATAAATCTTGGGAAATCAAAGTTTGGCTAGTCAAATAAGCGAAAATCACATCATTTTTGTATTGAAATGAACTTTGAAGTGAAAAAAATAATGTAACAAGCTACAAAATGATGACAATTATTTGCAGGCCAAAGAGAAGATATGTCGTTGATATGCAAATAACATGTTGTCGAAATCACAACAAAAAATCAAGAATATCTAGGCACGAATTTGGTGATAAATTGGAGATTCGGTGATAGCTTGCCAATTCTTTGACCTGAGCGTGATAAATCCACGAAACGATAAATTAACAATAAAATGGTAAAAACGAATTTACCCCTCATATCTCTATCAACCACTCGAAAATTGCGATATTTCGAGAGGTTCTGAAGATTTTTTTTAATCCTTGCTCATACTCTCCTCCTCTCGCAAACTTTGACACTCTCTTCATGTCAGTCGCGTAATCTGTCATTGTCTTCAAATTTCGAAGGATAGAGGATTCAAAATGACCCCTCATTCCACATTGAAATGAAACCCTCGTATGCTCCTTATTTGGAAGGATGGTTTGAAATGAAGGAGATCTTCGTCCTAGATCTACAGATCTCTTCCTTCGTTTCAAAATTTTCATCGACTTTAACATTGATGGATTAGGCAAGAGGGGAAAGTGACACACAAAAGTTGGCAAAGAGGGAGGTCGTGACAAGGTTTGCAGAGAAAGAGAGAGAGTTGGAGAAGAGAGAGGAAGCCTAGTCACCAAAAAATATTATTAAATTAAATTTAAGTACACTGAATTACTGATTTTAAATTTTTGTTGACAGGTAGACATTTCGACATTTTCATATGTGAATGAGTTCGACATCAACATAAGGATGAATCGACATTTCCATACATTATATAACAAAAATATCACTAATGTAGATATAATATTAATAATTAAAAATTTTAACTTATTTAAAAAAATTGGTGTGCTTATTTGTTAATTTAATTTTTTTTAATGAATTTATTATAAAACTAACTTATATTTATCTATTAATTTAAATATTATTTTCATCAATATTTTATCGAGACTCAAACACTTTCAAACCTCATCTCTTAGTCGATGGTATATACTAATTTCAACTAAGTTAAAGCTCAATTTGACTTCATATGCGACAATCAAAACTTTGGTTTAACCACTAACATTTAGTGTTATTCAATTTAATAACGATGGTTTAAAAATTTTCAAATTTTTCCCTGGTGTTTTGACATTTCTAAAATTGACTAACTATAAATTCACTTGCATAATACGTGATGACTTTGATGAATTAGTGGAATTTAGAGGTGGAAAATTTTTCTGATTCTTCCACCAAATTACAATTTTGAATTTTAATCTCTAATATGCTCCAATTTTACTAGGTATACTTAGCCTAAAAATTATTTAATTTTTAATAGAAGCACAGAGCAGTTTGATTGCATAAAACATCAAATTACACAGTACAAGACGACCCCATTCAGAAATTCTCTAAAGAGGAAAAGGCCAGAAAAACCACCATCTCTTGACCGGCGGCAGCCGAATCCGCCGTCGACCCGATATCTACAACACCATTTCCGGCCAGAATGGACCCGACCCGATCGGCGCAAAAAGGAAAAGCAGAATCTGAGGGTCATTGAAACTAAAACTAGAAAGTAATTAAAAAAACCCCATTCTCAGTGCTCGAAAATGGAGAAAGGCCTCAGGGGGACCTGATCGAGAAAGTATTTGGAATTGGCGGCGGCGGAAGTTGCAGGAGAAGGCGGCGACGCAGACATGGGGGACTGCGGCGAAGAAACAGAGAATCTGTCGATCTTCAGGGATGAAGAGGCTTCTCTGTGGTCTTCTTCGTTAATGGTGTCCAAAACTTTGGGGGCTCTGCGCCTCATCACGGAGACGAATTGGGGAGGGCAAGCCTCGCTGATGAACCTGGCCAATCGAGATGTGGCTGCCATTTTTGAAGATTAGGGTTTCGAATTTGAAAGAAAATTGCAGAAGAAAGAAGAAGCTGATTTTGTAAGAAGGGGATTTTTACTTGTGGAGAAGGAAGCACGACGATGGGATTATATAGAGAGAGCGCATGGCTATGACGCTGCCACGTCATGGTTTTCGACGGTCAGGATTTAATCCAATAATTTCATATAACCACTGGCAAATTGTTTTAATAAATAAATAAATGAATAATAGAAGAGACCACTTTGAGGAGGATTTTCTTTTTGAACATTTTCCTTTTCTTACGAATTTTTTAAGTTCAAAATATAAACAGTTAGAGTTTGGTTCAAAAATATTTGATTGTTAATGATTTCTTTGATTTGCAACCTACATATTGGAATTTCTATTTTTGTGTTTTTAAAGATTTGATCAAAATTTCAAATCGTGTTGCATACTGAAACACAAGATAAAAATATAATTATGATTAGTAAATAACTTGTATTTTTAATTAAGAAGGGCTAAATATACGTACAATGGTCCTTAAACTTTGATTTTTTTTTTCAAAATTTGATCATTAATCTTTTCAAATTCTCAAATTTATTTTCAATATATTAAAAATTCTCAATTAGGTCTTTTAAAATTTGCTAACATAAAGTTAATTTATCATTAATTTATCATTTTATTAACATACTTAGATATGGGAGGATGCCACTTAGAGGAAAAAAGATGATTAACTGGTGGGTTGAATCTCGCTGATGGATTTTTCGTATACTATCGAGTACATCCAAGGTATATGTTTAAATATGTTAATAATATAATAATTTAATGATACATTAACTTTTTTGTTAACAAATTTTAACAAATTTGTTTATAGAATAATATTTTAGAAATTTTAATACATTTAGAATAAATTTGAGAATGTTAAAAAGATGGAGTTCTAAAGTGATAAGCATGCTTAACATTACTCACACATTATAATAATTGGACTAATACTAACTCCGTAATTATTTTTTTTTTGAAGTTCAACAATAAGACATAAATTATTCAATGAGGTTACCAATAACTGTCAAATGTAGATCCAAAAATATGTATGCCCCTAATAACCATTTGATACAAAAGTGAAGTACTTTTATAATTTATCTCCCCTACATCCAACAGTCCAAAAAACTGTCAGCCACATTATTGCGTGGTAGTCTCATTGAATAATTTCTCTAATTTACAAAGGATTGAACTATTAAATTGTAATTAATATCTTATCCATCAAGTTAATACTCGGATGGATAGACTAACTCATATATTGTCTCAATATAAAATAATAGACTTTGTCTCATATATCTAGTTACTTAACCCTAATCATTGCACACGTACAGGAGATTTACAATATATTCAAAACCCTTTGCTCATTAAAAAACTTCAATAATTATCCAGTTTTATATTGATAAAAAAGAAAAAAGATTGTGTTTTTGCAATCATCATAGCATTAAATTGACGCAATATATGATTTTTTTATTTTTTTTTATTATTTTTTTTTTTTGCTGCTGCTGCTGCTTGTTGTATGGAAATTAGGTTTGTAAATGACGCAATATATGATGATTTTTTTATTTTTTATTTTTTTATTATTATTATTTTTTGTTGTTGTTGTTGCTTGTTGTATGGAAATTAGGTTTGTAAATGGATATGCATGGGTGGGCTGAGATTGTTCAGGCAGTCCAAGTCAAAAAGCAAGCAGAGACTAGAAGGAAAAAAAAAAAAAAATGCTTTTGTGTTTTAACGCTTTGTGCCGCCCTCTCGCTTTTCGTATTAATTGCAAGAAATGACAGTGCAATGCAAGAAGGTGTTGGAAGAATCGATGCCCTTTTGAACATTATTAATTATTTGCTTTTTTCTTCTAGTAATGAATCGACTCCCTCCAAATTTGCACTTTAGTTTGTGTTTCTTCTCACACATGCACCCACTTAATTTCCTTCCATGTTTCTATCTCTTCCTCTTAATTGATTGAGAAAACCCATTGCCCCATTTGCCAATATGTTTCATGTATTCTTTCTGGTGTTCTCGTACCGAATTATGTAATAATGTATGGAGGTGTTTGGAGCAATGAGTTGGGTTGGATTGTTTTAGAATCTAAATCCAAACCTTTGTTTGGTCCAATGTGTTTCAAAACTCAACACAACCCCATGATTTTGCATAATGAAACATGGGGGTTTAATTTTCCAACACATTGGTTTGCTCCTCCTTGACACTTGCTTCTCATTGGAAACTCACTTCTTTTTTCTTTTTTTTTTTGGTAAAAAACAATAAATTATTACAAATATTTTTTTATACATGTCATAAACCTAACCAAATTTGATATTTGACAAAGTAATTAATTTTTATTGGAAACTCACTTCTTTTTTTCTTTTTTCTTTTTTTTTTTTTGTAAAAAACAATAAATTATTACAAATATTTTTTTTATACATGTCATAAACCTAACAAAATTTGATATTTGACAAAGTAATTAATTCTCATTGGAAACTCACATTTTTTTTGTAAAAAACAATAAATTATTACAAATATTTTTTTATACATGTCATAAACCTAACAAAATTTGATATTTAACAAAGTAATTAAATCTCATTGGAAACTCACATTTTTTTGTAAAAAATAATAAATTATTACAAATATTTTTTTATACATGTCATTGACAAAGAAATTAAATCTCATTGGAAACTCACATTTTTTTTTGTAAAAAACAATAAATTATTACAAATATTTTTTTATACATATCATAAACCTTACTAAATTTGATATTTGACAAAGTAATTATTGGAAACTCACATTTTTTTTTTTTTTGTAAAAAACAATAAATTATTACAAATATTTTTTTCATACATGTCATAAACCTAACAAAATTTGATATTTGACAAAGTAATTAAATCTTATTGGAAACTCACATTTTTTTTGTAAAAAATAATAAATTATTACAAATATTTTTTTTTATACATGTCATAAACCTAACCAAATTTGATATTTGACAAAGAAATTAAATCTCATTGGAAACTCACATTTTTTTTTGTAAAAAATAATAAATTAATACAAATATTTTTTTATACATGTCATAAACCTAACTAAATTTGATATTTGACAAAGTAATTAATTCTCATTGGAAACTCACATTTTTTTTAAAAAAAACAATAAATTATTACAAATATTTTTTTTATACATGTCATAAACCTAACCAAATTTGATATTTGACAAAGTAATTAATTCTCATTGGAAACTCACATTCTTTTCTTGTAAAAAACAATAAATTATTACAAATATTTTTTTTATACATGTCATAAACCTAACTAAATTTGATATTTGAAAAAGTAATTAATTCTCATTGGAAACTCACATTTTTTTCTGTAAAAAACAATAAATTATTACAAATTTTTTTTTTTTATACATGTCATAAACCTAACTAAAAGGATCTTACAACTAACCAAAGATTGCCACTAGAAAATAAGGAAAGGAAAAAAAGAGAGACCAAAGTAGTAAAGGAAAAAGGAAAAAGGAAAAATAAAAACTGCACAACCCCAGGGTTCAGAACACTGCACTCCAAACATTGTCTTCAGATTCCCAGGGTTCAGAACACTGCACCCCAAACACTATTTTCTGATTCCCAGGCTTTCAAACCCCCCAGAACAAACCCCCCAGGGTTCTGATTTAAAGGGTTCTGATTCCGAAACGGTGCTCCAAACGCCCCCTATATGTTTAAGACGATGTGTTTGAATGACTTTTGGAAAAGGGAAGGGTGCTTTTTAATTGGTCAATTGTGTAAAAAGTGCTTTAATTTCCACAAGTGTTCTTTAAAGTTTTCATGCTGTTAAGTGCTTTTAGAATTACCAATACTTTGTTAGTGTTTCTTCTAATAGTGTCTATAGAAAAAGTATTTTAAGTCAGAAGTGTTTTTTTTTTCCAAACTCGTTATTAAGGCCGGTTCGATTTAACTTTTCAAGTGTTTAATTTTTTTAAAAAAAAGTTATTTTAATAAAAATTGTAGTGTTTGGCAACCACTCAAAATAACTTTTTGAAAATATGAGTTTGAGAAATAAGTTATCTGAGTGAAGCATTTGAAACCAAATTTTTAGCAAAAGAGTTTTTAGATGTTTAACTTGGAATATCTCTCAATTTTTCATGATATATAAAAATGGCCAAACTACCCTCACACTTCACCTTCACTTCTACCATGG